>JAGSMT010000017.1:4489512-5986016 GCA_029286875.1 Lamproptera curius
CAGGTTCATGTGCACGGCCACGGGTGGGCCATGTTGCGTGCGCAATATTGAACTGCACCTGGAATCGCCCACTATTCATCAATAAGAAACAAGCTTTAATCGATATTCGACTCGGCTGCAACATCCTAACACACTGGTACGAAGCGCCGTCGTACCCGAGAACTACTGAACCCATACAAGCAACCAGCCGCCGACATTAAACGCTACCAATGACGAAATAACAAACGTGCAAGCAAGTGTTAGATCAATAAACCGCGACAAATACTGCTCTCGCTGTCGAGGGCGGCAATTCGCACCATTCACAAGATATCGGCACGAGGCGATTCTCCCATTAAAGAAGGTGTTTCTATTCAAATCTCGAAAAGCACGGTCGAGCTGAGGTTCGACCCACCGGATTGCCCCTCGATACAGCTGTTACGGTTTAGACAAGGATGTTGGTCAATCAAAGTCAAATATCTTTAACAACATGGGCATTACACTTTCTTTGATGTCAAATAATCTCCACCGTTCGAATGGAAGCCTCTGACCTGGAGAAAGAACTGGCGTAAAAACTTAAGGAACTTTTCTTTTCCTTTTCTTCAATAATTTACAAACTATTACATAAAACCTTCTTTAATACTTTTTAAATAGCCTGGAGCGAACAGTTCATTCCAGGATGCGTTATTTCAAGTAGTCACCAATAATATCCTTTAACACAAACGTTCCTTTACAACTTTAATTTATTTACAGAAAAAAGCTGAACTTTTCTGGTACTTTATGTGAAAAAATTACATTGTCCATGAAGGATTTCATTGTTCTTCAGACCTAGTTTTTGGAAGAACATTATGTATTCTAGTATTTATATTTGTGTGTCACAAATGTTTACAAAATCATCTTTATTTTAATGAACATACCAAATTTTCAAATATGTATTGAGAAAACGTCATTACATTAATTCCTGTAAACATTTTTCTCAAGGATTCTTGGGGCCCGTTAAGATCTTAATCGCTCTTTTTGAATTATAAAAATAGTAATATCAGGCGTTTCACAAGTAGAATGACATAAGACATTATAACTGTGAAAATAATAAATATATACAGCTGTCTCAACATCGGTTAATGTCTAATGTTTTTGTCGCCTGCGCTGAGTAAGTTACTCGCAGTCTATGAATAGAGGCCCATTGCAGTTTAGAATCTATTGTGATGCCAGAAATACAGTGAAAATACTGGTTGGCTTCTCCATCTACGAACATCACACAAGGAACATTAGGTTATAAACCTTATACATTTAGTTTTATTTTGTTTAACAATAAATTATTTGCACTAAACATTTTTTAGGAAGTATTATTTTACCACGTCATCTTTGAAAATTACGTCGTTTTATTCTAAATATTAGTATATCGTAAATAATACAATCGTTTTGTTCTCAACCTGGTGTGTGGTCATTAAATAGATTAGAAAAAAGGCAAAAATAGATCCTGGGACTCCATCCTACCTCTTGGGAGATCTTTGCCGTTCACGTCAACTCTTGAGTTCGAGGTCAGACGAGTCAGAAGGTCCAGGCGTATTTTTTAAACCATAGTGGCAATTTCCTGACAAAGTATCAGCCTGTACACAGTCAAATGCTTTGTTATGATGAGAAAAACGATATGGAGCTGAGTTCAGCCTGTGACCTTAATTAGCTCACTGACGGTCAAATACACAAGTAGCCGGAGCCGGGGTTCTCCCTCGAAGACCCTCACAACCAACAAATAAAGAGGTAAACCTGTCAGTTAAGTTGCACAGACCTAACTCAGGTTTCCGGTTTCAGTTTACTCTAGCGGGTCATCTAATAAATATAAATATTAGCATTTTTTTGAATTAAAATATTATTTGGTTAAGGCATATGATAACATGAAACATTTAATAATAAAAGGATAAATTGTAAAATTTAGACAGGAGATCTTATATTCTTCGATATCCGCCTCGAGATCTGCTTCCGAAATCACGGTTATTACATTACTGTGTCGGTAATAAAGTGTATTATTTAAGCATTCTCTCTTCGCTGTTGTGGTGGAGCTCAGAAACTAAGGTCCAGTTCACTGACGGGGGAGGTTCTTATTTTCTTCACTTAACATGGACAGCCTGAAAACCAACTCTTCCTTCTGTGTCCGAAAGAGATATTCACAAAACACCCTAATTCACGTTCCTCTGCCAAACGACTATAGTTATTTGGGTCACATAATAGTGAAAGAACAGTCATGGAACAGTTAGTGAAGGAATTAATGTCGACGAAAGTAAACAGTAACTTCGTAACTAACAAAACCAGTTGTTATTTACCAGAGCCTGTTTTCTGTTTTTTTCTGTGCCAGGTCAAGGTCAAAAGCATAGTAAATAAAGGGTAGTAAATAAAGGTTATTTACTATCAACATTTTTAAAGCGGATTAGAAATGACTACTAATATGCAACTTTAAATTTTAGAAAGTTTAATAATAATATATGGTAAGAGTTTTAAATTAGCAAATTAAATTAGTTCTTAAGCTAGTGACTACTAACTAACTGCAATGTATTTGTTCCCAAACAGATAATTTTCAATAAAGCGGTCGTTTACCCTGAAAAGCTTTCACGAATCCCTTAATTAAAATGTCTCTTAATAGTATCATAGGAAATGTTGGTTTATACGTTACATTTAACCTTTTATAAAATGAATATTACATTTTTTATTTAGCATATAATTTGCTAGGCTAATTCTGTAATTAATTCTTTCTTCTTTCAAATTATTAAATAACTTCCTCGCAACTAATGTTATAGTCGTTTTGTTTAGAACTGGAGGTCCTGGTTGAATTCTGAGGGACTCAACAAATTTCATTGTTGTTTCCTGGTTGGTTAGAACATTGGGCCCGATCACCATAGTCTGAAATAAAATGATTCATGCGTCGGATGGGCATGTAAAGCGTCACCAAACCGCTTTGGACCAGCGTGGTGGGATACGGTCCAAAACCCTAATGGAGGGGTGTATAGGGGAGGTATGACCAAGCAGTGGACTATTCAACTGATGATGATGATGATGTAATAACAAATAAACTTATATTACTTGATATATTAAATATTCTTTACTAAATATTGAAAAAAAAATATTATTACTACATAGTATAAAACAAAGTCACTTTACCACAAGTCTAACACGGCACGGTTTACAGATAAACACTACCATCGGTATTAGGAGACACAAAGATGCTAGTTACAAAGTGTCGCCACCTAGTTCGGGAAGGTAGGTTAGATCGCTCATAGACAAAGTCTTAAAGCACTCTTATAGTTAAAGAAAATACCATCGGCCTTAGGTCTTTTAAACTATTTCCTTCGGTCTAGAACCCCTTTGATCTTCCCAGCATTATCAAAATAACGGTTCTAGGCACGCTAGTCTCTAAAACCAAAACATAAACTAAATGCAATGTACACGTACATAATATTAGTAAGATATATTATAAATGCGAAAGATTCTAAGAATTGGAATTTTTTGTTATACTACTTCATGGATTACAGTAAGATCTTGCTAAAAATATAATTTTAATAAAAAAAAATGGATTTTTGAATTCCGGCTAAAACCATTATTACATGTAAATTACTGCCTGTAACCTGGTTGTAGGGCGTGTGCTTAGAACCGAATTCGTGGGTTTAAACTGCAAACATACAACTGTATTATCGATTTTTCTGGTTGGTAAGATAATATGGGCTTATCATGGTTCGAAAATGGATAATCCATGCTAGACTTAATTCCTACTAGATTGACATAGGACTGTTTTTTTACATGTTCATCCGACACATAGATCCTGGCTATTCCTGGCCATCGACAGGACATCGGGTCATCAATCCATATTGACTATAAAAATTTTATTTTGTTACACAAATACTATAGTAAAAATAATATTGTTAGTCTTATGGCTTTTATTACTAATTACTTCAATTATTTGAAGTTTCCCGACTTTTCGTACCCTTCCCAGGAATCCACTAAGATGTTGGGCGTTTTAAATATAATTTAAATTTGACAGTAAATAGATAAAATTAAATATGAAACTGTCAACGAATTCGAATTCGGCCTCAAATTTTGTGGGGGAAGGTCCAAAGTAAATAAACAAATTTATTAATAATAATTTTAGTTATTTCGTACTTGTCCTATGTCTTCGATTTTTTATAATAAAGTAATGGACCACATATTTTTTTGATTTGGTTGTTAAGGGCGAATATCACAATGTCACGGTGGCGGATAGAGTTAATCGAATAATTTAAACAAAACTCAATACGTGAACCAATTGACCTATATTATTTGGAATTATTTAGGTAAATAATATACTTGGCATGAAATCATTAACGGATGTCGGTTTTTGAACCACGACATCCTATCCTTTTTAACAATTTTTAACTAAATTTTTCTATTTTAGTAACAAGATTAATTTTAGATTATAAACATTAATTTTATAGTGTTTGGTGATGTTTAAGCGAATTATATAAATACATGTTAAAAGAATATTAAAATATTAAAGGTTCCGTTAATTATTTTATTCCCTCATGAAAATAATTTAAAACTGAATCCTTTCTAAATAATTGCCATTAATGACCAAGAATCTATCAAAATTATCCACTAGTGGCATTGTTTTAATTTAGTGCCATAATATTACGTCAAGGATTTAGCAAGCCTAAGTTGTTTTAGCATGGAATTTTAATTGATATATGCAAATTAAACATAGCTATCGTAGGAGCTTTTAGAAATGTCAATATTATGTGAAAACATAATATGAGAGTAGAACCTTAAACCTCAAAGTTTTTTGAAGTGAGCAATAATGGAAGGTTACGATGATTTTCCTTCAGAAAAATACCTTTAAAAATAAAATTTCGTTTGAAACAAAATAAAATATAGAAAAGATATTTCAAAAGGATCAGTACGGTCGCATGTCCCTTGACCACAATTAAAGTAATAAGAAAGTGTAAAGATTCTATTTTGGTAAAGATTTTTATTATTTTATCATTAAGTAATAATTTAAGTTTTACAAGTGATATTTTAGATTTTAAGGCAAGTGCAATGAAACATATCTTTGATATGTTGTAACATATTCATGAAATATCAAGTACAATTCTTACAAAATTACCTGTACAATTTCAAAAGGAAACAAAACTTCGGTGTCGTTGGCCTAGTATCAGCCAATCTGTCTTCAAAGTTTTATTTATTTGTATATTTTTAACTTCTGAGATATTTGAATTTACTACATGCTACAAATCGCAGTTCTTCTCCTTCTACAATGTAGATCAATTACATGAAACAGAAAATGTGTAATACTTGTAATAAAAGACGAGGACCAATAATGTACTTGTATTTCACTAGCTAATGCAGCTAGTGGAGCTACACAAGAGTGTATGTATGTTAAGATATATATATTTTTTTAAGTGTCATTATATTTATATAAACGGCAACCAAATAATTAAATGACAGCTAATATGTTTTATTCCAATATAAAGTTTAGATAATATTTTTACTTATTGGTTAACTCTTCTGTTTGAGAAAAACAACACCGCTGCCTATTAATTAATCTTATCCATTAGAAAATTTATATTTTTCGTGTATTTACGAGCAGAAGGGACGTAAAAACTGGCTTAAGCAGTCTATTACCGTAAACGTTACCGACAGCAGGTCTGGGATTTTTGGGAAATTAGCCTTAAAGATGGCTCTTGTTTTCCGACCATGATATAATATGGGACGAAAACGTTGTTATTTTTTAAATTGCAGTAATTTTATGGGTGATTACTTAGAATCATTTTTTGGTAGAAGAATTAATGAAATATTTTTTTAATTAATTTATAATGAACTCCTTTCAAATTTTTGTGAACACGACAATATTGTAGTAAATATAAAAAAGCTTATTTAATACAAATCTCATGCCAACGTAAACACAGTTGCAAGTACAAGCATATTAAATAATGAAACTGTAGTGTCAATAGAATAAATATTTTTAATAATTTATTACTTACTTATATTCTAATATTATAGTAAGTATTTTCCCGTAATTAAGTTGGTTTGTGCCGAAGCAAGTCAAAGATTACAGTGTTAATGAACCGACTATATAGTGTGTTTTGGCCCACTTTATAATATTGAATTAACTCACTTTTCATTGGCGACAAAAATGTTTTCCACGTAGGACCTATATATAATTTTTTCAATTGTACAAACTGCGAGTTACTATTAATATTTTGCTTCAAATAAACTTCTCTTTGTTCGACTGTATGATCTATAATTATGAGCTCAGGTAAATTAATTCTAGTCTTGATTTGCCATTGAATTTGATGTTCCGGTTAACATGGTAATCCTAAGATTTAAAAAATATTGACATATTTGTTAATTAACTATATTTGATTATGCATCTGGCGAAATAGTAAACGGTCTATAAGAAATGCGTTATGAGTGACCGATGATTTCGTTTCCGTATCTTAAGGATAGGAAGCAAGTTTATTCCAGTAAATATTTGTCTTAATTTATTGATTATGCATTTTTCTGTTATTTGATATATATTTTCGATGTTTCAATATACCTTTTATTTAATGTTTGCTTTTGTAAGTGTTTAAAATATTGTTCTTAAATTTGTACAAGTACTTAGTGGAAATGACTTTCGAACAAGTAATAATTAAGCCTCATGAGAAACATAATTCTGTGTTAATAACTTATTTTAAATGAGCTTTGAGAACATTATTTTTAACGTCATTAAAAAATTATTTACTTAATTCTTCTAATTTAACGTTTGGAAGGTCGTTCAAAAGTTGTTATCCTTTAAAAAATTTGTTTTAAGCTCTGAGTCAGACTATCTTAATTTTAATAAATCGTTTAGTCGACTCAAGAGAAAAGGTCAAGAAGTTTAAGTAAATAATTTTCTATATAGGTTGTAAATATTATAAATTCAACTGGTTTTTAGTAAGTATATCTCAGTACTTGTCGTACTTGCCTGATATAAACACAAAATTGGAGACCCTTGGGATATATAAACTTCATTTGGTTTATTATATAAGGGGAAAGTTAAATCAAAATACCAAAATATTTTGGTTATAGAATCATCTTTATGACCTATGAAGTATTCTTACAAATTGGTTCCCGAATTCCCGGAAATCGAGGATCTTTCAACATAGAAGTAATATGATGGTATTATTTATTTGGTTCAGTGGTTTTAAGATAAACATGTAAAAATTACAAATACATTTTGTATTATTTCGGAATATTCTTAAAAAACACGTTATCCATTGCCAAACACTTATCATAGTGTCAAATTCTTGACAGTAATGACTCTCTGTGTTTATTGAAATTAATTACTTTAAAAGCGATTTTTTATAATATTAATAATAAGTGAAACGTAATATGAATGATATATCCTCATAAATTTATTTTTTTTTCGAATTTTCCAATTTTACAAAACATTCTCTTCAGTCTTGATTTGGCCATTGTAAGCATGCCGGTTCAACACTGGTAAAAAATATTTAATAAAAATATTGACATATTTGTGATAACTATATTTGATTATGCATCTGGTGAAATGAACTTATAAGAAATGTGTTTATGGTGACGATATTTGTTTTCATTTGTGGACGGAACAAGTTTATTCCAGTAAATATTTGTCTTAATTTGATTTCATTTTTCTGGTATTTTATATATATTTTCGATGTATTATTTCGGAAATTCTTAAAAATCAGTTCATTGCCAAACTTACATATAGTGTCAAATTCTTGGTGATGACTTCTCCTGTTTATGAAAATAAAATTTACTTACTTTAAAAGCTGATTTTCATATATAATACTTAGGTAATAAGTGAATGATATTTCCTCAGTACCATATTTTTTTCGATATTTCCAACCTCTTACCAGAAAAGTTTGGTTTAGTAGATGTTGGAGCAGGAAAGTTATTGTTTTAAAAAACAAAAACAGAGGCTATCTTCAAGTACTGTGCATTTAAATTTCATTATACAAGCATAATATAAATTATATTTTACGTAAGTAAATTTAATATAATTCGAAATTTAAACTGCCTTCCAGCCTAAGTAGTAAGGCTGTCAAGGGGTTCAAATCCTGCGGACTCCAAAAATATTCATGATTGTTGTTAGGCAATTTGGCCCTCACCCAGTTCTGAAAAGTAAAATGCTCACAAGTCGGATGGGTATGTAAGTCGTCAACTCAAACCACAATGGTGGTGGGATACGGTCCAAAAGAAAGAAGGAGAAGGTCTTAGGGTGGCCTTTGTCGAGCAATCGACTAAACAAGCTTTGATGATGATGATGATAATGATGATGATGATTAGAATAGTTTTATACCGTAAATATTGTTATTTCTCAGTTTTAAGAGTTTCTAAATTAAATACTTCACCAAATAAAAATCACAAAAGTTTTGCGACACGGATCATCGCTATTAAAATTTATTCCAGCGAATTAATCTTAAAACAGAATATTTCTATGAAAACGCGAGAAATTAAAATCAACTTTAAAACTTTTAATAGCACAATTTTGTAAACACTCAGCGAAACGTAAAAGTTTTGAGGATTTTTTTATTTATTTTACGAGTACTCAAGAAAACTTTGAATGTTAGAGTTCGTAACCTTTTTAAAAAGTTGCTCCGACGGCTGCGCATGTGCAAGGAGTTGTTTCATCGTAACTCCAGTGTTCCGTCAACGTGTCTAATAGAAGGAGGGTTTATTCTACCCCCGAGAAATGGCGCGTACTTTGAATCGCCATTAAATATTTCGTATGGACGTGAGTGTTTAACGTAAAACTATATGTATAAAGTCTGTGAAACAAAAATGGTTTTATTTCATTGTATAGAGTGAATATTTTGTTTAAAACATTGAAGAGTAATGCTGGAAAGGGTCTTTGGTTATGTTTTTCTAATTTAGATTTGGAAATAGGAAAAGATTGAATTATGAACACTTTAACCTTATGATGAAAATCAGTTTTGTTCTGTTTGAAATAAGAAACGTTTAACTTTTACCGCTTGTTTAATATTTTTAATATGAATTTTTATAAAGCTGATGAGCTATAATTATGTTTTAAGTAATTTTTTTCCGCTGCATTCATTTAATGTTGGAAAAATTGGTTAAGCTTACATATTAGACACTTTTTTCAAATTATTGCGACGCTTCTAAAATTAGAGTATTTAACCAAAGTTAGATTATAAATACATATACTATTAATTAAAAAAAATTCAGGCATATGTATTTGAAAAAATAAACAGAGTGTGTTTAAAATTTTCAAAATATTATATGACTTAATTTCATAAAGCTCATTAATATTATTTAAAGCTTTGATTGATAACATACTTTTTTGATTTGAATGAATAATAAGAATGTTAAATAACTCATTTATCTAAGTGAAGAGGCATCTAAAGTGTTTATTAGAGAGTAATTAATGCATATTAACCAAACAGAAGTTTTGCAAATAGCCAACTTGATATTTTAAAGTATTATATATACATTTCAGTGTCTTCTTAATTTTGTTTTTGAGATATTTAAGACTTAATAATAACGTCAATGTTTTGACTTCGTGGGTAAATATTAAAATCGTCAAAAAACTTTTCTCAACATCCATTGGATACAACAGTTAGCTAAACGATACATAAATAGTTTGTTGACCTGCTGTTCGTTTTACTAATGGTTTGTGCATTTGTTTTTTGTGATTGATCGATGTTTGTGCAATTTCAATTCTTTCTTTATTACGATTTTATTTACAATAACGTTTTTATTACTTTATATTATCTTCTTAACAATTTTAAATTAAAATATTGCAAAATTATGACATATAAATATTTTATAATTCAAATTAATTACATGGAATTTAAAATTGAGCACCAAATTTGATATTGTATTATCTAACCTTATGAAAATATTATAAAGTTTTTTAAAATTAACAGTTTTAGGTATTTCTTGTTTAATACCGAGCGTTCTTTAGCTAATGGACAGCCCATTTATTAAAAACCTGTTGGCTAGGTGTTCGGTACACAAAAGAAAAAGGTAACAAAATATTTTATTTAATGTAGGCACTAGGGACAAAGATTCGGCTTCTTAGATCATTAACAATACAAAAGAAGCTAGTTTTCATAATGTATAAAGTATCATCAGCATTATTTGTTTAAAAGGTTTCTCAGTTTTCTGATTTTCCTTTAAGGCAATAATATTTGGTTATTTGCTAGACAACAAATTTAGGGAAAATGTATCACGTCCTAGGAAAATTTAAAGCTGCTAAAAAGTACGTACATTAATGCCATATAGTGTTCTTTTATATTTTCACAAAGCTGGTGACAAAAAAAAAATATCTGATGGTAAGTAATACGTCTTTGCCATAAAAAGCAGTGTAAGACCTAAAATATTCGCTTGGCAGCCTGGACGTGGAATATAGTGTTTAGTTTACATAGCACTTAGGCTGGTTACGACGCCCTTAAAACCGGAAAACAAAGTTGTTTAAATTACTTACTAAAAGATTAACTTTTTTTTTTATCGCATAGTGGTCATCGATGCCTATGAACATCGGTAATACGGCGGATATCACCAACGCACTGCCTACCGTAAAAAATAGATGTTAAATCTTGTTTACCCCGATAATGCGGTGCTCTTCAAACCGGAACAATTGTTTTTTATCAAATGACTGATTTTTAATTGGTGGTTATTATAAAATTTACAACAAAAACGCCTGATTTCCCCACAAACCGGATATAATAGGGATCTCAGTGTTTGGTTTAAATTTTAACTGACTCGTTCCAACAAAAAAAGTGTTCGGACAAACAAACGGACAGACAGACAGAAAGTGACTTCCCAAAAGGAGGAGGTACTGAATTCGGACCTTATGCTTTTTTTTAATATATGTTTCCTCGTTGCTCCGCTCTTAGTGCTCCGATTTTGTTCATTGTTATTTGAAATAATAGCTATTTTGTGATTAGCAGTTTATTAGACTTTCGAAAAATAAAAAAAAACTGAGCAGAAAAATTACTACGCCGTGCGATTAAAAAAGAAACGCGTTTCTTTCATACGTCATCATCATCATCAGCCTTTGATAGTACACTGCTGGACTTAAGCCTCCCCTAATAGACCCTATCCATTAGTCGGTTTTGGATCATATCCCCATTTCTGCTCCAATGCGGGTTGGTGGGTGGACCGACTTTTTACATCCCATCCGAGCTGGATCATCTTAATTTTCAGACAATTGGGTGATCGGCCCAAATTGCTAATAACTAGGAAACAACAATGGAAATTTGTTGGTCCCGCAGAATTCGAACCCACGCTTCCGGTTTCAAGACACCGCCATGACCACTAGGCTACGGAGGCAGTCAAGCGTTTCTTTATTAAACGTAAAGGTAGACAAAATAATATTTAATAATTGTACCATTAATAGTTCCATAATAAGTCAGATGGATTCTCTAATTAAAATTGTTCAGAGGTAGGAAATTCAGAAAGAGTAAACATTGAGTTGTATAGAATTTGATAATCTTCGATATATTTTAAAGACATTTGTAATACTTTAATCAGATTAAGACCAATATTAAACAATTCTTCTAGTCCGTCGTAACAGATAAGAATCTGTTAATATTTTCCAAAATAGCTGTTTCATTTAATGTAATTTATTACATTATAACAATTATTGTTGAAAAGATAAATAAAATTCATAATTTAAATATAACTAACAAATATGGTTGATGTTAACTTAAGTTTTTCTTTATTGTTTCTAAATCGATGTTAAGCTTTAATGATTAAGGTCGTAGGTTTTTTTACAAGAGACCATCTAAGTTGACATCTGAGATCCCTGTTTATGTCACAAATCAGCAATATTACTGTCTTCCGGTTTTAAGGGCTTTGAAGCCAGCGTATATTACACGGGATGTAACATCGCATATCTTAGGGCAATCAGCGTCTTATGTTGTTTTTCTTATAGGCAGGGCATATCACTTAATTCGCCTTTCGTAAGTATAACCTTGGATTGTTTTAAGAAGAAGTAAGCCATTTATTTTCGGATTACGACGGAATTGAAGTCTTGTACAACACAGACTTAACGTTTTACCAGAATAAATTTCCGACAAACGTTTGTTCAATTTTAATTTAACCTGCAATCACGCTAAAGAGAAAATAATTCGAAGTATTTTATGAATAACAAACAGTCTAAAGTTGGCCTTTGTAAATCAGCCTGTAAGAGCGCATTTAGTTGATAACTGTTTTAATGATGAGACTGTTTAAAACAAACATCTCGGAGTTGTTCTTTCTTTCTGCGCCACAATGACAAGGAGCCTTAAATACACTACTCTCTTCCACGTTCCATTAGCTCACTTTTACTATGCTAAAAACTTCGTAGTCAGTCGCTGGTTATGAATATAATAACTTATTTGATCACTAGAAGTCTTTCATCCTAAACTTAAGTTTAAAGTTGAATATAATACTGACTAGCAGATATATACCTCATTCTCGTCCTTGTTGAGAAAAGTTAATACATATACACAAATACGCACATAGATGCGTTTAGTACAAGCAAATAAAAGATTAACATAAAAATTGAATAAGAAAAATATTACGAAATTAAAATTGGTCCACTGCAACAGGAAAAGCTTCTGAATTTAAAGCCTCAATAAAGATGTCTCCATTAGTAAAATTGAATTACCTTGTGATGTTCTATTTCCTTAATCTGTGTGGCCATTGAAATAAAATACGGCCAAACAGAAAAGGCAGCATTCGGAAGTTGTTATCATGGAGCGAAATTGGCACAAAATTGTCAAAGCAATGATAACAAATCGCTTTTTCCTTAACACGCCCGATGGATTCCCTTTGTCCCGCGTCAACAAACGCGTTCCTGAGAGAGACAAAGAATCCAATAAAGCGACGGAAACTCCACAAGTGTGTAAGTTTATGTAGTGAGACGGCCTTTGTAAAATTTATTGACATCATTTCGCCTCCACATTTTTTTATGTAGTCATGAGAGACAAAAAAAAAAGAAATCTATCATATTTCTTTGTACGCCACAAAGTAATATGACATTTTTATATTTTTTTTAAATAGCTCATTCTCAGTCTCTAAACAGGCTAGTTATTACAAATCTAATAAAAATCTATACTATTATTCAATATCTTTACATAAATAAATAAGATAACTAAATATTTATCCTAATAAACATAATTTCGGTAATTGTTTATCCAATCACTATGAAATTAAATCCTGCGAAAAAAAAATTCCTTTAGCAGCATTTAATTTAGCTAGGGTTTATATTGACTACTGCAATAGATTCTCATTCTGTAGTACCGGTCACCAAGACGCTATGAGAACGACGGTTCCTTCTGCAGCCAAAACAGAACTAGCGACGGAACTTGCCAAAGACCCACAGTGTGCCGGGATTCTTTCCGAATCTATAGAATGAATATTGGATTCAATGATATAGCCCTCCCCTAATATACCCCTATCCATCAGCGGTCCAATGGATGGTGGGTGGACACTTTTACATTGCCCATCGACATGGATCATCTTATTTCAGACAATTGGTAGATCAGCCCAAATTGCCTAACCAACTAGGAAATAGCAATGAAAATTTGGTTAGTCCTGGGATCGAACCTACGATCCGGTTTTAAAAAGATCACGCCCATACCACTTCCCACGGAAGAGTATGTAAACTTTAAACACGAATTAACGGTACTCAGAATGTCCATCAAAACTTCATAGCATGATTTTATATATGTGTATATCATATATATATATATATATATATACTAAGATTCGTCAATTCAACATGTTCCTTCCACGGTACAATAATGATACCTTTTTTCCTTTTATTCAAATGCCATGACCTATAAAATTGAATTGTTTGGCGACGTCTAGCTGTAGACATTAATTTCACTCAGTTCTATCGACTAATACGATCTTCAGTTAAACATGGCATCTACGTACAAGTCGAGCTGTAAAAAAAAAAACTAAAAGGCTGCTCTATCATTTCTGCATAAAGAAATTATGGTTGCTTTTTATTTGTCGAGTCCATTCTAAAGACATTAATAATTCTTCTGTAGGTACAATCATAATTAAATTTCTTCCTGAGTAAATAAAATTTAAGCACTTTTTTTCAAAGAAAGTGATCAATCCGAGATTGAAGTTATCGCTTACGACTTTTAAATATGATTTAAACTGAATTTTAATATGTAAATTAATTTAAATAATTTAATTTGGTTTCATAAGTTAACTTTAGTATATTATTTATGTTTGTTATATATTCTTGTGTTGAAACTAAAAAAGATACACGTCATTCTAAAAATGATATAAATTGTACGAAGTGGTCAATTTATGCGTAGACCATCGTTGTTATTTGATGCAAGAATGCATACGCTAAGTAATCAAACACGGAAAACGGAGTGAGCCGTTTTTTATATTTAAATCATGAAACCTACAACTTTCATCGCTCCAGTGTTACAAATATATTGTTTACATACAATACTTATACGCAAAATTAACGAGCATTAAAAATTACCTTTCTAATTTTGAGTTCAGGAAACAGCATCTTCGTCCTGTGCATTTGGCAAAGCCATAGAAAAGTTCCTGCGCATTAATAGCCGCTGTATATCCTACAGGTCCACACTATTCTCTTTTGATTTCCATCAGCTTGATTTCCTGAATTTTTTAGTGCAATTGTAGCCATCGGTGTTTTAGAAGAGGTAAGACCCACTATCTTAGAATAATCTCCTAGAGATAGTGCTCCATCTATCATGGGCTTAAGTTACCCGATGCTATTTCACGCGAACCGTGTTTCGCTTCAAGGCGTCTCCATGTATTTTAAGGTAAACGAACGTAACTCATTATAAGCGCGTTGCCGATACTGGTATGGGATGTCCGCGGGTGTCGGTAAAATCCAATATGGTTGACGGTTTCGTCTGTTTGCATGCAATAAAAAGATCTGAATCAACAATTGTTTAATGAATTGATTGCTTGATACTAAATCACAAAGCAAAATAAAGTCTGCTGCAGTGAGTACACACAAACACTGAGTTCCTAAGCAACTTTAATAGGGCGAACTATCTTCTGAAGCAAATAGAAATCAAAGCAGTACACGCAGCTGCAAGTTATAGAGGCAATCGGTTTAGTTTGGCGTTGTAGTGCTCGAGCAATATGCCCGGACGGCATACCCTTTCATAATTGTGTTCGAGACAAAGTTCTAGACCGATTCAGGTTTAATACCTGTTGTAAATTTTCGGTAATTCACCAAAGTCCTTTAAATTTATTTATCCTTAACGTCGCATAACAAATTATAATAATCTGAAGATTATCATAATTTAAGATACAGTTTACTCTCTTGGAAGTGTCTATTTTATGTTATATGAGTTACTTTACTAAATTATATTACAGACATATTTGGCTTAATTATATTTAATCTGTTCGACAAAAATACCGTATATTTAGTTATTTTAATTTTTATACGAAATAAAACGTGGACTAGAATTTAAAAACAGTAAAACAATATGGAGATTGCGTATTAGTGAGGTTTCCAATAGTAAATTGAAACATATCACTATGTAATAAAACAAATTTAATTGTAGTTGACTGAATTATCTTTCTTTACAGATTTTAAAAGTGTCAAATAAATCTTCCTTTATAAAAGGAATGTTCGTTTTGGTTTACTTCTTCAAACTGTCTTATCAGCCGATAGATCCTTGGACAAGGCCTCTAATACACCCTATCCATTAGGCGGGTTTTTAATACCCACCACGCTGTTCAAATGCGGTTGGTGGTACGACTTTACATGCCATCCGACGCATGGATCATCTTACTTTTCAGACAAATGGGTGATCAGCAAATTGGCCCTAACCAACTGGAAACAACAAGAAAATTTGCTAGAGTCCCCAAGATTCGAACCACGACCTCCATTCTAAAGCACGCGCCTATACCACTAGAGCTACAAGCAGTTAGATCATTATAATATATATTTTAATATTTCTGAAGTAATTGCTTACTAGTTCACCGTTTTAACAAAAAATACTAAGTATTGTATTATGATTAAATTTAAATGAATAATACGCCTCGGTCACCAGTAATTACTGAGTACTTAGCTTAAACGGTGCCCTTTAAGCGAAGAAGTAGAGTTATTGGTATGACTTCTGCAGTTTGGAATTTTACCAGACGGTCACTTGCAAATACGAGACCTATCTTTATCTTTATTATTATTCTTTCTATTTTCATTTTTATTCTCTGCATATTAATAATCGATACACAACAAAAGTTTCGTTTAAGGAGTGTATGAGTTACCTTTGCAATATTATTGTACTTGTTTCCTTAAATAAATTTACATTCGTTCTTTACTAAGTGATCACTCGGTTATAAGTAAGAGAAACCATGTTATCAAAACTTGGTTTAGCCGCTGATCTTCTGCAATCGTGTCGTTGATATGTCCCATCGGATCTTAGGTAGGCAAAGAGAGTGCATCTGTATATGGTACCTAATGCTGTTAGTTGATCTTATATATAGATCGCAGCATTAATCGTGGAAAAAATATCAAACAAATACTATTCACAGCAAGAAATTAAATCATGCCAATTTAAAATATCGAAAATGTTCAAATTTGGTATTATTTCAACCATGTGGGTAAATAATCCTACGGAACTATTAAATACTCTGAGGTGAACTTTTGCAATTTATCTTCCACAAACTTTTCGTGTTGAATCATCAAAGTCCTAGCGCTATTGCAGCTAAAAGGGAGATGAACAACTAGAGCTTACAAGACAGCTTTATTTATTTTACAATTTATTACTGAAGTTTTAAAATACCTTGCAATTGTCTTAAATGCACATTGTTTCATTAATTTAAATTGCATCTTCGTTTTAATTAAAAAAAACTGAATTGATTTTCCAAAATTTAAAGTTTGGCAAAAAATAATTCAATATGCCGTTATTTTTAATGATATGAATATATAATATTACTACAAACACCTTTTATTGAGGAAAAAAATATAATAAATATTTTACAATACATGGTATCAAATGAGCATTTGAACAATTTATATTTTAATTATTACTTCGTGTTAAAAATATATATTCTGTTAAAAGTAACCATCTTAACTCAATAAAAGTGAATACATTCTCCCATATTTTACGGTTTGCTTTTTGAATCAGCAGGTTTTAGAATTAATGCTACGAATATCAAAGAAAAACCAATCTTCCTTAAATCATTAGTATGATTAAGAGCCAATTTTGTTTTGTACTAGTGTCATAACTAAAAGGATATTCTTTCACTTTCACAAGAAACGACTTTAATCTTATAATGAAAACGTTTTTTAATTTGAATCGCAAATTAGTTTGAAACCATTACGGTTTTATGTTTCTGACATAGCTCGTTTAACCCAAAGCATGTTGCAAAGTCATGGCGGTTTTATCATTAATATGGAAGTAATGAAAGTATGTTTATTCTAATTATATCCATTAAATTCAAACATAAAAACGAAAGGTCTTTATCAATTAATGTCTTTGGTACTATTACACGTATTTACGTATCATCAAGCGATATCGCACAAAGTTATTCCAAAAATAGAAAGTAACTTATCCTCCATCGATATTTCAAAGCATTGCCTTTTAAAATAATACTATTAATATTAGGAGACGTAATACTGGCCAATAATAAAAGCCCAACTTTTAGATATATATAATTAACGATTCTGTAAAAGTAATTAAGACAATACCATTTTCAGTTTTTCAAAAATATTTTTTATAAATAATATCTTACAAGGGTTGTCTCAGATCGGACATGTTTCAAATAAAGATTGTTGACAAATCAATAAATTACTATAGTCTTTCATTTTGCATGTCAAAAGCTTAAAAAGCAAAAATACTTTTTATTTGGGACTTAAATCTTATTGATTTTTTGTCAGCATTCTTATCCTCTCTTGCTTTAGATTCAAAAAGCAAAATGGTACTAATCTAAAGTTAAGTAAGGTTTTTACATTGATAAAACCCTGCAACTGGCTCAGGATTCATCGTCAAATAAACTTTAGCTTTTGTAATGTAATTAAAATAATAAGGCAAATTTGAATTAAATTAAATATATAATTGTATTATTTATATCGGGAAGAACCTCGTGCATTAATTATTGCGGTTTCCGCAGAATAATCTTTAAAATTTACAGTAAAAAAAAAGTAAAGTAAAAAAAAAAAAATGTAAAGTCCTGGTTGGGACTCATGACCATTGCATTAAATTGCTTTTTAATGGTAAATTTGTGTTTAAAGTTTTTTGGTAATGAACTTTAATGGTGAAGTAAACGACCAACCATTTTTTTAAGGTCAGATTGTTAAATTAATAATTCTTGGACCCGCTAAACGTGTTATTTATAAATTATATAGACTTAGCTGATATAAAAATATTTTTATTTATAGATAGTATATATATTAAATATATAATATATATATTAAATTATAATATATATACATATATAATATATATATAATATATATAAAAAATTTTATGATAATTATTATATAATAATAATATATATATAAATACAATATACAAAATTTTTTCTTGGGACGGTGCAATTATGGTATGGACCGGTCCGGTTCTTCAGTCTTGTCAAAGTCGAGCTAGATAGCAGAGCTTTTTCCTACAGCGAAGGTACATTTACTTCGATGGTCTGGGAAATTTGGTGTTTCTTTGAAAATTTTAAAAATGCCTTCCCAAGGTATTAGGACCGCCGTCTGGCCGAGTCTTCTGCCAGGTGAAATGATGTTTTCACTGTCCTGGAAGCTAAACTCAAGTATGAGCAATGTTTATAAAAAGAATGTCTGTTCCGAAACTGGCATGGCCGTCCGACCTGAGACAGTGGGTTCTATTTTACCTGCATCCGGTCAAAATCTTTAGCAGGTTACCTTGCGTTAGAATGCATGTCCAAAGTTAGAGGGTTAAGATTATAAATATAATTTTAATACCTTCCAGGCCGTCATAGAATGCTTTATTTCGGTTCCCTATTAAGCGAAGTATTAGGCAACCTTTGCTCGATAAATTCCCAAATGGGCTTTCGGAAAGCCACAGGAGGGGGGCCTCCGCGGAACGTCTAAAAGGCCGGTAAAAAAACTCGATTCATCCATACGGATCTGGGTAAAGGGCATTTTTAAAGTGAGGCTGTGGGGAAAACCAAAAAAGGTTCTCTCTGCTTGCGGATTTAATGTTTTTGCTTTAAAATTTTAAATCCTTCCAAGGAAATAAAATTTTGGGAAAATAAACCGGTCCATTTTTGAATTAAATTTTTTACCTAAGGTAAACAAAAAATAAGGTTTTGTTTCAGAAAAAGTTGGGTCATTCCGATTTTATCTTAAAAAATTTTAAACTTAACTTATTTAAATGTTTAAAAACTTTAAAATTTTTTATAAATAATATATTATTTATTTCCTTAATGTTCCCTTGAAAATAAAAAAAACTATTTTAAAAAGGGTATAAAAATTGAAGTTTGGTGATTTTGCAGCAAACATCGTTATATTTGATTTCAAGAAATGGCATTAGTACAATCAGGGAAAAAAAAAAAAAGGGTAAGCCGGGTTTTTTTTTTTAAATTTAAAAACTTAAAATTTCTGTGGTGTTACTAATTTTTACCTGAATAAATTTAAATAACTTTTAAAAGAAAAAATTGATAAATTAATTTCTTTAATTTTAAATTGAAAACTTGTTATGTTTTTTTTCCAATTGGAGCATAAAAGGTCTTTGGTTTTATGCGCTTGTGAAATATCACGTCAAAAAATATAAATTTGGCAAGGGTTCAATTTGCCATCAGGGTTTTTTGAAGAATGAACCACTAATCCGGGGAAATCTCCCTTTTTAAAATGAAACCTCAACTTTCATCGCTAGTGTTACAAATTATTTGGGGCAATTTCTTTCAAAAAACGCCTTGAAAACTTTAAGAACGGGCACTTAAATTTTTTATTTGGGAAAAAGGTTCCTGGTTAATTGGAAATCCCTTCCAACTCTTTTTTCAATTGCAATTTAAAAGCTGTTTTTAAAATAACCCATATTTAATAATTTAAATGTGTCCTAAATCAGGGGCCCAGGGGTTCGCTGCCTATTTCCCCCAACCTATTTGGTTTAAAGGGCCAAAACTATTTTAAGGAAAAGAAATAAGGCTTGCAACCCAGCTGCAGGTTTTGGGGGAAATCCGGTTTGTCGTTTTTGCCAAAAAATCCAAACATTTATTTTTAATAATTTATTGTTAATTTAAACAAAGGTTTTGCTCGACCTTCATATTTTAAACTTTAATGGGAATTTTCCTGAAATCCAAAAAGTCAGAGAGGGTTAAGCGTTTTTAGTTTGGGTTTTAAATAGGGAAAGACCCTTTCCACTTATTTGTATTTAAAAAAAAAGATTGGGTTTTAATTTATTTTCCAAACCTAAATGCAAAAGGGCGTTGTAAAATTAAATTTCTTCCGTAATAAAAAATTTAAAGGGAAACTTTTTCCGCAACCCTGCATAAAAATTTTTGGGGCCCCTTGAAAGTTTTTATAAGGTTCACTGTTTTAAAAACTACTAAAATGTACAATGATTAAATAAATAAAATGCTCATTGTAATTACTGGTCTAATTATACCCGGTGCCCTTTAAAGCAAAAGACAGCGGATTTATTCACTATACACCCTTACTGCTGTAAAATTTTACCCAGATGGTCTCTTACAAATACGAGACCTATTATCAACTTTATGTAAATTGGCATCGACACAAGATAATCGTTTACGTTTCAAACATAGAGTTCCTATTGCGCTTTGAAATGCAATATATTGTATTCCTGTAAAAAATTCGACTTCCTCTGAAATTCGATTATCAGTAACAAGATAATTCATGTATGAAAACTTGGTTCATTTTAAAGTCTCTGCGTCGTTCGTTTATACGTCCCACGGACCATTGAGTAAGTGAAAAGTGGTGTCTTAATAGAGTGCACCCTCTTTTCCCATCTCCTCGTATCGATCGCCATCTTTTCGATACCAATGCATTGCTGATTCTTAAAATAGATCCAGCAGTCAAAATTTTCGAAAATATTACATAAAAATTACTATTTGGAAAAAATTTAATAACAAATTTAAAAATATTTGAAATGTTCAAATTTTATTTTTCAACCTGGGTAAATAATCCCTACGGAACAATAAATACCTGAGGTGAAACTTTGTTTTATCTTCCCCTAAATTTTTGTGGTCGAATTTCGTTGAGTCCTAGCGCTTTGCCAAAAGGAGTACAAACAACTAGGCGCACAAGACAGTTTTTAGTTTTTCTTAAAATTTTTCTTGAAGTTTTAAAAAATACCTTTGCAATTTCTTAAAGCAATTGTTTTTGTTGCACTTTTTTTAAATTAAAAACCTTTGAATTTGTTTTCATAAAATTTTTAAAGTTTTTCAAATAATTAATTATTTATTTTTTAATTAATTGAATAAAAAAATTATTAAATATCTTTTTATGAGGAAAAAAATTCTACTAAATATTTTACAATGCATAGTTATCAAATAAGCTATACATTATAATTGATTAATTTATATTTTTTTTTATTTTTTTAAAAAATATATTTTTTAAGCCTCCTTTTATTCTAAAGATAAAATCTTTAAAAAATTTTAAAAAGGAATCTTTTTTATATTTTAAGTTTGCTTATTCCAAAAGAGTTACAAAGTTTCATATTACAATTTACAAACAAATAAATTTTTTCCTTTAAATCTTAGTATAATTAAGAGTCAGTTTTATTTTTGTCTCTTTTCAGCTTTTAAAGGATCATTACTTTCCCTTTCACGAAACGATAATTCATCTTTAAAAAACGTTTTAAATTTGGACCAAATTATTTGGTAATGGTTTATGTTTCATTGGCCTTTTGAAGCAATGTTCGGAAATGTCATGCGTTTTATTTTGGAATATATAAGTAATGAAAAGTGTTTATTATAATTATATCCATTAAATTCGTCATAAAATAGCGGGATCTTTTATCAATTATAATGTCTTTGGTCAAGCTTTACGTTTTACTTTATCCAAAACGATATCTGCCGTTAAAAAATATAGTGAGTTACTTTTCTTCATCGATATTTAACGAGCATGGACTTTAAAAAATCTTAATTGATGAGGAAAATTGAAAATAATAAAAAAGCCCAACTTTTGAATACGGCTGTCCCATTTAAATGATAATCCTAGCCCAAAGCACAGCTGCACTCGTCCAAAAAAAAATTCCAACTGGTACTGTTTATTTTTTTTAAACTAAATCCATTTTATGATTTATTGTCAATTTATGTTACGGCAAAATTAATAATTTTTCTTTTGTGTTATAACTCCCTGGACTAAACAAAAAAGTAATAAATAACATATCTTTCATATTTATTTCAAAGTTTAATTACATCAGCTAGCTATTAGCTGAAGGATCAAAAATTAATTACAACAATGTATTGGTAAAATTTTGAACACTAATATTTAAAAAAAGACCGCTGAGTTTCTTGCCGGTTCTTCTTTGGACGGGTCCGAGTTTGTGAACCGGTGGTAAATGGATGATTTTTGACGTTCCTAAGTGCTCAGTAGAGCCAAAATTGAATAAGTGATTTTGACTTTAACTTTGACTTTGAAACATTGCCGTATTTTTTCAGTATACGTAAAAATCTTTAAACACGGATTAACTTGGTACTTAGAATGTCGTATTCAAAACTTCATGCATGATTAATTATATATATATATATATATATATAACAATTCGTCATTTACAACGTAGTTCCCTTTCCACGTGTACAATAATGGAATACCTTTTTCCTCACTTATTCAAATGCCACGCGGCTATAACAAAAATTGAATTGTGCTCGCGGCGACGTCTACGCCGTAGACATTAATTTCACTCGGTTCTATCGACTAATACGATCTTCGAGTTAAACGTGGCATCTACGTAAAAGTCCGAGCTGTAGAAAAAAACAAAAAAGGCTGCTCTATCCATGTCTGCATAAAAATTATGGTTGCTTTTTTATTTGTCGCAGTCCATTCTAAAGACATTAATAATTATCTGTAGGTACAATCTATTTTCTGAATTAAATTTCTTTACCTGAAGTAAATAAAATTTAAGCGCTTTTGTTTCCAAAAGAAAAAGTGATCAATCTGATCTTCAAAACATGATAATATATATTTTAATATTTTCCGGTACTACTTACTGGTTCACTGTTTTAACCAAACTACTAAATATGTGTACAATGATTAAATAAATAAATAATACGTCTCGGTCACCCAGTAATTACTGGTCGTAATTACGCTGGCCACGGTGCCCTTTAAAGCAAAAGACAGCGGATTTATTCACTATACACCTGCTACTGCTGTAAAGAAATTTTACCAGACATATATTGTATTCCTGTAAATAAAATTACGACTTCCTGTCTGAAATTCGATTATCAGTAACGTAAGATAATTCATGTATGAAAACTTGGTTCAGCTACTGATCTCTCTGCAGTCGTGTCGTTTATACGTCCCATCGGACCATTAGAGTAAGCGAAAAGAGAGCGCAATCTGTGATATACAGAGATGCACTCTCTTTTCGCTATCGACCTCGTCGCTATCGATCGCCATCTTTTCGATACCTAATGCTAGTTAGCTGATCTCTAATATAAATAGATCGCAGCAGTCAAAATCTGTGCAGAGAAATATTACATACAAAATTACTATTTACGGCAAAAAAATTTAATAATGCAAAATTTAAAATATTCTGAAATGTTCGAAATTTGGTATTATTTCAACCGTGTGGGTAAATAATCCCTACGGAACTATTAAATACTCTGAGGTAGAAGCTTTGCGTAATTTATCTTCCACTAAACTTTTCGTGGTCGAATTTGCCGCTGAGTCCCTAGCGCATATTGCAGCTAAAAGCGGAGATACAAACAACTAGAGCGCACAAGACAGCTTTTAGTTTATTCTTACACAATTTATTACTTGAAGTTTTTAAAAATACCTTTTGCAATTGTCTTAAACGTGCACATTGTTTCTTTAAGATAGTTGCACCTTCGTTTTAATTAAAAACACTGAATTTGTTTTCATAAAATTTTTAAAGTTTTGCGCACAAATAATTAAATATGTCGTTATTTTTAATTATATGAATGAAAATTCTAAAAATCTTTTATGTAGGAAAAAAATACCAATAAATATTTTACAATACATAGTTATGAAATAAGCAATTACATTTGATTAATTTATATTTTTTTATTATTACTTTGTGTTAAAAATATATATTCTGTTAAGCTTCGCTTTTATTTGGTAAATATGGTAACCATCTTTAAAAAAAATTTAAAAGCGAATGCATTTTCCTATATTTTACGGTTTGCTTATTCCAGACACAGCAGTTTTAGAGTTTCATCATTACGAACATACAAACGAAATACAAATTTTTCCTTTAAATAACATTAGTATACATTAAGAGTCAATTTTTATTTTTATACTCTGTATTCATAGCTTTTAAAGGATCATTACTTCCACCTTTCACAGAAACGACAATTCATCTTATAATGAAAACGTTTTTTAATTTGGACCGCAAATTAGTTTGGTAATGGTTTTATGTTTCTGACATGGAGCTCGTTTAACCCGAAGCGATGTTCGGAAATGTCATGCGGTTTTATTGTGCGAATATAGAAGTAATGAAAGTATGTTTATTCTAATTATATCCATTAAATTCAGTACATAAAATAGCGTAGATCTTTATCAATTATAATGTCTTTGGTACTATGTACTTACGTATTTACGTATCATCAAAAGCGATATCTGCACAAAGTTACCAAAAATATAGTAAGTTACTTTTCTTCATCGATATTTACACGAGCAATGAGACCTTTAAAATAATGCTAGTAATTTGGTAGGAGACGACAATACTGAAAATAATGAAAAAAGCCCAACTTTGTAGATATATAGTTGAAGATACTATAAAAATAATTAAGTTCATCACCATTTTCTAAATTTACTACGGTTTTTTCACAAAATATATTTCATTTATAAACCCCGCAGAATATCTTACGTGGGTTCGTCTCAGATAAGAAACTTCCATTTCCGAACCGGTAATAGATTGATTGAAAATCAATAAAATGTTTAAATTCATCTATAAGAAAATTATTTGACTTTCATTTTGGCATGTCTAAAAAGACATAGGTCCCTTACTTAATAAAGATCAAAAAATAAGAAACTAGTTTTCACGTTTTATCTGATTATTTTTTACCAAATGTTTAAAAATTTATATCATTTAGAGCAATGACTATGAAAAGATTACAATCATAAAAAGCAAAAACTAGACTTTTAACCTTATTATATTTTTGTACATAGCTATTACTTTATCCGTCTGTTGTGTTGCTATTCGGAGTTTAACGCGCAAAAGTCTTTTGTATCCTAAGGCTCTCAAAGTTGAAAGCACCCAAGAGACCATTGCTCTTTGCATTGTATCACATCCTTGCTAGACGGCTTTTACATAGTTACAACTCACTTCGCATTATAAATTCAGCAACTATGTGCTTCTCTGGACTGTAATTAAAATAATTAAGCAATATTTTATGAATTAAATTGTTGATATCAGCCTATATTCCGTATTAGATGTGATATTTAAGGAAAGAGAAAGAATCTCAGTCAGTATGTTGAAAATAAATTAGCAGTTTCTAAGAATAATTCTTAGTAAACATTTTACTGTAAAGATATAATAAAACACAGAATAAGGCACTGTATTGGATACTTAATATTTGAAAATTAAATTAAATAGGCACTCTCGTCAGGACTCATGACAAAACAAAAATAAATTGCTTGTTTTTGATGGCGGTCATATCTTGTGTTAAAGTTTTATTTGTGTGCTGAATCTTTCAAAGCTGAAAGTAAAACAACGCACGTTCCATTTTGTTTTAAAGGTCAAGTATAAATCACCCTTACGGGCTAATTAAAATCGCCATTAATTCCCTTTGCTTCTCCTACAAATATTACGTTCCATGACACTCGGAAAACACATCGAACCTATTAAAATGCTAAAAATTAAGAACGAAATTTGCATTATTAAAATATTGGACCAGCTTTAACTGTCTTTAATTTATTGACTATAGGTGTTTGATGTAATTTTACTGTCTTAAATTAGGTTATGTTAGGAATATATATGATATATATATATACATAAATATATTTTTTTATCTGTGGGGACGCGCTGTAAAATGGTGATGGACAGGTTTCCTTGGCCCCCAACTTACACAGAGTCTGGCGTCACAGGTCGCAGCAGTGATCACCGTGTTTATTCCTGAAGGAATAAACACGGTCGCTTAACGAGAAACACTATACCTTCGACAATCCCCAATGGCAAGGGAGAAGTTGACCTAGTACCGGAAGCGCCAGAAATCATCTTAGGAAAGTTTGGTGTGGCCCTTTAAAAATGAGGGGCAAACGCACCGCCCTGGGTCCCGACGGTATTCCAGGACGCGCGCTGTCGTTGGCCCTTGGAGATGATCCTCTGCCTAGAGAGGGGGGGATGTTTTCTACATGTCTGGCTCAAGCCTTAATACTACAGAGGTGGATGATGGCAGACTCGTCCTCATCCAAAAAAGAATGTCTGTTCGAAAGAATCGTGGCTGCTAGCGCTGTCCATGACCTGGAGCACATTGGCCAAAACTGGAACCATTAGCAGTATGGCTTCCGCAAGTGCCGGTCGACCGAACACGCAGTGCTGTGGGTCAGCAGGTCCCTTGCGCAAGATGCGGTGTCCAAGGTTGAGGGTGATTTGGCAGTGTCACTTAACATCACTAACGCTTTTAACACCCTGCCCTGGGCCTGCATAAAGAAGGTGCTTTTATTTCAAGAGGTGTCTCCCTACCTTCAGCGCGTCATTAGTGCCAACCTGTCGTTCTCTGTCTGTCCGTATCGACATGTATAGTTCCCGTGGCAAAATGGGCTACAGACCACCGAGGTAACATGTGAAGATCTACAGGGGTTGGTGTGGGAACACTCCTGCGGAACGGTCTTGGGGCTGGGCTCAGGCCAGGCTCAAAAGAAATAAGGGGGCGTAAGGACAGATTGCGCAGCCTTGCTATACAGGATTCGGAGCTTCGGTTAAAGAATTCCAGTTTTAAAGTGATGGCTAGATAGGGGACACTGCTCCTTCACATTCCGCGCGACGCAGGTTCTCTCGTGACTTGACGTGAACTGGAATGTCCCTTCTATGACGTGAATATGTCTTTAAAATACCTTCACACAAGGAAGCATAAATTAATGACGACTAAATCGTAGAATGAAACTGCCTTCTACCAGTTTGGTGTTACAGGGTCATATCTTTCATCCTTATTTCAAATTTCAATTACATTATTGGATAGCTGAAGGATCAAAGAATTAATTACAACAAACGACGCCGACATTTTTAGGTCATTTTGCGGCAATTTAGAGATTTCCATTTATTATATCTTTTAATTGGGATCAGCTACGAGGTTCATTAAAGTTTTAATCGTCAGGTCTCGTCAAAATTCATCGATTGTCTATAAAACGGTAGGGTAAAACGTGACAATGAACGGGTCTGATGATGACCAAATACTTTCCCAGCTATCCCAGACATTTATTCAATATATTTAGGTGTTAATACTAATAGTAGTCTTACTAATAGTTTACATGAATAATGGTAGTCTTTTACTCCAACTTTTTGCAAATGAGTTCCACAATTTTAATGGCAAACTTCATTTAAAGGATAACTTTGAAGTAAGTACATTTGAGGGCATTGAATGACATCTAGCAGCGATTGCCAAAGATGATCTTCAAAACCGGTGTCGACTTTTTGCATGACCAATAGAGCCTATGCCCTTGGTAAATACATGTCGATGATTAAATTTGAGGGCAATGAAGTTGTAGAAAGTCTTCACAACCAGAAATAACTTTTGTTTTATCTGACGTATCATCTTGCTTTCCAGATAATTGGGTGCTCAACTATAGAGTTATCGTCCAATAAACTCTGCGGATAACAACAAATATCGAAAAAATGCAAGATAATGCAGATGGTTACGTTTTTTTTTTCTTGTTTATCAATTGTTTGGCTAATAATGCCTTATTAAATCAATATAATGTCGAACTTATTTATATACATATGATGCGTGTAAACTACAAATGTATCAATGCATGCAAATATCTGCTGTTTAATTTACCATTCTTCAGATTTTAAATAGATATCACGTAATGTAAACACAAAGAAACTCTTCTGGTAACATTTAAACTTCATATTGGTTGAATTATACGTGGAGGTTATTTAATTAAACCCTGATATCCAACTCTAATGGAAACTGTAGGCATTGCTCATAAACAGTCAAATATTGCGGAAATCTCCAATATTAACGTTTCGAGACTAAGTGTGTTTGACACTAAATTCACATTTCTTTAGGTCTAGTTTGGAGAAATATTAGTCATATTTTGATATAAGGCGTCAAAAAGAAGTTTTAAACGTTTGGCCACATTTTCAAAAGTTCCTTTTAAAATGGTATATTTGAATAAATATTGTGTTGTCAAATTACTACAACTCAACTCTTTTTTTTTTCATGAAACGTCACGTCGTTCATGAAACGCATATAAACAGTGAATATATCAGATTGTATACAATACATATTTTAAATAAATATTATGATAATGAACATTCAATGTATACTAACTTTCCATATTATTTTACTATATCATATACATAGTAAATTACTGCTTCGAATATATTACCATAACAATGCTTTACGAGCCGAGTAACAATTTTGATTGGAAACAAGAGAACTTTATGATCGAGATTCAGGCAAGCTCAAAAGAATAATTTCAAACATAACCCTCCATAAAGTAGGTCAGAACAGTCGTGTTACTACAGAGCTTTGTGTAAACTATTTTATCTTCTGTTTAACTTTGTCAGACTGTATTGATAGTTTTGAAAATCGTTTATATAATGTTTTTTTTTGTTTTAATTTAAAATATCACCACACTTCATTAAATTCCTTTTTGTTACACAAGTCATACTAAATATTTGATAAAAGATGCGATACTTAAATTAAATACCGATACTTAAATGACCAAAAAAATATTTTAAATACTCTTATTTAATTGTCTGAATATTTTTAGTTTGCATTTATTTTTTTTTCAATAACGTGAATTTAATTACATGTAGTAATAGCGTAATTACATGTAGTAAAGCAAGATCGTACTCGCCTGATGAAGTCTACTCTCCAACCTTATATCCGACAAACCGTGATGGGATCTCAAAATTTCCAAATGGAATTGAAAAACTGATTCGATGCACTTAACACATCGGAAACAACAATGGCAATTGACTAGGCACTCGATAGATATCCTAGTGGTATAGGCGTGTGCCAACTGCCTCCGTAGCCTAGTGGTATAGGCGTGTGCCTTAGAAACTGGAGGTCGTGGGTTCGAATCCTCCTAGTTGGTTAGGGCAATTTGGGCCGATCACCCAATTGTCTGAAAAGTAAGATGATCCATGCGTCGGATGGGCATGTAAAAAGTCGGTCCACCCACCAACCCGCATTGGACCAGCGTGGTGGGATACGGTCCAAAATCCCCTAATGGATGGAGGTGTATTAGGAGAGGCCTATGTCCAGCAGTGGACTATCACAGGCTGATGAGGCACTCGATGTCGTAGTGGACTGCATACGTGACGTGGGTAAAGAGCAGGAGTAAGCGTACTTGCAAGAAGTCCAAACTCTCTGTTTAGACGCTTGGTCTTTTGGAAGAACGTCGAAAGCATGAGGACACCACTTCAACAGATGTAAAGCTTCTTTTGAAGCGGATCCGCAAATTGAAACGCCGAGACCTTTGCTGCTCAAATACGCAAGAAATAGCTGAAGCGATTGAGCAGAATAGAATGTCGAAAGTTTTTGTGGAGAAGCTCGGAAGAAGCCATCTGTCGAAGCTCAGGAACAGTTCTGGCTTGATTGTTTCTTCTAAGTCTGAGATGTTATCTGAGATCGAGGATTTCTATGGAAAATTGTACGCGTCACAGGCTCGTCAACCTATTTCCTAACGTCAGCTTTGATGAGGTAAGTCTGGCTCTTAAGAAGCTCAAGAGGGGAAGAGCTCCTGGAAAGGATGGAATTACTACCGAGCTGCTTAAGGCAGGGGGCCACCCTGTCTTAAGTGAGTTACGGAAGATATTTGACTCCATCCTTCAACAGGGTATTTTTTCTAAGGCGTGGCTTGAAAGTGAGGTCGTTCTGTCTTTTAAGAAGGGTGACAATACCCTGCGCAAGAATAAAACCGATCTCACTTTTAAGCCACATATACAAGCTGTTCTCGAGAGTCATGACAAATCGCCTCATCAACAAGCTTGATGGATTCCAGCCACCGGAGTAGGCTGGGTTCCGCAGAGGATTTAGCACCATATACCACATCTTTACCATAAGGCCGGTGGTAGGTCCCCTTTTTACAGGAGACCGTCTGGGTGGGTACTACCGTGGTGCATATTTCTGCCGCGAAGCAGTAGTGTGAAAACAGTGCTGTGTTCCGTGTTACTTGGTGACCACTTCCCATCAGGTGGCCCGACTGCTCGTCTGCCTGCGTATGCCATAAAAAAAGGCAAGTTGTGCTAAAGACCTATGAGTACAATCAGCCACTGTGCATTGCCTTTGTGGACTATGAGAAAGCTTTTGACTCTGTAGAAACCTAGGCTGTTCTGGAAGCTCTTCAACGATCTCAGGTCGATTATCGATACGTCGACGTATTAAAAGGTCTGTATAGCGCTGCGTTTATGTCCGCTCTGCTTCCAGGGGGTTAAACGAGACCAATCCCATTGCATCGAGGAGTGCCACAGGGGGATGTAATGTCCCCGAAACTGTTCAATAATGCATTGGAGGTCGTTTTTAAGACCCTAGACTGGACTGGACGTGGCATAAACATTAAAAACGAGTATCTCTCACCCCTCCGTTTCGCTGACGAAATCGTATTGACCTAGCCGTTGAAGTGCTGCAGGAGATGTTGCACAGCTTAAATGAATCGTCCCGACGCATCAGACTCAGGATGAAGTCATGTTCAAGGAACACGTTCTCCCGAGTCCGATTAATGTCGACGGTGTTAGTCTCAAAGTTGTCAATTAATATGTCGACCTCAGGAACATATTGCAGTTGGGAAGACACGAGTTCGAGACATATATATATGGATACAATTAAATATATAAATGAAATCATAAAGTTTTTTGGTATTCTCTCAGTCACGGTCCATCCTGTAAACATGGACCACGGCTTGGATCTCCGAAGCGTCGAAAAAGAAAGTATTAGAAGACATTTTCTGAAGATTTTAAGTTTTCGTGAAAATTCATGTTCTTAAAGTCGTTCGATGCTCAAAACAAATTAAAAGCAAATCTCGTAGAACTTTAATAGTTTGATCTCATACCAAAATAAATTCCATTTATGTATATTTCTGCCTTATTACAACTGACAAATTAGTTTATCTAATTTAGTACTTTAAAAGTACAATTAAGACCAGAGAAATTTCCAAGTTAACAAGATGTTCTTGAAAAAATAATTTGAAGCAAGGAACATTCAAGATACGTGATTAAGATACGATCGACGACTGAAAGTTACGATGTGGTTTAAACATTCTATTTTAAAAGACCCTTTGAAACTTTTGGAGAGAGGTCAATTGGAAAGGTTTCAAAAGAAGAAATACTTGTGTTTTTTCAAGCATTTTTAAGAACTTTTTAGACCTAAATTACGCATGACCACAACAAACACTTCATTTTGTAGGTAAATAAAATACTTTTGCTAATTTTACTACAATTGTCTTAAAGGTTCACATAGTCTCTTCAGACTAATCGCTTTTCATTTTATTTAGAAACACTTGGTTTCTTTTTATTCTGTTTATTATTTTTTGCGCAAATTAAAAATATATTACGAGATTTGCTTTGAGTTAAAGTTATAAACATAGAATACTAATAAAATCATCTTTCAAGTAGGAAAAAAATCACTAACAAATATTTTGCTGCACATAGATATCACATTATCATTATTTTTTATCATTACTTCGAGTAAAATAATATGTGTTGAGAGTTGTTATGAGTTAAGAGGAACCATGTGCCAAATAGAAGCAAGTACATTCTCCTATACTGTATGGTTTGCTTTTTCCAGGCCCAGTTGTTTGTGAGTTACATCGCTACAAACATACTAACAGCATATTAATAATTATTTTTCATAACATTAGTATAGATACGATATAACCGTCAATCTTTATTGTTGTATTTTGTAGTCGTAGCTCTTAAAGGATAAATTCTTTCCCCTTTCACAGAAACGACAATTCATCTTATCATGAGAACTTCTAAAGCAATTTAAAACGTTTTTAATTTGGACCGCAAATTAGTTTGGTAATGGATTTATGTTTCTGACATGGAGCTCGTTTAACCCGAAGCGATGTGTGGAAATGTCATGCGGTTTTATTGTGCAAATATAAAAGTAATGAAAGTATGTTTATTGTTTATTTATGTATTGAATTAGCTACATAAAATAACGAAGATATTTATCAACTGTTAATGTTTTTGATATTGTTTAAACAATTGGATTTATTTTAAAACATATGCATAAGGTTTTCTAAAAACATGAGACGTTACTTTTCTTATTCGATATTTACACGAGCATTAAAACCTTATTTATTACCTTTAAAATTATGATAGTAATACGATAGGAAAAGTAAATACAAAAAATAGTGAAAAAACTCAAATTTTTAGATATACATAATTTATGATACTATAAAATTATTAAGGTACATCACCTTTTTGCTAAATTTACTACGGTAAAACATATTTTATTCATAACTCCGAACCGGTTTAATAGATAGTCTATCAATAATTATGTTAAATGCTTCTTTAAAACAGTTATTTGACTTTGGTTTTGACTTTGACTATGTATTGGTTTATAAAAAACAAAATATTTTTGTAATGTAATTTTCGCGTTTGATCCGTGATTTTTTACCAAATAATTAAAAATTTACTCATAAAAGCATAGACTATGAAAATATGTCAATCATAAATAGCAAAAACTAGACTTTTGATCTCATTATGTTTTTTGTACGCAGCTATTACTTTATCCGCCTGCTATTCAGACTTCAACGCGCAAAAATCTTTTGTATCCTAAGGCTCTCAAAGTTGAAAGCACCCAAGAGACCATTGCTCTTTGCATTGTATCACAACCATGCTAGACGGCTTTTACATAGTTACATCTCACTTCGCATTACAAATTCAGCAACTATGTGCTTCTTCATATCATAATTAAAATAATTCAGCAATGTTTTACAAATTAAATTGAAGATATCAGCCTATATTCCGTATTGGATGTGATATTTAAGGAAAGAGAAAGAATCTCAGCCAGTAGGTTAAAAATAAATTTGCAGTTTATAAGAATAATGCTCAGTAAACATTTTATTGTAACAATAATAAAAAAATAGAATAAGGCACTTTATCGCAATCTCGTCAGGTCTCCTGACATTGCAATAAACTGCTTGTTTTTGATGGCGGTCATATCTTGTGTTAAAAATGTATTTGTGTGCTGAATCTTTCAAAGCTGAAAGTAAAACAACGCACGTTCCATTTAGTTTAAAGGTCAAGTATGAATCACCGTTACGCGCTAATTAAAAGCGCCATTAATTCCCTGTGCTTCTTCTACAAACATTATGTTCCGTGACACTTCGAAAACACATCGGACCCATTAAAATGCTGGAAATCAAGAACAGTATTTTAACGAAACGATAATTAAAATATCAGGCCAGCAAAATAATCTTATATTTATATTGGCTATAGGTTATTGATGAAATATTATTGTTTAAGTTAAGTAAATAATATATCTTTGATGTTGTTTTAAAACTACATTAAGTTCAAAACTATAGCAACATTATCATCATTATCAGACGAATCTAGCAAAACAATAATTGATAAAAATTATACTATAAGGTATGGGGCCAAATTGGGATCATGATCATGTACTCTGCGAAGCATTTCTAATGTTGGGCAATATTTTAAATGTCAATGAAGTCAAAGTCAAATATCTTTATTCAAATTCGAAGCATTAAACTCTCTTATTAGCATCGTCAATTAATCTATCATCGGTTCGGAAATGGAAACCTCTGACCTGAAAAGAACTGGCGTAAGAAACTTAGCCGGGCTTTTTTTTCCTTTTTCAATAAATTCTACGCAATACTGTTTTTTAAATTTATTGCAGACAAAAGCTTTTTAGGACTTTGTTGAAAAATTGTTGCGCCTCATAAAATATTGCTATATTGCACTGTATTGTTTCTGTTTTCAAATATTTATTTTGTGAATTAAGTTTTATCTAAATTAATAACTTTATCAGATAAAGGAGACAATCACTCATTCGATTACAATATTCTTATCAAGGGTGTTGGTGTTCGGCTTTAGAATATACTGTTGTCCCTTTACTTTAATTAATTTTCAGATAAAATCTACCATTAATTCTATATTGATATATTTCTATCCTAAATGATCAAACAATATGGTTAATAAAAACTTCATCAACTGATATACTGTTTTAATTATGTTCTGTTAACAAACTAGCCAGTTATAACTGACGGAATTTTGAATATCTATCTTTCTCCTTTTTAAAATAGATAGAAGAGTTAAAACCCCGATCGGCATCCTTTTAAAGATTTTATTTTTCAATTTTAAAATAATAGGCAATCAGACTATTTTCTTGTTATCCCAGACATTTTTCCAATTGATCATCGGGTTGAATTCTACCGGTGGTAGGTCCCCTTTTTACAAGGGACCGTCTGGGTGGGTACCACCACGGTCCCTATTTCAATCGCAGAGCAGTAGTGTGAAAACACCACTATGCTCTGGTTTGAAGGGCACTGTAGCCAGCGTTATTACTGGGTAAACGAGACTTAACAGCCTGTGTCTCACGGTCGGCAGCGCGTTGGTGATACCTGTATGACCAATGTCAATGGGCGTCGGTGACCACTTTTCATCAGGTGGCCCCGACTGCTCGTCTGCCTGCGTATGCAATAAAAAAAAAATCTTATCCATTAAGATTATTTAAATGAATAATAGTTTTTACTCCAATTACTTGCAAATGAGCTTCACAACCCAAATGGTAAACTTTATTTAATGGAAAACTTAGAAGGGGGGTAATTTGAGGGTATTGACGACATGCAAGGATTGCCAAAGATGATCTTCACAACCGGGATCAACGATCGTTAATAGAGACATTTCAATGATAAAATTTGAGCACATAGAAGGTCTCCGCAACCAGAAACAATTTTTTACATGTTCATCCGATGCACGGATCATCTTACTTTTTAGATGATTGTTTCATAGTTTTGTATCAACATAACTAAGCAGAAAACGGCAAAACTCGAAGTTATTACCCTGCAAGATTTAAACCCACGACGAAATGTTTGTAATTCAAGAACCAGTACCAGGTAATGGAAGTGTGGTTACAAACTTATAACCTTGTTTACCAATTATTTAAATAACTCTCCATTAAATCAATATTATATCAAACTTATGTATAGATATAATGCGTGCATATCACAAGCGTGACAATGCTAGCATAAATCTGACGTTAAAGCTGCTATTGTTCAGGTTTTAAATGGCATCACCTCAAGCAATTTAAATCACTAATATTTGAACATATCACAACTGATGCTCATCTTTCTGTCTGGCTATTCTAATTAGTGTGCCCATTTAAACTGATTCGACCTTAGTCAGAGTTTCTTAGATCAAGCAAATAACAAAAAAAAACCTTTTCTGTTTACAATGAATCTTTCCGTTAGCCGAATAATATCCGGAGCTTATTCAATCGAAGTCTAATTACCAACTCAAATGCGCTGGCAGGTATAGCCTGGTCATCACCATTTGGTCACGGAAATCTCCGATGTTAACTTCTTATCATATTTGTGTTTGACAGAGTTTTTGATTTTATTTTAGCCTTTGGTTCTGATAACTACGAATCATATCTAAATATAGGGTGTCAAAAAAGCGATTTAAATTTAAGTCTTATACGTTTTGCCAAATTTCCAAAAAATTCCATCACCATAACTCATTTCTCAACAAGTCTTGAAACGTCAAGTTTGCCTGTTAACAGTGAATATATAACATTGTATACAATACATGCTCTAAAGAAATAGTATAATAATAAACATACAATGTATAGAACATTTCATATTATTTTGAATATCATATAGTACGAAAATGAACTGCTTCGAATATATTACCATAAAAATGCTTTACGAGCCGAGTGACAATTTTGATTGGAAACAAGGAACTTTATGATCGAGATTCAGACAAGCTCAAAAGAATAATTTCCAACATTAGTGCCATAAAGTAGGTCAAAACCTAGAATCGGTCGTGTTTCTGCTGAGCTTCGTGTTAACTATTTCATCTTCTGTTTAACTTTGTCCGATAGCATTTTTAGTATTGAAAATCGTTTTTTCATTGATATTTTTCTTATATTTTAATTTAAAATATCTTAATGCTGAAGTGGTCTCAGTATAAGTTTTTGTGGTTAAGATTCACTCTAAATGTATAATTAACGATGCGATACTTAAATTATATACCGATACTTGAGTGACCAGCAAAAAAATCTTATTGTATTGGCTCAAATCTTTGTTTTTAAAAGATTCTATAAATTTTATTCCAGAACGCGAATTTGATATATGTGGTGATATGTGACCGAGTGCAACCATATTACAATACAAAATACGTTCTACCTTTGTTGAGGCATATAATATTAGCTTTTAAATCGGTGATGACAATATCGGTAAAGCTTTAACCAAGCAACAAATAATTTGTATGGCACTTTTGACCGCAACTAATGGGGGTTACGTGAAAGGACGGATAAATTTTACATGTTTTAAGTTTTACACCGCGAAAATTGATTAGAAATAATAAAATTAATCTCAAGTGAAATGTGACCGAATTAATAAAGTATAATTATCAATATTAAAAATCTTACCTTATTATTTTATGATATCTTATGCTGATGCATATAAAAATTAATGAAGTTATATATTTTTTCGGGTTATTTACAGCAACAGCCTGTCACTTGACCGACGCCGAAGAGAAAATGTTAGTCGATGTGAAATAGTTTTACGTGAAAATTCATATTCTTATAGACAAAAAATCTGCAATCGAAAGCAAATAGAACTTGAATAAGTTTATTTTTCAAGGCACACATTAATTAGATTAAAATATATTTATCGTTTATCTCAACTTCCAGTAGTTTATCTGATTTAGTACTTTAAAAGGACAATTAAGACCAGACAAGATGTTCCTAAAAAAATAAATTCAAGCGAAGGATATTCAAGATACGTGATTAAGATACGATCTATGACTAAAAGTTACGATGCGGTTGAAACATTCTGTTTTAAAAGATCCTTTCGAAACTTTTGGAGGGAGGTAAATTGGAAGAAAACTTTTAAATTTAAAAAAATTCTTTACTTGAGTTTTATCTGTTATTTTTTATGTTTAACTTTACTTTTCCGCTCCAAATTACCGAAACAAACACATCTCGGTGATAAATTAAATACTTTTACTTATGTCTATTTTATTTATTTAGCTATTATTCAAGATTCTGTGTTGCCCGTGACATCATTGGGGTGGTAATTATAGAAAAAAAAATTACAAAAAAGTAGCCTAGGTAACCTTAGCTATCTGTCAGTGATTCTGCAAGAATGTAATAGAACTGAAAAAAGCAGCGGAAATGGACAGGGACAACAGCGCCCTGCCTATCCACAGAAGAAGGCCAGGGTGAGAAAAGCGCCGTACGCACGCAACTTTCTTCCTGACACTGACGGAGGACTCGATAGGGGGTGCTGTACTGCTTGCTCCGCCATGGCACCTAGTGTCCCAAGACACCCGGAGAGAGGAGGCCCACAATAGCCATTGCGCGCGGTGATCATCGAAGACTGGCAAAAGTACCTGTGGCCCAGGCTAAAGCGACGTGAGAAAGGAGGAACAATTGGTTTTTGGTAGGAATACCGGCCGCTTCATCTTGGCCGGGGACCTCCACATAACCCTGCTGCCCCCTTACTTTTGCTGCGGGGAATCTGAACGCTTGATTTTTCCAACGACAAAAAACGCTATGTTGCAGTAAAAAATTAAAATAAATGTTATATGTACCTGTTATAAATTACTATGTAAAAAATTAAAAACGGTTATTTTAAAAAATTAACATAATTTAACATAAAAGAATTTAACATTTTATGTTAATAGACTATTCAGTAACTCATTATTATGTAAATTTCACGTCACACGTCAAATAATAACGCACAATTATTTTCGGTCAATGTTAGCGTGATTTCTATGTTTAAAGCAATTACAACACATAATAAGCAAGGGAATTAACTGTTTAGTACCGATAAGATTGAAAATTATAACTTATTGAAATTAGAGGAATATTTTAGGAAGTTATTTCTATTCATTTTTATACCTAATTTTAAAACTATGGCATATTTTTAGGTTCTTATATTTTATAGAAAATATAATTTTTTATTGATGTAAAATGCATTAACGTACAAAAGCGTATTGATTGTAAGCTGAACATAAAATATTCCGGAAACGTATTTTACAATGCTACCCATTGTTTCCGAACCATATCATACTTTGTTTTGCGATGATTATTTTTTACGAAGAACATGTAAAGTCCTAACACGGTATCCGTGGAATGCTGTTGCGTTAGTACAATTGATAATTCAAAAGTATATATTCGGAAATGACAAAGACTTTATAGGATCAAACTTGAAAGCTAATAAGCAATGAAAGTGAGATCAGAACTCATAGCCAAGTTTCTACAGTAATTGCCGTCACTAAGCGTCAAATAAGTAAGTTAAAAACAAGTTTTTGGTAACAATACCACTAACACAATACAAAATTTAGCTCACAAATAATACTTTATAGTAGTATCGTATATACAAAATATTATCAAAAAGGTCATCAATCCTTCGTTAGTGCGCTACGACAGATATGTGTTCTTTAATGTCGGTCGTGGCTGATCTCTTATTACGGCTACATAGGAAACCACATTTATAGTCTAGATTTAATAGGTGTAATACCTATTTCAATACATCTTGGATCTTGCAGAGGCACATTGCATTTGACTGTCGTTCCAAGTACTTATTGAAAAAATAATTTATGAAAAGAGGAATAAACATATAAAGCCCGAAATACTAAGAAAAAAATACTGACCAATTATAAAGCGACCCTAAAACATTACTAGGTACTTAACTATTGATTACGTTCCTAATTTAAGCCTAAAATTAGTTTAGCTGTGGTTTCATGTCATCATGAGTTCAAATTTGTCCAAAACAGTACAGTGTGCGGTTTTCATCAAGCGGTTTAACAAACTTTAACATAATTAATATGAAAGCGTCTACATTGACTCCTGGCTCATTTAATATTATTTGTAAACTAAATATGTTATTAAAGTGATGGGACGAGCAGGACAAGCAACTGGAATAAAAATTTCATCGCGTTTTCATGTAGCATTCGCATAAAAAACAGAATAACCTTCGACATAAATCGCATTATATACTTTTCCTAGCTATAAATTTATTAGTTTCTTTCTAATTCCATTCCAGCTTAGCCATAATGTATAATTTAGTGACAATGTATCAAGGTTTGTTTGACAGCGTTGAGTTAATTAGTTGTAGTCGAAAGAATCACTAAAACTCTGTCCGCTAAATATTTAACTGTTTTATATTAATTTCTACTTAGTCTATCAGAATAGCTTTTGCTATAAAATTGACTGTAATCACTGAGTAGCTTAGATGTAAGTTTCAAGGTAGTCTTAACAACGTATAAGATCATTTTCAAGGTCAAAGATCGTAATTTGATGATTGTAATGATTAACACGACTATTTGTAAAAAATAGTCGTGTATTATCATTACTTTTATTAAATTTAGCCATTTTTAAGGAAAACTACATTTGAGTTTTACATAGAATAAAAACTTCCCTCTAGATTGAAAGACACCAGACGACTTAAAATTTTAGAAATTTATTATGCTAGCAGATATATCAAAATATCACAATAGCTAATTGTGAAAACAGAATGCTACGTTGGAATATTAAAAAAACACTACTTTACTGTAACATCAAAAAAGTGTTTACTTTTAAGTTTTACAAAGCAAATTAAGCGAAATAATTAAAAATAAAAACAGCAACTAACAAAAATCTGTTAACCAAAATATAAACAACATTTAATTTGGTGCTTAGAGAGTTTCGGCCACTCATACTATGGAATCTTTGGTATTACAAATTTACATAAAAGCTTATATTTAAGGTACTTCAAATGATCAAAGTTCTGTCCCTCGACATTTTTGCAAAGGGATCTTTTCTTGTATAATGAGAAATATACTCGACGCAGTCGTAAATGTTCTCTGGAGGTCTTTTCATCTCTCCCTCAGAAAACAGTTAATTAGTTACTTTCTGGTCTAAAAGGGGAAAATATGCAATATTTTTTTTATTTCTTCAAATCTTTGTTGAGATTTTTCTATTCTTAGAAGAAGCTATAGAGATTTATTTTTTATTTATGGTTTACAGCAAACAGTAAAATATAAAATATTTTATTCAACACTAAAGAAAAATCTAAAATATGTTACTATTTATTATTTGCGGTTTATGTTTTGTTTTTTGTAGGTCGCCTTTTTACAAGGGGACTATTTGAGCCGTGTGAAAATAGGCAGCGCGATGGTGATTCAACTGGTATTGCAAATGTCTATGTGTTGGTGACAATATTTAATCAGGTGGCTCGACTGTCTGCGTAGTCAATAAAAAATATGTACATATATATAAATCTAAACCGCAAAAAGTAAATAAAATAAAGTTTCTTAACGTAAAATTTTAAAGTCTTAACAATTCATTCAAAAATCTGTTTTCTATAAATGCTAAACAAGTTCTTTGTTCAGAAAAATCTGTCCAAACATCGTGCTTTGTAAGCAGGCCGAAAAATAACAACTTCAAAATGGCTCTCTTATCTTTTTTGTAAATTTCACCTAGCCATTGCCAGTACTTGGAAACATTTCTTATTTACTGTATTTTCAAAATGTTTTCACGAAATTCTCGTACCCTTTCTTGTATACTATTAAACACTATAGGTTTTTAAGATTAAATAATCAAAATTTATTATATTATAATAGCCAAAAAATACATTTTAACTAAAACTTTACCTTACGGGCTAATAATAACATAGAATGTAAGGAAATTGTTTACAATAAACTATAAAGAATTTAGCAGATGCAGACAGTCCCGTACTCGTTCGCGACGTTTTAATTTAAATATGTAATTATTTTTTAAGAATCAAAGTTTAAACGTATGATTAGATAAACAGTACGACAAAAATATATTAAAAATAATTCTGTAGCGACCATAAATCCATCCAGTACAAAGTAAAACATAGCATATACTTCTGTTTTATCATTTCGATAGTATTAATAAACTTGATTAATAATCTAATCCAGATAAACAAAAACACTGTCTCTATAGCCATTTGGTATTAGTCCTTACTTTCTATAACATCAGCATCATCATCAGCCTGCGTTAGTCTACTGCTGGACATTGACCTCCTTTAATGCATTGTCTTCACAACACAGTAAATATATAAAAGGTTAACTCATAAAGTGAAAGGATTCTGGTTGAAAGAGGCTTTTATACCATATTTTCATGTGGGTTGCTATTACATACATACATTATAAATTTTATAACATAGTAAATAAAATAAACAACAATTATTATTTAATCATAATGTAGCGAACTCAACAGAGCCTAAAATGAATAAAAAATACTACAGATTTTTGAATTTCAATGAAAAGAAATAATAATAAAAGGTCCCTCAAAATCAGCAAAGATTTCAACAGTTGACCCTATTAAAAGACCTGTTAAAAACTTTCAGAAAAGGTTTGAGTATATGCTTTTTAAACGTAAAATTGTTTTCTTTGGACCTTTCTGATAAGATTTGTGATAAAAGATGCGTTAGTGAACAGTGATCTATGTCATTTGAAAAAACAAAAAAATATTTATTTTAATGGATAATTTTTGATAAATATTTGTTTAAAATGTTTTAATGATTTATTTAAATTATAGTTAAACTTATTTTTATTAACAAAATACATTATAGTGGATATTTAACGATTTGAATTCACAAAACATTCGATCTTAACTCTAACTATTAATGCTATTAGAAAATGTTTTTGACTGCCATTAATATTCTTTCTAGTTAACGTTATATTAATTGTCACTTTCATTATTAACAAAAAAATATAGCCAAATTCAAACAGTGTATAACCATTCAGCACAAACGTAGCACTGACAACGTGCCTTCTGCAAAAAACTACCCAGCGGTTTCCGCCCCTGCATTTTAAATCTCTAATATCTTTAAAGACATTCATTTAATAAAAATATCACGACTGACACGTTTTATGCACATATACTAAAGAATTTTTTAATGCATTAACTTTTAGTTAAACTACAAATTTTAACAATGTTTTACATTAAAATGGCAATTGTGAATTATTATTAAAACAAACAGATGTGTGTTTGAAAATGAAAAAGAAATTAAATTAAGGACGATACAAAAACAGCAAAACAGAGAATAAAAAAGATTAAAGACTGTATAACACCTGAGTTAATTTTAAGCTTTGCCGTAATTTTTAATTTACATGACGATTCGTCTTCTTTTATTTGTTATTGTTTATACATTAAACTTGAAAAGACTTATAAAAATCACTACACTAAAACACTACACCTTCAAGTTTAGTGCTTTCCTTATCTCTGATAATCTTTATAGAGCATACAGAAAATGTTTCGCGAAATTTTAAAATTCACCAAAAAAGAATAGTTGTTTTGCGGTCAAGGTTAAATTTGCTGTAAATTTTCTTTACAGCCCCGGCCTCGGTTTTGTAACTTTGTTTGTATTAACTAGACACCGTTGAACGCTTTTTAAAATTTAAATTGTAATTATTACATATAACTTCTCAATTAAAATAAAACATGTTTGTGGGTAATAAGCAATTGAATACTGTCAGAATACAAGTATGACTTTCTGAAAAATAACACAATTAATCAGATCTTTTGTTAAATTTATTTTTATTATGTTTTATGTCTATAAATTTTTAAACGAGTTGTTAGAGGAAGGTTCTTAAAAGTGTACAATATTTCAATTGATTATGTTTAAAGTAAATATATATTGATCCAATATCCAATTCAGCTTTAAACATTACAAAGGCAACAGGAAAACGAATTGCCGGCTTCGCCTAACCTTAGTTTCACGGTCGCAAAGAGCTTTGATAACACACTGGCCCATACACAACTCATGCAAATTAGGTCGGCGGTGTTTTCAGGTTAAGTGCTGGTGTTGTTTTTCCGTTCGGTGTTGGTGAAAACTGACCGAATTGTTCGAATTCTTTATCTGTTCTTTCATGTTTTTGGTAAGAAGTTTAGATACATATATCATTATATGGCATAGTGTTGCGCCGTAAAGATTTGTAAATATTTAGTAAGTTTTGGAAACAAAACTAATTTTAAAAGTGCAAACTACTTACTAGCAACTTCCATAGATAGTACCTTCAATAATAGTGTTTAAATGACACAAATTGATTTCATCGGTCTTATTCATAGTATTAGTACTCCATTTTCTCCTGGTGCAGTAAAAGCTGCGACTTTGCCAGAAAAGGTTTCAAAAAAGGACACGTAAAAGGAACTTTTGTCATTCTGTTTGTATCCTATTAGGTGAGTGCTATATACTTTGCTCTTTTGTCGGGTGAACAGTTAGCCTAATTGTCTTACTGTGTAAAGCTTGTACTGTGACAACTATATTTTAAAATGAGAACATTCTTTTATCTTATTATATGACTAAGTTCGCAGTTATGCTCACGATTTTTCATCATCAGCATCATGGACAATTTGGGTCGATCACCCAATTGTCTAACAAGCACAATGACCCATCCGACGCAGGACAGACTAGCTACACCACGTTGGTCCAATACCAACGTGGTAGGATACGGTCCAACAACCGCCTAATGGAGAAGGCGTGCATTAGTGGAGGCCTATGTTCAGCAGTAGACTAACACAGGATGATGATGATGACAATGATAATGTACCTTTAAAGTATATCGTTATATTTAGATGGTTAGTTGTATATTATCCAATTTTACGATGTTTAATACCAACATAAAATAACATTAACGTTTGGTTGATATTGTGCTTTTAGTTGCATTAGAATCTTATTCAGTTATATTTTTTAATAATAATCGGTATTTCGTCCAAAAACAGTACAGAGAATCCTGTCCCGACTACTCTTTCATCCAAAATACAATACGACGACGAAAAGTACCGTATAGTTTGGCTATTTATGTGAAAAAGGGGTTTATTTCTTTCATACACTAGCTTGAATGACGGATATGTTATCAAGGAAAATTCATGGCGGAAGGTAATAAGTACTAGTAAAATAATGCTTTCAAGACATTATGAGTTAAAACAATAATCAATTAGTAAATTTCTTTTCGCTTTTTTGTATTTTATTGATAATAATAAAAAAGGAGTATATGGTTTTTAATACTAAATATCACTCCATTTCACTTTGGTGTAACAATAAAATATTTACGATTTTTACGTATAGCTAACCTATGAAATCTGCTTCGTTGCAAAAGCATCGGACAACCGAGCTTTGGCACGAAGCGCCGAGTCGGCATAAACGAATTTGCTGTGCAATTAATCCGAATACGTATTTATTCGTATGTATTCGCACATTTTGTATTCATATCATTTAATCATATATATAGAATTCTCGTATCACAATGTTCGTTCTCGTGCTCCTCCGAAACTGCTTGACCGATTCTTATGATTTATTTATGCATAACGCCTAAGTGATAGGGATTCTACCTTAATTTTTTTTGTTTTAATTTTAATATTATGTGCATTAAATCGACTGCTCCGTAGCCTAGTGGTATAGGCGTGTGGCTTAGAAAGCGGAGGTCGTGGGTTCCGAATCCTGCAGGGACTCAGCAAATTTTCATTATTGTTTCCTAGTTGGTTAGGGCAATTTGGGCCGATCACCAATTGTCTGAAAAGTAAGATGATCCATGCGTCGGATGGGCATGTAAAAGTCGGTCCACCCACCAACCCGCATTGGACCAGCGTGGTGGGATACCGGTCCAAAAACCCTCTAATGGATAGGGGTGTATTAGGGAGGCCTATGCCCAGCAGTGGACTATCACAGGCTGATGATGATGATGATGATGATGGTAGTGATGATGATGATGATGATGATAATGATGTGCATTAAAAAATGCATAACACTAAACTTTCACTTATACTATAATAAACCCCAGCTTTTTAATAGCCGTTTTTATGATTTTATCTTGCTCGATAACTTTAATTATTATTTCTTGTTAAGTTATCTTTAATGAAATTATTTATCACATTAATTTATTTACAGATAGTTGTCAATTTTATGTTATAAGAATAAAAAGAAATTTACTAAAAATTGCTTTCATTGTAACCTCTGGTTACAAAGCCAACGTAATTATTTTAATCTTTTAATTGAACGTTTCTAATAAAAAACTTACGATGCCTGATCACAATAGCCAGTAAGTACCATGCCCAGAAAACTTAATGTAATATTGTAAATAGGTTCACAAAATTTGATTTGAAAATGTTATACTTTCTTTATCAGAAATGTGTGGTAAACGAGCTTTTATATGAAGCCAAATTTGATTACAATTTCTTAAAAGTTCAAATAGAACAGGTCATTTCGTAATTTGATTTGATGTTTTTAAAAGCAAGAAATTCCTTCATTAAGAAACTGTTTGTGTGATGTTTTAGTATTTATAAAATATTCGCTTAACCAAATGGAATCGAACTTTAGGAGAAACGTCAAAACAGGAATGTAATAAAAACGAATAGCTCAATAAGATAAATTCTTCCTTCTTTAAAAATATAAGGTTTTAGTCAATGTTTTGTACTGTTGATACTTATTGTTAGTTTTTTTATCGCATTCAGAACGAACACAGACCAACAGTCAGCCACCCCGATGTTGAGCCAATTCGATGCCTACTATAGAGGCATAGGATGTTAGGTCCCGTCTATCCAGTAAATATGCTGGCTATGGTGCCCTTCAAATCAGTACAGAGTAGCGTTTTCATACTACAGCGATTTGGGGCAGAAACAGGCACCGCGGTGGTACCACCTCAAACGCCTTCCTGAAAAAGGGGTTCTACCATCTTTAAAAACCACCTTCATATCCAAATATTAGGACATAGGCTTTCCCTACGTCCCACGCTACTGATTTTCGGCTAGTCTTATACAGCCTACACCAGCCACTTTGCGAATGTCGTCACTGCATTTTGTAGCAGAGCGTCCCACACACGTTTTTTATCATATTAAATATATGTATATAAATTGGGCCATCATGATCATCATCACCATCATCATCATCATCAGCCTGTGTTAGTCCACTGCTGGACATGAGCCTCTAATGCACGCCACCGCTTCCGATCTTCGGCTATTCTCATCCAGCCCACCAGCCACTTTGCGAATGTCGTCACTCCATCTTGCGCAGGGCGTCCTACCACTACGTTTGCCGAGCCTCGAGTCTCCACTCCAGAACTTTTCGACTCCAGCGGTCGTCAGTTCTGCGGCTTATATGACGGGAGTTACTGCCGCTCAGCTTACTAATCCGGTGGGCTGTGTCGGTGATTTTGGTTCTCCTGACGGATCACGTCATTTCTGATGCAGTCCTTCAGAGATACTCCGAGCATAACCCTCTCCCAAGCTCGCTGAGCGACTTAAAATTTGTGGACCAGTCGAATCGTAAGTGTCCAAGTCTCGGCACCGTAGGTCAAAACGGTTAGGACGCACTGATCGAAAACTTTCGATTTGAGGCACTGTGGGATGGGTGACGAGAAAACTCGACGCAGCTTATGAAAAGCCCAGCCCAGCCGAATCCTTCTGTTGGCCTCCCCCTCAAAGTTGTTTCTACCTAGTTGGAGCGTTTGCCCTAGGAAAACGTACTCCGAAACCACTTCGAGGAAGGTGCCGTCAATTGTGATCGGTGCCGTTCACATTTATGCCGTGTCGTTCCCAGTTGAGCGTTGAATGTATAATTTGTATATGAAATCAACGATTGCGTACCAACCGCTTTGGACCAGCGTGGTGGGATACGATTTCAAAACCCCCTCAAGGAGAAGGCGTGCATAAGGGGAGGCCGAGGTCCAGCAGTGGACTGACACAGGCTGATGATGAGTATGCAGTTTACCCTTTGGGTCGGACCCCTTAGAGGTCAGATGGCAGTCGTTTTGCGTAAATATTGTAATTGAGGTAAATCTGGGTGTCTATTTGAAAGAAACATTTAAGTTGTTTCGGACTATTTCTAGAGTCCATGGTCACGGGCCGACTAGGATGAATTTCTTTAACCTCTAAAGTTACGAAATTAGGGATTTTTGCAAATTGGTTCATCAAATATCATGTTTTCATTTAAATTGTCCAAAATATGATCAACTTCAACCGTTAGTGCTTCACACCAGATATATGTTGTTTAATGGATTCTTTACTGACTGGTTTTTATGGCTTAATTAGGAGACCACATTTGCAGTCACGCTTTAATTATCTTATATATTGCAGAAAGACATGGCAATTTAATGATTTTGCAAGTTTCTGTTGTCAAAATATAGTCTAATGCACAAAATACACAGTTAAAAAATTGTTGATTAATTACAAAGGACCCTTATATATTACCGCGTACTTTACCTTTCATTACATGTCAACTTTAGACCCTAAATTAGATTAGCTGTGGTTTCATGTCATCGTGGATTCTGATTTGTCCAAAACGGTACGTATGCGGTTTTCATTGTGCGGTTACTGTGTTTAAATATACAATAGATCGCATAATAAATATAAAAAAATTTATTAAACAACGTATTTTTATTAAATAATAATATAATATAAAGATAAAATAACAATTTCTTTTTTTCTGGAAATTGGAGGAAGAGACAAAAAGTACTAATTCAATACAAATAATTGCAAATACAGTTTAAAACAAACATTTAACAAAAAAATTATAAAAAATATAAAATCCATTAAATTTTATCCAAAATTTTTAAAAACTGGACCAATGGTGTAAATCTATCATTTAAAAAATAGAATAAACAAAATCTGAGTGTAGGGCGGGCAACGAGGTAACATCTAAAAAAGTGCGCCCGCCCCTTCTTTTGGATAATCGGTCGAATAGTAGTACCAGTATTGATTGTTGATTGTTGATTGTTAAGCTGGTAATAAAGGATTAGTAAGATGCTTTGCAATACCTTTTTCTACCTGTCAACAATAGATTAGACAAATCGCGAGGCATTATAAACAAATAGATACCATTAAATACATTGTACATTGATGAATAGTCATAAAAGACTGCCTCCTTGGCCTAGTAATGTTGGCCCTTGCTTTACAAACAGAAAGTCGTGGGTTATGTATGGCTGGGGCAATATGGGCCTGTAAACAAATTAAGTTTACAACAATCTAACAATTTTAATTTTATGCAGGTAAATTTAACTTTGGAAATATATATATTCTATATATTCCTTTGTAATATAAAACTGTGTCCTAATATATATTTTAATTATGTTTCAATTTATTAGTTCTATCTTATGAAAAAGATTAGTCCTTTTTAAACTTAACGAATCAAACATTTGTGAGCCAGTTATTGTAAAGTATTTTACCATTGAAAATGGTTATACACGACATGTTTTTTACTTACTTTTATTAAAATTAGCCAGTATCACTATTCAATTATTATAATCACTATAATATAGTTTACTTTTAAGGTAAACTATATTATATATATATATTTTTATATATAGTGATACAAAATAAAACTTACATCTAAACAGAAATAAAAACACCAAATGTATAACAATTATAGAAATTTCTTACTAGCAAAATATGTAAAAAAATTTTAATATAATTGAAAACATTGATTCACCTGGAATATTAAACAAAAAACACTACTTTCCTCTAACATGAAAAAATCACTTACTTTAAAATGCTACAAAGCAAATTATGTGAAAATAAACAAAAATAAAAAAAGTTCTGTCCCTCGACATCTTTTGAAAGGGTTTTTTCTTGTATTTGAAATGCTCGACCAGTCTAATTTCCTGGAGGTCTTTACACTTCCCCAGAAGACAGTTAATTAGTTACTTTCTGGTCTAAATCAATTTTTTTTTTATTCCGCAAATCTTTTTGAATTTTTCCTTTAAAAGAAGCTATGGAGATTTATTTTTCATTTGTGGTTTACAGTTAACAATAAAATATTAAATATTTTATTCAACTCTTGAGAAAAATATGTTACTATTTATTATTTGCGGTTTACGTTTTTCTTTTTTTTTTTTACGAGGGACCATTTTTGAACCGTGTGAAAAAAATTACCTTCTGGTTTGAAGGACACGATGGTCCACTGGGTAAAGGGTTGAACATCCTTTGTCTTATGGTAGGCAGCGCCTACCAAAAACAATTTTCATAAAATTTTTTTAATTTAATTTTGTTTTTCGTGGTCCAATGTGGGTTTGTGGGTGGACCGACTTTTTACATGACCATGTGACGCATGGATCATCGTATTTTAAACGATAGGGTGATCAGCCCTAAATCTTCTAACCCAACAGAAATCAATGATAACCGAAAGTTTCCCGCGGGTTTGAACCCGCCCCGTTGCATAAACAAAAACAGGCGTTTTTAAATGTATAAATATTTATAAACTCTTCCTAAATGTTTTTATTATTGTTGTCGTTCTTTTTGGTGTAAGTAGGCTGCATACTTAATAAAAGAATAAATTCAACAATTTGATAAATGGGAAGTCAGTAATTTTATAGCACTGAATATTTTGTAAAATTGAAATTTTTGGGAAAAATAAACAAAGAAAATAATCTATTAAAACCTAATTAAATGATATTCTTTAAGTTATTGGGATGTCAACATAGATTGCATAAGCCTATCACTCGTTAAGATATTACGTTTAAAACCAATATATGTGAAAATGGCCTACCCCTGCGCTTGTATTTTCCATAGCAACTGGTTTATTGGTTTAAACTTTGAAATAAACATATTGCTTTAAAATTATTAATAAAATTAAAAAAATATACGACCGCAAAGTTTTATTTAGTAAAGGGTAGTTAACGTCTAAAAAACTTTTAATTTCAAGAAAAAACCTAAGTGTAATTAAATATAAATCGCCTAATATAGGTTATAATAGGAACATAAGTACTGCTATAATTCACAACACAGTAAATATATAAAAGGTTAACTCATAAAGTGAAAGGATTCTGGTTGAAAGAGGCTTTTATAACATAGTTTCATGTGGGTTGCTTTTACATACATACATTATAAATTTTTAAATAGAAATATAATTTTAAAATAAACAAAAAATGTATATAATTAGGAACTCAAAGGCCAAAATGAATAAAAAATACAGATTTTGAACAATGAAAAGAAATAATAATAAAAGGTCCCTCAAAATCTGAAAAATTTCAAAAGTTGATCTATAAAAAGACCTGTTAAAACTTTCCTTTGACCTTAAAGCTTTGGTATATGTTTTTAAACGAAAAATTGTTTCTTTGGACCTTTCTGAAAGATTTGTGATAAAAGATGGTTAGTGAACAGTGATCTATGTCATTTGAAAAAACAAAAATATTTTTTAATGGAAATTTTTTTACATTTTGGATGGAAATGTTTAAGTTTTTAAATTAAAAGGTTAAACTTATTTTTTATTAACAAAAATACATTATAGTGGTATTAACGAGTGGGTTTAACGTTTGAATTCACAAAACATTCATCAACTCTAACTAGTTATTGAAAATGTTTTTTGACTCCTTAATATTCTTTCTATTAACTAATATTAATTTCACTTTCATTATTAACAAAAAATTTTCAAACATTTAAACCATTCAGCACAACCCAGCACAACAACGTGCCCTCTGCAAAAAATTACCATGGTTTCGGCCCCCATTTTAAATCCGACGACGTTTATATATACTAAAAGAATTTTTAAATGATAACTTTATTAAACACAATAATACATTGTATATCTTAAATGACCCCACCTATATAAATTAAAAAATTTTTACATTCAAATGGAATTTAATTATTATTAAAACATAGAGATGTGTGTTCGCAAACTTTATTAAAGACAATTCAAGGAGTACAATTATGTGAAACATCATCATCATCATCAAGTGAAACATAGGTTAAATCTATCTCTTATAGTTGAACCAGGTTAATTTTTTAATGACGGTGAACAAAAATGTCGCCGGATTAAATTTAAAAATTTTCTTAATATTATTTAAACGACTTGTCACTAAATTATTTAAAAAATAAGACCAAACGACACCTAATATTAATCATTTAAAAAGGTTGAACAAAGTCATACCAGGGAGGTAACATTTTTTAAAAAAACATTCTCCCCGACTTTATCTTTTTTGGGAAGTCGGGCAAAAAGTTTAATCTATATTCGATAAGTTAGAATCAATTTATAAAACACCTTGACGCTTTTTTACGACCCCGAAGTGCTTGTCGTATTTTTGAAGGCAATTTATTTTCTCATATATATAATTTTTCATACAAATTATCAAGTTTAAAGTGGTCCCCCTCTAGTTTAAAAAAGTATTGTTTGGACCATCAAAGCGAAAGCAATTTGTTAAAGTATCCTCTTTGACAGCATGGAAATGCGGTATTACAATAACACCGTTCTTTATTAGGAAAATTACATTATTAAATTAACAATACAAAAAACAAAAACAAGCCAAAAAAAGATTAAAAACCCCATTAATAAGTTGATTTGAGCTTTTTTTTTTTCAAAGATGATCATCGCATCAATCCTTACGGTCCAAAACCCCTAATGGATAAAGGGTTTGGAAAATGTCCAGAGTGGTATCACCGGCTGAGATGATGATGAAAAATCCAACTTTTTAAGTAACATAAAATATGATTTGATTAATGCAATTTAAAGTCAGAATAAAAGGTATTTCAATTGGTTGTGTCAAAAAAAATTATTGCGGGAGATTCAACTTTAAACATTACAAGGCAAAGGAAAAGAATTTAACCCCCTTTAAACCGTTTCAGGTCCAAAGGCTGTGATAAAGCCAAATAAACTCAACAAATTTTGGGGTGTTTTGGTTAAATGGTGTTGTTTTCCGTTCGCGTGTTGAAAATGTCAAACTTTGAATTTTTATCTGTTCTTTGTCGTTTTTGGTAAGGATTTGGAACATATTCATTATATGATTAATTTGGCCGAAAGATTTTAAAAAAAGAAAGTTTTAAAATAACTTTCAAGCCAAACACTTACTAGTAACTTCCATGATAATTCAATGACAGTGTTTAAATGAAATAAATCAATTTCCTATCTTATTTATAGTATTCGTATTCCATGTTCCCCAGTGGATAGAAGCTGGACCCCGGAAAGTTTTCAAATAAGAACACGTAAAAACACTGTTGTCATTAGTTTGTATCCTCAGAGGCCTTATATTCGCCGATTGTCAATTGGGTGTTTGTGATCATTGCCTATTCTTTACGTGAATGTTTTATGTGACAACTATTTGTAATTGAAACATACTGCTATCTTATATAGTGTTAAGTTATGTTAATTTTAAACTTCAAAAATTTTTTGAAGTAAATAATTGGTTAGTTGAAGCATTTGAATATGTTATATTATTAATATTTAAAAAAACCTTGAATTTGAATGGCATTTAATTCAAAAAATAGGACCATTATTTGGAAATAGTTTTTCCCGAACCCAAGTCCCATGGAATTAATTGACATTAAAAGAACATTTCCTTGCTTGCCTTCGTTAACGAATAATATCAAATTATAATTCTAAACTTTTTAGTTATAATACAAAATTGCAGAAACCGGGTTGATAAATTTAACGATTACCGGAGCTTAAAAAGAAAAAAAAAAATATTTTAACTTTAAAATGTTTGTTTTTATAATTAAAGTAATCGACATGTATATTTTTAATGGCCGAGGAGACGAGCACGCCACCTGAGGAAAAGAGGTCACCACGCCCAAGATATGGAATACCAGTTATCGAACGCGCTTAGGGGCATAGGGTGTTCGTCTCAACCCAGAAATACCCTTGGTTTCCTTCCCGGAACACGCGTGTTTTCACACACTTCTTAATAAAAAGGCCCCTTTGGTCCCCAAGACGGTCCCTTGGGGACCCACCACGGTAAAAGGGGACCACCACCGGTATAAAAGGGACGTCCAGGTACCGGTACAACCGCCACCCTTTGGACGGGTTGTTGGCCCTTCCTTAAAACCAGAGGCCCGGGGAACCCGCAGGAAAACAACTTTTTGGCATTGTTGTTCTTGGTTTTAGGAAATTTGATGATCACCCAATCGTCTAAAGAAAGATATCCGCCTCGGGTGGGCATTAAAATGATTCCACCCACCAAAAAACCAAGTAGTATACGGTCCCAACAACCCCTAATGGAAAGATGCTTTGTGGGGCCCATTTACAGTGGGCTAACACTGGGATGATAAAACGATGTACAAAAATTTAAATACAAAAATAAACTTTTGGGTGGATTTGTTTTTTTAGTTACAATAAAGTTTATTCATTATTTTATTAATAAATTAATTATTTCGAGGGAAAACACGGAAATGTCCCACTCTTTTTATTCGAAATTTTCAATACGACGACGAAGAGTACCGAGTAGTTAAATTATTTAAGTGGGTTTATTTTTTCCACAGTGCTTGATTAACGGTTGGATTGTAATCGAAAATTCATAGCTAAAGGTAAATGTACATAATAGAATGCTTTCAGTTTTAGTAATTTTTTCCTTTTTTTTATTGAAAAAAAACAGTATATGGTTTAAAATTAAATAACACTCCATTTTAAAAATATTGACGATTTTCAAAAATATTTTTGAAGCAAGAATATTAAATTGTGTTTCAAAAGATCCCGGGAACCCGGGCAAAGCGCCAGTGGCACAAACAATTTTTACAATTCTCCGAATTCGAATTTTAAACAATTATTCTATATATATATATTGTGGGCGGTTCGAAATTTTTATCTTTAATAATAAAATAAATTAATTAAAAGTTTTCCATCGGCTTAATATAATAACGTTTTTAATTACGCGTTTTTATATAAAAAACAAATTTTAAATTAGCCAGTACATACCATGCCCAGAAAACTCAAGATATGATTGAAAAATATGATCACAAAATTTTTTGAGATAAACTTATTTAAAATTTCTTATAAGTTCAAATAGAACAGGTCATTTCGTAATTTGATTTGATGTTTGTTAAAAGCAAGAGGTTCCCGTTAAGGGTCGGATCCATTTATAACATCTTAAAATTTTCCTTAACAAATGGGGACCTTTAGGAAAAAACGGAAACAGGAATTTAATAAAAGCAAAATTTTAATACGATCAATTCTTCCTTCTTTAAAAATATAAGTTTTAGTTCTTTTCCTGTCTTTGCCTTTAGTTAAGTTTAAAGTGCTCTTGAAACGTATTATTTGCAAACAAATTTTGACAAACAAATACTGATGAAAAAAATTAAATATCAGGGTATTAAAAATAAACTTAAAAGGCTACCCATATATAGTTGATATAAATCATCTATAAATTACACTAACTTTTTACAAATCAACGGTTAATTTAAAGTTCTTTAAGTGAAAACGTTTAGCGGCGTGAGTTTACCCTGTAACAACGTATGCATTATTACTTTGCGGTACTTATTTTCCTAATTATGTACTACTTTACCCGAACATCATTCGACGTTATGTATTATGATAGTAAAAAAAGTTTTAACTTGAAGATATTGACTCAATATGGCATTTAATTTTATTATATATTTCCAAAAAAACAACTAATGGAAGAAAATAATATCTTTCCAAATATTTAAAGTAAGTATTCGCGTATTAACATTTCATAATTTTTTTTTTACCATTTTTAGTTTTCCAACGGTAAAAACATTTCGACGGTCTGTCCCTGTCTCTTTCAGAGACACATACTTAATACCTTTGTTTTTGGGTTCGGAACCAACCCGTGAAATGTTCGGAAGGGCTCACACTTTACGGAATAATTTTTTCTTTCGAATATTCCTTGCTGAATTTAGACGTGAACGTGATAGTTTTCTTATTTTAGTAAAAGTAACATATCATTAGTAGCCCTGGAGGAAAGTTTACGTCGTATGTCATTACATGAAATTCTGAATTTATAAAAACATGACAGTTTACACTAAATATATTTCGAGTAACATAAAAATTCACGCCTTACTGTCAGCTATATTAAAGGGGTTTTTTAAAAATTTTGTTTCTTTTTTTTTAAAAAAAACAAAAACTAAAAATAACCCAAACGTTTCGACGCGTTTCATCCGTCGAAAAAATGGTAATACATCGGATCAAGGTTCTCCTTCGCCTTTTATCGAAGAATATTTTTCGTTTTAATGAGAAACATATTTTACATTGTCGAGCATGTTCGATAAGGGTCTCTCCATTTGCTTCTTACTAGACCGGAAAGACAAAATCTAGCAAACTTTCGAGAATTGTCGTTGTAATATAAGTACAAAGATTGAGGTATTAGTACGTCGGTAAATTGCGTTTTTACACATTTTTGGTCTAAACTTTTATTTTTAAGTATGTAAAAAAGAAACGAAACAAACCACAATCAGGTTTTAGATTCTAACAAAATGCAAAAGTACGTTAATGCATATGAATACTCGATAAACTAAAATGTATATATAATGCTTGCTTCATCAACTAAAAAATTTCTAAAGTAGTTTTTCAAATGTGCTATAAAGCTTTAAGTACAATACACATACAACTTAGGTTAAGTAGTTAATATTTTTGAGATGGGTATGAAAATTTGAATGCTTCTAAGAACTGTAGAGGCATTATGCTTGAAAAGGTAGATAAATTACATAAAAACATCCAACATCCAACAATCCAAAGTCCACAGTTTTTAAATGGTTTTCGTGTTGATTTAATATGTCGATGCTTTATAACTCAACAATAAATCATCATCATCAGTCTGTGTTAGTTCACTACGCCTAATTCACGCCATTAGGGGTTTTTGGACCGTATCACACCACTCTCACTGGTCAAATGCGGTTTGGTGGGTGGACCTATTGATATAATAAATTTTTACATGCCCATCCGACGCATGGATCACCTTACTTTACAATTTAGTGGCCGTCCTAAATTGTCCTAAACAACCATAACACCAACCACCAACAATGATAACACAAAGTTGTTTCCCCCGGGACGAAACCACGACCTACTGGTTTATAAAGCATAAGTCAATATTGACCGCGGAAGCGGTAATTGAATAATTAATTTTATTCACAATAAACAGCATTATATACATTAACTTCTTTTCTAAACTACACGTAAATATTACTTGTTTAGTCGACACACTAAATTGTTCGCGTAAATTACACGGGGAAGGTAAGTGGGGTGTCGTAAAGCGTGCGGTGTTTTGTAAGTGCAAATTGGCAATTACAAATATAAATTGAATTTTGGCTGCTCTAGGCCTGAGAATATATACGATTTTAATGCGGTTAAACGTCATTACGCTTTTACTACATAATGTTTTAAAAAACCGCTTAAATTTCTTGTTGATTGTTTTATAACTGCAATTTAATGTTTTATCTAATTCACCACATGAAGATTGAAATTTTACTTATTTAGTAAAACTTATTAAAATAAAATTGTTTTGTTTTACATACTTACTGCACAGTTAAACTGTAAAATACGTTTTGTGGACAATGTTTATTTATACTAAATAATTTTAAGTTAATAACACTAATAAATAAATAAATAATTATGAATACCTTCAAAATAAAGAACTTTTCATTTCCGTATAATAATTGTTTTTGCTACTTGAATTATGAATTTAAGATTATATTAAAATCAAAATGCTTTATTATTTATTGTAAAACGTAATGGATCATATAACAGAATGGTTTTAACCAAACTCAATTATTAAATATATTTTTAGGCGAAGAATATATCAAAGACTATTAATAACTGCCAATACAAATGCAATAATAAATTATAAATTTTGTACATGTTGTTTGTCTTCCGCCAAGCTTTTTGGCGTGCGTTTTAAACGCTAACCCTTAAAAAAAAAAAGCTGTTTTTTGAACGTTGATTTTGGTTGTTTAAGAACTGATTCCTTATAGAAATAATTGTTTAAATATACAAAGCATGGCTCTTTCTGGTAGTGTCGATGGTGATTTGTGGCGATTCGTTTTTTCAATAATTCCTGCAGGTTCAATCCATGCCCCCAGAACCATTTTCAAATTAATTATCCAAAAAAATCGTGCACGCTTATTGACAAAATCAAACTAGTTAAATTCAAATTGATAATATTTTCTATAGGATTTTCTCAATCACATAACAATTTGTTTTCTCCAAATTTTTCCATTAATTAATAAAATTAATGAATCTCTCCAAATCAATGAATTAATTTAATTACATAATCACTAATTCACAGGGTAATGAACTCTTTAATTAATTTCAAAAATTGAAAGCTTTTTTTATCTAAGGATGATTTTTCTTAAAAAAATATAAATGATCTCACATTATATGTCTTTGCATTAAAATTGTTGCTATTCTGTTAACTAAAAAATTTATAATACAAATGGAAACGACCTAGTTTTTCAGATGTCAAGGTCTTGGCATGTTAAGTTCCAGCGGCATTACCAACAATATAACTTAATGTAAAAACTTTGGGTCCTTATACATTTTTTCACTTTGAAATTGTATAAATATATAAATTGTACTTTCAACAATTTTTTTTTTTCTTTAAAACTTTTTGGCCAAATGCCTTTTACAACAAAAATCCCTCCGTTGATCTAGAATTCTTAAATATTTTTGAATATCTTTAATATAAAATATTCAAATTAAATAATCTATCTATTAAATCTTTTTGGATAATGTATTCGCTTTAACAACAAAATCCCAGAAAGCGTTAAAAATTTAACCGTTAAAAAATTTAAAAAAGGATCAAAAGACTATGTGAAAGGTAATTCAATGTAAATGAGTTTTTTTAATAATCCTCTGTTAATGAATGCTCCTCCAGGCAATAATTGATGAATAAATAATGAAAAAAATTTTTAATGGATGACAAAAAATCCCCCTAAATTTTGCCTTTTGCCGGTTTTTCAAGCCAGAGGGTCTTTTTCTGCGGTGATAGATTTTTGGGAATCAACAAGTGAGTGTATCGCTCCTCTGTTGAATGAAGATATTCGAGTTTGAATTAGGTTTAAAAGAAAAGGCCAAAAATTTTTAACAATAAAAATCCTCCGTATTCTACTGGTATAAATGCACATAGAAAAAATGTAACCAGTACAATAAGATGACATTAAAGGTGTTATTAATGATTTTTTTATGTTTTTCAAGTAACAATGTACGACAAGGGCGGAGAAATTTTTTAACATGGTATAAAACTTTAAAGTTCCTCTTGCAACGTTAGAGTTATATTACACACACTTGGAACGTGACCTTTAATCGAAACAATCATCCCCCTTCAGTAAAAAGTTTTTATTCACAAGCATATATAAAAAGACTCAAAAACTTCATAAAGCGCAACTGACGTTATGTCATGAATATTTAAGTCATATTTATATTTAATTTGAATCAAATACTAACAGAACTGTTCCGAGTGTAATTTCCACTGTCTTGTTAAATATTCCTTATAAAATCCGAAAATACCGAAATTTGTCTTATTCGTTTTAAGCGTATTTGGGATAATATTATTATATTAGGACAGAATAAACAGAACACTCTTTGTTCTCCTTTCTTACGACTGAAACGTGCTTAACTTTATAAATATGTAAATTATATTCGTGTAAATTCTGTTTACTATTGACTTTTGTTTAACAAACCAAATTTTTAGACGGCTTATAAATTTTTTTATGATACAACGATTTTACCCGCTTACTTAGTTGGAAAAATTTCTTTGTAATTCTAATGCTTTAATGTTGTGTGTACGTAAATTTAATAATTTAAAGAAAACCTTCAACTGTCTTGGCTTTTTTTCCGGTAACAGTGAATACATTACATAGAAGCTTAAAACAGTTCAAATAGCCCGTAGAAAAGACTCAATATATTGTTATATCATGTTCTTGACTAGATTTTCCTTACAATAATTAAATAAATGTAATGTTTCCAGAAAGAGCATTTAATAATTATATTTTTCACCGAACGACACGTAAATATATCCCATTTTGACGACCGCTAAATTAGTCACATAAATTACGGAAGGTAATGGCTCAGAGACCAGGAAATGCCGATGGGTTTAAAGGGTGTTAAAAAATTGGCAATTACAAATATAAATTGAATGTAATTTGTTCTGGGCGATTAATACATACGTATTAATTTTATTGAATGCCAAAAAGTATCATGAGATTTTAACATATTAAGACAAAATTAAATAATGTCATGATTTAAATGAGTAATTGTTGTATTTTATCAAATTATTATATAATTGATTTGTAGAAGTAACATATTTATTAAGCATATACCTTAATAGAAAGCTATGGAAACAGTCTAATAAAAAGCAAATTAAATTCATCTTTACATCCATCAGCTATCAGCTTTAAAGCTGACAACAGTTTTTACCCAGAATGATTGGCATCTGATCCTCACAACTCAAAGGGTTTTCCGAAAAATCAAAATCAAGGCAAATATAATACAGAAGAGGCGTAGGAAATGGAAAACCGATTTGACAATTTTATGTCGGTATAAACAGTGGAAAACTTCAAGAAGTAAAGATAGAACCTTAAGAACTATTAGTTATTCTTGCAATATTCTTTCTAGTTATTTTTCGTCATAGTTTGATATGTTAATTCTGGCATCCTTTGCTAAAGTTTGATATAGTTAATGAAATGTAATGGATCGTGAAATAGACCGGTTCTAACTTGAATTATAAAATTATCATAAATGTTTTAATTAAGCGGAGGATGTCTTGAAAACTGTAGCTAACTTTGGGATAATGCAAATTTATTTATTCGATAAGATCTGACCTTTGGTGGAGGTCCCCTTTTTTCGGGGGCCGTCTGAAGCTGTGGTACCACCTATTTTTCTGCCCAAAAGCAGGAAGAGAAAACTATTGTATTCCAGTTTTAAAGGGAAAGGCCAGGGCCCCCTGAGAAACAACACTTAATATACCATTTGGTGTTGCCAATATCCATGGGCGCCGTTTAGCACTTTCCATCAGGTGGCCCGACCGTTCGTCTGTCTGGGTAATCAATGATAATAAAAAAACTATTACAAGCAATATTATGCCCTATTTTTGTAAAATATGACTTTCGTTCTTGTGTTTGGTCCGTTATAAAAGTAATAAGTCTAAAACAAATAACAGTTTTTACTCAAAACGACCAACATACGACCAGTTCACTCTAAAGAAACACACATTTAATACATGATTTCAGTGGATTTAATGGCGGTTTTATAAAACCCTGGTTTGCCCGTGGTCAATTACATATTAAAAATAGTTTACCTTGTTGAAAATAAAACTTTTCTAACACGCTGAAATATGTTATTATTATTAAAAAGCACAATATAAAAATAACATTGATTAATATTCATACTTTCAGAACTATGTCCTCCAGGGAAATAAGGGTCAATTGAAACAAGAAGAGCATTATGTAAGTTTTTTTATTTACGCAGTCAGGTAAGCGGTTTGGAGATGACCGTGGAAAGTGGCACCGGCTCCTGCCGTGGGCAGGATTTAAGCTCGTTTACCCGGTTGGAAAAACGCTGTTAGATAACTGTTTTGTAACCGAGATAAATGGCAATTATATGTTTCTAAAGAACATTCCTTTTGAATGAAACATCAGTTGTCTATTAATTTATGAAATTAGTAATTTGATCCTGTTAATACTCGGTACTTTAGTTACAAATTCCCAAGACGTCAAAGCTCTCTTTTGATTAATAAGGCTGATATAACTTTTGTAATCTTCTACGATATAATAATTTGAAGGAGTTAATTAAGTTACTGTCTTCTACCTTATTTTATAAAATATACTGTTATATGATAAATGTAACAAACCAAAGAAGCTTGTGTTCCCACACAACCATTATCCCCAAACTTCTTAATGTATTTTAAGAATTTTTTTTTAACAAGAGGCAGAGGGCAGCTGGGACCCTGATGGAAAGTGGTCACCAACGCAGGTTAATCGACAATATCGGGTTATCAATAACGCGCTACCACCGTAAGACCCAAAGATATTCTCTATATTCCCAGAAACACGCTGTCTACGTTTTCAAACCGGAACCCATTAGTGTTTTCACACTACTTTTCGGCAGAAAAAGAGTAAAAAGACCTTATATCCCCAAAAAAAGAATAACTGTTAAATTTTTAATTAAAACGAGTATAACTCATCAATATATAGAGTATATTACCCAAAGTATGATAATAAGTGTCACGTACATAGGACAATGAATGAATGATGATAGATGGCAGATTGTCATTGCGGCAACCCAGCTTTAAAAATACCGTTGAAGTTAATTATATTATACGAAAAGTAATAAATAAATAATTGTTTATCCTACGAAAGTATGGGGCATGCATTATTGATGGTTTAATATGAATTTTTAAGCCACCAATGATTTGTTTAGTTTTGTTTTTAAATCACCACACGTTAGAAACCACTAGGATAAGGTGGTGTATTATATAATTTGTAAGAAAAGATCATAGTATTACGAAATATAAAATAAAAAAAAAAACTGCTTTGTGGTTTTTCCATCAAGATAATTTTAATAAAGAGGGGGAAGGGTTGAAATCTAAGGTACTGAAAATCCCATTAAGACAAAATATATCTTTTTTGTTGCCGAAATGATATAAGGCGTACTTTAAACCTATTGACTATTAACAGTATTATCTTCATTCAAAACAAACAAGAAGATTTTAGTAGTAATTTAGACTTTTCCCGATAAACTTAGCTCGTCATAAACCAAAAAGCTCCCTGTACTTTGTAAATAGTGAATTTCTTTACATTAATAATTGGTACATACACATGGTATGAACCAATTATTAATGTTATAGAAATGATTTTTGTTTGTATCATACTAAAAATCTAAAACAGAGCCATTCATAGCACCACAACAAATAATATTATAAGTTTAGTTTATGGTAACTAGTAAAATATAGTAATTATATATTTAAATGAAAATTATACCATAATTTTAAGTAAACGTCCTTAAGATGATTCTCAAAAACTATTTATTTTAAAAATGAACTTCTTAGTTGAAAGGTGGTAAAATCCCAAATTAGATCGGACCGATATCGATATCGATAAAAACGACACCGAGTCACCAAAACATCATTCAGTTGCATATCGAAAACAAACATCATCGAATCGGCGTTGGATGGGTTTACTGAAACATTGTCAAAAGGCATCAATCCAAAACTCTATGAAAATTTGCGAATAAAATGTCCCCAAATAACAATACAAATTTTTGTTTAAAACCATCAACTTAACATCCAAATAAATAAAATCCCAATTGTCTCAAATTAAAATAAAAGGTTTAAACAAAAGAAAAACTGTTTTTAAAAACTGTTTAAAATATTTCGGACATTTTAAAGTTGTTTTGTTGTGAAATATTTCCACCTCTGTTTTTCCTTTAAAATTTTAAACCCATAACTTTTTAATAAGAACTTTTAAAATAAAACTGTTTTAAATAGTCGGTAGTACCAAAATTAATTTGGTTAAATGTTTGACTTTGTTCAAGAACTTTTTTCCTTTTTTGGAAGTACCCGCTTTTAGGCTTTAAAAATAAATGGTTAATAGAACATTTATAGAAATCCACAAAGTCTGTTTTAAATTTAATTAAGTTCAAGACAAAATTTTAATAAAGCAGGGGTAAAACTGGCCGTTAACATTAGTCAAGAAATTTAAACACCTGTAATATAAAAGGGTTAAACACTACCGACTAAAGGATTGAATATTGGTTAATATTGGTTTGTAACATAACGCAATCTCTAAAGACTTCTCATCTGCAAAATAATAAAATTTAAAAAAATAATAATTTAAAGAAAAAACAACAAAAATTTTTAAAAGGGTAACATACCGAATAACTTTTTAGTCTAAAAATATTTAAATTGGTATGACTAAAAGGTCCCGACTGCCCTTAAAAAAAAACAAAAAAGTATGCTTCTTGGTCAAATTCCCCCCAAAATTCCATTAAGGGTTTTTACCTTATATTCAAATTTTGGGTGGACCGATTTGGGTTTTTGCGCACTCTATTTACTTTTCAGTCTAAAAATTAATCGGCCCCTTTTCTTAAAACGGAAAACAACGATAACAAAATTGTTTCCCAATTGGGGCAAAGCCATCCTTTGTACCAATTGTAATTTGATACATTTTTAAAAAATATAAATTCTGATTTTTGGTAATTTTTGGGAACGTAACAAAAAATGCTATATATTTTTCTTAACTTAAAAAAAAAGGTAAAAACATATTTTTTTGGGAAAATTTTTCCCACCTTCCGGGAATAATTTTATTTTAAAATTACATAAAATTTAAAAAATTTACATGACTAGAAAAGATATATTTTTTTTTCTATTTGTGCCTTAACACGAAAATAAAATTCTTTCTTTCTGGAACGGAAAATTCGGGATAAATATGAACCCAAAATCCCAATTAGTTAAAGTTAACGTAAAAAAAAACCTTTTTAATCAATTCATTTTACATCTTTTCATGTTTGACCCTTTAAAACCTAAAATTTTTTTTTTTTGGGAAAAATTTTAGATAAAAACTTTACCCCTTATAAATTTTTTCAAATATAACCCTTAAAAAAATACAACAAATAAAAAATAAATAAATATCCAAATTTTTTAATAAAAGGTGGTTTGTAAATTGACCCTTCGGATAATATTTCAAAATTAAACAAATTAAAACTATTTTGAAACCAACATTAAAATTAAGAAAAAAACGTAAATTTTAAATAATCTCCGGTTATTCAAACATTGCAGAAATTTATTGCCCTGATTCATATCTGGAAAAATCCGAAAATAATAAATATATTTTTAAAAAAAAAATAAAAATTTTTTTTATGTATAAAATCGCGTAAATAAAAAGAAATAATTAAAACAATGTTTACCCGTGGCTTTTCGATTTTTAAAATAACTTTTTTCCATATAAAGGTTTTTTGTTTTTTGGGGAAACCAACTTTTTTTGTATGGAATAGTTTTGCGAACTTATATTAACTATTTCTTCCCTCGTACCAAAACCAAAAACAGGTACTTAAAAAAGACCCATTGGGGGAATTTTAAAAACAAAACTTTTTTTTTTATGCTAAAAATCTTTGAATATAAATTTGGCAAAAAAGAATAAATTTTAATCAAAATGAATATTAAAATTAATAAGTGCTAATTTTACAAGAATTATTTTTTAATTTAATCAAAAAAACTAAATTTAGTATTTATCTTTTTTAAAAAACAAAAATTATTTTCACAATTTATTTAGTCTTAGTATTTTTTTTAAGCTAACTTTGTTTTTTATAATCTGTTTTTTATTATTGAAAAAAACATAAAGATAAAATTTATAAAAAAATAATTTGCCCAAATTTTTTTTGATTAAAAACAAAGAAAATTTCTTAACCTTTTAAATAGTACCCTTCATAATAAACCAACATAAAGATTAATTAAATTTTTTCACAAAAAATAAAACCATTTCAATATTGGTTTTGTGAAAAACCCTTTTACAAAAAAATAATAAATAAAATTTCCCAGTAAAATTTGGACAAACAAAAAGATATTATAATTTTTGTATTATAGTAGTTTCAATAAATTTTTTTCTTGGAAACTAGTTATTTTCTACCCAAAAAATTACTTAAACAACAGATTTGAACAAAGTAACGTAAATTTTTAAAAAAAAACAAAAATTAATTTTTATTTTTTGAACAACTTTATATTAAACAAAACTAAAAATATATAGTATTTTAGTTTTGGGAAAAAAAAAATTTTAAAATTAATTAAAATAACTAAAACAAACCTCAAATAAAAAAAAATCAAAATCAAAGGGACAGTTTTTTTTTTTTAAGTTTCTAAAGGGTACCTTTAATTCAATCTTCAAATTAAAAACACAAAGTGTTTCCCTCTTTTTTTGGATAAAAAACATTTAAGATAATTAAATTTCAATAACTAAAAATACCATAGTAGTTCCCCAATAGTTAGTTTTTTTTGTGACTAAAACCAACATTTATGATAATTAAATTTCAATAACTAAAAAAATACCAAATTCAAAGTTAGTTTTTTTTACAAAAAAATTTAAGATAAAAATTTAAAATAAAAATCCATAGGTTAATGGTTTTTTTTTGACTAAAAAACTTTTTAAAGTATTAAATTTAAAATAAAAATCCATGAGTTTCCCTGTTATTTTTTTGTACTAAAACCAACTTTAAGTAATTAAAAAAAACTAAAAATAATGTGGTTCCCAAATTTTTTTTTTATAAACCAAATTAAAGATAAAAATTTAAACTAAAATAATGGTTTCCCAATGTTATTTTTTTTGTAAAAACCAACATTTAAAGTAATTAAAAAAACTAAAAAATCCTAGTGGTTCCCCAATAGGTTTTTTTTGGTAAAACATAAGATAATTAAATTTTTTAAAAAAAATGTGCCCAATAGTTTTTTTTTACTAAAACCAACTTTAAAAATTAATTTCAAATTAATGTATTTTTAAAGAGTTTTTTTGGTTTAAAAAATTTAAGATTTTAAATTTCAATCTAAAAAACATGATTTCCCAATAGGGTTTTTGTTAAAACCAACTTTAAGAAATTAAATTTAACTAAACACAACTCCTTTGTATTTTCGGAATATCTAGTTTAAAATTAATTTGCAAAACTTTGTTTATTTTGAAAAACAAAGGGTTTTCATTTAATTGATTTAGAAAAAATAAAATTTATTTTAAACGTTTTTTTACTTTTTTAAACCCACGGTAACACAAATTAAGAAAAAAATTACCCTTTGTATGAAGGTTATAATAAAAAGCTGATTTTCATGTATTATTAAAAATTAGAAAAATATGAAAGTTGCACTTTGGCACTTTTGTATGTTAAAATGACCGGCCCGTTATTTTTGTTTTAAGGCTTTTTAGGAAATCAAAGTTAATTCTTTGAAAATTGGTAAAAAATAAACAATACTTTTAAAAAATTTTAAGATTGGGAGGTTTGGGAATGGTCTTCAAATGAGGTTGAATAAAGTTTTCGCCAGCGTTTAAAACCTTTTTTTACTGTTTTTTAAAAATTCGGGTTTTTAAAAACGACAGTTTTTTGTGTAAATTTAATAATTCAAAAACCTCTTAAAAAAAAAAACTAACGACTATTTTTTTATTTTTTCAAATAAAGGGAAAATTTTTTTTCAAACAATAAATGGCAAAAAAATCTTTGATTTTTCCTTTAAATAAAATGTCCCAGCATTTAATGGGTACATTAAAATCGTGCATGTAAAGTCGGTCCAAAAATTAACCAACGTAATTATGGCCAAACCCCTTAGGAAAAGGGGGCGGTAGGGTGTAAAACCAAGGTCCACATTCAGGTAAGTTACCCTGAGTACGTAAGAAAAAAAATGGTTATTCCCCATGTAAAAATTTTATTAAATAGTTTTAATTTTTTTCCAAATAATCACCGTATATATGGGTTTAATAACCTCCCTAAAAATTTAATTTTTGGTTCCAATAATTAAAAAATAATTTTCATTTTTTTACCGTTTTATTTTATAACACTTTTACTTTTAAAAACAAGTAAGTAATCCCCTCTTAACTTCCGGAGACCCCTTAGGATGGTTGAACTACCCAATCTCCTTAAATATTGCTCTAAATTTTGACATAAAATTCAGTTGGCAAAATCTTTGACTTTACTCAAACCTTTGACGAAATTTATTTTTATGTTATATGGTTAAATCTTGAAATTTTTTTCTTTTCATTTAAATGTTCAAAGGAAAAAATACCAAATTGTTTTTCCCCAAAAGGCGCGCTGTGAACTTACGGGTAACATAAATTTAAAATTTGAAAAATTCTTTTATGTTGTATATTACTAAAAATTTAATTTCCTTTTATATTTTAAGATGATAAATTAATTTAATAAGGGATCAAACCCAATTTTAGAAAATTAACATAATTTTTGGGATGAATCTTTTTTAATTAATTCTTAAAAAAAAAATATCAATTAAATCTTTTGGTTTGTTAACCGTATTTACGTTTTACTAAAATCATTTGATATTCTTGGATTATATGTCTTCTTACGTAAAATTCTAATATAAAATTATTTTAAAATTTTTTTTTTTTTTTTTGGCATACGGCCGAGGAAAGTCGGGCCACCTGATAATTCTGACACCCCTGGTTCAAACCATTATCCACGTGCCTAGTAACTGGGTGGGTCTTGTTTACCAAAATAGCTGGCTGGTGTTCAAACCCAAGCCTGCCCACACGGGCCCTAAAATAAGGTGGACACCAGGGTTTGTAAAAGGGGACCTCCACCCTACAGGGGATCAGGTACTTTGAATTTTATTTTTTTAAATTATCAACATTTTGTTCAATTACTTTCGTTAATAATTTTAAACCAAAAATTACTTTTGGATTTTTTGGTTTTATTTTTCTTTTAAACCCGACGTTTGAAACTTTCAGGGCCCTGGCAAGGGTAACTAATTCCTTGTTCTTGCTAACAGGGCAAATCGTTGAAAATTATTTTTATTCTGACCTCTTATTACTTTGGAAATAGATAAAAAGGAGGAGGGTGGGAAATACGTGGGATTCTCTTTATAAAACTCCTCTTTCCCCCACCCCTCATCTTCAGCTTAATCTTCCTTAATTACTAAAATGCGTATTTGTGGTGGGTGATTCCCCTTGGAGAAATTTAAAATTTCTGAATCTTTGGGCGGTTATTCACCAATAAATAATAAGTTTTAATCATTTTTAATTCATTAAATTTAAATATTATAAAATATCTGTTTTCATATTTTTACCCTTTATACTACCAAACCTACTTGTGGAAAAGGTGTTCCTGACCTCAATTTCTGGTTTCCTTCAAGCCAATATCCGCCCCTGTTTTCCTCCGATCAAATTTTTTTTACTTTAAAAACTAAACCTAAATCCAAGGTTTGGTCTTCATTTTTAAAATTTCGTATCGGAATTTTAGCTGGATCGAAAAACATCAAGTGGGAAACTTTAATTGGCTAGGACATATTACCAGAAAAGTTCTTTTTTAAAACCTGTCCCCAAGTTATAACAACATATTTAAAGTAAAAATTAGAGGTATTCCTTGGATACCAGTTTATGGATCCAATCAACCATTCTTTTTAAAAATGTGACGGACCTATCGAAAAGGGGTAATCAATGGAAAATCTTAAAAATTTATTCTTAAAATTATCTCCCAATAATCATTTTAATTCCTTTGGAATCGGGTTTGTCGCGCCCACAAATTCCTCTTAATATCTTTAGATGATTTTAAATAGGTATTTCTTAATCTTCTTAATGGATCCCAAAACCTTTTTATAAATTTCAAAAAAAATGGTTTTACGCGCCCAATAAATTTTTTATTCAGCATTATTAATTTAAACCAAAAAAAAAATCCTTTAATTAAAATTAACCCCTTATGTAACATGGACGCTTACCTATTTAGAGTTTTTACTTCCGATTACCCACATCCCAAATTTTCGGTAGTTCCTGCTTTTGTTGGGCATAAATATTTTTTCTTCCTAAAGTCAAAATTTTAACCTGCCTTTAACTTCAATTTCCCTTTTTTCAAAATGCTTGGGCTTGTTCTCGGTTTTTTTATTCTTTTTAAAAAAATTGGATTAAAGGCCTGGCCCAAGTTAAAATACCGGGCCTTTTTAAAAAGTAACTTGGGAAAAAATTTTTCAAAGTTAATTTAAATACGGGAAACAACCGTTAATCTTGGTTTTTTGTAATTTTTTAACCCTTTTGTCAATAAAACCTTCCAACCAAATTTTTTTTTTTCTTGAAAAAAACTCTCATTTTTGTGTTGGTTTTTAAAATTGCTTTTTTTTGCCTACCCACATTTTCTTCTTCTTTTTATTCTCATTTTCCCTAAATCCCAACCTTAATCCCCGGGATGGGCAAGACCATTTTTTCGGGGAATCAAAATTTTTGAAAACGTCGCAAATTCCCTATTCTTAAACAACCTAAATTTTATAAAAATTTTCCCTTTTTATACATTAATAGACAATGACCCAAAAGAAAAGGAAAAGAAAAGAGCCAAATACATAAGACTCGATTGGTAGATTCTCCGTAATAGATAGCATTCGATGTGAGATTATACGACCTACGTCGAAATATTGCTATTCTTGAAAGGCATTTAACTGGACTAAGTCAAAATGGAATAACATTTTTGTTGAACTTGTTGCAGAATACACATATGCTAAGGTCAATTTAAGACTTAATGATTAAACATTATACGACCTTGAGGTCGAAATATTACTATTCTGAAAGGCATTTAACTGGACCAACTCAAAATGGAATAACCTTTTTTGATACTTGTGTAATAACCACAATTGCTACTAAGGCTCACATTTAAGACTTAATGCATTAAAATTATACGACCTAGAGGTCGAAATATTGCTATTCTTGAAGGGCATTTAACTGGACTAAGCTCAAAATGGAATAACTTTTTTTTATTGATACTTGTTGCACAAATACAATTATGCTAAGGCTCACATTTAAGACTTAATGCATTAAACATTTTTTTTATTGCCGATGAAGGCAGACGAGCAGTCGAGCCACCTGATGGAAAGTGGTCACTGACACCCATGGACATCAGCAATACCAGGTGCATCAGCTATCACAAATGCGCTGCCTACGTGAGACATGGGATGGTACGTCTTGTTTATGCAGTAAAAACGCTGGCAACGGTATCCTTCAAATCGAAGCACAGTGGTGTTTGCACACAATTGCTTTTGCAACAGACAAAGGCACCGCGGTAATTCTGCCCCATACGACCCCCTATGGACCTACCAACTATAAAAATAGACTATAAACATTTTGTACCAGCTACGTTTGGGTAGTAAAGAGAAATAGCGGTAGGTGCACAAGTAAAAATATATATGTACATTGACTGAAGAAGAAAGATTTTAAAGTTTATTTGTTTTTATAAGGATCTTCTCTTGAAACTACTGAATAGATTTGAAATTATGTTACCCCACTAAAAAGTCTAACCTTAGTAATATAGACTAACCACCAAACCATTCCAAAGATCTAAAAATAATACAGAAATTAATAGATGAGACTGTTCGTTTCGTTACCATTATATAATCTATTAAATCAAACAAACAAAAAATTGTAACGATAAATAAGGTATTATTTATAGTTAATCACAATATTTTCTTTTCACCGTTAATATGATGTTATTTAAAAATGTCACAATTTTTTATTAAACTAAGTCCTACTCGTTAAGGCATTACGTTTAAAACCAAGATATGTGGAATTGATTTTTCCCTGCACTTGTATATTCCATAGCAACCGGATTGCTGGCTTGATATTAATTGAATATAACACAGCGTGTTTAAACCTTCTAATAAAGATGTTTTTTAGGGTTTTGCTGAATAATTTTAAATAAAATGAAAAATCTCTAATGTACGCCTTCTCCATTAGGGTGTTTTTAGATCGTATGTGGGATGCAGGCTGGTCCAATGCGGGTTAACGGGTGGACCGAATGTTTACGTGCCCATCCGACGCATGGATTATCTTACTTTTTAGACAATTGAGTGATCGGCACAAATTGTCCTTACCAATCAGAAATTTAGTATCTAAAAGTAAAAACAAATTTAGAATACAGTTATTGTTAATAACACAAAGTTGTTTTCTCGCGGGTTTCAAACCCACAACCTCCGCTTTAAAAAGTAAGGACCATATACCACTAGACTACAGAGGCCGTCATGGTTGCTATAACTCACAAAACAGTATATGCATGAAAAGGTATCACCCAAGTATAAGAATTCCGGCTAAAAAAGCTTTTTTGAACTATATTTTCACGTGAGTTGCCTACATATTACATACGTATAGATAATAGAACAACATAGATATTATAAAATATTAAAACAAACAATAACAATTATTTCATCATAATATAGCGAATTCAACAGAGCCTAAATTGAATAAAGAATACTACTGATTTTAAAATTTTAATAAATAGAAATAATAATAAAAGGCCTCTAAAAATCAGTTTCATTCGATAACAGTCAGTTGACCCTATTAAAAGACCTGTTAGAAACTTTCAGAAAAGGTTTCAGTATATTCTTTTTAATCATCGAATTGTTGTCTTTTGGTCTTGTTATGTTCAGAGTATTGTGAGTGAGTAGTGATCTATGATCAAAAAAATACAAGAAATTATTTTTTTTGCCTAAATTTTAAACATTTTAAGGTGAATGATGTTCCATTCATTTATTTAAATATCGATAAAACGTATTTTTACCAATAATATAAATTATACTGAAAAAATATTTTATTCGATTTGAATTAACAAAACTTTCGATATTTGTTCCAACTTTTTATGCTATTAGTAATATGAATAAAACATGATTTGGCTATCGTTGTAAAATTCTGTTTCTCATTTACATCATGTACATTTTTATTAAAAACTTATATATAATTTATTAATATTTAAATATATAATTTTATTATTATTTTCTCTAAAACACCTTGACGGAATCTTATTACGACCTAAAGAAGTGTTTAGTATGTATAAAGACAATTTATTTCCTTTAACATATTATTTTTCACATTCGAGTTGCCATGTCCTATGTTCGATAAAAAGGATCATATCGACCTTTCAAAAACAAAACGCATTGGTGTTTAAAGTATCCTACTTTGCGACAATAATAAGTTTTTAACACCACGTTACCTTCCTTTAGTAGCTAAATTGCAGTATTTCAGTCTAAAATTTAAAAAAGACTGAAATACGATAAAGAAAAGCGAAACCTATACAGCAAAACAAAAGACTATACGTAAGTTGGGTCCGTAAGTTGTTTGTTGTTATTTTTTAACTTTAATTTTTTTGTCAAAATAGCATATCGTCGCATATCTATTTTTGTTAATTATTACTTAAAAAACTGCACCGTCAAGTTTACTACTTTCTTTATCTCTAATCTTTACGGAGCGCGAAAGTAAAAGTTTCGCAAAATTTAAACATTCACCAAAAAGAATAGTTGTTTTTGCGGTCAAGGTTAAATTTGCTGTAAATTTTCTTCACAACGCCGGCCTCGGTTCTGTAACTCTGTTTGTATTAACTAGACAACGTTGAACGCTTTTATTAACATTTACTTTGTAACTAAAATAGTTTTAACTTTAAATTGAATTTATTATTAAGTACAACATCCAACTTATTAAGTAAAATAAAACGTTTAAATTATTAAGCAATCAATGAATCGATGTAAGGATATAAGTACAACTAAATTATTAAAGTATAGCAAACATTACAATTGACTATGTTTTAAGTAAATATGTTTTAAACGTTTCATCATCATCATCATCATCATCATCATAAAACATAATACATCAAAAGACATTACAAAGGTAACAAGAAAACGAATTGCCGGCTTCGCCGCACACTGTTCAGTCACAATACTTGATAACACGCTGGCACATACACAACTCATGAAAATTAGGTCGGCGGTGTTTTCAGGTTAAGTGCCGGTGTCGTTTTTCCATTCGCGTGTTGTAAACTGTCCAAATTATTAGAATTCTTTGTCTGTTCTTGAGGGTTTTTTGGTAAGAAATTAAAATACATATATCACAATATACCAAAATATTGAGCCGTAAAGATTTAGAAATATTGAGTAATTTTTCGAAACAAATGTAGATATTAAAAGCACACTTCTAGTAATTTCCATAGAATCGCAAGGTCTTGAATCATTGTATTAAAATGAAATAAATGGATTTTATCAGTCTTATCTATAATATTGGTACTCTATTTTGTCCTGGTGCAATAAAAGCCTTGACCTTGAAATAAAAGTGTGACCGTGCCTAAAAAAACTGTCAAAAGGACATGTAAAAAGAATTGTCGTCTATAAGTTTGTATACTATTAAGGAGTGTTCTATATTCGTCAGTTAGGTGTCGCTTGATCATTTAGCTTAATTATTATTCCCTGTTGCTTCCTTTACTCTGACAACTAAATCTTTTTTTATGCTACTAAAGTTCTCAGTTATACTCACGATTTTATACTGTAAATAATCGACTTAATAAAAGAGTTAAGGAGTATTTCATTCTAATGTAAGGTAAAAATTTATTAACTTATTAGCTTATAAGCTTGTAATTCTCTGCATATCCAAGTAACCTAAAAATTGATCGACTGTTTAAAAAAGAATATTTGCTCGCTTGCCTACGTTACATGTTATTATATAAATTTATGATTCAGAAGCTTACAACAAAATAGCTCAGAGTTTCGTACCAGTGTTAGATTTGACGTTTAAGTAAGTAAAATAATTTTGAGATTGTTAGCGTTCGTTTTTTATAATAAGATATAACCGTACACCTACTGATAATAATCAAAATTTGTAGTTTTATATGGTCTTATTCTGCTAGAGTTTATAACGAGCAGTAAAAAAAATTATCATTGGTTTGATATTATGCTTTTAGTTACAATATAATCTTATTCAGTTATATGTTTCAATAATAATCACTATTTGATAGAAAAATTTAACAGAGAAACCTGTCCCTACTACTCTTTCATTAAAAATTTTCCAAACGATGAATAGAGTACCGAGTAGTTTGGTTATTTATAGTGTCGTCGTCGTCGTCGTCGTTTCAGCCTGTCAAAGCCATACTGTTGAGCATAGGCCTCTCCCCAAGTCGCCAAGAGGTACGATCCTGTGCTACCTGCATCCATCGACCTCTGCATTTGCACAGGTCGTCACTCCATCTGGTGGGGGTCTCCGACACTGCGATGGCCATGTACGAGGCTGCAACTCGAGAACCTTTCTTCCCCAATGGTTATCGGTTCTACGAGCTATGAGTCACGGCCCATTGCCACTTCAGCTTGCTAATTTTGCGGAATATGTCGGTTACCATGGTTCTTCGCGGATGGCTGCATTACGTTACTTTATCACGCAGAAAATACCGAGCATAGCATAGCATTTATGTGTGGAAGGGTTTTATTTCTTTGGACGGATAGGTTATCAAGGGAAATTCATAGCGAAAGGTAATATGTATTTGTGATAGAATGCCTTCAAAACTCATTTAGTAAATATCTTTTTGCTTCTTTGTATTTGATTGACGGTAAAAAGAAATGAGTATATAGTTTTCAATACTACATAACACTTCGTTTCACTTTGGTATATATATGAAATGTTTCGGACTTTTTTAAACCATTTTATTGATGGTAAACCTATGGAATCTGCAACTTTGCAAAAGCATCGGGCAACCGCGCTTTGGCACGAAGCGCCGAGTCGGCATAACGAATTTACTGTGAAATTCATCCGAATTCGTAATTATTTTAGGCAATTTTCCTGTATTCATACATTCTGTATTTAGTCTAATATATTAAATTGTTGTATAACAATGTTCGTTTCCGTACTCCGAAACGGCTTAACAGATTCTTATGATTTTTTATGCATATTAAATATATTATATAAGAATCACCTACTATTTATTTATAAAACGCCTAAGTGATACTTCGTGGCGTTTACCTCGTTTTTGGTTTAATTGTTTAGATTTTTTTAAATATTTCATTATTATGTGGCATTACAAAATACAAACAACCCTTAATTTTCACGTAATAGTAATTTTTATGAGTTTATCCTGCTCGATAAGTTTATTATTATTAAAATTCAAAGAGGTGCCTTTATATATAAATTACTGTAAATAAATCGAGTCAATATAATGCAGTACATAATGATTATATTAACTCAACGATTAATATAATGTTGTTTAAGTGAAAACATTATTACTTTGCGGTACTACTTTCCCCAATTACGTACTACTTTACACGAACATCATTTGACGTTATGTATTACGATAGTAAAAAAGTTTTTAACTTTAAGATATTAAATTAATATGGCCTTTAATTGAATTGTATATTAATACAAAAAAATATAAAACTATCGCAAGTAAAAAAATTTGTAATGTGATGTATTTTACGTAAGCAAATATCCGCAGTTAAATCTTTAATTTTTTCACCATTTTGATTTTCAACAGTAAAAACTTTCACGGTCTGTTCCTCTCTTTTTCCAGACACATACTTGAATGAATATTTATTTGAGGATCAGGAAACCAACGTGATGAAGATACTTTACTTTATTTTTTTTTTGACGTGAATGTGATGTATTTTTTATATTTTAGACTGAAAGTAACAAATACCATTAAAAGCACTGGAGGAAAGTTTACGTCATATGTCAGTACATGAAATTTTATGAGTTTGAAAATCATAACAGTTTTCACTACACACCTTTTTGAGTATAATTTAAATTCACAATTCGCTTACAGTCAGCCCCTATGTATTTTATAAATTGTTAAGATTAGGGATATAATTTTTAAAATACTGTTTCTATTTTATTTAATAAATAATAAAAAAACAACTAAATCTAAATATTTTCATTTTTTGAAAACTTTTTACTTTTTTATCACATCCAAAAAAGCTTATGATAATAAATTTAAGGATCAAAGATTTATCCTTTGATCTTTTATTGAAGAGGTATTTTCTTGTTTTAATGAGAAACATATTTCACACAGTCGAGCATGTTCGAAAAAGGTCTGTCAATTTGCTTCTCAGAGATTCGTCGTTGAAATACAAGTATAAAGATTAAGGAAATAGTAAATTTATGTTTAAGTAAGCAGTAAGTAAAGAAGAAACAAAACAATTAAATTATACATTGCAACAAATTCACAACTCTGGGTAAGTAGGAAATATTTTTGAGGTGTTAATATTGTTAAGATGCAAGTGTTAAGAAATTGGCAATTATAATACAAATTTAATGTTTTTTGCTCTGGGCGATAGAATGTGTTAAGACATTTGGATGCCATAAAAGTATCATAAGATTTTAACATTTGAAGACAAAATAATTGGTATCATAGATCAAATGAGTAATTGTGTAATTTATCCAATTACTATTTAATTAATTTATAGAACTAACATATTTATTAGGCATATACGGTAATAGAAAGCTATGGAAACTGCTACATTTTACGTAAAACATTAGGATCTAATGAAACAGTCTAATAAAAAGCAAATCCTTACATTCATCAGCTATCAGCTTTAAAGCTGACAACAGTTTTTACGCGGAATGATTGGCATCTGATCCTCACAACTCAAAGGGTATTCCGAAACATTCAAACTCAAGGCAAATATAATACAGAAGCAGTGAAAATATGATAGGGAAGCGGAAATGGAATACCGAATTGACAATTTTATGTCGTTATAGACAGTGCAAAACTTCAAGAAGTAAAGATAAAACCATCAGAACTGCCAATTATTCTTGCAATATTCTTTCTAGTTATTTTTCTGTCATAGTTTGATATGTTAATTCTGGTATCTTTTGCTTAAGTTTGATGTAGTTTATGAAATGTAATGAATCGTGAAATAGACCGTTTTTAACTTGACGTACAAAATTATCATGAATGTATTAAGTAAGCGGGGGATGTGTCAAAGACTGTAGCTAACTTTCAGGATAGATGCATAATTGATTTATACGAGTCGGATCTGTACACTATAGGTGGTTAGTTCTGTTTTTAGGAGGCCTCCAGACGGCCGTCTGGAGCGGATCTACCGCGGTGGCTATTTCTTACGCGTAGCCAGTGTAAACGAGACTTAACATCCTATATCTCACGGTAGGCACGCGTCGGTGACCACTTTCCATCAGGTCATCTCCGACCGCTTACCTGCCTGCGTAGCCAATAAAAAAACTATTACAGTATGTGATAGTACTTTCAATTCGACTACCCTGTTTACAAATGTTTGTATATTAATCTGTGTTATTTTTGTATTTTAATTATTAATAATAACCAAGTTTACCCAGGAAATACGCTACAGAACCTACCACCTACAATACTTTAACTAGTTTGTATAACCTAGGTAAATGGCAATAAGTTACCACTAATTTTTCTTACCTATACTAATTCCCGCCGTCATATGTTTCTAAAGAACATTTTCTTTAGATGAAACATCAGTCGTCATAACAGGACCAAATTAGTTATTTGATCCTGTTAATACTCGGTACGAGTGGCTTTCCACCAACTCTTTAATTAAAAATTCCCAAGACGTCAAAGGTCTCTTTTGATTAATAAGGCTGATATCTTTTTGTAATCTTCTACGTTATATTTATTAGAAGGAGCTAATTAAGTTACTCTATCTTCTACAAAATTTTATAAAATATTCTACGATAATATTATAACTTACTCCGCCCAACCATTACACAAAACTTCTCAATGTATTTTAGGGTAGACGAGCAATTGGGCCACCGAAAAGAAAAGTGGTCACCAATGCCCATTGACATCTGCAATACCGAGGTTATCTATAACACGCCACCTAACGTAAGACATTAGATGTCACGCCTAGATAACCCAGTAAACACGCTGTCTACACGCTAGTGTTTTCACACTACGACATTGGGGCAGAAATTAAGTAAAAAAGAGACCTACCATCCCGCAAGCTTTGCATCCTACCATCCCGTAAACCGAGTATACGTAATGAGCTATAATTTATTAATATATAGCGTGAATTACCCAAAGTATTTAAATTATCATAATAAGTGTCACGTATATAGGACTAGAATGAATGGTGATGGATGGCAGATTGCCATCTGCAGGCAATTCCACCGTCGCAAATACCGTTGAAGTTACACTTATATTATACGTATAGTAATCAAATAAATAATTTAAATTTATCCTACAATAAAGTATACAACTGAGGGCATGCGTCATTGATGTTTTTAATAGGATTTTTTAAGGCACCAATGATTTTTTTACTTTGGTTTTGCTATCACCACGCGCTAGGAACCACTGGGATAAAGTGGTACTGTATTGTATTGTGTTTGGGCCAATCACCCAATTATCCGAATAGTAAGATGATCTATGCGTCAAATGGGCATGTAAAAAGTCGGTCCACCCACCAACCCGCATTGGACCAGTCTGGTGGGAAACGGTCCAAAAACCCCCTAACGGATAGCGGTATATTAGTGGAGGCCTATGTCCAGCAGTGGATTTTACAGGCTGATGATGATGAAAATATATTAGTAATTAAATATTTATATGAACATTATACCTCTTTATATCATCTTAAGGACGTTTACAAATTGAGAATTATTCTTATTTAGTAAACGTCCTTAAGATGGTTCTCAAAACCAAATATATAATTTCAGGCAAAGATGATTGTTAGTTCAGAAACGGTGAGAATATTCCTCAAATTAGATCAGACATTGAAATAATACCGCAGTCACACATTCAGACATAAAACATCATTCAGTTGCAGATCGAAAACAAACACCATCAAAAGCAGCGTTGGATACGGTTTACTGTATTTACAACATTCGTCAAAGAGACATACATCAATACAAAAACTCTATGCTACAATTTGCGGCTAAAAACTGTCTGTAAATAACAGATAGTGAAATTTTCTCGATTAAAACACATATAGCAACGTTGTACATCAAACATGCAATAAAAACATGAACTGAAATCAATTGTAATATGCAAATTCAAATAAAAGGTAGTTACGTCTGCCAACGCTACGTGTCAGCCTATATTCTAAGAATCCAGACGCTGGTGGACAGTTGAATGATAAGCCCATCCGCTTCACGGAGGTCTTGTTGTTTAGACTCTAGAGCTGAATTAATATTAAGTTAGTCTTAGGCTACTCTTGTACGGAATAAACGTTCCCACTTTGAACGATTATCCTTTTTAAAAGACCCTCCGGCTCCCTCAACACTTGACTGGCGCAGCCGGTAGAGTTCCGCGTCGCGAAAAGTCTAAAATCAGATCACGCGTCGTACGTTTCTGCGTTTAACGAAATCCAGAACCAAACAAATTCGTCAAGGAGCATCCGGAGCACGCCTAAGATTCCGAGGACATGAGCAGTCTGTGAGTAGACCCAAATCGCTATTTCAGTCTAAGCCCAATCCTTTTCACTAGTTATAAGTATCTAGAAAATTCTGAGCACTGTTTCCAAAAATTGAAGTGTGTTTGTGGTTTCTTTTAAACATAGTATAAGATAGTGTGATATTTGAAGAAAATTGTTGATTTATAAGATAAAAGTGTTAGAATTCAGGATAAAAATGGAGAATATAGCCCAGATCCTAGGACTTTAGCTGGCGTCATCCCCAAATTCGACGGTGACAAGCAATTATTAAATTTTTTATAAGAAAGTGTGAATATGTAATAAGTTGCTGCAGAATCGATAATAATCCACACCAGGATTGTGAACGTGATTCACGTTATAACATCTAAACTATAAGGCAGAGCCGCTCATACATGTAGCGAACGGCAAGATTTAGACACATGGCCTCTATTAAAGGGAGCCTTAGAACAACATTTTGGTGACCCACGTTCTGAAGAATGTATTCGATAGAATTAGAGTCTTTGAAAATGAATAGTGGCGAATCTTACCTAGATTTTTGTAACCGTATCCAACATGTTAAAAGCACATTAATTGCCAAAGTTAACTTAACGCAGGATGTGAATCTTCGACAAAGTAAAGTCACTATATCGACAATATGTCATTAAACGTTTTCTTTATAACTGCCGGAGAGATTTACTGACGTATTGTGCGCCTCAAAGGTGCTAGCTCACTTGAAAATGCCTTGAGCATCGTGCTCAGGAGGAGCTAAACTCATGCACCAGTATAAGCTAAGAATAAGATGTTAAGATCTTCGATACCGCCTAAAGTGCATGTGAGTCAGAATCTTTTCTGCGACAAACCTCAAGGTTTAAATTTGGAATACAAAATGCCCTGTGACTTTACGCAGAACAAATTTAAATTTGGCATACCTTTTAACAAGCCAATTAACGTGCCTCCGCACAACCCCAACCAGTGGACAAGCCGCTAGTTCAACAACAGTTCGGCTATCGCCCAGCATTCACACAGGGCCAACAACAATTCAGTTTATCTACCTTCACCCCAGGGCCAAACAACAATTCGTTATCGCCCACCTTTCACCCAGGGCCAGCAACAGTTCGGCTACCGCCCACCTTTCAGCAGGGCCCAACAGCGTTAGGCTATCGCCCTACAATTTACCAGGGCCAACAACCATTTTGGTTACCGTCCACCGCGAGACTAGCTCCGCAGAGCACACGGATGTTAGCATGCAGTTACAGCCTATGAAACCTCAGGGACTTAGAATAAATGAACTACATAACAAACAGACCCAACATGGACAACGCTACTCTTTGGGTGAGAATCCCGAGCTAGAGTACTACTACGACCTAGAACTGACTGACAATGGTGAAGCGTATGAATCGACTATGATGAAGACCAGGATCCCCAGGACACAGATGTCCAGAATGTGAAAGAATTTCACATGTGCCTTCAGCAAACCCCAAGTAATAAAGCTAACTATAGTGCATAAACTTGCCGTACATAGTTATACCAGAAATTAACTCAAATTCATGATAGACACAGGTAGTTCACGTTCATTTTATTAGTCCTAAAAGGCTAATGAATATTTTGTTGATTCTAAATACTATGAACCGTTTGAAGTTATTAGTACTCACGCGTCTAGTCGACATGACGAGTCCTTGTCATCCATTTTCCGACTTTTAAACCCTGACTTACATAAATTTACGTATATGACGTAGACAGCTGTTATGACGACTTATCGGCGATCTCCTGAAACAGTTAGATGCTAAATTGATATGAAAAACGAAGTGCTCTATCACAATCGTCTACTATCCGTATTTACAACCTAAGAATGACGTAATAAATAGCCCCACGTTGTGAACAAAGAGTTAGGTTGCTACTGACTTGCGTAATGGAATGCAATATTAAATTACAAATTGCTTCATGAAGGTGTCAGGATGCCTACCGCTTTGGTCAGATGTGAGAACGGATACCCTGAACTATAATCCAAAATACTTTAGACACAGAAATGATTTTAACGTCACAGCCCTTTTAAGTATCTAAATACAATAGCACACATGTAAAGTTAACAAATTAAACAACCGAACCGATTTGGAAGTTGATTCCATATTAACTGAGAATTTAACAAAGCTTCGTTTAGACCATATAGACGCTTGAAGAACGAGACTCTATACAAAGCCTTTGTCTCGAATATAAGGACATATTTTATTCCGAGATTACCTTTAACTTTTACTAACGAAGTCAAACACCATATTCGTACTCGGAACGAAGACCCCATATTTATACGTCCCTACAGACAACCCCAAGTTATTAATGATGAAATTAACAAACAAGTTGACAAAATGTTAGAAAGTAACATTATTCAAAATTCTTTCTCCCCCTGGAGTGCACCCGTGCATAGTACCTGAAGTCCGATGCTAGTAATGAAAAGAAATACCGACTTGTTATCGACTACCGAAAGTTGAACGAAATGTACAACCGACGACAAGTACCCCTTGCCAAATATAACTGAACTATTTGACAAATTAGGACGCAGCTGTTACTTTTCGACTCTTGACCTTGCCAGTGGCTATCACCAAATTGAAGTCGCTGAAGAGGATAGACAAAAAACCGCGTTCAGCACAAACTCAGGACATTACGAATTTTCTCGAATGCCCTTTGGACTTAAAACCGCACCTGCAACATTTCAGCGGACTATTGACAACATATTACGCGGCTTACAAGGAATTCACTGCCTTGTGTATCTAGATGACATAATTATTTATTCAGCAAGCTTGCAGGAACATTTAGCAAAATTACGTACCATTTTTGACAGACTTAGGAAGACTAACCTGAAAGTACAACGACAAATCAGAATTCCTCAGAAAGGAAGTTCTGTACCTTGGACATACAATAACAGTGACGGCTGAAACCTAATAACGACAAAATTAAAGCATATTAGATTACCTTGCCCCGTACAACGACGGAAATCAAAAGCTTTTTAGGTCTGATTGGTTACTATCGTAAATTCATAAAAGATTTTGCAAAAATTACTCAACCGATGACAGCTCGACTGAAACAGAAGCGGTCTATGCCTGTCACTGATGCCCAATATATAGAAGCCTTCCAAAAGTGTAAAGAGTTACTCGTTAACGCCCCTATATACAATACCCAGACCACTGACAAAACTTACGTATTAACAACTGACGCTTCCAGAATATGCTCGGCAATCCTGTCGCAAGGACCTATTGGTAGTGACAAACCAGTCCATATGCCAGTAGAATCCTTAACGACGCTGAAACCCGTTACAGCGTAACGGAAAGGAACTACTAGCCATTATCTGGGCAGTTAAGCATTTCCGCCTCTACCTTTATGGTAGAAATTTATCATCGTAACTGACCACAAGCCCCTGGCCTGGCTAACTCTTTAAAAGAAACTAACAGTGAGATTAACACGTTGGCGCTTACGTTTATCCGAATATGATTTCGAAATTGTTCATAAAAGGAAAGCTTAATTGTAACGCAGATGCGCTCTCACGGATTAGGACTAACGCATTAGGCAAAGATGAGAATATGTCAACGGATGCTAATGTTGATACGGACGAGAATAGAAATAAGGAAATAAAACAGCTAATAAAGGATATAGCGCAATTAAATAAAAGATCAGAGAGAGTTTCTGATAAACCAGACCCACCTATATCACTTATTATCGGACGATGAAGACACAATAGTTTTACAGATTCAGATACCCCGTAAGACGTGGTTCCCATATTCCATACCGTGTCCATCAAGTTCGACTTTAACTGCTTCTGAAAAATCTTCTAGTATTGAAACGACGCATTCAGCGCAGGATACTGAATCTAAGGGTATCCCAATATTGCAGAGGCTATTGACACTAAGCCCAACCAAATTTTAGTTTATTTCTGGTCTGTGGATAGATTAACAGTAAAGTTTGTCACTGAGAAAGACAAAGGATCCTTGAAGTGCACTTACCTTTAAATCGAATTGATCTTTGTAAAACAGTTTCTAAAAGAATACATTAAAATAATACTAAATATTATATTTACTTTGAAGATAAACAGCATAGGAAACAGTTTACCAGAAATGGTAATATACTTATTTAAGAAAAGAATCAGTTCAATTTGTTGAATGTACTAAAAGAGTAGTTTTCACGGATAACGAAGAGGAACAACAAGAAATAATTAGTGAATACCATACGAGGTAAGACATGCCATCGTGGCATCAGGAAACTTCAGCTCACATTAAGCGTCTTACTTTTGGCATAACATGGAACAGTCAATTTCAAGTTTTATAAATTCCTGTGAGGTTTGCAAGCGTATGAAATACGATCGGAAACCTCTCAAACCAAGTACAATTAAGCTCACACTCAATCAAAGCCGCTAGAGAAATTTTCATCGATGTTTTCTCTATCGACGGGCGCTACTATTTGACAGCCATCGATGCCTTCAGCAAAGTTGCAAGCTCGAGATCCCTAACCGGGCTACCCCAGAGATAGTCAGAGCCCTTATTAAGTATTTCTCCTTTTATGGTGTTCCCCAGAGAATTAGTGCAGATCCGGTTCTGAATTTAATAACGCCCTTTAAAGGATTATTAGTTTTATACAAAATAGATCTACACATTGAGAACCCTAATAATCCAAATTCAATGGGTCTCATAGAGATTCCATAGCACCATTATCGGAAATTTATAGAATAGCAAGTATGAGCAGAAGTACACGATGCTTCCTCTGTAATGACAGTACCATTATGGCCTATAACCACTCTATACATTCAACAACAGGTTTGACCCCTTTGAAGTTTTACTAGGCCATACGGACTCGAGGAACGCATTTGGCGTAGACTTGAGAAGCAATACATGCAACAGCTAGTTAGGAACATGCAAAGAGAACTAAGTTTCTATATCAACATTTGTCAGAACAGGCCATTAAACGTAAGGAAAAAATATTCAAAAACGAGGCGGAGAAACCGAGTTTAGAATTGAGCCCAGTGACGTAATATTCGCAAAAGAAGTTAACAAAAAGTAGTAAGACAAAACCCGCTATCGAAGGCCGTAGTTATGATGAAATTGTAAAACGTAGTTCCATAAACCGAAGAACCGCGATACTAAAGTTCCAATTAAAAATATAAAACGCCCTTCACAGGCACCTCCTCGTGCTTCTGGCAATAGCCATGATGAGCCAACTGCGGCCCTTCAACTTCAGGCACTTAATAAAAATCCTGGAATCCTGCCCGTGAAGAATGGTGTCGCAGTAATCAGTAACGACAAATGGATCCTTGTAAGGGTATTAGACGTTCACCCCTTAAGGGAAGATTTAAGTTTAATGTTCAACGTCTTTTAGAGTTAAATAAGTTAGTAGAGAATAAGTTTGATAGAGTAATGTTACAGATAAGTTTATAGATATAGAAGCCAAGTTGAGTATATACAAAATATGACTGTTAATAAATTCAGTCAGATCATTTCCGACCGCTCGAGTCAAACGAGGTCTAATCAACCCGTTAGGTTCACTTATTAAAATGATAACCGGAAATCTAGATAACGACGATGCCACTAGATTTGACAAATTGATCAGTGAAATTGGGTCTCAACAAAATCTTAATAATAGAAAGTTAACGGTGGTCACCGAGATGGTACAACTTTGACCAACTCTACACGTGTACTAAATAATAATCTTATTTCTCTTAATAGTAAAGTTAATGAGGTGACAAACATGGAAAATTTGAGAACTCAGTTCATTAATGCATACAATTTACTTATTCACAACTTTCAGACAATTTGTACTCAAGCTTGATGAAATAGAAACTAGTTTATCTTTTAGTAAGTTAGGAATTTTACATCAGTCTATTATAGAGACGGATAGTTGTTATACCAACTTTATAAAATTAGTAGAATAGGAAAATTAGTTTTACTCCTAGTTTAGAAAACTTAATTAAGATGAGCAGTCCATAACTTTGAAAGCTTACTTAAAGGGAACACAAATCACTTACCTTTTGGAAATACCTCTGATTGAGAAAGATACTTATATCTATACAAATTAGTTCCTATACCTGTATTATCCCGTGATTCCACTGTTGTCATATTGCCCAAATACCCATATCTCCTGGCTAAAGGGTTGAAGATCAGACTGCTCACTCACCCGTGTCAAGAAATCGACGAGTCCAAGCTTCCTCTGCACTGATGATGGAGCTTTGCAGTATACTCATGACTCCTGCATCATGCCGACTTGATGACGTACGCCGAGAACGTGACGTCATGCACACAGATTCCCATCACCATTGAAAATGTCCGTGTTCAAGCACTACATACTAACAGATGGATTCTCTATAGTAGAAATATGGAGCTCACTGAGAACGTGTATCAACGAAATTTTCCGTCAAGAGATTAAAGGTACTTACATACTTACCTTAGACGACCCCTGCGAAGTGAAAGTTCAAAACGTCGTTCTGAAAATTCGTCAGATATCTACAGAAAATATAACATATTCTAAGTTACCGATTGTAAATCTACCCTCAATCTTCACACCTGAAGAGACGAAGTACTTGAAACCTGTCAACCTGGAAGGCGTCGACCTGGATGACCTGCAGATCCTGTCAGTGGCTTTGAAGAAAAGTTTTAGTGAATCGGAAGTTAGTGAAAGTGAAAGGGCAATCATTGAAGTGCGTAGAATAAGTGTATGGACTCTCATAATCTATGTTCTGATCATTGTATTACTGTGTTTTGTATTGTATAAGAAATGTTATAATAAGATAGTACGCAGGGCAGATGTTCGAAGCTCTCCTGAGAAGGAAAACTTGCACTTAAGGAGGGAGGAGTTACGTCTGCCAACGCTACGTGTCAGCGCTCTATATTCTAAGAATCCAGACGCTGAGTGGACAGTTGAATGATAAGCCCATCCGCTTCACGGAGGTCTTGTTGTTTAGACTCTAGAGCTGAATTAATATTAAGTTAGTCTAGGCATACTCTTGTACGAAATAAACGTTCCACTTTGAACGATTATCCTTTTTAAAAGACCTCCGGCTCCTCAACACTTGACTAGGTTTAAACAAAAAGAAAAACTGTTTATTAAACTGACATAATAATAATATTGCCGGAGAATTATATCACTCAATAGAAACTTTTTTGTTAAACTTCAATATTTACATTACCTCAATATGTGCTAATTAAAAATTTAATTTGCTTTGCAAACTTTTCACTAACCGAACTCAAACGAATATGTTATTTGTCCTTGAATACTACTACCAGACTGGTAGTACAGGCAAAGTTAGTGCGTTGTGTTAAAGTGAATTTGCACTTTGTTCCAAAGAGCTTTTCCATTTTATTTATTAGTACCCTCTTTTAGAGCTTTGAAAACCCATATACATGCGATATAATAAGAACACCTATATGAAACCACAAAGTTGAGTTAAGTAGAAAGTAAAGCATACCAAAAGTTTTAATAAAAGCGGGGTAGAAACTGGCTCAGTTAACATTCAGTCAAGACGCTGGTTATAACACCTGAATTATAAAAAGAGCATGCGCTTACGCAGCCGAAATAAAACGATAGGAACATTGGTTTAACATTTGACATCAGTAACATAAGGAAAACACATAAAATATGCCTCATCGTCTTGCAAAAATAATAACAGTGTGAAGAAAAATATTAAGTTTAATACCGTAGGTCCCCTTTTTACGGGGACTGTCTGGGTGGGTACCACCGCGTGTGCCTAATTCTACCGCAAAGCACTAGTGGGAAAACACTAGCACTGTAGCCAGCGTATTTACTGGGTAAACGAGACTTAACATCCTATGTCTCACGGTAGGCAGCGCGTTGGTGATACCAGTATTACCAATGTGTCTATGTCTATGGGTGTCAGTGACCACTTTCCATCAGGTGTACCGACAGCTCGTCTGCCTGCGTAGGCAATAAAAAAAAATAAAAAATAATAAATTAAAGAAAAAAGTCAGGCAAAAAAATTGCCAAAAGGTATAAATGACCGATTAATCTTTATCAAGCGGTAAGTATTTAGATGTCGTCGGGGACTAAAGCCCCGACTTAGTAAATAATGCAAAATTTCTCACCTCTAAGATATACATATTTACTAGAATTATATAAATTATAGTTCCGATCGTTGTAAGTAAATGACGTGGAGATACATAACAGATAAACAAAAAACGAGATTATATATTTGTAGTCTAGATTTACAAAAAATTATAAGTAAAAGCATTGCTTTGTTCTGAAATCGATAATATTTTGACCAATTGAGGTCCTCAATTCGAGGAATACGTATTAATTTAACATAATTATCAAAATATTTGCGTATTCTTAAAGATATTTCTGACACGTATATAGATATATGCTCTTGATAACTTCTATAAATGGTTCAGCTTACTACGTAAATATACTAAAAAGACGTTTGAATCTTCTTAAAGGCCGAGAGAGCGTCTTCAATATATCGTCCGTGATTATCGATGACATATTTGTTTTAAGCTACTAATTGCATAGTTATTAAAATAAGACGTTAAAAGCATTGTCTTCTTAATAACAGTTGTTCATGTCTATTGCATCGGTTAAAACACACGTATAAAAATAAGTTATAATTTAAAATGAGGACTTCATTCTCATGACCAAAAAAAATCGTTAACAAACCTAAAATTACTGCTTGCTCATACGTAATTATTTATTTATTTTTCAATGTATAAGCCTTCAAAATAAATACAATCGATCTTATTCTATGGGCTTCAGGACTTTTATATAACTTCTTATACTCACACGGTCATAAATGCTGTGTTTTGTTTATGGGAGCACATAGCCTTCTATTGCTGAGGAAGTAGTTTTGGCAAGGAACTATACTCCCCATTTAACAATGTTACTTCCCATTTCACCAAATATTAATAAATATTTGGTGGAATGGGATTTTTTTTGTATCTGCTTTTCTGATATATATGTTACATATATAACAGAAAAGCAGATACAAAAAAAAAAAGAACGACCCATCAAGGAGTAGTTCAAATACGTAAGGGCTACTTTGTTTTCGTGTATTAAAACCTTTTGAAAAGTAATGTAAAATTAAGTCTAAATGATTTTTCGAAATTAGATAACTGTTAATTTTTAGACTAAGTGATTATTAAATAATAATATTAGTATGAAAATAACGTAAGAACTTTTATTACTTTATCGTTATCAACAAAACCCAACAACGATTATTTTCTACAATTGTACCTTAATGTCAGATATTTTTGTACAAACTTTATCTCAATATAGTCTGTATCGTTATTATTCTGGAAAATTATTCAAAAATTTCGCAATAAACGCTATAAATGCGTTAAAAGATAAAATTATTATACATATTGAAATCATTCTGACACAAGTATTTTTTATTGATTAAAGGTACGAGACGAGCAGGTCGTTAACCTTATGATAAGAAGTACTCCCCGCTTATAATGAACGTAGCCTAAGACAACAGTACAAGTCAACTTTCCTTCTAAGACGTAGGATGTTACTTCTCGGCTTTGGTTAATAATTACGCTAAATGCTGTGCTCTACAAACCGAATAACAATAACGTTTATAAACTACTGCTTTGCAGCAGAAATAGCCACCGCATTGCTACGTCTTCAGATGGTCTTCTGTAGAAATGAGACCGCTTTTTACAAATTAAGTATTTTAGGTATATTAAATTTCAGTAAAATTAACTGGGCAGCAAAAGATGATTGATAACTTGTGTGTATAGTATCACTAGATTACTGGGGGTCTGATTAAGGGATAGTTACTCGTACCGTTACCCAATTACTTAAAGCAACAGACCTTATTTGAACAATCTGATGGCATGATGAATATTTTGATTGTAAGAAAATCAATAGTAGATATATCGTTCTTAATTTGGAGCTAATTTATGTTAAAGCAAAAATGTGGGAAATATACATATCTTTTTTAGTTATGGCAAAAGAGCAAAAAAGTTATTGCATATTAGTTAAAAATAACAATTAATTTTGAAAACATGAACCTCAAATAAAAAAAAATCAGATCGAATAATAGAGTACTAAAAAAACTTGGATCATCTGTTTTTTTTTAATTTTGTGCTAGAGATACCTCTTTCACAGAACGTGGCATTAAAAATTACTATAATAGGTAAATTTTTCAGTGCCTATCCTATTCTCCAGGACTTCCCCAATTATTTTTCTTTTTTGCGACTAAACCAACATTTATCTTAAAATTTTAAGATAATTACATTTCAATAACCATACACAAGCAAGACGCTGTATCTTACGGAATATGCTATGATTTAAAACGATTAACTTCATTTCACTTCGTATATCTTTAAAGGCCAATGAAAGGTTGTTAGTTTAATTGATAAAGATTATAAACTTTTAAAAATAAAATTAGTATTAAAATTAAACACGTCTTTTTAACTTCCTTCTTTTTTTTTCACCACAAAGGAACATTGCAGAATTAACGTACAAAGTCCTGGACGCATCCTTCTGTCACTTCAACGTTATTAATAAAAGCTGATTTTGACTCGTTTGATTGATTACAGCGCAAGAATGTAGATAGCGATGACGTAGCTTATACGTTCGCACGTGGCAGCTTGTTGCTGATGTTAGACGAGCTGACATGACGTGTTACTTTTTGCTTTAGTGGCCGACTTTTAGCCATAATGCAAATTTTATTGTTGTTGAAAATCATCGTCATCATCATCATCATCATCTGCCTGTCAGTCCACTAATGGACATAGGCCTCCCCTAATGCACGCTTCCGATCTTCAGCTATTCTCATCCAGCCCACGCTGGCCATTTGCGAATGCCGTCACTCCATCTTGCCGCAGGGCGTCTTACACTACGTTTGCTGAGCGTCGATCTCTACTCCAGAGCTTTCCGATTCCAGCGGTCGTCAGTTCTGGGGCTTATATGACCGGCCCACTGCCATTTCAGCGTACTAATCCGGTTGGCTATATCGATGACTCGTTCTCTGACAGATCACATCATTTCTTATGCGGTCCTTCAGAGATACTCCGAGCAGAGCCCTCTCCATAGCTCGCTGAGCGACTTTAAATTTGTAGACCAGTCGAACGGTAAGTGTCCGAGTCTCGGCACCGTAGGAAATAACGGGTAGGACGCACTGATCGAAGACTTTCGATTTCAGTCACTGTGGGATGGGTGATGAGAAAACTGGATGAAGCTTGTGAAAAGCTGCCCAGCCCAGCCTAATCCTTCTGTTGGCCTTCCCCTCAAAGTTGTTTCTACCTAGTTTGAGCGTTTGCCCTAGGTAAACGTACTTCATTTCGGGCCCGGATGATTCCGTTGAAAAGACGGAGGTGGCTGAGGTGGTAGCGAAGAAAGGCTGCTACCGGCCACCTCCGTAAAAGCAGGAGGAATCCGTCGGGACCGGTCCGGTCTCGGTGGAGTTGTGGTGAGCTGCCCTATAGCAGCCACCAAAAAAGTTATTGACGGTGGGCGCTTCCTAATCGGGTGCTGCTCAGTGCAGGTCAAACTGCTTGCGGCGCGTCCGATCCGTTGCTTCCGGTGCCTAGAAATAGGGCACGTAGCGGAGCAGTATCATACGGGCGTCGACCGCATCAGTGCCTGCTACCGCTGTGGACAGCTGGGCCACCAGAGCAGAGACTGCAAGGCCGCGCCGCACTGCATCCTGTGCGCCGCGGCAAACAAACCGGCTGGCCACAAGTTGGGGAGTGCGGCCTGCACCACCAAACCCGACAGGAGGCGGAGGAATAAGGTGAGGCCTGGGCTTGGAAGCCAGGTGCCCAAGCCCAGCGCTTCGGATGAGGGGACTCAAATGGCCATCGCATAAAGATGGCCACGCTGAGCATCCTGCAGACAAATCTGAACCACTGCGCCAGAGCTCAGGATCTATTGTTTCAGAGCATGGCGCAGTGGTCGATTCAGGTGGCCGTAGTGTCGGAACCGTACTACGTTCCCCCCGGAAATAACTGGGCCGGGGACCTGTCCGACACTACAGAAGTGGTCTGCGGTACTGCTGCGGGGTCCCGTCATCCGAGGGACTTTCAAAAAGGTCCAGGTTGAGTCGGGGCTCTGTTGGGAGATATTGTAGTCGTTTCAGCGTGCTTTTCTCCTAACAGATCTCTCGCCGACTTCGAGGGCTACCTAGACCGACTGGGGTCACTGATCCGTTCTTAGGGACCTTCCCTGTGCTGGTCCGGGGATGTCAACGCCAAGTCACCGGCTAAGGGTTCACCTGCGGCAGACGCGCGCGGGAAAGACACTGCAGGAGTGGCTGGAGGACAGGCTGTCAGTCTTAAACAGGGTTTGGTAAACACGTGTGCTCGAGCCCAGGGCGGTCGATCGTTGATGTATCGTTCGCTAGCCCCGCCCTGGCTCGCCGAATACAGGTCTGGAAGGAGCTGACGGGCGTCGAGACCCTGTCGGATCATTGTTACATCCGATTCAGGGTCTCTGCCCTCCTAGACACCTATACCGGCCCTGGCCGGACCCGAGGACGACGGCCTCAGGTGGCGCCCGGAAGCCTGGACTGAGAGCTGCTGAAGGAGGCGGCAATGTGCAGTCGTGGGTTTTTGCTCAACATCGTTTTGTAGGGACTCACAATGGCTCCGAGACGCAATGTCACGGTGTGTGACGCGTCGATGTCCCGGCCAAACGACTCCCTCCTTAACGCAGAGGTGCATCGCGGTGCGGCGCCAGTACACCTGTTGTCGAGGACGCCGGCGCAGAGACCCGGCCCTAGAGGGACGAATGGCTGGCCTCTTTCAGCAGCAAAATATTGGCTTTCAAAGTGTGAATAGCTGGGCAATCGCCGCGGCTAGAGAGGAGTTATTGGCGGCGCTGGACAGTGATCCGCGCGGGCGGCCCTACAAAATGGTTATGAACAGGCTTTGTCCTTGGGCCCTCCACTCACCGAGTCTGGCGCCTCAGTTGGTTGCGGCGATCGCCGAGGCTTTACTCCCCAGCGAGAGGAGCACACAGCACCTTCGCTGGTTCCAAATGGCATGGACGACCCAGTCCCAGAAGCGCCAGAAACCCCGGAAGAGTTCGGTGCAGCCCTTCTCAAAATGAGGGCAAATGCACCGCCCAGGTCCGATGGCATTCCAGGACGCGCCTGGCGCTGGCCCTAGGGGACGCCCTGGAGCCCAGAGTGAGGGTAATGTTTTCTGCCTGTCTGGCTCAAGCTTTTACACTGAGATGGAAGACAGGCAGACTCGTCCTCACTCAAAGGAGGGGCGTCCTGTGGACTCACCCTCCGCCTATAGGCCGATCGTGTTATTGGACGATGTGGGAAAACTCTTGGAGAGATTCGTGGCGGCCCGCATCGTCAAGCACCTGGAGCACGTCAGATCGAATCTGGCGGAGTGGTAGTATGGCTTCCGCAAGGGCTGGTCGACCGTCCACGCGGAGGTGCGAGTCAGGTTCCTGACGCAGGATACGGTGTCCCAAGGTGAGGGTGTTTTGGCTTTCAACACCCTGCCCTAGGCCTGCATAAAGGAGGCGCTCCAATACCACGGGGTGCCTCCGTACTTGCAAAAAGGTGCTTACAAAAAGTGATTGGGGCCTACCTGTCGCATCAACGTGTTGAGTTCCCGTAACGTGCCGAGATGGACTCCGGACCACCGAGGTGTCGTATGGAGTTCCACAGGGGTCAGTGTTGGGACCACTTCTGTGGAACGTTGGTTTTGATGGGGTGCTACGAGGCGGCAATATCGAGGGTGTCGACGTCACTTGTTACGCGGACGACACCCTCGTCACCACCCGTGGCACAAGTTTTCGCAGGGTGATAGCAATTATCGCCACTGCCGGGGTCGCTCAAGTAATTGGGCGCATCCGGCGGCTAGGACTAGAGGTGCCGCTCGAAAAATCCGAAGCCCTGTACTTTTATGGGCCTCGGAACGCTCCACCTGCGGACGCCCCCATAATCGTTTGCGACGTCTGCGTCGACGACAAGCCGACGATGAATTATCTCGGCCTAGTCCTAGATGGAAGTTTGGCGCCCATTTTGAGCACCTCGCGCCTAGAGAGGCGAGAGCAGCGGCATCTCTGGCAGACTGCTCCCCAACATTGGAGGACCCAGCAGCTCCTGTCGCCGCCTGTACGCCGGAGATCGAATAGGTTTCGTCGTGTATTCTTAGTAATTCATATAATACATAACTGTTGTAAATAAACCAAAAACATAACGACTATTATTATTTTGTTGCTGAAATAAGGGAAAAATATTCGCTATTTCTAAAGAACCTAAGATCTAAACGTCGGCAATAAAAATCTTATAGTTATTGGTACTTGATGAAAGTACAACGTTGTCCCAGCATTTAATGGGTACATTCAAACTCAGTGACATGTAAAAAGTCGGTCTTCTCACCAACCCGCATTAGACCAACGTAATGGGATATGGCCCAAAACCCTTTATGGAGAAGGCGCGCAGTAGGGGTGTATTAACCAGCAGTCCAGCAGTGTCAGGCTAAGTGTACAGGCCGATGATGATGACGATAGAACTAAAATGATTGTTACGTATACATGTGACAAAATGTTTCATTCAAATGAGTTTTTAATGTATTTACACTTGAATAATCTTACGTCTATCCATATGCCATTGATTACACCTCACCTGTAATATGTGTTAGAGCTTTGTTGGTTCGAGTAAGTTATAATAAATGAACTTATACGCGTTTCCATCACGTTTATGGATTACACTTTTCAGCTTTTAGTATAAGCGACGAATATAGTAATACGCACACTCTTACATTATCAAGGGAGACTTCTTAGAATGGTTTAACTACACGCATAGTATATCCTTTGAAATATTGCTCTAAGTGTGTGACATAAAAATTCAGTTGGCAAAATTACTGTCGTCACATTTGTACTCGACCTTATAGCTTATGTTTTTTGTTATAAATGTAAATATACTGTAGCGATTTTGTTGCTTTCATTTAAATGAAATGTCAAAGGAAAAAAAATACTCGAATAGTTTTCCCCTAATCAGGCTATGAGCTTAGCTGATAGAATTTTACGATCTAAAAACATAATATTAAAACAATGAAAATTAACATTACTGTTTCGATATCTTCATCAACATATTTTATTTACGATTTTGCTTTTGTCATATTAGATTAAAAAAAATATTATAAATAATAAAATTATTGAAAATATTAAAATGATCTGAACCCGCAATTATGACATTAGAAAAGGACATACATAGACTTTGGAGTAGATCTTTTTGTAATGTATATTCTTAAAATGGAGAAAATAGTCACATGTAGATTTTCTATACAGTTTAGTTTTCTGTATATACTGTGTATACTATACTGATTAAAGGAAACTATTTGTGTCAATCTTGGTTTTATGTCAAACATATACGACATGTACGTTAGGCAGTAAAAATTCTATTATAACAATTATTTTAAACAGAGGGCGCATTACCAAGTTTATAATATGTTTGATGTCAAATCCTACAAGGATTAGAAAATTTCAAATAAATTTTTGGTGTTCATATATTTAATATCATGGTTTAATCCCAGGGCAGAGTTTATTTCACCGGTTGTTTTGAGGTCAGAGCGTCCTTTTCCAAACCGATTTTGACCTTTTGACAATCAATAATTTGATGGTTTATATGTTGAATAAATACGTTTGCATTTAATGAAAATGCAAGACATTTATTGCGGTAGGATGATTTATTTCTTAATTTTTTTGATTTTGTATTTAAATTAAAATTCAATCAAAACACTAATCATTGAACAATCTAATTCTTTCGAGGCGTTGAATATATTAAAGAATTCCATATTTTAACTGCCTCCGTAGCCTAGTGGTATGGTCGTGTGCTTTAGAAACCGGAAGTCGTGGGTTCGAATCCTGCGGGGACTCAACAAATTTTCGTTGTTGTTTCCTAGTTGGTTAGGACAATTTGGGCTGATTACCCAATTGTCTGAAAAGTAAAATGATCTATGCGTCGGATGGGCATGTTAAAAGTTGGTCCACCCACCAACCCGCATTGGACCAGCGTGGTAGGATACGGTCAAAAAACCCCCTAATGAATAGAGATGTATTAGGGATGGCCTATGTCTAGCAGTGGGCTTTCACAAGCTGATGATGTATGATGTATGTATGTTGTAAATTTCAGACTAAGTCATGGGGAATTAAGAGCCTATAGGAGTTTTCTGATCATCAAGATTATTATTTCTTCTAATTATTTCTTCTAATTAATTAATTTTAATATTTATGTCTTTTTTAGCCTTTTTTGACAAAACGATAAAATAATTAACAGAGATTGTCAAAGACGTATGAATAATATCAATATAAAAACCTTATTTTCAGTAACTGTTCTAAAAAAGCTACAAATATAAAGAATATAATTTTTTCAATTTTTTTTTGACTGCTTATAAAAAATTCAAAATTGCAAAACCTTTCATAATATTTTCGACCTGAAATTATTTTTCACATTAATAATCAGTGCTATTTAAGTGTTAAATAGGCAAGCGAAATACATTTTTGCGAGCTTTAATGAATCTGCAATGCTTGTGTAAGACCATTGTATACCTTAAAGTTACGCACGCAATTTCACTTCCTTTTGACGGCTTAACTTATATTACCTCAGCAAAAGAGCTTAAGACGCGAGCGTGCAAATTACAGTGCCGAGAATTTGCTATATACGTCTCAATGACCTCTTTAATATATACAGTATATCCGCGAGGAATGTTATTTGTTGAAATCACTTCCGTGAATAAGGTTGAAATGTTATTATTATAAAAAGAAAAACATTTTCTCTAAAATATTATTAAATTGTTTTTTAATAAAATTAGACTTTTCTTCAGAAATATCATAATAACGTAATAGTTTACATATACAAGAAAAACGGAGAACAATGAAACTAAGACTAATTATTTTTGTGCAATTATTAATACATAAGTTTTTTTTGCATTGATAAATAAAAAAATACTTTTCCAGCCATTGCATCGGTGTAAAGAAATTGCTTCACAAGACACAACAGAATTAAATAAATAAAATATATTATATAAGACAACTTTTTGTCAAAATTTGACCGCTATTTAAAAAAAAAACTATTGGTGGTAGGCCCTCTTGACAGAGGGCTGTCTGGGGCGGTACCACCACGGTAAATATTTCTCCCGCCAATCGGTTGTGTGAAAACATTACTGTGTTCGAAGGACATAGAGGTCAGAGTTTTTAATGGATAGAAAAGCCTTAACATCCTTTATCTCACGGTAGGCGGCGTATTGGTGATACCACTGATATTACAAATGTCTATGTGCATTGTTAACCATTTTCTATCAGGTGGCACAATTGCTAATCTGCCTTTGTGTGCTAAAAGAAATAAATGGTATTTGTTGTACATGCATTCTCAAAACAAAAAAATAGCCTATCACAACACAAAAAATTTTGTTTATAAATGTGAAATATTATTGTCCGCATTCGTGGTTTTAATAATCATAAGTTTGCAATAAACTCTTGTTGTAAAAATCCGGTTTGGCTAGTATTTAAATTATTCTATTACAATAGAACAGGTCATGAATGTGACGTGAACTTATCTCAAACGAAGCTAAGCTTTAACACACTAAGGTTTTTAGTTTAATATGCATAAGAAGAATGTTATGCATATTTAACTATCAGACATTTCATAGTAGAATATTATTAAGTAAGGACTTTTGATTATAGGTATAACTTAGAATATACCAATAAGCTCTGAAGAGTAATACGGTGGATTACTCTTCAGAGCAGATTCAAAGATTAACAATATTATTAATATAAAGTTTCATTGCTCTTTCAAACAGACATTCCAAATTTATTTATTTGTATAGATATGATTTATAGGCCTGTTCAACGCTATGATCCATCTTTGACCCTAGCCTATTAGTAATGGTGTGAGCTTTGGAAACTGGAGGCCGTGGATTCGAATCCTGCGAGTACTAAACAAATGATCGTTTTTGTTTCCTAGTTAGTAGTAATGGATAAGGCAATTTGGGCTGATCACCCGATTAGCTGTAAAGCAAGATGATCCATGCGTCGGATGGGCATGTAAAAAGTCGGTCCACCCACCAACCCGCATTGGAACAGCGTGGTGGGATACGGTCCAAATATTCCCAAATGGAGATTTTGGGCGGCCTATTTCCAGCAGTGGACTAACACAGGTTGATGATTAATGATGACATGAATGTATTACGATTATTAACAATTTGATTGTTAGGCTACTATTTACTGAAGGAAACACAAGAACCGTATTACTGTTTTTGAGCCAAGTTCTTATAAAAGTTCTCCTTTACAAAAGGCCTTTCTTGTAACATAGTTTGTTAAAGACAAAAGCTGCAGCAAGCATACTGTAAAGCTTAATCATAATTCTAATTGCATATAACACAGCGCATTTTTTTTGTTAAACGAATTAATTTTAATGTTTCTGTACATTTAGAACTAAAGTGTAAATAACCGTTGCGAATACATGCTTTATGAGACGAATCGTTGAACTTGTGACGATTAAGATTTTAAGACTTTTCAAGCAAACTAGAGCCTAAATGCTCTTATTTAATACCTGAAAATTGTATTCGGTTCCTCGGGCAAAGATCTTAGAGTCTAGTGGTAATTTTGTTCCCATGTTCTCGTAATCAAATTCGACTACGATGGCCGATCTATATTAGAAAACAGCCAACTGCCTAAGGGATATTATGGTGCACAAGTGTACGCGTACACACGCACGCGTGCGCATAAACTGGTGCACTCCCTCTTCCATCACTCTCTTAGACGGATGGATCGGATAACCGATACTACTAGAGAGAAATTAGGCACAGGATCGACTTTTTACGTCCTAATCTGACGCATAATTTAAAAGAAACTATTAAAGATTACTTTACAAAATTTTTAGTGATTATAGTTTAATAAATATAATTTTATTTGAAGTTATTTCACAAATTTTATTAGAATACTATAACATTCTTTGTTAACTTTTAAATAAAATAATTAAAGTTTTAATCCCAGTCCGATAATTAAATTACTCTAAATAAGTAATATGCGTTATATATTTAAGTACTTGATTTCTGAATAAAATTTAAGTGCTTGAAATAAGTTTAAATAGTACCTATGATTTATACATAACGCAGCGTGAGCGGTACAAGTTCTGCGCACTAAAGATCTTTACTATTAAGTCTATAGTTCGCTACAAATTACACGAGTAAGTGAGAAATCATAGTATCGATTTAACTTTTATTTATTTATTTATATTGGTTACCAATAGTTGCATGTAATTAGTAATTTAGTATTTTAAGTATGACTCATTATTTCTTCTGCCCATCAACCGGATACACTGGTTTACTTTTATTTCATAATGTTCAAAATAAGTAATATAAATATACTCACAATGCTAATTTTATAATTTATATAGAATACGTTTTGTATAGCATATTCAATAGTGGATGAACAGTATTGGGCAAACTACTCCAGGAAAACATTCAAACTGTTTAAATCTACTTTACGAGCGTTTAGTCAGTCGTTACCTTCGATTGCCGTTCGACCCTTGTCACGGATATGTCAATCTACATTAAGTAGTTTAGCAGCTAATGTATATGAAACACACGCACTGAGAAGTGTAAATTGCGTTATTTAGTGTATGTTAAGTTATTAGGTTTAGTGTCTAGTTCTCGTATCTGCGACCGATTACCTTTTTTAATCTATAATCCAAATACACATACCTTTTAACAATAAGAAATACAAATACGTTTACGTTTCTTTGATTCTCTAAGACTCTGGAGATCTTTATGATTGAAATATAGAAGAATTTAGAACTAGAATTTTTATTATTCGTTGCAAAATGAAGGCCTTCTTATTTTTTTTTAGAATTTATAGTACACTAGCGACCCGCCCTGGCTGCAATGTTAATATCTGTAATATTCGTATATTCCACATTATTCATTTAAATTACATTTTGTAAGAAGCTGTATTGATATATATTCAAGGAACAAGGGTGTTTAAGGTACTTAATTAATAACGATTTAAAATCAATTCGTAAATAAACCGTTTTTTTCCGTAAAATGTAAAGGTAAACTACTACCACTAGGCTACGGAGGCAACTGCCTCCGTAGCGTATGTATGGACGTATAGCTTTAGAAACCGGAGGTCTGGGTTCCAAAGCCTGCGGGACACAACAAATTTTATTGTTGTTTGACCGACTTACCTAAAGAATGAGGTACTCAATTCGGAGCGTAAGTTAATTTTTATTTCCGCAATTTAGAAGCATATGAATATGACAAATATGACAAAAACAGTTCAGGACAAGCAAAGCTGCTAAGAAAGTTAAGTATAGGATTTGTTATTCTACTAGTAAGAAATGAAATAACCCTTTATACATATATAAATATACTGTTTCCAAAACACCACCACTCAAAACCATAGATTATCACTAGCAATAATCTTTAGGTGCATCATCAATTGTACTCCCGTGAATTATGTTTCTTGAATCATTTCACATGATTTATCATGACGCAATATCTAGTTTCATAGTTACGGTAGACCAGAACCTGAAAAGGATCTGAAACCTCGGGAATATTGTAAACGACATTAAACGCAACAAAATACGTTATTAAATCATGTTGAGAATTTCGTCAATGCAATAAGTATATAGTAAATACAAAATAAACATATCAATATAAAATTTATTTCAAGAAAGTGATTGTACAAGCAAATACAAAAATAAAGATTGAATAAGTTCGGACTTACAGAATTCCAATGTAGAATAAAAAGGGTTAAATGAAATACAATCGGCTATGTCGAAGTATTTCTTTACCTACGAAATCTTTTTAGTTATTTAGGGACCTTTTATCCTTTTCTTTAATAAATAAATTTCAATAAATTTCCTTTTATCGTCATCAGCCTGCGTTAGACCATTGCTATACAAAGGCTTCCCTTAATGAACGCCTTCTCCATTTTTTGGATGGTTTTTGACTTTTAACATGCCCATCCGACGCATGGATCAACTCACTTTTCAGACAATTGGATGCCCAAATTGTTTTCCCCTTAGGATTCAAACCCACGACCTCCATTTTATAAAGCAAGGTCTAATACCACTAGGCCACCTTCAGACATTTTTATGTTCTAATAAACATATGTTTATTCAATTAAAAATGAATATTAATCGTTTTTACCTTAAGGGGAATAAATAAATAACATGACAAACAAACCCACCTTTATTCTAAGAACTGTGATTTATAGTAGGGTTAAGTTTTTTTTACACTATTTAGTATTTTTATTACTGCAACTTAAACATATATATGAGGCTTTTAATTTTCGTTCAAGTTCCTTCTTAGTTAAGAATTTATAAAAACTATTTATGCTATACAATTGGGTGATCAGCCCTAATTGTCCTAACCAACTAGTAAACAACAGTGAAAAATTGTTGAGTCCCCGCAGGATTCGACCCAAGATCTCCGGTTTCAAAAGCACACGCCCATACCACTAGACTATGGAGGCAGTCCAATATATTCTTATTTTAAAATGTCAGTTCACTATCGCAGCTTTTTTTTTAAATTTGTATCTTACGTTATAACAAATTAAGTTAATCTATTTTTGCCGTAGCTACAGTTTTCATACTCCGAACGCTAGATAATAATTAATTTGCATGATATGAATTTATTTTGATAATAACAAAACAATTTGTTGAGCTGATTAGAACGACGATAGTTCCTACGACCAGTAACAAAGGAAGTAGAAATGAAGTTAACCAATGTAAACAGACAGAGAAATCTAAATAAGTGCAGGTATATTTATTACATTCATGGAACCGCTATTAATAGAAATAACAATACCGTTACAACGTCATACTAACTTAAAGTGGGAGCGGTTAAGGCTCGTTGAAACTAAGCTACAGTTTTGCCCTGGCGGTAACTTTTAAGCAACTATAGGGTTCTACTATGGAACCTAAATCAATTTAAATTACGGATTCTATTAACATGATAAAACTTTTCTGCTATGCATATATATATATAGCTTTTTGTATTATCCAGATAAATTATATATCGTAGCTTCGAGCATCTGATATATGAAAATAACTGCTTTAGGCAGAAACTTGGGTGTCCTTAATTAACGTGCTAAGTTTTAATTTTAGAACAGGTCAGATTTCTTGAAAATTATAACATTCATATTTTCTAATTAGCAGTGGGACTAACCACGTTCATAAATCATCATCCACATCATCAGCCTATAGTCATGCCGGAACATGGCCTCCCTAATACACCCTATCCATTAGAGGTTTTGGACCGTATCCACCACCTGGTCCAATGGTTGGGTGGACCGAATTTTACATGCCCATCCGACTGATCATCTTACTTCAGATAAATGGGATCGCCCATGCCCTAACCAACTAGGAAACAACAACGGAAAATTTGGAGTCCGCAGGATTCAACCCACGACCTCGGATTCAAAGCACTTACCACTAGGCTACGGAGGCAGTTCATAACATGGTTATATATATATATATATATATATATATATAACATAACATAATCCTAATATTATGTTGTGTAGATATTTTTTTCATATTATTAACGCTTAACCTTTCCAAACGTGTAAGTGTAAATAAAATAGTGTTGAGAAAGAATGCAAAAAAAATGGATAAGTTTTTATTTATGCAGCAAATATTTATTATAAATTTTACTAACATGAATGTCTTAAAGCTTTGGTGTCATAAACGCCTTGATGCCTTGGTTTTGTTTAAGATCAATGTCAGCGCGTTGTAATTTTAAATATAGTTTCAAATCATTCCATCTTTCTTTTAACATAGAACCACTTTATTATCAAAATAAACTATTCAAATGGCACATACCAAAAAATCAAGATTTATCATCCGTACAACTAACAACATATATATCCACTGAGTACATAAATATTTTATGTTCCTTGTTCAACGCAAAACCCTAATACATAATAACCTAACTACTGTACCTTATAAAAAAATTTGTGCATTTTGTTCCTAGCTGTGTCCTAACAGTGCAATTTTTAAAAAGTATTCTAAAGTTTATGCCAGTATCCAGGTTTCTACGACCACTGAAATTTCATCTATGAACAAATGGAAAGAGAAATGTATTAACCTCACATATATAAATTCAACAATATGACTTGCACTGTAAAGTAATACACGTGAATAAAAATGACACGCGAGCTATAGATTAGTTGGTAGTTCTATCTGCGGCTGACTTAAATTATTTATACATGTGATATTAACATTCTGGTGGAATATGTTTTTTGGACGGTATGAGAAGTTACGTGGTCGATCTTAAAACTATATTAATAATATGTTTATACTAAAAAAGTAATCACCTCTGTTGTCTAATGGTCATTGCTTTTCAAACCGGAGCTGGGTTTAAATTCTGGGTAAACAAGTTATGAATGGTTTTTGGTTGATTGGGAATGCCCCAATGAGTGTACCCCATGGGCATTGTCTGAAAAGTACTTGTGAATATAAGTAATATTAGATGTTTACTTATGAGACAGGTTTTTGAGATATTGTCTATGGCCTTTCAATAATGTATTAAAATATTCTAAACTTTAGACAAAAAGATATGTCAGACTAAAGCATACAGCGTATTTTAACTGTTGAAGAAACTGTTTTGTCTACCGTAATGTGAATAACTTATAACGAGTAACATTGCGTATTTTAACGTAAAATTGACAATGGTAAAAGGGTAGCAAATGTCAGGATTTATACTATTATTTACTTTACTCGGTAAACGACTTATTACATTTTTGTGTTACCGTTGCTGTAAATTATTCTCACCACTTACTGCCTCCGTAGCCTAGTGGTATGGGCGTGTGCTTTAGAAACCGGAGGTCGTGGATTCGAATCCTGCGGAGACGCAACAAATTTTCATTGCTGTTTCTGTGGTTAGGGCAATTTGAGTCGATCACACAATTGTCTGAAAAGGATGATCCATGCGTCGTATGGGCATTAAAGTCGTCCACCCACCAACCCGCATTGGACCATGGTAGGATACGGTCCAAACCCCCTAATGGATAGGGGTGTATTAGGAGAGGCCTATGTCCAGCAGTGGACTAACAAAGGCTGATGATGTGATGTGATTCTCACAAGATTATCAATAAATTAATGGTTATTTGAGGCTCGGCGTTCTATTTTATTTATATCATTTTAAGGAATATCGTTTTATTTATCTTTTAGGAAAAAGAAAAAGCTAAAGAATAGGGTATCAACGTGCTTTTTGCATGATTAAAGCCTTCAGTGATTTTTGCCCATACAATGTAAAGTTGGTTTAAAAACGTAAAAGTTGTTAAGTCTCTGCTAATTTTAAAATTTCTTTGAATTGTTTCATAAACTTTGATAGTAATTGTTTTTAGTAATATTTATATACTTTACTGATAATGATGTTTATATTTCTATTCCTAATTCATCTCTTTATTATCTCTATATTTATGATTACACTTAATTCAATCGAGAGCAATTTAGCTTTTAAAAATTATGATAGCTAATATTGTGGGGTTTACGTAATTTATTAGTTAATCTGATATATTATACGTTTCAATCAGGTGTACTTCAAGTATATAAATAATAATGAAGTTATAAAAGGGTTGCTATAGGACAGATTATTGAGTTTAACTCTAAGAAATAAGTGAAAACTGTTGATATGCGAAAGCTACGTATTTAGTATTAAAATATACAAAAAAAATAGATGCTTCAAGTATTTAAATATAATAAAAGAAGTCTTCAGCTTTATATGTGTATTGACGTTAAGCTAAGTTAAGCGTTAATTTTAATGTAGATTTCGCTTTTTTTTAACAATACTTTCTTCTGCTTTGAGTCCACATAAATAGGTACTCTTGAATATGAATATTAGCCTAAATATTTCTTAAAACAATAATTTATAGCAACGAATTTATCTTATCTAAATTATCTTGTCCCAAGTTTTTTTGAGCCTTTGAGGTTTAGAAACCACAATTATCTGTTCTCAAATAAAGTTTAAGTATTAATATTTTGCTTTTAATATTTTACGCTTCCGCGTACGAAACCAAAATAATAACCTTCGATTTAATACATTTTCATAAATAAAAAATTTAGTTTCATAATCTCTTCGCATACTTTAATAATGTGTTTTCTCATTAGCTACATGGTATCGTGCTTACTGAACTTAATTAAACAAACTTTTTAAATGGCGCAATATCACGCAAAACTGTGACATTTAACCCAAATTTAACCACAACCACTTGTAATCATCAAAATTTAACTTTGTTTTAATTATAAACGTATTGTTATATAACATAAACTACGTTTAAAAGTAATTAGCTACAACTACGATACCTCCAAGCAGTGTACGAAAGCCCGAAAAGATCGAAAATTTATGACCTGTTTTAAATATTACTCACATTTTTATTCCTCATAATGTTAGTAAAATATTTGCCGCGTCAAATAAGGGGTGTGCGGTAACGAAGAATAATTGAGTGGATGGTAAAAAACGACATCTTTCTTATTTCCTTTTGCATTACTGTAGCATATTTTTTTGTTTTGGGTGCTGGTTGAAACTAAATTATAAATGTATGTATATAAATTAAATTGTATATTATAGGAATCGGTGTATTTTATTATATTTAACATTGTTAATATTAAAAAATATTCAAATATGCAAAAACTTTGATAAAATTTTCTCTTTTTCCAATTTTCTACCTGAAGTTATACTACAAGTCAAATAAGGTGATATCACCGCGGTGCCTATGTCTGACGCAAATCGGTAGTTCGAAAACACTACTGTGTTCTGGTTTGAAGGAGAATGTAGTAAGTGTATTTACTAGGTCAAAGAGACTTAACATCCTTTATCTCACGGTAGGCGGCGTGTTGGTGATACCACAAGCATTGCCAATGTCTATGGGTGTCTAATATGCTATCACATCACTTGAATTAATCAGATAATTTGCAACGATTTTAAAAACTTTTGTAAGTTTAAAAATTTGAATGATTATTTGGCCGCATTCATAGTTTTAATTGTCTTTAGCTTGCATAAAATTTTGTATTAATAATCCGGTTTAGTCATCATTTAAATTATTCTCTAACAATAGTACAGGTCATGAATGTGACGCGAACTTATCTCTAACGAAGCTAATCTTTTGCACACCAATACGACAAATGTTATACATATTAAACTGATATGACATTTTATAGTAGAAAATTATTAAGTAAGACTACTTTTGATTATGGGAATAACCTGGAATATACCAAAAAGCTCTGAAGAGTAATCCATAACTTCAACGATTAACAATTTTAATAATATAAGTTTTATTGATGTTTCAAAAAGACATTCCAAATTTAATAATTTATATACATAGAATTCTGGACATAGGCCTCCCCTAATACACCCCTATCCATTAGGGAGTTTTGGACCGTATCCCACCACGCTGGTCCAATATGGATTGGTAGGTGGACCGGCTTTTTAACATGCCCATCCGACGCATGGTATATCTTACTTTTCAGACAATTGGGTGATCGGCCCAAATTGCCCTAACTTTCACTAATAACTAGGAAACAAAAACAAGTGAAAACGAATAACTTAATATCATTAATGAATCCTTCATTTGTACAAAATGCTTTTTTATTGCATATCGATACTTAAGATGTATTGGCATTTAGTATTTGGCTTTTTGTACTTCAAGTAATACTTATTTTTAATGTTTTTAATGTAACAAGGTACGACTTTACAGTTACTCATGCAGCGTAAGAGTTTTATAACATATACTAGGAACGTAACCTTTAATAGAAACGATTACCATCCTTCAGTAAATAGTAATAAAAACATATAAAAAGGCGCATTGGCAATAGACGTTAGGCGTTAGGTGGCATAGATATTTAACTCATATTAATATTATATAATATATACTAATTTGAATCCACATACGCAAATATCCACATAATTTGTACTTATTCGTATTAGTCTATATTAGGATATTATTATTATATTAGGATAGAATATACAGAAGACTTTGTTTTCCTACTGAAACGTGCTTTTCTTTATAAATATGTAAATTCTTTTCGTGAAGATTCAATTTAGTATTGACTTTTGATTTACAGACATTTTTTTTTACAGACAGCTTCTTAGTTATGATACAAGGATTATACCGCTTGCTTATTCACGTAAATTACGCGCAGAAGGTTAAGTTAAGGTTGGCTTAGAGACCTTGTTAACAGACAGTGTAAGTGTTAAAAAATTGGCAATTACAAATATAAATTGAATGTTATATGCTTTGGGCGATGTTGTATTTATACAATTTGATGCCATAAAAGTATCATGAGATTTTAAAACAAAATGAATTGGCGTCATAATTTAAATAAGTAATTGTGTATTTTATCCATTTACTATTTAATTAATTTATACAAACTTTCATTTTTATTAAGCATCAACAGTTATATAAAGCTATGGAAACCACTACATTTTATGTCAAACATAAGGAGCTAATGAAACAGTCTAATAAAAAGCAAATTCAATTCATCTTAACATCCATCAGCTTTCATCTTTAAAGCTGACAACAGTTGTTATGCGGAATGATTGGCATCTGATGCTCACAACTCACAACTCAAAGGGTATTCCGAAAGATTCTTACTCAATGCAAATACAATACAGCAGCGGCGTAGGAAATGGAATACCGATTTGACAATTTCATAACTTTATAATAGTGCGAAACTTCAAGAAGTAAAGATAGAAGCAAGAGAACGGCTAGTTATTCTTGCAATATTCTTTCTAGTTATTTTTCTGTCATTGTTTGATATGTTAATTCTAAAATCGTTTGCAAAAGTTTGATGTAGTTTATGAAATAGACCGGTTCTAACTGTGACGTATAAAATTATCATGAATGTATTAAGTAAGCGTAGGATGTCCCGAAGACTATAGCTAACTTTCAGGAAATATGCATAATTGATTTTTGCGAGTATGATCTTTACACAGTTGGTAGGTCCCCCTGTATTTGTTGGTCTATCTGAGGCGGTACCACAGCGGTAACTTTTTCTGCCGCAAAGTGGTTGTGTGAAAACACTATTGTGTTCCACTTTGAAGAGCACCGTAGCCAGCGTATTTACTGGGTAAACAATTAACATCCTGTGTCTCACTGTAGGCAGCGGGTTGGTAATACTTACTGGTGTTGTCAATATCCATAGGTGCCGTTTAGAACTTTCCATCGGTTGGCTCGACTGCTCGGCTGTCTTCTTAAATAAACAACAATAAAAAAAATATTACAAGCAAAGTATGCCCCATTTTATTAAGACATAGACTTGTCAGTTGCTAAGTCGTAAAGCGTTATATAGTATAAAACAGTTAACAGTTTACGACCTGTACACTACACAGAAAACACCTGCATTTGATGCGTAATTTCAGTAGATTTAATGGCAGAGATTTTCTATAAAAATTGTATTGAATGTACTCGCATATTACATGTGTTACGAAGCATAATTTACTTTATATAGACAAGCTTCTTCTAAGCACGATGCTCATATTACCTATTATTATTAAAAACCGAAATACAAAAATAAAACAGACTAATATTCATACTTTCAAATCCATGTCCTCCAAGTTGTAAATAGGGTAGTTGAATTGAAATTACTACAAAGAAGCATTATGTATTAGTTTTTTTTTATTGGCTACGCAGGCAGGTAAGCGGTCGGAGATGACCTGATGTAAAGTGGTCACCGACGCGCGCCTACCGTGAGACATAGGATGTTAGGTCTCGTTTATCCAGTAAATACCCTGAATACGACGCCCTTCAAACCGGTTTACAATGGAGTTTTCTCTACTGCTTTGGGGCAGAAATAGGCGGTGCAATGGTGGTTTGTATAACCTAAATAATGGCAATAACTTACAACTAACATTTCTTACCTATACTAATTCTAGCCATCATATATTTCTGAAGAAAATTTCTTTTGAATGAAACATCATTCATCTGTTGATTTATGAAATTAGTAATTTGATTCTGTTAATACTCGGTACGAGTGGCGCTCCACCAACTCTTTAATTAAAAATTTCCAAGACGTCAAAGCTCTTTTTTGATTAATAAGGCTGATATCATTTTTGTAATCTTGTACGTTATATTTATTGGAACGACCTAATTAAGTTTCTCTATCTTCTACCTAATTTTATAAAATATGCTAAAGTTATATTATAAATGAAATAAACCGAAGATTCTTATTACTCCGCCCAACCATAAACAAAACTTCTTATTGTATTTAAGCAAACTTTTTTTTATTACTAATGAAAAATGGTCACTAACGCCTATTGAAATCGGCAATACCGGGGGTATTAATAACGCGTTACCTACCGTAAGACATAAGATATTACGTCTAGATTACCCAGTAAACACACTGTCTACGATGGCTCTCAAACCAGAACACGTTAGTGTTTTCACGCTTCCAGTAGAAATAACACCACGGTGCCACCGCCCGAAACTGCTCCCAGTAAATAAGAGACCCACCACCCAGACCAGTGGTCACCGACGTCCCATAGACATTGGCAAAACAGGTATTACCAGCGCGCTGCCTACCGTGAGACATAGGATATTAAGGCTCGTTTACCAAATAAATACGCTGGCTACGGTGCCATTTAAACCAGAACACCGTAGTGTTTTCACAATACTGCTTTGCGGTAGAAATAGGCACCTTGGTGGTACCCACCCAGACGGTCCCCTGTAAAAAGGGGACCTACCACTGGTAAAACAAGCCTTGCAACAACATAAGTTACACATTTTAATAAGTTATGATTTATGAATATCTATCGCGTGAATTATCCAAAGTATGATAATAAGTGTCACGTATATAGGACGAGAATGAATAATGATAGATGGCAGATTGCCATCTGCAGGCTATTCCAGCGCCGCAAATACCGTTGAAGTTACACTTATAGTGTACGTATAGTAAGAAAATAAGTAATTCAAATTTATCCTACAATAAAACATAGAACTGAAGTCATGCGTCATTGTCGGTTTTAATATGATTATTTAAGGCACAAATGAGTTGTTTAGTTTTAGTTTAATTTCGTAAGACTTTTAATAAGGTGCTGAAATATAATATACTGAAAATTAGTTCCATTGCGACAAATTATAAATTTTATCCCTGAATGACATAAGGAGTACTAAATACCTATTGGCTGTTAAAAGTGATACCACAAATCAAGACAAACAAGAAAAATATTTAGGTTTTTCTTGATATAAATCGATAAAGAGGCATACGTCGATACAAAAGCACTATGCTAAAATTTGCGGCTAAAAACTGTCTGTAAATAACTGATGGTAAAATTTTCTCGATTCAAATACACGCAACGTTGTACACCCAACATGCAATAAAAACATGAATAGAAATCAATTGTAACATGAAAATTCAAATTAAAAGTTCGAACGAGAAAGAATACTGTTTATTAAACTGATGCAATAATAATATTTTCAGACGATTACCACAACACCATTTAGTCTCACACTAAGCAAAGCTATGGCAACTAGCCGACTGGTAAATACATTTACTTTACTTTTGTAAATAAAAATATAAAATACATATACAAACACCCAGACACGAGAAAAACACTATGGTCATCGCACATAATTTTTCCCGTAATGAGAACCCTCTGGCGTAAAAGTCAGGGCCACTAATCACTACGCCCATCGGGTTGTCAATATATTCAATGAATAGAAACCTTTGTTTCGTTAAACTTTATTATAGACATAACCTCAATGTATGCTCATTAAAAATTTAATTTTCTTTGCAAACTTTTTTACCTCACTGAATTCGTTCTAAGTAAATATGTTCTTTGTCCTTAAGTAGTTTGAGAGTACAGGCAAAAGTTAGTGCGTTGTGTTAAAGTGCATGTGCACTTTGTTCCTAACAACTTTTCCCTTTTAATTATTACTCTCGTTTAGAGCTTTGAAAACACATAAACATGCGATATAATAAGAATATATGAAACCACAAAGGTAAGTCTGTTTTAATAATAATGTGAGTAATATGTCAAAAGTTATGACAAAAATATGTTAGGAACTGATTTTTGAACATAATCAATCAGTCAAGAGGCTCGTAATAACACCTAAATTATAAAAAACAAACATAAGTTTGTGTAACCGCACTGTGCCTCAATGCACTGCATCCAATGTCCTATGTTCAACATTAGATAAACATAGGACATTGGTAACATGAAAACAAACATAAAAAGTACCTCATCTTGCAAGAATAATTATGGTGTGAAGAAAAATATTAATCTGAAGAAAAAGGACAGGCAAGTAAAATTTTGACTAGACAGACTCATCTTTATCTAGCGGTAAATAGTTAGATGTCGTCAGCGACTAAAGCCCCGACTGACTAAGTAAATAATGCAAAATTCGTAGTAACTTCTGTAGTAGTAGATATACATATTTTATGGCAGTGATTTTCTATAACATAAGAACTTTTCTATAACATAAAATAACATAAGAACTTTTATTACTTTATCAATTAGCAATTCGTTTCTGCGCCCCCTTATTACTGCTAGCCTGCAGCCCCGAGGCTCGCCTCCTCGTGCCAGAAGAAGAGTGACGCGAGGATTTCTGCGTCTAGGTCCCAGGGCAAGGAGCCAGCCATCAGGCACGCCGCCCCGCCGGAGATGGTCCGGTAGCCCTGAACGGCCTGGATCGCCAACACCCCCTGGGTTCTTCTTAGTACAGAAGTACTCTCCTTTTGGAGTGTGTCGTCCTACTCGGGTGGCCCGTACAGGATAATAAATACAGCCTAAAACTACAGTACAACTTTAAAAATTAAATTAGTATTAAAATTAAACAATTTTTTGTACTTTCTTCTTTTTTTTTTCATCACAAAGATGAAAATTGAAGAATTAACGTACAAAGTGGTAGACGCATCCCTCTGTCACTCGAACGTTATTAATAAAAGCCGATTTTATGCTTTTGATTGATTACAGTCCAAGAATATAGATAGCGATGACGTAGCTTATACGTTCGCACGTGGCAGCTTGTTGCTGATGTTAGATGAGCTGACATGACGTGTAACTTTTTGTTTTAATGGCCGACTTTTAGCCATAATGCAACGTTAATTGCTTTTGAAAATAATAAGAGTAAATTAAACAAGTGAGCTTTTACAAAAAAATTACTTAAGGTTAAACAATTTGGAAGAAAATTAAAGGTCCATTGAAATGCAGGTTGATGAAAGTCTTTTGATCCTTTGACGTAAATTAAAACCTTTATTTTACTGTTTTCTATTAAAATTGCAAGGTTATTTAGAAAAATTATGTAAGAGTTTTCGTCGTGTATTCTTAGTATTCCATATAATACATAACTGTTGTAAATAAACCAAAAACATAACGACTAATTATTAGTTTGTTGCTGAAATAAAGCTCTTTCTTAAGAACCTAAGATCTAAACGTCGGCAAAAAAATTTTTTACTTATTGGTACTTAATGAAAGTAATATGTTGTCCTAGCATTTAATGGGTACATTTAAACTCAGTGAAATGTAAAAAGTCGGTCCACCCATCAACCCGCATTGGACCAACGCAATGGGATACGTCCCAAAAAACCCCTTGATGGAGAATCCGTGCACTAGGGGTGTATTAACCAGCAGTCCAGCAGTGTATTAACACAGGCCAATGATGATGACGATGTTACTAAAATGATTGTTACGTATACATGTGACAGAATGTTTATTTCAAATGAGTTTTCAATAAATTCACACTTGAATAATCTTACGTCTATCAATATGCCATTGATTACACCTTACCTGCAATATGTGTTAGAGCTTTGTTTGTTCGAGTAAGTTATAATAAATGAACTTTCACCATTTTATTATACGCGTTTCCATCACGTTTATGGATTACACTTTTCAGCTTTTATTATAAGCGAAGAATATAGTAATACGCACACTCTTAACTTAACCCGGGAGACCGCTTAGGATGGTTGAACTACACGCATAGTCTCCTTTGAAATATTGCTCTAAGTGGGTGACATAAAAATTCAGTTGGCAAAATTGCTTTCGGTTCATTTGCACTCGCCCTTTCGAGCTGATATTTTTTATGTTATATAGGTTAATACATGATCCTAATATTAGGTTAGAACATGTTACTATCGAAGTTGTCGATGAGTATGTGTACCTTGGACATGAATTGAAGTGCGGAAGACACAACTTCGCGAGAGAAGCCGATAGGAGGATTCAGTTGGGCTGGGCAGCTTTTAGGAACCTGAGCCACGTTCTCACGTCGCCACCAATACCGCAATGTCTGTAGACGAAAGTCTTCAATCAATGTGTACTCCCCGTGATGACCTACGGGGCCGCGACGTGGCCTTTGACTATAGGACTGGTCCACAAGTTTGCCGTTGCTTAACGCGCTTTGGAACGCGCTATGCTCGGAGTTTCTTTGACGGACAAAATTCGTAATGAATTAATCCGGCAACGAACTAAAGTCACCGACATAGTGCAAAGGATTAGCTCGTTGAAGTGGCAGTGGGCCGGTCGCGTGGTCAAAAGAACCGATGATTGTCGTGCCAAAAAGGTTCCGCGTTCGGGAAGACGGAGCGTTGGTCGACCCCCGACTAGGTCTCTCCATGTAGTAGCCGGCTGAAGTTGGCAGCGAGTAGCTAGGGATCGGCCGTCTTGGTGTTCATTGAGAAAGGCCTATGTCCAGCAGTGGATGGATAGGGGCTGCTAATGATAGGTTAATATACTTAGAGGTTTTGTTGCTTATCATTTAAATCAAATTCAAAGGATAAAATACTCAATTTTTTTTCCCTAAACAGGCTATGGGCTTAGCTGATAGAAATTTACGGTCTCAAAACGTAATATTAATAACAATGAAAATTAACATTACTGTATCTGTTGCTTCACCAAGAAATTTAGTTTACGCTTTTGATATTTTAAGTCATACATAAAAGTAATATTAATAAAACTATCTGATCCCGCAATCGTGAGGTTAGAAAAGGACAAACATAGATTTTGGAGTACATCTTTTTGTATTGTATATTCTTAAAATAGATAAAATAATCGCATATAGATAGTCTTTATGGTTTAGTTAATTTCCGTATTTACTGTGTATACTATACCAATCATTTGTATCATTCTTGGTTATATGTCTTCGTTAGGCAGTAAAAATTCTATTATAACAGTTACTTAAAATATTTTTATCAGAGGGTGGGTTACCAAGTTACTATAATATATTTCATATTAAACTCTTCGAGTTCCAGGACTAGAAAAATTTCATATATTTACTTACATGGTTTACTCACTGGACTAAATTTCTTCATCGGTTGTTCACAGGTCAGAAGCGACCTTTTCCGAACCGGTTGTGACGTTTTGATTATCAACAATTGATTTATACACTTCTATGTAGAATAAAGATTATTGGATTTAAATAAATTATTTTTGCAAGACATCGCGGTGGGATCATCTTTTTCTCAATTGTTTTGGTTATAGATTTCATTAAAAATTCAATCTTATCAATAATCATTGAACAAACTTATTCTTTCGAGGCGTCTAATATATTAAAGAATTTTATATTTTAGAGTTTATCCAAGAGAATTAAGAGCCTATGGGAGTTTTCTTTTAAGAAAATTATTTATTTTTGTTAAATAATTTCAATATTTGCGTCTTTTTCAGCTTTCATTGTCAAACTATAAAACTAGCCTCGGGTATAGTAAAGACGTTTTTATAAAATCAATATGAAAACATTTTATTCCATTACTATTCTAAAAAAGCTAAAAATATAAAAAATTATGAATTTTTAATTTTTTTAATTACTTAAAAATATTAAAAATGCAAAAACTGTAATAAAATTTTCTACATGAAATTATTCTTCTTATAAATTATCAGTGCTATTCAAGTGTTAAATAGGCAAGTTAAATACATTTTTGGGAGCTTTAATGAATCTGCAATGCTTGTGTAAGAGCAATGGATACCTTAAAGTTACGCCCGCAATTTCACTTCCTTTGAGCTGGCTATATTACACTCAGCAAAGAGCTTAAGACGCGAGCGTGCAAATTACAGTGCCGAGAATTTGCTATATACGTCTCAATAACCTCTTTTGTACATACAATATATCCGCGAGGAATGTTATTTGTTCAAATTACTCCCGTGAATAAGGTAGAAATGTTATTACTATAAAAAGAAAAACATTTTGTCTAAAATATTATTAAATTGTTTTTTTATAAAATAAGACTTTTCTTCAGAAATATCTTAATAAAGTAATAGTTTACACATACAAGAAAAAAAGAGAACAATGAAACTAAGACTAATTATTTTATACAATTATTTATATACAAGTTTTTTTTTTAATTATTAAATAAACAATGACTTTTCCAGTCATTGCATCGGTGTAAAGAAATTGCTTCACAAGACACAACAGAATTAAATAAATAAAATATATTATATAAGACAACTTTTTGTCAAAATTTGACCGCTATTTTAAAAAAAAAAACTATTGGTGGTAGGCCCTCTTGACAGAGGGCTGTCTGAGGCGGTACCACCGCGTTGCATATTTCTCCCGCAAATCGGTTGTGTGAAAACATTACCGTGTTCCGGTTTGAAGGACAACGAGGTCAGTATTTTTAAAAGATAGAATAGACTTGACATCCTTTATCTCACGGTAGGCGGCGTATTGGAATTGCAAATATCTATGTGCATTGTTAACCACTTTCTATCAGGTGGCACGATATCTCGTCTGCCTTTGTGTGCTAACAAAAAAATAAAAAGTATTTGCTGTACATGCATTCTCGAAACGAAAAGTACCCTATCACATGACATGAATGAATTTGTACTAATTTGAAAAAAAATTGTTTTTAAATGTTAAAGATTATTTAGCCGCATTCGTGGTTTTAATAATCTTAAGTTTGCATTAAATTCTTGTATTAATAATCCAGTTTACTTAGCATTTAAATTATTCTATAACAATAGTACAAGTCATGAATGTGACACGAACTTATCTCTAACGAAGCTAAGCTTTTACACACATAGGTTCTTAGTTTAATATGCATAAGACGAATGTTATGCATATTAAACTGATATGACATTTTATAGTAGAATATTACTAAGTAAGGACTTTTGATTATAGGTATAACCTGAAATATACCCAAAAGCTCTGAAGAGTTATCCACAGTTTCAACAATTAACAATTTTATTAATACAAAGTTTTATTGTCGTTTCAAACAGACATTCCAAATTTATTTATGTGTATAAATTGGATATAAAAAAAATATTTAAAAAGTCTGTTCAACGCTATGTCCCAGCTTTGACTTTATATACATATGTCATGTAAACTGCCTCCGTAGCCCAGTAGCAAGGGCGTGTGCTTTGGAAACTTAAGGTGGGTTTGAATCCTGCGGGGACTACACAAATTTTCTTTTTTGTTTCCTAGTTAGTAGTAATAGTTAGGGCAATTTGGGCCGATCAACCGATTGTCTATAAGGTAAGATGATCCATGCTTCGAGATGGGCATGTAAAAAGTCGGTCCACCCACCAACCCACATTGGACCTGCGTGGTAGGGTAAGGTCCAAATACTTCCAAATGGAGAGTTTAGGCGGCCTATATCCAGCAGTGGACTAACACAGGTTGATGATGTAAGATTATTACGATGAATGATAACATATGATGTTCTCGTAATCGAATGAGACTACTATGACCGATCTATATTAGAGATCAGCCAACTGCGTAGGTGATATTACAGCGCACAAGTGTACGCGCATACACAGGTGCAATCATCACTCTTATAGTCCCATTCGACGGATAACCGATACGACTGGAGAGACATTAGGCACAGAACCGACTGTTTACATGCTTATCCGACGCATGTACCATCTTACCTTACAGATAATCGGGTGGTTAGCCTGCATTGTGTTTATGTATGGTATATAGTCAACGAGAACACAGTCACACAGGCGCCAAGGTACAATTAAACCCTGCAAACGACTTTTGCATCTTCACTATCAACATGCTTCTCAGAGAGTTGCGTGATATAGTCAGCTGGCTTCCTTAATAGCGCAAATATAATAAAATTTAATAATAATGCATATATATAAATACCGGATAGCGAAAGAGTATTTAGAAATTAGTCCAAAATATTTTTTAAATTAAGTCGTTGTAAACATTAAAATCAAATTGTACCCATTTATAATATAAATGCAGACAATGACCTCAATAAGGAAGAAAGGAAAACGATAAGATCCTAAGCTACTACTACTAAGGCTCGCATTAAGTGGATCTCCGTAATGGATGGCACATTCGGTATGAGATTATACGACCGAGAGGTCGAAAAATTACTATTCTTGAAGGGCATCTAACTGGACTAAATTCACAATGGAATAATTTGTCCTAAAACTTTTTTTTATTGATAGTTCTTGTACAAATACAATTACGCTGAGGCTCGCCTTAAAGGCTTGATGCTTTAAACATTTTTTATGCCAACGAAGTCAGACGAGCAGTCGAGCCACTCGATGGGAATAGGTCGCAGATTTATACCGCGCCTATTTCTACCGCAATGCGGTAACGATACTGTGTTCCGGTTTGAAGGGCACCGTAACCAGCGTATTTACTGGGTAAACGAGACTTAGCATCCAACATAAAAACATCTCACGGTTGGCAGCGCGTTGGTGATACCTGTATTGGCCAATGTCTATGGACGTCGGTGACCACTTTCCATCAGGTGGCCCGATTGCTCGTCTGCCTGCGTATGCAGTAAAAAAAAACACCCATGGACATCAGCAATACTAGGACTATCACCAATGCGCTGCCCACGTAAGATATGGGATGTTACATCTCGTTTATACGCTGGCAACGGTACGCTTCAAACCGAAACACAGAGGTGTTTTTTACACAAGTACTTTGCATCAGAGAAAGGCACCATGGTGGTACTGCCCCAGGCGAACTCCTGTAAAAGGGGACCTTGCCTATATCTATACTATACTATCTATACGTATAAAAAAATAAGCTTTAAATATTTCTATCAGCTTCATTTCACAGTGTTCACCTTAGGGTGGTAAAGGAATATAAGAATAAGCGTAAGGCACACGAGTAAAAAAATGTATCAATTGATTGATATATATTGCGATGCTGTAACTTTATACTCATGTACAAAAGAAGAAAGATTTACAAGTTTATTTGTTTTGAAAACGTCCTTCCTTCGAAACTACTTAATGGATTCGTCATATTGCTATACTACTTAAAAGTTATATTATCCTTGAGTAACGTTTATGTTTTTACCCATTCAATTGTCTAAAAATAACTTGATAATTAATAAATATGGCACTGTTTATTTCGTTACCATTATTAAGTCTACTAAATTAAAAAATAAAAATTGTAACTGGTAAATAAGATATTGTTTTAGGTTAACTATATTTTCATTCAAGTATTAAAAGATGTCACTAGCTTTTTATTTGGTACAAAATGAGAAAACATGTAAAAGTGAGAATGTTTCCATTATGGAATTAATAGTATTAAAATAAAACTTACCTTTTCACAATTTGTTACTTGTTAATTTTTTTGTTTAAAAATAAGTCGGGCAAAGGATAGTTGGTCATTTCAAACATAGTTCAGTCCTAATGTAACGAAATTTTTGATAAAAGAATTAACATGCTTTCATTAAACTTTTTCATAAGGTAAAATGTATATCCCGTGAAAGAAAAGACCCTTTCAAAAGAAGGCTAAACGAAAAACCTTTGATCCTTAAAGCTCTTGAATTGTAACCTTTCACTTAAGGCTATGAATAGAAATTCTACAAGGTAAATCGTTCAAAAGTAACGTCTAATCCTTCATAAAAGTTACAACATTTACCGTTTTTACCGAGGCTTAGTTTAAAAAAAAAACTCTTCTCTTTTAGTTCCATTTTTACTTTAAGTGATTCTCCGATGAGTATTCAAAATATATAAAAACAAATTTTACATGTTAGTTTTAATGGACCCAATCTCGTGTGATTAACACTTATTACGCAGTGTTAATGATATGTGGCCTCCTCAAACCTACAAAATATGCCAAACGTAGTCTGGACAATCAGAACACATGTCAATTGGATGCCTAGAATGTGTGATTCGCCAATTGATTGATTGGTCTATACAGAATCCGAAAATAACAACTCAAAATCGATGATTTTTAAATTACTTTACAAATTTTTAAGTTACCACTAATTACGAAACATCTTTTATGTGTAATATCGCTGTGTATATGTGTAACTGTAAAGTTGGGATCGACTATGGATTAAACCTTGTCTTATTACAACTGGAATCATCGTTGTTTCCCTATCGGATAAACGCTGTACTATTGAAAACTTATTTAATTAAAAACTTTAACTAAACGCCAGAGGATCTGTGTTTCGAAATATATAAAAAATAGTCTACCCTGCGATAGCCGTCAACACCCAAAAGCAAGGTAAAACTAAAAATATACTCGTTCTAATCAAAAACTGTTCATCAATTTTATGCGGATTGAATAAGAAGTTGACCCAAAGATAAATAGCGAAAATAAAAACAAGAATACTTGTAGTGAGCATAATATTCTACATATATATACCTACTACTACCAGATTTTTAATAGTAAAATAATGTTTAAATTAATCTCTTACATAATATTTGCTTTGTTTCATGACTTCTACCAAATATAAGAAAGCTAGGAGGTGTTTTACAATCTTTAAACGTTTCTTAGTAACTTGAAAACCTTTAAAAGTTTTACAAAGTGTGATTATTACAGAAATTATAATTTTGTATATTTTTAGAAATTTAAAAAAGAATTCCAAAAAGTTCTTGTACCTAAAAGCGTTAAAATGACTCACCTGACGCCGTAAACAGCTACCGGATGTCACGCGTGTTACCAGTCGATGCGCAACACCGCCTTAAACCACTCAAAACCGTAACACTATCACAGATGCACAACGGTAGCAGGTTACAGAGATCTTTACCCACTATATTTCAGAATTGTTTTTTATACACGATCGCAGAGAGACAAAATGTCAATATCGGGACTTCTTTTACCTAAGTACCCGCAATAGAAGTAGCATTCCGACTTTATATTAACATTAAAATTAGGTCATAGGAATAATACAGTAATATCTGTATCTTGCACTACCTTAAGGTTGACTGGTAGAAAATGCCTACGCATAAGTACTGATTGTACTCATTTATAGTCATGAAGTTTAAAAATAAAGAAATATTTTTTTTCCAATAATTACAAGCGTGTTTTAGTTCCACTCGATTTTTAAGGATAATAATAATAACTCATTTAATCAATCCAGCACATTAATTAACAAACAAACAACGTAAAAAAGTACAGAACAAGAGGCTATCTAGGTTAAACCTACTTATTGTAACATACGTATAAAAAGAGAACATAAAACGATATTTTACAATAAAACACTATTTAATAATAATATAAAAAAGAACACGAAGTACAAAGAACTTTAACTACGTGAACCTTCTTGTTTTCGTTGACGTATACAACGATGCTGGATCGATAAGGTTCCGACTCAGCACTCATGTTGGCTAAGGCAACGCTGGTATTCTGCTGGCACCTACTTATAACTAAGTTAACCTAAAACTTCCTTATATTTTATATATATTATTCTCCACAGTTAAGTTTATGAAGCTAAGGCTTTAGGAATTGCATGTTCAAGTAATTAAATGCTTTTCTTATACTTAACTATTAATATGATCTAGAAATACAAAATAAAGAAGAGCTTGAAATAAAAACGGATAATTTTATATAAAACAACATGATGTTATCTATCTTTTGTTTATTCAAAAAGAACTCCTTTAACTTTTTTAAAAGTGTTGTTAACGTTCAGTGCCTTGATGGTGGTGGTAATATTATTCCAACATTTTGCTGCTGCATATCGGAAGCTGCCCTAAACGCTGATGATGTTGTCTTTTAAATTTTCTCTAATTTCGAAGGGCACTGAATTTAAGGGTTAATTAATAATAAATTGAGGTATTAACCATTTCAATAACGTAGATGAAAAAAATTGTGTGGCCAAAATTGTAAACTAATATCCTTCAATTGGTATAATGGCCAAGTTAAACATGACATTCATATAAGCAATATCTCTCAAATGGTGATATATATTTTTTATAAATGCTATGACTCAATAGCTAGTTTTGACCGCCTATTTATATCAACCATAAATATCACACTATTTAACTCTTTCAGAATAAATACAACGTCTAGTTGAATTCAAATATGTTGTCTACAGACGATAGCTGCTATAAATTTTATCAAACAAAAACAGTAGCTTTAAAATTCGTAACTTTCTTAATGTTTAATCGTTGAACATTATTCTTTATTAATAAACTAGGTCAATACTAAATTCTTATTCAACGTTTGCAAATACCAGCTTCGTGTAATAAACTTAGCTTTTAAGTAGAACTGAAAAAATTACGTAAATAACAGAAAGATATAAAAACAATAAAAATATGATTTTATAAACTCTACGTTTAGACATTAAAGCCTTATTGAGTTGTGTAAACATAAGGAAGGTCGGGAAGACGGAGCGTTGGTCGACCCTCGACCTGGTGGGATGCCAATCTCGTGCAGTAGCCGGTTGAAGTTGGCAGCGAGTAGCATGGGGTCGGCCATCTTGGCGTTCATTGAAAAGGCCTATGTCTAGCAGTGGACGGATACTGGCTGCTAATAATGTTTATTATGAAAACTGAGGATTTTGGATAGCCTATGTTGCAGGCCGATATTTTTTTTTTGGTTTATATAGGTTGGTTGCCGTTACCGTGTTTAATGTACCATGTAGGCAGATTCCCAGTAACATACAGATCAATGATATTTTTTCGACGGTTTTAGTCAGGTCAGAGGCGTCTTATCCCAAACCGGTAGTTGGGTCTTTGACCATCAATAGCAAGTGTAATAATTTAATATAGAATAAATAAATTTGAATATAAGTTGATATTTATTATATTTATTAAACAATAAAAGGTTTTAAAAATCTACACAGTTTCAAAAGCATTGTCTTCGAATATTAAAATATTCACGTCCTTATTGAACTCAAACATAGAACAATAATTATATTTTTTGTTGCTATAAACAAATTTGTGATGATATCACGCATATAATCCTTTTGATTAACATGCAAATTGAACTGAGGCACGCGCATTAATCGTACATTTAAATTCTTGAACTAGCGTATAATAACGCTGATTGTGCCTAAACGTGGTACTAACCAAAATTTAAAAATAAATTTTAGGTATATATTTTTTAAATATATTATAAGCTATAATAAAAAATATATATATTAACAACTATGTCAGCGTACATGTTAGAGATATTAGTTTGAAGATTTACTTTCTAATTTTAGGAAAAGTTTAATAAGCTAACAGATAAGAACAGCAGTTTAGATTTAGATTTAGAGAGGCGCTTTACAGGTACTAAAAACGCCAATGCCATAAATATTCTCTTTTTGCGTAACCGTCACGCTATATACGGCATTTCATCTGAAATATTCTGGAGGATAGAGTGTGGAGTACCTACACAGTATGTACTTTTCCTTGGAGTTAGAAAGACAACTGTACTGATTATAATATACATTAATGTTTATTTACCAATGTTCAAAATAAATAATATAAATAAACCCACAAAGCTAATTTTATAATTTACTAGCGGACCCTGCCACGCGTTGCTGCGGCTAAGATGTACTTATTTTACATTGTAATTAACAATTAAAGAGCTTAAAATAAACGGAAAGAGAATAGAAGTCATGAGGACCACCATTTTTATTAGATAAATGTCATTTGTAAAAAAACAGTGACCTGGACGATGCTACCGTTACACCTAAAAACGTTAAAAAAATAACACTGGTATAAAAATCGATTTGATTAGTATGTAAAGTGGACAGACTGAAGACGATTAATCAAAATGCTCTTTCTGTTGATATCGTGCTAAATTCTATGCAAAAGAGTCAATTTTAAAAATTGTTAATGTGTCTTTAATTCTTACTTTTCTACATAATTATTTTTTTATTTACGCGATTATACATATCAAATCCACATATTTACGGATTTTTCACGTTATTTAAATATATTTATTCCCGACGTTTCAGATTCTTTTCAGCATCCATGAGTCTGCCCGTGATCATCGTAATGATCATCCTCTTCTATTTAAAAAAGAATATAATTTTTATGGATACAGAGCACTACCACCAAAAGCACAACTATCGTATGAAATAAAAAATAACGAATATACAGTACTTTCAATCGTATCCGCCGTTTATAATAATTTAGGATACAACATCACTTTTATTAATTTTGCTATGCAAAAATTCATTTCTAATTTTTACATGTATGTTGTTGGCGCATGTTAGGAAGCTATTTTATTCAATTCTTTTTTTTATTTGAGCCTGGTATAAAATAACGGCGTTATGAAATAGCATTTTTGTTTTTAACTATAGATTAAAAGGGTGCCTGGTAGACAATGCCATTGGCATTAAGCCTTTGTACAAAATTTGTGCATAAAGAATAAAATAAAAATTATAATCAAATTAACTGACCAGTATTAATTAACTTTAAGCAATTATTTTTTACTGTCCCAATTCTCCTATTATTAACGAAAAGTTTATACTATTTTACAGCGCCATTTATTAACACACACAGCGCAATCAATAGATATCGCCAACTGTTCACAATCGTTTTGAAGCAAACATTTTGCATTAAATAATATTAGAAAAATAAATTGCAATTAAACAATATTGCGACTATTAATAAAGATGTAAGCTATTCTATCTTTTAAGTCGGATTAAATTGCACATTGCGTGCAAATATATTTTAAAATCGGTTAAGTAGCTTAGGAGTCAATCGCGGAAAAACATCGTGACACGAGATTTATATATATTAAGATATAGAGCACGTTTTGTATAGCATATTAAAGAGTGGATGTACCGTATTGGGCAAACTAGTCAGGAAAACATTTGCAAACTGTTTTAATGTACTTTACGAGCATTCAGTCAGTCGTTACCTTCGATTGCGGCTCGACCCTCGTCACGGATATGTCAATGCTAAACTACATTAAGTAGTTTAGAAGCTAATGTATATTTAACACACGCACTAAGAAGTGTAAATTGCGTTATTCAGTGTATGTCAAGTTATTAGATTTGGTGTCTAGGTCACGTATCTGCGACAACCTTTTTCAATTGATAGTCCAAATACGCATACAAATACCTTTTTAACAATATGAAATACAAATACTTATCCAATTGTATGATTTTCTAAGACTTTGGAGATGTTTTAGGTTTAAAAAAATCATTCAAATTAAGGAAATGCAAAAATAATTTAGTTTCAATAGAGAGTAAAGTAGTCAATTTTATTATTGGTTGCAAATTAAAGGCATAAGTAATATTTTTGTTTCATAATGTATAGTACACTAGCGCTCCGGCTTTGCACGGGTGCAAAGTTAATCTATGATATTTATTTATTCGAAATTATTTATTTGAACTAAATTCTGTAAAAGCTATATTGGTATATATTAAAGGGACAAGAGTGTTTATGGTATTTGATTAGGTACTTAATTAATAAGCATTTAAAATCAATTCGTAAATAGGGCGTTTTTGCCCGTTAAATGTAGAGGAAAAGTGATGGTTATTGTTGATAATCCTTTTGTGATAGACACATACCATACCAGACTTTTTCCTAACCTTTTTAAGGTGTGAGATACTGTAATACACTATTTTCATTTATCTCATGGGGTACTGCCAGCGTTTACAATGTAAGCGCAAAAATGTAATTATATCCGAGTACACTTTATAAATCTCTTAATTTATTTTATATATTAAATATTAGAGTTAATCTCTAATATTTTACATATTTTATACGTATAAACCTTCTCTCGAATCATATATAAACATCTAAAGCCATTTTAATAGATAGTCAGCCTGCCTCCGTAGCCTAGTGGTATGGGCGTGTGCCTTTGAAACCGGAGGTCGTAGGTTCAAATTTTCATTGTTGTTTACAAGTTGGTTAGGGTAATTCGGGCCGATCACCCAATTGTTTTTTTGACCAGCGTGGTGGGATACGGTCCAAAAATCCCTCTAATGGATACATCTAGCAATATTATATTAGTGGAGGCCTATATCCAGCAGTGGACTATCACAGGCCGATTGATGATGATGATATTTATATATAATTATCACTTCGTTAAGAGCGCGATTTTTTTCATGAACTTGCTGATTTAACATAAAGTCCGTCTACAAACAGAGAAAAATATTGCTTACTATTACAATATTGATACAACAGATTATTTTAATTAAGAGTGATACTTTATTGCCATTAAAAAAATCTTTATAACAAAGTTCATGGCACCATAGTAAATTAAGTTTTAACTGAGTGTACAACTACCTATAGAGAAATAGGAATAATTGAAATTTTGATTTTTGCATCCATATTTTAACATACAAAGATTAACAAGCGATTATTACATGAAGTGTTGCAAATATACCTTAATCCGCTTATAGTACATTTGCATTGGTCGCTACTTTACTTTATATAGAATAATTTCTTTGGCACAGCTCGATCTCTCTTGGAGAGGCTTACTCAGAGGCTCCTGTTACGGCCTGTTGCCAAAAAACCATACGTCATAAGTCGTTGCGAAGATAAAAATAGAATTTATTTATTTGTTTTGCCTTCGTTATAATATATTGCCATGAAATTTTATCATGAAAGTTCTAACATAATATTTTGATGTACATAGAAACCTCTTATTACACTATATTACAATATATTTTTAGTTCTATAATTAACTCTATATATATATATGTACAATGAAAAATATCTACTAAGGGCCCAATCACATGTTCTAGCAACCGCAAAATTACTTTTAAGATTACTGTTTACGTAGAGGAAACTCTGACATGAAATTTTAATGTTACGCTAATGGACTTCTGAAAACATTCTGTCTTAAGAGTAAGATTCATCCCATATTTTTTGCAAAGAAAATATGACGCATATTTGGTACGCCTGTTAAAATTTTATACATTTTCCTTGAATAAAAATATACCCAAACAATGATTTAAAAGATCTAATATAGTACCATTTTTATTTTTCTATTATTGATCAAAACTCATAATATAACAGAAAAATATAATTTATAAATTCCCATCAATCATTAATCAATCTCTCGATTGAATGAAGAGCGATGATAAATAATTTATGACAATAATTCACTTTTCGATACTAAACTGATTCAAAATACTTTTGAGTAAGGTAATAAAAAAATACACGCATTTCCGGTTTAGAAAGAACTGATAAGCTACTACGCTAGCCTCTACGGTTTTACTATTTGAATAACGGTATATGCAAACACAATAGTAAATGTGTCAGACATACAAAGATATTATAAAAAAACACCCTAACAGTTTAGCTAACATTCTGATGGACGATGCCACATATTACAATACATAATCGAAGGTTTAAAAGAAAAATGCCACAAGACATGCCAATTTAAATTAATGAATGTAACTGCTAAATGTCCCGACAGATCACAGATAAATGAGAGCGGTAGAAAAATCGATCTGTTAAACAGTTAAAATACGCTACATTTTATAGTCCGTAATATAATTTCATTAAAAATTTACTGGTTTCCTGTTTCTAAAAGTTGAATATGCCACTATAGTAGATAATATTTTTAAAATCTACTCATAAGTACACTACATTTATTACTTATATACATAAGTAGGTATTTTCAGACAGTTGGGCGTGGGGCTATTTGGCTCACTCATTGGGTCATTCCGAATCAACATAAAACCATTTATAACACAAACTTGTTTACCCCTAGGATTCAAACCCAGCAGCTCCGGTTTGAAAAGCAAAGGTTAATCAACCACAAGGCCGCTGAGCCGATTACTATTTATAGTATTGAATCATTATAAAAATGCTTTAAAGTTCAAATTTTTCTCATACCACCCAAAAACATATTCCACTAGAATTTTAATTTCACATGTAGAAATAATTTAAGTCAGCCGCAGATAGAACTACTAGCTTAATGCTAGTAGCTCGCGTGTTATTTATTTATTCACGCTGTATTACTTTACAGTGCAAATCATAGTTGTTGAATTTTTAACTATATGTGAAAGTAGAATGTGAGACTTAATACATATTCTCTTTGCATTTGTTCAGCGATGAAATTTCGGTGGTCGTGAAAACCTGGATACTGACACTTAAACTTTAGACTACTTTTTAAAAATTGCACTGTAAGGACACAGCTAGGAGTATGATGCTTTAAATATTTAATAAAGTACATGCGGGTGGAAGCAGTTAGGTTAGCATGCATTAGGGTTTTGCGATGAACAAGGAACATGAAAATAAATATGTACTCAGTGGATACATGACATGGATGACATATCTAGTTTCTTTGTTATGTGCCATTTGTATAGTTTAATATTGTGTAATAAAGTGGTCTTTGGCTTTGAAGGAAGATGAAATGACAAGAAACGATATTTATTAACGATATTCCGACGCGCAGACATTGATCTCAAACAAAACAAGCCATCGTAAGGCAGTTTTCGACTGCCGGAGTAAGGCTCAGTCAAGTGTTTAGGACAATCAAAGAACATTAAGTCTGTTTTGTTACTACTAAATGAAAGTTTGTATTTTTATTTGATAATAAAATTGTTTTCGACTAAATATTTAATTTTTATAATTATAATGTTCACGCACAAACGTTCCATAATAAGCACAATATAACGTTGTTATACCTTATTGTGTAGGAGCCGGAAACAATTAAAAAAGTGACTGTAAATATTCTTGTGGTGAGTTGGCCAAATGAAAAAAATTAAGCAAATCATATATAAATAATTTGATCGACATTATCAAACGACACAAAACCATAGATTATCACTGGCAATAACCATTCAGTTGCATTAACAATAGTACTAACGTGATCGATGTCTCTTGAATCATTTCTAAGACCAAATATCTAGTTTCATAGTTACGGCAGACTGCCCGTAACCGTAGTAATATTCCCTAGGTACTCCTTTGCGGGTTGCAAAGGATCTGAAACCTAGGGAATATTGTAAACGATATTAAACGCAGAAAAAACCCTTTTTTATTAAATCATGTTTAGTATTTCGTCAATGCAATAAGTAAATTGTTAATACAAAAGAAATATATTTATATAAAATATATATTATATTATTTCAAGAAAGTGATTGTTACAAGCAAAGACAAAAATAAATATTGAATTAATTACGGAATTCCAATGTAAAATAAAAAGGGTTCAATGAAATACAATCGGCTATGTCGAAGTATTTCTTTACCTACGGTATTATAGGTATTAAGGGACCTTCTATCCTTTTTTTAATATTTAAATTTAAATTAAATTCCTTACATCGTCATCAGCCTCCGTTAGACCATTGCTGTACATAGGCCTCCATTAATAAACAACTTCTTCATTAGGGGGTTTTTGGATGGTATCACACCACGCTGGTCTAAGGCGGGTTGGTGGGTGGACCGACTTTTTACATGCCCATCTGACACATGGATCATCTTACTTTTCAGACATTTGGATGCCCAAATTGTTTTCCCTGCGGGATTCAAACTCAATGAAATTTCAGTGGTCGTGACTATTTATTATTAAATAATGAAATTTCAGTGGTCGTGACTATTTATTATTAAATATGACCTCCATTTTATAAAGCAAGGGCCAATACCACTAGGCCACCTTCGGACCTTTTTATTTTCTAATAAACATATGTTTATTCAATTAAAAACAAAAATTTGTTTTTTTTACCTTAACCTAACGAATAAATATGATACCAAATACTGCATAATTTTTCCTCTGTTATTTTGAACCTTATACACTTAAAGCTAATGGCAGTGAATAATTTAATTTGCTTCACATCAATGATTCCTTTGTGGGATCGACACGATGCTAAAGGGGAATAAATAAATAACAAGACAAACAAACCCTCCTCTATTCTTAGAACTATGATTTATAGTATGGTTAAGTTTTTTTTCACATTATTTAGTATTTTTATTACTGCAGCTTAAACATATATTTGAGGCTGTGTTTAATTTTCGTTTAAGTTACTTCTCAGTTAAGGATTTATAAAAACTGTTTATGCAAAATCAGGTACTCAACAATTACAGAATTCAAAAATAATGTGTATTGACCACCACCATCTAACATTGACCATAATATGAATTATTAACAATACATTCTTATTCGTACTATAATATGATAAAAAAATAAATAATTTTATAATTATTTATTTTATTTAATGATTATTATACAAATCAAATCCACTAATTTACGGATTTTTCGCGTTACTTAAATATATTTATTCTCGACGTTTCGGATTCTTTCCAGCATCCATGATCACGGGCAGACAAAGTTGGTATATGTCTGATCTCTATGTTTTGAACAACGTCAGAGTTTTTATTTAAAAATTGACATATCTTTCAGTTTTCTTTAATTTTGAATATTGGTTTGACAAAATTACTTATGTTGTCCTTCGGTTTGTAATTTTATACTCTGCGTTTAATTTTGACCTTATTGGAAGATGGCAAAGACCAAATCCATATCTCTCTATTAAAATTTGGACTTTTTAATTTCTATTGCTTCCTGAATCATCCATGGTATAAATCGATGTTCATTAGCTCAGTATTTTTGGTTCATTAAATCTAATATAATGATTGGGCTTGTCTAGAACATGGTCGCAAATCGCAGATTTCTTGATAGCGTCGGTACTTAACACCCGCTATGTCTTCTTTTACTCTAGTTCTACTGGTCTTTTTGTTTGTCCAATGTAAGAGAGACCACAGTCACAGTCTAGTTTGTTTACACCTGGTACCTGTAGAGGAATTTAACATTTGACGGATGGTAATAATTGGCAATCTTCTGCCGGCTTATAATATGTTTTAATAGAAGCTGGCTTTTAAAATATAACTGTATTTTGTCGGTGACCCTCTGATGTAAGGTAAGACGGCAGGGATCTTTCGACTGTGGCTGGCTTCACACGGTGACGCGGACGTAGACGGGAACTTGAGTTTGTTGTCACGCAGCACCTGCTTGACATTCTCCAGTTCAGCCATCAAATGCTCCTTGTCGCAGATCCGCTGTGCCTCTGAAGCAAACATTTGCCGACAGTAGCTAATCAGAGGGATGGTGGTGAGAATCACCATTTAAATATTTATTCGTGTGGGTTGCTTTTCTAAAACTGTATGGCTCAAGCTATTATTAGAGTTTCTAATGATTAAAATATCTAAGAAGGCTAATGTTGTTTGCCTCTATTCCATTGTGAACTTTATTTTGGGATGCAAAAGAATTAAGATGATCCAAAAATGCATTGATTTGGTTTGTTGGTAAAATGGTGAATGTTCATCTACGTACCGCTTATAGAATCTTGGTCGGATAGGAGCTGTATTAAGGGCTGTCTCTTCAAAGTTTTCCATGAATATATCAGCGATAATAGGAGACACTGGATAGCCCATCGCTACGCCATCTATCTGCATGTAGAATTGATCATTCCACAACAAGTAGCCAGATGTAAGACAATGTTTACGCAGAGATAGCATATTCATTCGGCATTTTATTGTCTCAAGCTTCTTAGTTACAATTGAGATGCAGTCTTTAATAGGTGACCATGTAAATAAAACTGAACATCAAAACTAACCACAGTTTCATTATTCATAAGATGTAGATGTTTAATCTCATTAACAGAATGGTAAGAATCTTTGTACGCCCCAGTGTGTCCTCGTAGTGGTGACAGAACTTCTACATACCTGATGATATAACGCTTGCAAAGTATTAAGTACGTGCAAATTATTGTGTTAATAAAATGCGATATGTGAGTTCAATAACATCAGTTTACGTCATGATTTAATATTATGATACATTATTTTATGCCATTTAATGGGTCTTAAAAAGTCAGATCACTATCGCAGCATTTTATTTAAAGGTGGTATTTTACATTATAGCAAATAAAGTTATTGCAGAAGCCACAGTTTTCATACTCGAACGCTAGATATTAATTGGGTTGCATGATATGTAATTATTTTGATAATAACAATACAATTTCTACAGATTATTAGAACGACGTTAAAGTGTACACTATTTCAAAATCAGCCACAAAGTGAAGGTACAAATGAATGTAGCAATTATCAATTGCTAAAAGACAGAGAAATCTAAATAAGTGCAGGTATATTAATTACATTCATGGGACCGCTATTAATAGAAATAATAATTCCGTTACATCGTCATACTAACTTTAAGTGGAAGCGGTTAAAGATTGTTAAAACTTAGCTACAGTTTTGCTCTGGCGGTAACTTTCAAGCAACTATAGATCTCTATTATGGAACCTCAATAAATTTAGTTATAGATTCGATTACTATGCTAAAACTCTGTCAGCTACGCATAATAAACTTATCATCATCAGCCTATGCTGTATAGGCCTCCCTAATGCATGCCTCTTTCCATTAGGGAGGTTTTTGAACGTATCCCACCACGCTCGGCCGGTGCAGGTTGGCGGGTGGATCGAATTTTACGAACCCATCCGACGCATGGATCATTTTACTTTTTAGAAGATTAGGTGATCGATAAATTTAAATCAAATTGTTCTTTCCAACCAGAAAACAATGATGACATAAAGTTGTTCCTCCACGGGACTCGGAACCCAGGCCTCGAGGTTATAAAGCCAGGGCCAATGCCACGAAGGCGGTAACTTATTTATTTTTGTATTGGTATTATACATGATATAGCCTTAGTATTCTTTAAATTTTTATCTATATTCAGAGCTTCGAGTATCTAACATAATTTAAAATAAAATATTAAATTTAAAATTAATTATGTATTCCCCTTAATGCCGACAGCATCTTGCGGAGGTCCATTACTATCATTTTAAGGTTTGATATTAAAGCAGGTCGGGTTTGTTTAAAACTATAATGTTAATATTTTCCGTCCATTTTGCGAATTATATAAATTACAATTTAAATTATAAATCCGTTTATAAAAGTAAGATGCAGTGTGATTTACCACATTCATAACATATCCTATTAAAATGTTGCGGAAAAAACGTTTTTAATTTGTTTGTCAAGTCCAAACCTTTCCAAACTTGTGTCTAAATAAAATATTGTACTAAAACGAATGCAAATAGAATATGCATTAGCTTTTATTTACGCAGTTTAAATTTTCGCAGCTATGTTTATAAATATTGTAATTTCAATTAAATCACCATCACGTTAAATTCAATATAGTGTAAAAGGGTCATAAAAAGAATTTTTTATAAAGAATATAATGTCGATCAAATTATTTATATACAATTTGCTTAATTTTTTTCTAGAAATAAATAATTACTTATCATTTGGCCAACTCACCACAAGGATATTTATAGTAACTTTTCTAATTGTTTCCGGCTCCTACTCAATAAGGTATAACAACGTTACATTTTGGTTACTATGGAACGTTTGTGCGGGAACATTATAATTATAAAAATTAAATATGTAGTCAGAAACAGATTTATTATCAAATAAAATACAAATTTTTATTTAGTAGTAACAAAGCAAACTTAATGTTCTTCTATTATCCTCAACACTTAACCAAACCTTTACTCTGACGATCGATAAACTGCTTTTACCAAGTTGCTTTGTTTTGTTTGAGATAAATTTTGGATCAACTTTCTAAATTTTAAGTGTCGTTTTAAATCATTTCATTTTCCATCAAAGCCATAGACCACTTAATTAGCTAACAATAAACTATACAAACGACTACATAACAAAAAATCAAGATATATCATCCGCAAAACTAACAACTATACTGAGTACATATATATTATTTATGTTCTGCACGCAACCCACAACCCTAATGCATAATAACCTAACTACTTCCACCCGCATGTACCTTATTGAATATTTAGAGCATTTTGTTCTAAGCTGTCCTAACGGTGCCATTTTTAAAGTAATCTAAAGTTTAAGTGCCAGGATCCAGGTTTTTACGACTACTAAAATTTCATCTATGAACAAATGCAAAGAGAATATGTATAAATTGTCATATACTACCCTCACATGAACTTAAAAATTCAACAACTATGATTTGCACTGTAAAGTAGTAATACAGCTTAAATAAATAAATGACACGCGGGCTACTCGAATTAAGCTGGTAGTTCTATCTGCGGCTGACTTAAATTCATGACTTTATTTATACAACATATTAAATATGAAGTTATTTATACATAAAAAATTAAAATTCTATTGGAATATGTTTTTGGGTGGTATGAGAATAATTTGAACTTCAAAACATTTTTATAATGATGCAATACTATAAATAGTAATCGCCTCTGCGACCTAGTGGCTGATTAACCTTTGCTTTTCAAACTGGAGCTGCTGGGTTTGAATCTTAGGGGTAAACAAGTTTGTGTTATGAATCGTTTTATGTTGATTCGGAATGTCCCGATGAGTGAGCCCAGTAACCCTTACGGCCAATTGTTTGAAAATTACTTAGTTATGCATATAACTAATATTTGTAGTTTACTTATGAGTAGATTTATTAGATATTATCTACTTTAAACCAAAAGTGGCATATTAAAAATTTTCTTAACAGCAAAACATTAATTTTTTTATAAAAGGATATTACGGACTTCAAAATATAGCGTATTTTAACATTTTGATGGACTGATTTTTCTTCAGCCGTAATGCATAAGTTATTACTTATAAAAAGTTTAATTTTTTATTTTAAGTTATTTTTTTTTATTACCATACTCAAAAATATTTTGAATCAGTTTCGTATCAAATAGTGAGTGTGTCATAATTCATTTATCGTTCCTCTTCATTCAATGGAGAGATTGATTAATCATAGATAGGAATTTATGCATAATTTTTTGTGTTATTCTATGAGTTTTGATCAATAATAAAATGGTGCTATATCACACCTAATAAATCATTCTTAGACTTTTTTATACAAGGAAAATGTATAAAATTTTAACAGGCGTACCAAATATGCGTCATATTGTCTTTGCAAAAAATATGGCTTGAATCTTACTCTTAAGACATAATGTTTTAAAGAAGTCCATTAGCGTAACATTAAAATTTCATGTCTGAGTTTCCTCACGTAAACAGTAATCTTAAAAGTAATTTTGCGGTTGCAAGAACATGTGATTGGGCGTTTAGTAAATGTATTTTTCTTTCTACATATATATCTATATATATAGAGTTTGTATTTTTTTTTGTAATATAGTGTAATAAGAGGTTTCCATTTACATTGAGATATTCTGTTAAAACTTTCACAATAAAATTTGAGGACAACATAATATAACGAAGTCAAAACCAATAAATACATTCTATTTTTAGCTTCACTACCGTACAAGCTTTCCGTGTGATTGAAAATGCCGATATTTTCAAATTAATTAATTTTAAAGGCCTCGTACGTTTACATTTTAATGGAAACATCCTTAGAAGTTTCAATAACCTTCCATGTTGTGACATATTAACTAAAAATAAAACTTACTGTTTCATATCTGTGAAATGTTATTATTTTGAATTAAATTTCATGGAAATAAACACATGGCAACTGTAAAATTATTTTTTAGACCAGCCTAAAAAAAATTTTGGCGGTTCTCATGTCCGCGTGTTTAAGTCAAGTGTCAAGAAAAGTAAGTATATATATTTACCAATAGTTGAATTTTCATAGCTTTACATTAGTTTAGGACCACAAATAGTTGTGTTATTCGTCTATAAACAGTGTTAATTATTATTTTAAAAATAATTGCTATTGCTTCGACGAATGTGTCTACTGACACGTTGAGCCGATATTACTTATTCTATAAATGTAAACGATTATTGAGTTTACTCTAACACATAAGTGAAAACAATTGTCTTTCAAAAGCTATGCATTTTGTATTAAAATAAACAAAAAAATAGACGCATTATGTAATTAAATATAATAAAACGAGATCGGTTCGAGTTTATGTGTGGTGACAATAAAAAAATAGGCGATAACATTAAAGCAGTTTAATTTTTAGCAACGAAATTATCTTAAAATTTATAATCTCTTTACTAATTAGCTAATACATAAACATAGCGTTACATGATATCGTGCTTTTTGAACTTAATTAAACTATCTTAAATGGCGCAATATCACGCAAAACAGTGACATTTAACCCAAATTTAACCACGACCACTTGTAATCGTCGAAGAGTAACTTTACCCTTAATAATAAGCGTTGTTATATAACATAAACTTTTTTAACTTGTTTAAAAGTAAAAAGTAATTAGCGACAACTACAATAACTCTGAGCAATGTACGAAAGACCGCGAAAAGACCGCAAAATTTATGACCCGTTTTAAATATGACTCACATTTTTATTCTTCTTAATGTTCGTAAAATATTTGCTGCGTCAAAAAGGGGGTTTTGCGGAAACGAAGAATAATTGAGTGGATGATAAAAAACGACGTCTTTCTTATTTCCTTTTTGCATTACTTTGGCATATTTTTTTGTTTTGGGTTATGGTTGAAACTAAAGTATATATGTATGTATGGAGATTAAGATTGTATATTAGTAGAATTTGTAGTATTTTATTGTATTTAACATGTATACTATTCGAGTAAACAACATAATTCGTTTTTATTTATATAAATATAATTTGAGTTTAATAATATGGTCACATGTAACATTAAAATAATCGTTTTTAAATTATTAAATTACTGGTGTGATACATAAACGATATATACAACAAAATATATTTTTTTTTATTTTTGTCTGTCTATTTGTTCTTGGTAATCTCTAAAACGGCGGGTCCGGTGGGACTCTCACTGAAAGATTGAAGTGATAACTGGAAGTAACCAAGGCTACCTTGATAAAAAAAAAATTGGTAACATCAAATTACCACGCAGACAAAACCGCGGGCAACAGCTAGTTTTAAATAAAGTTATCAAAAGTAGCGACTAATTCATTAATTGCAAAAATTCTGTACTATTTTAATAATTAGTAAATTAGTACACAGTACTTATTTTTTACTGTATGTGCTTTAAAGTTGGTAAATTATGGAGATTTTTTTTGAAAACGGTAAAGGTAAAATATGCGACGATTTAGATACTTTATGAAGGTAGCAGCGGTACTTCTCCGCTCGCACGATGTCACCCTCCTGTTTAAAGGACACCTTACCCATTGTATTTACTTGTAAACTAGACGTAGCATTCTGTCTCAGGGTTGATCAAGTCTAACGGTGCGTTTAATGGGCGTGTTATAATTTGGCTGATGCTAAGTTACGTCACAGGAACGACCTGGTCGTCGTCTTTTTACAATGAATAATATCCAACTGAATCCATTCGTTATCCAAAGTTAAGGGCAATAACTTATATTTTTTAAATTAATTCGGTGGCCTAACAAAGTTAAAAGACATTTACTTTAGTGAAATATTATGCATTTATACTTTACTACAAACCCCAGATAGTAAACCCACCCCCGTAAAAATAACATTTATTAAAATTCGTATAAAATATTACTATACATTCATATGGAATGTTATTAAATCTATACGAAAATAACTGGGTACCCGCTATAACATATAATAACCGGTCCATAGCTTGCTGTGCGACTGGGGCTTCCTCATACGGACAGCAGTGAACATTAAATATGAAGAATGCTGTAACTAGCTGACAGTAAATCTTCCTCTATAGGCTTTAGCATTGCTGTAGTCATGTTTCTTCTATACCTGCGTGTTAGTCCAGCCTGGTTTTACGCAGTCTGAAGAAAAGTAGGCTATTGATCTGAAAAGCGTTTAAAACGTTTAACCCCCGCCAATTTATCGACGTAAAAAAAGTTGCCTGGAAATTGAAAGTATTGATATGCTATAACGGCTTCCAAATAAAGTCCTAGCATTTTAGCCCACCATACAAATTATATATATAATACATTCATAAATTTTGATCTTACATATGATATCGCAATCAAAAGGATCAGTTATTTTGCCGCAAAATTCAAAATATTGACTTCCGTTTTGTAAAGTAAGGGCCAAAGTTCATAAAGTTTTTATAGTTGAATCACTCAATTAAAAACTGTCCATTATTAAATAAAATGACTTTACGGATTTTATCCCATTTATTTTATATTTGTAAAGTCCTGACATTTCGAGCACTTTTCCAGCGGCCGTGGTCACGGGTTAGGACTGAGATGTCATGCGTCTTGTTGCTAGTGCTGAAGCTAGGTCTCAGATCTAATTGTAATTAATATTTTTAGTCTGTACTCCAACCTATGCAAAATGAACTGGTTTTATCGTTAAAGCCAGCAGTGGTATTGTCTTGGTTTAAATTTTAATTTATTAATTATGGGGTCCTCAAGCAGGTGGTAGAACTCCAATCATCTTCTATTGAAATTTGATGTTTTCTAACTCTCAATAGCCTCACGGATCATCGTTGGTAGGAATCGGTGTTCTTTAGTTTCAGGTGTTCCAGGATTTGTGGTCGATCAAATCTGATGTAATAGTTTGGGTGATTTCAAGCGTACGGTCACACACTGCCGACTTGTTGGGTCTTTTATGTTTAATGTCAGCTATTTGTTCCTTCACGCGGGTTCTTATAGCTTGCTTTGTTTGTCCAATATAAGAGAGGCCGCAGTCACAATCTAGCTGGCACATCTCCTGGATCTTGTAGAGGAATATTGCACTCTCTAGCACCGCCTCAAATGTAGCCAATCTTGGCGTTACGCCTCTAACAAAAGTAGAACAGCAGTACTTGCTCTACTGGCCGCCTTCACTCGGTCACTGTGACACGCCGTGGCGCGGCAGTTTGTTGTCTCGCAGTATCTGCTTAACATGGTGTAGTTCAGCCGCCAGGTGTTCATCCTCACAGATCCCTAGTGTCTCTGAAACAAAGATTTGCCCATGGTAGCTAACTGGAATGGATGGTGGTGTGAATTACTGTTTAAATATTTATTTGTATGGGTTGGTTTCATACACAGTATGGCCTCAAGGTGTTATCAGGATTGCGAATAATTAAACATCAATAAAAGCTAGAGAATTATTATTTTCTAACTCCATAGTAAACTGTATTTTTGAATTAATGGAGTTAAGGTGGTTTAAAATGCATTGATTTTATCATATGGTAAGATGGTAAATGTATCATCTACATAGCGCTTATAATCTTGGATGAATGGGAGCAGTGAGTAGGGCCTTTCCTCAAAGTCTTCCATAAAATGTCAGGCAACAATAGGAGACACAGGCAATCCCATCGCTACTCCATCCATCTGCAAGTAGAACTCATCTTTCCACAATCATAGAGAAGATGGTTGGTCTCTACCACCTGCTTGGAATCTCATAATTAATAAATTAAAATTTAAACCCAAGCATAATACCACTGCTGGCTCTAACGATAAAACCAGTTCATTTTGATAGGTGTTGGAGTACAGACTAAAAATAATTAATTACAATTAAGATCTGGAAACCCTGCTTCAGCACTGACAACAAGACGCATGACATCTCAGTCTACTCCTGTGACCACGGCGCTGAAAGTGTTCGAAACGTGAGGAATTTAAAATGTAAAATAAACGCGATATAATCCGTTAAGTCATTTTATTTAATAATGTATAATATTCGCGCAAGCAATATAAAAAACTGTCCAGTCTAAAAAATGGATTATTTTATAAAACTTCAGTTAAAAATTAAGATCCTCAAACTCGCTGAATGCAACAATCCAAAAGCTATTGACCCTTAGGGCAGAATTAAATTCAGGTACCAGTGGTCTTACGTTAAAACAGTTGTTCTGGAAAATCTGGATGGATCGATAGCTGATCCTATAATACCTTTGGGAAATAGCTAAGAGGAAGAAGATGGTCCCAGTTTGTTTACCTTTTCAGTTCATCTCAGTTTCTAAAAACTAGGTGCAAAAAGAATTAATTTTATCGTTCTTCATCTTCTGTCAACAACTTGAATATTAAAAAAGACGATATTTTTTACAAAAGTTTTAATTCGATAATTCGATTATAGTTTTAATGAGACGGTTAACTCATTAAATAATTATATTAACCACAACATTTTTGATATTAAGCTTAACATTCTATTTGATGTTACGTTATAATAATCTAACTGAGCAGTAAATATGAAAGATACTAAGCATTTTATTAACATTAATTTCGCCGTATTTTTTTTGTATGTAACAATTTACTTCTAGAATTAGTACCGTGAAGTTATTCTACTCGTCCTGGTGAAGCACCAGGTCCGATAGGTCTGAAACTAGTCCGTATCAATACCGATTTAACGTGAGTTTAGTACCGTTACCGTTTATAGAATACGTTATAAGTCCTATGTCCAGCAGCAGACTTATTAACACTGATTATGATGATAATGATTAAAACTTTATTTGTGTTCTAACTATTTTTTGTCAATACTGGCAATCCCTTTGTATATACATATACTAGTAGATCCACACTTAAATAAAATTAACGTGCAATCGACTGATTGAGGCTCGCTCAATTCTAATTAATTGAAAACGTAGTTTAATTACACGGCGTTTCTAAAGAACAATAGTAATTAGAAGATAAAAGGTATTCGTTGGAGTGTCGTAAAAGTGTCCAGTAAGATAATATATCATGATAAATCTAAAAATAGCATTGTGCTATATACGGCATTGTTTTCACCTTATTTGTTATGTAATTTACATTACAGGATAGATTGGATAGTAAAGGGTGAAATGCCTAGCCAACGTTATATCTTAAGAATGGCCAAAAGTGGCCAGTCTAAGAATATACAAAAGTTTTCATTGATGGTCGTATGTGATGAAAAATCTTGCAGGAGATTTTTTTTAATGCAATCGCCTGCTTTTACCCGATATCCGGCTCAGTAGCTAACTCTGAATCAGTTACCTACTTCCCACCGCCACTTAGTTACCTAACCTAAGTTTTAAGGAAGACAAATTAAGTGGATTACGAAATACTGATAATCCACTTTCCTCTGTAACCATGGTTTTGCAAGACCAGGACCTTAGGCGGATTTTTTAATCAATACAATGTTAATAACCCATTAATCCTGTGATCAATATCTCATAGTTAGACCGAGGGAGATGCGCAGCACGCAGATAATAACAGCAGTTGATTATCCTAATAACGATAGTAGTAATATTGAAAGCAGCGCACGGAATGGTTAGAATCCTTGGCTAGAGTTTTGTAAATACACAAATATTAAATTCCATTAAAAGAGATGGGATTGCTGAGCAAAAGGGAATAATAGTATTATCTAAAGTCGGTACCTATATACAGAATGGATGTAAAAGTTTTAAATACCGTAAATAGTTTTAATAGTATAAAGGCCTTTAAAACAAATCTTTTGATGCTTAATTTGATATCATAAATACTTCTGAATTATGTGTTGTGTGTTTTATTTATTGCTGCAGAACAATATTTATTATAAAGTTTTTTTTATTACTTTTCGATATGACGTTTCTGAAAGTATTGAATACTATTGCATGTCGCGATGAAAAGAAATAAATGGGGCTTTATCACGCTTTAATAACGATTTCTATGATATTAACTTTTAATTCTATAACAATTTTAGTAATTTATTTATTTTTCTAGTATAATTTGTTAAGTACTAATAAAAAAAAACCAACAAGATATTCTAACAAATTTTATGGTTAAAAACTTGGTAAATTACTTACGTTGAAGAGCGTCTTCATTTCTTTATCATCTGATAATTCTAAAGAAACGAGGGTCAAAGATTTGCATAAGGTCACCAAGTCCCTTTTTGTATTATGACAATTTAATTAGTTGCTTTAAAGCTCTCAGATCTCTTTCCATTTGTAATTGTCAAGGGTAACCTTTTTGGAAAAAGATACGATTATAATATCATATTTAAAGTTACCATTTAAATAAATAGTACAAAAACGGAAGTATTGTGTATTTTAAGTGATAGGGTCTGGGTTCGTATTTATTAAGTTATTTTGGGCAAATATTATTTTTAAACGATATCAGGTTCATATAGAAAAATTGGAACAACGATTTTTTAGTCTTAGTAAAACTTATACAACCATATGTCAAATAATCGATCACATTTGATTATTTTATTGATTGTAAGTAGTTAAATAGATATTTGAAAATTAAGCACCTAAAAATCACAACATCGTGGATTAAACTTAAACGCTTAGCTCTAACCTTTAGAGATAGACTTAAACTGTGTTTTGCACTACTTGAATTGGCCTACAACAAAAGTTTGCAGGAACATATTTATATGTTTTGAGAATATTATGTAATGAGCGTTTTAATGTAAGCCTTTTTTATAATTGCAATCAGGCATATTCAAAAGTCATTTAAGATGATACAGTTTAAGTTCACATAACAAGTTATTGCTTAAAAAAATCATTGAATTAAAATTATAGGAAAGGATTAATATAATATTAAGGATTTTAAATTGTTGGCATCATAGTTTTGTATACATATGCTGGAAGTTTAAACTTCAGTAAAAAGTAGCGTAACCTTTATTACCGGCTTCCTAAGAAGAGGGAGTACGTGATACGGAGTGTTATTAATTCACATTAAAGAAGAACCATTAAGAAAATCTGCGATTCATTGACATATTAAATACGTAATAATTATGTTACTGATTTGGTAACCGATATCCTTGAAGTTAATTGTATAGATTTACTCCAGATAATCGTATTAGTTTGATCAATCATTAATTACGGAGAAGATAAAGCAACTCGGTCAATTCGGATCGTACGGACGTTACAAATTGCTTTCAATTTTAATTGCAAATTTATTGTTTCAATTTTATTTGCAAATATTTCATTTTATCACTATGACTGATGTTTGTGTAACATTTCCTAGTTGTCTGAAATTTACTAGAAAGCGTCGCTCTTTTATGAGGATATAGTTCATAGTCAGGGTTCCAAAATAATATTATACACATGAAAATAATGTTACATCGGGAACAACTTTTGTACCTTTTGCTATACATTTCCGTAACAAACAAAAGGTGCCGTGTGAGATTAATCCGAGCTATCTCAAATAACATCCTGAATCCATTTCCAGTAATATCCATTTCATAATGAAGCCTACTGAACAAGTTTATATAATATACATTGATCACATCGCAAGATTTAATAGAAAACCTATTGTTGCCATTACTATTTCAATAAAAATTTTTACTTTTTTATTTTCACCTTGTCCACACAGATAATCCTTTGACAAGAATAAATTGTCTATTCTAATATTGCCTTACTTTACTATTGTATTTATATGATCATGCTATCTTTTTCCTCACAGGAGTTAAATCCATAAAATAATTAAAAAACATCAATGCGTTATTATAACAAATATGGGTTATCTAAAATATGCACTGAAATTTTAAAAAATGGTAACAAGTGACATTTAAATATCTATTCTGTTTACGTCATTGTTTATTGACAGAAATTAGGTTGGAAACAAAAAAAACTGTTCTGAACGGAAGTTGATTGTACTTTATTGACTTATAAATTAAAAAAAATTATTTTTCCATTCAGAATTTGCTTATTCAGTATTCAATCAGTTAAATACTTCGAACAATATTTGTGTGTTTGCTTTGAATTTGGACAAAAAAATTATTTCCTCCTTTTGCCTAAAAATACTACACAAAAGTCTAATGTTGAACCTGGCTTCACGGATACATTTCCATAAATGATACTTGTATGAACTTATCATCATCATCATTATTATCAACCTGTGCCATATGCGTCCCTGATGCACGTCTCCTCCATTTGGGAGATTTTCGGACTATAAATGTATGAACTAATAATAAAATAATCAATTATAAAATCTTGAACACAAGCGGCAAATTTCAAAGAATTATTGACAAACAGCTATGTGTCGTGTTAAAATAAAACCTATTTTGTCACTAAATAACAGCTCTATAAAAGCTAATAATAATAAATAAGCAGTGCATTGGAGTCGTCATAATAAAAGTACACTTTAATTTCCTTTAGGGCGTAAATTCGTCTCTAGCTCTATAAAGCTTTATTTATACATTCGTACAAATCTATACAATAAAACAATATTAAAAGGAAATTGCTAAGGTTGATTTCGAAACATAACTTTTATATAATAATGTCCCACTTCTTAGAAGCTAGGGACTAAAAACTCTATTTCAATATTACAATACATAAATTATATATAATTAATAACCATGTATATTTCCAATCCTCAATCTCTCTCAATACGGCCGGTCCTTGTCGGAGATGTAGACTAAAACCTTCTAGAGAGAAATTATATTAACGGTCAAGAAGGGAATAATTTATATGTCACAACACATAATGTCAATCAACTTACTCTCGTCTCCTGTAACTTAATAAAGCGCTTTGAGTGTTAATTTTAAACCAAAAAGTAATATAACGCTAAAAAAAAAACTTCTAAAAAAAAAATTAAATGGCGTTGAGCAGATTATGTAGATGAGCTAACAGACCATTGTCGGACTCAGTCTGATACCGTAAATATAGGCACTAGAAAAGTGAAGACCAAGTGCTATCTGGTCAGACAACATACTAAAGTGGCCTTTCATCAATAGATCACAACAGGGACATTTAAAATCTCCTGGAGGAGGCCTTCCACCTTCGGACAACGCGGGTTCTTACCATTCAGAAAAATAAACAATATATATAAAAAAGGTTAAAGAGTTAACATTGTATAGATATTTTCGTTTATAGTTATTTTCACTATTATATATATGCTTTATTTTTGTAATATTAGTATTATTTTTGTACTTATTTTTTTGGTGAGAAATATTAGGCTTTTTTTTAAATTTATATTTGATAATGATACTTTTTGAATATATACGTAGTGAAACTTATCCATGGTCTAGGAATCCATTTAAAAGAATTACAGGGCCTTGTTACCCACGAACTACCTCTGATGATCGAAATGGTTACAGTTCATCAGTGAGAGTAAGCGTTTCTATGTTTTCAAAGAAATTTCAAATCGGATTGAATCAGTAATACGCTTTTGTAGTTCACGTGCGAATATTCCATGAGCTTTATTCTCGTTTATTTTGCTTTCAGTAATAACAATACATCGATCTATGCCCTTTGGGGTTTAGTTTATTGCAAACCGTTAACTATAAATCAGTTTTAGCACGACATTTATTGTATTGCTTCTAGAACCTAGAATATCTCTCTACTTTTTAATTAGGGGATAATAATACGAGGAGGCTTATACTACGGATATTAATGACACGAAAGAACATGGATTGTCCAATTAATGTTAAGTTTTAAGTTTTCCTTAACAGTTTGATCAAAATTAGTAATTTAGGATTATAATAAAAAAGTAACAATTATCGTCCTTAAACTTTTTATATTTATAATATAAGTGTGTGCATTATAATGTTTGCTTTATACCTTTATCATATTCCCAAACAACCTCTTATATACGTAGAACGAGAAACGAGCGAGGATTATCGTTAATTAACGCAAACATGATCTATAAATTTTCGAACACAATTATTCTGATTTGATGGTCCATCTTCCCGAGAACAATAACCAGTTTAAATTAGAGTCATTTCTTCATAGACATTTCATGTTATTTCTTTCTAAAAAATGCATCATCAGCCTTGATAGTCCACTGCGACATAGGCCTCCCTAATAAACCCCTTCTATGGGGGTTGGACCGTATCCCACCACGCTGGTCCAATGCGGGTTGGGGTGGTGATCCGACGCATGGATCATCTTACTTTTCAGACAACTGGAGTGATTGGCCCTAATTGCTCTAACCAACCAGGAAACAATAATGAAAATTTATTGTGTCCCCTGCGATTCGAACCCACGACCTCCAGGTTTCTAAAGCACACGTCCATACCACTAGGCTGGAGGAGTTCTTTCTTTTCTAAAAATATATTGAAAGTTTTAATAAACTTTATGAAATACGCTTTCTGTCGTGGAAAATCATTAATATACTAATTATCCTAGTGAGGATAACGGATTTAATCTCTAAATATTAAATTGTCATTGGTCCTGATAATCATGCCAAATTTCAAAGTAGTCCGACATTTTGAAGATGGTCAAATCATGTCCCATCATACTGGTCCATATTAATATGTTCAAGAAGCTAATAAAGCGTATTAAAAGTAACTCAATGTTAATATTTTAGGAAAATACATTACATACAAGGCTATAATAGAAAATCTCTTCTTATGGCATACGCAGTCAGACGAGCAGTTGGGCCACTGATGGGAAGTGTCACGACGCCAGACACTGGCAACTGCAGTGGTATCGCCAACGCGCTGCTTATCGTGAGACATAGGTGTTAAGCTTCGTTTACCCAGTAATACGCTGGCTACGGTGCCTTTCAAACCGGAACACAGCAGTATTTTCACACTACTGCTTCGCGGAGGAAATAGCACCGCGGCGGTGTTCACCCAAACGGTCTCTTGTAAAAGGAGACCACCACCGGTACAAAACTTTAACTTTTAACCTTTTATCATCATCATCATCATACAGCCTCCCAACGAGCCGCCAAGGCACGATCCTGCGCCACGTGCATCCACCGACTTCCCGCACACTTGCGCAGGTCATCACTCCATCTCGTGGGGTCGTCCCACTCTGCGATGGCATGGACGACTGCCTACTGAGAACCTTTTTTCCCCATCGGTTATCGGCTCTACGAGCTAAATGGCTGGCCCATTGCCACTTTAGCTTGCTAATCTTTGGTAAGTCGGTCACCATCGTTCTGCTGCGATGTCTGTATTACGCACTCTATCACGCAGAGAAATTCTGAGCATAGCCTCGCTCCATAGCTCGCTGAGTGACTTGGAGCTGTTCATACGGCCAGCAGTGAAGGACCACGTCTCAGTTCCAGGTACCACTGGCAACACGCACTGGTTGAAGACCTTAGTTTTAGGCATTGAGGATATCGGACAAGAGGATACGTCTAAGCTTCCGAAAGCTGCCCATCCGAGTCGGATTCGTCGATTGACTTCTGCTCAGTTGACTTACCTAGCGGACTATTGTCCCCAGGTAAATATATTGGTCAACAACTTCGACATGCGTCCTCAATAACCACCGGGTAGGTAATGACATGAGCAGACTACTAACTTTAATTTTAGATTATTATCAACCCTAATATATTATTTAAAAATTAGGGCCCCTTTTAACCAAGCTTTATCTCTTCCGCTTTAAACAGTTTTAGTTTTTTATTATACATTATATTTTTACTCTTTTACCACATTTTACCTTATTCAAAATTTTATGTACTTTTTTAGGATTAGGTGAATTTTTCAGCGTCATTTAAAAAAGCGTATTAATTAATACAATGTACTAGAGGTAAAACTTTCAGGCAGCCCATATTTATTCGGTAGGTTTATTTAGTTCATATGAGTGGATAGCCTGCCTCCATAACCTAGTGGTATAGGCGCTTGCTTTATAAACCGGAGGTCGTGGGTTCGAATCCTGCGGGGACTAAACAAATTTTCATTGTTGTTTCTTGTTCGTTAGGACATTTAGACGATCACCCAATTGTATGTCAAAGTAAGATGATCCATGCGTCGGATGGGCATGTAAAAGTCGCCACCCAGCAACCAGACAGCGTGCAGGGATAGGTCCAAAACCCCCAATGGATAGGGTGTATTAGAGGAGGCCTAGTCCAGCAGTGGACATCAAAGGCTGATGATGATGATGATGGATAAATTAAAATTATATGAAATGCAAATGCCAATACTCAGAACTTTGCCAAAGTTACCGCGGCATGTTTGATTTTATCGACACTACAGCTGTTTGCGTAACATTTTATGTTTATGAATTGCTATTAAAATTTACCGGTTATTGGCGATCTTCCCGTTTTATCGCTCTTAACTTTCAATAAATACTAACTTATGGGTATTATTCAAATAACTATAGAAATGTTGCGGACGTTTTTGGAAAGGGATGAAAACATCACTCAGTGTATGAATGCTTGTTTTTAATATTTGACAAAGCTTTAAAAAATATTAATTTAATATACGTTTATCGAGAGTAAACTAACTTCAAAGATATCGGTTGCGAAATAAGCATCATAATTATGGTGTATTTAATATTAGAATCAATAATAACTATTATGTATATAGTAATAAAGAAATTGATCGCAGAATTTCTTATTGATGGTAAGTTTTAGGTTCTAAAAAACTGTGTAAAATCCACTATAAAAGGACTCGTAATGAGGAAAATCAACTTCGAAAGTGAATCGATGTCTCTTTTAACTATACATTTATATGGGCAGGACTAGTTTAGTTACTTCCCACATAGAAAACTTTATCAATTAATAAACTACGTGTCCATTCTGAGATATTCAAATATTGTAAGCTTTTTGACAAAAAGGATCAATACGAATATTCTCATTTTTTAAATAACTATCTGTGATCTTCAATATTCTAACATGCAGTTTACTATATAGCTTTGACATAAGCACTGCTGACTTTTTGAGACCAATTAAAACACTCTAAATGTGTACATTGTTCGGTACTTATTTAAAAACATGCCTGTAGGTACAAAATAGCCAACAATTTTAAATCCTTATGAATTAACATTAACAAGAAAATTTGACCAACTTCAAACTGCGTTTAAGTATTTTAAACAATAAAAGCAATAACAACGTGCTTTCTGTGTGAAATTGCTTAACAATCTAAATGCACCGCAGTTTAATGCTCTGACTTTTTATGCAATAATTTTTATGTGCACTTAAACTGTATTATCTTAAAAAAAGGTTTACATTAAAACGCTCATTGTATGATGTTCTCAAAACAAAGAACAGGAGCATACTCCTGTAAACTTTATTGTAGGTTAATTCAGTAGTATAATAGCATAAAATGTTTATGTCTATCTATAAAGGTCTAAGAGTCAAACATATTTTTTTCAAATTATATAAATAGTTAAGCGTGATAAAGCCGCATTTATTTCCTGTCATCGCGTCATGCAAATGGTATTTAAAAGTTTCGAAACGTCGGATTGAAAAGTAATAAACAAAACCTTTATTAAGATAAATTATTTTGTTCTCCAGCAATAAATAAAGACAACACACAATTCAGAAGAGTTTGTGACTGAAATTAATGATAAAGAGTGTCCAAAGGCCTGTAAATAGGTTTATTTCCAAAATCCATCATCCAAACCAAAAGGGACGAAAAATCTAAAAGGTTGATGTATTAATCGCGTAAAAAAAGAAATGATAAAGATAAATTATATTCAATAGAAACGGATAACCCTGTGTTCTTTAATGATTTTCACATTAATGAAGATCAAAACTAAATTATAGGTAACCCAAAAGTCAAGACAACAACTGCCGTGTTTGATAAAAAACTCTTCACCGGTTGGTCCTCTTTTCCGGAGACCGTCTTGGAATTTCCCCAGGTCTTTTCCTAAACGGTAATGTAAAACCCTTTCTTGTGTTTGTTTCAGGGAAACCACCCGCGTAACCTAAACAGACGACACCCTTTGTCTTAGGGGGGCGCATTGGCGAAACCCGGTTTGCCTGCATGGTGTCGGTGATCCGACGTTGCCTCGTATCCAAAAATTATTAAAAAATAAACCCAAATGGATTTGAATTTTTTAATAATTTACATCTTTAATTAAGCTAAAAAATTAATTAAACCATTTATCTCACAAAAGCTCGTGTCACGCTCGTAAAAGTTAAAGTTTTTTAATTTCCCTTCCTTTGTCAGTCAAAACGAACACCCTCAAATCTTTTAGATACTTCATAAACTTAAAACAAACATGTTTTCGTTTTTCCTACTTTTTTTTTAAATGTTTAATTTTTCAAATATCATCAACACAATCTTCAATTTAATATTTCTTCATCTCTTGTGTAATATGACTTTCATTCAAGGTAATAAAGGAAAGCAAAATAGATGTAAGAAGGATGTCTTGACTGGTTAGGCGTAATACAGTAATGTTTCGACAGCACAGCATTTTCTTTAACATTTTAAATTTAGTAATAGAATTACTTAAAATAATTGCATAACATTTCATCGATTACGTCCATGTTTACACTTAACTTGCAAGTTACATTCTTCTACTAAACTAAGGAAAATTACTATTTAACATATATTTACTTAGAGTACGCAGTGGTTGATTTTAAAAATAATTTTGAAATAACTTTGACGCATATAACTGATTTTAGTTTAACCGACACTTTTGTCTGGCAAACCAGAGGTCGTGAATTTGAATCGTACATGGAAACAACTTTGTGTTTTTGTTGTTTTCTTGTAAATTAGGACGATTTCGCCCCTATAAGCCCCTATAATCTAAAATGCCGGATTTCTGTTCCAGGCCATCTTTGGAATTTTTATTAGGATATCAACGCTTTTAAATATTTATTTATGCCTGAAACCTTCTTCATTCTTTTAGTGGTAGAAATGTTTCAGCCGCCCCTATGACTACTAGGAAATATGGCTAGGAAACAGAAAAATTACCAACCATCTAAAACATTTTGAACCATGGTTTACTTATCGCAGTTTTCTATAGTCCTGAACACACAATTTAGCAACTACCGACAGCGTTGACTATATAAAGTAAATAATGAAACAGTTTTATCAGGCCATGGTTTTATTTGCTATATATTTTAATTTACTTTAAGTTTTCACACAAACCAAAAGGACCACAGGGACTGGTTAAGATCCTTGTATTTCCTTTCGTAAGCACACAAGCATTAAATATCGAAGGAAGGATTGCTGAACTGTGGCAAATATTAAAAAAATAATTTATGGGGTCTGAAGTCGTTATATATATATATTCAATGGATGAAAAGTCTTTAGATATTGGAAATAGCTTTACTATTATACAGGCCTTTGGAACACCTCTTTTATCATTAATTTAATGTCACAAACTCTTCTGAATAGTGTGTTTTGTGCTTTATTTATTGCTGCAGAACAAAAATAATTTATTTTAATAAAGTTTCGTTTATTACTTTTCAATCCGACGTTTCTGAAACTTTTAAATACCATTGCATGACGCGATGACAAGGAAATTAATGCGGCTTTATCACGCTTTAATAACTATTTATATAATTTGAAAAAAAAAATGGTTAACGCTGGCTTAACCTTTATAGATAGACATAAACTTTTTTTATACAATTGTACTACTTGAATTGGCCTACAATAAAGTTTACAGGAGTATGCACCTGTTCTTTGTGTTGAGAATATCATACAATGAGCGGTTTAATGTAAACCTTTTTTTTTAAGATAATACAGTTTAAGTGCACATAAAAATTATTGCATAAAAAGTCAGAGCATTAAACTGCGGTGAATTTAAATTGTTAGGCAATTTCGCACAGAAAGCACGTTATTATTGCTTTTATTGTGTAAAATAGTTAAACGCTGTTTGAAGTTGGTCATATTTTCTAGTTAATGTTAATTCATAAGGATTTAAAATTGTTGGCTATTTTGTATCTACGAGGCATGTTTTTTTAAGTAAGTACCGAAACAATGTACACATTTGAGTGTTTTTAATTGGTCTCAAAAAAGTCAGCAGTGCTTATGTCAAGCTATATAGCAGTAAACTGCATGTTAGAATATTAAGAGATCACAGATAGTTATTTAAAAAAAAATGAGAATATACCGTATTGATCCTTTTTGTCAAAAAGCTAACAATATTTGAGTATCTCAGAATGGACACGTAGCTTTTTAATTGATAAAGTTTTCTATGTGGGAAGTAACTAAACTAGTCCTGCCCATATAAATGTATAGTTAAAACAGACATCGATTCACTTTCGAAGTTGATTTTCCTCATTACGAGTCCTTTTATAGTGGATTTTACACAGTTTTTTAGAACCTAAAACTAACCATCAATAAGAAATTCTGCGATCAATTTCTTTATTATTATATACATAATAGTTATTATTGATTCTCATATTAAATACACAATAATTATGATACTTATTTCGTAACCGATATCTTTGAAGTTAATTGTATAGATTTACTCTCAATAATCGTATTAGTTTAATCAATCATTAATTACGAAGACGGACAGCAACTCAATTCGGAACGTACGGAAGTTATAAATTGCTAGCGGTCCGTACACAGCTCATATCGTGCTTTTTTGTACTTTTGAATGGATGCTTTTGAATTCGCTGAGTTAAAAAGTAGCTGATGTTTATCAAGGATAATATAGCTTTCTAGAGTTGAAAAAATATTTCAAATTGGTCTGGTAGTTTCCCACTTGAAACGAATAAATCTTGAAATTTAATTAGGGTATAAAATATATTAAAAAATTGCACTAAAAAGAGTTTTACTATGTACAGTAATCGCGCAAATAAAAAAAAAATTGCTTATTATTTTTTATCCTCCAATTATATTCGCAAATATTTCATTTTATTGCTATGACCACTGTTAACCTACGATTTTATGATTATCTGTGAAAACTCCGCTCTTTTCATTTCGAATTCTATAGATTTAAGAGTCAATATATTTAAAATTGAATTTATATGTAATCATCTTTAAAGTTTGAAGGTTCCCAATGTTTCTGTTAAATAATGTTTATTTGTTTTGTTAAAAATCTTCTAGTGTTTTACCCGTTAGTTGGTATAACTTCGTTATCGCAAATACTAAACATGGTATGGTGTACAATTAAGTTGTAATATTCCATACCCCTTTCGCCCTTTGCGACGTGCATGGTCAAAATAAAATGAGGCCTTATTCGAATTGATAACCCAGTTTTACTTAACGTAATGTCGTTTATAGATGTCTGATGACCCGTATGAACTTTGCACGAGTGTAACGCTGATACTAAATATATCTTTCATGCCTGTAAACCTACCTGCAAAGGGCCATATTGATCTATAATAATAAGACAACGTATTTAAAGTACATAATTAGACAAGGATTGACACTGTAAAGCTCAAAATCCCTTCCCAAATGAGACCATTTTGTTCAGTAAAATGTAAAGAAAAAAATTACTTACTGCGGTTTTTTCTTCGGTGATAGACATAATATACTAACATGGGCTTGTTTTAAGGTCTATAATACTGTAGTACAATATTTTATTTTATTTTATGGGGTTTAGCTTTTGCAATGTAAGTCGAAATAATGTGTTAGTTTACGACAACAAAGATGGAAACAAATTTCTTTTTTCAATATTCACTCCCTCTTTGAATGTCATATTAACTAATACCGACTATGACTAGAACCGTCTGACCTGAGAAGAACCGGGTTGATGAACTCTGCGTGACTTATTTTCCTTCCTTGTTTCAATAAAATTTTACAAATTTAAACAGAGAATATAATTTCATAGTTCATATTATCTCGGAGCAAACAGTTGATTACCAGGGTAAGTTGAGATTTAAATAGTCATTACAATAAAAATAACTTTTGTGTGAAAAAAGATCTATTAATTATAGACAAATAATAAGTGATCATTTTCTCGGAACCAAATTAGAAACCTCTAAAATTATTACTTCTTTTTCTCGCAATATTATGCGCGTTTTGTCAAAACTACCTCTTATATTACTCTATTTATTAAAAAAAACATCTCTAAGATCCGTTGCGTACTTTAAAGGATTTAAGCATAGTTAGGATTTGACTGACAACGAAAGCAACTTTGTTTCATACTATGTAGTAACTATAGTTAAAATTAATATATACCATTTATAATAGGTATTGTACAAAAATATTTTATGAAAATATTGTTACATCGGAAACAGCTTTTGCTATACATTTCCGTATCGGAGAAAAGGTGCCATGTGCGAGTAATCCGTGTTAATCCAAATAACTTACCCAATCCATTCCCAGATATATCCATTTCATAACGAAGCGTACTGAGCCAGTATATATAACACACTATTGGCTTGGCACTTGGCAAGATTTAATAGAAAAACTATTGCTTAGTTATTGCTGCCATTACTATTTATTTTCAAAAGTATTTCTTTTTACTTTTGCATTGTGAAAACAGACAATTCTTTGACTGAACAATGTTATTTGTTCTAATAATTTCATAATATTGCCTAACTTTAGGATTGTATTTATAAGATCAAATTATCTTTTTCTTCTCACAAAATATATGTATAAAATAATTCATAAAACACCAAAAAGTGATCATAAAATATTGATGTATTATCTAAAGTATGCACCAAAATTAAAAAAAGGGGCAAAAATCGATATTTTAGGAATTGAAAAAACGTCATCGTTAATTGACAGAAATTTGGTTGGAAACAAAAAAAAAATGTTTCGAACAGGAAGTTGACTGTTCGTTATTGACGCATTAATTACAGAAGTAGTATTATTCCATTTAGAATCTGCATATTCAGTATTCAATCAGTGAAATATTTCGTACAATATTTGTGAGTTTGCTTCGAATTTGGACGAATAACAATTATTTACTCCTTTTATTTAAAAATGCTACGCAAAATTCTAATGTCAAACCTGACTTTACGGATATATTTCCATTAATGACACTTGTATGAACTACACATTATATATTACAAAAAGATCTTGAACGTAAGATATAATATACAAATAATAAACTACATGGAGCTGTGTAACATGCGGATATAAATAATAAACTACATGGAGCTGTGTAACATGCGGATATAAAACCTATTTTATTATAAGACACCAGCTCTATAAAAGCTATGAATAATAATATCTACGCAATAACATATAATAAAGCATTTAAATGTGTATCAGTATTGGCGTCGGAATTAATATAAAATATTTACTTTCCTTAAAGACGTAGATTCGTCTCTGGCTCTAGAAAGCTTTATTAATATATACGTACCAATATATAAAATCAAACAGAATTTAAACGTTACCTAATATTACATTATTTTTCATCATCATCATCAGCCTTTGATAGTCCACTGTCCATTAGGGGGTTTTTAGGACTGTATCCCACCACGCTGGTCCAATGCGGGTTGGTGGGTAGACGGAATTTTTACATGCCCATCCGACGCATGGATCATCTTACTTTTCAGACGATTGGGTGATCGGTCCAAATTGCCCTAACCAACTAGGAAACAACAATGAAAATTTGTTGAGTCCCCGCAGAATTCGAGCTCACGACCTCCGGTTTCTAAAGCACACGCCTATACCACTAGGCTACGGAGGCATATGTATTAATTATATATAATTAATAAATATGTAAGTTAAATTAATTACATATATTTTATAAATATGTACATTTGTATAATGACACATTTTCTTGAATATATAAGTAGTGAAAACTTATCCATGCGTCTAGGAATCCATTAAAAGAATTACACGGGCCCTTTGTTACCCACGAACTACCTCAGATGACGACCATATGACACGTTCATCTAGTGGAGAGTAGTAAGTGCGTTTCTATGTTTTCTAAAGAAATTATTCACAAATGGATTGAATCAGTAATACGCTTTTGTAGTTCACGTGCGAATATTCCATGAGCTTTGTTCTTGTTTATTTTGCTTTCAGTAATAGTGATACATTGAAATGAAACGAGTATGCCCTTTGGAGTTTAGTTTATTGCAAAGTGTTAACAATAAATGAGTTAACAACAAACACGACGTTTATTGTATTGCTACTAGAACCTAGAATAACAGTATATTTCTTTGTAATTAGGGGACTAAGAATTTTAATGACAAGAATTAACATAAATTGATGTTAAATTATAAGTTTTATCTCTTAAAAGTTTGATTAGAATTCGTAATTTAGATTTATAATCAAAAAGTAATAATTGTCCTCCTTAAACTTTTTGCATTTATAATATAAGTGCGAAGAATTACCTACCGTGATTGTGTTAAGGTTCATTATAATGTTTGATTTATTCCGTTATCATATTTCCAAACAATTTACTACCTTCTATATACGTTGGACGTGATTCGAGCGAGGATTATCTTTAATTAACGCAAACAATATGCTCTATAAATTTTCCAAAACAATTATAGTGATTTGTTTGTCAATCTTACCGAGAACATTTTTAACCTGCTTATATTAGAGTTATTATTTCGTGTTATTTCTTTTGTTAAAATAATTCTGATAAACTTAAAAAATACGCATGCGGTCTAAGGATGACTAAAATTTGGTAATCCTAATTATCCCAGTAAAGACACCAGATCAAACTATTTTAAATATTATATTATCATAAATATGCTGAATTCCAAAATAGTCGGATACTTTGAAGGTGGTCAAAATCATGTTCAAAGATTCTGTTACATATTAACATACGTAGGTAAATAAAAGCGTATTAAAAGTATCTCAATGTTAATAATTAAGGAACATACATCACATATACAATGGTTAAACTTAGTAATCTTTTTTAAACCCAGACCTTTTAGCTTGAATTTGATAATGGTGCTAGCATTATCAATCAAAATATACTACTTTAATTTTAGTGCCCCTATTAACCAAGCCTTATCACTTCCAAAGCGCTTTAAGCAGTTTTAGTTTTTTACTATACGTTTTACCATTTTACCTTATTTAGAACTTTATGTTTTTAAATATGATCACAAGTATTTTTTATTAAAAAAGGTATTAATTAATACTATTCATTAAAGTTTAAACTTTTGAGCACTCCATATTTCTTCAGAAGGTTTATTTAGTTCATATGAATGGTTAAATATAAATTATACTGAGAAATGCGAATGCCAATACTCAGAACTTATGGCCAATGTTACCCGCGGTATGTTTGATTTTATCGACACTACAGCTGTTTGCGTAACATTTTATGTTTATGAACTGCTATTAAAATTTACCGGTTATTGTCAATCTTCCCGTTTTATCGTTCTTCACTTTCAATAAATACTTACTCAAGGGCATTATTTAAACAAACGGCAAAATGTTACGAACGTTTTTGAAAAGGGATGAAGACAGTACTCGTTATTTGAATGCATTTTTTTTTCAATATTTGACTGAAAATATGCTGGGTATTTAGTGACCATAGTATTAAAAAAAATTACACCAGAATTTATGTAATAAAAATTTTCTTTAAGTCGTTAAAATTACAATGTTGCCTAATTGACCTTTGGAAACCATTTTGCTTAATTATACATTTGTTTTTCTAAAAAAAAATTTGTATTAGTGATGCTATCACGTGAAAATATTTTTTTGCTAAAGCAATATTACATTTCAATAGAATTGTTACAAGGAATAACTGTACTTAAACATGACATTAAACATGAATTTCACTTTGAAGGTTAAGACAAATTTAAAAATATAATTTATCGCCCTACTTAAAATCCGTGATATGTTTTAGGTTATAATTTTATTCACCTGCAGTCAAGAACACGATTTGTTAACGAACGTCGTTTTGAAAGGACGTTTTTTTTATTAAATAATTTACTGACACAAGGACATTCCATTATTATTATAATCTAGTTTTAAAATTGCTTAATTGTGTCGTTTAAAATATCAAGTTTTACAAGTGACTGTTATAGACTAGATTAAGACATTAATCTTTAACAGTGTCACTGGCGCTATAATAGTTGTTACATCAAAATAACCTTTTTAAATTGATAACGTTGTGATATATAACCGATACATATAACAAAATAATACTTAAAAGTTTTCACTAGAGTATTGGCTGGCCTTTCTAAAAGATAGTTGATTTAAGATAATATAAAAATGAAATAACTCTTGCCTCTGTTGGTCATGGGTTCGAATCCTGCAGAGACTTAAAAAAAATTCATTGTTGTGTCCTAGTTGGTTAGGGCAATTTGGGCTGATATTATATGATATAATAACTAAAGAGTTTTTTATCTATTTTATAGTTAAATTTACTATGTTATGATTTTAGACACCTTATTTTCTATTTCTTAAATTCCTATAAAGCTATTAACCACACGACTATCACTATAACCCACACACTGCAGCATTAATTATTCATTTAAAACCCAAGGGTTCATGTGAGCTGGGAATCCTATATTTGCATAAACGCATTCATTACGTGCCTTTAAGAATATTTTAGTATCAATAGTACGATGCTGTGTAATATCTAATTGAATTTATTAAATTGAGTCATTCTCAAAGCCTTTTCGATAAGCAGAGATTTAAAATGTATTATAGAATCCACCCTAATTGGTTCTACTAAAATGCCAATAGTAAAGGAACCCGTGAAGATCAAAATTCGTAGCAATTAAAAGAGTAAAGACGACAACTGCGTGTGTTTGATATAAACTTAATAGAATTACAGTAATTATAAAAATAATGGATACCAAATTCGAAAGCAAGATATTGAATTTTTTAAATGATAATGCAGCCAATTTTAATAAGGCAGCTTAACCAACTAATTAAACGGCTTATTTAATTTTACCAAAGCTCGTTTCATACTGGTAAAGTATGAAGTTTTGTAGTTTCCGCTTTCTTTGTCAGTGTTACGATGAAAAACAACACACCCTTATGATCTTAAATACGTCAGTTACAATAAAGCAAACATGTTTAATATCGTTTAACATATTCCTTCTCAATATTTTAACTTAATGTTTAATTATATTACAAATATTATCAACAGAATCTGAAATATAATATCTTTATCTCTTTTGTAATATAACTTTAATTTAAGGTAATAGAGGATGGCAAAGTGGATGTGAGGAGGATGTCTTGACTGGTTAGGCGTAATGCAGTGATGTTTCATCAGTACAGCGTTTCCTTGAGCATTTGAAAGTTAGTAATAAAATTCATCATCGGCCTGTGATAGTCCACTGCTATCCATTAGGAGTTTTTTTTGACTGTATCCCACCACGATGGTCCAATGCGAGTTGGTGGGTGGACCGACCTTTTACATGCCCATGCGACGCATGGATCATCTTTCTTTTCAGACAATTCGGTGATCGGCCCATATTGCCCTAACCAACTAGGACACAACAATGAAAATTTGTTTGACCTCCACTTTCTAAAGCATATACCCGTACCACTAAGCTACGGAGGCAGTAGTAATAAAATTACTTCAAACAATTGCACGATACAGACATAACATTCCATCGTTTACGGCCATGTCTATAGCTCACTTTCCAGTGAACATTCTTCTATTAAAATGAGAAAATTACTGCCTTACATTGACTTACTTTGAACTGCGTAAGTTGTCAGTTATAAAAATAAATTTTATATAACTATGACACATATAACTGATTTTAGTTTAACCAACACTTTGGTCCGGCGGTATTGCAAACCAGAGGTTTGGGATGTAAACCGTACGTGGAAACAACTTTGTGTATTTTTTTTGTTATGGTAAGTCAAAACGATTTCGTCTCTACAACGCATCTAAAATGCCGGTTTTCAGGTCCAGGCTATCTTTGGATGTTAATAGGATATTAACGCTTTCAAATATTTATTTATGCCTAAAACCTACTTCATTCTTTCAGTTGTAGAGATCTTTCAGTCGACCCAATGATTACAGACCCTATGATTACGATGCAGGCAGACGAGCAGTCGGGCCACCTGATGGGAAGTGGTCACCGACAATATCGTGAGACAAAGGGTGTTAAGTCTCGTTTACCCAGTAAATATGTTGGCTACGGTCCCCTTCAAACCGGAACATAGCAGTGTTTTCACACTACAGCTTTGCGGCAGAAATAGGCCTCGCGATGGTACTAACCCAGACGGTTCCCTGTAAAAAGGGGATTTACCACCAGTAGGAAACAGAAAGATTAACAAACATTTAAAAGATACATTTAAAACATTTGAAACCATGGTTTATCTATCGCAGTTTCTATCGTCCCAAACACACAATATCGTAAATAGCGACGGCGTTGACTTTATAAAGTAAACTATAAAAGAAATTTATCAGGGCGCAGTTATACAGCCATGGTTTTATTTGCTATATATTTTAATTTATTATATTTTTGCATAAATACCAAACTAGAAACAACCAGTATTACAATACAAAATTTATACGGGAGAAGTTAAACATTTACCCCTCAAATTTTCTCCTTTAGAATCTGCATAGATATAATTTTTGTTCAGCTGGTTGCGTAAAAAGCCTCAGTAGTCACTCAAGAAAAAAATATATCGAATATCAGCTGCTTGGAAACCAGTCAAAAAATGTAGCTGCATTTACGAGAACATTCTACGTATTCTTTTGAGATAATTTTTAAATAAATCTGCATCAACAGAAATTTATATCTGAAACTTATACTTTTAAGCATTTAAGTCACGTTATATAATGTGCTTGAATATTAGAATAGGCTTCGAAACTGTGAATATAATTAAATACAGAAAATAAAACTACAAAATTTACGCGCGTGATCTGTAACATAATACGTACAATTCACTGTGCATATAAGTGTCTGATAAAAGGTCACGAAAATAAATATGAGGTGACCCTACACGGCAGGTGACATATTGTTCATACTAGGTACTGTCGACGTACGAAGAACTGACATAAAATCTTCATCATTAAATGGAATTGGGGTATATCGTTTTTGAATTATCACATTGTGACATGTAACTGGATGCACTTTTTTTTTAATTTAGTCCGTGTGTCTGTTAATGATAATCTTTGAAATGGTTAATCCGAATTTAACTATATAACTGCGAGTAACTAAAGCTACTTTTTTCTTATAAAAAAAAGCTAACAAAAGTAAATTTTTATATTATATTATACACAATGCCGCCACAACACGACAAAGCCGCGCGCAACCGCTAGTATATAATAAATTAATAATGTAACTGATGTAAAACACTACACTTTTTATGCGTCCCTTTCATAAATGAACAGCCGTGTGACGTGTTCATGGTCAGGAAAGCGCTCGAAAATTCGTTTGTTCTTCGGTAAAATTGGTATTAATTAATACTATGGAATACTGTCAATGCTTTAGGTAAAATTACCTATGCTAAATAGATAAATTGTATTAAAACCTTATTAATTAAAACAGCATCTTACTAATTAAGAAGACAACAAACAATAATATAGAAGATTGTGTTTTATTTATATATTAAAAATTAATGCCTGTAAAAAATTTGTTTTTGATTTTTCATTTAATGTATCAAAGTTTGAAGAGGTTGTATTGTACATCTGTTCAAAAATTATAATATCAACTTATTCAAATTAAAATATTTTTTTGTTTTATATGTGTTATTTGCTTTCGTTAAAAGTATTTTGTACTCGACTGTAGAAATATCTAGTCGAAGGTCCATTAAGAATCAACGCTGCTCAATTCAATTGTAGGATACCCGTCACAAAAACGGTGGGCACTTGGCATTGTAATAGACGTTCATAAGATCTGTATCACAAGAATACTTGAAAGTGAGCTGGATTTTTTTATCAAAAGACGTTTTTATGATGTCCTTGTCGGAGTGGATAGTACATGTTAAGTGCGATTTTAATGAAAGATTTCAAACAGTGCTTTATGATGCCTCGTTGTTTAAATTGCTGGTAAATAGCATTTTTTTGGAGATTGGTTAGTAAATTGAGTTATTTTTAATCAAGTAAGAAAAAAATTTAATGTTAGAGAATATGACGTATTTGTTAAAAATTTTCGGTTATAAATTAATACGACTGGCAGTGAACATGTTCATCAGAGCAATCGTTAATATGTTAAGGATATACGGAAATGATACAGAGTGATATAATTAACACCGACCACATAAAAGTTTTGTGTGGTTGTTTGTGATGAAGGAGGTCTACATAAGAACATACATTAAAAATAATCAGTAAAGTACATACGCTGCAGGTAGATTTTTAAATTCAATCATTAATGATTAATTTAAAAATTCAATCATTACATTTTTTTTACTAAAACAACTTCTAAATGCGATGTAATAAGATTGCAAAAAACGTTTTGACAAACCAATCAGCAAATACTTTTGATTATATTCATTACTTCATTATTGTAGCAAAGTAAATACATATTTAGGATAAATCTTTCTTGTACAATTATTGGTCCAACCCTTTTCCACGTGAATTACCATAAATTTGCTCATCCCAAGCTCCCAGGTCATTGACTTGTCCAAACCCTACATATTTTACGGCAATTTCATTTGAAGGGACCATTAGGCGGGATATAACGTGGGTATTGTGTCCTGAACTACTTTCCCATATACTCATCATTAGCCTAATTATAGTGTGGTCAGTAAATTTCGATCAATATTAAGATAAATTCAACAATTTTGTTACAACTTAGCGTTGACTTGGCCAGTTAATCTAAACAGTTAAAACACAGTATATTGGAACAACTGATTATGTGGTAAATTAAATTCTGATCTAAATAAATTTCAAATAATAATTTGGTAATCCCAAAGTTTTTTTCTTTAACGGAAAATCAAATAAGGTACACGTAATACTCTAAAACCATAAACTCCTTAAAAATGGTTAATTACTAGAGCGCCCTGCCTATCTATGTCATCATAAAATTCTCATAAAATATTAATGCAGAAAGTGTAAACGAACTATACTATTTCTAATTTATTATAATTACTTATTTGTTGCAAGTTATAATACAATTAACACAATTTTTATAATAAATAAAACATGTAACCTTTCGCTATTCATGAATTCTGTGAATTAAATTTGTATAGAAGCCTTCTAAACAAAATTCATTTAGAGTTTCTGTGTAAGCAAAACCAGTTAGTATTCCAATTATAATTGTTATATATTTAATAACTTTAGAGTACGAAGTGTTTATAATAGTTGTTAATTTTAGTGCTGACGCTTTGTAAAGTTTAACACTATGATCATTACATTACAAATAAAGTAATTTAATTTTATAATCTATTAATTAATATACATTAGTATATTTTCTCGTATATTATAAGTCATCCTCATTTTTTAAATATTAAATTAATGATTGGATTTAATATTAGAGGGACCTATTTGGCTAAATTATAATATTAACTTGGTCTGTTAAATTATATTGCTAAATTATTAATTTTAATATTACGAATTACATACGTTCTTCTACATGTGTACACACATTAAACGGACAACACTAACCAAGGCCTATTTTGTTACAGATTGTAATGAACGTCAGAAATAATGCCGGTGGATCAGTCACGCTGTCCCCCAATAGCAGTAACAAATGAACTCCGAAGATGGACGCGACAATGACCTTAAATGCTAACGAAATAGAGATGAATATCTCGGAGCGTGGGCTATGTGCAGATCATTGTCGGAATGTCAGCAGCCAGGATGTCTTCAAACCTGATCCTTATTTTGATCTTGTGTTCATTGAAAACACAACTAGCAATGAGACGAACTACAGAAAGATTATAGGGACTAACCTTGATCTAAACGACTCACTAAATGACTTGTACAGTGTGGAACGAACGTTTAACGTGACTTTTGCAAATTATACGAGTGATAGCGCTAGTGTTAGTGATGGTTATAACTTTTGGGCTTTGTCACTATTAGTGTTTCCTGTACTGACTCTGTTTGGCAACGTCCTTGTTATACTGAGTGTAGCGCGTGAAAGAAGCTTGCAAACAGCAACCAATTACTTTATAGTGAGCTTGGCGGTAGCAGATCTTCTGGTTGCAGTCGTTGTCATGCCCTTTGGTGTTTATTATTTGGTACGTGTTAGCGAGAAAGATGTTACGTGAAGTAATAATAATTTTTAGTTCTTAGATTTACATCGCAAATATTGTAAAATACATTTATATAGTATATAGTCACTCAAACCTCGTGAAGAATAAAAGTTTTTTTGACAATCAATAAGGAAGTGTAATGCTTCTATATTGAATAGAGATATTTGATTTTGACTTTCAACAACTTCATGTCATAAACGAATGTAAAGAAGACTGAACTGTTACAATTGATTTTTAAACCATGTTTATGATGAATAGTTCTTATATTAATGCGTAGCGTATTCTGTAAGGATATAACAATGTATATAAATGTGGTATAGATATATGATAAAGAAGCTTGGAAACTAAATAAAACTAATTCACGTAAGTGTTCCAGCCCCCTCCATAGTCTAGCGGTATTGACCCTTGCTTTATAAGCTGGAGGTCGTGGGTTCGAACCCCGCTGGGAAACAACTTTGAGTTATCGTTGTTTTGTAGTTCGTTAGGACAATTTGGGCTACTCACCCAATTTTCTGAAAAGTAAGATGACCTATGCTTCGACTGGGCATGTAAAAAGTCAGTCCACCCACCAACCCTCTTTGGAGTGTGGTGGAATGCGATCTAAAAACCCCTTTACGGAGACGGCGTGCATAGGGGAGGAGTGGACTAACGCTGGCTGAGAATGATGATGATGAGGTTTTTTAATACTTATATCCATTTAAGTCACAATAATACTTATAGTTTTGCAATTAACATGCAAGGCAAGTTCAAAAAACAGTAAAATAAACATTTTCCGTTTTAAAGTTTTCCGTTTAAAGTTCCTTCTAAACTACGGTTATTTATTTGATTCCATTTGGATTAACCAGTTCAATGGGGAGTGGGGACTGCCAGCGGTTGTATGCGACTGCTATATTGCAATGGATGTGACTGCTCCACTTCAAGCATCTTTAATTTAGTCGCTATATCCGTAGACAGGTAATTCATTTTTACTTTTTTGTAACACATCATAGAATGTTTTCTATGTGTAATTCAGTGTTTGATCTTAAAATCTAAATAAAAATTGTCGAACATAACACAAATCAGTTGTATGTTAACACTTCATTGGTTTGAATGTAGCCATCTTAGTTACTGGGTAAAAAGCAGAAATGGAATGTCTGACACCTTTTTTTATTATGGCAAGGACCTATCAATTACCATCATGTGAACATAACATCCTGCTCATTACATCACTTTAATCGATACAAAATAATAAAATATAAATAAAAATAAACAATTAATGGTTTATATTATTGTCAGGTATATCGCAGTTACCCAACCAATAAAGTACGCAAAGCATAAAAGTAATGCTCGGGTATGGCTCATGATCGGAGTTGCTTGGCTGGTCTCGGGAGCTATCGGTTCTCCAGTTGTACTTGGCCTCAACAACACCCCTGATCGTAGCCCCAACGCCTGCCTGTTCAACAGCACTGATTACGTCATCTATTCATCTCTGGGCTCCTTCTACATACCGTGTATCATTATGATGTTTCTTTATTACAACATTTTTAAGGTAAGAGTACTATTTTAACATATACAAAAAAAAAAAAACAGAAGAAACTTTTGTATTTAACATTGTATTTACTCGTAAGTCTACAAACTTTGATTTGAGAGTTTTAATATTTTGAATCATAAAACTTTGTGAACTGCCTCCGTAGCCTAGTGGTATAGGCGTGTGCCTTAGAAAATGGAGGTCATGGGTTCGAATCCTGCGGGACTCAACAAATATTCATTGTTGTTTCAGTTGGTTAGGGCAATTTGGGCCGATCACCCAATGTGTCTGAAAGTAAGATGATCCATGCGTCGGATGGGCATGTAAAAGTCGGTCCACCCACCAACCCGCATTAGACCAGCGTGGTGGGATACGGTCCAAAACTCCTAATGGAGGGAGGTGTATTAGGGAGGCTCTGTCCAGCTGTGGACTATCACAGGCTGATGATGAAATCTTTGTAGTCCTTTCCATCGAAATATGGTAGTTTAATTATCTGCTCATGTAAGTTTTCAGTTTTATTCATTATTTAAAGGCTATTCGCAAAAGGGCAAAGAGCAACGGACAGCAAAGAAAACCGCCTCAGCTATAGGATCAACAGTTTCCAGTGGCACAGCCGCAGTTATCATAGAAAATGTGTCATTCAAACAACGAACAAACGACAGTGGTTGTGCATTGCAAGACGATCGGCCAACATTTACAGCATCCGGTAGCAATGATGATGATGACGATGAGAAGTAAGACTTATATAATTCAAATCGTAAAACTTAAATGTTTCAATTCAACGATTACTATTTATGAATTTTATTTAATTTTTACCGATGTGAGTATAAACAGATTCATAAAATGATTGTTACAAAAACATTTTTGGTACATTGAGAACATACAGCCCTAATAATTTTAACATAACTTCTATCTATCTGCTCTGTTAATAGGTTAAAGAAACTATATTGAAACATTATTGATATAATCTCAGTTCTACAACTGAAATATAAATATGGCGTTACTCTCCCCAACTAAACTCATGACACATTATAGGTCAATCACGATTTACCTTATCCACAATGTTAATTTTAGCTTTCTTTAAATACAAGAACTTGACGCAAATTGGCCGTAACATTAATTTAAAAAGTAACACTGCATTCGATCTTCTACCTGGGTTGGATTATGATCCAAACAAAAAAAGAGTGATCTTGGTATCTGTTCTACAATTGGTCCTAATAGTAATAGCATAGGTCCTATTCTTCCAGTTTCGATCGTACCGAGATGGGAGTGTATGCTGACGAGTTAGCCAATACAAGGTCAACGAGATTTATGCTTGCCGCAGTAGTAGAAGAGACTGGTCTGTAAGTAATGGCTTGAAGAAGTCGCTTTGGCCTATAACCGCTTATTTGGCTTATATCATGAATATATATATATATATATTTTATCATTGATTTTAAATATTTATAATATATATATTCAAATCGTAAAAGTAATATATTGCGGCAACCATTAAAATTTTTTGTCATCTTCCACAAAATTTGCTCAAATTTAGCACATCATGGTCGAATGCAGTGTATTCGATATTGACATATTTAAAATTTAAATGATTTTTTTTCGATCACAAGGATTAAAAGTTGATAACTTTTTAATCCCTCCGTGTAGTTTCGACAAAATTTAACACAGTCAAGTGTATCATATTAGACCCAAACATATTTGATATACAATTCAAATGCTTACCACATTAATGAAACGTTAACATTAGCCATGAATAATTTATGTATTAAGTATCAGTTTTGCGAACAGTATCATGGCGAACTTGGCATCACCGATACCAATGGTGGACCCGAATACAAACAACGACTCTGGTTATGTACCGTCTAACATTGATGGCGACAAAGAGCACACACCACCGCCATCGCCAAACCAAAAGGCAGATAAGATTAAAGAAGAAAATGCTCCTACTTCTAAAAGACCTGAGTTAAAGTAAGTTAAATGTTATACAACGTGGTATAAAGCCCTTTAACTAATTTTACCATTGCTAATACCCTATTCAAAATTTGCCCAGTAATGTGAAAAGACATTTTCTTGAAACACAAGCTAGCTTATTTAATAAGCAACTTAAAGACGCATTAACGACTATCATATAAGCTTTTTAATTTAATATAAAAGTCATAAATTTACCATATACATCTTTTATCGTATTCGCATTAGCAATAGAAAGTATTATAGTAAGAGTATCGAATTATAAATTTTACATTGTTTTATAAAACTATAATTATAGTATTTTTTTAACAAATAAAAATAGTAACTAATAATAAATAATATTAACAAGTTTCAATAAAGATTAGAAAAGAGTGCAAAAATGATTCTTCAAATGTATTTTTTTTTCTAATTGAAACATGGTTGCTCGTTGACAGGAAGAAGCTCAGTCGACTTAGCAACAGTTCCATGATAAGTACACCTCGCAGAAGATTCAAGAGCGCTGCCTCAGCAGCACGTTTCACCATGTTCCGCGCCAATAGAGCCGGCAAGTTGCGTGCCAAGTCATTTGCGAAGAAGGAAAAGAAAGCCACACAAACACTCGCAATTGTTCTGGGTATAAATATATTTATTGCTTTTACATGTAGAATTTTGGCAGGGTCTAATTTTTCGTATTGATGGTTATTGCAATAAGGTTTCAATTTTTTGAGAAGCATATCTTAAAAAATTGATGGACTTTTGGCAAATGTATTATGCAAAAATTATATTCGTCCTATGTTATTAAATGTAATAATTTTTAAAGTTACCAGTTTATTGTATTTTTCTTGTTGAAGATAAGATAATTCATTCACAATAAAAACATTCACGTTTTACTTGCAGGTGTTTTCCTCTTCTGTTGGGCGCCATTCTTCACTTGCTCGGTATTAGACGCGCTCTGCACGAAATTCGGTCTTTCCCACTCCCCAGGGGTGACGGTTTTTATATTGACCACTTGGCTGGGTTACATAAACTCTTTTCTAAACCCTGTTATCTACACAATCTTCAATCCCGAATTCCGGAAGGCGTTTCGTAAAATATTACATTTCGGCACATAGCCCACCGACTTCTACTTCGTGTACACTTAAAGTTTCCCTGAAACGTGTACCTCAGGACGATTCTGGTTCATCGAAACGTGGAGAAAATATAGTGTTTGCGGGCACGATGTGATAGTTTGCTAAACAATAAACACTTATACAAAGGTTGGTACAGGTAAATCGCTTGATGACTGATAAATTTTAGAACCTATTTCCATTGAAAGTGAATCAAGAAAAGAAATACTTTTGCGTCTAATTAATTAGTCTGTTGGAATCCAATAATAATCGTAAAATGTATCGAAGAAATATTTTGAATACAAACTATTTTTCAGTTTATAAAAAGTATTCTAGAATTTTTTTATCGTGTTTACAGCTGTTTATACTTTCTCATCAATAAGTGCCTATATTTCACCTGAATATTTATTTGACTGAAATGGAATTCTTACTACTTTGTAAGCTAATGATGGCTAGCTTTCTAACGAATTAATGGTATATAAGTGTGTAGCAGTTAAAACGTTTAAATCTTTGAAAAATAGATGATATTGGCGATATTTTTGTAAAAAGCTATGCTATTGTTAAATGTTGTAATATCCAACTTAAATTAGTCTACTTATGTATGTATACTAATAATTTAAACTTCTGTATATAGCTAATCTACTTCCTGTGGTTGTGATGTATAAAGGTTGTATAGTATTTAGACCCCTGTACTCGTATTTGATTTGTCCAGCTTTAAAATAGGTTGCTTGTATTTTTGTATAAATGTTAATATTGTAGAAATCTTATCAACTTAAACTAATACGAAATAAATAATAACGATAATTTACCGTGTCTACGCTTTACCTGTCCATAAATATATTAGACGCAGTTGTTTTGTTATTAAAATTAAATATAAAATGTGGTTTATAATTTTTTTAAGTCTGTTAAGTAATACCTTCATATTAACACTAAGAAAATGTGTTATGTTCTTTAGGCATTTTTTAACCTTTACGTTTTGTTTTTCGAGAGATCATTACTTCAAATGTTTATTAATACGTACGTTAATATATACGTACTACTATATATCTATATAATTTGAACTACCAAGTTATTTATATGTCATAAAAAACTCATTCAACGATATTAAAATTACATTTTAGAAAATTCAGTGGTCTAAGGGTTACCAGAAATAAATGGATAGAAGAGGTCAGTCATTGCGAATATACTGAAGAGTCCAAAGTGGACTTAATTGAATTCTCACAATTTTTTTTATTATTAAAAAAAATATTAAATTTATTCCAACAATAATGATGTAAAAAACCAAAACGTAATTAATTTATTGGATATGGTCTTTATATTAATAGTAACTAAATTATCATACGCAGTTTTCACTTTATACATGCAAATAGTAATTTATGAGCTGAAATGTCATGGTTTGGAAATAGTTCGTAAAAAATTACAAAAGTCATGATATTAAATATGGAAGTCCATAGTTATTACCATTACATGAAAAGCTGTTGTCTTTGTTTGATTTTCAGTTTTTCACTGTAGACTTATACAGGTTAACAGATTCTTAGCAACTAATAACACTTAATGAATAAGCGCTTCATGTTGCTTCGTAGTAAAGGATTTAATATTGAAAACTCAATATGAAAATTTTGTTTAAAGCCTATGCCAAAGAATGAAGTTTTTAAGAGTCACCTATAAAGATAATGCGTTTATTAATGTTAGAGACCAATGTTGTGAATAAATTGTCAATAAATAAATAATATTTAAGAAACATATGTCATCCATTTCTATTCAATTACAGATTTACCCTGTTTACGAAATGACATACATAAAATCTTACAAATTGACTCTTTCGTTCCATTCCTTCCTATGTTATAATTATAAATCCAATTTATTTTTAAAACATCAATAAAGTAAGCGATCTAATGATAAGTGATCGCCGTCTCTAATTTAACAATTTGAAGATACCGATGTTTTCTTTAATGACTGTTGAAGAGAGTAGAGACTGATTTTATATGCTTAATAAACTCACAAATTGTAAAACTTATTTAGTAAACAAACTTCTATTTTGCCTACATGACAGAGAGCACTTGCATCTGATAGGAAGGTCACGACGCACATAGAAATCAAATACATGGTATCCAAACGCTGCCTACCCTGAGACATAGGATGTTAAGTCTCGTTTACCCAGTAAATACGCTGGCAACGGTGCCCTTCAAACCGGAACACAGTGTTTTCACACTACTGCCTTGCGGCATAAATTGGGACCGCGGTGGTACCTACCCAGACGGTCCCCTTTAAAAAGCGGACCTACCACCAGTTAACTCAGCTCAAAAAGCAAGTAAATGAAACCCACTTAATCCTAAATTACGTGCTGTGACTTTAAAAAATATTTGATCGTTATATTCACGTGACTAAATAATATAAAAAATAAAAATAACAGACAAGAACCCTCAATACGTGGCGCAGAATAAGGTAAGATTAAAAGTAAGTATAAATTTTACCAAAAGTCGTATCGATATTTGTAACAATTATATACTGATACGGTCCAAAACCCCAATGGATAGGGGTGTATTAGGGGAGGCCTATGTCCAGCAGTAGACTATCAAAGGCTGATGATGTGATGTGTGTTATATACTGACTAAATAGAAGACATTTAGATATACGTTTATTTTCAAAACCAACGCTGTTTACATTTGATTATTAAAAATTACTTAAAACATTTTTACAATGCCATTTTAAGAGAAAAATACACCGAGAAAAGAATTTATTATAATATTTTACAACCTCATATTTTTCCTCAATTCAATTAAAAAGCAATACCTATCTCAGACGTCTTTATTGGTAGCTGGTAGCTTTCGCTCTTATTTGATTTGTAGTCGGTTCGGAATACGTAAAATATTGCATTGTTCCGACCATTCAAATCCCAATACGAATTTAATTCTATATAATAAGCACGCTGATCATAATACTGCTGAAGAAAACCGAATTTCATTTCTTTACCGAATTCATCTCGAGAATTTCTTCAAATATGCATATTTTTTACGTTTACGATTTGGAGCCCTGTTACCTGTTGTTAAAATACGAATTTATACAAAATTTATGCATAAAGTTTCATGCGAAAATTTCATTCGTGAAATGACATGACGAGCAGGAGCTTTAACCAGTAATAACCACCAGATACACATCGTAAAACGGCTTAAATCTGCTCATCGCCCTGAGTGACGTCTCTTTTACCTAGTAATTAAGCTGGCTTTGACGCGGTTCAAACCAGTGCACAATTTTTCAATACTTATAAAGTACTTATATAAGTCAGCATTTATAAATTTATAACAAGTGAAATTTCACCAAAAAAAATATGTCCGACTATACAAGCGGAACCATATTAGTAACAAAATAAAATTACCCCGTGATTACTGTCGCCGCATTTTATATCTCTTATATCTTTTAATATATTTATCTAATCAAAAGGTCGTGTTTACAAATTTTATGTTGATAGAAAGAAGAGGTTTTTAAATGTGATAACTTTTAGTCAACTTACACTATATAATCTTAAACGAGCTTTAAACTAGCCTAAGCGCAATTTACACGAAAAAATAAAAAGTTTATTGTGCGTTTTTCTTAAAACATAGACATATGCGCTCGCAGATTTTACTATAGCTGGTCAATAGTAAAATCCGCGAGCGCATATATTTAAGAAGTACAATTACTTAGAACATACTTTATGTCTATCTTTAAGGGTATTGGCAGCGTTTGTAGTTTAATCGCACGAGGTTGCGATTTCTGGTGCCGTAATTTTTTAATTTTTCTAATATCTATTAAACTACTATCAGAAAAATATTTTGAAACAATTGGAACTGATAAAAAGCTTAATATCTATCTTTAAAAAAAAGAGTGAATAAGATCGGAGCTCTGCAAACAGGAGGAGCGGAGCAAAATGATAACATATATGTATAGAAAAAATATATACGTCCATAATTGAGTGCCTCCTCCTTTCGGAAACTCAGTCAAAAAAATTACAAATACTCAGTTGGTCATATGGTGGTCTTTATAAACTTATTACGTATTCGTAATACAAACAAAAACATTGCTATTCAAATTACTAGAACACTAATCATAATTATGAGTATAGTTAAACTTTAAGTTGATACTTATTGTTCTTGTTAGCAGAATTTTCGAAAAAACGATATTCATATTAGGTACTAAAGAAATTAACCTTGTTTAGTTTTAAACACTATGACGTGTCTTGTATGCTACATAATTTATGCAAATTGTACGAATGGAAGGCGTGGAGGGGCCTTGACTTTTTGCATGAATAGTGAAACTGACACTACTAAAAGGTTGAATGAAATGTATTAACAAAGTTGACCTTTAAAAATTATACTTTTACTTATAAGAAACTAAATAAGGTAGTTAACTGCAGAACCTTTTTCTGCCGCAGGTATCAACTTAATTATTTGTGTACAAGGCACCAAAGCTAAGATAACTTAGGAAAACAACGTAACGCACCATATATTACATACGAAATTAATATCATTTTCAATCATCTGCCAACTTTCTTGACAGTTATTTCTCTTAGTATTATTCTATTTAGTAAATAAAGCTAGCTGCAAAGCGGTATTGTAACAATTTCGGCCAATCACCCCGTTCAGTGTGAACAGCAAGATGATCCATGCGTCAGACAGACATGAAAAAGTCGGTCCACCCTCCAATCCGCATTGGACCAACGTGGTGGGATACGATCCAAAAACCCCCAAAAATAGGAGGTGTGTCTTAGAGGAGGCCTATGTCCAGCAGTGGACACACGATGATAATGATTATGAAGTAAAGTTGCTTAAAACTGATGAATTAAACAGGTTTAAATTGCGACGCGTGATTTCGTCTCGGATAAAAATAATACGACAATTTTATATATTGAAATATTTATAAAACGTAACAAATAAAACTTTACCATTGAAAAACAAATACGTTTAAGAACGATGTTGTTCTATCTATATGTTATATGCCGAATCATGTATATTTCCGCAATATAAAGTAATTAATAAATGGTAACATTAAATGCTAAAAATTATGTACAAACCCTTCACAAAAAGTATTTAATCAAACAGTCAAATAGACAAAAACTGGCGTCGCTATGGCCATGTTCCAACAGATAGTTGAACTAAATATCATAATTTATTACCGACCCATAAGACCTTTCCTTTTGCCCCTTATCCTAACGTTGACATTTACTTATGTAGTATAAGAATAATGCTTACAACTGTTTAGTTTACTCAAACAGTTGGAATTATATTAATGTGTATAAAACTAGTGTTACATCATTAATAAATAGAGTCAGTAGGTGACTTTTTCCTCTCTCGTATCGGATATGTATCCACATGAGTGGATAGATTATTACAGATCCCTTGTCCTATTCGTCTAACTTTGGAATCTATTCTTATACATAGGACGCCCAATTAGTGTTTCTCTCTGTCTTGCTGTGCTGCTTGCTTGCGGTGAATTGCAACCAACTTTGTGGCCGATTATTACATTGGAAGCAGTTTACTGATACTTCACCCATACTTACATGGATATTGTTCAAAATAGGGACGCGCAGTGAACTTATGGAACTTGTGGAAAAATAAAGCTAAATAAAAGAATTCAAACGCCCAAAAAGCGGCGGCATGGATTAGGGAGGGCGTATGTTCAGGAGTGGACTAATACAGACTGATGTGATGAATTGATTGATTCAAAACCCAATGCATAATACAGAACGAACCATAGTAATAATAAAAAAAAACTTTATTTATTTCTTTCAAGTGTAAAAATGATATAGTTTTATTTCATATGTTAGTATGGATAGTATTGCTTAGTTTTAATAATATATAATAAATTAAATAGCGTCAGTGTTAGGTTAGGTGTAAAGGCCACCTCAGGCGGTAAAAGTCTCTTCAAATCTATCATAAAAAGCTGGGTCCGGAGCCCAGTAATTTCCATAATGGTCAAGCTGCTTTCTCTATATCGTCGCTCCAACAGAATGAACCACATCCGCATATATGTATGTTTCTCAAGAGCCCCTGAGATTTGTTGAAAATCTGTGCATGGTGCGAGCTATTGGTTCAAGCAAGGAATGTTCCTCGATGCCCAGACGTTTACTTAGAGTCAGCCCAAATACTTTATATCAAGTTTCATAGTTATATCTGACTCACTCATTGTTTCAAGTTTTATTGGCTTACTGTTTTCATGTAGTTTTTTTACACTTTACACTAAAGGTCTTGTGAAGAAAGTCTCCAAACTAATCTTGAATATTATTTGCATTATACTATTATAAAACTCGAATAATAACTTTGTATTGTTGTTCTAAATTTATTCATTAATACATTTCATTGTTCGGAACAATAGTCATAATAAAAAACGTGTTAATAATGTCATAGTCAGAAGTATATTTTTAAAATGTTTTCTCTCGCAAAGGTTCGCCGTAAAGATTTATTCCAACAACAAATCATAAAAAGTTTAAGGAAAATACGCAGCAGGTGTACGTTAAGTGCCTTGGGCAAAATTTTCTATGCAATAAATAAACAGTTTTCCTAAGTCTCATGGAAGTTTAATTACCGGTTAAAATATTAAATAAACTCCAACTTAATCATTTCAACTTGATGTAGCGGATGTAGCCATTTCTTTTCATTTCACTTCTGACGGTTAAAAACTATTGCTCATTTTCCCCCTGACCCTAACGGTCAGTAAAATTGTACAATTAATAGAAAATCTAAAACAAGCGCAAGGAATTTGTGATTGTTTTATTATACACTTCGCACAATTTTCATAATTAAAAACATATATGCAACCTGAGTTAATAAAATGTGCAGCATTTTCTCGACCTAATATCCGTCCGCCTTTTGGTGCAAATTAATAACTTATCACGTAATCTATTAAAGTAGTTAACATTTGATAATTACCGACACATAAATTATGTACATGTTAATACCTGGCGTTGTCGCGTAGTCTCTAAATCAAATCCAGCGCTCCGAGTTAATTAATTACCAAACCGACAAACTTCCCTAATTATTCAAAGTAGTAAACTGTGAAAGGGAATCTGCCTCTATTACAAATTTCAATACCTAATACGCTACATATGAATCAATCTATTAAATATACGGTTATTAAAATTGTTAATAAATTCAGAGTGATTTGATATATTGAATGTTATCTGGGTTCATTTTGAAAAACAACAAGAGTCAGCTCTGATCCTACAAGTACTCCACGCAAGTAAGTGAGCTAAAACTATCCAGCACGTATAATATTAATATATAACAAATAATATATTATTATTTTTATTTATTATGATATTATTTAAGGCACTTTATAAACAGCTAGGATAGTTTTTATTTATTTATTTCTAAGACGCACCACAAGATTCAAAGTACATTAAAATTAATTTCCAATTAAGACAAAGCGTTTGCAATTTAATCGCACGAGGTTTTGATTTTTTAATGCTGAAATTATTTTTATATGTGAAATGTCTTTGACACCACTACAACATTAATTTTTAAAAAGGAGACCATATAACAATAATCCATTTAAAAAATAATGATCAGAATAGGAGAACTAGGAGCGGCAAAAGGTAAATATATAAAAAACGTCCTTCGAACTGGTACCTCCTCTTCTTTGACAAATCGGTCAAAAAGACACTTGCTATTTAAACTATTTCATTTTGATTAGCTGCACAGTTTTCATATGGTTTACAAGAATGACCAAATAAAATAAAAGATATCAACATCGGTCTGTCCAGTGCTGGACACAGGCCTCGCCTAATTATGCCACTGCTTCTAGTCTTCGGCTTTTCTCATCCAGCCCACACAGGCCACATTGCGATTTCGTTAATCTATTTTACCACCAGGGGTTCTGAAGATGTTTTTAAGCCAAGAGACTCCAGCCAACCTCCTGCAGTGGTTCACCCTTCGTTACAGGAACGAGGCTCTGGCGAACCACCACATTGGACCAGGGGTGGTGGATGCAGTCCAAGACCCTCAATAAAGAAACAGAAAAAGGGCAAAACCAACTGACTCTATAACAACAACGGACGATTCAAGTCCGTAGGAGGGTGAGTACTCTAACCCTGGATCAGGCCATCTTCTGTACATCAGTGGAATATGAGACACTTGCTATTTAACAACTTTATTTTGATGCTGCACAGTTTTCACATGTTTACAAGTTACCCAATAAAGTATTAAAGATATCAAAAATGAACATCAGCTTGTATCAGCCCACTGCTGGACATAAGCTCTACTAACACATCCCCTTCCGATCTTCGGTTTTCTCATCCAGCCCACATCCCATTTGCGATGGACGTCCTCCAGGTGTTGATGAGAGGGATGACCAACATAAATTGAACGTGAGTGCATCACACATCTGCGATGCGGACGATTTCGACATCATGGCTGAGACCACGAAGGATCTCGAAAATGTTAAAGCCGGATGAAGTTTTACTTCATCGGTCTCTGGATGAACCATAGTCATAAAAACCAAGGTCATGTTCATTGACCCTCCCTCGAAATAGTTTGGAGTACATTTACGTAGGCAGAACGCTCCGAACTAGGTGAAACAATTTGGAATGTAGCAACAGAATGATTCGGCTGGAGTTGAAGCTTTTCATAAGCTTTCTTCAAACTTTCTCGTCACCCATCACACAGTGTCTTAAATCAAAAGTCTTCGATCGTCGTCCTACCTGTCTTGACCTACGGTGCCGAGATTTATACACTTACGGTTTGACTGGTTTACAAATATTAAGTCGCTCTACGGAGAAGGCTGCGCTCAGAGTATCTCTAAAGTTGGAAACTTGGAGTGGTGACGGAGACTCGGCGATGTATGTGGGATGCCTTGCGGCAAGACAAAAAATTCTTCGTAAATTGATTCCTAATTAACTTAAAGTTATTTTGAAAATGTTCATGCTTTATTGGATTAATATAATTAGGAAAGATATGCCCATCGTGATACGAAGCTTCATCTAAATAAATCAGAAGTAAATGAAGATATTGAAACTTCGTATCAATAAATTCGTTCTAAGGTCATTCATTTTTATCAAAGAGATCTGATCTTTATTAAGTTATGAATGAAATCAATTTACCAAACTCCTGAATATAAATATCCTCTATAAAGTTGATTACACGATTATTCGGATCGTTGCGAATCTTGATCCGAACGTCTTATTTTACTTTTTTTGTAGACAGCTCCGAATTATTCATAATGCCCTGTAAATGTCAAGTGGCATTATGTCATTACTAAAAGAACATTCCTTAATTTATATCTTAGTTAAAACTAATATTTAAAATAAAGTTAAAAAAATTATTAATAAAAGGCAAAATGACAGGGTGAAACAATATGGTTAATATTTTTCCATATTCGATTATTTTATTGGTTGTTGAAAAATATTTATTTCCTTATACATGTGTTTTATTATAATAAATACAATTTTACCAATAAAACCGTTAATTAAAGTCAATAACTACAAACGTGTTTAACATTTGAATAAATGGTTTAATTTCGTTTGCTACTATGTCATTAAGTTATATAGCATTTGTTTTAATTTTTGTTTTATGATGTTATAATATAATAATAGAAATAACGGTGGTGGTCCTCTTTTTACAGGAGACCGTCTGATGGGTACCACCGCGGTGCCTTTTATTTGAAGAGTATGATAAAAACACTGCTGTGTTCCGGTTTGAAGGGACCCGCAACCAGCGTATTTGCTGGGTAAAAACAACACCTATGTCTCACGGTGGCAGTGCGTTAACGATACTACTGGTATTGCCAATGTCTGGCATCGATAAAACTTTCCATCAGGTGCCGACTGCTCGACTACCTGCGTATGCCTTTAAAAAATAATAATGTCTCAGAATTTGATTTTGACTACAGCGGCCCATTTTATAGAGATCATCTGATAACTACGCAGGAACAGCTTAATATTGCGATAGTGCGAAGGTGAAGCAAACACAGCTGATCTCTTTCTTCCTTAGCCGTACTCACCCTGGTCCAAGAAAGACGATAACCATTAGGTAGAGATAAGACGCGGGACTAACTTTCTAAATACTTCTACCGTTATAGATTATCTTTCTTCCTGACAATCATTGATCGGGCCGCATCGTCCTATCAACTAGAAATCATGAAAAGTTGTCTGACTCAATTTTTTGTTTAACACCTTATTATATTTACAGTCACTATACTTAACACTAATTTTTGGAGACAATTGATTAATTTCAACAAGAAGCTGACGATTAAAACTAAATGAACGTCCTAGCTGATTAAATTTTAAATGTCTTCCAAATTGGAGGAGTTGTGGACGCGACGTCGCCTGACAACACAATCGTCGTTGTTGTAATAATTTTTCATTTTTACAAAAGTAGTGATGTAATTGAATTTAGAATAAATATAATACATTTGAAATTTAGCATCAAACTTGTACCTTCGATTACGTAATCATTTATTATTTGGATTGTCCCACATAATAAAATTTTAAGACGAATTACGTCAAAAATCACTACCCTTATCATTAATAACACAACACAGTATATAGAAATGTATATCGTCCATGTTCGAGCGTGAGGCGTTATAAGATTTTGTTTCGGTCAGCGTTTAGATGCGGGAATTAGTAACGTATATAAGTGCTGCCTATCCTATAACAAATGTCCAAAAATATTAAAAAATATAACGAACTTCAAACGGTGTATAACTTTTATACAGGATCTCTACAAAATTTCACCATGTTTAAATCTCTGAAATCTTTAAAGGTATTCATATTATCAAAATGTAATTATGGCCGCATATCATGAAAAATTGTTTGAAGAATGAAATACTTTTAAATGAGCTTTAAAAAGTCTCATTGAATTTTAAATTAATTAATTTATAGCGGGTTTTATTACGACATTATTTATTTATGCTCACGCGGACGTTGTTGAGACCAATTCAAGAACCACAGCTATATACATCAAAGTTAAACCTATATCAGGGTGTCATTATTCATTTAATTTTACTAATATCTATTAAATATTTGTCACAAAATTATTTTAACAAAAAAAAATATGCCCGCCTTCAAACAGTAAAAACAATTTTCGCAATATATGACTTTTCAAAGGTGCCCAATGCAAAAATTTTTCAACGATTTCGCCACTGCGTTTAAATCCTAATATCTTTTAAAGTATTCATTTAATCAAAATGCCATGTTAACAAATTTAATGCACATGCAATAAATTTTTATTCAATAATAACTTTATGTAAAGTTGAAATACTATTTTTAAATGAATACCTAATTGAAATTTTTTAAATATTTACATCCAGGCTTATTGTAGGTTATTCTTAAAACTTAGATTGCTCTTCCACGTCAAAAGCCAATTTATATACTGATTATGTAACTTACCTATCTCTTGGTAGGCAGGTTTGCAATTTAATCCGAGGTTGTGATTTTGGAAGACGTAATTTTCTTAATTTCTTAATATCTATTAAATCTTATCACAAATTATTGATAAAAATTAGGCCAAATGACAGCTAACACCTATATTTTAATAAGGAATGAACAAAATTGGACACAAGGAACGAAGAAAAAAGCAACAAAAAATATGAAAATATATTCCCACGAAGCGAAAAGTGGTGAAAATAGTAATATTCGTGAAATATTTTTAATAAATGGTATTATTTTGCTTTACATGTACAAAAACATTATGTAGATGCGTTTTGTTGTTCTATTCTATGTTCAACATTTGCTAAAACAAAATGGTAAGTAAGCTTAAATAATGTTGATTTTTCAGTAAAACTACATTTTAATAAGCTGCCTCAAGAAAGTTAATCCGAAAGCAACAGAACACCTAAAACACCATCGTAAGTATCACTTCTTTTGCGAATAGGCCATATAACAAACCCTGTAACTAAGTTCTATATTGTTAACGTTACTTGGTTAACGATGAGTAATAAAATATGCGTTTACGATTATTGTTGTAAATTGTCGAAGATACATAAAATGGTAACTTTCATAGAACTTTTTATAAGACTTAAAATAGTCTTTAGTCGAATATATTTTAATTAACAAATTTTAGAGTTCAAATTGCATTCAATTTTATCAACTCAATATTCTATACAAATTCATTGCTGCTATGATTTATGTTAACATACTGTCAATGTAATCAATTTGTGACAGCTCTTAATGAAGTTTATTCGAGAGGAGTTTTCCAATAACATAATGGAATTTCATCAAAGTGTTTTTCCTGTTCCTTATTCATTTGGGTAAATATATATTACGTTTACTAGAAGGGTCCATATTAATTACATAAATAATATTTCTATACAATATTACATTGCTACAAACGAAGAAGATATTTAACAGACAGTTACGAAGGCTGTATTTAATTTTGGTAGAATTTGACACTTGCTGTTTGATCAATGATCACTTCTATTTTGTTTAAACCTGTTATATATTTGTATGTAAATAAAAATAGCAAATACTTTTATAATAGTATTGCTTTTGTTTAATTTTACTATCTTTATCAATTTTAAAAATTAAAAGTATCGTTGGATGGCGAAAATGTACAAATTTATTTTCCCTACATCTATCCCTGATCTGTTTAATGTTTGAAATTTAAAAATATAATATGAAACATTATCGTTTGATATCAAATGCCATAATTAATAATGTCATTGCATAAAATAAAATTTATATGTACGAAGCTATTGGAGAGAGTACGACAAATGCAAACTTATAAGAAAAGCTACGATGGAAAATCCTTCTTACTACATCTACATCATTATCATCAGAATCATCAGCCTGTGATAGTTCACTGCAGGACACTAGGCCTCCCCTGATACACGCCTATCCATTAGAGGTCTTGGACCGTATCCACCACGCTGATCCAATGCGGTTGGTGGGTGGACCGACTTTTACGTGCCCATCCGACGCATGGATCATCTTAGACAGACAATTGGGTGATCGCCCTAACCAACTAGGTGACAACAATGAAAATTTGTTGAGTCCACGCAGGATTCGAACCAACGACCTCCGGTTTCTAAAGCACACACCCATATCACTAGGCTACGGAGGCAGCTACATCTACATCGTAGTAGGAAAATTACTAAATCGATTTATTCCATTGTATACGAGTTCATCACATATTCATTTTGCTCACTGAAACAACGGCTTGTGTGATGTTTGCTTTTTATTACAAGTTCCGACTATTGCCCACTTACATCTACGGCATACTCAGATTATGCTGTTTACCTTTTACATACTTTATATTATCACCCTAATTGACCCAGCAGACTTCATCCTACCTCTATCAGTAAAAAATAAATTATGTACATAGTTAGGTACCTGGCTTGTCGTAGTCTCTAAATCAAATCCAGCGCTCCGAGTTAATTAATTACCAAACCGACAAACTTCCCTAATTATTCAAAGTAGTAAACTGTGAAAGGGAATCTGCACCGTCTATTACAAATTTCAGCATACCTAATACGCCTACATATGAATCAAGTCTATTAAATATACAGTTATTAAAATTGTTAAAAAATTCAGGGTGATTTGATATATTGAATGTATCTGGGTTCATTATTGAAAAACAACAAGAGTCAGCTCTGATCTAAGCAAGTAGCTCCACGCAAGTAAGTGAGCTAAAAACTATCAGCTACAGTAGTATATTATTAATATATAACAAATAATATATTATTTTTTTGTTATTTTATTATGATATTATTTAAGGGCACTTTTATAAACAGCTAGGATAGTTTTTTTTATATATTTATTTCTGTAGACGCACCACACAGATTCAAAGTACGTTAAAATTACATTTCCAATTAAGACAAAGCGTTTGCAATTTAATCGCACGAGGTTTTGATTTTTAATGCTGAAATTATTTTTATATGTGAAATGTCTTTGACACTACATACAACATTAATTTTGAAAAAGGGAGACCATATAACAGCTAATCCCATTTAAAAAAATAATGATCAGAATTGAAGGACTAGGAGCGGAGCAAAAAGGTAACATATATAAAAAAAAGTACGCTTCGAACTGAGTACCTCCTCTTCTTTTGACAAATCGGTCAAAAAAGACACTTGCTATTTAACTATTTCATTTTGATAGCTGCACAGTTTTCATATGGTTTACAAGAATGACCAAATAAAATATAAAAGATATCAACATCGGTCTGTCCAGTGCTGGACACAGGCCTCGCGTAATGTATGCCACTGCTTCTAGTCTTCGGCTTTTCTCATCCAGCCCACACAGGCCACATTGCGATTGTCGTTAATCTATTTTACCACCAAGGGGTTCTGAAGATGTTATTTAGAGCCATAAGAGACTCCAGCCAACCTCACCTGCACGTGGTTCACCCTTCGTTACACGGAACGAGGCTCTGGCGAACCACACACCAACCCGCATTGGACCAGGGTGGTGGGATACAGTCCAAGACCCTCTAATAAAAGAAACAGAAAAAAGGGGCGAAACCAACTGACTCTAGCAACAACAACGGACTATTCAAGTTCGTAGAGAGAGTGAGAATACTCTAACCCTGGGATCAGGCCATCTTCTGTACATCAGTGAGATATGAGACACTTGCTATTTAATTACTTTATTTTGATAGCTGCACAGTTTTCACATAGTTTACAAGAATTACCCAATAAAGTATTAAAGATATCAAAAAATGAACATCAGCTTGTATCAGCCCACTGCTGGACATAGGCCTCTACTAATGCATGCCACCGCTTCCGATCTTCGGTTTTTCTCATCCAGCCCACACATCCCATTTTGCGATGGACGTCACTCCAGGTGTGCTTGATGAGAGGGATGACACAGCATAAATGTGAACGGTGAGTGCATCACACATCTGCGATGCGGACGATTTCGACATCATGGCTGAGACCACGAAGGATCTGCAGAAAATGGTGCAAAGCCCGGATGAGTTTTTTACTTACATCGGTCTCTGGATGAAACCATAGTCATAAAAAACCAAGGTCATGTTCACGATGACACCTCCCTCGAAATAGTTTTGGAGTACATTTACGTAGGGCAAACGCTCGAACTAGGTAGAAACAATTTGGAGATAGTAGCCAACAGAAAGATTCGGCTGGGTTGGAGAGCTTTTCATAAGCTTCTTCAAACTTTCTCGTCACCCATCACACAATGTCTTAAATCAAAAGTCTTCGATCAGTTCGTCCTACCTGTCTTGACCTACGGTGCCGAGATTTATACACTTACGGTTTGACTGGTTTACAAATATTAAGTCGCTCTACGGAGAAGGCTGCGCTCAGAGTATCTCTAAAGTTGGAAAGCTTTGGAGTGGTGACGGAGACTCGGCGGATGTAGTGTGGGATGCCCTGCGGCAAGACTAAAGAAATTATTCGTAAATTAATTCCTAATTAATTTAAAGTTATTTTGAAAATGTTCATAACTTTATTGGATTAATATAATTAGGAAAAGGTATGCCCATCGTGATACGAAGCACTTCATCTAAATAAATCAGAAGTAAATGAAGATATTGAAACTTCTTCTCAATACATTCGTTCGTAGAAGGTCATTCATTTTTATCAAAGAGATCTGATCTTTATTAAGTTATGAATGAAATCAATTTACCGACTCCTGAATATAAATATCCTCTACAAAGTTGATTACACGATTATTCGGATCGTTGCTTGAACCTTGATTCGTAACGTCTTATTTTTACTTTTATTTGTAGACAGCTCCGAATTATTCATAATGCCCTAGTAAATGTGAAGTAGGCAATTATGGTATTACTAAAAGAACATTCCTTAAATTTATATCTACAAATGTTTGAAACTAAAATTTAAAATAAAAGTTAAAAAAATTAATTTAATAAAAAGGCAAAAAGACAGGGGTGAAACAAATATTGGTTAATATTTTTGCCATATTCGTTAATTTTATTAGTTTAATGAAACATGTTTCAGGGATTTCTTGAAAAGTATTTTTTCCTTATACATGTTTTTATTATATGTAAATACAAGTTTTAGGCAATAAAACCGTTATTTAAATCAATAACTGCAAACGTGTTTAACATTTGTGAGTGAAATGGTTTAATTTCGTTTGCTACAATTTAGCATGTAAGTTATATAGCATTTGTTTGTTTTAGCTGATGTTATAATATAATAATAGAATAACCGGCGGTAGGTCCCCTTTTTACAGGAAACCGTCTGAGTGGGTACCACCGCGGTGCCTTTTTCTGTCGCGAAGCAGTGTGGTGAAAACACTGCTGTGTTCCGGTTTGAAGGGCACCGCAGCCAGCGTATTTACTGGGTAAACAAGACTTAATACCCTATCTCACGGTAGGCAGTGCGTTAACGATACCACTGGTATTGCCAATGTCTATGGGCGTCGGTAAACACTTTCCATCAGATGGCCCGACTGCTCGACTGCTTGCGTATGCCTTATAAAAAAATAATATGCGCGAATTTAATTTTGACTACAGCGGCCCATTTATTATAGAGATCATCTGACAACTACGCAGAGAGGCAGCTTAGATATTTCAATAGTGCAGAAGTATATAAGCAAACACAAGTGATCTCTTTCTTCTTCACCTCTACTCACATAGTCCGAAAAGACGGATAACCGACACGGGTAAGAGATAAGACGCAGGACTAACTTTCTAAATACTTCTACCGAATATAGATTATCTTTCTTCCGACAATCAGGTGATCGGGCCGCATCGTCCTTATCAACTAGGAAATCAGTGAAAAGTTGTCTGACTCCAATTTTTTTTTGTTTTAACACCTTATTATATTTTCAGTCACTATTACTTACACTAATTTTTGTAGACAATTGATAAATCTCAACAAGAGCTGACGATTAAAACTAAATGAACGTCCTAGCTGATTTAAATTTTGCAAAATGTCTTCAAATTGGAGGAGAGTGTGGAGGGGCGCGCCTGACGCAGCACAATCGTCGTTTGGTGTAATAATTTTTTTCATTTTCACAAAACTAATGATGTAATTGAATTTAGAATAAATATAATACATTTGAAAGTGTAGCATCAAACTGTATCCTTCGATTACGTAATCATTTATTATTTGGATTGTCCCGTACTATAATGAAATTTTAAAGACGTATTCACGTCAAAAAATCACATACCCTTATCATTAATAACATAACACCAGTATAGATGAAATGTATATCGTTACTCAGAAAGATTTTGTTTACTTAGTCATGCGTTTAGATGCGGGAAGAGTAACGTATATAAGTGCTGCCTATCCTATAGCAAAATGTCCAAAAATATTACCAAAAAATATAACGAACTTCAAACGGTGTATAACTTGCTATACCGTGCTTTCTGCACAAATTTTCACCGCGTTATAAATCTCTGATATCATTAAAGGTATTCATATTATCAAAATGTAGTGTATGGCACGTTTTATGCATAGCATGAAAAGTGTTTGAATGAATGAAATACTTTAAATGAGCTTTAAATAAGTCCCGTTGAAATTTTTAAATAAATTAATTTATAGCGGGTTATTATTACGACATTATACATCAAAGTTAAAGCCTTTCTACTAAGGGTTTCATTATTCATTTAATTTTACTAATATCTATTAAACTACTTGTCACAAAATTATTTTTAACAAAAAAAAATATGTCCGACTTCAAACAGTACAAAACAATTTTGCGCAATATATGACGTTTTCAAGGTGCCCAATGCAAGAAACATTTCAACGATTTCCGTCACTGCGTTTTAAATCTCTAATATCTTTTAAAGTATTCATTTAATCAAAATGCCATGTGTAACAAATTTAATGCACATGGAATAAATTTTTATTCAATGCAATAACTTTTATGTAAAGTTGAAATGCATTATTTTAAATGAATATGCCTGATTGAAATTTTTTTAAATATTTACATCCAAGTGCTTATTGTAGGTAATTCTTAAAACTTAGATATATGCTCTTGCGCACTTTACGTCAAGCCAATTTAAATACTACATTTATGTAGCTTCGCCACCTATCTCTTGAAGTAGGCAGCGTTTGCAATTTAATCGCACGAGGTTGTGATTTTAGACGACGTAATTTTCTTAATTTCTTAAATATCTATTAAACTACTTATCACAAATTATTGATAAAAAATAAGGCCAAATGACAGCTAACACCTATTATTTTAATAAGGAATGAACAAAATTGGAGCACTAGGAACGAAGCAAAAAGATGTACCCTACGAATCGAAAAGTGGTGAAAAATAGTAATAGTCGGTGGAAATATTTTTGATAAGAGTGGTAAAATTTTTGCTTTACATGTACGAAAACATTATGTAGATGCTTATTTGTTAGTTCTATTACTTTGTTCAACATTTGCTAAAACAAAATGGTAAGTAAGCTTAAATAATATTGATTTTTTACAGTAAGAGTAACATTTTAATAGCTGCACTCGAAGCAGTTAATCACACAAACCACCATCGTAAGTATCACTTCTTTTAGCGAATAGGCCATATAAGACAAAAACCTGTAACTGAGTTCTATTTTGTTAACGTTACTTGGTTAACGATGAGTAATAAAAATATTGTGTTATACGATTATTGTTGTAAATTGTACGAAGATACATAAAATGGTAACTTGTATAGAACTTTTTTTAATAAGCGACTTAAATAGTCTTTAGTCGAATATATTTTAAATTAAAAAATTTTTAGAGTTCAAATTGCATTCAATTTTATCAACTTAAATATTCTACTATAAAGTTCATTGCTGCTATGATTTATGTTACAACATAGCTGTCAATGCAATCAATATTGTGACAGCTCTTAATGGAAGGTTATTCGAGAGAGGAGTTTTTTCCAATAACACTAATGGAATTTCATCAAAGTGTTTTTCCTGTTGCTCTTATTCATTTGGGTAAGTATATATTTCGTTTACTAGAAGGGTCCCATATTAATTACATAAATAATATTTTTCCTATACAATATTACATTGCTACAAACGAAGAAGGATATTAAACAGACAGTTACAAAGGCGTGTACGTTTCCGCTTAAAAGTACTTAACCATTTTGGTAGAAATTTGACACTTGCTGTTTGATCAATGATCACTTCAAATTTATTATAAAACCTCCGTTATATATTTGTCTTTAAATATAAGTAGCAAATACTTGTTTAATAGTGCATGCTTTTGTTTAGCATTTTTACTATCGTTTACCAATTTTTAAGCAATTAAGTATCGTCGGATGAGACGAAATAGATGTACTTAGAATTTTCTCTCTCCCTACATCTATGCCTGATCGTGTTTAATGTGTTAAATTTTAAAATCCATAAATATGAAACATTCTTTTTTAGTATCAAATGCCAAAATTAATAATGTCATTGCATAAAATAAAGATTTATATGTACTAAAGCTGTTGGAGAAAGTACGACAAATGCAAACTTATAAGAAAAGCTACGATGGAAAATCCATCTTTACTACATCTACATCATTATCATCAGCTTCATCAGCCTGTGATAGTCCCCTGCAGGATATAGGCCTCCCCTGATGCACCCCTACCCATTAGGGGGTTTTGGACCGTATCCCACCACGCGGATCCAATGGTGGGTGGACCGACTTTTTACATGCCCATCCGACGCATGGATCGTCTTAGACAGACAATTGGGTGATCGGCCTAAATTGCCCTAACCAACTAGGTGACAACAATGAATATTTGTTAAGTCCACGCAGGATTCGGACCAACGACCTCCGGTTTCTAAAGCACACACCCATACCACTAGGCTACGGAGGCAGCTACATCTACATCGTAGTAGGAAAATTACTAAATTGATTTGTTCCTATAGTATACTAGTTCATCACATATTCATTTTGCTCATTGAAACAACGGCTAGTTTGCTTTTTATTACAAGTTCCGACTATTGCCCACTTACATCTACGGCATACTCAGATTATGCTGTTTACCTTTTACATATTTTATATTATCACGTAGTTGACCCAGCAGACTTCATCCTACCTCTATCAGTAAATAAAATCACTATAGTATGAGATTTATCAATCAAAATTGATTATTATATATAGATTTTTTTATTACCTACCAAGGCAGACGAGAAGTCGGGCCATCTGATGGGAAGTGGTCGCCGACGCCCATAGACATTGGCAACACGAATGGTATCACCAACGCGCTGCCTACCGTGAGACAGGGTGTTAAGTCTCGTTTACCCAGTAAATACGCTAGCTACGGTGCCCTTCAAACCGGAACACAATGTTTTCACACTACTACTGTGCGGCAGAAATAGGCACCGGGGTGGTACCTACCCAGACGGTCTCTTGTAAAATAGGGACCTAACACCAGCTTAGATTAAGATATAGAGACAATATATTTAGTTTTTGTATGTACTTGTATTCTTTATGTATACTAAATCATAACGAACGTATGACTTTCACAGTAGTTAATACTAAAAGTCTCTTTAAATAAAAGTGACATGGATATCTGTGTATTTATGTAAAAATCTACGTAACTGGAAACTGCCTGTTTGCACTTTGCTAAAAACTGTTCGATACAGCCTGTGTGCTAGATGGGTTTGTCAGAGCACGCAACACTCCACACGTTGGGGTACAAAGCTTTGCACGATGAAGCTTGTGTAGCTGGCGACGAACAGCTTTTTAGTTTTTTTGCTAACCCTACACTCTTTTTTCTTTCCTTTTGTAAACTACTTTTATAATTTTCTTTTTTTTTTTACAACATACACTCAGTCTTATGCTGATGATGAGATTACCATATATAGATAGCACAATACCATTTTGCATACATAAGTATTAAATTAAAAATTAAGTAATAAATTGCAATAATAAAATTCACGCGTAATGCAGGAGTTTGCCATTGGTTTTAAATTAAGCTTTATTATAGTTTTCATTAAAAACTAATAAAAGTTCATTGAACACAAGTAATTATAATGTGTGTATGTTATGTTCTCCTTTAAGAAAATGATTATGCTATATATAACTAATTATAGACTTTAAACGAAGCGTCTAAAATTGAGCCATACGAAAAACACCTCGATCTAGTTTCCCTTTAAATCTTTTATAAAAGTATTGTATAATTTTATAAAGGAGTAACAAATAACGTTTTAAATTCATTTAATTCAAAATTGGTTACAGCTGTAATGCAAGAGCGAATACCATTAAGCCGCGATGGGGTTGAGCAACTATCGGTAAGGGCGTGTACTTAAGAAACCGGAGGTCGTGGGTTGGAATCCTGCGAAGACTCAACAAATTTTCATTGTTGTTTACTAGTCGGTTACAGCAATTTGGGCCGATCACCCAATTATCTGAAAAGTAAGATGATCAATGCGTCAGATGTGCATGTAAAAGTCGGTCCACCCACCAACCCGCATTGGACCAGGGTGATGGGATACGGTCCAAAACCCCTAATGGATGGACTATCACAGGCTCATGATGTTAAGTGTCTGTTTGGAACATTAAAATAAACGTTTTTAATTAGATTAGATTACACCGTAATGCATAACAGTATAGAACAGAACATTTTTTTTGTCTGTCTGTCTGTTTGTTTTGGCTAATATCTGAAATGGCTGGTCCAATTTTGAGGGGACTTTCACTGGAAGATGAAGCTGATGTGATTGCGAGTAAGTTAAAATTTTTCTCATGCATAATTATTTTTTTATCAGCACGTGGATAAAACCACGCGCAACAACTAGTTTTACCTATGTATTGTATATTTTTTTCAAATTCTGAACTTGTAGTTCAATATTTTTAGTCCGTTAAAAATCAAACTTGAAAATTTCAATCTGCGTATTGCTGCAGTGGGCGACATTGAAAAATAGGCACCTACTTGAAACGTGATTGCGGCTGGCCCTGGGCAGTTCAATAAATTTAGCAAGCAAAACTAAAACTGCTACTACAAAAAATTCTCAACAATTTTTTAAAGTAATAAAGTTTATCATTATTTAAAGTTACATAATAAATACATGCATTACAAAAATTATATTTTCGTTAATTGCTATAAAAAAAGCACAGCTCTTTATATGAGACGTTAATTTTAAAGTTATATGAAATTCTCTTGTTATGAATCTATTCTAATATATACTCAAATACCTTTAACTACTATTTGAGAATTACAATTTGATCAATTTCAAGTAACGTGTTTATCGGATGGGAACAAGTTACGTTAGCACTAGAAGAACCAACGTTAGCAAATTGTTGAAATAATTCTCACTTTATGAAGCAATTAATTATGAACTAGTTATTACCTGAATGTGTTATTAAAATTATAATATTTTTGTTAAGAGAAACTTTCTTATGTAATCTATTTTATTACTGCACATTAACTATGCGTTTCTTTATTAACAATTGTTTTAACTGGGTACGAGGAAAAATTTTTTTACAATTTATCTTTTATATATATTAGTATTATACATTGTTAAAATGTTTGAAATAAATACATATGACGCTTTAAGCAATTACATAACGCGGTAGTCAAGACGGTATATGGATCTTTACTGTACTTATTTAGTTAGGTTCGTAAGCGCCATATTACAACATTGAAGTACACATTTAAATATAAAAATATTACTGTAAATTATTTTGAGTAATAAGACATAAGCATATTTATGATAAATGAATATAAATATTAAATAAATAATGTATAAAATTTAAAGTAATTATTTGAAATTAATTTATAGATACACATGACATTTTTTTAGACTATTTGCCTTCCTATTAAAGTATGAATATATGAATCAAGATTAATTGATTGATTTCAGTAAAGCCATTAGGCTTTATGTTATTTTGTAAATTATCTATATATTTTATATAAAAGCTGCAGTATTTAGTGCGGATATACAATGTATCAAAATAATTCTTATATAATTTAACTTATCTTATTAATTTAATGTAATACACATAAACGGACTCACTACCAAATAACAGTAATGCTCTTAATAAGTAGCTTTTAATTTTAAAAACATTGGACGCAGTGACAGGTTCTTAAGAAATCGTTAAAAGCTTACATCAAACATTTAAATATATATACCCAGCTAATAAAAATATTGCGTAAATTATTACTAACACATCATATTTCAATCACCTTGTAACTAGTTCCTAATGACTGTGGAGTTATTATCTAAATGCGATCTAGATCTATTAACAATTTCTAGATCCATAACCATATGTAATAAAATCTCCCCAAGAAACTAAGGCCAACCCCAGCCATAACGTTTCCGTGACCGCTGCTAAGGCCTTTATTTAAAAAGTTTGCAAACTACTCGTAACACATAATGGACCATTACCGGCAGCTAACTTGACCGTGACTGTAGCTTTCGTGACAAACGTTATGTACACCTGACTTTGCCCTTAAACAGAAGCTAAACAAAATTTAAAAAAGTTTGTGTGAACGACAGTTAAGTTGTATAGATCATATCATCATCATAAACAGCCTTTAGCAGTCCACTGTTAGACATAGGTCTGGACAATGCATGCCAAGACCCTACCTTGTTGACGTCTTTTAAAAAGAGTTGTTCATAAAAGCCATGCTGAGAAGGTGGATTGGCAATTGAAAATTTGCACTTGTACTGTGGATCTGTCTTCCTCCCACTGTAAGCCTAGGCGGATCCGTCAAGTGGGCGTTGGGGTTTACATACCTTTTTACATTTTTTTACAATTTGCTCAAGTGACAAGCTGTCATCCTGTTGTCAAGCGAACTTATGCCAAGCAGAGATATTGGATCAATCATAAGGTTTTTTCCTTAAAAAACGTAAGACCGTATGTTTACTTACAGGTGCCAACAAAGCCGGTTACTGGCTCGTTTTGGGCTTGACCCGACTCCCCTTGCTTTCCTTATTAGAACACGAGTAGAAGACAGAAAAATTACATCATTCAAAATCCTACTTATATTTAACAGAGGGGAACATGTCTCAGATTATTGCGTGCTTGGAATAGTTGTCAATATACCGCTTACAGAAATGCTTCTAGGATCTCAGCGCTTTCGACAAATCCAGTCCCAAGGACACATGACTCCCTGCTTAGCTTCGAAGCCCCCAGTATACGGCCAATTATCTCGGCGGCTAATAAGCGCAGAAATAACAAGTTTAGTACTTGCTTGAGAGACCTTTCAAGGATACATTTAAATCGTCATAATGTCTGTCAAATATTCAGTGTAGCGGCCGAAGGTTCGTTACGGGGCTTCCGAGGTGGCCAGCGTAGGTCACCGACTTTTCAGCCGCTAGAAAAGTTTTTTTTGGTAGGAAGGAACATCAAGTTTAACATAAGCCGCCATTTTCTTTTGATATATTATAATAATGTTAAAAAATAAGACAAAATTACCAATAGTACCTACTTTGTTATAATTGGGTTCGTATATAATTAAAAGAGATGTTTACATATTTTATAAAACTTTTATACCCTAACAACCAATGTATTATTATATGAGTAAATATTTAGGAGGTAAAATTTTTCTTAAATTGTACACCATGTATGTTTATAGGTTAAAAATATAAACTTACAATAAATAAATTAAACACTCATTACGCCGAGATCATGAAAAACGTTTGTATTTAATTGCCTTAATTTGCATGATAATGACCGAAACAATTATCTGTGTTGTTAACGTCTCATAATAAATTCTGTTAATGACATTAGATATGAATTACGCAAAAAGACAGATATAATAGATATGATATCCTAAAGCTAAAGAAAATTATGTTATCCACTAAAATAACAGATGTTTTAGTTACTTTTTGTGTGTTGCAAACCAACGGTGTATGTGTGGTAAAGGAGCCCTAGGTATTTTTTTTCAAGATTGATAACTGCTACTTCAGAAAAGCTCTACCAAGTAACGCCTTTATTTTCTAAATATTGACTTAAATTTTACAAATGTTAAAAAAAAGTATTTTAAGATGCGTGCTTTTTTCACAATACTTTTAGTAAGCAATCCCGAGTAAATAATAAAAATCGTTAAGCCACTTTTGCATACATATTACAGATAACATTATTATAAATAATAAGAAAATATCAGCGCAAGAACGAAACAATAAATAGCGAAGAAGTCGTTGGAAAAGAAGGTCAACAGCCTATAAGTTTCTAGTGTTATAAGATTATGCTTCATTACTTTGTATGATACATTCCTATATATTTTCGGAATAAACTATAGACATTTAGGCGACTGCAAAGAACACTTTATTATACAAAAAATATTATCTTCGCTATCTTTGCAACCATGGTAGTGAAATGGTTAATCAAAAAAACAGCTTTAGAATAATATCGAATCTATGTATCGAATATAAGCCCAATATCTTAATTATTAAAAATGATATGAACTGATTTTGTCACAACTGAAATTATTTTATACAAATAAGTTTAAAAATAAAAATTATAATACGCGATAATGTATTTTTTAAATTGTTATATTGTTCAGAGATAAATTTAGGCTAATGTTCTTAACATATAGGGCGCTTTTGTTGACACATTAACAGGGTCAGCCAATAAGATTAATAAAGGAGCTAAAATTAAATATTAGTAATATAATATAAAATATGGTATGGCTGATATGATACAATAACGATCTCACATCCATATGAGGTCTGTTTAAATCCCTTAAAGTTACCCTTAGACCGTAAAACTAAATACACTGGCCAAAGTTTTCAACATACAATCATTACTACAAACAAATTACCTTCTCTTATTGATAGATGTTATACTTTTAATATTGACAACTTATAAACTCCTAAAATTTGTATAAATACGTTCCAAATTATTTCAATTATTGATTTTAGCGTAGTAAAAATTTGTTATGTATGTGGAAACCATTTTTTGGCCTTCAAACATTCGGAATCCTTTATTTTAGGTCCCCTGTGTTGGTGTAAATAATCTAACAAACAGCATAATGTTAACTCAGCTGTGTAATCGTTATAAAACGGTTAGTTACTTATTAGTAAAAACTACTAACAATAAGGATATAAAGTTAATCGCATAATTACTAAAAAATACTCGACCATTTTTTTTTTTCACCGCGACTAATTCATGAGATATTTATTGTTCATGTTTATTTAAAGAAAACAAAAGTATGACGTTTAATTATTTATTGCTGAAGAAGTATTAATGTTATTTGGAACTTTGAATAGCTTTTTAAAAAGAAGTACTACTTATTTAAAAAGGGCTAATTTTAAAATAAAACTATAAGATGTGTGTACATAAGCTCATGTACTTCACGAAAGACAATTCTCTGCTTATACTATTAATTATTTAAAGTAACTTATCTAATGCTTAATCGTTAAAACCAAACATAGAATTCACATTCAGCTACACGCTTAGCTCTATGCACAGATCTCTGTCTCTACGAGGAGTCGGAGTCGAATCAGCCGTTAGACTAAATGAACAGAAATAAATATATCATCATTATCAGCCTGTATTAGGCCTCCCCTAATGCACGCCTTCTCCATGAGGAGGTTTTTGGACCGTATCCTACCACGCTGGTCCAATGCAGGTTGATGGTCGGACCGAATTTTTACATGCTCATCCGACGCATGCCATCTTACTTTTGTCCAAATTGTCGTAACCAACCAGAAAACACCGTTAACACAAAGTTGTTTCTCCGCGGAATTTTGATCCACCACCCACGGTTTATAAAACAAGAGCCAATACCGCTAAAGTACGGAGGCGGCTGCATCCAAATAGGAATATAGCATTAATATATTAAACATAAAATTGAAAATTATAATGCAATAAAAGTAAACCAATAAAGCCATTAGCAAACTGTAACTGTAAGTTGCGTGATATGATATCGAGGTTCTAGCGTGTACGCGCGTTAAAATTCAGGTTCGCAATGTCGTCCGAACGCGTTTATCGAGCGTACTAAATTTGCAAGCTGTACCTGTAACTAAACAAAGTGTCTCAGAGGTTCTAGTATATACGAGAAGGCCATATTATTGTAAGTGCAACATCAATCGACGTACAAAAGAAGTCGAGCCTCCGCAGTATTCGAACCCACTACCTCCGGTTTATAACGCGAGAGCCCATATCACTAGGCTACGAAGGCAATTAAAAAGGATACAAATAGCACATTAGCTCACAGATAAGATTTTTACATCGGTATGAATAAAAACACTTTAAAATTAATTAAAATCCTGCATATTTCTACAGATAATTGAAACCACTTCGAAATTAGAGTAACAACTGAATTGTAGTTTTAAAAACTTCTCTATTTTATTTGCATGAAAGCACTGTATGAAAACGTGCTTCCGGAATTATCCACCTGTAGGGGATGACCCGCAATCACGTTTGAAATGCCCGATAGCCAACGCCACCCACTGATGCAATATCTAAATTAAAAGATATTCGCATCAGATTTTTTCAGACCGACAAAAATAGCGCTTTCGTATATCATGTAATCTGTGAAATATATCAACTTAGGAGTATGTTATTTTTAGTAAATTTAATGACTGACAATTGATTGAAACTTTAAAATTTTAAAATACAAATTTTATTTTGAATTGGATAATAATAATGATAATTTTAAATTCGAATATAAGTGTAACAAATCTGAAATCCGAAATCCGAAAATAGTGATCAAAGTTATAGGAGTTATTGCCAGGTTTACTGGTTATGTTTAATGCATTTTTTATAATATTAATAAAATTAAATAGTAAAAATATTCAATCTTAATTCAAAATTTTGAATTAAAAGACTTTTAAAGCGTTTTATTTCTTGTATTTAAATTTCAACTCGACCACTTTAAACGGTCGGGTCAACACTTTGTCCCATAAAACTTCTTCTATTCAATATTGTGAAGTATTCGCGTACATAAAAGGCTTAATTTCAATTTTGACTATTAACGCCGCTATGTACCTCGGGTAGCTTAAATGGTCCAGCCAAATCGTCCCCACTTGAATGAGGAAAAGCATCTATCAGCACTTGATCTTTAATGCAAACGACCTCTTCGATATTCACAGCACAGTAAAGCTTTATTTATTTTCTTTGTTATTCTTTGCCAAGTTTTACGTTAGTGCCAGTAGCATAATTTTGTTTTGATTCCATTACCAAAACACGAAATATTTGGCGCAAGTTTTTTGTGATAATTATAATTTAGAAATTATTTGGTTTTTTTTAAAGCTTTTCATTTAGAACAGTAAAATGTTTCACCTAATTTATCAAACCAATATGTGTATGTCAACACATATTGATTTGATAAATTAGGTTGAACAGGTATGAGCACGACTTTTTTAAGATATAATTGCCTGATTTATTGACATTATGGTTTATTAAGAAAAATAAACAAGATTTCTAAAATGTATACAGAATTTAAGCTGATACAATATAAGCAGATACAAATATGCGTTAGGGCTTAGTAAATCCCATTCCAGTGATACGTGTTGATACGTTATTTAATTTTACTGATTTTTTTTTATTTTGCTATATTGTTTAGCTTCCGTCTTATTTTTTATTTAAAAATTACCGTCTGTTACTTGAAGTTTAGAATAAAATTATGTCAATTAAGGGAAATTAGAAATTTAAGGTTCTTAATTATAAATTAAGGGGTGTGGGATCCCAAAACATCTTTGGCCCAACCAACCTCACCCTGCACGTGGTCCCCCAACAACGGAGGGTTCGTGAACCCCACCAATCCATTGAACCAGCGTGGTGGGATCGGGTCCAAAACCCCAATGGTGAGAAAATCGCCCGGCCCCCAGTTCCCGTGCCTTCTTGGCCAAGGCCCCCAACCGGGAGGAAAGAATCCCCAACTGGGCGCCAAAAACCAATTGACCATCCCAACTACAACGGACGCCCTACAGATTTCATTTGGCCCAACTGGAAGGGAGCTGGGGGTGCATGGAGGCCGTTTTGGGATTAAGTAAGTCCTGAGAGGGAGGATTCAATAGAATCAAAATCTTTACCTTTTGGGGGAAAAAACCACAAGGGGCGGAGTCAACTTTTAAATCCTCTTGACTTGTGATTGAAACGAGGGTGTCAGCGGGTTGGTACCCGGGATAAAGTGCCTATCTTTTCGCTTTCACAACCTTAAAATTATCCAATGGACCAACGTCGAAACCTCCGAGATGTTGAAAGATATGCGAGGAATCCAAGAGCCACAACACCAAGGCTCTTCAATTTATCAAGTTGGAGAAATTGAGTACGGCATCAGGAATCGAGGGGATCATATTACGGGCAGAAACGGGAAATTTCAATTTCTCGACGAGGGCTGTTCCAAAAACTTTTAAATGGACGTCCCGAACTTGACCAAAAGAATAGACTTCAATATATCGGACAAAAAGCATATTTGGGTGTCTCAGGAAAGGTTTTGGACCCAAAGGGTCAGACTTTGAGGGCACCCAAATAGATTTGGCGCGGTCCCGATTGAAAGTCACGCCCGTCCTAATCCTCCCCATTCTGCCGATCTTGATCCTGGCTTTAGTCAATCTGGAAAATAATTTGCGCGAAAAACCAATCGACTGGACGTTGCCAGAACCGACTGGGGAACTTTGGGAATGAGATTAAACCTGCGTTTGCAATTCGGGAAAAATCAACTTTCGGGAGCACTGGATCCGGAAAGGACGAAATGATCAAATATCCTTCGTTAGAACAGAGGTTTAAAAGACCATCCGCTGGTCCTGCCCAGGCCGACCTCCCACCCAATACGCTTCCCAAACAGAGGCTTTGAAAAACCGGGGTCCAAATTTCCCCAACATAAGGTGAACCAACTAACGAAGGGACGAAAAAGGAGAACATCGCTTCGGACCCGAGGTTCTCCCGAGGTTGGAAGCTTTACACCAGTTTGCGTCCACTCCACACAGATGAGAAAGGTTTCGACCACCTTACCCGCCATATCAGGGGATCATCCAAAATCGGCCGGAGCAAATCGAGGGGCTTTTGAAGCTTCAAAATGGTGCCCCAAGAGGACGGGTCCGGGAGCCTAAGGCCGATAAACGTTGCTGAAGAATCCCTCGTCTATTTTAACTCTGCCTTCTTAAAGAACTTTGAGGGCATGGCAAGGTTTTGGTCTTTGTTCTTAAAATATAAACCCTTTTAAAAACTTTTGCCCAAATTGCTCCTAAGTCATGCCTATAAGTTGTTTGGGAGGTTCCAATCGTTTGCACAAAACTGAAGGGGCAGCATCGAAATGGCCGGTTTTTGAGGGTAAGAACCATGACCAAACCCACAGTGGGAGTTATCGAAAATAAGTTTCGCACCTTGCAGGCTTTTGGGACTATAAGAGCTTTTTGACTTTATTGAGACCTGGTCTTTCCTCAGTCCTTTGGTGGTCCAAATTGATTGGGGATATTTTCGAGATGGAGATTTTATAACGCCCCACTATTTCAGGTGGCTCAACTGATGATGGTCAAGGTTCTTATGTTGTTAACATATCAAACAAATTAAATGATATTTTTATACTTGGGCTGGCTTTAAAAGTATGGCATTATTCATTAAGGTTTACAATACGCGCCTCCTATGATAATATCAAATGATATAATCAAATAAAATAAAGTAAAAATAATATTATTATTGGGTAACATCCTGAGTAACATTTTTAAAATTTTACTTTGCTGAAAAGACAAAACTAAAACCTCAAAATAAAACTGTTGTGCAATAATAACAAGATGCTCTCCTTAAAACATTTTAAAATAATGTTTTTATTATTCTATTAAAATGGGGAAAAACTATCATTATAATTGTTCAAAATAAATAGTCATTGACTCATTGGGGTCGCACCGAAAAAACCATCCCCATCTCAGCCCACATTGGGCTATTCAAGCGTGTAAAAACTTGGGATGGTCCAAAACCCGTTATAGGCTACAGTGGACTATTGGGGTGATGATGAAAATGTAACATCAAAAAAGGCATTTCCCTTTTTAATTTCTATTAGAAATTTTATTTATTTTGTTCAATCTAAACATCACGACCCTTAACCCCAGAAAAAAAGATAAATCAAATCCCCCTTATAATATGAGTTAGTCTTCCAACACACCATCTTCTTTAAAATTTTCAAAAAAATTTTGGTATAAAACCGACAAATAGGATTTAAGTGTTAGAAATTTGACCTTCTGGAACATAAATTTTTTGAAAATATAAACTGGCCCTCAGTTATCTTAAATTTTATCCCAAAACGTTAAAGACATTACATTTCGAAACAAATTAAAAAAACCATTGGCCAATGATTGTATTTGCAAATTTAAAGAAAAATGAACTTTTAATATGTTACTGTATTTAAAAAATTCTATATTTCTGTTTGCGTAAAACTTGTGATATATTATATTATTATACATTATTATTAAATGAATTTACATTTTTATTAAACGAATACCTTGAAAGATGTTAGAGATCAAATACAAATTTTAACAACGCATAGTTTTTCTCTACGGATCTCATCCCTTTTTGTACTTGTTTTATTAATTTCAATAATTTAACCATTTTAGATTCCATCTTTTATATATTTGTTACATTAAAGTTGGGTTTATTAAAATAAATTAATGTTAAAATAGAACCAAAAAATGATTAAATTTAATTCAGGACATGACGATCTTGGGTGGTAATACTCGGTTGGTCCTCTGTTTTCATTACAGCCGGCCAAGTATTAGCAGTTCAATATTAATTAATTTTATAGGGTAAACAATGGCGAAACCTAAATCTTCTTTGAAATTTGGATGTTTTTAACTCAAAGCCTCACGGATCATCCGTGTAGAATGGTTTCTTTTAACGAGGTTTTGGTCGATGACATTTATGTAATGGTTTATGATTTAAAGTGGGGCCCCTGTACGGTCTTCAATCAACGTGGGTAATTAAAATTAAAAAAACGCAAAGGTCCGAAAATTTTTTTTCTAATTTGTATTCCAAAAAAATTAATTGATTCGTTTTTTTTCAAATAATCCTTTTTAAAACCAAAGATTATTTCCTTTTGAAACAGTTTTTATAAAAAATAAACCCACGCCTGGCTCCAGATGGGTGGGTTGATTTCACCCCAGAAACAAAAATTTTTGTGTGGGACGGAAAATATTGGGTGTTGTTTTGTTTTTCCCATCTTGGTAGTTTCTAAAAAAAAAATTTTTATTGTACTTTTTACTTTAATAAAAAACCCAAAACATTTTGTTGTTAGTGAGTATGATGTTGTTTTGCCTCCTGCCGTGGTAAGGCTTGTGAAACTGGAGGGGGTTTAAACCTCCGGGGACCCAACAAATTTTTCAATTTGTTTCCTGTTGTTAGGCAATTTGGGCCGATCACCCTTGTCTGAAAAATGGGATGGTTGGGGCATGAAAAGTGGTCCACCCACCACCCCGCATTGGACCAGGTGTGGATGGTCCAAACCCCTAATGGAGGGGTTTAGGGGCCATGTCCACGTGGACATCACAGGCTGATGATGATAATTAGATTCGGATAGGCATTCTAAATGGTCCCCCCAACCGATAATTTGATAGGTGTTGGGGTTGTCAAGCTGGCAATCCATGCGTCGTTGTTAAAATATGATAGGTGATATGTTTTAATTTTATTTTGGTTAATTTTTTTTTTGTTTCCTAAGATGATGTGAATTTTTTTGGGGAGGCGGTACATACATTGTGGGAAAGAATTAATTCTTTATGCAATTTTCCCTGAAAGAGATTTCCTTACAGTCCTTTGACCACAGTCCCAAAGTACGAATATGTGATATTGGTGTCCCTTCTTGGGAAAAGTCCCCTTCGGAAATGTGGTAATTTGGTGGACGTCCCTATTGCATCAGAGGGTCCCAAATTTTGAATTTAAGGCTGGGGGTTTTTAGGCGCAGGCGCCAAAAACGCAATCGCACGCGACTTCCCGAAGTGGAAAGGATATCACCGGCGAACACACGTTTGCCCTTTTTGCCGCGACCGAATGGGCCTAATAAGCGGTAAAAAAATCCCCGTTGAACCTAACCATTATTCAGTTTATATCAAAATATCCTTTGATAGATCTTTTATCAAACTAAATGCCGGTAAAGTTTCTTTTTTATTGCCATGAAACTAATTTCAAAAAGTTGTTAAGGATTATGATTTAAATTAGTTTTTGCACAATTTATGAAAATTCCTTTTTGTAGTGAAAAAAATTTATCTTTAGATGGAAAATTTAAAGTTGTGTGTCACTGTTTTCAGGAACACACAATTTTTGTTTAAAAAAAGTTAAAGATAAAAAATGAAATTTAACAAAAAATCCGAAAAGCCTAAATATTTTTCGGAATATGGAAATTTGGGACAACTTTTACTATCCTTTGGGTTTCCCCACCATTACTAACTTAAAGCTTTTAAGTTTAATTTACAAATGTTTTTTTACTAGTTTTTTGCATTAAATTTAATTGTTTCAAGTATAATAATTAATAAATTATAAGTTATATGTGAACGAACTTGTTTACTCAATGAGCTTTAAAACATCTCATCATCCCATTATCAGTCTTTGTTGTCCTCCTGGACAAAACTCCTTAATGCCCCTCATCCATCGGAGTTTTTGGACCTTCCCACCAGCTGTCAAATGGGTTAAGCTGGGATTTTTTTTTATGCCCCAGATGGATCATCTTTCTTTTCAGAAAAATTAAAGGAAACCTAAAAAACTATAAAAAAACAAATTGAAAAAACTAGTTAAAAGATTAGATGATGGAGGTTAAAAAAAAGAAGAAAAAAGCACCTGAACTGTAATCGCGCTACAAATATTGGAGGACTTTTACGGTTAAGAAACTAGATCTATGAGGTGGGTGGAAGACCAATTCAGGTCCAATGCTTTCCGGTTCTCGTATGGCCCAGGCGCATCTGGGTCTCAGGTGGCAGTCCTGCGGAGGACCCTTAAGAGCAAATGTGCTAAAAATCACCACCTGCAAAACCTAAGGCCAAACACCAGTGACCATAAGGAAATATGCCCGATACGCAAAAGTGGGATCTTGGGAGATTCGGTTTTTGTGCACCCCAATCCCCCGAACCCAAAAGGAAAACCACTGAATAAACAAGTACCCTTGTAAAAAAAAATCAAAGAACCCTCAAAAATTTGGTTTAAAGAATTTAATTTTTAATTGGGAAACCAATGACCTTAAAAGAGGGAATAAAAAATAGAAAAAGACGTCTAACGCTACAAGAGGAAGAACGAATAATAAGGTAAAAAGCAATAAAAAATAAGGAATGTATACGTAAATAGTAAAAAATAATTTCTGTAAAATTGATATTTTATATAAAGTAGATTTCAAATTCAATTCAAATTAAATTAAATTAAATATCTTTATTAAAATATTAAACCTCGCATTGATTTAAGGACCTACCACCGGTTCGGAAAGGACCCTGACCTGGAAGAACAAGGAAAAAAACTCAGGGTTTTTTGTCATCTTTAAAATAATAAATATATAATAAAATTTTCTTTGGCACATACATCTTCCTACGTATATTACCTTGAAAAAACCTGAGACTTCCTTACCAGCCGTTTCATTTATAAATTCTTTATGTCATAATAATTTAAAAAAACTTCCTTTCTTTTAAATTTTTTATTAAATTCTGAACGTTTACGTTTTGTTTAAAGCTAACATTGTCCCATAAAGTTTACTTATTCTTCGCAGTTATTGGGAAAAATTAAATATTTGTTTCTATATTTATGTTATTCATCCAAGTCTGAAAATCATTTCTATTTTTTGCCATTGGGTTTTCAAAAATTGAAAGCGTTTATTTAATCTCTGGGAACAATTTTCTCAGGGATTCCTTGGGCCCAGGTTATAAACCGCTCGAATAGCTCGTTTTGGAGGACAAAGATCGTATTAGTATCCGCCGCACTTCCCACAGTAGAATGCCATAAGACATTCACTGTGGAAATAGCTAAGACATACTAACCGGGCCGTCTCTACGTCAGTTAATTGTCTGATTTTCTTGACAGCATATACTGCAGAGCTGAGTTTATTCGACAGTCTATTAATATGAGGGCCCCACTGCAATCTGGTATCTATTGTTATTCCCAGAAACACGGTTGACTCAACAACGTCATCTCTTCCTCATCTATAAACACTTCACATTTACTCGGTCTTAATTTGGAGTCATAAATTTAATACATTTTGTCTTCTTCTGGTTCAGTAGCAAATTATTGACACTAAACCAGTGCCAACTCTAGAGAGTATTATTTACATCGTCATTTATTGATGTGTTCGTTTAACTTTAAAAATTAAGGAAGTATCATCTGCAAATAATACTCTCGTCGTTTTATTAATAACATATGGTAAATCATTTATATAGATGAGAAAGAGAAAAGGCCCAGAATAGACCCTGTGGGACACCCATATTTACCGGGGCCCTGGGAGATCTTTTACCATTCACGTCAACCCTCTGAGTTCAGTGGCTCAAGTACGAAGACAGAAGATTGAGTGCGGCGTTTCTTACACCATAGTGACGTAATTTCCTGACCAGAGTTTCATGCTGTACGCAATCAAAAGCTTTTTTGAGATCGCAAAAAATGCCTAAGGCATCCTGCGACGCTTCCCAAGCCTCAAAGATGCTCTTAATGAGCATAACGCCAGCATCAATCGTCGAGCGACCCCTATGAAATGGTACTGTTTGTTATAATAAGACAGTTACTGTTAAAATGTTTCATTAATTGGTTTAATAATAGTTTTCAAATATTTTACTAAAAGAGGCAAAATAGATATGGTCTAAAATTATTTGGGTCCATATTACACCCTGCTTTAAAACCAGGTATAACTCTACTGTGCTTCATTAGGTCAGGAAACCTCGCCTCTCTGGATGCTTACATTAAATATTGTTTGTAGATGAGTGATATTACATCAATAATCGAATTTATCACCTTAACAGAGATTCCCCAAAGGTCTGCGGTTTTTTAATATCTAATTGTCTACATGCACTTAATGTCCTTGCTACATACATCAAGTAAAATTAAACATTTTGTACATTCAATAACATTATCTTTTAAAGTGATTCGGCAACTGTTGGAGAAGACAAAAGTGACTTGTAGTCGAAACCGGAATGTCCGAAAAAAAACTCTCGAAATAGGTAGCAACATCATGTCAGCTTCAATTGTATGGTTATCAACATTTAAAGTTATTTTAGAGCTGCTCCTTCGGCCCTTCCGGTTTCGCATAATAATATTCCAAATCATTTCCTTTATCTGATGAATTTTTAATTTATTTTTAAAGTATAAAATGGAAAACATTTTTAAATATTTTAGAATGGGCCTAACATGCCAAATTATTTTATGGTTATATGTTCTTTATATAAAACATATAATCTCCCCTTTATGGATTCCATGTGCCCTCCTAAACACTGCAGAACCTTTAGATTTAACCGTTTTGAATAAATAAGTATTAAATTCTTTTCTTATTAAAGTGAATAATGAAAAAAGTACATGGATTTTCATCAAATGTAAATAATTAACTTTTTTGCAATATATTACCGAACTCTCAATACGCTTTTTATAATAGGAACAAACATTCTTGTTTTTTTGAACTTTTTATATTTTTACATTTGAAAGGAGGCAAAATTGAACAATGGCGGTTAACATTTAATAATTACTTATTTAATTTTGACAATTGTATTAATTATCTATACATGGAAGTCTAATAATTCTTGTTGGTTCAATAAATAAATTTAAAAGGTTATTGAACACAATGATCTGAATCTTGTGTTGAATTATCTAATAATTGTTAAAATCCCAACAAATTTAATAACTTATTGATTCAGATAGTTTTACTAATATTTCTTCGAACAACCAAAAGGTTCATATAACGCTGTGGGAGGTCGTACAATCAACAATAAGGCTCAAGCCTGCCGGGCTTCTCAATAGTCCGTTCAAAGGCTCACAATATCCCAAATTTTAAATTTTAAAGTACTTTAATAATTATTAAGACCGGTCTTTATTCTACTGAACACTACCGGCATCCAAATTTAAATTAACTGATATTCTTGGCGGGCTCTATACATAATATTAATTTTACAACTATTCAAGAAAGGTTCAATTTCAAGTTCTTTACTGGCTATTCTGAATATTTTGATTACCAGGTTCATACACTGTGTGCTTTTATTAGAAAATTTATTTTAATAAATTTTGTTTGATAATAAAAAATTGTTTAATATGAGATTTTCTCCTTGTCTCAATATTTAATTTAAATTATTTTGGAACGGATTAAATTATTAGATGTCAAATTTGTTCCTTTCAATGAACAGGATGTTAATAAACATTTGGCTGAATTATTTAAAATACAAAATATAGCATACAAGTAATTTTTTTCTAAAAAATTTGATGGGTCAACCCCAATATGTCAAATGAAATTGTTACAATTAATTATATTATTTAGTCAAAATATCAATTTTTTAAGATATTTTGGGTTAAATGTTTAAATTATTTTGTATAACATTAAATAATTATTTAACTTATATTATGTTGGTTTTCCTGTGGCAACTCCTTAAGAAAGGTTAACAAAATTACCTTTTTTACATCAGTTTTTGTTCATAAATTTTTGTAGGTTTGTCTATTAACATTTCCCTACTCCCAATCAAGATAATCAAGATAGTGTTGGGGCAATGAGTATCAGTCAATATTTTTTTCATATATGTAAGTAGAGTTGCTTTTTTTTTTTCATAATATGATGTATAAACTTAATTCGAAAAAATGTAGAATCAAAATATAAAACGAAGCAAAATGAGTAGTAATAAGATATTAGTAGTAAGCGGATCCTAAAATCCGAACCTCTAAGAATAATGTATATAAAATAGTATATATATTAGTCTATAATATTGTATTGCAAATGTAAAACATCACGAAGTGTAAATTTACAAGAACACTAATAATGCAAAATTATTTTGTGTAAGAATAGCGAACGTATTTATTGAAGGAACAAAAATGTGAACATAAGTATAGAGAATGTAATTAGATTAAAAATTTAATATAAAATGTTAAAAATTAACAACGAAAATAGAACAAAATATATAAAGAAATTTAAGAAAACTTACTAACTAACCAACTTACTATGTAACATCAAGTAAAGCTGCAACTGAATAAAAGTAAGAAAACATATTGTAACAGTTCAAACATATATTTCGGCGCTGGCCGCCGCTGCTAGTGGGGTCGCAGAAGACTGCAGAGGTTCCTTCCCATAATCTTGGCGACAAAGAATGCTGGCATTTTTCACGGAAAAAAGGTCAATTCAGTGTAAATTTAGTAAAATTAGTTTAAATCTATCTCTTGAGCTTTGAGCCAGTGTTACAATTTAGTCGCAAGACGTTGTGATTTTAACGCCCTAATTTTCTTTAATTTTTTAAATATGTATTAAATACTTATCAAAAAATAATAAATAAAAATAGGACCATATGACAGAATTTAAAATTCAAAAATAGCTCGTCAAATTATTCAAAAAAAAATAAAACATTAATTACCTTCTTAAAAAATCACAATGTAGCTGTTATTAAAATAAAATACAGCCCTTTCCATATCTTGATTGAACATAAACCACTGTTTAGTTCAAAGCAGCTTTACACGTACAAAATGTGCCTCTCCTGACGAACAAAAACATCCAATATACTTGTGCGTCCAATTGCAAAGGATAAGCGACCAGCTATAACGAAGTCTATTTAGATTGAAGGGCTGTGTCGATGGCGTTGTGGTAGCCGTTGCCTTCCCACAGTAAGAGCGAATTTATTCCTCTGTAAAAATCTAAAATGCTTACAAAGAATACAAGTAACGAGGGGTAACGTTCATTCTTTTCTTTTAATTTGAGCTTCGCTTACACACGACATTTTTATTGTTGTCTAAAGCAGGTTATAGAAAATGTTTTATTTTTGTCTTTTAAATAGACATGAGTTGAATTATTTTATTTTCTTGACTTCTTGAGTTAACAAGGCAAAAATATTACTACATTTAATTGCTTTAAATGCTTCAATGCAATTAAATGGAAAAATAAAGGAATATTTTTTTATTTAAATGAAAAACGTATTTCATTTTCCGTTTATTAAATTGGTCTGTTAAATTCGTATTTTTTTTAAGATTTATAATAATGACTTCCAAAATACATAATATAATTACTTTTGATTTATTTTTAAGCAAGGAAATCCTACTAAGCCGACTTAATGATCAAATTTATAACGGAAAAATTTTAATTAAAATTTCCACCTCAGCTGTTGCACGACACTTCGTGATTGCAATTTCTAATCGCAAAGTATCTTAATCTTACGTCGCATAAGATAAGAAAGAATAGAACTGCAAAGTACTTACATTCAATATTAAAATGGTAAAAGAAATCTTAACTGACTTTAAGCAGTTAATATAAGTGAATTAAAATAGGCGGAACTTGCAATTTATATATTTATTAACATAAAGCCTTAACCATCGCTCTCATCAGCCTCTGTTTGTCCAGTGCTGGACATAGGCCTCCGCGGTTTTCCCTTCGGGTTCCGAACCGACGATCTTCCGGTTTATACAGCAGGGACCAGTACCTTTTTAATACTGTGATTAAATTGATCGAAAATCAGTGAAAATAACGAACATTCTATCGAAAAGGAAATCATTAACTTATACAAATTATGGTAATATTTGTAAACAAAAACCAACACCTATTTATAAAAAAAATAGAATGCGTAACAACTGCATTGGGCATATGTTGGATTGTCTAAGAAGTTTGCAGCTAAAGACTTTAAGAAATTAAAATAAAATTGGGCGTCAAAAATCTACATCGCGCGATTAAATTGCATTTACCTTTTTATTTATTTTTTTTCCTACGAGGCAGACGAACAGAGGGCCAATGATGAAATGTCACCGAAGCCCGAGACATCAGCAATACTAGTGGTATCCACGCGCTGCCACCTGTGACATATGGTGTTAAACACGTTTACCCAGTAAATAACTGGCTGGTGCCTTAACGGAACACAGCGTGTTTTCACCTCTGCTTTGCGCGAAACTAGCATTTTCAGAATTCTCAAAGCTCATTTAAGAAAATACAGTTTGTTTTCACATTGAAATAATTATAATAAAAATGTTTTATTTTTCTACGTACATAAAACGCGTCATAAATAACAGTTTATTTTAATGAATACCTCAAAAGATATTAGAGAATTAAAATGCGGTGGCGAAATCGCGTGCCAGTTTTGTGCAAAAAACAAGTTTACGAAAGTCGTACCTGTTTATATTAAGCAGGTTATACTCAATGTAAGCAGGGGTGAATATGTGGCACCTAATATAATGTTTAATAGGAAAACGCCTTATTTTGCTTTTAAAAATTGAAAATTTGAAAGTTGTTTCGTTACATATCAAATCCACTTATTTCACAGTTCAGGTAAAAAGCTTGACAACTAACGAAACAAATTATTTTTTATTTACGCGATTATATATATCAAATCCACTAATTTCGATTTTTGCGCTTAAAAATATATTTATTCCGACGTTTCGGATTCTTTCCAGCATCCGTCACCAGACTAAGTTGGTATATGTCTGTATTTCAATGTTTCAATTAAATTATTTATTCGAATATTTTAATCATTAGAAACTCTAACAATAGCTGCATACAGTTTTAAAGCAACCCCACGAATAAATATTTAAATGGTGATTCTCACCACCATCCCTCCGCATTAAGCTACTGTTGGTAAATGTTTGCTTCAGAGGCACAGGGATTTGCGACAAGGGCATTTGCAGCTGAACTGGAGAATGTCAAGCAGGGTGCGAGAAAACAAACTCTAAGTTACGTTCACCCCGCAGTCACCGTGTGAAGCCGGCCAATCGAAGAGTGCCTGCCGTCTTACCACATCAGAGGTCACTGACAAAATCAGGTTATATTTTAAAGCGAGCTTCTAAAAACATATTATAAGCCCGAAGAAGATTATTATTACCATCTGAAATGTAAAATTTCTACAGGTACCAGGTGTGTTAAACTAGACTTGATTGTGGTCTCTTACATTGACAAACAAAAGACGAAGTAAGAACCAGAGTAAAAGAACATATAGCTGATGTTAAGCACGACGCTATAAAATCTGCAATTTGCGATCATGTTTTAGACAAGCCAATCATTATATTAGATTTGATAAACCAAAAATACTGGCTAATGAACTGATTTATACCAAGGATGATTCGGGCAATGAAATTTAAAAATATCCAAATTTTAATAGAGAATGGTTGGTCGTTGCACCTTCCTGGGATCAATAATTTCAAAATTAAACGCAGAGTATAAAAACTTTTTGTGAAACCAACATTAAAATTAAGAAAACGAACGATATTCAATTTTTAAATAAAAACTTGACGGTTATTCGAAACATTAAATACAGAACCATACCAACTTAGTCTGCCCGTGATCATGGATGCTGGAAAGAATCCGAAACGTCGAATAAATTATTTTAAGTAACGAAAATCCTAAATTAGTGGTTATATGATAATCGCGAAATAAAAAATATTATATAAATATTCCAAATATTTATAGTCTGCAAAAAAATATAACCACTTTTTTAATCCATCATTTACACCTTACATAATGGAAAAAATAAGAAACATCACATTTTACGAGAAATAATTATTAAAAGAAACGCATAACGACATCAACAAGCTCCCTTGATGAGCTCAGAAATGTACAAGCAATTCGTCACTGTGCCATTCACATTCCCGGTTAGATCATTCACGCGAATGAGACGAGCTTTTCATAATAATATTCGAATGTGGCAAGGGATAATGTATTAACAATCTTGTGTATTAATTCTTAAATAGTATTATTATTATTCTTAAATGATTTATTGACTGCTCAGGTCATTGTATTACGATAACGATCCGAGTTTTCCCAAAGTGGGGCGAGGGGTGGTCAATGTTTTATTCTTGTAACGGAATTTTTTGATTTGTCCGCCACAACCCGTGATAAAATTGATGCAAATTCCAAAAAATAAGATTTTGAGTTTCTAAACACAAAAATTTGCCTTAACAGCAAAACTTTATTTTAAGTATCGTTAAACCCTTAATTTATATTAGAAACGTGAAGGAGCAATCAAAAGTTCAATAACTAAAAATTTTATTTAAGTTTACTTACTTATCAAGTGGTAAAAATATTGCACTCGATGGTTTTTTTTAATTTTATGTTTTTTTTTAGATTTCACGTCATATCACTGCGAAATAGTCATAAAGGTCAAAAATAAATTATAGTTAAACATAAAGTGACGTTTTTAGAGTAGAACCGAAAGAAACTCTACGGTCAATTTTTCCTTGCGCATTATACATTCATATTGTCGCGATTGTACTTCTACAATTTTCTGTTTTGTTATTTTTAACCTGGGTATTTGTCTGGGTCTTTCTCTGTATTGTTTTTGCAAACAATGCAATTATTACGTACAAAAATAAAAGTTTCAAAACGGTCCATAAAACAAAATGCGGCAGAAATATGCATAAACGGGTACTGTATTAGACTCGTTATACATCTGCCTAATCATGCGATAAGCAATAGTTGTAGTTATGACAACGGTATATTATGAATTAGTTCTTCAGTCAGTTAAAAGTATATTTTTCCTCCTAGGGGCATATAGTATGATAAGCGATTTACTAAAATCTAGACCTACACTAACACACAAAGACTAACACTTACGTAATACAATATTTCTTTTTACATTTACCTAATTTTTCTTTTCATGTAAGAACTTATCGGATATACAAAGCATAAAAATGTTCCGTGTAATGGGAAGGAATTTTGCCTTTTTGTTGCCAAAACTACTTTCATACAAAGATAAGGTAAACAAGTTCATGGACTTTCGCAATAAAAAATGTTAGTTTACTATGTGTTCAAACAAACAAAACGCTAAATAAAGTTGTCGAGAATTTGCACGGACTAACTAACTAAGCCTTTAAACCGTTATAGTAAATATTATAAATATTTAAATAAATAAATCTTTATAATGATTAAAACAGCATTAATAAAACATTGGAATATCATGTAGTGAAAAAGTTATATCTAACTACTTAAGTATTTCTCTCATAATACTACCAGTTTTACTTATAATTATATTGCAAGTATTACTTAAATATATAATAATATGATATCCACTCAAAAATTTCAAATGAAATGACCAACTGTAGTTATTTAATTTAAATTTAGAGAAATATTTTTCATTTATTATTAAATAAATTACTTTACGGTTTATCGAGTTTATTTATTTAAAATTCCCGACGTTTCGAACACTTTCCAGCGGCCGTGGTCACGGGGTGGTCGGGAATTTAAAGTAAAAAAATAAACCGTAAAAATATCTTTATTAATTATGTATAATATTCGCGCAAGCAATAAAATAATTATATTTTTCATTTAGATAAAAACGGTGAAAGCTTTTTCGAAAACAGTGAATTTTTTTACTACATGGGAACGTCTTGTATATTACTGTAGCATTTTATAGGACTTGTTAACTTACCAGGTATTTGCATAGAACAAAAATTATTTAATTATTTAAACTATTATTCAATACCCACAAACACGTCATTGAGCTAATGTAAATATTTTTCTTCTTTACTTTCTCTATCTACTTTCTTATGTTTTTATGTAAGTCTACGTTAAGTTTCACTTTAATAAACTTTTTTGTTATTTCAAGTTCATTATTTGTAACTATTTAATTAAAATTTAACGTTTAGGTAGATAACTTTACCATTGTTGTAAATAATGTAATAATGTAGTTAAAAACTTTGTTCCTCAAATTAAAATGGTAAATTACCGTCATTATAAATAAACTTAAACCCTAAATGTGAACAAGGGCGGCATTATCGCTAAGAACTATCTAATCCAGGTTTTAAATACGATTAAGTTAAACGGTTAATTGACTGACGTAGTAACTGACATAATCAGAATACTTTGTATAACAAACCATAACAAGTAATTTTATAAAAGTTAACAAAGAGCAATAAAGAATACATAACAGACGTTCAAATCTATACAGAATATTAAAAAGAATTGTAACAATTGATAACTTTTTATCCGCTGAAGTAAGAAAGTCCTGGAGTAGAGACCTAAGTTGAGAGATCGGTAAACGTGTTGTAGGACGCCCTTCGGCAAGATGGAATGACGACATCGCAAAGTGAGGTGTGGACTGGATAAGAATAGCTGAACATCGGAAGTTATCTATTTGCCATCCTATTTCTGGCAGTGGACTGACACAGGTTGATGATGATGATGATGAAATATCAATCTTTACTTTTTGAAGTCACCTGACAATGTAAATTTTGGGTACCTTAGACTAAATTTAAATTTTAATCATAATAATCAAGGCCTTATATTTAACAAAAACGTACTTTTTTAGTGCCGAAAGGTATTATGTAAATATATAATCAGTTTTGCAGAACGACACAATCAGCTGTTTGTTCTGGCAGATTGAATTGAATGTGAATTTTATAGTGAAATATATGTATATCATAAACTCACATCAAACGCGAACATTGATTGAATCTGATTGTAAGGTCATGAATAATATCATATTACAATTGCAAGTCTTTAAAAGGTAACTATATTAACTGAAATAATTTTAAAACTTTTCGATTGTTAAAGTGAATTCATTATTATTGTTTATTAATTGTGGAAGAATATTTCAAATCGGTTCAGAAGTAGCGGAGCCAGTAGAAAAAAAAATCTTTCACATTTATATTTTGGTTGTAGATAGAAAATAATTATCGTTCCATCCATGTGTGAGTAATAAGCGACAAACAATTATAGCATCAATTAAGATTTACCAGCCACAATAAATTAATAATTTTATTGCTCTAGGTATTACGAGAGTACCATTTTAAAGGATAAAATTTTAATAGAATGACAAATAATTAAAACAAGTGCTGCACACAATACTTTTATAAAAACTTATTTAACCAAAAAGAATTTTAAAAAAGAACATTTTGAAGGTTTCTATGCGATTGATATTTAATATATGATTGATTTATATTCATTATCATTATCATCATCAACCTGTGTTATTCCACTGCTGGACATAGGCCTCCCTTAGTGCATGCTTTTACTATTTGGATCTTTTTCTACATCGCTAGTCAATGCGGGTCGACGGGTGGACAGACTTTTTACATGCCCATCCGGCGCAAGACCTTTGGGTAAGAGGCCCAAATGGTCCTAACCATTCAGAAAACAACGATAACACAAAGTTGTTTTCCTGCGGAATTCAAACCCACGACCTCCAGTTTATAATGTAAGGGGCTAGGCCATGGAGGAGTTTATAATTTTATATGATCCCTCGATCTTTTACCTTCTAGATAGTGCGAGATCAAGAACCTAGCACATCCTTATAAACTCACCAAAAACTGTTTAAATGTATCAAAATTTCCATTGCATTTCATTTTGAATTCATACACACTTGCCGTGTATGAATTATTATTTATGCAATAGGTAATGGAAACATACAATAATGTCATAGTTTCTTACCATGAATATTAATCTAGAAATATTGTGAAGAATAGTGACAGTTACATAGATATATAGTAGGAATAGGAGGTAGTTTTAACAGGAACAATGACGGGACCTACTATCTCAGTGCCTGTTTCTGCCGCAAATCAGTAATGTATAATAGAATACTGCGTTTCGGCCGGTAAGTATTGTGACTATTCTTATGGGCAGGATGTATCTTACCATAAGGTAAAGGTTCTTTTTGCCATAGCATTACAATCAAATAAATAACTAAAGAACGTGACACAGAGACCGTAATCGTTGAAAAAGTCAAAACAATAACAATCCATTATGTTCTCGTATAACGATCTTTCATTAAAAATATATTTGAAAACCGTTCCGACCGTCAGCATAGAATAGGTGGGTTGTCCGCAGGGTGTGTTTAAATAATACTGTACATTAGATTGACTAAGTTGTTTTCATTATATGTGGCTATCATTACACATAAAGTTTCATGCCATTAGTTTCGACGATTACGAGTTTCCACATTAATTTTCATCTCCATTTTAACTTTTAATCCATCCACGTACAGTTAAAAATTACGAAATTGCTAAAAAAGCCACTTATGGCTCGTTTCAAGTAATTAGACTCAAAATTTCAGCGTTTTATGTTCAGTGATGATGAATTTCTATATATACTTTCATTCTCTATTTAAGTACTTTCAACCACTTTCCTCTAACAGTAAATAGCCTATATATCTTACTTTCACATATATAATTTAAGTATGGATATTGATCTAAAGTTGTTTTTGGTAAAGCATTTTAATACATGTTTAATTTTATATTTAAGAGAATATTATTTATTGGTTATTTTTGTTATTTTTAATTTACAGAGCTATTATAAATATTCCAATTATTATTTTTCCTTAATTTGTATCGCATTGCATATGTAAGTTTTTATGCTTTAAAATTTAAAATACTCTGCAAAATGTATATTAAATCCTCCTAAACAAGGATAAATAAAATTAAGAACTGTGCACAATTTTAAAATTTAAAAAAGCTATTATTATATAGATCTTAGGTATTATGTGCGATGATGCAAAGAAGCGGCTTTGTAATTTCTATTTAAACATGATTTTGCTTTTCAATTTCAGGAAAAAATTTGCCTGAGTTTGTAACTCACCGATGTGTAATATAAAGTATGTCGATTGAAGGCGTGAGATTTTGAATACGTGGAATTAACTCGATCGAAAAATTTAAGACTTGTTTCGAAATATTTAGAAGAAAATATGTACGTTCTAAATCACCGATTTCAGAAGGCCCATAATAAAAAAAAATGGGTGTGTACTTTGTACGCGCGTGAGAGATTACTTCTTTGGCATCATTAAAAATAGTTTTTAATTGCATGCAAATAATTAATTACAATACAATAAATAATACATGGAAGTTACCTCAATTGAATATATAAGCACAATTTTTTTTCACTAATATTCACAAATTGTAAGTAATATCAATTAAAAATAATAAAGATAATTAAAGATGATAGATTTGAAGAACTAATCATAAATAATTCGATTAAAATTTATGGATTCCAAGACGTACTTTGATATATCCATTATAACTGGTAGTTCAGCGCCATCTGTTTGCTTACAAATGTAGAATTCTAAGAGATTTGGCTTACTTGTACAGCGGTACTATAAATCAGAAGCTTTGATTATGTGTGACTAGATGGCGCTTATCTAAAACGTTTACGTAATATAAAATATATTATTAATAATAATAATATAAATATATATATACCAAAACGAACCTTAATCCTAACTCATGAGACATTTGCAACAACTATCGCAAATAAAAACGACAACTCATTATCACTACACAAAATCAACCTTATCTCTATGTAATATGGACCTTATTACATTTTCACCTTTTCATTATAAACTGCTAATTTTGTGTCACGCATCTTAAATTTCACCTCATCATTTTTTCTGCGCCTAAAAAGTATAACTTCAAAAATATTTTTGTAACATTGTTAGTTCTAGTATATAACGTTAATTTATTAGTCAATATCAAACATCTCTCAGACTCAGACACAAAATGTTACGTCTCGTTTATCGAGTGATTAAAGGTATTGGTTTTAACACTTTCACTGCTTTTCCTTGGAAATTCGGAACATTTAAATAAATTAAAATCTTAGATTGAGGTTAATCATTTAATAAATTAAACACGTAATTCAAACTGAGTTGAATTTCAATATATAATGCCATTTCACCGATAATTTCTCAAATTTTAACAAAACATATAATCGAAATATGGAACATGTAGGTGCTAATTAAATATTTAATAAAAAAGTGCCTGTTAGAAATTAAGGAATTGACAATGGTTTCGTTGCAGTATGTAAAGTTTTTTACGCACAACGCTGCGACTAAATATCCCACAAAACTTTCTCAAATCGTTCATAATTATTTATTAATCATAAAAAGTTTTATAATTAAAGTTTCAAAGTTTTTTGCTTAACTATATGAATTAGAATATCAATATGTTATTGTCTTCTTTGTAACAAGAATACAACAATATGTTAATTCCATAAAGTAACTATATCAAGGTTTTATTTATGATGAAATCACGTTGGTGGAGTGAACCGCTACAACCCAACGGAGTCGAGGGCTGTGCAACTTTAAGTGTGCCAGCCCTCTTATTTTGGCTTAGCTCCGGGCTGCCATTTGTTTAACCCGTGAGCGGCGTCGAGGGTGCCCACGAGGCCGAGCCTCGGCTCGATCAACCGCTTATCTTGTCCTTTCCTATACCCGTTAGTCACATGTATCGAGGGCGCGTGGGCGACCTAGGCTCGATCAGTTGCTTTTAGGACTTAATTGTGACGAGTTTTTTACCCGACCTATCTGCTTGGTGAAAGTCCCGGACGTCCGGTACCCTAGTGTGGGTGAATGGTTGCCCTCGTCGGCGGGGCGGTATGTATTGGTGGTTGTGCTTTTGCACGAGCCTGCATGATTGTGGTTTTGTCGTCCGGTTCCAAAATGCCGGCGCGCTCGCCTGAGTGTTTTGATTTATGGACTTTTTGCTTGGTACGTAGTGCGGCGCTACGTACCAATTCGTTCGGATGCTGCAAGCCGTCGAAATAGCGGATTGACGCTGTTTAAGATATTGTTTAATGGTCGGTAATTCCAGATCCATGCGGGTTTTCGTTGCGCAGATATAATGGCGCGCCCGTGGCTCTCGCATGAATCTTTTAAATATGATTTAATTTGTAATATGATTCTTGTGGGCATGAAGGCAAATACAGGGCCTGAAGTAGGTCATGATAGGACGGATTACGGTTTTGTAGGCAGCACCTTATACGAGGGATAGCTTGCTTTTTAGGATTAATGAGGGGATATAGGCGGCCTGGAACCCTATTTTGACTTTGGTGAGGTGAGGACCGAGGTAGGGTTTTTTGTGCACCCCGAGATTTGGTTTGACTACGATTGGGCAGTCAAGAGGCGGATTTTGGATGGGAGTGATAGGCGCTGCCGTTCGTAAATATTAAGCTGCCTTTGGAGATTAATTCAATCCCATTTCGAAACCATTCCCTAGGGTCTGGCCGCGCTTGAGTCTTGAGCATGAGGAGGCATTTCGGATACATAAATCGTATCGTTGCGAACAAGCGGTGCTTCTGTTTGTGGATGGATGTCGGTAGTATGGAGTATAATTAGAATTGGGCCCTGTGGTCGCCGCTAGGACCGGGGGGTTGAGATTTGTACCCTCAGCGGAACGCGTTCGGAGAAAGTCTCGTATGATGAGTCAGGGTCAGGCCTCGACTTAAAGTTTAATAAGCCCTTCGTGCCATTTTTCCGAACGCTTGCCCGTCGAGGAAAGGGCCGTATGTGGCCATATCTCATTTGGATTTGATATGTTCCGTGATGCGATGATTGATTGGTCATAAGGTTTGGCTCGAAGCCGTTGCACTGAACTGGCAACCTCTCGAATTCTAAAATACCTGGAGAGGCTTCGAATTTTTCCCAAAACCTTAAGGAGGCTAATGGACGATATGATGTAGGTAAGGATGGTGTTTTACCGGTTTGAAATTTTTCACTTCTTTCCAAGTGTTTGGAAAATACCTTGGAAGGGCTGCGTTATAGATGAGGACAAGGAGGCTAATCTGTACGATTTAATGACCTGATTAGAAATCATCGTGCCGGGCTTCCGGGTTTGAGGTTTTAATAATCTGACTCGACTTCGGTCTCCGTAACCGGTGAGCAATCCCCGCGGTGGTATAATCAATCGTCGACCTCGCTTTACCTTGAGATGGCGCGTCCACCTTGTTGAGTGCTGGTGTCATGAGCCTCGAGGCTGTCGCTGGCATTGGCCTTTTCTTCATCCAAAACGCGGGTCGGTTGGGTTGAAAATGGTGGCATCGCGGAGGCCGGTGCCGCCTTTAAGCTTTTGGGAATTCGCCAGAAGGCGAGATGGGAAGGATGCTATTGCTGAGATCGTTATCCCACCGATCGTTCCGTTCAACTATGCGCGTCTTGGACTGATGTTCAAGGCACGTAACTCCTCAGTTCCCGCTGGGATCAATCATAAGCACGAATCGCTGCCCTCTTGCGTCGCAAGAAGGTCCTTAAGTCGCTTCAGGCCCGGCGGGTTTTCCTCCACTGGGACTTGTCTGAGGAAGCCTCGACGCACTTTGGACGTGCGTGAGCGCATGAGCCGCAAGATTGTCATAATGCTAATGCCAGGACTTGGGGATGGTATCGGTGTGGTGAGCTATGCAATCTAGTTGGGACAGGTTTACGCCAGTCTACTATAGTCTTTTAATGATATTGGTGAATCGCGGGTCCTAGCTGAACACAGGGCGGTGTCGGTTGGTCCTGGAAGACCTCTTGCCTCGAAAGTGAGGTTACATTTTGAAAAAGTGCAATATCAAACTCCGATTTTTGTGGGTTGGTTGTGGATAATGTGTGGTTAGGGTGCCACAACACTAAATGCAGGTCTGTGGGCATCAGCTCTCTACGTCTACTTGTTGTCGCTATTCCATCGGATGTCTTTCTATTGAAATCGCAAGCCAAATTTGGCGTCTCTAGTGAGAATGGCTTTGAAATCCGTTCTATGCGTGAGTGTTGTTTTGCACGGCAGAGTTGAAACTATTTAACGGCGCGTGTCCGGTCTGGTGACGCGCCGAGGCCTAAATCACAGAGTCGACGGCGTGTCGAGTTCTACGGTGCATGACTTTGTAATATGAGATGCCCGCCGTTTTAGCGCGGCCTGTCATTCTGATTATGTTAAGTTCGCGATTTTAGGATCCGGTCTGCTAGGTTTTAAAGCTCCTGCACTAGTAGAATGTCACGCGTTTCTCGGATGGTTGATATTTCCGTCATCGCTAGACCATTTCGCGTTAAGGAATACGATTTATTGCGCGTGGCTGGACTGGCCCGGGCCGTTGTTACTACCCAAGGGTGTACTACCCATGTTGTCCCAGATAAGCTCAACTAGGTGCCTATACTTTCGTAGTATGGCCAATCCGCGCTGAAGTTTCGGCGACGGCGAATCCTCAGTTAGTCTATCAGTTCAGCAATCGTCTGTCGCATTTCCGAGGTTGCTCCAGCGCTGCCATTGCTTGGCTGCGAGGGGCCGCAGGCGCTTGTTGGTGGTGCGGGGTGCGGCGCTACGCGGGCCTCGGCGCATTGACGCGGTGGCTGTTGTTGCCATGTCGGTGGTGGCGCGCTAGCGGGCGCTAAGTTACTTCACGCCGGAGGTCCGAAGTGGTGGGAAGGCGGAGGGTGTGAAGGATGGCACTGGTGGGCGCCTGGGAACGGATGAGGGTGGTGGTGGCTTCGCGGGCTTTGGGCTTTTAATGGTTAGCCATTGACCGTCTTTGGCAGTTTACGCATGCAGGCGGCTCAAATGTGACAGGGTATCCTGTCTCGTGGAGGGGGTCAGGCGTGCCCTGTTCGCCGGGGCACTTTGCATCGAGGAGCGCGTGGGTTGGGGCCAGTGCAAAGGATGACGGTTGTGGCACTGTCCTGGGATTCCCGTTTTGCGGGGCTCGGCTATGGACCGATGTCCAAATATGTTTAAGGTCGTAGACCTTTTCCCTCGGGAACGCTCAAGGGTCAGAAGGACCACGTTGAAGGCTTTTTGGTTTGGGGTGCGTGGGCGCTAATGATATATCGGAATGTTTTCCGATTTTGGAAGTGTGAATTTCCTCTGGTATCTCCTTGGCAGCCCTTGACTACTGTCCGAGAGGACGCGCTCGTCAGGAGCGCGTCGTATGAATATAGTTGTTTTGAATTTAAAAATGTTGTGACTTGACGGTGCCGGCGACTCTCTAACTATATTTTGATTCCGGTTTCGGAATCTGACCGTAATTTACTCGGAAGAGCTGACGGAGCTCTGCCTTATCTTATTTCTTATAAAATTGGGGGGTTTTTCTCCAGGTGAGACGCTGTTTGGTGCCGGGCGGCGGGTTGCTTGAGGCAGCGGATGTAGTTAGCCGTGAGGCGGGGTGGCTGAACCCTGGGGTTGGTTGGGCAGAAAGGCCCTTGGGTGGCTGGGGCAGATGGCCTGGTTTGCCAATGGCCGAGGTTCGTTCCGACCGGCGCTTTAGTTGGGTCGGGTTGGCGATGACGCCGGTGAGCCTAGACTTGCGCTTCTTTTGCGCGAAACTACAGGAGGAAACCTCCCGCGTCGGATCCTCAGCGGGGACCCTCTACCTCCATTTCGGGAGTCAGAGGTGGTGGTGGTTAGAGTTATGCGGATTCATCCGGCTGTCCCGGTAGACGCGGTTTTGTTTCCTTTCCCTTTTGGGGTGGACGGCTGGATTGGTTGTTGTTACCGGCGAGAAAGCTGACGTATTTCATCAAGGCGACTTGTTTTCAAGTTCCTCCATGTTGAGCCTTCCTTCGAGGGCAACTTGTGAGGTGCACATCTTTGTTTAATTACTGGGTTGACTATTTAACGAATGCAAGCATACCCCGTGAGGCCGGGGTTGTAATACCCTCCCGCCCCAGTGAGCAGGAGGTGTAAGCCTAATATAATACAAGGCTCTGGCGCTGGGCGCCTTCAAATGCTATTTTAACCTAATGCGGCAACTCCGTTAATATTCAAAATACGAATTGGTGAGCGTGTTTTTAACTACAATTTAATTTAAACGTGACGGCTTTTAGAACAAAACTAAAGTTTAAAGTTCATCTCGCGAAGGTGTCTGAACTTATAAGGGGAAATTGAATAAATAGGCAAAATCAGGACGCTCACCCGTCGGACGGCTAGTAAGCTTATCTGCGCGCAAATGCACGGTCGAACTTTATTTCGGCACACACTGACACTACACTGCTGAAGGTTCTTCCACTCGGCGCACGGCTTCCTTCTTCTTGCCATGCGGCGTCCGGGGGAGGCGTGCACGGTGCGCCAACGGACTGGCGCAGGTGCAGGATCGAGCAACTGTCCGGTCGATGCGAAACTAAGCGCACTGTGTTTGTATATCAGGATCGATCGATAGGATCTTAAAGATAAATGTCCTGTATATTTCTAGTTGTCACAAACAGACTGATACAGAATAATTACAATGCATGTTTATTTTCATTAACTGCCTCCGCAGCGTAGTGGAGCTTGCCATTGCTTTAGAAACGGAAGTCGTCCATTCTAATATAGTTTTACTTTAAAATTAAAATACTTTGCAAAATGTATATAAATCCTCCTAACAAGGATAAATGAAATAAAAACTGTTCTGAAACTGGATCCAGTAAAGTGTCTAAACGTCCGATAAACTGTTAAACCAAATGAAATGCGGATAAAATCCGTAGTCCTTTATTAAATGATAAAAAATAGTGTTCCGCGCATTTTAAGTCCCAAACACAGCCAAATTATTTCAAATAATCTTCCTTCCCTTTCTTACCTTCCCGTTCCTTTCCCCTGCCCTCCTTTTTGTTTAATTTTTTCCATCTTGCGAATGAATCCTTTCCCTCCTTTATTCTTATATTATACTTCGGACAACTTTTTCTTTAAATTTAACGCCAAAGTAGGGTACGGCATCAGCAATCGATGCGGGATCATGGCTACAGGGCAGAAATCAAGGGGCAAATGCTCGTCTTTTCCTCAGCGAGAGGGCTTTCTTAATGAACTCGTTCTTTGAAACAGCCCCCAAAAAATGGACGTGGCAAACCCGATACTATGACCAAAAAATAGATAGCTTCTTATATCGGACAAAAGCGCATTTGGGATGTCCGTGATTCAAGGTTCAGACCGGGTAAGACCGGGCACCCTGATATAAATTAAACTTGAACTCCCGATTGATGAGTCTACGCTTCAACCTAATCTGCTCCAGCCTATCATTGATCCTGGCAAATTTCAGATCAATCTAGAAAATCGATTTGCTGCCTTGGAAAATACAATCGACGTGAACGTTGATGAGGAACTCGATCAAGTGGTAGAAATTCTTCGGGACGAGGGTGCCAAACTTTGCGGTCTGCGACGTACGGGCAAAAAGTCTAAACTTTCGGGAGAAACACTGGATCTCATGGCAAAGCGACGAAATGATCCAACCGTCACTTCGTTAGAACAGCGGGTTCTTAACAAGACCATCTCCAAGCTGGTAAGGCGCGACCTCCGTCACTCCAATACGCTGTCAATACAGAGAGCTATTGAGGCAAAACCGGGGTCCAAAGTCTTCGTACAACAGCCAGTTAGAAGCCATCTAACGAAGTTGACCAAAGAGAACGGAGAAGTCGTCGCTTCTAGACCAGAGGTTCTCTCGGAGGTTGAAAGCTTTTACAGCCAGTTATACGCGTCGCATTCAGCACACCGAAGCCGGATGAGGAAGGATTCTCGAGCCACCTCTTATCCGCCATGTGTCGGAGGATCTTCCAGAAATCAGGCCTAGACGAAATCATGGGGAGCTCTTGAGCAACTTCAAATGGAAAAGCCCCGGGAGGACGGTCACGACGGAGCTTCTGAAGGCCGCCGGTAAACCGGTGCTGAAAAGACTCCGCCGTCTATTTAACTCTGCCCTCTCTCCGGGAGAACCTGAGGCATGGCATAGGGTTTGGTCGTATTGTTCTTCAAAAGGTGATAAAACCCTTTGAAGAACTGTCGGCAATATCGCTCCTGAGTCATGTCTATAAGTTGTTTTCGAGGTCATCTCGAATCGTCTTGCACGAAAACTCGACGAAGCGCAGCCTCGAGAACAGGCCGGGTTTCGGAGGGGTTACAGCACCATAGACCACATCCATACAGTGAGGCAGGTATGCAGAAGACTCATGAGTATAACCAGCCCTTGCATGCGATTTGTGGATTATGAGAAGGCTTTGACTCCATCGAGACCTGGTCTTTCCTCGAGTCCTCAGCGGTGCCAAATTGATTGGCGATATATCGAGATGCTGAGATGTCTGTACAACGCCGCCACTATGTCTGTCGTAGTCCAAAGTGGGCAGACTGAGCCTATCCCCTGCACCGCGGTGTGAGACAAGGAGATGTCTGGCTCGAAATTGTTCTCCGCCGCGCTTGAGGACATGTTCAGGACGCTCAACTGGGAAGGACACGGCATTAATGTGAACGGCGAGTACATCTCACATCTGCGATTTGCGGACGATATCGTCATATCGCAAAGGACCTGCAGAAAATGGTGCAAAGCCTGGCTGAATCTTCTGCACGCATCGGTCTCCGGATGAACTTGGAAAACCAAGGTCCGTTTAACGAGCACGTTGATCCGGGACCGATCACATTGACGGCACCTCCTCGAAGTGGTTTCGGAGTACGTTTACCTAGGGCAAACGCTCCAACTAGGTAGAAACAACTTTGAGGGGAGCCAAAGAAGGATTCGACTGGGCTGGGCAGCTTTTCATAAGCTTCGTCGAGTTTTCGTCACCCATCCCACAGTGCCCATCGAAAGTCTTCGATCCAGTGCGTCCACCGTTTTGACCTACGGGCGAGACCTTGGACACTTACGGTTCGACTGGTCCCAAATTTAAAGTCGCTCAGCGAGCTATGGAGAGGGCTATGCTCGGAGATTCTGAAGGACCGATCAGAAATACTGATCCGTCAGGAGAACCAAAATCACCCAGCCCACCGGATTAGTAAGCTGAAGGGCAGGGCCGATCATATAAGCCGCAGAACTGACGACCGCTGGAGTGAAACGGAGGGAGACCGAGGCTCGGCAAACGTAGGTGGGACGCCCTGCGGCAAGATGGAGTGACGAATTCGAAAGTGGCTGGTGGGCTGGATGAGAATAGCGAAGATAGGAAACGGTGGCGTGATTAGGAGGCCTAGGGTCCGCAGTGGACAGGCGCAGGCTGATGATGATGATGATGATGACTTGGTGATGCGGTGGCGGCCAGTGCCGCCGCTGTCGACAATTGCCTTCGGGAGTTCCTACGCAACGCATATATTTTCAAGTCACGCAACGCAAATGGCCAACGCTCCGTTTTAATAGTTTTAAGTTTACCGCGAACGCCAACTGCATCAACGAAGGCGCCTGCAGCTGTGCCGCCATCATACGAGGTATTTATCCTTCCTATTATAGCATTTCCAATACGGCTTCAAAACCTCGTTGTCCGAGCCGATCTACCAATATCGTCGTCACTCGAGCTAGCTTCAATCAAATTGGCGGACGAAACTTGAGTGACCACGCGCCCGCGCAAATAGAATCAGTAAAAGCAGAGTAAATAGTACCAATATATTTCACTGGAATAGGATTAACTAAAGCCGTGACGCATATTTGTAGCTTAGGAAAGCTCGGCTCAAATTTTCTACATATTTATGAAATCTAGTTTGTTTTTCATACTAAATCTCTTTTTGAAATTGTCTATTGCTCGCTTGTTCAATAATTTTTTAATGATTTGCATAAGTTTTTAGTTATAAGTGTTTCATATGAAAAGCAAGATTAAATATCAAACAACCATATAATTTCTAAATTATAATTGCTACAACACATAATACAAGGGTGGTCTGAAAAGTTTCCGACCTCAACTCAAATATGGCACCACTCGTAAATAAAAGCTAGTGAATGGTTGTGCATATTTTAACAGTTACTCACCAAAGTTTCGCTATTTTGGACCCGGTTTTTAGTTGACAGTCGTTTGAGTGAGTAGAAGGAGTGTTTTGTGAAAATGGAAAAATTGAATATCGAGATAGTTATTAAATTTTTATTTTTGAAAGGCAATACGCCTACGCAAATCAAAGTTGAGATGGACACTATGATGGGGACTCTGCACCATCATTTACCACAGTGAAATGTTAGAGCTGAATTTAAACGTGGCCGTATGAGCTTGAAAGACGATGAACGTTCGGGACGTCCAAAAACTGCAACTACCGATGATAACATTGCTAAAGTTCACAAAATGGTGTTAAACGACCGCGAATTAAAGTGAGAGAGGTATCAGAGGTTGTGAAAATGTGAAAATAACTGTTATAACATGGATAGCTGTCCGCGCAGTTAGGTGCCGCGTTTGCTCACATTAGACCAAAACATGTTCGAATGAACATTTATAGCTCTGTGCGCAGTTTAGGCGCAATAAATCGAGTTTGCCGCCACATATTACTGAGATGAAACTTGGATACACCATATACGCCCGAACAAAACTACAGTTAAACAGTGAACTGCAGGGAAGAAGCAGCTCAAAAGCAAAACTGTTTTTTCGGCTGAGAAAGTGATGGCGACTGTTATTTGGGATAGTCATGGGATAGTTATCTTTATCGATTATCTTCAAAAAGGAAAAACCATTATAGGAGCATACTACGCATCATTACTTGACGAGCTGAAGGCACAAATTGCGGAAAACGCACATTTGCAGAAAAGAAAATCCTGTTTCACCAAGACAACGCGCCGTCTCATACCTCAGCGGTTGCCATGGCAAAAATCCACGAGTTACGGTTTCAACTGCTTGACCATCCGCCTTACTCACGAGGTCTGGCCCCAAGCGAGTTCATTTTGTTCCCTCATCTAAAAACTGCTCTCGGAGGACAAAGATTTTCGTCAAATAAGGAGGCAATCACCTTTGTGAACAGTTATTTTGCAGAGAAAAACGTCAAGTACTATTTGAACGGGTTACAGAGATGGGAGCATCGCTGGGAGAAGTGTGTAGAGTTACAAGAAGACTATGTAAAAAAATAAAAAAAGTAAGAAAAAAAAATCTTTTGTCATTGTTAGGTCGGAAACTTTTCAGACCACCCTCATAAGTACTAAATATTCGATCTTTGTATAATAGAAGCAAACCAAAATTATGTTACTGGCACCAATGCAAAACTTGTGAAGCAGTTACTAAGAAAATATTTGAAGCTCCACTGTGCTATAAATATCAAAGAGGTATTTGGCATCAAAGTTCAAGTGCTGAGAGGGCATGCTTTGCTCCCTTCAAGTGGATACAAGTTGACGGGTCGTTTTAAGCTATGAGAGGCACCTTTATGCTAATTTTTATTTTTATTTGAGAATTGCTATTGTTTTTAGTAGTAGCATTGATATTTGAAAAGTATAAGAAGAAAGTTTGAAATTCCAATTAAGTCTTTTTTTTACGCGAATAGTACTCATTACTGAATAAAAGGACCTTTACAGGTTAGACTGTCCCGTGGCCAGAGCCACTGTAAGGTGTTGCGACTGTAGCCAAAATGTCAGTAAACTAATTTTAAATTAAAATTACTTAAGATAGTAATTTTAATTTAAAATAAATATTATTAGTTTTAAAAATGGATTAGGGTCAATTTTCTTTTTAAATATTTATTAAAACTTTTTTTCTTTTGCAATCCCATTCGCAAAAATAAAGAAAATATTTTATGTATTAAGTTTCAGAATACGTATTTATTGTCCTAAAAAAGGGGTTGTCTATAAATATTTGTACCCACAAGTCTATATGATTTGATATAAAACATATATCATGCAATAAACATAACATTGCAGTTACCTGTGAAATTAGTTGTTAACATTTTTTTGTTAATCCTAGTTGTAAAATTTAGATTTTTGCATTTGTATTATAATTCATAAAAATTATTATTCACGTAAATATTGTGACACCAAGTTTATAGCAATCAATCTGTTATTCATTGCAGTAGTACCAACATAAAGTGCTATTTTAGTCGGTCCGTAAAAAATCTGACGCGAACATTTTTCGATTTAGATATTGGAGTGGTGTTGGCAATCGGGCATTTCGAACGTGATTGCGGGTACTCCCCTGCAGGTTGGAAAATTCTGAAAGCACGTTTTCATACAGCGCTCTCTTGCAAATAAAATAGGGAAGTATTTAAAAGTTCCGTTCAGTTGTATAAATTACGCTAATGTCGCAGTGGTTACAATTATCTATGCAAATATGTAATGAGTTTTCACTTATAACGTTGCAAACATCTTGTTTGCGTACTTTTTTAAGTGTCTCCGTAGCCTAGTCGCTAAGCTTGGGCTGTAGAAACCGCAGATGTCGGCTGATCACCTGATTGTCTGTAAAGCAAAATGATCCAAGCGGCGGTTATGGAATGTTTAAAGGTTAGTCCTGTGCCTCATTTCTCTCAGGTCATGTCGGTTATCCGTCTCATTGGAATATGAAAGTAAAGGAAGAGGGAGTGTGTCTACAAGAGCACATGGGCACTTTCATTCGTCTTCTTCGATATTTATTATTTTGTTCATGCGCTGATATTTTCTTGTTGATTAAAAAAATAGTTTTCTATAATATTTATCAAAAGATAGGTTAGCAATCTTTATTTTTTAAAAACATTTAATATAACCTTTCAAATTGCTTACTGGAAATGTTGAAAATATGATGTTTATTACATATGTAAAGAATGCCGATATCTCCAAAGATATATATATAGATAGATTGACGTTACTTGGCGAAGCTTTTCTGAATTATTAGTTATCAATTTTGTTAATAAATAAATTATTCTCCAACCAAGGGCTCCTTTAGAGTAGTTTTGCAACACAAAAAACTAAATAGAATTCTGATATATTACATGAATACACAATTTTTATTAGCATTAAAATTATGTTGATGTAAACAAAACTGTTATGAGACGTTAATCACATGGATAATTGTTTCATTTAATATCGTCATTATCATGTAAAACCACCAAGTTGTTTCTTTCTGGCGTCTCAAAAGTAAGTTACAAGAACGTTTTCTTAATTAACTGTGTCCCTAACAATGCTCGTCAGTGTAGTGTAAGTGCCAGGTATTATCAATGAAGGTCAATAATACGCGACTCTTATAGTAATATCGAATAACATACTAAAATAAAATATATGTTATTGGGAAACATCCAAAGCAATAATATTTTTTTTTGCTAATAAACAACTTAAACTAACTAAAACGTCCAAATAAAACTCATTTATGTAATAATAACGAGAGAATAGCTTGAACTTGACTACAAGAACATTAAGTTAAAAATAACAAGCTTGTTTTAAATAATATTTAATTAAATGTTATCAGTAAATAAACTATCATTATAATTGTTCAAAATCAATAGTACTTGTTACATGGTATTGCTGCGGTCAGCACCGGAAATGAAATCGCATCCCGATTTCTGCGCGACGTTGTCGCTATCCAAGTGAATAAACATAACATGAAAGCAAGACAAATTAACTATTGTGGGATGTCACTACTTTTTTTGCAAAAACATTTAAAATATAATTTTTACTTTAATTGACAAAAGCAAACTTAACAGCTCTTGATAAGACCATTAATATTTTTTATCTTAAATCTAATACATCAGGATTTATCTTGTGTTAAGAACCAAAAAGGTGAGGAATAATTATTGTAAAACATGTAATACAATGTGGTGTCCTTTTTATGAATTGGATTATCTGACATTTTAGCATAATAAAGTTGACCAATTATTATGTTAACAACGCAATTTTTTTGCCTAAGGAACGCCGACTAATCATCATCATATACCATTATGATATTAAGGAAGTAGAATATACATGAAAAAACTATTGAAAGTTATATATCATAAAACTATTTTGCTGGCTCCATGTGCTTAATTAGTTTATAGTATTATTAACAAGGATATAGTATTATTTTAAAGGACTGGCTAAGGAAACTCCATCAAGCAGTAGGATGTAAACACTATTTGGTTTCGATTTGAAATGCACCTTCGCTAGTTTTCGTAATTATTTATATGTTTTTGCCATTGTTCAAACATAACAGGCTAACATTACTTTGTTTTATACTATGTAGTGATTAGACGTGGGTCGTTACGTCACTTTTAAGAAACGAAACGTAACCAGTTACGTGGACGGCGTCGCTTGTTTTAAAAGTAGTTATTTTTGTAACTAGCTCTTTCATCCATCATGCGCAAACATACGTTTCACAACATACGTTATCTTTGAAAGCACTGAGAAGGCTTGGTTTATTTCCGACATATCTGACAAATATCAATATATTTTATTTAAGTACACAAAAACTAAACAAATTTATAGAACTTGTTCAAAGTTCGGAAAGAATCAGTCTATCAAATAGTGAAAACCGTATGAAAATCCGTGTAGTTGTATTTAAGTTTATCGTGAAGGCTTTATTTTATGATATGTATAGATTAGCTGTATTAAGAGTTGTAAATAATCTCTTGTGTAACTTTTAGCCTGTGCAGCCCTTAAATACGTGTCCCAGCGCTCTGTACAATCGTCGTATTTCTACGTCTATGAAACGGCAATTAAAATAACATGAATGTTCTTGAACCTTGAAATATATTTTATGAAGTGAATTTAAACATTTGGAGCAAAATACACTTAAACATACACATTCACAATACATAATGGCACCTTTTTTAAAAAGCTGTACTTCATGTATTGACGGAGATACTTGGATACGATCAACAGTTAGTATTTTTAGTTTTCAATTATTTTTTTTTAATTTAATGGTTGTTGTTAACTTTGTTGGTGAGGGTAGTTGCAAGTAATTCGTGAAATAAGCCATTTTGTCAATTTAAGAAAGGTTGAACATAAAATTTTCAGTTGTAAAAATAGTTAACAGTTGAATTTGGAAACTATTTTTCCCTTAATATGTCTTAGATACTCCAATCGACTTTTATGCGATACTATAAACACTTACATTAAATCTTCAGTAAGTACTAGTAAAAGAAAAATATTTTATTGCATTTTTACTTTAATACAGTTAAGGTACTTAAACATAAACATTTATGTTGCAATTTATGATTATTATGAAAAAACAATAAAATATGCCCGATTTCAAACAGTGTATAACTATTTATTATTATCTATTTTACGCAATATTAATCTAATTCAATTCAATTCAAATATCTTTATTCAATATAGGGTTAACACTGGCTTATTGATTGTCAAGACGCTACCACCGGTTCGGAAATAGGACGCCTCCGACCTGAGAAGAACCGGCAAAGAAACTCAGCGGGCCTATTTTGTCATCTTTAAAATAATCAAATATATACATATAAATTTTCTTTATGAGCTACATACAGAATTATCATATGGTATATTAATGAAAAGCCTGGAGCGAGATTCATTACCAGCCTGTGTTATCATTTATAAATATTTATGTCATAACAACTTTAACGCATAAACGTCCTTTCATTTTTAAATTTATTAACAGTTAAATTGAACGTTTACTGGGATTTTGTGTAAAAGCATACATTGTCCCATAAAGATTTACTTATTCTTCCAGTCTAGTTGTTGGAAGAATTAAATTTTGTTTCTAGTATTTATGTTATGTGCCATCAATGTCTAAGAAAATCATTTCTATTTTTTTTGACTACATTAGGTTTTCGAAAAATTGAGAAGTAACGTTAGTATTTTAACTTGGGACAATTTTCTCAGGGATTCCTTGGGTCAGTTATAAACCGCTAGAATAGCTCGTTTTGGAGGACAAAGATCGTATTAGTATCCGCCGCACTTCCCAGTAGAATGCCACAAGACATTACACTGTGGAAATAGCTAAAGTATACAACCGGCCGTTCCCCGTCGTTAATTGTCTGATTTTCTGACAGCATATATGCAGAGCTGAGTTTATTCGACAGTCTATTAATATGAGGGCCCACTGCAATCTGGTATCTATTGTTATTCCCAGAACAGTTGACTCAACAACGTCTATCTCTTCCTCATCTATAAACACTTCACATTTACTCGGTCTTATTTGAGTCATAAATTTAATACATTTTGTCTTCTTCTGGTTCAGTAGAAATTATTGACACTAAACCAGTGGCAACCTGAGAGAGTATTATTTACATCGTCATTATTGATGTGGTCGTTTAACTTAAAAATTAAGGAAGTATCATCACAAATAATATATCTTCGTTTTTATTAATAAAACATGGTAAATCATTTATATAGATGAGAAAGAGAAAAGGCCCAAGAATAGACCTGTGGACACCCAATTTCTGGGGCCCCTGGAGATCTTTTACCATTCACGTCAACCCTCTGAGTTCGGTGGCTCAAGAGAAGACAGAAGATTGAGTGCGGCGTTTCTACACCATAGTGACGTAATTCCGACCAGAGTTTCATGCTGACGCAATCAAAGCTTTTGAGACGCAAAAATGCCTAAGGCATCCCCTTCCCGCCTCAAAGATGCTCAATGGCATAACGCCAGCATCACCGTGGAGCGACCCCAGTGAAGCCGTACTGTTTGTTATTATGAGACAGTTACTGTTAAAATGTTTCATTAATTGGTTTAATAATAGTTTTTCAAATATTTTACTAAAAGTAGGCAAAATAGATATGGTCTAAAATTATTTGGGTCCATATTACACCCTGCTTTAAAAACCTGTTAACTCTAATGCTTCATTAGGTCAGGAAATGCCTCTGGATGCTTACATTAAATATTGTTGCTAGATGAGGTGATATTACATCAATAATCGAATTTATCATTAACAGAGATTCCCCAAAGGTTCTGGTTTTTTAATATCTAATTGTCTACATGCACTTATAATGTCCTTGTACATCATCAGTAAAATTAAAATTTTTGTGCATTCAATAACATTATCTTTAATAGTGATTCGGCAATTGTTGGAGAAGACAAAAAGTGACTTTAGTCGAAACCGAATGTCCGAAAAACTCCTGAAATAGGGTAGTAACATCTATGTCAGCTTAATTGTATGGTTATCCATTTAAAGTTATTTTAGAGCTGTTCCTTCGGCCCTTCCGGTTTCAGCTATAATAATATTCCAAGTCATTTCACTTTATCTGATGAATTTTAATTTTATTTTTAAAGTATAAACATTTAGCCAGATAACACACTTTTTTAAATATTTTAGAATAGGCGCTAACATGTGCAACAAAGTTATTATTGTTTTATATGTTCTTTGACTATAAAGCCCATATAATCTCCGCCTGCTTTTATGGATTCCGACTTCTGCCCACTCAAACACTGCAGAACCTTAGATTTAACCGTTTTGAAGAAATATAGTAAAATTTTTTCTTATTAAAGGAATAATGAGCTAAAAGTACATGGATTTTCATCATAAAAATAATTAACTTTTGCAATATATATTTTGAACTTCTCAATACGCTTTTTATACATAGGAACAAACATTCTGTTTCTTGCGAACTTTTGTTATATATCATTTTATCTATTTGAAAGGAGGCAAATTACACAATGGTCAGAAGTTAACATTTTAATAATTGACTTATTTAATGGTTGACAATTAGTATATATATTTATCTATACATTGCAGAAGTCTCAGTAATTTTGTTGGTTCAATAAATAAATTTTAAAAGGTTATATGAATTTAAAATGATCTGAATCTAATGGTGGTTGCAATTATTTAAAAATTAATGTTAAAGTCACCAAATTATAATATATTTAATTCAGATAGTTTTATAATATTTCTTCTAGAACAACTCAAGGTTCAAATAACGCTGTGGGAGGTCTGTACACACATACAACAATGAAGTGCTCAAGCTTTAAAGTATTTAAAGTAATTATTAATAATTATTAAAGAGCCACCGGTATAAGCTTTATCTCTACTGAAAGGCTAGAACCTCAGACATCCAAGATTTAACATTAACTGATATTCTTGAGCCAGTGCTCAGTTATACATAATATATCAATTTCAACTATTCAAGAAGAGTTCAATTTCAAGTTCTTTACTGGCTATTCCTGAATATTTTGATGTACCAGGTTCATCACTGGTGTTTTATTAGAAAATTTATTTTAATAAATTATTGTTTGATAATAATAAATTATTGTTTAATATGAGATTTTCTCCTTGTCTCAATATTTAATTTAAATTATTGCTTGAACGGATTCCAAATTATTAGATGTCACAATTTGTTCCTGTTCAATAGAAGCTAGGAGTCAAGTTAGCTAAACATTTAGGCTGAATTATTTAAAATACAATAATATAGCATACAAGCTAATTTTTTCTAAAAAAATTTGATAGGTGAACCTACCATATGTCAAATGAAAATTGTTACAATTAATTATATTATTTATGTCAATAATATCAATTTTGTTATGATATTTAGTGTTAAATGTTTACAATTATTATTGTATAACATATACAAATAGTTATTTAACTTATATCTATGTTGGCTTTTCCTGTGGCAACCTCCTTAATGTAGGGAAATGTGAACAAAATTACCTTTTTACATCTAGTTTATTAGTTGTTCATGAAATTGTTGTAGGTGTTGTCTATTAACATTTCCCCTACTCCCAATCAAGATAATCAAGATAGTGTTGGGGCAATCGAGTATCAGTCAATATTTTTTCATAATATAAGTAGGTTGCTCCGGCATACAATAATTAGATACTGATTCCCATACCTTATCTAGAATTAATGAACCCATACTTCTTCCCAGTTCATCTGTATATTTTAATATAATTATGGGAAGAAATATGTTTTTCTTTACTATTATCTAGAAGGCTACCGTGAGGCACCACACTCTGAGACATAGTCTTAGAATCACATTCCAGTTCTGAATGAACCTGTATGCTTTGACAATTGCAACACAATTTCTGGTCAAGGAGTCAAAACGGTCTGAGTTATTTTACATAAATCTAATATGTCATTCATAGCCGAAATGTGTTCAGATATTTCTTTTGAGATGCCCTCATATTTCTTTGTTAGGACATTTAAGGATTGCAATAGTGATGCAATCTCAGCCTGCAGTGAACTGACACTAGCCTCATGAGACAAATGAGTTATCTTAGCTCATTGTAGCATACATTTAATTTTGCTTTTGGTTTATTCCTATCTTTACATATTTTGCCATAGCTTTTACTATGCCTACATTTCAACAATTTCTCTGTCTTCCTTATGTGTTTATTAATTTTTTTAAATTTCTTTTGTTTATTTTTGCTGATTACTGGACGGCAGGCTCCGCAGTCATCACCAGTCAAATCTATTGTGCTAATATTATTACTAATATTTGTTACTGGGGATACCATATCTTGTACTTCCTCAACTAATTCACTATAAAGGCTTTGGGTTTGACTGGTCCTTAAGTTCTGATTCTTAAGTTCAAGTAATCTAATTGTTTTATGAGCCTCATATAATTCAGACCTCAGTTTAGAGGTGAGGCCGAGAGCTTCCTCATATTCACCCCTACACTGGTCAAACCCATCAACTATACTTTGCAAATTATTATTTTGTTCTTGTAAGTTTAAATAATTTATATTTAACTGAGATAATTCTTGTTTTAGTTTTGTATTTTTGTTAATAATTTGCAAAGTTTCATGTTCGTTATCGTCCCTTTCCCTCAGCAATTGCTCACACTGCATTTTGGCTCCCTTTAGCTCTTTCAGAGTCAAATGGAGTTGTTCCCTCGACTGACGGGCATATTTTGTAAATGATTAAATTTTGTGCTGAATTGCGTCGTGATTTTTGCCACCGTATTTACGGTATTTCAAAATATTGTCTGCTACATATTTTATGTACGAATGAAGAAATTTTTTGATGTATTAACTTAAATGTAAAGTAAAATTATATTGCCTTGAATGACCTTTGAATACGCCGGATTATTATTTTTTTTAAATGTTTACATTAAAATATTTATTGTGGGTTATTCTTAAAACATAAATATATGCACTCGCAAACTTTATTGCAGACCAACTCAAGTAGTAATAATTATGTAAAACATAGTCTAGTCATACTCTGATGTAAGCATATCTCTTAAGGTTGATCTAATTTTTGCAATTTAATCACACCAGGTTGTGACTTTTCGTGTCGTCATTATCTTAATTTCTTAAATATCTGTTACACTACTGATCACAAAATTATTTAAAAACAAACGGTACCAAATGACAGCTAATATCATATGAAAACAATAACTAAATCACATCATTAGGAGTGGAGCAATGAGGTAGCATATGTGTATATAAAAAATAAAAACATACGGTCCGAATTGAGTACCTTGATTTTCTGGGACGTCAATTCAAAGAGGGGCATTGCTTCAATTTCTTCACTCTGGATTAAATGTTCCTTTTTAAAAAAAATCTACTTACATCTACTCCCTTCTCAGTAAATAATTCACAATAATAGTAAAATCTATTCGTTAACAATTTAAATTTTTAACCAGAAACTATGACCGACTTCATACAGCATATAACCATTTTGCGCAATATAAGCGAGTGACAACGTGCCATCTGCAAGAAACGAACCCAAGATTTCTGCCTCTACATTTTAAATCTCTTCAATTTCGTAAGGTACACATTTAATAAAATGTCATGTATGGCACGTTTTATGCACAAAAAATAAAGATTTTTTAAATGCGTTCACCTTTATATGAACTAACATTATATTACCATAATCGGAGCACTAGAAGCATAAAAAATAAAATAGGTACGCTCCGAATTGAGTACCCCCTTCTTTTGGGAAGTCGCTAAAAACCCATTTGCATTGATTTATTATGAAGAATAAATGTCATCTTCATTATCATTTTAACTAACCGCACCTATTCCTTTACATTTACGAACAGTTATTACTGTTAGGAGTCGGTGTTAATTACTGTATTAGTCAAGCTATAAACTATAGATTTATAGTAAATAACTTTTTATTACAGAGTTTTTACTTCTCCATTTTTAATTCCGTGTCACATGATTAGTATTAAATAAATTGATAGCACCTGCCTCAAAGTGGTTTTTAGAGTACGTTTACCTAGGCAGCTTTTCAAAAGCTTCCTCGAGTTTACTCGTCACCCATCCTACGATGCCTCGAATTGAAAGTCTTTGATCAGTGCTTCCTACCTGCTATGAGCTACGGTTCCGAGACATGGACACTCACGGTTCGAGTGACCTACAAATTTAAAGTAGTTCAGCGAGCTACGGGAAGGCTATGCTCGGAGTATCTCTGAAGGACTGCATCTAAAATTATGTGATCCGTTGGAGAACCGGTCACATAAGCCGCAGATCTGACGACTGCTGGAGTCAGTGGACAAACGTAGTTTGGGACGCCTTGCAGCTAGATGGAATTGGATGAGAATAGCCGTAGATGTGAAGGCGTATGTCCAGCAGTGGACTGATTTAGACCGATGAGATTGACATCTCTGAACCACCCTAAGGTTGGCTGGTAGAAAATGCCTAAGGCATTAGTCCACTTTTGTACTTTAATTGTGCAAATAAGTTTAAATAAATAAATGATAACGAATGTCTCCTAAAGATCCGCCGCCATAGTCAGAATAGACCAGAAGGACATCAACGCTTTTAAAAAGCATGAGCGGTTCCGAAGTTTGGTGATTTAAGCGATGAGTATTTTAATCAAATTATGAAACATTTTAGCTATATATCATCACAGCATTGTTGTATTAAAAAAGGCCTACGTCCAGCAGTGGACAGATGGAGGCTGCGGCTGATGATGATGATGATATCATCGCAATGAACAACATTTTTGCAGATCGGATATAATAGATAGACGTATAAAGCAATTAAAATTTTATTTTATTGTTATATATTATGTGGATAATAATCGCCTGTAAATACTTAAGCTATTTATGACAAACCTAGTATGGCAGTTTATACATTCGTACAAAAACTTTTTACTAAAGCCACATAACTTGAAATACCTAAACGTTAAAAAATACCGACAGTAAAATTGATAAATGAACTATTTTCAAACGTGCCGTGGCGTACTCCCCTTAAAATGATTCGTGCCATTTTGATCGAGTTTAAGAAAACTAATTACAACTACCACTTTAAATTTAAATGTTACGAACTCCATGATCGTTTTTTTTTTCCACGCTTAATTGTTTTTTATATAGAGATACGTTTAACTATTAAAAACTTCCCTATATAATATGTGAAATACCTAATAGTAAGATGCCAAAAATTAAAAACGCAACGTTTCTTTTCAACTTTTAAGAAATACCATTTAAAATAATTTATCAGGAAAATAAATTACCCATTCATTTATGTTTTTAAAACTTTTTAATAGTTAATAATAATTCGCTAAAGTATTTAAATTTTTTGTAATAACTTTAATGTTATGAATACTTTTACTTATGCTTGTAATTTTTTTTATTTTATCTATTTTCCTAAGATTTTGTGACATTTTCTTGTAAAATTACGAATTAAACGTTGTCTCAGCAAAAGTGTTGATTCTTTACCGAGTTAAGAAAATTTATTTACTAGTTCGCTTTCTTAAAGAGGTTTATCTATTATTCGAAATTTATTTTGTATGCAAAGGGTTTGCGTTTTTTGCAATGATTTATGATATATATAAATCAAAAGATCAAACCAATAAGAAGAATTGATAATTCAGCAATAAAATAATGAGGAAATAAAAAAAAAACCGAAATCGCAAAAGGAAAATATAATTAAACAGATCCTTGAATTAATTAATTAAAATCTTTTAATATTATATCATGATTACAAAAACAATATCCATTTATAATTTTATTATGCACAGATGATATACATATTTATATTAAACCCATGTACAAAAGCAACAACACGTTAAGAGAGAAGAGAGAAATATGGATAGATATTATCACTCTTACAACACTTGAAGATTCTAGTCAGTTGACCTTCTTTGATAACGACTGTTTCGATATTCATTGCGTCGTCGAGGCGCCGACATCCCTTTCCTTATTCGTTAATTTTCGCGATTAAGGGAAATATTTAAAGGTTGGCGAACGTTAACTTGCGTTTATGTAATTGGAAATTTGTTATTGAAGGGTGTCAAACTTCAAAACAATAAATATTTTTTTTTCTTTGTACACTTGCTGAAATTATTTTTAAATTACCTCCGCAAGGGCTTCTATGAATTACATTTAAAAAATCCATCGGCGCTGTTCGGAAAACTCAAAACATTTCGGCTAAAAAATATTAATTTATTTCCCAATCAAACCGGGTTTCGTTCTACCCGGGGCGAAGGTTTTTATGATTTATTTACACTATTGTAAACGTCTGAATTTCATGACCATATTAAACTAATTAAATGCGACAAAATCCTGTAGAATAGTATTATTAAATCATGATGCAGGAACTATTATGGATCAACATACATTTTGATACTATTTAAAAAAAAATTATTCTAGAAATTTGGTACTGTAAACAAATTTTGAAGAATTTTCATGTTACGTTATTACAATACAAATGATAATTCAGCTTGTTGAGCCCGGAAGTATTAATCCATTTATTGAATTGCAAAAAAAAGTTGTCTTATAATTGTGTGTAGAACGAATTATGTGAAACACACGCAGACATAAAATATGAAATAATTCGTAGCCCGGTATATAGACTTTTAAATAGTATATAAATAGTAAAAATAATAATAACATTTCTGTTGAATCTTTTTGTCTCTCCAATCTAAAGTACCCATTTGTAGCGTTATTAAAATGAAAAACAGCCCTTTTCACATCTTGATTTAACATGATTGTTTATTTTTTATTTATATTCTAAACATACAAAAATGCCTCATCAAACAAAAACCAATGAACTTGGGGTAAAGAAAGAATAACGGCCTAACAATCGATTTATTAAAGGGCCTTGTCGATGGAACTTTGCTATTACCTAACCACATAAGAGTGTATTTGTTCCTCTGTGAACCTTTAAAACGCTTACAATGAACGCAAGTAACGAGGGGTTAAAATCAATTCCTTTCTTTTAAAGTTTCTTTGGGCGATAATTGTTGTCAAACAATAAAACCTTTTTTGTTATTTTGAATAGACAAAAAAATAAACATTTAATTATCTTGGGCAAAACTAGCGACCAACACAAGGATAAATTGTCAATTCTTTTAATATCTTCTTAATGCAATTGACGAATATAAAATTTAATAAAAAAATCCAAACCTAAAAAATTTAACTCCAACAAATAATTAAATTTACCTTTTCATATTTTTTTAAAATCAAATAACTCGTCTATCGCAAAAGAAATTCTAACGAATGTTAAATTTACAAACGAAAATGTTTTAATTAAAATTACTACCTCAGCTGTTTGAACACCTGTAATTCAATTTTTTTTCAAAAGTTTAATCTAACTTTGCATAAGACAAGAATGTTAACAAAACTGCAAGGGACTTAATAATATAATTTAAATATTTAAACTGAAAAAGCTTAACTGAACTTAGTGGCCTAAATAAAATTAAAAATATCACTATATTTGTAAATTTTATTTTAAAATTAGTAACAACAGGCGAAACGTGTAACCTTCGCCTTCAATTATCCTTTTGCCTTAATCCTTAAATTAAGGTAAATAATAAATTAAAAAAAATGTAGTAAAGAGGCAAGGTGAAAATCATTAGCTTTATGTTGTGCAACTTAGTTATCTTATTTTAATTTAATACATTTTCGAAAAGTTGAACCTGGAAACAGTATAAAATAAAGTAATTAAAAAAGTTAAGGCTAATTTAAAGATTTCACAAACTATAGTAATATTTGTAAACAAAAAGACACCAACATCTTTTTCAAGCAAAATAAAATTTATTTGAGAACAAATTTGAATAAACCAAATTAGTTAAATTTAATGACCAAGGTATTTGTGTCCATTTTCTTTGGGGGATCCCGGCTCCTCTTTTCTTAAAAAATTTCATTGGAAATATTGTTATTTCGTTTTAATTGCGCGATTTTAATTCATTCGCAAGTTTATTTTGTTCATTTGGTTTTTTGTTAATTTATTCTTCGACCTGGGAAAAAAAAACTGTGTATCCTTTATCGGCCTTTTCCACAAAGTGAACTATCACTGGCGGATAATAATGATGATGATGAAAAAACCGTTTATTCCTTTGCAATTCTCAGGCACAAAATGTTACGTCTCAATTGCCGTGTGATCATAAGAAACACTTCTAAAACTTTTGCTTGTTCGATTCGAAAATAAGGAACATTATGGTATTTTAGTCAAAATAAAACGTATTATTATTATGGTTTGAAAAATTTATAATTTAACCATATGTTTTTAAATATTGATGTGTTATTATTTTCTCTGTAATGAACAAGAACACAACAGTGAATTTTCTGTAAAAAAATTGTTGATCTTAAACATTGATATCCTAAATATTTTATAGTGGGACAAATTGTGTACAAATTATAACGCATGTTTTTAAAATATAAAAATAAAATCATCAACGAAATCAACTGCCGGAAACAAATTTTTGGCTTTCATAAAACATCAACATTTCCCGGGTTAATTAATCAAGCGAATGTGAAGAGCTTTTATTATTAACTTTCGAATAAGACAAAGTATTATGGATAAATTTTTTGTATTATTCCCAAATTTTTAAAACTTCCGTTCCTCTGTCGCTTTTTAAAAAATGTTTCTAAATACTTAAATTAAATTGTTTATTAAACGTTCAAACTCTTTATTAATATGAGGGGGAGAGGGCAATAACCTCCTTGGCCTTCGCCTCCATCCTTGGTTTGGTCCTGTTCCCAAAAACCGAGGTCTGGGTTTGAACCCTGCGGGCACAATTTGTGCATGTTTGTTTCCTGGGTGGTTGACATTTGGGGATCACCCACTTTCTGAAAAGTGATGGATCCTGTCGGTGGGCAAAAAGGGGTCCAACCACCAAACCCGCTGGGGAACGTGGTGGAACGGTCCCAAGGGCCTAATGGAGAAAGTGTGAATTTGGGAAGGCCAATATCCAGCAGTGAACTGAGGCAGACTGATGATGATGCAATAATTATCTCTTTAATTACATTTTTACTTCAAATTTAATTAATCCAAGAGAAAAATGTTTTGTCTTTAAAATAGAATAAATTAATCAGTTTATTTAAAATAACGTATCCTTTATAGCTAAGGGTATACATTCGATTTAAAAATTACAAACCCGGTTTTTCGATTGAATATGAATTGTTTAGAATATGGAATATAAACAATCAAACCTTTAAATAGAACTGAGAATATACTAACAAGATGTGAATGATATAATATCTTTTTGGGTTTTTAACTAATTAAATTTTAAATTATTCAAGACCAAAAAACCTTTAAAAATGATACAAAACAGTAGGTTTCCAAAAAAGGCAAGTAGTTGTTGTGATTGAAATAATTTTTATCCATGTAATGAATAGAACAATTATAGCATAATTAGATTAACGACACGATAAACCTTAATGATTTAGGATTATAGATACGCTAATGCGTACCTCTTTAGATTTAATGAACGACAATCATTCCTACATGTTGCAATGCTGAATAACAAACTCGAATGTGTAGAAGTTTCGACTATCGGAGGTCCTTACGCAGGTAATTCCGCTCACGGTTCTACATGCACGGTCGTATACGCTCCAGTATACGCTCGCAGCATACGGAGACATAGCATTCGGATTCAGCAGCCACCAAGTAGTGTTGAGGTTGCACGCTGTACTCTGCGACTCGGTCCTTCTGCGGTCCAGCGGTCCGAGATGTCGAGCCCGAGCCTGGATCACACCTGGTCACCAGAGAACATTCCTTTGGACCTCCAGGCTACATGGCTGCCCCATTCAGGACCATGGACCTGACGACTGCGGCGTTTAGGCGACCACATGAGCTACTTAGTCTTCCAATATTGGGAAGCAGTCTGCCGAGAGCTGCTGCTGTTCTCGCCACTCGAAGCGCGAACAGCGCTACCTCTAGTCCTAGCCGCCGGATGTGCCCAAATACTTGAGTGACCCCGACAATGGCGAGAATCGCAGCCCTGCGATTCTCACTACTACGACGCCACGACGTAATTGGTATCACGAGTGGTGACGAGGGTGTCGTCCGCATAACAAGTGACGTCGACACCCTCGATATTGCCGCCACATAACACCCAATCAAAACCAACGTTCGAAAAAACGACCCCTGTTATGAAGATATCACACGGCACCTCGATGGTCCCAGGCCATCTCGGTATCGGGAATCGACACGTCGATGCGACACGTAGTCCCCGATAACTTTTTGCAGGTATGGAGGCACCCCATGAAATCGGAGCGCCTCCTTTATGAAGGCCCAGGGCTGGGTGTTGAATGCGTTGGTGATCTTAAGTGACACAGCGCCAGTGCCGCTAAAAACTCCTCTCTAGCTACATCGATCGCCTTGGCTCTTCCCACTTTGAGAGCCATCTTTTTACTGCTGAAGGAGGCGTGCAATTCGGCCTCCAGGGCCGAGTCTCTGCGCTAGGGTGTTTGACATAGGGTGTTGTGGCGCCGCGCCGCGATGCATTTTGTGCGCAACGCGGCGATTTCTGTGGTACACCAGTCAACCCGGCGTTTAGGTTTTCAAGTATAATATACGTATGATAGTACTGTATGTAGCTCATAAGAAAATTTATATGTATATATTTGATTATTTTAAAGATGACAAAATGAATGAATGAATTCCGAACCGGTGGTAGTGTCCTTGACAATCAATAAGTTGAGTGTTACATTCTATATTGAATAAAGATATTTGAATTTGAATTTGAATTTGAATAGGAGGGAGACGTTTGGCCCGGGGCATTGCCGCGTCACACACACACCTGTGACATTGCGTACCGGAACCATTGTGTCTCCCCCTCTACGTCTACTATATTAGGCGCAGAAACCCACGACTGCACTATTGCTGATGAACCGACAGGGTCTCGACACCCATCACCACCTTTCTCCCCTGTATTAGGAGCGACTCCTCAGTGTACTTCCCCGCACGTCAGCCTCGGGAGAACCCCAGTACCATATAATACAATAACCCCAATATCCAGTACCACAAGACGAAACGTCCATTTCCTCAGGAGGGTAAGAGGATTTATTTATTTAATTATTTAAACTTTCTGCATACATTAAACATGCATAGGCGAGCTTAATGCGTTAGGCATTATATTTCAGATAACCTTAGGGTGGCTAAGAGATAGTTAGGTAGTTGCATGAGTAAAGAAAGAATAATCACAAATTATTTTAAGAACGAAACGATGTTTCACAAACATCTATTAGTAGGTGGTTAATTTTGAAGAAAAGGAAAAAGTGCATTTATTTTAATACTTTTTCTCATTTAGACGCCATTTGCACAATACTCTTACAACTCCCAACACTAAGTATGTTCATTTCTCACCTAAAGTTTCCTTAATCTCAAGAAATCGCTCGATATATTCTTCTCCAAAAGTAGTAACTGTTAGCACAATTTTTAAACTTCTTTTAACAAAATCGTTTCATCAATCTATTTTATTGTTTAGGCTTTAGTTGGAATTTAAAGCGCGTAATGTTATACGTCAGTTTCGGCATTAATGTCACAAAAACTTTTTGTGACCTGCAAAAAGCTTTTCGACGAGCTTTGTGCTCTGCTTGTGAATTCATGTTTTTGTTCAAACTTTTGCAGCAATAGTTTCATGTTTTTATATAATGAATTTATTTTAAGTACCTAGAAGTTAAGCGATATTTATTTACTCGTTTGAACGTAATTTTAGTAAATATGATATGCAGTAGCAAGCGTCGGGTGGGCATGTAAAAAGTCGGTTCTGGTTGTCAATGTGTCCCAGTAGCATGTAGATTAATGACTACATAGAAGCATGTATTTAAGCGTTAAGCGTGTTTTAATTTGTCATTAAATTTTTATCATAGTTTGACCTAGAATATCTAAATATTCAGATTGCCGTAGGGCTGGTAGGGTCGCAGAAGACTGCCAAAGAGTTCCTGTGACCACAAAATAGTGGTTTTAGTCAGGGCGAGTCCGACATAACCCATCTTTGCCCCCACGAGGACGGGTATGCGTAGGTTAGGAATTTACCTGCACCACTTTTTTTTCTGTCTTAGGGGCTTGCTCGGGTGCCGTCATCGGGTGACGTCAGCACGTCGAATGGCCGGTACAGCGTAATTCCTGGGATCTCGATCGAACAAAGACCGGTTTTTGTTGATACGTGGGTCGTTCGTAATTCTCATTACTGCGACGCTTAATAGGTTTTCTCAGTCTTCTTGCTTGAATCATCTTTCTTGAGTTCTACCTTAATGTTTATTTGTTCTTACTAGTGTTTAATAGAACCAATGATAAGCACGGGGGCTCAGAAATCTTCTGCATTGAAGCGCAGAGAGCGGTCCGCCAAATGGCGAGGCTAGCATATGATTGAATTTTTTTTTAGAGATCAGGCACAAATCATAATCAAAAAGTGGACCATCTTACTTTTCAGAAAATCGGATGATCAACCGTGTTCTCCTAACCAACTAGGAAAAAAATTTGGAAAGTAGTTGAGTCACCACAGGTTCGAGCCCAAGACGAGGTTTCTAAAACCTAAGCCGACATGCAAATATCTGGTAATACCGTAAATAAGATTTTTACATCGTTAGAAATAAAAACATTAAAATTAATTTAAAAAATGTAAATGTTTGCTCAGGTAACAGTAACACCGGCAACATTAGCGTAATTTTCACAGCTGAACTTTTTACAAACTTCCCCGTTTAATTTGCGTAAAAGTGCTGTATGAAAACGTGCTTTCGGACTATTCCAACCTGCAGGGAACTACCCGCAATCACGTTTAAAGTGCCCGATTGCAAAACCTTCTGATGCAATATCTAAATTGAAAAATGTTCGCAACCATATTTTACGGACCGACACATATTTCGTGTATCACGTAATCTCTGAACTGTTTTACAAATTAGCTTGGCAATATGTTGTCATTAGTACAATGAATAACTGAATGATCGTCTGGAACTTGGAAGTGTCAAAATACTTATACATACCTATGAATTGTAATACAATTGTGAATTTCTAAATTTTATTTGAACAATTAACAAAAAAGATTATCAACAAATTTACAGGAGTAATGTTACTGTTATGTAAATTCCATGATATCTGTTCTAAATAGAATGATAAAGACTTGTGGCTACGAATATTTATGTAAAACACTTTAGTTAGTAAAATAATTTTATACTCTGAAATTTTATATGTACTCAAGATAACTATTTTCTTTCCTGAAGCAAATAGGATTACAAAGAAAAGTTCTAAATAATTAATATTGTTGAAAATATTATTATTTACCCTAAACTTCATATATCTAAGACAAAAAATATTTAACCATAGTTTAAATCGTTGAATAAAGGACTTCAATGTATTTTATCGCGTTTATTTACATTTTACCTTCCCACGTTTCTCTCTTGAATCGTTGTCATTGGCGTGTTTTATTTTTCACTAGAAGCCCGAGTGAAAAGTTATTATTAGCCGCCATTAAATGTTAACTCTATTGTGTTTGGGTTAAAATGCAGCGTTGCTAGGTTTTAAAAATTACTTATTATTATGATATTTATTATTTTTCTTAATTAATATTTGCTTCATATGATTTGTTAAAACAAAAACGGAATGCATGCAATTAGTAGTCTTTCTCTTTTATAACAAATTTCATTATAAAATTACGCTTCGCTTAGATATGCATTGCTTCAGATGGTGTCGGTTAGATTTCCAGCTCATGAAATAATATTGTGTGATGGCATTTTTCTCGTGTCCGGGTGTTTGAATTGATATTATATGTCTTTATCACTCATCTACTCACATATCATAGTACAAGCTTTGCTTATTTTACGACTAGAATATATTAATTTACTTTTTTTATATTGTTAAATTTAAAAAAATATTGTTGTCCTTATTTTATTCTTAGAGACATTTGTATAACACCAACAATGTTAACTTCTTTATATATTTTAATTAAATAGTTTAAATTTAATAGTCTCAGTTGGCATAAGTGATGGTTAAGTTTTATTGCGCAACACATTTAATTAATTAAAAAAATATTTAACCAAAACAAAAAAGCTTGAGCATCGAAATATTCTACAGTTGAACTTGTAGAATTTTAATGTCTACACATTGACTGAGCAAAACGTGTCTGGGTATATATTATAAATATTTATTATTGGCGACAGTTAACAGACACTTCACTCGACTTTTATGCGATACTATAAACACTTACATTGAATCTTCAGTAAGTACTAATAAAAGAAAATATTTTTGTTGAATTTGTACTTTAATAAAGTTAAGGTACTTACACATAAAGATTTATGTTGCATGTTTTATTCTTAATAATAAATGCAAAAATAGTAAATTAAAGCAATGTCTATAACATTGTTTAAATTTTTTGACATTTAGTTAAATTTTCATATAATTTTGAAAACTATTTCAGGTGTCATCTACTGTCTACTCCGTTAATAGTTCAAAATAATAGTCAGATCTATGCGTTTAAAAAACTCGTTATTGCATTGTTTCATTATAAAGAAAAAATGTCATTTTATCATCCTGTTATTGCCTACTGCAGCGCAGGTCTTCTCCATAAGCTACTACGACAATAGGTTAGATCCCCCTTTTTACAGGAGACTGTCTGGATGAGTACCACCGCGGTGCCTATTTCTACCGCGAAGCAGTAGTGTAAGTGCTGCTGGTGTTCGTTTAAACCGGAACACCAGTGTTCGGTTAGCGTATTTGCTGGGTAAAGGAGACTTAACACCCTATGTCTTACGGTAGGAAGCGCGTTGGCGATACCACGGGTATTGCCAATGTCTATGGGCGTCGGTGACTACTTCCCATCAGGTGGCCCAACTGCCAATCCTGTATTGAATCAAGCTTTAAGTTTTGGATTTAGAGTGAACTACTTTCTATTACTGAATTATATCTATTGCGTTTTCAAGTCCGTAAAGGATTTAGAGGACACTGACTGACACGGTGTCACTTGATTTGACCGTTTTTGAAAAGCAAGGACGGTTCCGATGTTGTGTGATTTAATGGTTAAGTATTTTAATCAAACTATCAAACGTTTTAGCTGATCACAACAATGTCATCATGTTTGCATATTGGATATAATAACCTAAGAAAGACAATTTAAAATTAATTTTATTAATTACAAACAAGTTTATTAATATAATATAATACTTCCATGAGAATAAAAAGAAAATTAGAAAAACACCAAGGTATTTTTATGGTGTTATTTTTTTTAATTAATTTAAGAAGTACCGTTTAAACAGTTAAATAAAAAAGGAATTACTTACGACTTTAAATTTTATTTATGCTTATATTTTTTTTTATTTAAACGTCAAACGCTCAAGATTTTTAGAGATTTTCTTCAAAAAGTTTAAGCGTTATCACACCAAAAGTGTTGACTCAGTTACGAACAGTTAACTTGCAAATTAGTTAATGAATTTACCTTCCTTAATATGATCTGTTTACCGTGATTTAAAAATTATTTAACGAGTAAAGGAATTTGCTTTTTAATAGTAGTTTGAATAATCTTTCAAATGAAATATAAACATGTTTTATACTTATTTGCTAGACGATCGGAAAGAAGCAAGTAAAATGAAACAGAAATAGTAAAAGAAAAATATATTAAATAGGGATTATATCTAACTATTTAACTATTAAAATTATTATGATTATAAATACTAAAATTATTTCTTATAATTATAAAAACGACAACAGTTTATGATTGTACTTTGCATGCATGGTGATCATTTTCCTTATAAACCAATGTTTTCGCACAAAGTACATGTTTATAAGGAAAATTCGTGGCGTTCCTTAAAACAGACTTTCAAAAAACTCGCAGAAATATCAAAAAATTATTACTCTTACAACACTTGAAGATTCTAGTGAGTTGACCTTATTAGATGACGACCGTTTCGATATTCATTGCGTCGTCAAGGCGCCAACATTCCCTTCCTTATTATATTTTTGTGATTTTTCTGCTGTGGTAAGAAAATATTTTTAATAATAAGGTTTAGGTCAGGGACATGTAATAAATCTATTGAGAGATAATAACGACGTTTTAATTTTATTACAAACTTGTATTAATTACAGAGAGTATGAGAAATTTGATTATCGAATTTAATTCTTGTCAAATTTCATAGCAGCAAGTATTTCTTATAAATGTTCTAGCCGTAATTATTATGCCATCATTATCATCAGCCTGTGATAGTCCACTGTTGGACATAGACTCCCCTATACACCCCTATTCATGAGGGGTTATGGATCCGTATCCCATCACGCTGGAGCAATGTGACGTTTTACATGCCCATCCGACGCATAAAACATCTTACTTTAATTACAGTGCACAACATAAATTCAATGTTATATTTTTTAAATAACATAACAACAAAATTATAAAAAAAGTGACAACTAATAAATAAAACTGTTATACAAAAGTTATCGCATATAATTGATTTACATTATTTTAAACGGTTTAGCCGCTTTTTGCCACGCGACTGTCTCCTGACTATAGTAGACTAATAAAATGAAATTGTCAACACCAATGCGCTGTCTACTGTACTGTCCCATTTACCCAAATAATTTGTTAAGAAAGTAAAAGAGTAATTATAAAAAAAAAATGTTAGAGCCAATGTCTTGATTTGAAACTTACTTTTCATAAATATACACAGTTATCAATATCAGCAAAAAAAATCTTATTAAATTACAAGACATTTTCTTGCATTAACTTAGAATCCATTTATCTTTCTAACCTGACGATTGATATGATTTCATAAGTAGCCACTATTAAAGGTAAAACATAGCTCTTTTCAAGTCTTGACTAACATAAACCACTGTTTAGTTCAAAACAGCCTTCACACACAAAATGTGCCTCCCTGGCAAACAAAGCATCCAATGAATTTGTTCGTCCAATTGGAAAGAATGAGCTGCGAGCAATAACGAAGTCGATTTAGATTAAAGGGCTGTGTCGATGGAACGTTGCCGTTGCCTACCCACAACAAGAGCGTATTTAATCCTCTGAAAATCTCTAAAATGTTAACATAGAATGTAAGTAACGAGGGGTAAAACGTTTTTTTTTATTTTCCTTCTCTTACACACGACATTTTTTTAATGGCGTCTGAAGGAGGATATATTGTTTTGTTTTATTTTTTTGTTTTAAATAGACATAAGTAGCAATACTTAATTTTCTTGAGTAAAGCAAGTGGCAAGCACGAAATAAAATCACTATTTTTAATTTCTTTAAATCCTTCTAACCGCAATGGAAAAACATAAGAATACTTTTTTATTTCAGTGAAAAGTGTATTTTAAAATGTTTGACATTTGCTAAGTAAAATTGGTTAAATTTAAGAATTATAAATAGCTTTTTTTAAGAATTATAAAAAATACAGACAAAGAAGTATAAAAAGTAAAGATAATAAGTTAAGCAATTAAATTATTATCTCTTAATGCAAGATTGAAGTTTCTGACTAAATAAGATGGACTACAATCTTTATTAAAAAAAAATTGACTTATTATGAACAATAACATAACAATTAAAGCTTAATTAGTTTGTGCATCTGTAAATGAACATGTTCACAAAAAATTATTACGTTCATTTCAAGGTGGTAATTGAATGGGATCACTTTTGAAATATTTTCAAGCAAGGTTATACAACTAAGCCGACTTAACGATCAAATTTATGACGGAAATATTTTAATTAAAATTCCTACCTGAGCTGTTGCATGACACATCTACATCGCGAAGTGCTTAATCAAACGTCGCATACGACAGAAATATAACAAAACTGCAAAGGTCCTAATACTATAAATCAAATATGTATTTAAACTGTTATCAGTTTAAATTTAGTTACGACTATAAAATCGTAACTAAATTTAAGCAGGCCAAATTAGTACTATTAGTATTTTTTATATTTTACTTAATATTAATAGATTATATTATCGTCACGAATATTATTATTAACGCATAGGCTTTAATATTTTTATTTAATTGAGGTATTATTTATCTAAAATTGGTAAAAAGAGGAACATTAAATTGAAGATTAAAGGGGCAAGAGGACATAATTTCTTTTACAAATACAAGTTAGTAATCTTACTTTTGTTTTATACATTTTCTTAATACTTACTAAGGTTAATTTCAACATCACAAATTATAGTAATATTAGTAGAAAAAAGGACACGAACGTATATTTCAGGCAAAATGAAATTATTAACCTAATTAGTTAAGTGTCATACAATTTATAGTATTTACTGCCTATTATCAGCTGCTACTTTGGGGCATTAAGATCATACGTCTAAGTTGTTTTTATAACTCGTTTAACCACCTGGTAAACGTATGAGAAATACTTTCAACCTTTTACGCTTTACGATAACGGTACGTTCCTTGTCAGTTTTCTGGTAATAGAAATTAAACCTTATATTAATTTGGTTGATCATATCAAAAATTTAATACGTGGGTGATTCTACGATAAGAGGTAACTTGAACGGCAATCAATATTAAATAGGTTTTTATTCCATATTGTCCCATCCTTTACAATCAATAACACCATTTTAATGTATTTCAATTAATAGAGTCACAATTAAATGCTGTAATATTATATTTCTTTCTGAAATTGGCAACAAAGTTCAAAAAAGTATCTACCCTGGCCAGTCCTTTTGCCGATTTCAGTCAAAGTTACGCCGTAACTAATTTGTTTGTTTCCTTTCTTAACTAAAGCTATAGTAAGTATGAATTTGAATAAATATATTATAATAATTTCCGAAACAATTCAACAAAGTATGTTTTTTGTGTATATTTTCTGAACTCAAATTTTGTGCTGTATTTTTTTGTGTCTTTACCCTGGAAAATTTTGTTTCACTACTACCAACATAAAAATAAAATGGAAATATTGAGCAAATTCCTCTCAAGGATATCTAACAACGTGAAGTTAGCCACAAATAACAAGCGAGCCGTTAGAGGCCGCCATTTTGCTAGTTTTCGCGACGCATCCGTGCGGTGTAGTGGTCTCACAAAGTCATTGCGTCTCTCCACTGGTAAGTCATAAAAGTTATATTAATGATTTGATTCATTTGTGTAATATGACATTTATTCAATAATACTGTACTAATTCAAGTGGGATATTTAATTAAGCTAAAAATGTAATACGTCGATTACAATATTTAAATTTATCATGAAAACGTCTTTCCCCTGGCGTATTTCCCCTGCCAAGATAAATGCCAGGGGAGATAAAACATATCATAAAATGTAGTCACAAAGTAATTAAAATTTAGTTAGATTGTACTGAAGTCAGATGTAAACGGAATATTGAGGTATTGTTATGATTAAAAGCGATCTCTAATTTTTTACATTATTACAGGATATGCCACTGCAAAAAAGTTAACACTGAAGAAAAACTACAAAAAACGTGGAGCAGAAAGGTTAAGATATGGAAGGATTAAAATGACCCTGAAAAGTATAAATTGCAAAAACTGAAAGAAAAAGAAAATATTTGAAAAACAAAAAAAGGGCTAATAAAAACTGTCGATCAAATGACTCGTGAGAACAACGTAAAGCCGAGGAATATGGATGAAGAAAGCAGAGAAGTAGACAACGACTTGCTTCACAAAATGTAGATAAATTTCAGTTGATGATCAAATACCAAAAGAAATTTTCTGTCCAGAACTTTGGTTTCTAAACTTAAATCAGACCGAGGGAGAAATCAACGATATTTTATTAATAAAAAAAAAGATGAAACCATAAATAGATTAAAAACTAAACTGGCATGTTACAAAAAAAGGTTACAAAGATTAAGAAAGCGGGAAAAACTTACACCTAACAGCAAAGTGGAAAAAGAGTTGAATTTCCTAATTGCAAGAGATACAGTAACGAAAAAATTGTTGTTTGCAGATGTGCTCTATCAGCAACTAAAAGATAATTATTCAGCTCTTCCAAACGAAAAGAAAAAAGGATTTTTAGAAGAATGATAAGCGGGAAGTTGGTAAAAAAAATATGGGATACTACAGAACGAGAAAAATATAAAATCAGTTCAAAAAACTTGAAAAGTGCAACTAATTGATAATAAAAGAAAAGCTCATGAAGTAATAAAGAAGAAAATTTTAGACTTTCTTGAAGAGGATTCTAATTCAGATAATATTCCGGTAAAAGAGATTATGTGAAAAGGAGATCAAACAAAGAAGAGTTCTCTAGATACTCTAAAAATCTCTACAGATCTTTCATGACGCAGTGCAATACAACGATCTCATATTCACTATTCTGCCGTCTAAAACCATTTTGGGTAGTACAACCGAACTGTGATAAACGTGAAACTTGCCTATGCAGTGAATGTCTTTGAAAAAGCTTAATTTTTGTTTGTATAGGGCAAGGAAGTGCCTTTATTTCGTTAATCTTATACCGTCTTTAACGATGAATATTATCGTAACTATCTTATCGTACTGTTAAAAGGTGGTAGTCTAGCTACTTATTTAATTAATATTATCAGAAGATGTATAATTTTTGTTAAATGTATGAAGAGATGTACATTTATTTTTGTTTTTATTAATTAAACGCTTCAGGGATTTTATTAATTGAATTCATTATTTCAAAGCCTGAATTTGTTGTCTGGTCTAATAAATATCTACCTGATCTTGACGTCTCTACCCTGGCCTTCTTAACAGTAATGAAATATGTGTGAAGTAACCTGCCATTGGGTGAAAAGAGTAATCAATCAGTTAATTAGCATAATTTAACATTTTCATGAAAAAATCCACTTTTCTTCCTGGCTGCATCTTCTATGGGCTCGAAACCTCTTATCGTAGAAGTACCCACGTAAGTATTATTTATCATATTTGGATTGAATTTCAATTACATATTAAAAAAATATATATCACATAATTCATCATATGAATATAACAAAAATATAGAATATGGAGCACCTGTTTTAATATTTAACAGAAAAACGTCTTGTTTGCCATTAAAAATTTAAAAATTCAAATTTTTTTCGTTACAGTATGTCAAAGTTTTTCACCCAAAAAGTTAGGGCAAAATATCGCACAAAACTTTCAAACAGCATTTTGAAATTTTTGCCAAAAGCCAAAATAGAAAGTTTTATTATTATAGTTTGGTGAGGGGTTCTGTGATATTTAGTGAATGGGAAACAATTGGAATTCATTATAGTAGGCATAGAGAGAAGTTGACCAAGAGAGAACGGAGAAGTCGTCGCTTCGAGACCAGTGATTCTCTCGAAGGTTGAAAGCTTTTACAGTTGGTTATACGCGTCGCACTTGGCACACTCAGAGCCGAATAAGAAGGATTCTGGAACCTCTCTTACCCGCCATGTGTCGAAGGATCTTCCAGAAATCGGCCTAGACAAATTCGAGAGGGCTTTTGAGCAACTTGAAAAGGAAAAGCCCCGGGAAAGAACGGAGTCACGACGGAGTTTCTGAAGGCCAACGATAAACCAGTGCTGAAGAGACTCCGTCGTCTATTTAACTCTGCCCTCTCTCTGGAAGAACTCCTGAGGCATGGCATGGGGGTCTGGTCATATTGTTCTTTAAAAGGTTATAAAACCCTTTTGAAGAACTATCGGCCAATATCGCTCCTGAGTCATGATTATAAGTTGTCATCTCGAATCGTCTTGCACGAAAACTCGACGAAGCGCAGCCTCGAGAATAGAGCCGGGTTTCGGAGGGTTACAGCACCATAGACCACATCTTCACAGGCAGGTTATACAGAAGACACATGAGGATAACCAATGCAAACCAGTCATGCACAGGCAAGGCATTTGTGGACTTGTGAAGGCTTTTAACTTCATCGAGACCTGATCTTTCCTCGAGTCAGTTTCAGGACGTTCAACGGGAACGAGTTCAGGACGTTCAACTGGAAGGACACGGCATATGTGTGAACGGCGAGTACATCACACATCTGCGATTTGCGACGATATCGTCATCATGGCTGAGACCGCAAGGGATCTGCAGAAAAATGGTGGAAAGCTTGGCTGAGTATTCTGCACACATCGATCTCCGGATGAACTTGGGTAACACCAAGGTCATATTTAACGAAGTACGTTGATCCGGGACCAATGACAATTGATGGAACCACCCTCGAAGTAGTTTCGAGTACGTTTACCTAGGGCAAACGCTCAACTAGGTAGAAACAACTTTGAGGGGAGGAACAAGGATTCGGCTGGACTGGGCAGCTTTCATAAGCTTCGCTGAGTTTTCTCGTCATTCATCCCACAGTGCCTCAAATTGAAAGTATTCAATCAGTGCGTCCTATTCGTTATGACCTACGGTGCCGTGACGTGACCACTTACAGTTCGACTGGTTTACAAAGTTAAGTCGCTCAGCCAGCTATGGAAGGCTATGCTCGGTATCTCTGAGGACCGCATTAGAAATGATGTGATCCGTCAGTGAACCAGAGTCACCGACATAGCCCACCGGATTAGTAAGCCGAAGTGTCAATGGGCCGGACAAATAAGCCACAAAACTGACACAGGTTGATGATGATTATGATGATGATGATGTATTTTTAAGGCATTGTAATGCACATCAAATAAATAATAGGAACAAGCATAGATTAATTTTTCACTGCAAAGAATATCTTAATCTTTTAAGGGTTCAATGCATTCGCTTTTCTACAGAATCCAGGAAACGTTCAAAATTTAACTTGAAGGTTATTACAATATAAATGAGTTCTCAAATGATAACATACTCTGGTAATAGAATTCGCTTCAAGCTCTTTTTAAAAGTATTATAATTTTATGCTATTTGTTTCTTTATTGTTTCATTTTTACTGTAAAAGGTGACAAAAAAAAGTCCCGCTGAGTTTCTTTCGCCGCTTCTTCTCAGGTCAGCGGCGTTCTTTTCCGAACCATTAGTAAATTTTGACAATAAATAATTAATTGAATGTTCAATAAAGCTATTTATATCTAAATTGTATTTCATGCATTTATTATGCATAGATTGAGAAGATGTACATAAGGCAATCTGAGTAACATCGACTCCTAACTATTCGTCATTTATGTATAAATAGCAAATGTGCAGGGATGGATGCATGTGGCTCAGAATCTAACCTGTTATCACTTCACATTAACATTTTATCACCAGCAGCCTGTGTTAGTCCACTGCTGGATATAGAACTATTCTTATGCACGCCTTCTTCATTAGGGGTTTTATCCTATCACGATGGTCGAATGAGGGTTGGTGGGTGTATTAGAACTTACTGAATTTTTTTATGGTATCACATTAAAGTGGAGAGGAGTATCTGTTAACTATCGCGATTAATAATTATTTATAATAGATGCCCAGACGTGTTTTGCTCAATCGATGACTTCGTTCAATTGAAGGGAAAAATATTCTACAAATTTAATTGTTCAATAATGCTATGTGTAAAGATATTTTAAAGATTATATAGGGTAACGTTTCCGGTATCTAAATAGAATAAATTCTTAACCATTACTTAGGTCAGCTAAAGAAAAATTACGTTGTTGGTGTTATACAAATATTTATTAAAATAAATTAAAATAAACAGTCGTGCTTTAATTTTAACAACATTATAAATAAAACTTAATTAATTGCTTCTAGTCATGAAAGAAGCAAAGCTTTTACTATGTTAACCTGATGAGTGATAAATACATATAACATCGATACAAACACTAAGTACACACTTTATTATTTCTGAGGTGGAAGTTGAACCCGCAGCCTCTGGTAATGGGCCACAGGACCACTGTGCCCAACAAGTCGTCAAATTAGAAATAAATTAATTGTTTAAGTAAGTCCCAATAAAATATTATGCAAATAAAAAAAAATTCTAGGAAGAAGGATCAAATAACAATAACAATTCAAAATATTCAAAAAACATTTTTTTTTATAATAATCATATTTTGTACTGATTAATGACATAAAATGACGAATTTACTAAATTTCATTTCAACAAAATTATATTTGTACCTTCTACAAACCTAAAAACGTATGCTCGTATGTATGCTAAAACGTATAGTATGTACGTTTGTATGTACAAAACAATACAATTGCCTACGAAGAAACAGTGTTTACTTTCACTTATGCAGGCCAACTGCGCACGAGTAAGAGAGACGGGTACCTCTCACTTTCTCTTATGGTTGCTTTTGGAGAGCGTTACGTGAATGGTATTTCGACACAGTTTTCGAGAGTGCCTCCCTATCTTGAACCGATTTACAAGACCCTGTCAAAATGTATAAAAATAAGAAAAGAAAGTTAAAAAGCCTAGCAAAGTTGTTTCAAGAATAGCATGTCCTAAATTAAGTAACATGAACTCGATTAACTGGAATTATTACCTTATAATACTACTAATGCTATATACTATTTCTATTAATTCAAAGGGTTGTTTATTACCTTATTTGTACAGGCACATAATTTTGCTAACAATAATAGTTGATTTGCATCCCTATGATTTAAACTTTGCGTTGTGAAATTTATAATTAATAAAGGGAATTCGGTTTTTCATAAACCATAGAATATTTTTTGAAAATGATTTTTGCTTGAACGCAAGATAGAAGTTGCTAGTTATACGCATACAGAAATAATTAAGAGTATTATAAAGACTTGCACAGTTTGTTTTACCTCATTTTTTTGCAATGCCATAAATTCGTCGGTTTGTGTAGAATTATTGAACTAAAATGTCATTTAAATACTTTTATAACAGAAAAATAATTGAAATCCTACAAAATTAAGCATTCGCCTTATTTCGATGTTACATTTACACACTTGAATTGCGACAACGTGGCGCTGAGATAGGGATGCGATTTCATTTCCGGTGCTGACCGCAGCAATGTCATGTCACAAACACTAGTGAATTTTGAACAATTATAATGATAGTGCATTCACTGATATCATTTAATTAAATAATGATGTAAAAAGCCATTAATTTTAACTTAATATTCATGCATTCATATTATCTTGTTATAATTGCATAACTGATTTTTTTTTAAGTTTTAGTTTTGTCTTTTTAGAAAAATAAATTAAAAAATTGTTCCTTTGACGTTTCCCAATAATTATATTATTTTTCACTTTATTTTATTTAAGTATATTATTAGATATTATTTTAAGAGTTGTGAATTATAAACCTTAATAGACAATGCCCTGTATCACTTTAAAACCTAGTACCAACGTACTCAAAACAGGCATTTCAAGTCGGTTTGTTTATGTTACAGGTCCTAATTAAGACCTTCAATTTTTGATTGTCTCACCGTCATTATATTATTAGTGGTAGGTTCCCCTTTTACAAGAGGCCATCTTCGGTGGTACCACCGCGGTTCCTATATCTGCTGTAAAGCAGTAGTGTGAAAACATAACTTTGCTTGAGGTTGAAAGGGCATCGTAGCCAGCGTATTTACTGGGTAAACGATACGTAACATCCTATTTCTAACGATGGGCGACGTACTGGTATTAGACACGGGTATGGAACCAACATGAAATCTATTTTAAAAATACAAGAGCATATAGACGCAGTTTAATTCTGAACTTGAACTGGAAAAAAACGAATCACTAATTAAACAGTATTAACATAGATACTAAATTGAAATAGGATTACCTAAAACTATGACGCATATTTGTAATCCTGAACTCGACTTAAATTCTATACATATTTATGAAACCTACCTAATTTGTAATACTAAATCTATCTTTGTGTTTGTCTAATGCTTGCTTCTTCAATAGTTTTTGAATTTTTTACATTAGTTGTTAGTTAATATTGCAGTGTTCCATATGAAACGCAAGACTTAATATCACGCAACCAAATAAAATCTAAATTATAAATACCGTAACACATTTGAAACACTGAATATTCTATATTTTTGTAATCAAAGCAAAAAAAAATTATGTTACTGGCACCAACGTAAAACTTGGCAAACAATAACAAAACAGTATTTGAGGCTCCACTGTGCTATGAATATCGAAGAGGTCGTTAGTATTAAAGATCAAGTGCTGAGAGGGCATGCTTTGCTCCATTCAAGTGGATACGAGTTGACAGGGTGTTTTAAGCTACCAGAGGTATCTTTATTTTTAACAATTATATATTATCATTTGTACGTTTCTTTTGTTTAGAGTAGCAGCATTGATATTTGAAATTTAAAGTAAGTCTTTTATTTTCGCGAAGTCTACACTTTATTGAATGAACTTTTGCGGGACAGACTGTTAACCCGACCGTTGTAAAGTGTTTGAATTGAAATGTTAATAAACGCTATAAAACCGGTTTAAAGTCTTAATAGCCGAAAATTATTTAAATTAAGATTAAATATTTTTTGTTTTGGATAATAATATTCAATGTTTTCCCTAAACAATCCCATTTTATTATCAATATAAATCATGCAGTAAACTTAACCTTTACATTTACTCGAAATGCTTTGTTCACATTTTTTTGGACACTTGGTTTAATCAAATTTGGACATTCACACTTGTATTACAATTCAAAACACCAATAAATATTTTGCCGCTTCCAAATTCATTGAATTATTCATTGTACGAATAAAACATATTGCTAAGTTGATATGTAAAACGTTTCAGATATTACTTGACATACGAAAGTGCTATTTTTGTCAATCCGTAAAAACTGTGATGCGAACATTTTCAATTTAGATATTGCATCAGTGGGTGTTCTTAGCGATCGGGCACTTCAAACGTGATTGCGGATAGCCCCCTACAGGTTGGAAAATTCCGAAAGCACGTTTTCATACAGCGCTTTCATGCAAATTAAAAGGAAAAGTTTTTAAAAGTTTATTTCTGTTTTATTAATTACGCTAATGTTGCCGTGGTAAATGTTACCTGTGCAAAAATTTCATCATCAGCCTGCGTTAGTCCACTGCTAGACATTTAAGGGGAGGCCCCTTATGCCTCCGTAGCCTAGTGGGAGGTCGTAGGTTCGAATCCTGCGGGTACTCAACTACGTTTCGAAATAATGGAATGCTCGCTCCAGGCTTTTTTTCGATAACATGATAATTTTATGCTTGTAATTGTTTGTTTATTGTTTCAATTTTATTATTAAAGATGACAAAAAAAATCTCAGTTCAGAGTCGCCCTTTTCCGAACCGGTGGTACATTTTTCACCATAAATAAGTAAGTGTATCGCTCCCATGTTGAATAAAGATATTTAAATTCGGTAAGTTTTTGATTTAACCATAAGGTTTTGTATATTGATATGTTTTTCTTTTCTCTGTATTGAACAAGATTCGACTCGTTCTTTTAGGAAAATATTCTAAATACTTCTTGTTGTCACAATCAGCCCAATCTTTAAATTATATTGCATGTTTATTTATATAATATCAGCTTTTGCAGCTCATAACATAAAAAAAAAATACCACTCATTACGATGACTTCTACAAGCTGCCTTGTTGAGCTTAGAAATGTATTAGCTATTCGTCATTTTGTCATCTACATTCTCGGGTTAAATCAATAAAGCGATTGAGATAAAAGCTTGTCTCAATCGCTGAATATTCAAACGTGACAAAGGCTTATGGATTACAATAATAGCTGAAACTTAATTTAAAAGTCGCTAAACCATTCATTTATATTACAAATTACTGTTGAGTTTACTTTTGTTGTATTGCTTGTTGTACAGTGCCAGATGCTCGGGATTAGGTGGTTTACCGATTTTCCAAAAAAAAAATAATAATTGAAATGAATTACTTTTTTCAAGTACTAGTAAATTTATTTTTAATTCTAGTTTTCTATGTAAACGCCTTTGCGGAGCACTCATGAACTGCAAAAACTAAAAACATGGACCTTTTGGGAGTAGGACCGGCAAGACACTTTATGGTAATTTTTTTATAGATAATTTTTTCTTTACAGTCTTGGTTAAACTATTTCTAAGGACTCGATTAGTGCTTTCCGAGGTCTAAATTAGATTTTGCAAACCGATACAATTCTCACATAAGAAAATAAAGTTTTATAAATGTGTAGGTTAATAAAAATGTATCAATACAGTATACGTAACTAACACAAAGTCACAAAGACTGATTTTTATTATATTTACCTAATTTTTCTTTTTATGCCAAAACTTATCGGATATACAAAACATAAAAATATTTTTTGTAATAGGAAGTAATTTCGCCTTTTCGTTGCCAAAATTACTTCCATACAAAGATAAGGTTAACAAGTTCAAGGACTTTTGCAATAAAAAATGTTACTTTACTATGTGTTCAGACAAACAAAATGCTAAATAAAGTTAACAAGAATGTGCACGGATTAACATGTTAAAATTATTGTAATGAATATTTAAATATTTTTCTATAGTTTAAAACACGATTGAAATAAATTCGTAACATCCTGTAATGAGAAAGTTATATTTAACTACAGAAGTAACACGACTATTTCTAGAATAATATTACCAGTGTTACATATATTTATGTTATATATGTTATATATATACATATTTTTGGCTAAGAACTAAATTAAATATCACTACATAGTATAAAACGAAGTTGCTTTTTAAGTCCCTATTAATGTTTAAATTCTCCAAACTACGCAACGGATTAAAGTGAAAGGTTTATATTTATAACACATGCTTAATATTGTAGGTATATTTTCTATCAGCATAGCTCCCGTGCGAAGCAGGGCGGGTCGCTAGTAAAATATAAACTGTTGTTACTGAATTTAAATTTAGAGAAATGTTTTTATTTTGGATAAAACGGTAAAAGCTTTTTCAAATACAGTGAATTTTTGCACGACGCGTGAACTTCGCATATTTTACCGTAGTAAAAATCAATAATAAACTTAGGTAATATTTTTCTTCTATAATTTTCTCCTATATACTTGCTTAAATATTCATGTATGTATAAATTTTACCTGAATAACCTTTTTTTCCCTTCAAGTTAAATATTTCTAACTATTTCTATAATTTTTTACATTTGGGTAGGTAAGGGACCGAGGATCTTTTCCATCCACGTGTAAGGAATGAGCGACAATCAATTAAAGTATCAATTAAGATTAAGGAGCCACAGTAAATTAATAATTTTAATGGTTTAGGTATTATGAGGGTACGCTATATATGCGTACCTTTTTTAAGTGATAATTTTTTTATTCAAACGACAAATAATGCTAAAAAGTGCTGTACACAATACTTATATATAATTACTAATTTAACTATATGTAAATAAAAAAAATTACTTCTCTTTGTGATAGTTGTTAAATGTATTAGTTTGATAATCAGCTGGCTAAGGTTTTTTTTGGTTTTTCTTTATTACTTAAAACCTTATAAAATGGTGGTTAAACCAAAATTAACCACTGTGGTATCTATTTTATTTGTCAAAAATTTTAAAACATTGCTCTATCAGTGCAATTTTTTTTTTTTTATAGCTACGTAGATCTCTTGCAGCTTATAATATACGATGGCGGACAAAAGCGATCTTATAATTTCTATTTCGACACAAAATTTCTTTTAAAATTTCAGATGAAAACGTTAGAAATTTCCCAGAGTTTGTAACTCACCGATGTGTAATATAAGGTATGTCGATTGCAAACGTGAGATTTCACAAACTCACTCGATCGAAAAATTTAAGACTTTATTGAAAATATTTTGCAGAAAATTTGTGCATTCAAAAGTACCGATTTCCTGTGACCGAAAGTAATAAAGTAGCTTTAATTTTTTTTATATAACTATTTAAAGTTAAAATTTATAAATTCATCTAAAGTTTCCTAGTAACTCAAAGTAAATATTAGCTGTTAGTGCAATATTTAATTTTTTTTAACAAAATCGTTACACAAGTCTGTTTTTTCTTGTTTTGCCTTTAGTTGGAATTTAAAACACGTCATGTTTTACGTCAGTTTGGGCATTCAATTCACAAAACTTTTTGTGACCTGCAAAAAGCTTTTTGACGAGCTTTGTAATTTAATTTTTAATTGAAAATATTCAATATTCACATATTATATAAATTAAATAATTATTTGTTTATTTTTATTTTCTTATTTATTTTTATTATTATATTTATTTACTTATTAACTTATTTATTTATTTATCTATTTATTAATTTATTTTATTAGTAAATTCATTTGTTTATTTATTCATTTATTTATTTATTTATTCATATAACTAATTTATTTTTGTTATTTACTTATTAATTAATTTATTTAATTTCTAATTTATTTAATATTTATTATTTATTATTTTATTTATTCATCATAAACTAATTATCAATTTATCTATTTGCTTATTTACTTATTAATTTATATATTCACTTATTTACTTATTTATTTAATTACTTATTTATTTATTTATCTTATTAACTTATATCTTCTTTACTTTTTATATATTTACTTATCATTCATTATTTCATTATTCATTCATTCATTCATTCATTCATTCATTCATTCATCTATTCATTATTCCTATTTATTATCCTATTTATTTATTTGTTTTTATTTATTTTTCATTCATTCATTCATTTATTTATTTATTTATATATTCATTATTTTTATTCATTTATTTATTCATTCATTCATTCATTTATTATTTATGTCGTTCATTCGTTCATTCATTCATTCATTCGTTTGTTCATTCATTCATTCATTTATTCATCCCTTCCTTCGTTTCTTCCTTCCTTCCTTCCTTCCTTCCTTCATTCATTCATTGTTTCATTTATTCATTCATTCATCATTCATTCACTTGTTCCTTCCTTTCTTCCTGTTTCATTCATTTATTCATTCAATTATTCAGTCATTCATTCATTCATTCATTCATTATCCCATTTTATTTATTCATTATTTAATTATTACATTAATAATAAAGAATAAATAAAAAATTAATTAATTAATCTTCAATAATGAATGAATGAATGATAATAATAATTAATTCATTCTTCATTCATTCATTCATTTATTTGTTTATTTATTATTATGTTTTTATTCATATTTATTTATTTATTCATTCATTCATTCATTCATTCACATTCATTCACTTGTTCCTTCCTTTCTTTCTTCCTTCTCATTCATTTCATTCATTCATTATTTAATTATTATTCATATTCAATTATTCATTCATTCATTCATTCATTCATTCATTCATTCATTCATTCATTCATTCATTCAACTATTTATTTGTTTATTTATTTATTTATTTATTTACTTTATTTATTTATTTATTTATTTATTTATTCATTTATTTATTTATTTCTTATTTACTTATTAATTTATTTTATATTCACAAATTGTATTAAAAAAAATTAAATATTGAAAAGTGAATACTGTCGAAACTTGTGATTTCATGGTTTTGTTCAAACTTTTGCAACAAGAGTTTCATGTTTTATATGTTGCCCTTAAAGAATGAATTTATTTAAGTAAATTAGACGCAAAGTATCATTTAGTAAATGGTGGTAAAACTGATTATAGTAATCATATTATGCAGTAGTAAAGTGCATGCGTAGAATGTGAAATGTCGGTCCCGCTTGTCAAAATCATCTTTGGCAGTCGTTATATGATTTCAAAGCTATCAAATTTATGTATAACTAATTCATACTTTGAATGCGGTTTTCCTATGGGTTGTGGAGGCCAAATTCCAGACACTGTGCGTAAAAACTGGTTATTCAGGTAAATCTGGATGGATTAGAAGCCGACTCCATAATCACATGGAAAAATACTAGGTGAAAGCAATAGCCAAGGTTAAATATAATAAAATCGTTTGCATTGCTAAATACACTATTCAAAACGATTAAAATTATTAATTCGTCTCAGTTCCACTTCAACCGCATTCGTGATCACACGTATATTACTTACTAACGCTTGAAAAATCATATCTTTAAGCTAAAATAATATTAGAGTGAAGAGTAATTAAAGACGAAAATTCCGTGCATTGTGGATCGCGAACATAATTGCAATCTTCCCAATACCTCCGGTTGCTACATTTGTTGTCTCGCCCAAACTACGGCCTCATCGTTATGTCCGAACCCGCAACATCGATGTGCGAATCGGGGACGGAGGCAAACGAAGATGTCCACAGAGCTACTAATGTTACGACACGGCAAGAACATTAAAAGGATAAGAGACCATTTTAATGAAGAATTGTGGAAAGGATACATGGAGGAATTTAAAAAACTTCTTTTAACTTCACTTCTTGAACAAGAAAAAAAAAGCTTTCGAAGACAATGCAGGATGCCATAAATAATATAAAAGAAGAGCTTACTTTATTAAATTCGAATGTCTCAGAAATGTAATTGGAATTAAACGCAGTTAAAAACTCACCATGATGACCTAACACAAACAGTGATGCAAATAAAATCTAATATTGCTCAAAGTCAAAGACAAATATGTGAGATTTTACAGAGCTATGAATTTACCTGTAACCAAATTGAAGAAATAAAAGGAAGACTAGATAAAGTTGAAAAATCAGTAAAAATATCAGAAAAAAGATCAATCTGAGTTGATAACGTTGCAAACAATTGTCAACAACATGCAAATTAATATGCAAGAACAGCAACAGCAAGAGCGACAGGCAAATCTGGAAATTGTGGGAGTTCCGGAATCACGTGGAGAAAATCTTCAGGAGTTAACAATTCGTCTAGCTACACTCGCAGGGGTTGACTTGCCAAAGGAATATATAATCCACGCTACAAGAGTTCAGCCACTAGTTAAAACACATAACCGGCCTAAGTCAATAATTATCAAGTTTAGAAGTCGATTTGAAAAGGATAACATCTTAGCAGGTTTACGTAAAAAGAAGTTGACCACTCTAGACATTTCAATGCCCGGTGAAGTGAAGCGCATATTTGTTAACGAACACTTGACGGTAGGTAACAAACAATTGTTTAAAACTTGTCGCGAAATTGCATCATCTAAAGGATTTATGTACTGTTGGACAAAAAACTGTCGTATTTTTATGAGTTGTTAGTGTTGAGTGCAGTTAATAATAATATTAAGTTAGTAACATTTCTCGGTACGATTAACTTACAAAGAAGTAATATGTTCTAGCATTCGGTGTGTATTAATTTGTCATATTTTAAGATTAAAAGTGACCTTAAAGTTTTTAGCAAAACTAAATTAATATAAAAATGATAAGTGTGTTTAAAAACTGTCTGTTTACCTGATGTTAGAAGTAAATCAAATTTAAACTAGAAAGTTTTAAATAAAAATTCCATCATAGTTCACAACGCTGTGCACATATACGGTCCCGAATATATTTGATTGTTTGAAGCTGTTATACAAAGTATGAAAAGTGTTATAGATTGAATATTAATCTAATTTATTAACAGTCAGAAAATAATCTTTAATAAAATGATTATTAGTTAGATATTTTAAAACTACAAAGGTAAAATGAGGATTATATTTTTTGTTGCTATTTTTAAAAATAGAAGCTGCGTACGACTGCCTATCGTTTACTAGCGCTCGGATTGGTTTTTATTTTTAATTAGTAGGTAATAGCTGTCATATAGATACTTTATTTTAATTATCCTGAATAAATCACTAGTACTAATGGTTCAACAGATAGACATATAAATAGTAATAAAAAAAAAATATGCCACGAAAATGCAAACGCTTGCTTAAATTTAAGAGAAACACAGAAAACATTTTACATAATTGTACGTTTTTAAATGGTAACAATTACGAGCACGTTTACCTATAAGTTAAGAATAAAACACAGTAACAATTGTAATGTAAAGAATTTTAAAAATACAATCAATTGTGTTCTGCAAGTGCCAATGAAAGTAAATACGTTCATAAAACTACTTATTTCATGAGCATAAAATATTTCATAGACGCCATTTCATTAAAATAATGTCTTCTGACATATCAGCCCTTTAACATTGAAGGGTAGCTTTACACAAAAGGCACGTTCATATCCTCTTACAGTACGCATGGTGGTTCCTATTCTCTTTACATACCCCCTCTATATATACTATCCTCGTTACATACGCCTTACCTTAAAGGTAAATGCCTGTTTCAGAAAGCAAGAGATATCTGTGGCGAGCAACACCTGGCCACGGACTGCAGAATGTCAAGAAAGCGCTGCGAGACAACTAGCTCTAAATTCCACACGTGCGTCACAGGGACCGAGTGCTGCCGGCCACAGTCTAGCGAGTACCTGCCGTCCTGCCATATTTGAGGAATATCGCAGACGAGATTGGTTTCCTCTTGAAGAAGGCCTGCATAAAAACATATTTCTAGCCCCTTAGAAAGATAAGTCAGTTTTTACCATCGCCTTAGTGCAATCGGCCTCTGCAAGACCCAGGAGTTTACAAGTTGGACTTTTAATGTGGTCTCTTTTACATAGGCTAGACAAAAAGAAGAAGTCTGCAGTTTGTTATCATATTTTCGACCAGCCTAAACATTACATACAATACCTATTTGAAAATTTTTACCAAGGATGATTCGAGAAGTTATTGAAATTAAAAAAAAACATCCTAATTTCAATAGAGAAGATGGTTGAGTACTACTACCTGCTTGGGATCCAATTACTTCAAAAATTAAAATTGAGCACATAGATACTGAAAAACCTTGTGATACTGTCAGATCAGTATGCATAAATCAAATCACATATTTTTTTATTTCAAATTGACGGTAGCCGAATTAACGACGGCATTTCGACGCCCAACATTTTAGTCCGGCCCGCGACCATGGCAGTTCTCAATCATTTATTTATTTTGTGGGTTGGTTTCCTAAATATTGTATGGCTTAAGGGGTTATTTGGATTTCTAAAAATTAAATCATTAGATGATTTAATTATTGATGATTTAATTATTAAAAGCAAAATAATCACACGCCTCTAATTTGATAGTAAATTTATTTTTGGAATGAATTGAATTAAGATGGTCTAAGAATGCATTCACTTCTGTGTTTGGAAATATTGTGAAAGTGTCATCTCCTCCTCTTGTAAAACGTTGGATGAACAGGAGCTGATTTAAAAACTTTCCCCTTAAAGTCCTCCATAAAAATGTTAGCGACAATGGAAAAAACTGGGCATCACATAACTACACTATCCATCTGCATGATGAACTACTCCTTCTTATTGCATAAGATGCCAAGCAGTGTTCTAACAGAAATGCATACTCTACCGGCATGTTATGTAATGTTATCTTTGTATTACCTTGTTTTTTTTTTCTAGCATCGAAAAACAATCACAATCAGACTAAATTATAAACATATTCATATTTTAAGAAACGAACAACGTATTAAATATTTATTTTATTATTGTCAAGTTGGTATCTCTAGTTAGTCCGTTATTGTTGAGACAGATCAACCAAAAACCAGCCTTTAAAATTATTCATATTTAATATAATCTTAGAGCTGATTATATATACAAGTATCATACCTATATGATGCGTGAGCTAGTAACCTTCAGTTTCTGCATTTATTGCATGACGTTTGATTGATGTTAAATGATGTACTAAATTTCTCTGTTTTTTTTATAATTTTATAATGTAATCGGTTAACAAAGATAAAATGCAAGCTGAACTGTTTACTACATTTATTCCGATAAAATTTAATTTAAAAAAGTTAGACCAAGACCATAAATAATAATAAGGTAAATAATAAGGTCTGCATAAAAATTTGGTTTAAATAAAAAAAATATCTAAATATCACTACGCTTTTTATGGCATACGCAGGCAGACGAGCAGTCGGACCACCTGATGGGAAGTGATCACCGACGACCATAGACATTACCAATACCAGTGGTATCGCCAACGCGCTGCCTACCGTGAGACATAGGGTGTTAAGTCTCGTTTACCCAGTAAATACACTGGCTACGGTGCCGTTCAAGCCAGAACACAGAAGCGTTTTACAGTACTGCTTTGCCGCAGAAATAGGCACCAGTGGTACCCACCAGACGGTCTCCTGTAAAGTAAGGTATCTTCGAAGAAATTTAATTCTAAAAAAGGTTTAGAACAAACTATGACGTATATTTTATAAAGATTTTTTTGTTACACATTTTGGTATTTTATATATATTGTCTTAGATAAACAGATACAAATTACCAACCGTCTCATTTTATTATAAGAGTAACATTTCATTATAAATCATTTACCACTACTAGGCAAGTTTTAACTAAATTTCAATTATGTGTCTCCGTTGCGAATAAGAATAAATACTTTTCTTGCGTCAACTGCTACGATTCGCAAAAAATTTCCTAAAAATATTATGAATCTCGCCAGTTTCTATAATGCTAGCTTATTTTGACCGCCCGTACAACTGTTTGCGGACCAAGCAATATAACTAAACCATCTTTGTATGCATCCAGCGTTGCTTTGTTTGTCATTTACTACGAAAGACGCAGAAATAATAGCGAATTTTCTCTTCTATTCTCGCCATTTCGTGTGTATCACGTAGATTTTTGCTTATGCAGACGGCGCTCTGGAGTAAATGAAATTTTTATAGCATCCACGGCGTGAGGGATGAAAGAGGTCTTTTGTTTCGAATTCTCACACATAATTTCGCTATAAAGTAGAACGTATACAATTTATGAAAAGGTGGACGTAGTTTGAGACATTGTTCTCGAATTTGAAGGATGTTGGATTATTTGTAGACATTTATAAATAGCTTTTCATTTCGAATATGCAAAATTGGTCCTAATGAAATAATGCTATAGTATTTGTACCATATTCTAAATGAAAGTCAACAAGTAAAATTATAAAAATATATGACTAACTTCAAAACCAAAAAGTATATAATTATTTTGCGTTTTATAAGCGGTTAAAGTTTTTTAAATGAAACTGCCTAGATTTCTGCCACCGTATTTTAAATCTTTGATGTTTTAAGGTATTTATTTTTATCAAAACGTCGTCCATTATACGGTTTATGAACACATTATATTTTTTAAAATGCTTTTCATTTTACAAGGACTAACACTGTATTGCTTTATATATGCGTTTCTTTGCATTTTTTAACATATTTACGATTACTTTTTAAAAATTCAGATATAGCTTTAGCGGATACAACTATATTGTAGGCCAATTCAAGAAGTACAATTACGTAAACAATAGTTGAATTTTGTCTCTTAAGGTTTAACAAACGTTTGCAATTTAATCGCACGAGGTTAAGTATCTATTAAATTACTTAATATAATTTTACGCTTAAGCTGACTGCGATTTTAGCCATGGAAATCAGGAATTTCCAAAGGTGACTCACTCACAGGTTAATTGAAGAAAGAATATTGAGTGGGTAAAGTCAAAACGATTGAATAGGACATTGAAGCACACGATTATACGTTGAGCAAAGGTTTATTCTTGCTGCTTTTATATTATATGTAACAGGTTAATCAAAAATTAAAAAAAAAATGATAAACGACCGTAAAGAGCGCATTAGCGTATAGTTAGCCACTGCATCTAAGCACGATCGGCCGACGCGGTGTCAAATTTAAAAACTCAAGAAGTCTCTAGGGATTATTTTACTTAATTATTCAAAAAATTATCTGATCTATTAGTGTATTAAAGGGGAGTACAAAGCTCTAAATTCTCAAATTATATTAACATACGAAAATCAATGTCATGAATAAGGTTGCAAAGCCTATGTCGGACTGTAAAATTTTGTAACAACTACGCATACTAGCAAGAAATATCACTATATTGTCGCCTAATCGAACTGTTCAGACCAGCTTATTATAGCATACAAATCTAGATTAAAGAGAAGCATCCGCTGATCCCTTTGTACATGCAAATCAACAATGTACACACAATATGCACTGTGTATATCGTTGATAGTAAAATTAAAATCAAAATGAGAATAGACTGCCGCTTTGAGTGATCTCACTTATAATATTAGGTAACTAACACATACGTCTATTATATTTCTTTAACTTTTACAAATTATTTCTCAGACTACTTTTTTCTAGTCTAAATGTAGTAGATTTCATTTTGAAACATACGGAAAAAACTAGAGTAAAATAAAATTTTGTTAATGTTTTGTTTAAGATGTGCATCAAATTATTAAAATTTGCACTGTCAGATTATCATTGAATGTAAAGTTAGTTTCAATTAAGTATTTACTGAACCAGGTTTTTGAATTAAAACATTTTACTTGATCATTTACTCCCAATTGTTACTGCTTGATGTTAGCCTAAATAATCTCCAAGTGCATTTTTTTTTTCTTAAAACTTTAAGACGAGCAGAACGTAACCTGTTGTTTAATGAGCCCCCTTATTTTGCATCCCGGGGCATAGGATAATAAGTCTTGTTTTAGCCAGTAACTACACTGCCTACGATACCCTTCAAAGTGGTACATAGTACTGATTATTCACTACTGATATGCGGCAGAAATAGACACCGCGGCGGTACCAATTTTACCTTATAATAATGAGACTTACCACCAAACGGTACATGAAAATAATGTTAATAATTTAACTACCATTTTTTAAATCATTGTCTGTGCGTACTGTATATTTGTGTGTAAATTGTAAAATATGAAGCAGCGTTTTCGTTTGAAGATACACTTAATTTTTCAGATTATTAAGAAATGTTTGCATATATATTCTACTTGTGTTACTAACATAAACTAAAATATAAAGGAAGCAATGCCCTCTATAGATGAATATTAAAAGCTAACAGTACGGTAGCCTACTTCTCATACCTTTTATAGGTTCCCTTTTCACGAATCAGCCAACTAGTTAACTTAACTACTTCGTACGAGATGGCGCTAGCGATATATTATGCCAGCAGTTATTGTCCTTATCGTTTTATGTGTTATCTTTATAAATAATATAAAGAGAAAAAAATGTAATTTTGTGTGTATGTTGAGTGAAAGTTGAGGATAGATTGCTAGTTTTTCATATAACAAATGTTTCAATAATTTTGTATCAAAATAAAAACTAAGTACTTAAGAAAATTGTATAAATATATATTGACAAATTTATCATCATGATAGATTATAGCAAAATTTTAACATTACGCTTCATATTGTGATGTCGCTGAATGCTATTTTATATTTCTTATGATGGCGTTTGTTCCTTTATAAATTTTGATGTTTGTTTTTCGTTTTCGTTTATTTCGCCGATACCGCCTTTGCAAACCACGCAATAGTTCTGCATACGAAAACATACTAGAAGTCGGGCCACCTGATGGTAAGCGGTCACCAACGCCCAGTGACATCGGGTATACCAGGGGTATCACCAAGGCGCTGCCTACCGTGAGACATGATGTTGTATCCCACTTGATCAACTATGTCTTGCTTCTTAACGTTTGTCAAAATCGACCTCTGCTACTAACGTAAATTTTGTTTACCTCCGGTCGTGCCGAGTTTGTTGGAGCGTAGCATTGTAAGATATGATAATTCTGTCTAATATCGGTTTAAAATTTAGAAGCTTGATCCTTGTGCTAGGTCTTGAGAGCAGCCCTTTGCCGTATCCTACAGGAGAATTAGAAATATAAAGATCAAAATTTGGGTAGAAGTAATCTTAGATGAACTTGGCTCCCTGAGGAAATCTTTTAGGTTGAGTTATGGTTCGGACATTTCAGCATCTAATTCTTATCCGTATTATGCGCTAAAGATCGTCTATAAAATGGATCAGTCCTTATTTATATTTTATGATTTCATAATCAATCTTAAATGTGTGCCGTTAATCAAACAGCGCCTTGACATGACACGAAATGACACGACAATAGAGCTGCTATCTTTGCGTCCTTGCCTGCAGAGCTTTGCCTTGTAGCATAAAGCTTCCAGTACAGTCTTCACGGTCAGCATGGAAGTCATTATACGAAAGAACCCACTTCGGCTTATGTGTCTACAGGAGCTACAGCACATGGTCATGCCCTAACTGGCCATATATAAGGGGTACTCGTCCCTTGAATCAGTCAAGTTGCTTTACATAATAATGGAAAAATTATTAGGACATTGCGACTATCATTAAATGTTCTGAAAAGTAAAATATGTCTATGTATCAGGTCATAAAAATAGCCAATCTGAAGGTATGATGTCGCTCATAACTGCCGAGACCGTGACTGGCTAGTCGTCACGTCGTAGTAGTCAGATGTTAGTTGCTATTTATAAAAGCTGCTTTTCATTTAAATCTGGATGACTTAAAAGCGGACATCATGCTAACTTGGCAAAACGGCTATAAACAAACAATTGTGTGTAGCATTGAGCAATTTTTGTGTTATTGTAAGAAAAAAGACATAAAAATTGCTTATTGTAGATAAATTTATTACGGTTACAATAATTTTAGCTAGGCAGCTAATATCTTAATAATCGTTTACTGTGTTTTAGATATTTTAAGGGGAAGGAGGCAAACGAGGTGGTAACCCAACTGATGGTAAGTAATCGCTGCCCCTGTGGATATTCGTAACACCCAAGGACACAAATGAGTTGCCGGACTAAAATTACTGTGTATTTTATAAAAACAGACATGTAACATAAACAAAATTAGATTACGCATACATAAATCTTATATATAATACATGCATAAAGAAAAAGGGAGACATGCTAATGCTAAAACTAAATATAAATTTGAAGAAATACTTGTATGGTGATAAAAGGCTTATGCTCAATCACTTTTCGAAAATACAAATGAAAACATAAATGTATATTTTCTCAAATACCAAAAACGTTAAAACTTTTATTAAGAAACAAACTCTTAAACAGGGCTTATTAAGTAATTGTACAAACGATCACCGACCTTAGAACTCTATATAACGTTACTTCTAAATTTATACAAAGTATTATTACAAGCCTCGGTACTTTAAGAAAACGGTAAACCTGTGCCATTGTGTTGTAAATTACGGCCGGTTTGAAGCTTAGCAAATTTATTCGCACAAAAAGGAGAGCTCGGATAAATCTCCCAATTTAAAAATACAATTAAACTTTGTTAATCATGCAAACAGGCCTGAGAAATGGACGCTTTCCTTCTTAATACCTTTCCACTTTTCAAATTAGTTTCGACGTTTATTCCTTTCGGCTCGTTCTTTAAATGGCAATGCTAAGTTATGTTTGCCTGCCTCCGTAGCCTAGTTGTAGAGGCGTTTGCTTTAAAAACCGGAGGTCGTGGGTTCGAATCCTGCGGGGACTCAACAAATTTTCATTGTTGTTTCCTAGTTGGTTAGGGCAATTTGGACCGATCACCCAATTGTCTGAAAATGCGTCGGATGTAAGGCATGTAAAAAGTCGGTCCACTCACCAACCCGCATTGGACTAGCGTTGTGGGACTCGGTCCAAAACCCCCTAATGATTAGGGGTGTAGTAGGGGAGGCCTATGTCCAGCAGTGGACTATCAAAAGCTGATGATGATGATGATGATGATGAAGTTATGTTTGATACGCATTTTTCTAACGAAACTTCTTTAAAATGTTTAAATATACATATCACATTTAAAAATTGGTATAAGAAACTAAAATACAGTTATTTATGCGTTGATTATAACTGAATTTAAAAACTGAATTTACAATTATTGTTTCCTGTTTAGGCAGTTACAATAACTTTTTTAGTTCAAATAACATAATAATTGCCTCGTAAGCAGTTACGCTAAAAATTCGACACATAAGGAAACTATTTCTATATTTTGTTTATTATGGTTACATAGTATCCAAAAGTACAAACATCTCATCATAATTGCAATTTTCTGAATGATGAGTTCAAATATATCATACCAGTTAGTACCAGTAACTTTGTCCGCGTCCAATAGCGAGTTGTATTCAAATATAGTATAAATTACATTTTTTTTTTTATAGCATACGCAGAACAGGACGAGCAGTCGGGCCACCTGATGGAAAGTGGTCACCGACACCCATGACGTTGACAATACCAGTGGTATCGCCGACGCGCTGCCTACCGTGAGACAGGGTGTTAGTCTTGTTTACCCAGTAAATACGCTGGCTACGGTGCCCTTCAAACCGGAACGCAGCAGTGTTTTCACCTACTGCTTCGCGGACGAAATAAGGCACCGCGGTGGTACCCACCAGACGGTCTCCTGTAAACAGGGGACCTACACCGGTAACATACATAACTAAGGTGTTTTCATTGTATTAATCTATGAATAGATACAAATTTTCATAGTTTTATGTTTAATAATGACACTTTACTATACAGATTTTCATTACCCATTTTTTTAACCACTCTTTTGCAATTAAAAGTAGCTTATGCCCTTTTTTAGAATATGTTCTACGTATGTACCAAATTTCTTTGAAATCCGCTCAGTGTCTTAGACGGTATAGACGAACAGACAAAAAAACAGACAGGTTACTTTCACATTTATAATAATAGTATGGATAAAGTTATAAAATTAATTTTCTTTTACATGTAAAAATATAATAAAAAACAGTCCACAAATCCACTAATCTCAAAACAATGAAAACATAAATAATTCCTAATTTTAATTTTGCATCTATATTCCATTCCATTGAAAAAATGCTTTCAACTGTAAAATATGTTTTTTCCTAATAAAGGACATTAACATTCAGTACACTGAAATATTTGAAGTTTTATTTTCTTACATAAATTACATTGAATCGGAAGACGTGACGAGAATACTAGGAACATTATAAACAGAATATTTGTATACATCCATTTTTTTACAACAATAATCTTATAAGTTGACTTCACAGCTAGTGCAAATAATAAAAAGTTTTTTATTTTTAATTTTGGTGACTTGCTCTCGGATGTGTGATTTAACCGCCTCCGTAGTCTAGCAGTAATACATCTTTGTGTTATTGTTGTTTTCTAGTTGGTTTGAACCGATCACCCAATTGTCTGAAAAATAAGAAGATGCATCGGCCCAGCGTGGTGTACACGGTCCAGAAATCCCTTAATGAAAAAGAAGTGCATTAGGGGAGGCCTATGTCCAACAGTGGACTAACACAAGCTGATGATGATGATCTTATTATTAAGATAATATTTTTAAAGTTGTAAAAAAAACACGTTAATAAAAGGATCTTTTAATGCTGTAATCTGCCCCGTGACCACGGAAGCTGGAAAGTGCTCGCAACGTCGGGAATTAAAAATGTAAATAAGTGCGAAAAAATCGATAAGTCCTTTTATTCAATAATGTGTAGTACGGACTCAAAACTGGAGAAAAAAATAAATTCTGAATTAATTAAAAAAGAAATATTGATGAAACAAAACAGATTTTTAATATAATTACTAATAATCGTTGTCGCAAATGGCACGCTTGTTTAAAATTACTCTTTAACTGCTTAAAACCCGTACACTCTTCATTTAATAACGAACAAATTTGCTTGTCTCTTTCAAGTTTTACAGTGAAGAGACAATTTTCAAAAAACTTTCTACAATGCTGTAATTTTATTTTGGCTGGACTTGGTTATTAAAATAAAAAGGTTTCTAATGTAAATGTCAACAACTTCGTTAGAAAAAAATATTGTCTCTTATAAATGTGTAAAGGGTGGCAGATTTATAACCTCTGCTTGCTTTACAATTAACGAACTAATCCAGCGACTTAGTCCGCTTAGAATAGCGAGGTGTATTCGATCAAAATGTATAGTAATATAAATTAGGTTTATTATTGTACGCGTTTATAATAAGATTCTAAGTTTCATTGTTTTAACTAAAACAATGACGTTTTCCCATAAAAACTTTAATTCCTCAAACCTTTTTTTCAGTGATAAGTAGCCTCTGTTCTCCTTTGAAATCTATTGTATCTCTTATTGAATGTATCAATTCGTTTATAACCGTTCAGGGGTTTGGACGGTAAATAGGAACAGAGCTAATTTCGCATATATAATATTGGAATGGACTATGTATTAATTTTTTCACCTTGCCATTTTTCTAAGTTATCACGGGTCGGCTTATAATCCACCCCGATTAAACGAGATTATACATACTAAGAACTAAAATCCACAAACTTAGAGGTAATCTGAATTTTGAGTATTAAAAAGGAATGAAGAACTTATTTTCCGTTTAATATTAAAATTTAACAAAATAATATAATGAAAATATAAATCATATTATAAAAGAAATTTTAAAGGGTAATGATCACGGTTAGTGCTTTAGAATCGATATGATAATCTAATGCACCTGCTGCATTTACCCTCTTTAAATTCACGTTAGCAGCGGTGATATAGTTTAACGATATTAACATCTGCAGCAGTAAACTTTTATTAGAACTTGAGTTTATGAAAATGCTTTAAAAACATTATTGAAATACTAAATGAATGCCATTAAAGTCGCATAAAAATCTCTATCGCTCTATATTTTTAGATAATGTATCCTTGTCCTTATATAAAAATGTAAATTAGCTATAAACTCTTTATCAAACTGACTATTCACACAAATTATTTATGATTTAGTTTTTTTTAAGTTGTAAATAAATTTCCTCCTAGACAATTTTCGATATGGCAATGGATCTGTATTAAGAACCAGCCATTTGAGCTATCTGCGTGTGCTTATACACTACACTTCTAACCTAAATATTGAAGCAGGCGCTGTCCTTCGCCCTAAAAATCCTAAAGATCACACAACTGAAACCGATCTAGAAAGAGTTCAAAAAGAAGAACCGTATTTTTGCATATCTTTTTGAATGGATTGGGTGATTAGCCTGCATTCCTCGTACCAAATGTGATTCATCAACAAATAGAGGTTTAGTCTATGCAGTATTTGAATCCAGGATCTCCGTCTTCTAAAGCGCAAGGTCATCTTTAAGTTAACTCTTACATGTACGTATATTGAGAATATTAGACTAGCAACTAACCTGAATAATGCCACCTATGCCCATACTGCCACACGAACTGTAGGTTGTTTGTTCGGGAGACGAACTTTATATTATATTTGTTAGCTAAATGGTTAGGACAATATTACAGCTTACAGAAAAATCTCTTTCAGTAACTGTGGCTAGATAAAAAATATTTCCCTTTTAATTTTTGTTTAAATAAACAAAAAAAATGTATAACACGATGCTTTTCATTTCCCCTAGACAGTTTCCTATTTTTTAGGTTCGACTTCTAATTCATTATAATTTATCAGAAAACAATATTAACTTCCGCAACCCAAATGGTAAACTCGATTGCACATTGATTGGACATACCATTCGATGTATTGAATAGTTTTCAGTAAAGTTAAAGGAATTGACATTTTCTAACGTCTGCCAAAGATAGTCTTGACAAACTGGACTGGCTTTATACAAGATTATCCGAGGCATAACCATTACTCTGCAATTTGATCGGTCGGCATCAGGAGAATCGACAAGCTTTTACCTTCATCATCATCATCAGCAGCCTTCATCCGTCCACTGCTGATCGCATAGCCTTTTTCAATGAACGCCATAGATCGGCCATCCTGCTACTGCTGCCAACTGAACGGTCAGCATCCCACCATGAGGGTCGACCAACGCTCCGTCTTTCCAAACGCGGCCTCCACTCCAGAACCTTATTGGCCCATCGGCCATCGGTTCTTCTTACTATATATCCGGCCCACTGCCACTTTAACGAGCTAATTCTATAAATTATGTCGGTGACCTTAGTTCTTTAACAGATATATTCATTACGAGTTTTATCGAACAAAGAAACTCTAAGCATGGTGCGCCCCATAGCCCGTTAAGCTAATGCAAACTTGTGGACCAGTCCTACACTCAGAGGCCACGTTTCAGCCCCGTACATGCCAGCCGAGTACGCATTGGTCAAAGACTTTCGTTTTTAAATTCTGCGGTATCGGAATATGGTTCAGCTTCCTAAATGCTGCCCAGCCCAACTGAATCCTCCTATCGGCTTCCCTCTAGAAGCTGTGTACTGTGTACTTTGGCATTAAAATCTTATGACAACATTATAGTGGGCCTTGTGGGTGTTGTGTACCCGTAAGCCCGGGAGACATCCTCGTAAGTGGCATCCACTTCGTCGTCAGGGCGTCCCGAAGTGGGCGAGTACACCTGTATCACTTTGAGGGAATATCTCTTAGTGAGTTTAAGAACTATGTACGCTACGCTACTGAACACGCTCGAAACTACGACAATGTTGTCAACGAGGGATTTATTGAAGTGGTATCCCACGCCGCTTTGTGACGGATGGTCGCCCTCTGGGAAGTAGAAAAGGTAACCCGATGGCAAAGTTATGGTGTCCTCTCCTGGTCTTCGGACTTCACTCAACCCTAAAACGTGCCACCGGATTTTGCCCAGTTCTACCTCCACCTCGGCCAGGTGTTCGTCAAGTCAACGTTCGGCCATTATACGTAGCCAGTTCAAGTTTTGGCTGGTAGCGTAACCCAGGAATTCTTCACACCCCTTGTCCCATCGTTACCATGGCCGTTACCGTGGCCAGGAATAGTGGGACTACCGGGAACTAGGGGTCGTTTTCCTTTTTTGGCGTTCACCGAAAAGAAAATGCTCATAATTGCCACGCTGAGCACGCGAATTGGCAATTGACTAATTGCACTTGTACTACAGATCTGTCTTACCCTCAGTAAGGCAGATCCGCTGTCAAGTAGGCGGTGGGGTCGTCACATCCCTACGCCTTAACCCACTAGAAAACAAAGAAGTCACACATTTTTTTCCGCAGGATTTTAACCTACTGTTTCCAGTTTGTAAAGGGCACTCACCACTAGGCAAATGGGGAATCGTACTATAAATGTAGTAGAAAGTATAATTTGTGGAAAAGATTACTTAGTTTTCTCTATATAGTAAAATAGGTTTTATCCATGTAAAAATAGTCCACTTCTTTTAGTACGTTACTGGCACATTTTTCTATTTTCTTTTTACCGTCGTTTTTAGTTTTTTTTTAATATTTAATAGTACTCTTTGAGTAAATTTAGTTTTATACAGACTTCGCCAACTGTTCTTTAAAACAAAATATAGGTCAAATGATAGTAGATGTTATAAATAACTTCCTATTTTTTAGAAATCAAGAAAACGTACTAAACTGCCAACATCTGGTAACATCTATATAAAAGTACAACAAACTTTTATATTTTGGAACTATTTCAACGATACCTTCGTTGAAATAGTTCTAAAATATATAATAATAATATTTTAAATATTTTTTATTAGAATTATTACCGTTACGATACAAAAATATTGTTAATGCATCTACATTCAATATTGTCAAAATGTATAAATAAAACACCTTGATAGCAATCCTTCAACTTATATATTTAAGACACACAACACGAGTGTGACTTCTATTAAGTAAAGTAAATGTAAAAGTGAAACATAACGTGCAATAGATTTTGGAGTAAAACATGATTTGAAACTTATAGTTATAAAGACCTACAGTTGACAAGGTATTCTTTAAATATTATAAAATAATTTAAACTACGTTAATTAAATTAAATAAAAAAAAATTGATGTAAATGAAAAGATAAAATCGTAGTACTATGTTTAACTGCATAAAAAATTATTCTCTACTCATTTAGTCAGCTTTATAAGTACCTCGACACTTTTTTGTAGTATTAAATTGTGTTAATTTAGAAAACATTTTAAGATTATTTCTTTTGGTACAGCCACCGATCAATAATTAAATAAATCACAGTCCATCTTTTCTTGTTGCGGTTTCCGAATGCTGCAACATATTCTTATATAACTAATCACACCCTGTAACATATTCTTATATAACTAAACTTAAAATTAGGTCTCTAAACATCACTAAAGTTTAGAGACCTAATTAATTGTTTCGTTCAGTTTACGATGTCTCATTAATCGTGAGATTATTGTTATTTATTCTGATTTTCTCGACGAATAATACAACATCATCTAGTCCCAAACTAGGCAAAAAACTATATAACTGATAAATACATAAACTTACTTTTCTTCTTGTAAATAAATATTTGTTATAAAGATATAAGCACCCAGGACGAGAGAGACACGAGATAAACATTATGTTCATTACACAACATTTTTCCCGAGTGGGTATCGTACCCACACCCTTTGGCGCAACAGTCAGGGTCACTAACCACTGCGCCAAGCGGGTCGTAATATTTCGATTGTATCATTAAGTTTTTTTAATTTCGCCGACATAAAGTAAATATTAATAACATAAAGTAAATAGTAATTATTTCTTAATTTGACACAAAACTTAATAGCTTTAGAGATTTGGGTTAAAAACTTATCGACGATGATGAAAATCATGTTTCAGAACGTAGCAAATGTCGTTAAAATTTTTTAATGTAAAAATATCATAAATGTCAAATATATTTCAGTTAAATAATTTGGATATCCACGACTTAGTAGTTTAGCGGTATCACCAAGTCTAAAGTACTTCAGTTAATTCTAGACTGTCGTTTGTTTAAAATAGAAATACCCCATTTTTATTATGCATTGCCATTATGCTCTTAACTTTATAACTTACCATAAAGAAGATATACTTAAGAATAAAAGAGTTTGCATTTCTTATAATAATCACTTAAAAATATTTTAATTATATAGTTTTTATGAATTGAGGTAACTGCATTGCGGCATTACATAATTTGTACTAACTGACATAATTATTCGACCATTAATTTCACAAGTTAGTACTGATTGCTGCGGTGTGCAATTTAATTGAAAATCTAGTGTTTACTGTACCTATTATATCAAATGCTTCAATGTTGTTACCTTTGTTGAAATAGTTGATTGCGTGAGTCAAATCAACGCCACATTATTTCTGAATACCGTTGTTCTCTAGCATAATGTCATTTTATTAAATGAAAAAAAAACGAACAAACAAATATGAACGACTTTTCATAGCGTATAATTATTTTACGCAACATAAGCAGGTAACAACGTGCTCTTCGTACGAAATTGCGTCGCGTTTTCTGCCACGGCATTTTACATCTCTGATAACTTTTAAAGTATTCATTTGACTATATCACCTATGAAAAGGTTTATGTACATAAAATGTAGATTTTTTTTATTTCAATAACTTTAACAGTATTATCTTAAATAAGCTTTGAATATACCTGCTGAGTGCTGAATGTACATCATCAGCCTGTGATAGTCCACTGCTGGACATTTGGTTTTTGGTTTTTGGACCGTATCCCACCACGCTGGTCCAATGCGAGTTGGTGGGTGGATCGACATTTTACATGCCCATCCGACGCATGGATCATCTTACTTTTTAGACTATTGGGTGATCGGCCCAAATTGCCCTACCCAACTAGGAAACAACAAGGAAAATTTGTTGAGTCCCCGCAGGATTCGAACCCACGACCTCGGATTTCTAAAGAACACTCCCATAGCACTAGGCTACGGAGGCAGAACAATCAAGTAGTACATTTACGTAAAACATACTTTATGTCTATCTTTTACGGTTTTAGCAGCGTTTCTAATTTAATCGCTCGTGGTTTTGATTTTTGTAATATTTTCTTAATTATTTGTTAAACTACTGATCACAATTTATTTTATAAAATGGGACTAATGGGTAAATGGGTGATAAAGAAATATTTTTATTTTTATTATAAGGACGAATTCATTATGTTAAAGCAAGCACTCAACATTACCTATTTGAATATATGTAAGTATATGCCATTTTCTTTAATTCAATCTATCTAAATTCTTCTTATTACCCCCTTATCGAATTACTGTTTGTATATAATGTATTTTTCTTATCTGTTACTTAGTTTGTAATGTTGCTAATCTTAAAGAAAATATAATGATAAATACTATAGACTTTTAAAACTTATGTTTAGGGAGTCATACAAAGTTTTATCAACTTGGGCTAATATCTGCAATACTGATGAAAATATCGCTTTTTTTCACAAATCCCATTCGTCACAGATAATTCAATTCCAATTCTGAATTGTGTAAGAATAAAGTCTTTGTTGACGTACCGTAAATGAAGATTGATAAGATTTCAATAGGGTTCTAGGCTCCTTTCTCTTTTTTATTCCTTAACATTTACGACTGGAACGTGTCGTTGGAAATTTATTTAATTTGTTTCCAATCAGATATGGCTTTACAATCGAATGGTTCCATCCGTCGTAAAATGCTCAGAAGATTTTTTGTATAGAAGTTTCTGGCTTATAGCCTATGTAAGGTATTCAAATGTTTTAAATTTCAAAAGTAGAAAAATCTTCGCTATGTAAGATTTGATCGTATCACTATTCAAGTTTTGATGATTAATGTCTTTTTTTATGTGATATGTAATAGTTGTAATTATTCTCATACCTTACTTGCCCATTGATTAATTTCTAATTTGGACACAACCACAACAAACGCCAGGGATGGTTAAATTACGGAGTATCTCAGGTGGTTTATAAACATTATAATTAAGTTAAACAATATAATTTTATGAGGTAGTAGGTACCGTTTTTGCCTCCGTAGCCAATTAAAAAAAACTTGTAATGTTTCAATGCGTCCGCACAGATTAGTGGCATATCGCTTCTATCACTTCTTTGGACTGAATGTAATGTATGTTATGTAAACATGAACTATAAGCTCGACTTGAAAAAACAATACACGTAGGTCTTGATATCTCTTTCATATATAATATTTATTTAATCGTCATATTAAAATGTGACTAATCATTGTCTTTTAGCGATATTTTCGAATTTATATTTTGTTTCCCAAAATTACTTTTTTCAGACTGTCCAAAATTCCTATCAATTTCATACTGCAATTAATTTAATAACCCAAACTAAAAATCTTTAACAATTAGTATCAGTGTCCTTTGTAAAGATTTGTAATCAATCAAAAAGACGATTTAATTAACCTCAAACCCATTGATAAAGTAATGGTTAGAACGGGTTTGAGTGTTTAAGATTATAAATTCGTAGCGTCCTTTGTTGACTAGCAGCAATATCGAAACATCAGTTAAATGAGGAAAAGTAGAACAATAAACGTAGATCGAAATAAGACAGATTAGATTAAATATTAGAAAGATGATTTTTACAACAACAGATACAACCATTCTATAATACAACTAGTAAAATAAGTAAATAATTTATCAAAAATAAAAAAAAACCCACTTTTTAAATGGTTAAAATTTATATAACAATCCTGAACAAGTGAAGTTGTAACAAAAAATTGTCTCTGACTACAACTTAATTTTTTAAAATCTTTACATTAAAATGCATACTGTGGGTTATTCTTGAAACGTAGATATATGCTTTGGTGGACTTAGTTGTAAACCAATTGTAGAAATACAAATATATGGAACATAGTTATGGTCTATCTTTTAAGGTCAAACAAGGGTTTGCAATTTAATCCCAAGAGTAATAAATTTCTTACATATGTATTGTAATACTTATCACATCGTTAAAGTAAATGAAATGAGGTCACAGCTACTAATTACTATTTAAAAGAAGAATGATCAAAACCGGAGCTGCAGGAGCTGAGCAACGAGGTAACATATATATGAAAGATAGAGGTAAAATATTAAAAAAAAAACACACAGTCCAAATTAAGCACCTCCATCTTTTTGGAAGTCAGTGAAAAATACGATAATTTTAATTCAACTTTGTAACATATCCTAAACTCTAATTTCAGTCTCAGAGACATCTCGAATCTTCAAATTTTAAGACCAGTAACCGTGATGAGCTCATCCAAAGCATGATACTTGAGAACGTCGTATGGATATTAATTAAATTGTTAATATTGTACAAAATAACGTACTATAAAATAAGCTTGTAGTATCTGGAACACAAAGGAAATTACGTCAAGACGACCGCCGGGGATATTGTAGCTCTTGATATTAAACAACCTTAAAACATACAAGGTGTCACGTTATTGCAAGTTGTATGGGACTAATTGCGTTCCACAGTGCAAACTTTACTAGCACTATTTAACATAATCTTATTCAATCTAAACTTAGAATGTTTCCATTAAGTATACTAATGTCTTATGAAAAAGTTAAAATTTAAATAAAAAAATATAATGTGAATTATTCAACATTTATAATATGTTGTAGATCATAAATTAAATGCATTTCGTGGTTATATCGAAAAGCATTTAGTAGTATAGATACAATAACAGAGGCATCTATTAGAACTCAGAAATACAAAAGATAGATGTCGCTTTGTGTCTTCCAGTCTATCAAGGAAGAAATTCATAATCGTTAATAAACATGATAAATGTCTATCCATTAAATTAAAATTTAAAATTTGAAACAATTCTTAAATTTAGAACAAAATATTCTGAGGTTATTTCAACTGCCACTTGGTTTGGCTTACTAACAAGGTAGTCAGAATAATAATAAACAAACATTAAAAAGTAATTACTATTTACTACTATGTTCCGCTATACGTTGATTCCACTCAACCTATTATTATGGAAGGACAATTTGAATTATTGTTTAAAAAAATGAAAATTGAAAGTATCATGGATCAAAAGACGCCAAACTCTTGCCATTTAAGGAGGAAAACGAAAGGCTGCAAGGAAAAATAGGCACACTGGAAAAGGAGATAGAAAATCTTAAAGCAGAGAAAACAACATAATTATTTTCGGTTTAGATGAAGACGAAAACTCACCAACTGAGGTTTTCCACAAAAAAAGAGAACTTCAAAAAAGACATAAACATTACGTTAGAAGAATATGAAGTGAACAAATTAAAACGCTTAGGAAAACTAAAAGCTGAAACTAATCAAGACCTGTGCTGTGTTTTCTAGTAAGTCAGTGGAAAAAGGAAGAAATTATAAAAAAAAAACAACTACACGGAATTTATGCATCGGAGGATTATGCTAAGGAAGTACTAGAAAGAAGAAAGGCATTACAGCCACAATTGCTAGAAGAGAGGAAAAAAGGCAACATAGTTTTTTTAAGAAATGACAAATTAATAATTAAAGAAACAAATACTATTAATGATAAAAGAAAAAGGGAATATTCTACCTCACCAAAGTCGCCGTCAGAAAACCAACCTAAAAAATAACAGACTTTGGGCTCTCTTAAAAACAACAGAACAAATGCCTTCAATACAATGCGAAATAAATCTAACTCTCTAACCGATATTTCCTCAAGCAAGAACCAATAGCAATTAGCATTCGAAACACGGGAAACTCAAACAAAGGACATAAACCGACAAGATATAATTACGCAATGTCCCCCAATCCGACCGGTCCTCGTGGGGGACGTAGACCAAAACCCTCCAACTTGTCAGTTAAGAAAAGAAAAACTATACATTGCCATTACTAAGTAATGGGAGACTTCAACGGCCAAGTTGGAGACAAAACGTCTGGAGAAAAATCTCTAAGTTCATTTGTAGAAGTAGAAAAGGCAATAGACACACTACGGAAAGACAAATCACCAGGACCAGATAGTATGAACAATGAAACCCTAGTAATAAGATGACTATCACACTGATTCTTACGGAAATATTTAACGAAATCGTAGATACAGAAACTATACCATACCAATGGACAGAATCTCTTGCGGTCTTTCGCTAAAATTAATATTGATAAACTTTACGAGGACGCAGGTAAGGTTTAATGGGGGGCTGTAATAGAAAAGGAAAATATTGACTACAAGATCGACACTTATCAACAACTTATACGACATACATGAACCCATCCGAAAGGTTAAAATAAAAAGAACAACCTTGGTTAATAGATGGCATCCGCATTGCTATGAGGCGCAGGGATCGTTCATTCCGGGAATTCAAATTGGAACGGACTGACAAAAATTGGGCCGCATACAAATTGTAATCATGTAATCAGATGATACGCAATTTAAATAATTCTTCTGCTGCCGATATCTGGAAGTTTCTTGGAACTTTGGGTATCGGTAAGTCGCGAACGTCAAGCCTTACTGGTTCAATTAGTTTGGATGATTTAAATCACCATTTCTCTACCACTTCTACTTTAAATCATTCAACGATACGTGACACTATTTCTTTTTTAAATGGGCTGACGCGACCTTGTATTCAACCGTTTAAATTTTCTCCAGTTACTTCCGATGACATCAAAAAAGCTATCCTTTCTATAAAATCAGATGCAGTTGGATATGATAAAATTGGCCGACGAATGATTGTTCCTATACAAGATATCCTTCTCCCAACGCTTACCCATGTTATTAATTTTTCCTTAAGTTCAGGAACATTTTCATGTTCCTGGCGTAATTATCCCCTTGTTCGTCCACTCCCAAAGTGCTCCAACCCCGTACTTCTCACTAACTATCAACCTATCTCTATTTTGCCCTTCCTTTCTAAGGTCCTAGAATTTTGTGTTCATAAACAACTTTCTGGCTTCATATTCAGTAACAAACTGATTTGTCGATTACAATAGGGATTTAGGCCCGGACATAATATCACTTCTACCCTGCTCAAAATGTCTGGCGATATAAAAGCGAGCATGGATAAAACCATGCTCGCTTTCCAATGCACCGCAATCTGAGCTAGTTGGATCTTTCTGCACTCCAAAGCGTACATTTTAAGGGGATCATATTCCATTTAGCCATAGTGTAAAATCTAGGTCTGCTAATAGACAAAACACTAAATTGGAACAGCCAAAGCAAGTGTTGTGCAGAGGTTCATGGTATTCCTGGTGTTGTATCTTTACTTTATATCTTTTTGCCATTAAAAGAAAGTGACGCTTGTGCAGGCCTTTATTTTTTCTATTATCGACTAAGTGACACGTGCTATCTTGACCTGAGTGCAGATCACCTCAATAAACTTGACCGACCTCTATATGACTGCATTCAATACGTTCTTAATCTTCGTAAATATGACCACGTCTCTGCGCAACGTTCCTAACTTCAGTGGTTGCCTATTCGCTAGCGATGCCCTTACAAGCCCTAACCACTCTATATTCCTTCCTTAATTCTCCAATTGCCCGTCTTACATATCTTCCAATTTTCAATACTTATGGATGTCGCAACAAGAATCTTCGTTCGACGAATACTCAGTCTACTTCATTGCCCTATTCACCGTTCTGACATCATGCACTCCTCCCTTTTGTCCAATCTGTCCTCCTGTGGAATGCCTACCTCTTGAAATCAAGATTGCAGAGAGTATTGGGACCTTTAAACAAAAGTTAAAGAGCACCTACTTAGCGAAATATCAGCAGATAAATGAAATCGTCAGACATACTTATTATTTATATGTATATTTGAGATTTATTTATTCATGTATTTATACATATATATGTACTTAGTTATAGTTATACATTTATAATAAAAGTTTCAATTTACGATGTTAATGTATTTGCACCTCGCCACTTTTATCTCTGCATTACCCCTAAGGTTGATGCGAAATGGCATTATCCGCCTCTGTACGTTTCGTGCACAAATATTAAATAAATAAAATAAATAAATCTCACATTATCTTTCTGTACAAAACGGAAGATGAACACGATATAGGAAATTATCGTTCAATAAGTCTCATGTCCAACATATATAAGATATTTTCTAAGATAATGCTAAATCGGATAGAAAGAAAATTAGATGAGCACCAACCCATTGAACAAGCTGGTTTTCGAAAAGGGTTCTCGGTAATCGACCACATTCTTTTTGTTTGCCATGTCTTAGCCAAGTACAACGTCTACCAGAAAAAATACTACATCACTTTCATCGACTACACTAAAGCATTTGACTCCTTATACCAAGAGAAGATATGGAAGTCTCTGACGGAGCAAGGTATTGAACATAAGTACATCCGCTTAATAAAGAACGTATAAAGTCGTAGTACTGCAAAAAATCAAACTAGAAAAGAAAGAAAAACCATTTAGAATGGGAAAGGGCGGTAGACAAGGAGACCCCCTTACTCCAAAACTTTTCTCAGTGGTTCTCGAAATAATCTTTAAGGAGCTCAAAAACTTTGGAATCAATATTGACGGAGCATTCCTTACACATTTGTGATTCGCTGATGATATAGTGTTATTTGCTGAAACACCCGAAAATATACATAAATGAACTAGCGGATGAAAGCGAAAAAATAGGTTTAAAAGTAAACCCCGTAAAAACAAAGGTCATAACAAACGGACCGAAAAATGCAATTTATCTGAGAAATTACCAAATTAAATATGCCGACGAATACATCTAATTAGGACAGTTAGTAAAAACAATTTGATCCTATACGCAGAGCAATTTAGAGAAGAGTAACAAATGGATGGAAGAGATACTGGAGTCTAAGTGAGGCCATGAAAGACAAAACTCTTCACATAAACGTAAAATTAAAACTTTTTAATACTTGCGTACTATCGGTTTTATCGTACGGCAGTCAAACATCGATCTTAACTCAAAGTACAACAAAAAACTGGAAACCTGCAAGCATGCAATGGAAAGAAGTATGGTTAATGAAAAAGGTCAGACCGAATAAATCACCATGTATTAAGAAAAAAGACGAAGGTCATAGACATAACCACTAAAATAAGAAGGCTGAAATGGCAATGGGCTGGGCACTTAATGAGAGGCCAAGACAAATGGAGCAAAATTGTAACACAGTGGTACCCTAGAGATGGGAAGAGAAAGAGGGACAGACCACAGAAAAGGTGGGATGAGGATATCAGGCAAGTAGCATGGGTAGCCTGGAGAAGAGTAACCCAAGATAGACAGGAATGGAAAAGGTTGGAGGAGGCCTTTGCCGATTGGCAAACAGACCTACAAAGTATAGTTAATTTTAGGATAGAAAGGATTAAAACTACATTTGAAAAAGTTCATCTGAATAAATTGGTTTTATTATTATTATTATTAGATTATGAACTATAGCTGATGCATAATAGATATTTTATGCATAAAAGATATTTTAAAAAAATTACATAATTTAAATGGCTTTTCACAAAACACGGAATAAAAACATTAATTTTTGTTTATTTTTAATATGAGTTCGTTATTAAACGAATATCCACCAACCCGCATTGGACATAGGCCTCCACTAATACACGCTATTAAGGGAGGCCTAAAACCGGCAGTGAACTAACACACACTTATGATGATTATGATGAAGAGAAGTAAACGTATAATACGAATACTAAATCAAACAAACATGGATAATACATAACTAGCAATAAGATTTTATCGACCGTGGTAGAGATTGCATTGGGCTTTAAAGTTGATATTTAGAAAGGGGCACAAATACAACACCGTTTTCCCCAAATCAATTTATCCAAAACAAATCAGGAAATAGTAGTCTATAAAACCGATTACACAATATCAGTAAATCTAGACGTCACATTTAACAAAGACGTAATCCATTGCGAGCATTTAAAGAATATAAGAGGCTAAGGTCTTCGCCGATTCCTCTTCTGGCACCGCTTTTTCACTGCGTTTTTAAACTTAACGAGCGTTGGTATAATATTTAAAGTATTTTTTTATTATACAGTAACCTTCAAAATCTTTAAATACATATTAAACAGCTACTTTAGTTTTTATTTAACCTGTATAAAGATTTTAAAATGTTTATACCAATTAAGTTAGTTTTTAGGTTCAAGCTTCTGATCGAGGAGCAGCTTTATGTGATGAGAAAATATTTGAAAAAGATGTTTATCACCTATAGTATTATCCTAAACTTATAAATGGTTTAGTTAAAATATTCATATAAATGTAAACAGCTGTATAATCATATGAAACTACGCTGTGCCTAAACTGTCAAAATGATGTACTAGTACTCTCGTTAGTTCTCATTCGTTCTCGTTAGACGTAATTTATCTGCCTGGCTGCGTAACACGAATGGAGCTGAGCTATATTTTTACGCAGCGTGAATATGAGATGGCATAAGTGCACGTGGTATGTAAATTTACTCAGTTTATTTTAACAAAATCATAAAAGTACAAAAATCATAAAGTGTTTACTATAAACCAAACCCTATTTTTTTTATGGCATACGCAGCAGACGAGTACTCGGGCCACCTGATGGAAATTGGTCACCGACGCCCATAGACATTGGCAATACCAGTGGTATCGCCAACGCACTGCCTACCGTTAGACATAGGATGTTAAATCTCGTTTACCCAGTAAATACGTTACTACGGTGCTCTTCAAACCGGAACAGAGCAGTGTTTTCACTCTACTGCTTCGCGGCATAAAAAGGCACCGCGTGGTACCACCAGACAGTCTCCTGAGAGAACGAGCATGCCTACTAGTGCTACATTTAAATAAGTAGCTCTAGTAGGCATGCTCGTTTTTACCTATAGCTTTTAACACAAAAAATAAATATGTGTGCAACATATTAGGATTGAAGAAAATAAAATCTCATTGGAAATCTGTAACATTTTTCATCAAATCAAAGTGAATCCAATGGAAATTTCGTCAATATTCATTTACGATAATTTCGGAGAAGATTAAATTTGTTCCACTCAACGCTGACATGTATCTGTCTTGAAAAGGTTTGTCAATAACAAAGAATTGTTCTGAACTTAATAGAGTTTATTATACATTTATTGTTTATTCTTTTTATTGATAGAAATTCTTTTTATTGCCTTCTGCTGCTCCTATTTCTTTTTAATCTATTGTCTTTCTTTTCCTTTTTATTTCGGTTAATTTTATTGATTACAGTTTATTCCTTAACCGAAGTTTTGTGTGATCTGATTTTATATTTTTCGCAATTAATTAAATAGCATCGCAGTTTCTAGAAAATAATCCTATTTCAAGACATTCTCTAATGAGTCCGTTCCGAAAGTAAGACTGTATTTTATGATTTGAAGTACTTGGAAATCTAAACAATTTTTAAATATTTAAGGGGCTAGATCCGTTACAATGCTCTTGGGGAGGTAATGGCTTAAGATTAATCCTAACTCAATTTAAGCAAACATTTTTTTGAAATTTAAATGCAAATAGTATAGATTGTATAGATTTTTGGTTTAGGAGCTTATTAAATCTTATTTGTACGAGTAGTCTATGGTGTCTATCGTCTCGTCGGTTAGTGCAAAGTTCGGTTTTTTATCGGTACTTAACATCAGTTTTGTGTTTTACCTCTTTTCTAAAAGAACTACTTTCTTGGCCTATATCGGAGAAACCACATTCAGTATCAAATTATCATGGACCTTACTTTTCATTTCTAGATGCTTTGAATATATCATGAGAGAATTCTTCAAAATATGTACAGCCAATCTTCAAGTACTACGTTTTTACAAACATTCCACTTGTCAAAAAATCCAATCATCATCATAATCAATATCAGCCTGTGGTTGTCCACATCTGGACATAGGCCTCCCCTAATGCATCTCCCTTTATACAATAAAATGATTAATTATAAACAAAGAAAGATATTTATAATATTGCTTAATTGGGCTTTGATAGGCAAAATTTTTAAAACGATTAACATCAAGAAACCAACAAAAAAGAACAAATCATAAAAAATCAAAAATAGTTATTAGTATGCAACATAGACAAGTAAATGTAGGCAGATAGTTAAAATATTTAACAATAATATTTTTTATTTTAAATTATAAGTACATCAAGTTTTAATTTAGTTTAACTAATCGGTGCCATAGATCACAATCATCATCCCCATCTGAATTTCACCATATTTCCTAAACTTTAAAATAAGTTCATCTCATACTCAAGAAACACGTAGTGGTAACTATTAAATTTTGCTCATGCTATTTTTTATAAAACGTTTGCACGTTTAATATTTCGCCACCTATTGATTTATAACACAACCCAGCCAGAACCGGTTTGGAGCTATCAATTAATTGTGACTGTCGAATAATAATACCGCCTCTGCGGTCTAGCGGTATTGACCCTTGCTTTATAAACCGTAGGTAGACGGTTCAAATCCTGCGGGGACACTTGGTGTTATCATTGTTTTCTGATTGGTTAGGACAATTTGGGCCGATCACCCAATTGTCTGAAAAGTAAGATGATCCATGCGTCGGATGGGCATGTAAAAGGCCTATGGCCAGTAGTGGACTTACATAGGCTGATGATGATGATGATATATAATACGAAGAAAATTCGGGATAAAACTGTATTGTGATTTTAAAATGAGGTATAAACCATTATTTCCACCAAATTGAATTAAGTCTACCAGTTTGATTAGAATTCGTCAAGTAGTTTATAAGTCCATAGAGGAAAAATAACGTAAAACATAATTTTCATATTTAAAGATTATATATTTAGCGTTTAGTTACTTTAATAAATTTGTCATTGCCACTAGTTTCATTTCTATACTCTTCCCTTGTTCGATTTTGTCATGTGTGTAGGTTATTTATACCATCATCATCAGCTAATCCTTTGCACTCCCTCGGTAACTTTCGTTCTTTGTCGAATGAATTCATTGCGATAGCACGTTGAGCAACGGCAAGCTTGTGGGCCGGTTCCATAGTTGGAGGCCACATTTCTACCCCGTAGGTCATCACGGTGAGTACACATTGTTTAAAGATTTTTATCTTTATGCTCTGCGGTATCGGTGACGTGAAAATATGGTTCAGCTTCCTTAATGCTGCCCAGCCCAACTGAATCCCCCTGTTGGCCTATAACATAAGGACATCATAATACTCTCCTTAACTTTAGAGCATATTATGTCAAAAACGTAATAAATTAAATGAATAGGATTAAAATAGGAGTTAAGCAACGAGGTGCGATTTGTAAATAAACGCTTTAAATTAATTTCCTCCTTCATTTAGAAAAAACTGTGACTACTCAGTCTGTGTCCATCTCCAGAGATTTAAAAAAAGAGCGTATTGTCCAGACCTATACCGCTCTTCGAAAGGTTTTTGACCCAAAAGTAGTTGTTTACTTTATAAAATTTATTCGGTTTCCTAAAGGTATATCCTGAAAAAATTAGCTCATCCTAAATTTGATCATTATGGATAGAGTTTATTTATGTGTAATAGAATCTACCTAGATTTCTTATCTGTATAGAATGTTTCAGACATATATTAGGTAATTTAATTGTTTTTATTTTTGAAAAATTGTAGATTTGTATTAAATAAAAGCTCGTTACAATACTCATTTATCATATCAAATACGTCATACAGTAATAACTTATAACCACTTGGGTCCATCGTATTTTCATTAGTTTGCAATATAACAAAATCGAATTTTTTAATAGTGATGACGTTACCATTTTATAACAACACAATTTAATACGACTTTATCAAAATTTATAATACATCCAACAGACAACCGACGTATTCGCAAATCGAAAGGGGATCTCTAGAGAAATCACATGCGAAAACCTAGGGAAAGCATCATTCTATGGAAGAGGTATTAAACTTTAAACCTATTTTAATCTAACCCCTAAGAGTGAAACTTAAAACAAAAAGACGCCTGATTTCAAAACAAAACTGTATATTTTTGTTTAAACTTCGATAAGCTAATTTCATTTGCAATGTTAAACGCCGGCTACCGGAAATCTTAGTGTAATGTAATTTAAAAACCGTCTCTCGTTTACACGTGTAACAATACACAATGCATCTTCCTCTATATTTAATATTTACCATAATAGCACGATGTAAATAGCTAAACATCAACCCGTATTGGACCAGCGTGGTGGGATACGGTCCAAAAATCTCCTATACATTAGGAATGGCTATAACTAGCAGTGGACTAACACAGGCTGATAATGATTAAAAAAGCTATATTTATCTACATATAATGAACATGCAATAATAACATTATTATTAAAAGGGTTAATAGTTAATACTGTATTAAGCCTCCGTACTACTCTCGTACCTAGTGGTCATTAGCGTTTGCTATTCAAACCGGAGGTCGTGGTTCGAATACTATGGGATTCAACACTTTTCTCGTTGTTCTCTACTTGCTAGAGCAATTGGGCGATCACCCAATTGTCTGAAAAGTGAACATGATTCATGCGTCGATGCAGTAAAGTCGTCCACCCACCAACCGCATTGGACCAGCTGGTGGGATACGATTTAAAAGTTTACTATTGGTAATTTCTTTTGCTAAAATTAAGCGACCATTACATGTGTAGATGTGAGAGATCATAACATACTTATATAAACAAACCTAACCCGTTTCAAATCACATATGTTGAGATATTTTATTGCCAAGATTACTTTTATGAATATCACAGTAAACTTTCCTGATTTTACTTTAAATAAATCTCAAAAAGTTTTCAACGACCAATTGTTATTACAATGTAAATGAGTTTTTAAATGATAGCATACTCTAGTAATAGAATGCTCGCCCCAAGTTTTTTCAGTAAGATAACAATCCTATGCTTAAAATTGTTTTACTTAATTCTATTGTGAAATATTCAAAAAAAATTGAACCACTGAGTTTCTTTTGCCCGTTCATTTTAGATAAGAGGCATTCTTTTCAAACCGGTGATAGCGTTTTTGACAATCAATAACCCTTGTATGCTGCAGAAAAATATTTCAAATTGATATCAATTTTAATTAAAATGCTTAGATAACAATATTTATGTACATAAAACTGATTTTGATTAAAGAAGATAGAGGTAAATTGAGAAGAAGAAGATAGAGGTAAACTTTTGCATAGGAAATAGATAAAAATACAGCAAAATAACGAAAACCTTAGGCAATGGTAAAAAAAATCATTTTATACCCTTGACGTTGCATACAAATAATGTTATGTTTAAGTGACATAAAATACTCAACAGTTTTACCCAATTTAGCGTGCGCATCACAATAATATCAATTTAAAAATATTTAATTTAATCGTAATACAGTATATCCGTAGACGTCAGCTAGTATTATTCATGATATTGGATAAACAAGTATTAAAGTAAACAATAACAGAATTGCTTAAAACCTACAGTAGCATGTACACTTTATTATTTTAATTTATTTTATCTCATGCGTAGGCAGACGACCAGTCAGGCGACCTGACCGAAAGTGATCGCCGACGCCCATCGACATCGGCAATATTAGGGGTATTACCTACGAGCTGCCTACCATGAGACTTAGGATACTAAGACTCGTTTACCTACAAAATACGCTGGCTAAAGTGCCCTTTAAACTGGTGCACGTTAGTATTTTCACACTACTGCTTTTCGGTAGAAATAAGCACCGTGGTGGTACCATCCCAGACGGCCTCCAGTAAAAAGGGTACCTATCACATATCAAAATAGTTAGCTCTTATACATTTCAACAATTCCCGCAGCAAGAGAGGTTAAGAAAATTAATAAACAGAATTAATTTATTGAAGACAAGAAAATTTTATCGTTCAACAATAAAAGTAACAAAAATGTTAAATAACATTTTTTTAACAAACTTTTTTGTCTAATTCCATTTTTTTAAAAGCTTTTTAAAATCAGTAGAAATTAACAGCCAAAAGAAATTATGTCAACGTTTGTAAAATATTGTAATATTTTTCATCCGGGACAAATGCCGTACGTCAACTCAATCTATATGGACGTGTTAATATTTACGGTTGCTCATATTATTCTGCAACGCAAAGTAATATAACACCGCAATGCAGATACCTCAAATTGATTAAGAGCTTAATAATCATATTTAACTCCGTTCACGCGCCTACTTTAATCATTCCGCATGTATTAAAAAGTGACTTAAAAATACGTTTTTATTTTCATACGATAAGAGATTCAAAACTTTTAATTAATGCAACTTTTTATGTAGCATATTAAGGCAGACGAGCAGTCGGGCCACCTGATGGGAAGTGGTCACAGACGTCCATGGACATCAGTAATACCTAGGACACCACTAATGCGCCGCCTATCGTGATACACAGGTTGTTACGTCTCGTTTACTCAATAAATGCTAAGATGCGTTTCAAACAGAAATACAGTAGTTTTTACGCTACTGCTTTACGGCAGAAATAGTTATCATGATAGTACCATTCACAACGGCCTCTGTTAAAAGGATACCTACCAACTCTAAGGTCAACCGTCTTAATAAGAAGTCCTAGGAAAACGCTAAATAATATCCTAATCAAAGTTATAAAAAAAACAAAATCTTACAAATTAAATAAATGAACGATTGAAAAAATTAAAGAATGATAATAAATTAATATTATTATTAAGACTTCAACAATTGTTAAGAACCCTGACGGCCCAGTGGTTAGTAACCCTGACAGTTGCGCTAGCGGGTGTGGGTTCGATTCCCACCACGAGATAAATATTGTCTGGGTGTTTGTATAAATATTTTGCGTATTTAATTAAAAAATAAAAGTAAGTCTACGTAATAGTCAGTCATCTACTTGCCTAGTTAGCCTGGTCTTAGATGGTCATATATGGTGTTATCGTCCTAAAATATGTATGTATATTAGTATTTTCAGACAAATCAAAATATAAAATACATGAATAAAGCAAAATACGAAATTAAAAATAAAAGTATTTGCATTAATTTAATTTCTTTAATTGCCATTACAAAAGTCTGGTCAATAAGAATTTAATATAATTTTTATTCTACCTTGTATTGATACCAATGGATGTGCCCTTATACTTCTAATTATCAGAACATATCAATAAATATTTCAAGCCATTTAATCTGTTAAATTAATGCACATGATTATTACTAAAGAATTCATCTAGTTACTTAGTTTTTGACTTGCGAGAATCTAAAAGCGACTTGGTCAATTCAAGGGGGCCAATCGTGTACTTCAAGTGAAGCTCAGTTCTTCTCAAGTGCGGTAATGTATTGTTTTACTGTGACCCCTCAGAGCGTCACTAAGTTTGAACTTCGTGTTTGTTTTGGTCGAAGTTAGGTCAAAATTACCTTTCTACCTGGAATATACGAAGGCACTAGCCAACGTCCTTTAAAATAAATTGAGATATTTTCTATAGATGTACATCCGTTCTGACCTAAGCTGATGTGCTTTTAGTCAATGTTTTGTTATTCATCGTGTAACGGTTTTAAATCCGTATTATATAATTAAGCGATGAATTTTCACTTACTGCACAAATTTCACGCAAATGTTACATTTAAGATAAAACGTATATAAAAAATATAGTTGATTTAATAGAACTGAACTAGTATAAAAGTTTTAGAAAGTAGTTTATATAACTATATAAATAAAAGAAATAATTATGAACTAGTATAGTTTCTTATTAATCGCTAAAATTTAGTATAGCTTTTTGGATAAGGTGATATAACTATAACAGTTTGTGCTGAAAACAGTCAATGCCAAAATCCTAATATGCCTCAAGTCTCTAAAATTGCAACTTTAATCAGAGAAAGACGCATTTACGATCTAGTCGGAATCGGACCACGGCTGCTGTAAAATGTACGAAACGTCGTGAATTAAACTATATATCCAGGCGATAAAACTACGTTGAAAGTCCTTTATTTAATAATGAGTAGTATTCGCCTAAATTAATAAAATTCGTTATAAAAAGCTAAAATTTGTACAAAATGCAGTTCACAAGCTGACCTACTGAAATCATAACTTCATTTTATTTCGTTTATAACTTATATGTACATTTATACATACATACATAGTACGTTATATTTGTTAAAAAATCTTAAAGTATTTCCATTAATAAAATTATGCGTATAAATCTAATTGTATATCCGAGATTTTATCTGCATACTTTTTAATAAAGTAGCATCTCGTTGTTAAGATATAGTAAAATTGTTAATCCAGTTGAATATCGAACTTCTTATATACTATATTCAATAGTATTAAACACTTCGTCACACGTAATGTTGCTAAATATAGATGCCAGATAATCTCAGTTACTGTATCTTGTGCAACATGAATGGAAACGTGCTATATATTCACGCAGGGGGAATTTACGGAGACACCCCGTATGTAAAATTATTCACTTTATTTTTACGATACCATAAACTCACGGCCCTAAAGTTAACTGTACCGATGCAGGTGCAAAAACAAATTGTTTTCAAGAAAGAATTGTTTACATAAAAACACAAAGTAAATCAATTTAACAAAAATTATTCTTAGGTACTAAAATATTTTAACCAGTGACCGCTATAATGTGTTAAATAATGAAAAGTCCGCCAGTATCGCCACCTAAAATATACTCTGTTGTAAATCTTGTCAAGTGTAAATGAACATTTGAAATTGTTACTTCAACAGTCCTAAGCCCTAAGAGAGGATAATGAAAGCGTTAAATACCGCCAAGCTAAATCAAACGGAAGTAATATAGACGCTTAATATGTAACCTGACTCGAAAAACTAAAACCAGAGCGGTTATTATAAGCGTGCTAATCGTCTATTTTCAAAATAACTAATCGATGTACTTAAAAGTGTAGACATAGCAATAAATTTTATAATTTATTGGTCAATCTCTTTAAGACCTTACCTTCTTCTTGTTAAGACCATTACCCTTTTTATTTATTGTCATATAAACTTCCAGCAGTTCGGTAATGGAAACCAATGGAAAAATCCGACACATAGATCATCCATCAATCACAATAGCACTTATCATTCAGAAACAAAACCATATTCCTTCCCATTTTATTGCGTTTTGTTTGTTCCATTTTTTTTGACTCGGATGTTATGCTTCCAGGCTCTTGTCTTTGGTAAGCTTCTTCTAATACAGAGTTTGCGGAAGCTCTCGTTCCTACCAACTAGGTGGCCACATTTTGCTAAATGAGGCCACACTGCAGAAGTCGTGGTTAGGCATTTGTTTATGTCTCTTAAGATCGTCGACGATCGGTTTACGAACCGGGACGCCGACGGTCTGGCGACTTTAGTACTCGGTGGCTAGGGGTGGTGAAAACCTCTCTGGAATGCGGATGTATCTAATGTACGCGGTGTGTGTGTTTCGTTGTGCTCGTAAGGGCGAACTACAGGTGAGTGTGTGCTATCACTACTTGTGTGGTGTATAGGGTCTGATGTCGGGACCCCCTATGGGCCCGGAGCCTCGGTGACCCCTTACTCATCCGGGTCGAGGAGAACGTTTCGCGGTCTACGCTTTTGACTAGACGCGTTTGGATCGGCCGTATACGATGCTGCTTTTACCAGCAGAGGGTTATTATGATTAACAACTTTATCGATGTGTTTGCGCGTTAACTTTTGAAAGTGTTCGCGGAGTGTTGGCAATTTACAGTCGCTGTGTAGGTCTACGTTACGTTGGTACCACTGCGCTCCGGTAGCGCGGCGGATGAATTTGTTTTGCACTACCTGGAGTTTGTCCAGGAGCGCGGAGGATACATGAGCGAAAGATTGGCATGAAGATATAGATAAGCCATGATTGGTCCTATGCATACTTTGTACAATAGAAGTTTATGTTTGAGCGATATTTTACTGTGAGAATTCGTTAGGTGATAGAGTCTGGTCGAAACGAACAAAGCCTTTCTCCTAACGTCCTGAATATGACTTTTGAACGACATGTTGCAGTCGAAGGTCACGCCTAGGTATTTGGCCTTCCTTTCCCATGGTATCGGTTGGCCATAGAGTTTTAGTTGCCCTAGTGTCTGGTGTTGGCCAGCGCGTGGCCTTATCCTGACGCCCGAGTTAAGGACCGGGGGTATCGTGAAATTACGACGTAATCTAGACCGATGTAAGTGTATTGCTACACTTTTATCGGGATACACGTCGATTCTCCATTTACCAAACCATTCGTCTAAACGGTTGATCGCGTTCGCGCGGACATAATTTCGTCTTAGCGACGAACAATACAGGGCGGTGCTATCAAGGAAAAGCGCCAAATTCACATAGTGGGGCTTTGAAATGTCACTCATGTTTTTTTTTTGTGGCATACGCAAGCAGACGAGCAGTCGGGCGACCTGATGGGAAGTGGTCATACGACGACGCCCATAGTCATTGGCAATACCAGTGGTATCGCCTAAGCGCTGCCTACCATTAGACATAGGGTGTTAAGTCTCGTTTACCCAGTAAATACGTTGGCTACGGTGCCCTTCAAACCGGAACACAGCAGTGTAGATCAAGAGTGATTTGAAAAGTAGGCTTGGATAATGTGCACCAGCCTGTCCGGCACTTTGAGAGTGTACAACTTGCAAATCAAGCTGTGGTGCCAGACCTTGTCAAATACCTTTGCGACATCAAGAAGACGGCTTCTGTGATACGGGGTTTGGATTGATGAAGGCCGTTTAGAATGAATTCCGTCAGGCGATAAATTTGATCGGGACACGAGTGCTTCGGACGAAAATAGAATTGCTCGTCTGGGATGAGGTTATTGGAGAAGGCGTGGTCTTTCGACCGGAAGAAAATTATGCGTTTGTATAGTTTGCCCAAGCAATTGAGCAAGCTAATTGGACGATAACTCGTGGGTAGGTTAGAGAGTTTCTTTGGCTTGGGAATACCGATGACGATGGCTTATTTTCAGGCACAAGGAAAAGTACAAGACGATAGTAAAATGTTGAAAATGTTGACCAATACACAGACAATAGGGCCTGGCAAGTATTTTAATGTTCTATTTGAGATACGGTCTGCGCCTGGTGCCTGGTCTGGGTTTAAAAAACCCCGGTCGGCACCAGGCAATAGGCAGTGTGCGATGGCTCTAAGTCTTGCGTGAGACCTAACCATGATCCTTTGCGATGTAACTCTATTCTGTCTCTGACCTCTGACTGAAGTTGCCTAGAGCGAAATCGATTTGCCTCGGACGGATAGCGATAAAAAGCCCACTTGAATGCGTTTTTCTGTCATATCAGACATCGAATACTAAACGGTAAGTCAAAGTTGTGGTCAACCGTTACCTTGACTGTCCTTTCAGAGTCGCCGATGGCTGATGGGATATGCGTTGTGATACTGTCGACGGCAATATACGCTTTGTCTACATTATCAATAACCTGGTAGGTTAGGGCAACTTTGGGGGTCCATAGCCTTGAGTTTGCGTACAAGACAATGCCAATTTGTTGAAGTTTTGGTCGTAGGGACCGCACCGGCGCCTTGGCCCATTTTGAATAGGACCGGCAAGTGGTCAGAGTCTAGCTCACAGAGCGCCTCTATCGATACGACATCGAGCGAGACGTCTTTAACTAATAGCAGGTCTATAGCGCTAGGAGCTCCTATGCCTGAGTCAGAGTATCTAGTTGCGGTCCGGAGCTATTATATTTATGTTGAGTGGCTCCTCAAGTCCTAGCAATATATTTCCGTTTGTGTTTTGCGTACTGCAATTCCATACGCGATGTTTACTGTTAAAGTTACCTGCAAGAATGGTTGATTGACCTAGATCGAGAAGCAGCTCTAGGTCGGATCTAATAATTTCTTAGTTGGAGATAAGTACACGGAAACAAGTACAAGCGGCCTGTGGCCGGTAAGTGCAATCTGACATGCCGTCCCCTCTATGTTCGTCAATTGTGGAATGTCTAAAGGTGCGATATGAAGAGACCTTTTGTAGTATATATGTACCACCCAGCGGTCCTGACAACTTATCGTTTCTAATTATTTATAGCCACACTTAGGATTGATATTGACGGTTTTAAAAATCTTTTATTAAGAATAACTCGTTATAATTTGGGAATTTGGGTTTGGAACGGCGCAACCGTTCGGAAAGTTCAATGACAGAGCGGGTTTTACCCTACCAAGTTTTGAATTTACCATTTTTCTGTCGTTTTTGATTTAAGGGAAATCTAGTTTCTAAGATGTGGGCCTGAGCGAACAAGAGTTTATCTTGGAACTGATTAGTTAGGGATTTTGGTCCAAATATAAAGCTCGAAGCACGAAGCCAGCGGGTTGGCCCAATACCCGCGGGGTGCGAAATTTGGCCGACGGGCTTACATTTTTGCAGGGGGGTAATGGCGCGGGAGTTGGTTTTTACCCATTGTGGGGACCCACCTGGGGTTCCCTGTTAATTGTGTAGCGGCTGTAAGGCAGCCCGGACTTTTTTAATCTGGCGGTCCCAAGGCCATCCAGTGGAGGAGGGCAAAAACTTTGTTTTATGGGCGAGATTTGCGAAGAGCGGCTGAAGACGCGATTGTTTTTCGGTGCCAGCAACCCAGAGGCCGGAGTCCCCGGTTCTCGCAACCGCGGGCGGTCGAAACTTTTCGGCCCGGGCACCCGAGGTTTATATTTCCAAAAGCACGGCAAAGAATTGCGCTGTGCCCGAGTTCTGGAGGGACACTGGGAAAACCAGTTTGCAGGTGAATGGCCGGTTAATGAGAAATTGGGTTAAAGGTTTGGTTGCTTTTTAATTAGAGGAACCAGTCCTTGGTACAGCTTGGTCAAAACCCGGAGTATCTTGAATCAAATTTGAACCTCTAACTAAGATCTAAAAGAAATTATTTCCGTAAAATAAAATAATTCCACGCAAATGATAATTTGCATCTTTAAATATTGCAAAACTACCAGTCCAAACAAATTCATCCATTACTTTTAAAAGAGAACTTTTCTAGAACATTTAAAAACCAAATCAATCCATCCCGACAAACTCAAGAGCTCATGAGAACGTTAGTGTCCTGCAAAGTAAAAACAGATGGAAAACGGACAATGATACCTTCCACCACTAATTGGTCTACCCCTCGATTTAACTAGTAGTATAAAAGAAAATAAAATATAAATTAAAAAAACTTTTTTAGAAAATATTGATAAGGCTATTAAAACATATTACCTTGTGCCAAAGTCCGACTTTTTTCTTTTATTTAAAAACAAAACTATTTCGAAACATGACACCATTAGATTGATTTGCCAACTCTCCACATAATATATGTATATATGTATATCAATAATGTAATAATTATTATATACTATAGTGTTATTATTAAATAATTTAGTATATGATAATGGCACACATGAGCACCAAATCGATGTTTACTGCTCACACTTTATGTATAACCCTGGTTTAAAAAAGTTATATTAATATATCTTATGTAAATTGTTTATATAAATAAACAAAAAAAAAAAATGACAAATGAGAATGTTGAAAATTGATTTCATCGGTGAAAGATCAACCGACCATAAGAGGTCCATTAAAACGCGGGTGGGCATAGGCGCAACTCTGAACAGGGATAGTCTCATCTTTGAGGTCCGCGTTGACTCGTCTAGTTCGAGTTCCCTAGAACTCCCCAGACTACGCGGAGAAGGCAATCCTTCGGCGATCAAGGAATGGAAAGCGATTTATTTTCGCGTAGTTATTTCGTTAAGTCGTGAAATCATCCGAGGTCTCGTATACATACGCGTCCCCGAACAGGTTCTCGCTTTGTCGTAGCGGTGGGCTCAGTACCTGCGGCTTGGGTCAGCCGCGGGAAGCTAGAGGAACCCGGCCGACCTGAGGAGTAAGGCCGGCCGTGAGAAGGCTGCTCCAAGCGGGCTGCAGAAGCCCGCTTTGGATGCGCCTTTGGAGGGTGCGGGGGACGGGTTGCAGGAGGTAGGTGTGCCGCCCTTCCTGTCCCTAGCAACCAAGGTGAGGTCGCGGGGGAAGAGGAGTGTCTGTATTCCGCAGGCCGCTCTCCCTATCCTCCGCGACTCGGCGGGGCCGCACCACTGATGTGGTGTGAAGGGGTCGTGGGAAGAGGGGACATTCGGCATGGTGTAGTCGGTCTCTCCTCCCTCTGTGGTCGAAATGGAGCTAGCGGCGGAGCGTAACATCTGAGCTGTCGCTGGGGGCTAGGAGTTTGGTCCCTGCGTGGTCAGGGAATTCCTGGCTCCCATGGCCCCCGAGTAACAGACTCGGGGGAGTCTGTTAACTAACTACAGGGGCCGAGACGAAGGGCGCGCTAGTTCCGACGCGCCCAGAGGGAGGCAGATGGCCGTAGGGCCGAGATGGGGCTGCTTCGGCGGCCTGCGCTGGTGGGGTTGCAGACGAGTGGAAGCACGTTCCTGTGACCCCACCCTAAAAGCGTCAGGAAGGACCAACATGGTGGTTTTAGTCGGTGTGAGTCCGACATAACCCGTCTTTGCCCCCGCGAGGACGGGTATGCGTAGGCATTTTCCCACGGTAAAAAAAAGATGCCTGTACGCGTGTTGGCCGATCTAAAATTCGAAATCTTGGCTTTCACTAGCCAAGTAAGGACACGGCTTCAGTCGTTCCTTACTTGGCTAGGCTTCACCCTTGTCGTGAATCACGACCGGTGGTGGAGTCTTGACCTTACGTTCAGACATGAAAACCTCCGATGTGTCGGGGGTGGCTTGCGGCTCAGCAGCGGGCTTTTTAGCAGGTGTCGCGGTTGGGGACAAACGTGGCGAATTAACGCGGCTCTCGGAGTCGCTTTCTTTAGCGGAGCGTTTTTTTCCTTTCTTCCGTGAACGGACGGTGGTGAAGCCGTCCCTATCGGCCTCGTTAACGGTATCCATTGCGGCGTTCGCGGCGGCGGCCACGGTCGTGGGTTCGAGCTCCATAGGCGAGGGCCTAGGCTCATCTTCAGCGTTGAACTGCACCGAGAGGAAGCTACATAAGGCAGGCATGTTTACCGGGCTACGGTCCCGGGAGGGTGTCACTGTAGGTGACGGCGTGGGCGACTTATTAGGCCCGGCTAACTTGCCACGGATGGCAGACTCTTTTTTTTCGGTCTTTAGGTGACCGTACGCGGTTTGGATCGAGGCCCATTTTTCAGGGTCGCATTTGCGGAAAAACGCACTAAACTCGATTTGTTTAGTCCAGTACGATGGTAACCCGAGTCACCACAGTCCGCAATGTAGGTATTAAATAAAATATTTACCTGCAGTTGCTGAGGACCAGAAATTTAATAGTCACATATACTTTTTTAAACTTTGACCTAAAAATTTAATGTTTTAATAATTTTTGGTAAACTTAAACAAGTGTAAGATCGATAATTCCCAAAGCAAAGTATATAACTGACTTTACAAATTAATTTATACTTTTAGTATAAAAAACGTTTTTTGTTCTCACTTTCAAAGATGCCTCAATCTGTAACGATAGTATATGATCTGGGAGTATTACTTTTTGTAAGCTTTCCAAATATCAAAGGCTCATTTTTAATTTATCAAAACGCTACTTTAATTTTAAATATAATTTAAACTATGAATTCTAGCAGCCTTATAGATTTTTATCTTTTAAATGTAAAGAACATACTTAGGTTTCGAAATGAGATATATTTTAGCGACTAGATCGTTAGTGCAGCCATTTCTAATTAAAGTTGCAACTCTAGAGACTAAAACCATACTGTGATCCGGTATTATCACTTTACGTAATGCAATTTATTTAAGTGATGTCACCTTACTTAGAATTATAGTGGATTTTCTCTTCATGAAACTGAAATCGAAATATTGAAACTAAAATGTTTTGATATTTAATATATAAACTCGATGTAACAGCGTATTATTTATTGTATTTATAGTCTAGTACACCTCAGTTTTTTTGGTTTCAATGGCGCTATTTGATCAGAAAAATGGCTATGCTACTGACTTTTGAGCAAGTTTACGGATTAAATTGGTAATCAGACATACAATTATATTCGTTTTTGTTTTGCATAACTTAAATGATGTTAACCAAACATACTATTTGACAAAAAAAAATGTTTGCATCACACATTGCAGCTGAAGAGCAAACTGCCGATCGTATTTAACTTCCTTCGAAAAACTTTTTTTTCACTAATGACACATTTTAATCACGGGTTGGCGACTACGCATATGGCAGATACGTATCTCCGGAAGCAAATACAATTTAGAGAAAATTCACCCTGACTTATTAAATAGTATATTAATAAGAATCATCGCCGTTTCTTAAAATATTCAGTTTGTGTAAAAGGCTAAAATTACTTTAAAATAGTAAAATTTTGGCAAGCATTTTTACTCGTTTAGTAAATTATGCATATTCATTTCAAAAAACAATATTATACACACTGCCCCCTTGGTCTAGGGGTAGGTACTTGTCTTATAAGCTGAATGTCAACTTTCATATGCTTCAGACAAAAAACTTCGTGTAATTCCAAATTGTTTTTTGGTTGTTTTAAACAACATGGGCCGATCATGCAAGAAGGAAAAGAAATCATGCGCCCCTCAAATCTTGACGATCCCGAAGGTAAGGACATCTTAAACAAAGTCATCATCACCACCCGCCTGTGTTAGTCCACTGCTGGACATAGGCCTCCCCTGATGTACGCCACGTTTCCGATCTTCGATTACTCTCATCCAGCCCGCACCGGCCACTTTACTAATGCTGCCACTCTTCCTTACCGCAGAGCGTCCCAAAGCAAAGTATATATCCTTATACTTTGCTTTAGCATCTTAAAGTTAATAATAGTTAATAGTATACAATGGAAAAATAACTTGACCAAAATTTGATCGATTTGATTGTGGCATGAAAAAGAATAGAAAATGTTAAAATCATAGTTTTTTGCGCTAATAAAATCAACCCCCTGATGATTAGATGTCTATTATTAGGTCACGTATATTTTGAATTGATCAGATGCGAATAAGCAAGAAACAGTACTGTTTTTCTGAACTTCTTTTATTTAAAAACAAGACGTCTTTAAGATATAAGCCTGAAAGGTGAGTAGGTTGGATTTATGAAAAAACAATCTTGAAACTTTGAGCTGTTCCGGAGCCAGTTATCCCTGGAAATACAAATGACTAAGATGACACTGGGAATATTTCTAGTTGCCGTGCTGGTGCTACTACACATGTGCAGAATGCAAATGATGTAAAGAGTAATACGAGAGTAAATGGTACTCTTCACTTTATAATTTATCATCACCATCATTAGTCTGTGTTAGTCCACTGGTGGACATAGGCCTCCCCTAATGCATGTTTTTGCCATTAGGGGGATTTGGGACCGTATCCCACCACACTGGCCTTATGCGGGATTTTGGGTGGACCAACTTTTTACATGCCCATCCGGCGCATGAATCATCTTACTTTTCAGACAATTAGGTAATCGGCCCAGATTGTCCTAACCAACCAAAAAAAAATAATAGCACAAAGTTGTTTCCCTGTGGGATTCGAACCCGACGTCCGTTTTATAAAGCAAAGGCCAATACCACTAGACCACGGAGCCGGACATTCTACTTATTAAAGTTATATTATTAATGTAATGTGTATTAAGGAACGATGTCAATTTTAAATAAACATATAATCAAATAACTTATTACATATTATTTTTATTGAGATCATACGACACGAGACATTTTTAATTGTTTTCTAGTTATTTATATCGATTAACTATAAGAAGAGGTAACGTCATTTACAAAACATGAAAATATCCCTAAATGGGATAAAAATATAATCCAAATAGATAAAAAAATTTATTACTGTATCTGTGTAACTATAGTTATAGATAAGCTTATAAGGTATCCGGTAAGCAACATATAGAATTCGATCGATTGGCGATTTTAGTGCGCAGCCCACAATTTGTTGTCTTCTAAAGGGTCCCTTAAGTGGGTGCAGAGCAATTTTATTAAACGTTAAGCTTTTCCATGGGGTTTCAAAACCATTCCATAGACCATTTGCGACAATTTATGTAGCACATCGACTTAAAACAACATCGTCTTAAAACAACATTAATAGAATTAATTGTTACCTATTTAATTTATTCAGACTTAGGCGTGATAAATTAATGTTATACAATATATATGGAACGCCAAGACATAAAAAACACTATTTTAAGGTTATATTTTACTAACAAAAACATTTTTTAATCTTTTACAGGTACACAATAGGATGGTTTAGCAAAAATTAAATTAAAACAATTTGTTTGAAAAATTTTATTACAAAAAAAAAACAAATATTTCATTAGAGTTTCGTTAAATATGAATAAATTATAATGTGGCTATTTGATTCAGTAAATCAATTCTGTAATTGATGATATATAGTGCACTGAAATAATTAATAGTTAACAAGTATTCTATTTAAGTTAATCATCTGTAGTCAGGCAAAATCAACTACAAACAACGCACATGATGGTGTTTATGTTCCTTTTAGGTAATGTACATATTTTCCTGATAAAGAATATTATCACGGTAATACATGCAATATGTTTTTCGGAATTGAAAATAAAGTTCACGTATTTTTATTTATAGAGATGTAGAATAAACTTAATGCCCTTATCAGGAGAAACTTTTGTTTGAAATAATGCCTGAAACATGTAACAAACTTAGTTAAAATTAATATTACCTGCATTAAATAACTTTGATATCTCTATCTGCCCGCGTTCCGTGCTCTTTTTCTGGTTTTATTTTTTTCAATTATTTTAACTTTATAAAATTTTTTGTTACATTTATGATGGTTAAATTTTTTCTATGACCCTCCAATAGTGACGTTAAAGTTCCATAGTAGTATTTTTTTTTTCTCAGAAGTAAAGTGTATTCATAAACATATTTACCATTCAACGACTCCAGTTGGGAGCATTTCTTTGTTTTTTTAATTAAGGTACGGTCCATTATGCCGTTGCTTAAAATGTTTCCGGAATTCCAGAACCCAAATATGTGCATTCATAACAACGAATGACTAGTATTTCTCAGTTTTGAAAATAGCATCACATTTGTTATTATAAATTTTATATAGTGTATGCATAACATTTTTTTTTACTAAAGTTATTATTAAAAACTTATTTATGTAAATAAATACATTTGTTGTAATAAGTAATTAGATTAACATACATAATGAATCTTAATATCAAACTGCCTCCGTAGGTTAGTGGTATGGGCGTGTCCTTTAGAAACCGGAGGTCGTGGGTTCAAATCCTGCGGGGACTCAACAAATTTTCATTGTTGTTTCCTAGTTGGTTAGGGCAATTTGGGCCGATAATCAAATTGTCTGATAAGTTAAATGATCCATGCGTCGGATGGGCATGTAAAAAGTCAGTCCACACACCAACCCATATTGGACCAGCGTGGTGGGATACGGTCCAAAAAACCCCTAATGGGGTGTGTATTAGGGGAGGCCTATGTCCAACAGTGGACTATTACAGGCTGATGATGAATTATATCAAAAGTTTTTTTTGTAAGAAACTATTATTTACTTTCGTTGATAGTCTCGGGCGCAGTTGAACCTGAAACCATATACAGAGAGTGCAATAAGTGCAAAAGATTCATTAAAATTAGTTTTAATATATTTCTTTTTTTTATTGCTAACGATGATTTTATTGCCAATGCTTGTCTGCTACAAGCATTCGGGCTAAGTTGTCACCGATGCCCATGGATATCGGCAATATCAGGGGTACCACCAATGCGCTGCCAATGTGAGACATAGGATGTTACGTCTTGTTTACCCAGTTAATACGCTAGCTACGGTGCCCTTCAAACCGGAACGAAGTATTTGGCAATAATAAAAATAGGAACCACAGTGGCACCACCCTGGATGACCCTCAGTAAAATCAATAATTTGTAAAAGGGGACCTACCACCTGATAGGTCAATATTATCATCAATACTATTCACAAATAACGACGAAAAATTTTATAAATAATGTCGTTTAACTTTGAAAAACTAAATTGAAAAAAAAACTTATCAACTTTATTGTCGATTAGAGCTGTCACTTTAAAAGAATGAAACTAAAACCTAAGTAAGTTAGCTTTCGTAAAGAAGCTGAGGGGAACGTGTGCTTAGGTAAAGTAAACACAGGACTTATCAAGGGCCGCAGCACACCTGACGTCTGAACGCATGCGCCGAAGGGATGGAACCGCGCGTGCTGTGCCAACCCTCAGTTTACCACCGGAGCCCGCTTGGCGCCGACGCCGGCAATTCGGGGTGAACGCTCAAAAGTACGCGCGCACGTGACTGTATACGGATCTGACTATACTACTACTGTTATTGACTGTACGCTAACTGTTCCTGACTGTACCTGATTGTCGATTGCACTGTTGTGTCCAAAAGTCACGTTGTGGTCACCATATTTAGGTAAGTTTACGTTCTTTTAGAAAATTTATATAATTTGGTCGGCGTTAACGTTCATGTGAAAATATTTAGATTGGCAAAAGGGTAGGAAAAGTTTGAAGGTTGCCAAAATTTAGGAGCCTTTAAAGTATTTGAACAACTCCTACAGTCAAAATTTGTTGTAATCGTTTAACAAATCTCTTTAGATAAATCATAAACGTAACGTTATTATGCGTGTTGTTTTATATTTTACTGGTTATCTATTATCTAATGAGCACCTTGAGAAATAAAAGACATATGTAGTTATTATATTTTAAAGTTATTCTCATCAAAAACTTTAAACTATACTTGAAACTTTACCCTGTAATGAGAGTAACATTTCGAAGAAAATTCAAATTTGTGAATGATGTCACGAAATTTAACTTCCCTTATCACAATAGCGTCCTTCCTGATGTAACTTTGGAACTTAAACGTGAAGTTCATGACGAATTCTAAGAACTTAATAAAAGAAACGTTGTTCACTTCAACTTTATGCAAAGTAACTTTGGAAACGCCATTCATTTGAATGAAATTATTGCATCTTTTATGAGTTACATTGAAATAAGTATGATTTTATGTATCCGTTATTTTTATAGAAACGGTTTTAATATCTCAAACTACGAGGAATTTTTATATTAAAGGTTAACTTGTAAGATATAATAAGTAGAAATTACAGATATGTTTTTAAAAACAAATTACAAGTACCTGTGTACATTGGTCGATATCCTTTTTGTCATTAAAAATGACAAACAGAATAAAACACAGACCTGTTACCTGTTCATATCAGAGCACTTATTCATTCATTACTTATTCACAAGATATTTAGCCCGTCGAATATTCATATACTCCCCGGGGAAGGTAAATTGCATACAAATATTGTATAGCGATCACATTAACCGAACAACGCATGAATTATCCAGCCAATATTTCATACAGTGATCATTAGTAAGTCCGTACAAAAAGGAAAAAATTGAAAATTGTTAAATGTTTTGTGCACATAATGTAATTCTAAGTAAATTTAAGAATTAATAAAAAAAGTTACATGAACACAAAAATCAAGCAGTTTACCCGCTGTCATTATAAGATTGTTAAATTGAGATAAAAGTTAAAATATTTGAATTTTATGTATAATTAAGATAAAGATCAAATTATAATAGAAACATTAACGTTTTACTAATTTGATGCAGAGTAATCGTATCTTAAACGACTTTAATATGATTTAATTTCTAACTTGTAATAAAATAAGCATATATTTATTTACACTTGTTTCGTACAACGTGAGCTCCAAAATTCTAATTTATTATAACTAGAAATACTTACAAAAAGGAAAAAAATTGTTCGGTGCTATAAACATACTTTTCGTGGTTGTATTGTATTTATATTTATATTTTATTAGCTTTTTTTACTTTTATAAATATTAATTAATTTTACAAAAAAAAAAGATATAGGAGTAAATAATAACATCATATTCTTTAAACTTAAAAACTTATAAAGAAAAAGGGAAATTGTAACACAATTATTCAATGTTATTTTGACCTTAACACATGGACTAAATATATATTATTTTAAACATATAGGAAATAACACATTATATAATAAGCATTTAGTGTGTTTTTGTAGCGACGCGGTATCACAAAAACATAAGTTTGTTCCGGTTTGATGGGCACCGCAGTTTTAACGCTTAATTTCATCTCGTTTTAATGAAGGTAGTAAATGACCGTTTTTCCGGGGACCAACTAGAAATACCCATCGCTTGTATATTATGAAGCAGTAGTGTGTGAACACTACTGTGTTACAGTGTAACCATTGTCATTACTGGGTGAAAGAAACATCGCTTGTCTTAGTGCGGCGAGTGGATTTGTGGAGTCTTACGTTGCGTTTATTTTGCGCAAGGAGTATGACTTACCATCAGGTTGACGTTTTTCTTATTGCTCAGTAAAAGAACATTAAAGGTCGTATCATTTACATTATTATAGAGTCTCGTCGGTTTAATTAATAAAAAGAGAAAAGATTAGAATTTTAGAAGAGTTTATTACCATTGTATTACAATTAAGTTGTAGATGATACTAGCAACACCGTTGCGTATTAAAAGATACAATCATAGTTTATGTAAGTACTATTTAGCAAGTTCGTAAATAAGCTGCTAAGTAAGATAGAATAGTCTCCGGTGTACAACATGAACATTAAATGGTAATGAACTTCGCTGATCTGTTTACCGATTTCTTCGCCCTAATGGTACTTACCTATTAGCTAATATAAGGAGGATAATCTATCTTATTTATTTTAACCTGAAAAAATATTTAAAAAAAACTATGGTATGAAAAAAGGCTAATTATAATGAGTACATTTAAAAATTTAAAATATCTCCTGAAATACTTTTTTACGTTTAGTCGTAAAAATAATAAATTTAAATCAGTTTTACGGGTGCATCTCATTTTAAATAAATAGTTTTCTTTATAGTTGAAATACATTAAATAAATTAAGGACATCCAAAGCATAAATTTGTGAGAAAATGTTTTAAGAAGAGACAAATATGATCCAAAACTATTAGAAGGCTATTTATATGAAACAGATATAGACGATGCAACAACATGGTTTTTTTCTCCGAATAGTAAGTACGGTATGTACTTATTATTGTATTCTCTGTTATCTATGTTTATTTAATAGAAATAAATAAGAAAAAAAGACTTACTATTAAGGGCACCGTAGCTAGCCCAACATGCGTCGGATGGGCATGTAAAAAGTCGGTCCGCCCACCAACCCGCATTGGACCAGCGTGGTCGGATACGGTCCAAAGACCCCCCGATGGATAGGAGTGTATTAGAGGAGGCCTATATCTATGACTATTACAGGCTGATGATGATGATGATGAGCTTATCCCACTACTGGCATAATAACTACGCTTGTTTCAACACTATTTTTATGGACAGGTTGTATCGCCTTACACTACACGAAAGTTCAGGTTATTTCGTCTGTCCCGCAATAGAAATACACAACCCCCAAATTAAATCTAATATAAATGTTAACTTTTATCAAGCAGATAAAATTTTAATTAAACAAGTAATAACAATCTAAAAAACATAAACTTTTCTGTACCCTGTCAATAAATAATAATTCACTTCCCAATTTTATGAATTTCACAACACTTTAGATAACTGTAATTATTTTTTTAAGCAATAAATCTTTCTGTTTCAAGACACCCTTATCTTTAAATATATCACCCGCAAGTTCATCATAATATACACATTTAGCATCTTCTGGCTTCAACGAGCTATCTCATTATCATATTGATGATCGTAGAAGTGGGGAGCGTAAACGATTACTAGGCATTACTATGGGAAACATCCGTGTCTAATACTACGGGTAGACAAAAAATACTGTTTGTAACGGTTAGAAAATGTGATTCTTTCATTGAATGCTTTATAAATATCGTATAAAACCCTTTGTGTTTCATACACCTATATAAACTGTCTCTGAGATGACTCCGTAAACAAGTAATATGGAGTTGCGCTTTATAAATCGGAAGTCGTGTGTTCGAATCCCGCGGGGATTTAAAAACTGTTGTTTCTTTCTAGTCGGTTAGAAGAATTTGGTATAACACATTATTGTTGCATGTAAAATAAGGTAATCGATACATGAATAGGCTTATGAAAAATCTATCTTTTAAATGTCCTTATGTTGATAGAGTGTGATACTTTTGCAAATGCAAACTTCCAAATTACTCTTGCTCTAAAATATTGTGAAAATAATAATTGTTTCTTTTATTTACACGATTATAATACATATTTAAATCATATAATACATATATTTGCCGCTATTTAAACGTTTCTAAGATAACTTCCAATTGACCTAAAAATACAAAATAATATAAAATCATATTCAAAACCTAGTTGTCGATAAGACGTTTCTCTAACGTTAAGAAGTATCTGTATGAGAAATGAGAACTGTAACTATTTTTATATTTTGACTCCACTTTAATTATTATATATTTTTGTGATTGTTAAGTAGGGCAAAATATGCCATTTCTAATTCTCTATTAATAATCAACATACTTTTATTTCACATTTAGTTACTTTCTTATAAATGTACAAAAAGTTTTCTTTAATGTTTTACTGTACTAGGCAATAACTTATAATGATTTACAATAATTGTAGTGTAATACTGTTCTGATTATTCAAAAGAAAATTAAATATAAAGTTGAATATTGAATTACTTTTCGCATGCCACATTCGGCAAACGTAGGATTATCATCATCATCAGCCTGTGATAGTCCCCTAATACACCCCTATCCATTAGGGGGTTTTTGGACCGTATCCCACCACGCTGGTCCAATGCTGGTTGGTGGGTGGACCAACTTTTTACATGCCTATCCGGCGCATGGATCATTTTGCTTTTCAGACAATTGCGTAATCGGCCCAAATTTCTCTAACCAATTAGGAAACAACAACGAAAATTTGTTGAGTTCCCGCAGAATTCGAACCCACGACCTCCGGTTTCTAAAGCACACGCCCATACCAATAGGCTACGTAGGCAGTCACATAAGATTGACTCTTGATAAAATATAAAACAATGCTTATATTGTTTTTCTATTTTGTTACATATAGTCATATTTATTTTAAATATATATTACTGACGCGATAAATCCGTAAAATAGCGGATTTGATATTTTGCAGATCAGCAAAAATTTATAAAATTAGCTAAGAGGACAGAATGTGATGTAATGTTTATTTATTTTACGAAAGTATTACGAGTGACTGCGTTACCATTATGATTACAGCAACGACACGAGCAGTAAGTTTAACTAATTCTCAATGATACGGCGTTAAAAACCGTAGTGTGAAACGCAATAATCCACTTGTTGCCTAGGGCCATGAGATGTCATCCCGTTCCCGAATAACTATGCAAAATTACCGATTATTCTTACGACAAAAGTATCATCAAGAAATGTATAAGATATTTATTTATGCTTACAATCAACACGCATAGCAAACGAGCATGCTTTACTTTTTTATTACTTGCAGTGGATGATTAGGTCGTAACTTTTCCTCTTACTAAGAAATTAAAATATAACCTTGTCTTGCCTTTAACCAATAAGCGATACCGAGTACCAATCGCATCTCCTTTTGTGTTCGAATGAACCGATACATAATCCTCGAGTCACAGATTAAAAAGTGGATCAAGGATAAAAATAGGTCAATCCTCGTTTTATAACGTCCCCCTTATCTTGATGGCTAGGCGAGCGTGCTTATTGAGTCGTCAACTTGAGGATCAGCAAGAATTAGTGACGTACGTAAGGGCTTCAATGTCCTCGCTAATAGTGGACTTATTCTTTTAAGATTGCTTCTTACAGTCATTCCAATGTAGAGAGAAAAAATAAAAATATTTATAGTTATACATAATTTGATTACTCATAACATAGTTTACGGTATATATTTATAAATTATATTGTAAGTACTTCGAGACAGTACCAACATCTTATGACGAACTAAGCAAAGCTTGTACCATAGCAGCTAGATGAATGAAAAATTTATGAGCATACTTTTCTTTCGTATACTAATACCAATAATATCCAAGGTTACATCCAGAAACGACCAGATTCGACAAAAACACTATGTTAATCAAACTAGATTTCCCATAGTGGGAATCGAACCCACATCCACTGGTATAACAGTCAGGTTCACATACCGTCACGCCAAATGGACCACATAAAGAAAAGTAATTTATGGCATTACCTCATACAGGTAGAAAACCTTGCTTACGTAATATTATAGAGCAAGACCGCCCTAAACGTCATAAACTGCCGTAGTTACGAACCCAAGAACGCCAATGTATAAGAAGGTTTATATTTTAATAATATAATATTAGTAAGATACACAAGTTATAAGACGAAAAGGCTCACCTGATTTAGTTAATGAATACACGCATTATTTGCTCCTTACTATGACCAATTGCCTATTACATCTACAAGTCTAGACCACAGCCATGTTAACAATTAATTTTTTTTTTCACATAAACAGCGTATAAGTATTGTTTCATATTTTATCAAGAGTTCATTTTATGTTTGCCGAATGTGGCATGCAAAAAGTAATTAAAAATTAACATTATATTTTAATTTTCTTTTGAATATGTAGAACAGTATCACACTATAGTTATGGTGAAATCATTATAAGTTATTGCCTACAGGACAGTAAACATTAAAGAAAACTATTTGTAAATATTAAAAGTGAGTAACTTAAATGTGAAATATCATTTTTAGCCCTGCTCGACAATCGCCAAAATATAAAAATAATTATTGACGAGTGGAGTCAAAATATAAAAAACTTACAGCTCTCATTTCTCATACAGATACTTCTTAAAGTCAGTGAAACGTGTTATCGACGATCAGGTTTGAGTATGATTTTATATTGTTTCATATTTTTAAGTCAATTGGAAGTTATTTTAGAAATATGTACTCATTTCGTACAAGTTTTTTTTTTTAAAGTCACGCTTTTCGTTTGAATCTGAATTTTGAGAAATATTTTAATGATTGTTTTATACCAATGTCTTTTTTCTACGTTTTTGTTTTAAGGCCGGCTATGGAAACGTATTTTAATAGCGCAATTGCCTAAAAACAACACAATCTTTCCAATGAATAAAGTAAAGGAATTTGTAAAAATCATTTAAGTTTATCAAAATATTTTCCCTAACTATTATAGGACCTCAGGGATTCAAGTATATTGACATCTGATCCATCCATTAAACGTCACATTTGACTGATGATGCGAAATACCAGACACTGCGTAAAATCTTAGAGATAAATAGACAGCCAATGAGTGTACTGAAATGAAAGCTAATGTTTTAGTGATAATTAGCGTCCGAAGGTGAAGCTATTAATATACTACTAAAAAAACTAGCTATTAGACTTAGACAGTTAAATCTTATTACTTACATGTACATACTATTACCTATTTAGAACCGAAATCGTCAATCTAATAGAAAGCTCGTAGTCGAAATACATTGCGAATGACCTCAAAATGCAGTAATATGACAAAATCCATATTTGCCCGGCACACAGAGTCCTCTATGACAAGTCAGGCAACTCTTAAAAGAGAAGGAAATTAATATCCGATGCTTGGTCATGTCGAGCTGTATTGAAATGAAATGCGTTTACAAAAAGTCACGAGCGTGTCCCAAGTTTTTAACAAAGATAAAACTTATAAAAGTGAAATAGGAATGCTTTTGTTATTTTTTTAAACACAATTTTAGTAAAGTATTTTTGTACAAAACATTCCAAGAGAAAATTATTTTTGCTTCAGGTGTTTCCAATACGCAAATTTCCGGTTCAGTTGATGCCTATTATAAAGGCAAATTCTTGCTCTTTTAAAAGGTTAAACCTTAATTTCACGATCCCAATATCCGTACATTTAATAACATTACACACAGTAAAGATACATATAAGAATCTTATTAATGTGTTATAATCTGTTTCTTTAATTCAAATTTGCTAAAAAGTAATAATATAATTAAAGCTTACGTATTAGTATTGTTACTTAACTAGAGGAATGTCTTGGTCAAATATTATTTAGATTACAATAACATAAATCTTTACTCAGATTAACTTTAATAATAAGATTAAAGTAAAATTTCAATATAAAATATTTTTATAAGCGGAAGAAAATATTTCAATTAATTTAAGAAACCTTTAGACATATCATATTTTATCGTCTCAACACTTTTAACAAATTTATTAGGATTTAAAATGTTCCTCATTTTATTTATAAACGTGTAATAATAATGTATTCATAGTTGATTTTGACGGCGACCAATCTATATCAGGAATCAGCGAACTCATCATCGTCATCATCATCAACCTGTGATAGTCCACAGCTGGACTAATACTCCCCTATCCATTAGAGGGTTTTTTGACCGTATCCCACCACGCTGGTTCAATGCGGGTTGGTGGGTGGACCGACTTTTAACATGCCTATCCGACGCATGCATCATCTTACTTTTCAGACAATTGGGTGATTAGCCCAAATTGCTCTAACCAACTAGGAAACAACAATGAAAATTTGTTGAGTCCCCGCAGGATTCGAACTCACAACCTCCAGTTTCTAAAGCACACGCCCTTACCACTAGGCTACGAAGGCAGTTATCAGCTAACTGCGCTGGAGATTTTAGTACGCACCAGTATACGCACCAAATATTTACATGCCCCTCGGACACAAGGTCATTGGCTCCGTAGCCTTGTGGTAAGAGCTTGCGCTTTAGAAACAGGAAGTTCTGGGAAAAACCCCGCGAGGAGTCTAAATCTTTTCATTGTTTTTACTTAGTTGGTAAGGGCAATGCACGCTGATCATCTGATTGCCTATAAAGTACGCTGAAAAACCTATTAACGTCTTTACAACTAAGTTCAGTTAGTGTTTTATATTTCAGTATACACTAAAAAAATTGATTAGAATATAGATACTAAGAACTTTTATAAATTTGAAAGTAATAAAGTGCTTTAAATAGTTTTTTTAACCGTTTCGCTACGTAGTCCTTTATGCTACGTCAACGTCCATGAAAATCGTTTTATTTTTAATTGAGTAAAAGCGCAATTAGTTTTAGTTGTATGATATGCAAATTGTCAAACCGTTATTTTAGAATTTCTAACAATGTTTCCTAAGGCTTTTGTTTAAAAGGCCATTACGACATCGTTTTTAAAATATATATAACATAACTTTATAGAGTTACAATATTACATGACACGAAACGAACTCTTACCTATTTTTGTAATTAATTATGTAATTTTTATAAATCTTCATATGCGGATTTTCTACCCGTGAAGATTTATTGCAGACGGTATCTTTATCATGGCTGAGACCCAAAGGTCCTGCAGAAAATGGTGCAAAGCCTGGCTGAGTCTTCCGCACGCATCAGTCTCCGGATGAAATTAGGTAAAACTAAGGTCATGTGCAACGAATACGTTAATTCGGGACCGATCACAACCGACTTAGTTGTTTTAGAGTACATTTAACCAGGGTAAACATTCGAACTTGGTAGAAACAACATTGAAGGAAAGGCCATCAGAAGCATTCAGCTGGGGTGGACAGCGTATTTACTGGGTAAACGAGACTTAACACCCTATGTCTTGTGGTAGGCAGGTCGTTGGTGATACTACTAGTATTGCCGATGTCTATGGGCATCGGTGACCACTTCCCATCAGGTGGCCCGACTGCCTCTGCCTGCGTAAGCAATAAAAAAAAAGATGAAGTGACGACATTCGCAAAGTAGCTGGTGTGGGCTGGATGAGAATAACCGAAGATTGGAAACGTTGGCGTACATTAGGCGAGGGCTTGTCTAGTAGTGGGCTGGCACAGGGTGATGATGATAATAAAGATTTCTTAAAACACAATAATATGATTTGTACGAAGTATCAATCTAAAACTTTTGAAGGGAAACATCCTAACACATGTTTGCATGTAAATATTATCTTTACATTAAACAAAAAAACAATTCCTAACAACTAAATGTAACATGAGTAATGTTCATGTACAATATATTAATTAAAGTTAAGCTTTCCATTTCCAATTATATAACTAAATTGAAACACCTGAGTTTCATGCATATATTAGCAGAAATCTTCTGGTCTTAAAATTCAACTGAGAGGAATGTACCTTCCTTAAAATTAAGAATTAAACTTTAATTTTACCAACTAGAAATCCACAAACAGTAAAAACTCACACTAATTTTATAAAAAGAAACATTGGTTTTCATTAAATAAGCTCCTATACATATTATATATCAAATATTCTTGCACCACTAGAAAGTTGCATTATATTTTACAACTCTAAGAAAATATTTTCCATAAATTTATAGATAACACGTGCTGCACCTTGTAATAAAAAAAGAGTTTATACATGCATTTATCTTCAATATAACCTTTATTATTATTAAAAACTTAACAGTATTTTCAGATGACAATGGCGATAACAATTGCATATTAATTTGTATCTTTTTTAATGTTTGTTACGAGTGCGTAATTTAGTACGTTAAATTCTTAGTTCGATGTATATTCAAACGTTTTTTTTATAAGTAATGTCAGTAATTTGGTTCCTAAAATTGTATTATTGTTAATAACCGAAAGAATTTTAATAACTTAAATTTTTTACAATTACTGATTTACATAAAGTTCGAAATAAAACTTTTGTTTTTCTTAAGTAATTTTATTTTTACATTGTTTTTTTTAAACGTAGAATCAATCTATCTTGTTCGCAGCTTAATGTGTTTGCTTATTACAAATGGAATCATAGCTTTATAAACAATACAAGTGATAATACTTTCTTGTGTTTACGCGAATACTACACATGATTTAATAAAAGGCTTTACGGATTTTATATTTGGTTTACAATTTTCCTGTGTCTGAAACGTCAGGAAAATTAACGGTGGCAGGGTAAAAAACTTTGACAGACGTACAGCACCTCAGTCTGCCCGTGACCGTGAATCCTGTAAAGTGTCTGAAGCGTCGGCTTCGTAAGAGCTTTGTTACTTCTGGGAATTTTGATTATGACTTCAAATAAAATTTGGCTAATATATTAACAACAAGATAAAGTTGATAAGTCCAAGTATGATAAAAAAATTGTCAGATGAAAAAAAAAGTTAACTATCTGGTTCATCTTTACTTCAATAGTTTAGCGGTGTAATTCATTAAGATGATATGATGACGAATATAATTAAAGTGAGTTAAATAGTGGACCAACAAGGTTGCTTACCCTCGGCATCATTTTGGGTGCACTCAACTATCTATGATGACATCTTTTCATCATACTGACAGCGGACTCTCAACTATTACGTGAAACAATCATAAAAATACATAAAACTATATTAGGCAGGATGAACGAAATTAAATAAGATATAGTTGTCTACAAAATTAATGAAACGACTTGGGAAAAATTTAACTTCATAACATATAGTGGTAATTTAATCAAATGTTTTTATTTAATTAAAAAACAGTAAATGTCACATTATCATTTACATTTGCGCGGCAACAATGCGTGTGCTGTTGAACAAACAATGCAAATAGGGATACCTTTATTGTTAGATTATAGCTGGATTAAAACTTGAACCGGATCTGTTTATCCGGGTAAATGCTGGATTATGGCAATCAAGCTCATCGGTTCGTCGCGTTTACTTAAATGTTGCCAATAAAATGCATGCATTTCATTTTTTATAAATGTATTGCGATACACCATTACAATTATTTACAGAGTAAATATGAAGGTAGTAGAATTAAATCACAAATTAAAGCTTTGTGCTAGATGTAAGAAAAGTTGACGTGCTTACATTTTCACAAAGTTAAAAATCCATTGCAGTGACTATAGGTATTGTAAAATGTACATTATTGCCGTAGATATTGAATGAAACACCACACATATATTCTTTCTTACACCTAGCCATTTTCCCAAATAATTATGGGGTGGGCTTGTAATCCTCCTAAATATTACGTGAATAACAAGTTTTACGCAGAGTGGTTGTTATCTAATCTTTACAACCCAAAGGGTAAACTGCTTTCAGTGGTTGGATTAGTTTTCAATGAAGTTTTTATTAACGATTGCTAGAGGTGGTCTTCAATTGGGACTAACGTTTAATTTACTGATAACGAAGGCAAATGAGCATTTGGGCCACCTGATGAAAAGTGGCCACTGACGCCAGGGGCCAATGAACTGCGTACGTGAAAATTAGGATTTTACGTCTCGTTTACCTTGTAAATGCGCTGGCTACGGTGTCCTTACCTGGTATAAGGACACCGTAGCCAGCGTATTTACATATGTAATATACACAGTAGTGCTTCTACTACTGCTACAGCTTTGCGGCAGAAATAGGCACAGCGGTGGTACCACCCCAAACGGCCCCCTGTAATAGGGAAGCCCTCTCTAACAGGGGCCGTCCCACCACCTACCATATATACAAATCTATCACCACCTGTAAATATGTATATGCGACCTATGTATCAGCTCACTTTTCAAACGATCGGTCCATTAACACAATAATGCAGCAATCAATCTTACAACCCGAGTACTACTTTCGATTTAACTTCACAAATATAAAACTAAGTACAAATATTGGAAAACACTATATAGAGTAATGTATTTAAGCAGAGGTACCTGCATCAGTAATACTAAGAACTGTTTACTTTTTGAATTATAATTGCATTGATGAACAGACTATAGCGCTATAACACATTTTAAATCCTATTTGGGTCGACAATTTAAATGTGTAGTTAATCAGAAACAAGGTAAGGTGTACAAAGAAAAGTTTCGCCAGCGGTATTAATTATTAATGATCGCGTTATTATTTACCTATCACGTAATCCCAGATCGCTGCAATATATATTTAAAACGGCGGCTATTGAATCACTAATCAGATCAGAATATACGTATAATTTTAAATACTACCCGATGTAATCAGGTATAATCAGAATAAGAATAACGAATAATATCGAATACTAATTTACCTGGATTTTCGTGTACTGAAATATATTTATTCCGACGTTTCGGATCTTCAGCATCCAGATCACAGGCAGACTGGGTATACTCATCCCATGATCAGGATGCTGGAAATGCGAAACGTCGAATAAATAATTTAAACGCGAAAACCGAAATTAGTAGATTGATATGATAATAATGCTAAACAAAGAATAATAAATAACAGAATAATGTTACAATAAACATCGTTGTGCTATATACGTAAATGTACATTCTACGAGGAAGTGACTCCAAGTCTTGGTCTCTGATTTCCTATATGAGAACAAGAAAAATATTTTAAATTTATGTTGAAAAAATTTTGTTATTCGTTTTTACACTATCCGTCATTTACAATTTCCTACATACTTTGTGTACGGTCACATGTATTAATTACTTTACATCCAATAGACGTATGATTGATCGATTACATAATAAATCAACAGTGCAGCACATTGCATTGGCAGAGTATGACGGAAATCAATTGATGCCAGAGGTATTTCCATCGCGATGTACGTCATGCCTTCAAGGAAAATCTGTACTAAAATCAAAAATGACAAAGTATATCAAAGAAAAGTTTTAAACATTAATTCTTTTAATAGAACAGTTATAGAATTTTTCTAAAAAACGTACACAAAAAATATAATGGTACAATAATAGAATAAGAATGCACAAAAAAGGTTTCCATCATAGAATACCTAAGCTGCTTTCTAGTATTTTTAGTTATTCAAAAAAATGTATTTAATCGTGAGAAGCATAAGATTTTCAAAGCTTTTATTTTTACAATATCAGAGACATCCTGCCTTTATAATAAAATCGTAGCTCCATTCTTTTACTTAACAGGTTTTTGACAATGCTTTTACTGAACCTTTACGTTTTACGTCTGACGGTAGACAGCGCGTTGCTGATACCATTATTGCCTATGTCTATGGGCGTCGGTGACCACTTTCCATCAGGTAGTCCGACTGCTCGCCTGCGTATGGACATTAAAGTTTGCAAAAGCAGAGTTTTGCTAATAAAGAAGTAGATCACTCTTAACACTTTGCAGGCTTAAACATGGTAGTTCTGATGGTCCTCACACACCTAATGCTTGAATCGTTCGATATGAAATCTTATCAGTCACTTATATCAAATTGTCCTATATTGAAAAATTGTTGGCAAGTAAACGCAACGGTGCATGGTAATAGCCTAATAAACATCCAGATTTGAAATTTATCTGTTATTCGATTTTCACTTGACACCATTCCTGGTGGTCATTAATAACACAAAAGTAATAGCAATAATTTTGAATCAATATTTTTACCATCAAAATAGTAAAATAATTTTTAAAGTAGTTCAAAAGTTCATAAGTTTCTAAAAGGGAAAATAATTCATAAAAAAATTTATTATTTTCCCTTTTTGAAATTTATGCCAATAAATAATATGTTACTCACTTCAAATATAATTCATATTTATCGATTAATATATAGACTTACCGAGGCCAGGGAAAATTCCTTGGCAAAGGACCATAACATCTTAGGTCTAGGTCGATAGGGCAAAAAGGAATGATTGATACTGGTGGTGTTGCTATCACTTTCTGAATTGGTACTAAAAACGCTACGTCACGGAGACACGGTAACCTCGAGCGTTGTAAGAGACTTACAGGTATAAGCCCGTTTGCAAAAACAGCTAACAGAATAGTTTTAGTCAACATTTGACCTCACATTGCAGTCAAACCATAAGCCAGGTTCCGATATTTTCGTTTCTTTTGTGGTTCAGCGGAAAATACCCTTGAAAGATTTCGGTTCATTCGGCCTGCCGTTAACATTAGTGTTTCTAAAGAAATCATCAAAATGCAGCCAGTTAACTGATGTGGGAAGAAGTTAATTGCCGGGTCCTGCCATTGCTCGTTAGCTAAGTGTAGAGATCTAGACGGACGAAGCTGGAACTCTTCTGAATTCTGCAGTAGTGTTCTTAGAAGATTGAAGAAGAGACAAGACCTTGTGTTCCTACGTATTATTATTAGTCTTTCAGGACCGTCATCCGTTCACCCAGGTACAAAGTGTTGTACTCCGATACTCTATACGTTGTCCGAGGAAGAATTATCCACACTATCTATCTTGTTTAGTACGACGAACAAAATTTTTTTTGTTACCTATCCGGATATGTCGGATGGTTGGTATTGACTAGTTTGCCTATCTATAAGGAGTAGTTTACTGTTCCCACGAGCTCTATTTTATTATGAACATTGTTAAGTGTTTATTTATTCATAATTACTAAGCGCTAATTTAGATAGCTGATTTATTTAACATATAAAAAATATTTGATGCTGCTTTGTATGATTAATATCCTGGAAAAAAGGTAAGATTGAAATGAGAGAGTAAATTTATTTTATTTTTTTGATAGCTTGAGGAGCTTTAACGCACCCTTTACTTTAAATTTACTTTAAATGTTACTCATAACGTTTTCGTAATACATTTAGACAAATAATAACCCACGGTAACTCTTTTTGTTTGTATGTTATCGCTAATTTTATTTATTTATACTTTATTGCAAACCTTACAAGAAGCTGTATCTTGTAATACTTCAATTTATTGTAAAATAAATAATTTATTTATAAACCCTTATTGTCATCATCATCCATAGGAGGTTTTTCGACCGTTTCCCATCGCGCTGGTCCAATGCGGATTGGTGGGTGGACCGACTTATTACATGCCCATCTGATGCATGAATCTTCTTACTTTTCAGACAATTGGGATTTCAACACAAATTGTCATAACCAACAAGAAAAAACGATAACACAAAGTTGTTTCTCCACGAGATCCGAACCCAATACCTCCGGTTTATAAAGCAAGGGCCAATACCGCTAGGCCGCTTATAGTGCAGTAAAAAAACTACCTGAAGCTTATTTTAATCGCATGAACATATCTGAAACTATAATATCATTACAAGATATCAAAAATATTAAAAGGAAAATAAAGTAATTCACGTTTAAATTTACATTGATAGCCTAGAAACATTTATAAATTTTATTTTCAGATTTTCGATCTAAGATTATTTAGTATTAGCTAGTATTAACGTACGAGGTCAGCAAATTGTTCCATTCTGTAGGGTCAACAATAAGCCTCCTTGCACGCCACTTCAATGCGGCTTGTTAGCGTTTAGTACTGTCTGCTCAAACATGACTGTAGCACTCTAGACGTAACTACACGTTTATGTACAAAAACGCCTTCCTAAAGTCGAGTCGGATTTTTTTTCTAATTAAAGTCTATTTTTGTGCTAAAAACCGTTATCTAATTTACTTAAATTTTTTTGACGTCTTGTCAAGCCATCATGGTAAAAAGGCACCTTGTCATCAGAAAACGGAGGTGTTAGGTCTCATTTATCCATTAATAACGCGACGCCCTTTTAATTTTAATAAAGTTAGTTCATTACACCACCCAATTAAAAAAATATGCATTAAGTTACGTATTACTTTTTATGTTCTATCTGATATTATAAATATAAAAAAGCAATTTAAAAAAATATTCAAGATGAAGAATGCACGAACTAGACGGACTGTGTATACAGGAACACTTATATATTATTGTACATCTTTTTTTCTTGTTCCGTTTCTTCTTTAAAGAAAGCCTATTATTGATCATACTCTAAAAGAAAGGAATCCAGGCACTCCAATGGAATCTTGTCACTTTATAGTCTTTTTAAAATACAACAAACCTTACACCTTTACCTTTTATAGTTATAAGAATACGCGCTCTTGTATCGCAAAATCAAATTTTAATAATAGATAGCTCGAGTAAAAATCACTCTCGAATATTTCTCTAAGCTAACGTTTATTCAGTATGTTCAAAACGTAGTTCTCAAGAGGGCAAGTGAGTGTGACAACATTGAGAGTTATTTATCCCACTTTGATAGCTTTGCCTTTTTATCTAGAAATGTGTTGCTTAATAGAAGCGTCTTGCAAATCAAAAACGCATCTTTTATAATTTTTTAGCAATATTAGTGTCATAAAATTAAAACATTTTTTAGTGAATTCTTTTATCAACATTACAGCTACTAAAACTTAAAAAAAAAATCGTAAGTCCGTCTTGCGCTCCTTAATTACTGCAAATAAATTCCATTACAGGGTAATGCGGGAATGGAATAAATTCGAAACGCCTTTCTGGGGCCCCAAACATATTCCTTACAGGCGGAAGTCCTATAAAAATAACATCCCATTGCTAAATTATAATTCTTACAAATAGGGTTTAATATTGCATAATCGCTTGAGACAGTGAAAAAAATAAAATAAACACTGCACTACATAACACTATATTTAATGTAACACTTTTAATATAAGAATAAAGATAGTGGTAGTTGCTCGTCAAGTTGCAGTCACGTGTGACAGAAACAATTATGGGTAATACGTAGAGTTTTGTGACCACAAACCAAATTTAAAATCGGTTTTGTGAAACTCAACTTGTGCTTATTAACTTGACAAAAATTTCAATTGATTAGAAATTTTAAAAGAATGTTGAATAGATTAAATCTACTTTGTACGGTTTTATCGATTTTGTAACATTTGTTCCCGGCGTTTTGGACTTTTTCTAGCGCGTCTAAAAAGTGGTTTTAATCTACATAAAAATTACCTAAATACATGCGTCGGATGGGCATTTAAAAAGTGATTTCTGGCTAACAAGATCTTTTTTAGCAGTCGTTAGGATGTCACTGACTTCAAATTTTCTCATCACTAATTCATCCATAGAAGACAGTTTATCTTTCCTCTTGTGGTGGTCAGATGCAAGTCGCTTTGCGTAAAAACGATTATTCAGTTAAATCTAGATGGATTAGAAGGCGACTTCTTAATAACTTAAAAAATAGCTAGGTGGAAAAAGCAACTGATAAATAAATAGTAATAATAATAAATATACTAAAAACTTGTTTATGGTTAGTCTGTCAGTCTCACTATTGCATAAAGCAAATTACTTTTGCATTGTAGTGACCCTACCACATTGTTACTTCGGAGGTCGAGGGTATTGTCTTTGGCTGTTTCCGGAAGACAAAGCGAAAAAGTAAACGAAAAAAAGTATTTAGACAGCAGGCGACATACAAAAGGGTGTCCAGTCGTGTTATTATTCAAACATTTGTTTATATTAAGAACATCAATATCAATAAAAGTAATGAAAAGAAAGAAATATTAATTTGGCTCGGTAGTTTCTCCGTAATCAGTAGTATTTTAACATTAGTATCTTCCGGTTTGAAGGGCACTGTAGCCAACATAATTACTGGGTAAGCGGTACGTAACATCCCAAGTTGCTCAGATCGGTGAGCGAATCAGTGGCAATCTATGGTGCGTTTCATAGAGCAAAGCGCATCGTTTACGATCAGGTGAATGTCCAGTTAACTGCCTCCTTAGCTTAACGGTATGGGCCTGTGCTTTAGAAACCGGAGGTTGTGGGTTCAAACCCTGCGGGGACTCAACAAATTTTCATAGTTGTTTCCTGGTTAGTTAGGGTGATTTGGGCCAATCACCCAATTGTCTGAAAAGTAAGATGATCCATGCGTCGGATTGGCATGTAAAAAGTCGGTCCACTCACCAACCCGCATTGGACCAGCGTGGTGGGATATCGATCCAAAAGCCTCCTAATGGATAGGGGTGTATTAAGGGAATGCTTGTGTCCAGCAGTGGACTATTACAGGCTCATGATGATGATGATGATGAACGTCCAGTTTGTCCGAAATAAATATGCTAGTAAAACGTTGCGATGTGTGTTAATAATTTGAAAGTTTATTAATACTTATAACGATTTTTTACTTACAAAGATCTTGTTACAGATCACCTAGTAACCGTTTCTTTTAAATTGAAAAGCATAAGAAGCATGAAAAAACAACCCTCGTATATTGTTTACCCTGATGAGGGTGAAAACTCATTTCGCCCTTGCGTGCTTGCAAAGTGGAAGCGATTTTAATCGAATTAAAAAATAATGGACATAGGATAAAATAAAATTATTCGATGAAACAATATTTTGATCACATGACAATAATGACTTCACTGGTCGGAAAAGTATTTTAAACATTGCGTAAAATTTAAATCCATTACGATATTTAATAAGTATCGTAATGTTATTCAATCATGTGAATAAGTGAGCGTTTGTTTTTTCGTTGTTCGTTATAAATATTTAACTTATCACTTTAGGAAAGATATTGAAAATAAATTAATTGGATTCACAAAACATAATATGTTGAATTCAAGCATAGTAAAAGGATAAGGCAACGTTTATCTTCCCTTACCCAATAAGGAAGTTAAGAAAGCACAATCTTAATACACTCAGTACGAAGGAATGTCCCGCGGCTATGGTATCTTATCCAATTTTGATAGAAAAATCAACAATGCTCCTTTAGAAATACGTTTTTTTATAATAAAAGAAGATTAAAACATGATAAAATGAAAATCATAATATTGCCTTATTTAATTCTTAATAGTAATTAATACGAGTAATTAATTTCTACATAAATCGATGCTCGTGGACCCACCGGGTAAACTTGTGCAATCGTTATTTTTTGGGTAGTTAGGGCAATATAAGGGCCTTACTAATCACACCATATAAAGGAAATAGTTTGAAGAGTGATTTGGTGTTTTATTGAAATTTTTCACCGTTCATAAATTCTCGTCCCCTTGAGTGATGAAACGCTTTTTGCCATAACTAAATTTTGCATAGACATTTTAGATGTAATAAAATGTATACATTAATAACTTACGATTATTTGTAGGTTGGTTGATTTTTGCGTTTTGACATATTCCACGTCTCAATTATTAGGGTAGATAGGTAGGGTAGGTAGTTCTAGGAACTTCGACTAATTGGCAAAGTTTGTCGCCATATTGTGCAGCTCACATGATGAAGGGATGTCAACAAATAATTTCCACATTCACATTATATGGCCAGTGGTTTGGGGTTGTCGTTTGATCCGGCCGCTCGTTTTGTTAATTTGTGATGTCTTGCAGAATACTGTATTAGTTACTAACCCCTTTCTTGACCTAAAAATGTACATCTATACAAATAAATTAAATAAAAGTGTATGTTTATAATACGAAAAGAACCTTTTTTATTGTATTAAATTTTTGTCTGTCTGTCTGCTAGTTTGCTTTGGCTAATCTCCGGATAGATTTTTAGATAAACAAATTACATTGTTTATCTAAAAATGTTTATATTGATATATATTAAGTCTTACTTGCATCATGGAAATATATTATTAGTAAAATATATTTTTATTTTCTAAATATCTCAATACTTACCCAATGGTAATATAGTAAATATGTACAAAAATTATTGGTAGTATAAAGGCAACTCTAAATTTTTTCTTATTATAATAAAATAATATAATGAACTTTTAATGGTATGGTAAATGGTAGAAATATTTACAGTTAAATGCAATAACTAAAGCGGGAATAAATTAATTATATTTATGGTAACATCATATATATCATCATCAATCAATAGAGTCTTGAGATAAGTATATATCCTAATTTTTAGCAACTTTTATGATAACATGTTTAAAGATTTAAAAAGTTAAACATTGATAATTTCAAATAAAAAGAAGACTTCTTAAAACGTAAAGGAAGACTAAGCTTCGTTCTAAGCAGCGTAACTCTGCCATTAACTTGTGTCCTAACTTAAGACAATCTATATTCAACATTTAAATTATTTTAATTAACACACCAACTAATCAAGTTAAATTTAATTAAAGTCTTATTAAAAGTGGAGCACATTTCTTTAAACAGTCTAAGACCAAAGTCATTATAAAAACATGTCCTTTATAGAACACCTATATAAATTAAAGAGTTTGGTTTTTGTCTTAAAACCTCCTTTATACCGTGCAACACTTATATGCACGTTATATTTTTGTGATAATTTGAACCTTAATAACGAAAGTTTTTAGATAATATTTGGGAAACTATGAGGTATGATACTATATTTGCCGTTATATAGCACGTTTAAAATAAAGACACTACATGCAAAATTATAAAACTTCTTTTTATACACAAACTATTATTTATTATTAATATGCTCATAACGTTATTGTTTAAAAAAAAAGAGATCAAAGTGATGCAATTTTGACTTCCAAAATCGTTGCATATTACGTTTGTTACACGAAAACACTTCAATGCGACACATGTCTTAAAAGTTGCGGTTTTATTAAATAATCTAGTAGGGATATCAAATCATTATTCATTCATTTAATATCACTTCAGAGGCTTGGACTACCGACAATATAATTAATAGGCGAGCAAAATATATTCCGTCTTCATTAAAATTTCACGGTCATTTATACACAAGAGTAAGATGAACATCGACGACGGCGGCGGAGTTTCGGCAATAAATAAATTAGACCCTGTCTTGGCGCGAGAGAAGTTTCTTGATTAAAATCTGATAACGCGCCGCGTAATTATGAAAGATATGTATTACTTATTCATTCGCTTTGGAGCTCGCTAAAGGGATTTTGATGTAATTATACATTTAAGAAACTTAAGTCAGTTCACTATCATAGTGTACGTTATGGTAAAATAATTATCTCCGTTTGTTAATGAAGAGTTAAATAAAATTGTTTAGTTCTAGATCGTATTTCTTTCTTTGTACTAAAGTCGATGCGTATTATTTAATAAATGTATAGAATGTATTACGTGTTAGCATTTTAATAAGCTGCTTGTAGCATTTTACATAATTGTGTCTTTGAAGTTGGTTAAGGATAGAGACAGCGATGGAATATGTGTCTAAATAGGTTACAATAGGCTATTAACCCAAAAATGACCATTTAAAAATGCTAAAAAATTTCTAAAACTGAGTTGAATCAAGTGAAATTATATATTTGATATAGAAAAAAAATCAAGGAATGTCTGTGTATTTAAATATCAATTATAATGATATAATCTATAATTGGAAAATATCTTTTTTACTTTCATCGTTCCCATTAGTTTGGAAGCTAAGGTCTCCCCTTGCTTTCCATCTCATCTTTCGGTGTGCATTCGGCTCAAGTGACCCGCTCAATCCCATTTCAGCTTTGCAGCTGTGGCTCCCACTTGGATACATATAAATAATATAAAAAAGAATTTTAATTTTCTTGCCCGTTCTTCTTGATAAGTTGTAATTTGAACATGAAATATATTTAACGTTTACCCTAAACTAAATAAAATTCATTGGACTTTGGCTATCCGCAAACAGAAAGACGTTTTATAAAACGAGCTAGGTTAATTGCCTAAATATTTATAAGCTATAAATAGACACAGTTTTTATAAATCTTACCAAGTCAAAATGAAGTTAAAGTGAAACTTATACTTTACTAAATCACAATAACAATTTTTAAATTCGGTACCGCCAGTAGTCGTTTAAATATTTTCACACGTTAAAGACGATTATTTAGGTGTGAAACTGATAAATCTGTTTAAAAGCGAAACTGATCTTCGAAAACAGCTAACTTCAGAGTAAATCCTCCCACTGAAGATACTTTCGTGAAATTTCGCGGATTCTTCTAACCTTGTTAGAAGTTGGGAGCAAATGGATGAACAAACTTCGACAGAACTTTAGGTGTTGTTTTAATAATTATTATCTCTCCGTGATACCGGTGGTTAAATTATTATTTTACAAATTCTTTAGACGATAAACCGAAACAAGGTTTAATTCGGAACTGTTCATTCTTCCCAAACCAGTAAATTTTTGTTTTATATTACTAAATAACCATTTTTGTTTTGATATATTATTTGATATTTTTATAGTTAATGATTTTAATAATGATAATTATAACTAAATAATATAAAACTCAATGACAAGAACTAAAGAAATTGTTGCAAGTATGCATTATTCTCGTTAATGAGTTATTTATTTACTAAGCCCGTTGCCTTGTTGCATGGGCATGCGCGGTAGTGTATGGTGATGTTATCACGCAAGTATCTGAAGCACAAAGATCCATGACTATCCATACATCCTGTAGTTAGTCGGTCCCACCCCTGGTCTCTTTACGATTAAGTCAGCTATCCTTCCTTACAAACTATTAACGCAAAATAAATAGGAGGTATCTATGATTGCCATGAGCCTATGTATGGGCGTGTGCTTTAGAAACCAGGTCATGTTCGAATCATCAGGACCAGACATAATTTCATATGTTGTTCCATTGGTTAGGGCATTTGGCCGATCACACATTGTCTGAAAAGTACAATGATCCATGCGTCGGATGGGCTGTACAATCAGTCCACCACCAGACGCATTGACTTCAGACATGGTGGGATACGGTCCAACCAACCTAATGAGATTGTGAGTAGATTGAGAGCTCTTCTCCACGCCTAGTACTGCTATGTATCTAATTGACATGGTTTATATCGACTGACATGATCAGAGTCGGGTAGACAGTATAATAATGTAAATAAGCAAATAATTTTATTTATATATATATTAAGTCATTGATTAAATATTTATACTGATATCGCAAAATTTTAGTTAATAACATGCAGGATTTAGTTTATATTCATCGTATGATAAAAAGCAGTAATAATAAAAGACTTTTTAGATAGACTTCTGGACCGTAGTTTAGCTTACAATATTCACGATATTTTATAACATTTCTGGATTCAAGACCACAAAATAGATTGATGACATGACAAAATATCATCCTGATCTATTTTTCAAAAGTCACCAAGCTAAGCTTAGCTACTCCATATAACTTGACTAAGAAAGAACGATTTACATTTGTGACAATTTTTGTTTAACTTTTAAAGATTGAGAATGAGAAGGGGACCGATTATTAAATACAACCCTGATACCTTTCTTGCCACCAACCTAACAATCAAATGAATAAACTAAATTCAAATAACATAAAGATTTACTACGTTCATTGTCATTAGTTTACTTACGATTGAGAATATAAAGTTACGAGAGACCATGCTATGCACTTACTAGTGTCTCCAGTCCGTATCTCAAATTTGCACACGTACCGTGACTGTTTATAGATGCTTTATTATTTTAAGATGTCGAAACTCCCACGTCCATAAACATAAACCAGCTCGGTGGAACCTAGCCGGAGCGTTAGCTGCACTTTAAATTCGCGTAAAACTTTAAGGGCACCAAATAACCGCTACTTGCAGTAGTGAAGCAACAACGGGGAAAGTTTCTAATGACAACACTTATTCTTTTAGTTTGTGTGACTTGTTATTGTTTTGTATGCCACTACAGTGAAATAAACCCTGAACAGTAAAAAACAACTTATTACTAACGGCCCAGTTAATTCTATTTCTATAGAAATTTAAATATAATTGGAATTACAAGTATAAAAAATATAGGTTAATTGTTAATGTAATTACTGCAACTCTTATGTTATTATCATCAACAGACTTTGTGACAGCCATCTTTTGTTTATAAAAAGATTTTAAAATATTTTTTTCTTGTTTCCGGACAAATGTTTATCATGCGATTTTTGTACCTTATGTAAGAAAAGAATTGAGGATACCTGTGCCAGCTTCTTTAACTTTATTCAAAATTATTCATATACAAGCTACCGATTTTTTCCATCTATGCTTTTTACACTTTGTTTTCTTTTTAACTACTTAAGCACTAGGGTGATAGTTGCGATTGGTATGAAATATGGTAAGTTATCAAATGATAATATTATATCAAATGCGATCAAGAAGCTTACGGTTATCATCATCATTATTATCACCTGGTTTAATCACTGCTGGACATAGGCCTCCTCTACTGCAAGCCTTCTCCATTAGGGGATTTTGGACTGTATACCACGCTGGTCTAATGCTGGTAGGTGCACCGACTTTTTACATACCCATCACATGGATTATCTTATTTTTCAGACAATTGGTTGATTGGCCCAAAATGTCCTAACCAACAGGGAAACAACTTGGTCGAGTCCCCGTAGGATTCGAACCCACGACTTCCGGTTTTTAAAGTTCACGCCCATGCCACTAGGCAGTCTGTCATACTTTCATATTATAAGTCATGCGATGAAACTGCGGTATAATTTTATTCTAATGGTAAAGAAATTAAACGAGACAAAAATACATAAACTGAACTTTTTATCTGTCTATGGTTATTAATTTATAAAAATCAAACATACGGTGCAAAAATTACGTAGTTTCGCGAGCGTTCAATCAAGAAACTTATTGCGCGCTTTTCTCCAAGACAAGAGTCTAATTTATTTACTGCCGAAACTGTGCCGCCATTCCCGATGTTCATCTTTCTCTTGTGTATAATTGGCCGTGTAAATTTAATGAAGATATAAATATATTTTGCTCAGTTATATATTACATAAAAGTCTCTTCTAACCCACGCCTAATTAGGAAGTACTTTTTACTGAATAATAATTATTTTAAAAATAAATGCTCTTTACAAAAGAAAATAATTAAAACTCTGTATAACACTTACGCTATGTAATAATCAAGCCGTACTAAACTCAGCAATAACTTATTACTGTAGTTATATCGGAAAGGAACCGATAAAATAAATGTAAAATCAAAAGCGAAGCTACATGCTAATTGCAAACCGTTCTCTTTATAGTTGAGATAAATTTAAAATGTACCAGGTGGTCACTAAAACTTCTGCTTCCTTATTTGTTAGGGCAGAAAATGAGACGAAATACTTTATATCAAAAAAAAAAAGATGGAAAAGAAAGTTTAACAAAAGTGTCGTGATACGAATCAACCCTCCTGGGTTACAGGTTATATCTCAGCTTGGGAAAAGTTCCCAGTAATGAGCCGATATAAAACCCCTCGCAAACTTAAGCACTTAGTATCGATTCCCAGTTTGGTCTCCTTTTAGTTCCGAATCGTCCGGAAACTCCAGAAAGTTCCATTGGCGTTGCTAAGTTTTTGTAACAAATTGAAAGTTCTAATAAAGGGAGCACCGTCCTATTGGAAAAAGCGAACTGGATTAGACGCGATGGAATGTTTATATTTTGAGTCAAATATACGAAAGATGTGTATTTATAACATAATGGCACCGACAATCCGTATATCGTCTATGTGCAAAAGCGAACTTTATTCAAATATAACGTATGGTAATATAAATAATGTGTATAAACGGTTTGTGTCTATAATAAGAAGAAAAGTGTCATGGTTTTGCATTTAACGATGACATATTTCTATATAAACTTGCATCTCCCATTTCAACCCTTTTAATCACTTATTTTGCAATATTTAGTAAATTATGCCCTCTCCTATGCATCAAATTTGAAAACAATTTTTAAGATGCGTGGAGACAAATGGACAGACAGACAGAGTTACTTTTACATTTATAATATTAGTACGGATGAATTCAAACCAAATGTGTAGTATTGACGACTGCGATAAGTAATTTATTGGTCCAAATAAATAAATATGTGAGATGCGTTGTTATAATAACAACAACGTTAATTATAACAATAAACTTGATTTAAAAACTCTCTATTCTAGATAATTTATAAATCACATAATATGCCTTTAATATTAGCACTCACAATCTCTATACTACTCTCCACTGTTCACATTATAGTGGGTTTCAGATTTATATGTTCTAATTGGCTTGATGAAGGCAAGCGTTCTGCACTTTAGAAATACTGTTAACAAATTTTAAATATTGAATAAATAATATACAAACGTTAGAATGCTTTTTTCGATATTTATATTAATTTCATTATTATATATTGTTTAAAACATGACAAATATATGAATTATGGTTGCAAAAGAAGACTGCCATAAATGGTATATAATTTAATTTTTAAATTGTTTAAAAAAAGGTAAATATATTAATCATATCTACAAAAGGCAAACTGTATTTTTTCCGCGGAATTTGTACGACCTGCGGTATGTAAAGCTAGGGCGAATACCGGCCCCCCGAACAGGTTCTCGCTTTGTCGTAGCGGTGGGGCTCAGTACCAGCGGCCTGCCCAACCACGGGGAAGCTAAGAGGAACCTGGCCGGCCTGTGGTGCAAGGTCGGCTGCGGAGGAGGCTGCTCCAAGCGGGCTGAATATGCCTGCTTTGGATGCACCTAGGAGGGTGCGAAAGACGGGTTGCAGGAGGTAGGTGTGCCGCCCTTCCTGTCCTTGACAACCAAGGTAGAGTCGCGGGGGAAGAGGAGTGTCTGTATTCCGTAGGCCGCTCTCCCTATCCTCCGCGACTCGGCGGAGCCGCACCCCGATGCGGTGTGGAGGGGCCGTGAGAGGAGGGGACATTCGACATGGTGTCGTTGATCTCTCTTCCTTCTGCGGCTGAAATGGAGCTAGCGGCGGAGCTTAACATCGGAGCCATCGCTAGGGGTTGGGAGTCTCGTCCTTGCGTCGTACCCCTGGCTCCCATGGCCCCTGAGTAACATACTCAGGGGAGTCTGTTACCTAACTACAGGGGCCGAGATGAAGGGCACGTTAGTTCCGACGCGCCCAAAGTGGCCGTAGGGCCAAGATAGGGCTGCTTCCGCGGCCAGCGCTGGTGGGGTCGCAAAAGACTACGAAAGAGTTCCTGTGACCCCATCACTAAGGCGCCAAGAAGGAACAACGTGGTGGTTTTAGTCGGTGCGAGTCCAACATAACCCGTCTTTGCCCCCGCGAGGACGGGTATGCGATGGCATTTCTCTATGGTAAAAAAAATAATGATAAGAAATGCGTATATAGCACTTCTGTGTATAAGAAAATAAATATTTCAAGAGATTAATAAATAAAATAAAATGCTAAAATGGTACGAGCTCCTGACAAAATCTTTACTGTGGCTAGTTAACTGAGCCGTGACGAAAGTTCAAAAACAATTCACAGAGCCAAATTGATTGTGCTTGTGCGTTAAATTGATATTGCCACAGATAAACAAAGGCCTTCATTCTCCCGTTTTAATTGTGTTGCCTCGTACCGTAGCTGATGAAGTTTAATGCAATGTTTATTTGGAAACCGGGGAGGCTTTTAATTTGAAAAGGCAGAATTTAATAAGGGCTCGATATCGCCCTAGTCAGATTTCTAATTAATTTCTGTTCGCGATTGCTTCCGACGCCGAAACGATTTGAATTGGCCTGAGCAAATCTTCCCGAGTTAATGTTCCGACGGTGCTGTAAGTAATTGTACCAGAATTGACTTTTCAATACCATTCCGGTGTAACATTTATGATTTATAAATCTCTTGGATAAACTTTATCTGTTACGCTTTTCAACACCTGTGTTATCAACTGACTTAAGAATGATTCATATCTCAAGAATTGGAATATCATTATGCAATAAGATGAGATTGAGAAATTACATAATAGTTTTCAAGGATCATATATTGCCAACGGCTTTATTTCTAAACTCTTTTAAATTTTTAAAAATATATAGAAAAAAATCACAACAAAATTTCCACCACAAAGTGTCTTTAAAAACGATTTCTGGCCATATTCCCTGGAAAGCGCACTTCCTGTATGGCGTCAGTTCAACGTTCGATGCGGGATTGCCGGCTGGGCCAATCAGCCCGGCTAGCCGCTCGGCCCAGTGCCTCCGCTACCCTTTGATTTTCCACCCATTGCCCGATAAAAATAACTGGATATTGCGCTGACAAGGAATAAAACCGCAGCACCAACTGATATCGTGCATGTACGAAGTGCACAATTGCTCGACATTTCTATTTTTATTTATTACCAGCAGTCCGTACACGACTTTGCCCGTGTTATATTCAAATTGATACACTAGTTTTCGAGATTTTCATTGCAAATATACATACAAAACATACAAAAACGTTAGTATAGATTATGATTTAAAATGTTTCTTGGACGTGGTTGTTGCAGTTTTCTAGATATATCACCTAGAAAAGTCCATTATCTAGCATATAATTTGAATCTAGTAAACAACCAGGAAGGCTATACATCCAAACAAACGTTAATGCTACTTAGAGATTTGACAAGTTGCTCCGCGTTACGATATCAAAGTACCTTTCCAGCATGACGGGTTAAATTTGTAATTAGTGAGCTTCAGATGATTTACAGCCACAATTTGCTTGTGCACAAGGAATTAACAACGAAAATATGTTGCCAACTTCCAGAGTTCCAGGTGTTAAGAATATAAAATGATTTGTTTAGTCTTATGTTATTTGTTAGTCCACATAAACTTAAGCCTATTTATTTAAAAAAATTACTTATAACTACTGCTGAGGCATTTTTACTACATTTTGAGTACATTTTTGAAATAATAAGCCACATGACCAATTCCTAAAGAGAACGATAATATATCTAAAGCACATTGTCTAATACATCACGTTAAACAAAGTTATATCCTGCCAAGACATTTTACTTTATTAAAATGATAATAATTAAAAATATACGTTATCTTAATAATCAACAGCGTTTAAAGTAATCTTTTTTTTAAATATTATAATTAAAGTCGTATATAAAATCTCAATGTAACAATAATTGTGCACACATCAATTAATAGTAACATTCGAAAAAGTTATACCATAACAAAATGTAATGTGCTATATAACTTTAGTATTTTAATCTTAAAATAAGAGCTTGAGCAATTCCGGACCAGGACTGTCCGAAATTGCTCAAAAGTAATTACTTAAGTGTTTAAACCCCATCATTAGTCTATGCGTTGATGACAAATAATAAAACCCCTCCAAATAAATGGTAGACATTTATTCCTTTTATGTTTTGAGTACATTGTTGCATCTCATGAGAGCACCAAGCATTCCACTCTTTATGATTTCCCATTTCGTACCTAGGAGGGGTTCATTTTACAGAAAATAAATGTGATTTACATTCATCGTTACCCTTATGCTAACGTTAAGGAATAAAACTGAGTTTTAGATCATAAAGACATCAGTTAACGCTTTTGTTTTTGCTTGGAAAATATTTACAGTTTTCAATTAAGCTAACTGAAACGGTAACTGAGTACAATAATCCTCGACTTCCTCATTACAATGTAATTTATTATTTAAAAAAATAAGAGGGCGTTTAGAGCATATACAACTACTTTGTATGATCTGATTATAATGGTTTATTAAATTCGTAATCATTGTCATGCTCTTATTAGTCATAGCTTCATGGAGTAAAAGACTTAGCCTGAATCTGGAAAGCTACATAAGTTAACGTTCAAAGTAGCTGGAAAGTCTTTAAAGCTTAATAAAAATTATTTTGATTTCATGCACATCATCATTATCATAAAAAGCCTTTAGCAGTCCACTGCTGGACGTAGGCCTTTTCAAGACGGCTTCCATTGTAAAGAGTTGCTCATAATAGCTACGCTGAGCAGGCGCATTGCCAATTGAATAATTGCGCTTGTACTGCGGATCTGTCTTACCCAATAAAAGGCAGATTCGCCGTCAAACAGGCGGTGGGGTCGTCACAGTCCTAGCCACGATCATTTAAATGTTTTATAAATATTATAAACCATTGGCTTATTAGTATTAAAGTTAATTAGTTAATACAACCAAAATTACCAAAACTTATTTTTCAGTATAATGGATGAATTTTGTTTAAAGGCCGTTGATGCAAATAAATTTACAACCCAATTGTTTATACATTGCTTTAATGTTATTAACAGAGAACAGATTTACCATGAGTGAGTAATTTATACAGTTATACTTTTATGTTATACGTTATGCATTTTAAACGGCGATATAATTCTAATAATAATAGTTAAGGAGATAAAATCCATAAAGCTGTATTTTTTATCATTCTATGGTATTATTAATTTATAATAATCATAACCACCGTTCCAAATTACGTAGTTTCGCTAGCGTTTGATCAAGAAACTTATTGCGCGCTTTTCTTCAAGACAAGAGTCTAATTTATTTACTGCCGAAACTGTGCCGCCATTCCCGATGTTCATCTTTCTCTTGCGTATAATTGGCCGTGAAAATTTAATTAAGATAGAAATATATTTTACTTAGTTATGTATTATATCGGTTTTAGCCCACGCCCAATCAGGAAGTACTTTTTACTGAATAATAATGATTTTCTACATGCTATCTTCTTTACTAGAGACATAATTTAAATTCTGTTTAAAACTTACTACGCTATGTAAACATCAAGTCGTTATAAACTCAGTGATTAATTATTACTGTATCTAAAGAAGAAAAAATCTATAAAATTAATGTAAAAACCAAAAGTAAACTACAATAAGAAATTGCAGATCTTTCTCTTTATAGTCGAGATAAATTTAAAATGGTTAAGGTGGTCACTAAAACTTCTGCTACCTTTTTTATTAGGGCAGAAAATGTGACGTAATACTTTATATCAAAAAAAAAGAAGGAAAAGAAAGTTTAACAAAAGTGTCGTGATACGAATCAACCCTCCTGGGTTACAGGTTATATCTCAGCTTCGGAAAAGTTACTAGTAATGAGCCGATATAAAACCCCTCGCAAACTTAAGCACTTAGTATCGATTCCCAGTTTGGTCTGTCCCGGAACTGAAGGGACAGCTCCGAATCGTCCGGAAACTCCAGAAAGTTCCATCAGCGTTGCTAAGTTTTTGTAACAAATTGAAAGTTTTAATAAAGGGAGCACCGTCGTAATGGCAAACGTGAACTGGATTATACGCAATGGTACATTTATATTTTGAGTATAATATACGAAAGAGACTGTATCCATATAATACCTGCATCTTCTTTCTTTTCACTCTATAATTATATATCACTTGCCGTAGGAAGCGTTTTAAGGGTTTTGTAAATTATTCTTTGCTATTAAAAATCAGCGAATAGTGAATAGTTACAAATATAGTAGCATAAATATTACATGGGTAATGGGCAAATTGTATTACATGGGTTCGAATATTCAGTAGCTAAATTCGAAGGCACTGACGACCTTTGAAGGCCGCCAAAGATGGTCTCGATAACAAGGATCAACTTTTTATAATCACAACCAACTCTCAGATTATTATTCTTTAGCGAGTAATCGGCATATTGCCCTTACCAATCAACGATGTCACAAAACTATTTCCTCACAAAAGTCTGCAAAGCTAGGTGCAGTATTTATGTTCACAAATGCGTAAACGAAAATAAAAAATATATATATGTTAAAGAAAACATAATGTTAAAACGTTACGGGCTTCTGACAAAATCTTTACTGCGGCTTGTTAACTGAGCCGTAACGTCAGTTCAAAAAACAATTCAAGGAGCCAAATTGATTGTGCTTGTGCGTTAAATTGATATTGCCATAGATAAACAAAGGCCTTGTATTCTCCCGTTTTAATTGTGTTGCCTTGTACCGTAGCTGTTGAAGTTTAATGCAATGTTTATTTGGAAACCGGGGAGGCTTTTAATTTGAAAAGGCAGAATTTAATAAGGGCTCGATATCGCGCAAGTCGGATTTCTAATTAATTTCTGTTCGCGATTGCTTCCGACGCCGAAGCGATTTGAATTGGCCTGAGCAAATCTTCCCGAGTTAATGTTCCGACAGTGCTGTAAGTAATTGTACCAGAATTGACTTTTCAGTTCAATTGTGGTGTTATATTTGTTCTTTATAAATATTTTATCTCTTGGACAAACTTTCTCCGTTACGTTTTATAAGATGTGCTTTATGAACCGACTTAACACTGACCCAAATCTCATGTGATACTTTCCCTCAATGTAGATACATACGACAAGATGAGATCCATTCGAAGAATTATATATTTCAACGTCTTATAAAGCCATTTTATCAATTTTAAACTATTTTAAGAAAATATCACAACGAAACCTGCACCAAAAAGTGTGTGCACTTTAGAAACGATTTCCACCGTTATTCCCTCGAAAGCGCACTTCCTGTATGGCGTCAGTTCAACGCTCGATGCGGGATTGCGGGCTGGGCCAATCAGCCTGGCAGGTCGCTCGGCCCAGTGCCTCCACTACCCTTTGATTTTCCACCCATTGCCCGATAGAAATAACTGGATATTGCGCTGACAAGGAATAAAACCGCAGCACCAACCTCATGATATCATGCATGTATGAAGTACACAACTTTTGCTTGACATTTGTGTGTGTAGCGCATTGCGCGATATTCTTATATTTTTAAATGACTTTCCTGGGGTAAATAGTAGGCTGTGTTACTCAAAACTAATGTAGCTCTTTAAAAATGAAAGAAGCTTTTATATTAATACAGTAGTTTTCGAGTCAATTCATTACAAAAATACAAAGATCTTCCAGTTTATGATAATTATAGATTAAGATTTAAAATGCAAATTATATTTGTAACCAAATGTTCCATTATCATCGCAGCCGGTCAACAACCTATCGGACTAAGAATCCAAGGTTAACGCTTTTAAGAGAGTCGATAACTTGCTCCGCGTTACGATAACCAAGTATCTTTCCGGCATGACGCGTTCAATTTGTAATTAGTGAGCTTCAGATGTTTTACAGCCTCAATTGGCTTGTGCACGAGGAATTAACAACGAAAATAAGTTGCTAACTTCCAGAGTTCCCTGGAGTTAAGAGTTTAAAATTATTTGTTTAGTCTTACGTTAACTGTGCTTCTGAAATAAATAAATTCGTTCATAAGTTAAGTGCTAGCATTAGTACACAATCTCTTAATCCACATAATCTTAAGCCTAATTAATAATAAAAGCATTTATAACTCATGCTTAGGCTTTTACAAAGTACACTTTTTTTAAATAATAAGCAACATAGACGAATTGTAAAAGAAAAAGATAATTTATCTAAAGGACATATTTTCTAGTACAACACATAAAACAAAATTATATCCTGCTAATAAATTTCAATTTTTTTAAATGGTATTTGAATATAATTAACAAAGACAGCGTTTAAAATAACAAGAATTTTTACTTTAAAATATTGTAATAAAAGTTTAATAAAAAACTTCAATGTACCAGTACTTGTTTACGCATCAAGTAATAGTATCATTTAAAAAAATTATGCCATAATAAAATTTATTGTGCTAAATACCTTTAGAATTTTAATCTTAAAATAAGGCTCGAGCAATTCCGGACCAGGACTGGCCGAAATAGCTCAAAAGTAATTACTTAAGCGTTTAAACCCCATGATTAGTGTATGGGTTGATGACAAATAATAAAACCCCTCTAAATAAATGGTGGACATTTATTCCTTTCATGTTTTGAGTACAATGTTGCATCAGAAGAGAGTACTAGGCATTCCACTCTTTATGATTTCCCATTTCGTACCCAAGAGGGGTTCATTTTAGAGAAAATAAATGTAATTTATGTTTTATCGTTACCCTTTAGGATTAAAACTAAGTTGTAAATCATAAATGCACCAGTTAATGCTTTTGTTATTTTCATTTAGACTTTTAGTGCGTTTAAGAAAGTTTACTTTCGTTTATGTCGAATTTAAGAATTGTTTGATTTAATAAAAGACTTTACCGAGTTTTTCGCTTTTCATTTGTTTTACAATATTGGAAGTTTCAGATACTTTGCAAGATCCATGGTGACGGGCAGACTCATGCCAGAAAATATTAATAACTATTTATTGTGATTACACACGACTTTCTTATTTCGTTTAACTTTTAACTTTCCAGTCAAAGTAGTTGAACAGAGCTTTAAAAAATATTTCGACTTCATGTACATGGTTTATAAATATTTCAAGACAAATATATATATATATATTGATAGGTTAATACATTTAAATTTACCAAAACTGTCACAGACAATATAGAATTTGTAACCATATGATGATTTCACAGCCTATTCATTTGTAAATTGCTTTAATGTTATTAGTAGGGAACAGATCCACCATGCGCAAATAATTTATTTTATATTGATAGGTCTCTAATGAAATCAATGTATTAATATTATTATGTGTAAAATAATAATCAGTAAAAATACCGCCTCCGTGGACTAGCGGCATTGGGCCTTGCTTTATAAACCAGAGGTCGTAGGTCAGAATCCTGTGGGCAATCAACGTTAAAAATTGTTTAAATTATTAAATAAACACCTAATATGAATGTGTTACGTTGTTTTCTGGATGGTTAGGACAATTTAGTTAACATTCAGACTACATTTTATTATGAAATTAGAATCCTTCAATTTTATTACATGTTCAACATTTCTCCTAATTGTTTACCGTTAAATAAGCTAAGGAAATTAAATTATTAAATAAAATTACTTTACGGATTTTATCGCGTTTATTTTACATTTTAAATTCCCGACGTTTCGAACACTTTCCAGCGGCCGTGGTCGCGGGTAGAACTAAAATCAGTTCATTTTGCATAGGTCGGCAGATTAAAAATAATTAATAAAAATTAAAATCTGGAAACCCGCTTCAGCACTGACAAGAAGACGCATGACATCTCAGTCTACCCGTGACCACGGCCGCTGGAAAGTGTTCGAAACGTTGGGAATTTAAATGTAAAATAAACGCGATAAAATCCGTAAAGTAATTTTATTTAATAATGTATAATATTCGCGCAAGCAATGAAATAATTAAAGGAAATTGAAATTCATTATTAGTTATATTTTTCTTTCGTTTTATGGCTCGATTATATCTATTACTTGATTATTTAAATAAGCAAAAAGTAAAATACTTTATAATAACAAGATTATCTTAAAGAACCATAGTAACTTAGATAAGTCACAATATTAAAGAGAAATTTTAATAATTTGTAAATGTAATAATTACGTAAATTAAAGTTTTTTTTTATAGAGTTGTAATTTCTGCAACAGCTGGTAGAAATATTTCCTATCTCATCACATGTTAGTTTTGCCTAATTCTAATTTTCTGTTGGCAGGATATTTTTTTTAATGAATAGATCAATTTAATGCCACACATTGTCATTATCTAGTAGTTTTAGATTCAAAATAATACAATAATAATAATATTTCTGGATGAATAACACAACATAATCTAGTCTCAAACTAACCAAAGCTATGGAAACTTACTGTATATCAGATAATCTGCACAGTATTAAATAAAATTACTTTACGGATTTTATCGCGTTTATTTTACATTTTAAATTTCCGACGTTTCGAACACTTTCCAGCGGCCGTGGTCACGGGGTAGACGAAACGTCGGGAATTTAAAATGTAAAATAAACGCGATAAATAAATAAATAATAATAATAGAAATAATTAATCTGCACAGTCTTACTTTTTTTGTAAAAAAAAAATACGTATTATAGAGACACAAACAACCAGGCACGAGAAACACACTATGATCATCATATAATATTTTTCCCGTGGTAGGATTCAAACACTCTCCCATCCCTTACCACTGCGCTTAGCGGGTCGTCATTTAGTTTTCTAACATAATTTATATTATTATTAATTTTTTTAATAATTTGTTGCAAAATAATTCAAAATATAAATTGAATTTAATTTCATCTTCATCAGTCTGTCTGTCTGTGTGGGCTATGTCCACTGCTGGACATGAGGGAAGGGCCCTCATGCTCATGCCCACACCGGCCACTTTGCGAATGCAGTTGTTGTCTTAGCGAACTTAATTATTTTACAACTACTACTACTATTTTCGTAATATAATTATTTATTTGTTTTTTTAGGTTTTTTTGTTCGTGGATCGAATCGAGGTTAATCGCGCATGCGGTTGACCGATAGCTTAGTTCGAAGCTAACAGTAGCGTGCTTTTAAAATAAGTCCAACAACCATGTACAATATTCACGTTTAGGATTAAATTTAATAGTAATTGGGAATGTTTTACAAAACTCTCGTAAAGGTTCGTTGTAAGTTAATATATCAAAGTTATAAATTACTGGTTTTGATATATTATTGTAAACACTAAATTAATAACTTTTAATTATTTATTGAACAAAAGTAACTGCAACGGTATTTAATTTAAAACCTCTACTAAATTTGAATAAAAACAATAATTGTATTAAAACATAAAACGTGCACAAAATGCATAGTTGTAAGTAGAATAATTTAGGTGCATATTTCAAAACCTGCCAAAATTTTGTACTGACAATATTATACGAGGAAAATGCGAAGAGATCCCAATTTGTTGTTTCTATAAGTAATGGAAAGATCTTATAAACATATAAAATAGACTGTAAATTGCTTTTAGCGTATAATGAATATTGTCAAAGAGTTTTAATTATTTTGAACGCCGATTTAAAACGGACGTCCGTTTTACACTTTATTGTTATCTGAAAATTAGATAAATTCATTTCTTTTCTCTTCAATTCATTCATATTTTATACATTATAAAAGTTAAATGGATTCCAAAGAAATCCTCTTGAAATAACTAGCTTTTTCATTAAACCCGACAGCACACTGGATGCTATCAAGGGATTAGAAATATTCTTTTTATAGCGCGACGTCTACTCACATTGTGAGTTTTTATTACGGACTTGACATTTCATTAATACGTAGCATTTAATGTTGAATTTGTAGTTGTGCTTATAACTTAAATAGCCAAATGATGTATAAGTTCTTATATTGGTTAAACAGTCAATTTTTTCTCCCCACCTCTGGATCGGGGAGCTTTCATATACATTAAAATATTACTTTGTTTAGATTAAATATAGGTCATTTCTATTTCCTTTAATATATTTGATATTAAACATTTCAATTTTACTTTGATATTTATTCGTTATTGAGACGGTTCATACTTTTCGAAATGAAATTAAAAAAACATTTTTTTAGTACTATATCGATTTATTCAAAAATACATTATCGTGATCCTCAGAAATATTAGTTGAAATACGTAATTAAAACTGGTTACAGACGTCTCACTTCGTAGTCGTCAGGGACCCTGACTGTAATGCCAAAGGATGTGGGTTCGATTTCCACTAGAGAAAAAAATATTGTATGATAATGTGTATGTAATATTTTCTGGAGACTGAATTTACAACAGGGGAGTAATCTGGGTATTTAACATTCAAACAGTTTCCTTCATACGATTTTTGCTAAGTTTAGAAACAGATGATATTGTGTTAATCAAAACGACGATAATTTTTTAACGCACAAAAAAACACATGAAACCGACTTTAAGGTCTGAAACTTTAAGCTAAAGTAATTATTTAACGTATATTTAAAAAAAAGAAGGAAAATTCATAGTAAGCTAGCCGGGCTTTTAAATTAATTAAATAAATTAAAATACTTCGTATTACCCTCGCCTAAAAGCTTAAAGTGTATTGCAGAGAATTATTATATGGTTTTAATTTTTATAAATTATGCATTTTTCTTTGCAATGTTTTTAAAAGCAAAACAAGATTTTTTTTTTTATCAGTATGAATAAGGATTTTTTTGTTTAATTTGCAACCGTGAATAATAATAATAATGATAATAATAATAAAGCTTTATTTAATTTCATTACACACTATAAAAAATACGTAAATGACACAACTATTTACTAAAAACAAAACTGTCTAAAAAAAAAGCAATATTCACGTAAAAAATAAATCTATAAATTCTTATATGTGTTATAGATATAAAGTAAAATTAGAAAACATAAGTGTGTATGAGACCCTAATGGGTAAAAGCCTCCTCCAAAGAATTCCACTTTTCTCTGTCTTCTGCCAAGTTTAGCCATTTTTGACCCGCCACTGCTGCTATGTCATCCGCCCATCTAGCATGTGGCCGACCTCTCGCTCTTGTACCCGTGGTCCACACCATTCTAGTATCCTTTTGGTCCATCTGTCTTGTTCGTGTTCTAGCTATGTGTCCTGCCCATCTCCATTTTCTTTTTAATGAAAAATTTAATGCATCTATTATTTTTGTTTTGCTGCGAATTTCTGTGTTTCTTACTTTGTCTTTCAATTTTAGCGCTAAGAGCTCCTTTCCATTCTTCTTTGAGAAGTCTGGATTTTATTTTTAGTTTTGCTGTCAAATAACCATGTTTGGCAGCCGTAGTGAGACAGGGTAAAATTTCACAATCAAATACAATTTTTTGATAGACGGCGGTAGTCGTGATTTAAAAATTTCTTTTCGGGCCCAATACTTTTTCCATGTGAGTGCAATTCTGGATCTATTTCTTCAGCATTTCTTTCTTTATGTAAGGATAATTGTTTGCCTAAATATATATACTTATCCACAAACTCAAGAGGGTATTATTTACTGAAATTTCTTTCCTGTGATGGTTGAGTCATGACTTTCGTTTTATCAATATTCATTTCTAGTCCTACCTTAGAACCAACTTTGTGGAGATCGTTAATCATAGACTGAATTTCTTTTGAGGATTCTGAAAATAAAATTATGTCGTCTGCGAATCTCAGATGGCTAAGAAAGTTGCCATTAATATTAATGCCTTGCTGGGACCATGGTAAGTTTCTCATTATATATTCTAGAACAGCTATGAAGAATTTTGGGAGAGTGGATCAACTTGTTTAACACCTCTTTTATGCTGAATTTCTCGCTCCACTCTGTCTAATTTTACTGTGCTTGTGCTATTTCTATATATATATATTTAAAAATATTAATGTATTTGGTATCGATGTTTTGCACAGTCAATGCTTCCCAGATGCTGTCATGAGATATAGAGTCGAAAGCTTTTGTTATAATCTATGAACGCCATATATATGGGTCTGCGAAATTCTAGATATTTTTCGATTACCAGGTCAACTACCTGAATATGGTCTGCTGTGCTATAGCCACTTCTAAGGCCGGCTTGTTCTGTAGGTTGATGGGAGTCAATATCACTTGAGATTCTTTCAAGCAAGGAAGATGCAAACAGTTTGTATAAACTGAGCAATAAACTTATAGGACGATAATTCCTAATATCAGCTGAATCTCCTTTTTATACAGTAAGATTATCTCAGATTCTGTCCATTTTTGGAACAGCTTCTTCGTCTAATATTTTGTTCCAAAGAATCGTAATAGGGATACTAAGAGGTCTTTTGCAATTTTGATACATTCGTTTGTGATTCCGTCTGGTCCTGGACTCTTTTCTGTTTTGAGTTTGTGATATTTTGGAAGACTTCTGGCTCAGTAAATTCTTGAATAGGTTTCGATTTTTGTTTATTGTAATAGCGCTAGTTGGTGGCAGGTCTTCTGGCTGTAAAGTTTTGAATAAATTGTGTGCTACATTGATAATTTCCATTCTAGACTTACTCTTTGTAGCGCCTGGATGTAGGGATGAGATCCATGTTTTGACTTATTTAATTCTTTATAACCTTTTTAGGGATCTAGAATTCTCAAGATGGATTTGTAGAGTCTCTAGTCTATAATTAGTGTAACATCTTTTGATTTCTTTAATAACTTGTTTATAAAGCTTCTTTAATCTTTCTTTGTCTTCTTTGTTCAATTTGGATTGACTTTGTAATTTGTTTCTTTCTTTCATTAGTTTTAGGGCCTCTACAGATAGTGTTTTGCGCTCCTCTAATCTCTTGAACTGCTTTACACTTTCATACTTTCTAGTATGGATTGTTTAAGTTTTCGGGAATGTTCTTCTGCATTCAAATTTTTGTAAGTCATTACAAGGTCAGGTATGTACTTATTAAGAGAATCAACGTAATGTTTTGAGTTCTCCAAATTGTTTAGCTTGTTGACAAGTTTGAATAATTTTTCTACATTTTTTTATTGTTTTAACATTTATTGTAGCTCTCAGTAGTCTGTGATCTGATCCGAATGGAAATGATGATAATACGTTGTACTTTGAAAATAAATTTGGTTTTGTTGATAAAATATAATCAATCTATTTTTAGCATTTTGTCAGGGGATATCCATGTCCATCTATTCTTAGGTTTTAAGTTTAAACAAGGAATTTATGATTTTAAGATTAGTATTGCTGGGCGTATTGAATGAGCCTTTCACCTCGAACAGTTCTTTTTCCGAAACCGTGATCACCAGTAACCGAACTTTCATGGTCCCTTGGTTTTCAATTTGTGCGTTGAAATCCCCCATTGTGATTATGTTTGTCGTAGAAATACACTCGTGAGCACTTGCGAGGTCATTATAAAACTTTTCAATGTCTTCGTTCCGTGAGCTTTCAGTAGGTGCATACGCCTGAATTATTGCAAAGGTGTACTACCTAGATCAATTTCTAGAACACAGACTCTCTCTGATATTCCAGTGATTTTTTTAATACTTTCTTTATATTTTTTCTTTATTACAAATCCTACACCATGAAGGCCTTTGGTTTCGCCTATATAGTATATTATATGATCTTCGTCCTCTATTGTATTGGATCCTAGACGACGAACTTCACACAATCCTAAGATGTCGTAATTAATAGTTTTTAATGCTGCCTTAAGCTCAATTAATTTCAGCTCTGTTGATAACGATCTAACATTTAGGGTACATAAATTTATAGTATGCATCTTGTCTCTAATAATTCTTGGAGGGTTGTGGTCGATGTCTCCTGCGGTGACCAGCCGTACTGGGAGATGCAAGAGGTCTGGCGATGGTTGCTATGCTGTCTCTGGGTTGTGATCTACTCAGGTGGAGTTGGAGAAACGTCTGATGGGCAATGTAGTAGCTGTGGTTTAATAAACATATAATCTTTTATATTTTTATCGGCTTTATTCTCTCTTTGATTGCTGTTTTCTTTCCCTTTGGATTTTGGCTATTGGGGTGTGATGTCTCCGGAGACTCAGATATGTGTCTCTTATTAGATTGGTAACTGGCAGATGGCTTTATTATTTAATACTATTAGTTTGTCGTATTTAATAAATGCGATGTTGCCTTCCACTTTTTCCTTTTGGAGAACTTGTTGTAATTCCTTACGTTTTTAAGTACATCTATTGGATAGTTCTTTTATGTAGCATCCGTGAATACTTTTATTATTAATTTTGTTAATCATTATTCTAACAGGATGGTTACAGTTTTTTTTAAATAAATTTACAAATTATATTAGCAACATGTACATTTGAAATGAAACATAGATTTGCAGTCTCATAGACTGCAAATCATATTTCATTCAAACTACTAGGTACGAAGAGATCTCTCATACTCGGCTACACTTGTTTACATTCAAGATGTAATATTAGTTTTTGGTTAACGAATTTTAGAATTCTTAAAGAGAATTTCAAAAAGTAAAAATGACAACAAACTGAACATTTCTTATACTTAAAAACACTGAAATGGCTCACGTGAGTTCAAAGTTGAGTGGTTCCTCGTAACTGCCACCAGATGTCTCGTACAGGACGAGTCAATGCGTAGCAACTCCTTAAACCACTTACACTTTCACAGTGCACGACACTTATCACGCACGCGGAGAGTTTCTTTCCGGGCAGAAGCTCATAGGAAGCTGATTTTCTATATTTCAGACCACACTTCTGTACACGATCTCGGACAAACAAAACGTCACTATCGAGTCTTCTTTTCTCTAAATACCCGCATTAGAAATAGTATTCCGACACTATACTAATATTATAAAAATATATTAGTTGTTTTTTGTGTTTTGTATGTGATATGTAAGCTCTAAAATAATTAAAAAACTGCCGTTTTTAAAACAAATTCTAAATCAAATATATTTATTCAATATGGAAGCATTACATTTTATTATTGATTGTCAATTAAAATTCCATTGGTTCTAAAATTAAAGCCTTTGGTCTACGAACAACCGGCGTAAGCAACTTAGCGAGCCTTATTCTTTTTCCTTTAAAAACAAATAGCCTAAAGCAAGCAATTCATAACTAGGGGATGTTGTTAATCAAGTTGTCGTTACAGCCAAAATATCCCAATATACACGAAATGTTTTTCAACAATTTTTTTGAATTCATTAACAGATAATATTGATGAACGTCTTCTGGTGTCGTGTAGGGTAGGATCTTAAACTTGGCTGCAAATAAAAGAAGAGGCAGCAAATCTATGACCCTGCACCCCCCATGACGACCCCATGTAGTCTGTACTCCTCTTATGTTCCTTTAGCCTACTTGAGCGCCTTCTTGTATGACCGTCTAGACCTTGCCGCCAAGAACGGGCCGTAGGTGCCGAGTTACTACATCGGTTAAACTAGGAAACATTTAGCGATCTAGATAGATAAACACTAAATTGCTAACATAAACATAGTAAAATAATTAAGATCGAAACGCGATGCTCATTTAATTGTTTTTTTTATTGCCTACGCAGGCAGACGAACAGCCAGGCCACCTTACGTTAGTGTTATCGCTCTGCCTGCCGAGAGACAGGATGTTAAGTATCGTTTACACAGCAAATACGCTAGCTACCTCGTTTTCACACAACTGCTTTGCGGCAGAAACGCGGTGGTACCAACCCAGACGGTTCCCTATAAAAAGGGGACTTACCACCAGTGGTGAACCTACCAACAGTCGGTTCATTTATTTAATTATACATATATAAACTTTGAATAACTATATAGAACTTGGACTACTAAACAATAAAATAAACAAATTAAAACGTCCATTACCGTCACCAAACGTAAGCGGTAACAATGCGAAAGAAAAATGAACACGTAAACCCAAGGCGCCTCAATTGTAATTACTCGAGACGGGATTTAATTCGATTTGTAATTGTTTCACAACTCCCTCAGCCGTGCGTGGCTTTGAGGTTTTCTCATATATTGTATCGTTCAAAATGGCCGCCCCAATCCATTTATATTCAGCCTAGAGAATGAGGTGAATGAGGCGGGCAGAGCATTATTTACACGAACGAATACAGCCCACTAAATCTTCGACCTTAATGAGGTGCGAGACAAATAGTGCTCTGTACTGGTAGTCTATTAACCGAGTGGTTCCCTTTAATTTCGATAATTAACTTTTATTTTTAATAATACAATTTTACGGAATGTATCGCGTTTAACTACTTTACGATTATTTAAAATTGTAAAGTTTCAAATTCTCCCAGGAATGCGGTCACGGGACCGACTAAGATGTTGGGCGACAAAATGAAATGGTAAAATTGGCTACTGACCCAGGGAAGGGTTCAAAAACGATCGTCGGGGTAATACCACTTCTGTTGCAAATCAGTAATAGGTATACTTGTGGCTTCCGGCCGCTGCGTAAACGAAACGTAACTGTCATGTCTCAGCGCGGCGATCGTCTTACATTGTTTTTCTTATGGTTAGAGCGTCTTTCTAAAAATAATAATATAAATCCTTATTCTATATATCTAACCTTTAGAAATAATTATAAAAACCCTTGTTGCTACAGAATTTTCAACTATTTTTCTTTTTATAAGTTATAAAATATAACTTCACATTATCAGACATTGCATAATATCCTCAACTAAGTTTATGTTAGGTGGAATTCAACTTGCCCATTTAAAATGATTACTATACTAAGGCACGTGCTCAAATTGTAGCTTGAATACACATTTATAGAATACAAATTTATGCTTCAAAAACATCTTTAAAGTTTTTCAACGTACTTTTTAAACACCGATGTAACGAATCACAATTCTTTATTGTTTTGTTAATTACGAGTAACGTTTCATAATCAGGAAGCGTATAAACAATATCGAGTACTAAAACAAACTCAACAGTAACATCGGCTAAGTACTTCAGCCAGCTGCGCCCAACCGGTGTACAATACGGGCCGCTGGTCACGCGACCCTTTGATTTTCCACCTGGTGCCCACTGGAAATAAACTAGACGTGGCGGCAGACGTAGCGCAGCTGCTACGATTCGTAACGCTAGCGTAGCGTTTTGATGTAGAGGCGTAGCGCTCGCGTAGCTCTACGACGTAGAGATGTAGCGTAGAGTACAGAGCGTCAAATGACTTATTCTATTATATATATTGTAACATTTATGGCGTGATTAATATTGTTTTCTTGTAAAGCCTAATTTTTGCATAGAGGTTAATTAGTTTTAATATAATTAGAAGTATTAAGCGCACCCTTCAAGACGAAAAGGTGGAAACTAATTATTGATTACAATAAACTACCATCGTATGAATGATGTTTATAATTTCTTTGTCTTAATTTTTTTATTCTAGATTAATTAGGATGACAGCACCAACCCATTCACAGAAAAGCTTCTACCGCTAACTTTGACAACAACATCTTTTAGCCTTAATTTTCAGATTAATATCTGCAGTTTGTCGTTTTCCTATGGGCAGTTAACTAGTTCACTCCCGATCGATTTGAACGCTAAGAATAAACAGTTTTTTTTGTGTTTCAAATTAAAATAAACAAATAATTAAACGAATTCAAAATATTTTTACATTTCATTATCAAAGTGGACGATTCTTGTTACCTAATTAGATCATTTATAAATATATTTTTGAGCAAATTATTCTGAAAAGTATAAGAATCCATTCAGGATAATTAACAACAAATATAATAATTTCTTGGATCTTGTCTTAGTTTACTATATGAGAGTATGTATAGACATTTATATTATGACATCCCTTTGGTGAAACATTTGACATATCCCGTTACCGATTTATTAAAATAATTCAGTTGATTAAGTTAATACTAAGATTATTTACTGTAAAAACAACATTGACATGTTACAACTATTTTAAATGATGAAATTCAAACATATTTAACAGCAAGAAAGCAGATGCTTTCATTAGCAGAAATATTTATATTTTTATTTAAAACACATATGGTATTATTTATAATTCACAAAAAAGCTATTTTGAATTTTTTAAACATTATTAAACATTAAACAACATTGATGAGTGGAACTTGCCCTTAAATCTATGAGCACATCTCATGCCTTTTTATAATCTTTTTATTCTTGTTTATTAGGCCACCTTCTAAAACAGTTGATATTTATATATATTTATTCTCTTCGCACCCATTTTAGACTGTCATGTGCGACCAACGTCTTTGGCTCTAGTTCCTCGTGAGTTATAATTTAGTAATTGCCATCATCTGGGGTCTACTTAATCGCCTCGCTAAGTAATCCGCTTATACATATATAAGTCTGATTATCCGCTTGTCAACTACATTCACTTCCGTCTTTAGATAGAGAGCATATTTAGTATTACGAACATTTAGCGATAATTACAAAGTGCGGCTTCAAGCACATATTCAATTTTTTTACTCTAAAGCTAAAACTACGTAACTTTAGATAATAAAAAATAGCAAAACATTTAATAATAATTACGTAATAATTAAAGAGTATATAGAAACCTTTCGATATAAATTTCGTTCTTAACTCGTCTTCAATTAAATTACTCATTTCGATCCCAGTCTAACTTTTTAGAGAAACGATATTAACAATGGCCTTCATGTTTCTACATTAGAGTTGTATTGCTTGTTGTAACACTTTGAAACGGATAGCGAAAACAAGTTAAAGCTTTAATCTTAACAAGTTCTGTCGGTTACTTAACAACTGACCTGTTGAACATTTAGTTGATCGTAATATAACTTACATTTTATCTTGTTTACATTATATAACACGTTCTCTGTTTGAACCAAAAATACGTTTATTCTCTTATTTCAGCTTCATCATCAGCCTGTGATAGTCCACTGCTGGACATAGGCCTCCCCTAATACAACCTATCCATACGAGGGTTATGGACCGCATCCCACCACACTGGTCCAACAACAATGAATATTTTTTGAGTCCCTGCAGGATTCGAACCCACGACCTCCGGTTTCTAAAGCACGCGTCCATTCTACTAGGCTACGGAGGCAGTTATATTTTTATGTAAATATGATAAAACAAATATATGATTCGTGGGATAAGAGCCTTTCAAATAATTATTAACATATATATCGTTTACGCTCCATCAATAATATGTCAGTAACCTGATAATGACAAGGCCTAAGCAGGAATCTATTACGCTTAAAGTTTGAGACATACGTTAGAACAAGAATTTTTATTTCTTGTTGGTCCTTGTGACCATGAAAACTTTACATTTCAAAGAAAAGTCAATGATTTGTTTTTTCTATTTAATTGTTTACTTGACATGTATAAGATATATTTTTGGGTTATTTTATTAGCCGCTAAAATTGCAGAACACTATGTCTTAACACAAACCTTTAAGCTTTTTTTATTAAATAGCAATCGTTTTTAAAATAAATGTTAAATTAAAACCAAAATTATTTATATATTAAAAACTTAAAGTAATAACTCATAAATTTTGCTTGTATTTTAAAAAGGTAACCTTAAAAATCTAAGGTTACAAAGACAGATGGCTTAGTGCGAAAATTTCCTAAATTGTCTATATTTGGCGTTCTTAATTATGTTTTAATGCCCTCTTTAGTATGATGTTCGCTTTAATTAAGTTTCAAATACCATATTATTACATGGCAATTAATGGAAGGCTCCATTCTTAATTACAAACGATGAGATCAAGAAAGTAGCTCGTCATAGCAATGAACTGTTAAATTGCTCTTTTATGTCACTAATAACGTGCACCAATTTGCCCACACAGCATAGAAGTCTATTTATTTCCCAAGTAGCCTAATTTTCCAAATAAGAACCGAGGTTCTTATAGGAAAAATTAAAGAAATGTATTTATTACACTTACATATACATATTTACGTAAAATATATTGGTTAGAAATCTTTACCGTCTTGTCTGCACTAAGTTTTTATAAAATACTGATCTCATTTTAAACAAAAGCATTGCTGAAGCAATTAAGTTATAAAACTTTACAAAAATTTACGTTGTTACTTAAAATGTTTATGAAATTTTTATAGCAAATTTAAACACTGCTTTTCCAGTCAAGTATACGGGCAAATATTATTAATAAAAATCTACCGTTCCTGTCTGTTTGTAAAGCTGATAACCTTTTCAATGTAAAATAAGCGTCTAAATAATAAACGTAAGACGTCTAACGTGCTCTTCTATCCAGGCAGCGTTACGAGTAACATAAGTGAAAGCGGTGGAGCGGATTTTCCGACATTAGTACGTTTGTACGTCAGCTTTTAGCTGTTACATCCAGTTGCCGGAGAAGCCTGCAGTGAAGCGTGAACGTTTAGTCATACGAATATTCCTCTAACAAGCAATATAGAACTAATTTTTTGATACCAAGTGAAAACATAAAATATATTTACAAGATAAGATCCGTCTGTTCGCTTCAGTAGTATAATAATCGATTTTGATATTGTCACTGTGATGTGGTAGTAATCGATTTATTTCATATTTCATTTGTTTTTATATTAATATTGTAACATAATCCAATATTTATTTAAACTAGCCAATTTTACAAGTTACAATGGGGTCAGCCTAGCAAGATTTACCTGAATAACAATTTTAAAGCAGAGCGATTGGTATCTGACCTCTTTCGATCCGTGGTGTAAACCGCATTTTGAATATGAATTTTTTGTCTGTAAGTGTGAACTATAATGACCGTTCTTCTCGGTTGTCAAGACCATCTTTGGCATTCGTTATATGAATTCAGTTACTTCAAATTTGTTTTTCGATAACTAATATATCCTAAGAATGCAGTTATCCCTTAGGGATGCATAGGTCAGATACCATGGATTAGAAGCCGAGCTAAAGCCGAAAACTTGGTAAAATTGCTAGGTGAAAGAAAAAATAACGATTGCTAAAGATGGACTTGATAACCAGGACCGACTTTTTTGATGCCCATCCAATGTAGTGATGTACACATACAAATAACACAATCCATTAATGGCACTATAAAACAAAAGATATCGTGATTAAGCAAATTATGGCCTGAATTGACTACTTGATTAAGGTATTTCTATAATAGACACAGGTAAGCCTTATCCAACTGATTTAATTAAGCCGTAACTTAAGTGCTACGAAACAACATATCTTTACATCTTAATGAGTTAAAGAACCTTTACTAAATCAGCAAAGAGTCATGCAGTCAAATAATGTAGAATAGTAAATAAATTATCAAAGATTACTGATTAATTTATAAAGTATTCATCAAAAAATCATCGAAGACTTCTAAAGTGGTTATATAAAAAAGACTGTTAAAATGGTTTTTGCTTTGAATTACTAAAAATAAAAACTCAAATGTTCAAAATTCATCATGATATGATTTTGATCAGGACAACAAAAATTGAACAGTAAATGGGCTTTGTATTTATGGACCACTATTAAATATATACAAATAAAGACAATAAGGAGACGAAAGATTAGATATAAGATTCTAATGGAGAAGGCGAAAGGGGTGGCCTATGTCTAGCAGTTGACCATCATAGGCTGATGATGATGATGATGATGAATAAAGGAAATGTAACATTACAATAACATTGACGATTTATTACGTAACTAGCTAGTGTACGTGATTTTACAGAGTAGAAGTATAAAAAAATATATAGATTTTTTATAACATTAAATTACGCAAAGTCACTTCCAATTATCTTTCACTAAAATTCTTATCAAAATAGGACCAGTCAGTTTAGATATTACCAAATACAAACAGACCGACGGACAAAAATTTAAAAAAACCTTGTTATGTTATATGTTCTATATCACAATGAAATCATTATAAAACGGTTATTTTAATGTCTCAAACAGACACTTCAATTTCATTTATTTGAAATTGATATTGTATAACGAGGCATCTGGTCCAATGGGATTTTTAGAAACAGTGACGTCAGCCGGGCTGACGTCACTCATCGGCAATCATTGAAACTAAACAACTTATAATGAATTTTATAATGAAACAAATAGATTAACACTTTAAATTCTAATAATTAAACACTTATCACAGTTCTATAGTAATGAGAAATTAGAAGGTACTCACAGAATAACCTGCCTCGCCGACAGCTCACACACAATGTGATTTCACAACAAATCCAGCCCTTTTTATATCAAAGTGGCGGTGTTTTAAAGTCATAACACTTTCATATTTACTATTATTAATGGTTTCAATAAACATCTATTCTTGTTTAATTTACTCAGACAATTCCTTAAATAAATCTTAAAAACTAATACTAAAATTAGATTATTTTATTACAGTGTTTAATCAATCAATCAATCAATATCATGTGTTGCATCGAGTTATGTTTAAATAGTTTTAAGTAGTAATTCATTTGTTAATTCTTTAAATGAATTTAGAAAGGTATTCACAATGTCTAAACATCACAATATTAAACACTTTTGATATCTCGCGTTTTAACGGTGTTAGAGGGTAATCGCAAATAAATAGATGAAATTATTTAAACTCGATACAACACTTAAGAATCGATTGTCTATAACATTGATGTCCTAATACAGACTAATTACAATAATTAAATCTTAGCAAGTTAACACTATTTAACTATAAAGTTAATAGTTTGTACTACTCGCACCGACATGTATAATATTTGCTTTTTGAAACTATAAAAAAGCAGGACGCATTGTCAATCAATCAATCATTTATTCGCTTAAACATGGTAAACAGATATACATACAGTCTAGAGTCTCACATGTTTGCCTAATTAGGCATGCGAAAATTAATAGAATAAATAAAAAATAATAAAATAGTATCATTAATATCATTACCTACGTTAAACACTTAGAAAACATTTAATAAAATTCATTAGAAGTAACTGAGGTAATTAAATGACAAAAAGAATTGTAAAAGTGATCATTAAATATAGAGTTAAAAATAACATATTCATTCTTCAGTATCAAATATCAATAATCCAAAAGTGTAATGATGAAAGGTACAGTGCAGATAAAATATAAAAGAATTATTTCTTATAAAGATACTCATTTACGTCATAGAAACATCTAGTCAACAACCATTTTTTGAGTTTGAATTTGAACTTGATAATATTGTTTTCTTTTTTTATTTCAATGGGAAGTTTATTATATATGCTAATGATCATAGCGTAGCAGTTTTTATGAAATAGTGCCGTTTTTGGTATTTTATCTAGGATCAGTCTATTAAAATTTCATGAGCTCCGAGGGAAGATTTCAATAGCCCTTTTATACACACTTCTATTTTTTGGACATGTACACACGTTTCATAAAATATAATGACGGTAAAGTCATAATATTTAGGGCACTAAATAATGGTTAACAAGAATCGAACCATTTAACTCCACGTATTGCCCCGATACATCGTTTTTGTGCTATAAATGCTCTATTTATGTTCGAGCTATTGCCCCAGATTACTAAACCGTATCTTAAAATTGTGTCCATGTACCCATGATAGGCCATAACAGCAGTTCGATCTGAAGATATTCTTCGCAATGTGTTTTGTCATTAATTATATGTGTATTGTAAACAAATATAAGTATAAGTTGAAACTGGTACATTCTTTATGTATTTCTTAGAAAGAAGCATACTTAGAGCCACAAAGCTTAAATGGCGTTGCGCTATTTCTCGTACAATTACACTCTTTAGAGATAATATTCTTTTGTTGTTAAAAAGGCAAAATCTTAAATGGTTGCCTTGAATGGTTGACTACGCAATTTCGTGCAGCTTATTATTAAAACTTTTACCACCAATTCATTAAATTAAATTAAACGTGAGTTCAAAATAAGAAAATATCCAATACTATTTATTAAGAAATTAGAATCTTTGACTTATAATTTAAAACTTTCAATATGCGTAAAACATCAACTAAAAAAAATATCTCAGTCTCAGAATTTAATTTTAACGTAAATTTAAGATATGTATATATTATAAAAAAAGTTCCTTTTAAATTTAAGACCTTACGTTACTACCTTTCATTTTCCAATAAAATAAAAATCATGTGAACTAGTAAGTGCTAATAACACAATATTGTAAATGTTCACCGCCCATAAGTTGTTCAGATTCAACAATACCTTCGGTACATTATCGATTCGAACTTATAAAGAAATATTTATAGCGACTAGAATTTCCTTAAGAAAAGATTCAGAAGTTCGACACATATTTCAATGCTTCCTTTTGTTGGCAGGACTAACAATGGTTGCTGCGGATCTTTAAACGACCCACGCTTTCGGTGGCAGCCATCTTGAGCCTGGAACAATTCTGAAGGTAGGTAAGGTGAATAATGGATATGAGTATATTCGCAACTCATGCTTTTATCGAACCTTCACTGTTTTTTTTTTATAAAAATTAAACAAAAACGGTATAAAACCTCGAATTTCTATTGTTCGTTGTTCATAACTATATTCTATTAAGTAATAGGTGAATATATAGTGATATATTATTACTTTTTACGGATTTTATCGCGTTTATTTTACATATTTAAATTCCCGACGTTTCGAACACTTTCCAGCGGCCGTGGTCACGGGTAGACCCCGTTAGGGTAGTGTATAGTATTCGCGTGAACAAAAGATATAGGTGAATACAAATTTTTGATTTTTCATGTGTTAGATATATAAAGAAAACTTGAAAAAATATCTAGAAGAAGCCATTGCTTTGTTGAGGGATTATGGACTTTATTTTATTAAAATTAATCTAAGAGGTAAAACCAAAGCACTTTCGGTACTTTAATTATATATTTCTCTATGTCAATAGCCTTGCAAGTTATCCAAAGTTTGATTTGTAAAGATAAGATTTTTAAGGGATTGCGAACGAAGACCCACCATTGCCGTAAACGGTTGACTTATTAAGGTAAATGTAAACCATATTTTATTAGATATTTGTGTCGCCGATATATGAGAGATAATTTATACTATACATAGACATACATAACTAGCAATGCTCGCTATGTTTTCTAAAGCTTAATAAATGCAGTAAGCTACTTTAACTATAATATGTTTATAAGTTCTACGTATCGATATGAAAATTTTGTATTATTAAATTTCACTACGTTTGGTGTTTGGTAAGAAATTTTAAAAATCAAGTAGAGTTGTTTATCATCATCATCACCATCATTTTTAGTCCACTACTGAATATAGGACTCCCCTACTGCACGCGTCCTCCATCAGGGGGTCTCTGGACCGTATCCCACCACGCTGGTCCAACGCGGGTTGGTGGGTGGACCGACTTTTTATATGCCTGTCTTATGCATGGATCACCTTACTTTTTAGACAATTGGGTGATCAGCCCTCATTGCCCTAAACAACTAGGAAACAACAATGAAAATTTGTTTAGTCTTCGCAGGATTCGAATCCGTGGACTCCGGTTTCTAAAGCCCACCCCCCTACCATTAGGCTACGGAGGCAGCTAGAGGGAGAGTTGTTTATAAATTTAACGTATTACTGAACAATAACACAAAATTTAATTAAGCGACAATACAATATTTCCAGATCCTGTGATAATAATTGTCGTTCTGTTATTAAAAATGCAAAAATGATCATATCGTCTTTATTAAGGGTGAATAGATAAATTAAGTTTTAAAGAAACAGCTTTCACTACTCTACATTATCCGATTTAATGAATAATTAAACAGTATTGGAGATTCTACGAAATTTTAATACCGTGCACGATTTTATGCTCCACGTTGTATTGTTACGTAGATTTTCCGATAGAATTTCCAAAACTGTTATCATAATTTGTGCACATTATTAATTAAATTACTTATACAAACATTACATAATTACTTATGGTATATACATATTTATTAGGTCAACGCGGACGAATTTCGACCTCTAGACGGATTGAATTTTTAATGATTGAAAATGTGAAGTGAATATTTTCATATCTTTGGTCCCTTTTTTATTGCCAACTATGGCAGTCAGGCACTCCCAACGTGAGACATAGGATGATATGTCTCCTTTACCCAGTAAAACGCTGGCTACGGTACCCTTCAAACCGGAACACAATAACATTTTACACAATGCTGCTTGCGGAAATAGGTGCCGTGGTAGAAACGACCCAGACGGCCCACTGTAATAGGGGACGTACCACCTCCAGGTCCGGTCCTATGTGCGTTTTTTAAATACTTGTTTACATTTGGGCGCTGTGAGGGCATCAAATGTTCTAAACCTTCAGGATCGTTTATTTAAGAGCACTGTATTTTGTAGTGAATAAAAGTAGAAAATTCTCTGTTAAACTAATTTGTCAGAGATATCTTTAGTAGATTCATCATCATCATCATCATCAGCCTGTGATAGTTCACTACTGGACATAGGCCTCCCCTAATACACCCCTAACCATTAGGGGGTTGTGGACCGTATCCCACCACGCTGGTGCACCGACTTTTATATGCCTATCCGATGCATAGATCATCTTACTTTTCAGACGATTGGGTGATCGGACCAAAATGCCCTAACCAACTAGGAAACAGCAATGAAAATTTGTTGAGTCCCCGCGGGATTCGAACCCACGACCTCCGGTTTCTAAAGCACACGCCCATACCACTAGGCTACGGAGGCAGTTTTAGTAGATTATAATTTCCTATGATGAGCGTTAAACATATCTTTAATAGTATCAGAAAAGAAATTATTTAGGAAAATTTTATGACAAATTAAAGTTAAACATAAAAAATGTACTAGACCAGTATGTTATGAATTAAAATTTTATTATCAATGTTCAACTTTTTAAAACTTGCATAACCACACGTTATTACTTACTGAATGTAATTTAAGGAATTCTTTTTTGGTGAGATTTCACGAAAAACATACAAATAAGGTATAAATTTCTAAATTTGCTTCCTGTGTTTTACCTAAAAATAAACGCTTTTAAGTTCACTTATAACTGTAGGTCCTATTTATACAATTAAATGTCCTAATTATGCAACTTAAAAAAACATCTGCGTTTTGTCTTAATGTTATTATTATATGCAATTGTTCGGCTACTTCTTTACCTTATTTACAATATCGAGTCAATATTTTATTCTGTCAATTTCCTTAAATTAAAAGCTTGGACTTAAATTGAATCTGAAACTACTTGCAGTAAATTTTTACAAAGGTAACCAATTATTTAAAAAAATTACAAAGTAAATTGTTTTACTACGTTAAATTACATTTTAGTCATAGTAATATGAAGCCTCATAGTTAAAATGTTTAATTAATATGCATAAAAAGTAACATATTTGTACGACACGTTACCTACGTTGTACAATAATAAAGTGTTATTTTCCAGAAAATTATTCAAAATTGAGGAGTCGTTTTGTAGCTCGTCCAAAAGCTTCAAATTATAAGACATTTCCAAATGTTACGGTATCATGGAATACTCTCGTATCCGGTAGTTTGGCAAATTCCCAACAACCATCGAAGTTTGCTTACCGAATGCTAGACACGTTTCCGTTTTCCCCTTCTATTCGCGAGTTCTATGAGCTTAAAGAGTTTTGTTCGATACTTTGAATATTCCGACTTCAAGTTTCTAAACCTTTTGGCATTAAGGCGATCGTTACCATCACCACGTGTGGAATAAATATTTGTTGACTATTTGATATCTTAGAAAAAATAAAATTTTTGTGTCTGTTTATTACAACCGTTTTTAAATGATAACATTGTGATAAAGAACCGATACAAATAACTGCCTCCGTAGCCTAGTGATATGGGCGTGTGCTTTAGAAACCGGAGGTCGTGGGTTCGAATCCGGCGGGACTCGACAAATTTCCATTGTTGTTTCCTAGTTGGTCAGGACAATTTGGGCCGATCATCCAATTGTCTGAAAATTAAGATGATCCATGCGTCGGATAGGCATGTAAAAAGTCGGTCCACGCACCAACCCCCATTGGACCAGCGTGATGGGATACGGTCCAAAATCCCCTAATGAATAGGGGTGTATTAGGGGCGGCCTATGCCCAACAGTGGACTGCCACAGGCTGATGATGATTATGATGACATATAACAAAACAACATTCTGGCTGATCTAACATGAAAAATCTAGCTCTGGAATAGGCTAGTCCGATTTTGCCGGACTTCGAGTGGAGGATACTGGAAAAAAAATTGGCAAACATAAAACGAGAATTAATGATTTGCCTAACGGTAAAATTAAATGGTGCGTATTTTGCTTTGCAACACAATTCATATAGTCTTTTATACACATTCAAGAAAAAAAAAGTCATTTGCCATAAAATCTAATTGTGCCATGAAATAAAAAAGGTCTTTATTTGTAGATAATTTAACAATCAAACTATGACAAGTTTTAAAAAAAAATATTTAGGCCAGTAATATTAGTTTTGCAAATCATCAAACTTTTTGAGGAGTGTTAACGAGTAAAAAACCAACCAACTCTATTAGAGAAGTAAATGTTTTTCATTTATAGCAAATACAATTTATTATTGGTATTCTCTTCAATAGAAAATAATCAGACATATAAAAACATATAGACGAACAAATATTTTTCAAAAAAATAATTTTCAAATATGGTATTACAAACTGCTTTAATTTTATCGTTTTCTTGACATTAAACATGCTTTATTTCGATACAACCTGCCGTTTGAATTTCCATTTCACGTTATTTTGGCCGATTTCCAAGGGTGCTTAAAGTTCCTTTCACGGTACGCGCCTTAAATCCTTTTCGCCGCAACTGTGAGGAAACTTAGGACTTTTGTCGTAACGATCCGCATTTATCTTCAACGTTTTAGGTTTTCTCACTTTTATTGATGACACGTTACGGATCTCTTATGCCTCTTTGAAAACTTCTGAATTTGTGTATAATTTTTTAATTTGTCTCTTCAGTCATATTTCACACAGCATCATCTAGTCCCAATCAAAGCAAAGCTTGTAATATGTAATCAAGATAACTGATAAATACATAGAATTAAAATTTCGACAGATAAGACGATTTTGATAAATGCAAACATTTTATTTGGAAATTAATATGTATGAAATAATACCATCAACCAGAACAATAAAATCACTATGTTTATCACACAATATTTTTCCCGTGATGAGAATAAAATCCATACCTCATGACGACATAGATTGCGCCACTAATAAATTAGTAATTACTTCATTGTAAACTATAAATAATAATATTTATAGTTTACAATGAAGTTATTACTTTTAAAAGTATAATCTTAATTGATTACTGCCATACGATTTATGCAAATTCTTGATGCATGCTATTCCGTGTTAAATGCACCAAAGCCGCGGTTTACTTCGAGAGATATCAGCTCACGACACATCTACTGAGTAATTTAACTAAGTGCAACATAGTGACGACCTGAATGTCATAATATTAATGAGATACTGCGGCATTCAACCAAGCCAGTACCTGGGTTAGAAAAAACATACATCTAGCGAAATAATTTGAATCTTTCTTTAATGTAATGTACAAAATTTTAAATATGTTTTTTTACGACATTACTCTTTATATGATAACTGTTAATAATATCACATAAAATCAAACGAAAAAATTTTGATTGAAAATCAATTCATTCATTTTATTTCCGTCGCTTTTTAAAGATTGGCCTTTAACTCGAGTAAAAAAATATGTAAAAACAAAGTAAATCAGAAGTGCCCACTTTCCGCTGCATTTAAAATATGTAAAGTCTGTAAACTCGATGGGAAAATGTATGAAAAAATAAAGCGAATATTTATTGTACATCTAACGCTACGTTGAAAAGAATTATAATGCCATAAATAAAGTTTGGCCACAATGTTATTCGCAAACGTAACATTACCCCGGCAATTTACTCTCAACGGATTACCTTAATTTACACTTAGAGCGCGATCCGATAGCAAATTTGCCACCAATTTCTGTGTATTAACACACATATCTCGCAAATTTACTCTGCGGTCGTTTCAGGAATGACATCAAAATGATATTGTTTGTCATTTTAGCGCATTATTTTGTTATTTTAGTTATTAATGTGTTTAGAGGTCGTTATGAGGCATAAGTTATATCTAACATCATGGTTGGACTTAATTAATATGGTAGAAGGCTATAAATATCCTTAACTATAAAATGTTACGACAATGCAACCAACCAAGCAAAGCTAAAAACGATAAGCTTTAAAACAAACGGTTAAAAAAGCCATGACAACCCGTTATTCTTTCACTGCAAAAACGGACCTCATTAAAAAGCTAGAATTCACTTCAGAAGTGATACTTCTTTAGGCGCATGAGGGAAAATTGTTAAGGACGAAACGAAATTCAGCGGTACGAAAATGTGCAGTTTTTTTCGAAGAAGTGGGAGAAAGCGATTGAGACCGATTAAGAGAGAGTGAGAAATGGAGATCTTACCACGAGCCAAATAGCCATGGAGTGAGAGTAGGGAGCAAGCAAGTGTGAAAGATGGAGAGAGAAATTAAGATGACACAAAACAAAACGGATTTTTCTTTAATTTGTCATTTGAGATCAATAAATTGTTTTGCAATATAAAATAATAATAATCATCAGCCTGTGTTAGTCTACTATTCCCATTGGCTCATTACCTAATGTATGCCCTCTCATTATTATTTTTTGGACTACCACCCTTTTGGTACCCCACGCTGGTCCAATGGGGGTTAGTTGGTAAATAACTTATAAATTATTGTCACGAAGTTTTAGTTTTAAAATAGAATCTCTATAGTAGTAGTTGATTTACAATGATTTTGTTTTAATTTAAATTCAGGTTAGGTATTTTTATTATTTTCAATTAATCAAAGGGATTTTTACTTTTATTCATCATCTGACATTTTAATTTATTATTTTGTAAACAATGTAAAATAAATGTGTTTAAATATTTTTAACTCTCCATTTAATTATTTTTATTTTTGTTTGCCGAAGAAGTTTCACTTCAGACATGTGTACTGTGTAAGCACACACTTTTTTATGCTTCTATAGATTCAACTTGAAAATTTTTAAATTTAAGATTAAATGTTTAAATGGCCACTTATAAAGAAAATACATGTAATAATGCGTCATTTGATACAATATGCGTCAGATGGGCATGTAAAAAGTCTGCCTATCGACCGCCCTACCGTCTATGTCCAGCAATGGACTAACACAGGCTGATGATGACGTTTAACTTCAAAAATAATACTTACTAAAAACAGGAAAGTTACACGGTACAAGAATTATTGAATGAAGCTTTCTTGTCGAACTAACACATTGAATGTCAAGCATTAGCTTAACATTTTTTACATAAGAACCTTATTAGATTTCCTTATGTAATTTAACAAAAAATTAACAGCGTCGAATTAAAATTCGAGCCTAGGCCTAGCCTACAAAAATATAACAAACCACTTTATTTTTATTTTTTTATAACGGCCCAAGCTAAAATCTACCTTCCAACAGGCTCTCAAAGCTATAAGTTATTCGCTGACGCAGTAGGCCTGCATAATGTTTTACGGGCTCCTTAATGGCAGCCCGATAGCATTTAATACAGAGGAATTTAATTAATAAAACTTACTCACTGATTTAATAAAAAATTGCATTGAGGACCAGGAAGTGTACAAGTAGTTATACTCTGCAGTAGAAAATCTCTATTAGCTTAATTATAAAATTGATTTTTTTTTAAAATATATAGCTTACAAAAATCAGTATTAACAAAAAGAAATACCGCGGAGTTGCTTGCCGGTTTCTCCCTGGACTGTTTGTGGAAAGTTTTTGACTATTGTATCTGCATAGTAAAGTGTATGTGATTATATGTCACTAACATTAAATATTAATGTTTACACAATAACTCAAAAATATTATATGACAATTACAGCATAAGTATTTTCTGCTCCACGTAATACGTCGCAACATACAAGTACACAGAACTAAAATCTTTCGAGCGACCTGTCCCAATTTCCTTTGGCCCGCTCCATTGACTAATAGTAACCAAATTATAGATATTCAATAGGAATTCCGCCATCTTTCGATACAGATAGTTGCCCGCGTAATTTCCTTAACCACGAACGACCTCTTCTCGGGCCATTTGAACCGTACGGAAGTTATATATCGACGGACCTCGTCTAGAGATCCCATTTTATTATTGACCCCGATGTTTAAATGTTATTACTTCGATTTTACTTTATTTTTATTGCTAAACAGAATTGAATTTTTTGTTTATGTATACATTTGTTCGTTATTTATTGAAAATTCTAAATTAATAAATTTTTCTACTCTAATGTGGCAAATCTATCTTCTATCTTGTAATTATCATCATCGTAAAGAACCTTAACAGTCCACTCCTGGACATAGATCTTTCTTAATGAACGCCAAGGCACTAGATACTCTATTGTTGGCCATCTAGAGGCTCAGTGTGAAGCAGGAAAGTTTTTCTCGTAGGCCACATGCTCACACATATTGTTTTCTAATACACACACATTTGTTTTACCACGCTACATTTGTGACTTTAAAAAATTATCGTTGCAAAGCAGATATGTCCAAGAAAGCAACTTATGATTCAGGCAATAGCTACTGTGCTTTTTATGATGGTCTAAGACTCTGTTGTAAGAGCTTTTAACCAGCGTTTTATAGGTAACTCTCAGACAGCTTAATTTATTTCGACATCTTTAATAAATATTAATAAATTTTACTCAAATGTATTCAGAAACTATACAAATTATATACTTAAACCTTCCGGAAAAATGATTCTATCTATTAGTGAAAACCGCGTGACAATTTGTGCTGTAGTGTTTGAATTTATCACGAACAGACAGACAGATAGATGCGGCCGGGGAATTGGTTATAGAATATTAGTTGGTTTTAGATACACATTGATTACATAATTATAATAACAGTAGCACAAAAATCACAAGGTTTGTGTGCTAATGCTAAAACGGGGTTAAAAACATACATGAATTTTAATTCCATAACACCAAAAGTCATAATCTACGGTAGAGTAACAATTTCATTATTACGATAGTGCAAAAGTTTTCTTTCTTAAAAATAAAATTAATAATTTGTAAAAAATATGCATAAAATTATAATGATTTCCTTCGTCCGTTTTATCTATCAGAATTTCACAAAGGGACTATGCAATGCAATGACGCGGTGAGTTCAACGGAAAGCTGTTAACTTGTTTATTGCTCTAATGGTGTGGTACATTTGCGGACTGGAGCGGAAGAGGGATTGTCTAACGTGACGTGATGAATTATTATGCAGTTATTTGCTAGGGTTGACGATCATATAAATTATGTAAACAAATAATAGTAATTTTATTTAGCATTTATTTCTTTTTTAAATATAACGTTTCTGTGTGGCTTAGTATGTTATAATTTTAAATCTTGCTTAACATTAGCCGATCATAATATTTTCTGTGTTAATGTAAAGTTAATGTCTTCATTATCATCATCAGCCTGTGACAGTCCACTGCTGGAAATAGGCATCTCCTAATACACCCGGTGGTAGGTCCCCTGTTTACAGGAGACCGTCTGCTTGGGTACCACCGCGGTGCCTATTTCCACCGCAAAGCCTGCGTATGCAATAAAAAAAAAACACCCTTATACATTAGGGGGTTTATAGACCGTATCCCATCACGCTGGTCCAATGCGGGTTGGTCGATGGACCGACTTTTTACATGCCCATCCCACGCATGGATCACCTTACTTTTTAGACAATTGGGCGATCGGCCCAAATTGACAAACCAACTAGGAAACAACAATGAAAATTTGTTGAGTACCCGCAGGACTCGAACCCACGACCTCCAGTTTCTGAAGCACACGCCCTTACCCCTAGGCTCGGAGGCAGTTAATGAACCAATTCGAAAATATAAGTTAAAAACTTTTATTATCGTTGAAACAAAAATAACCTTTGTGAAACATTACTTTGAAATTTTCCATTAACATGTGTTGCGTTGTGATATTTCAGTGAATTTCACGAATATTAATGTTTTAAATAAACTTTATGACATGTAACAAGAGCGGGGGACAGTTGTCCAAATTATTTTCCAAGCCGTAGCGCCGGAAAACAATGAAACGTAACAAGTTTTGATGTTGATCGTTGCATTAAGTTGAGTATTCCGTTTGTGACATACGGATAGTTTTTAATGAAAATGTAAATATTTGATTAAATTCAAGTTATTTTGTTTTAGAACAATAAAATTCAGCAGACAAAAGAAAATTGAGGTGTATAGTTATTAAAGAAAGATATAGATGTGGTCTTTAATATTAAATAGTTCTACCGGTGGTAGGTCCCCTTTTTACATGAGACCATCTGGGTGAGTACCACCGCGGTGCCTATTTCTGCCGCGAAGCAGTAGTGTAAAAACACTGCTGTGTTCCGATTTGAAGGGCACCGTAGCCAGCGTATTTACTGTGTAAACAAGACTTAACACCCTACGTAGGCAGCGCGTTGGCGATACCGTTAGGTGGCCCTACTGTTCGTCTGCCTGCGTATGCCATAAAAACAAATAGTTCTTCTTATGTCAATTAGACGGCTATAGCAACTTTTGCTAATAAAAATTTATGCTTTTTGCAGTCATATATTTTAGTAACTTGGATTTTTCTGAAAATTTAATAATATATATTTGATACACTACAACTAAATAATTATAACTCTGAACAAACAAATTAAAATTCGTTATAGAAAGTAAGTAAATATAATTTTTTTCCACTTGCAAGATATTGTAGAATACCCCGTGTATTCTTTTAATTAGGCCGAATTTTTAATATAGTTGTTAGTTTAAGGGGATATATTATTGAAATATTTTTCGAAAGTTTTTATAGTTATTACGTTGAAGTTACGATAACGCTTCGTGTCCTTTATGCATCTGTAAACCAGCTGTGAAATAATATGTTAAATATTAACCACTCGCAATGAGCTCCATTTCACGTACATGCGTTTACTCTGCTAAATTTATGATGCATTAAAGTGCCTTTCTGCAATGCACACTTCCTACTTTAATGAATTATGCTTTTATTCACTCGACTTTAATTGAAGATGATTAATGTTTATTAATTTTTAAAAACCATACTGAGTAAAACTTTCTTACAGTTTATTTAGGTAATTGGTAATATAAAAATATTTATGAGGCTGATAACCGACCGGAGAGAGATAAGGCGCGGGATCGACTTATCACATGCCCATCCGACGCATGGATCATCTTACTTTAGGAACAATCGGGTGATCAGCCCGCATTGCCCTAACCAACTAGGAAACAAATTAAGACCCCTTTTTACATGGGATCGTCTGGGTGGATACCATCACGGTACCTATTTCTACCACAAAGCAGTATTGTGAAACCACTACTGTGTTCCGGTTTGAAGGGCACCGTAGCCAGCGTATTTACTGGGTAAACGAGACTTATCATCACACTTAACATCATGTCTCACGGTAGGCAGCGCGATGGTGATACCAATATTGCCAGTGTCTATGGGTGTCGGTGACCACTTTCCAACAGGTGGCCTGACTGCTCGTCTGCCTGCATCGGCAATAAAAAAAATAAGAAAACCGTTGAATCTCTGCAGGATTCGAACCCACGACCTCCAGTTTCTAAAGCACACACCTTTACCACTTGGCTATATAGGCGTTAATTTCTGATAATAACGAAGTAATTCGTCGAACGTACAGTGATGTTATTGTTCGTGTGTTGCTTAGTGATTGACATCTCGATAACAAGAATATATAATAAGGACGCTAGATGTAAGACGGCCTTTTTTACGGTCGGTCCGTGTCAACAACTGCTTTTCCTATAGGCAGGGTGTTTTATTTGCTTTTTGATAAAGGTCTTGATTATCCTTATATATAAAAAAAAACGATATTACCTATACTATAATTGTTACAAGAAACATTGCATGTATTTAGTTAATTACGAGTTTATGTAGCTAGTTTTCAACGTATATATTATCACATGAAATATATTTAGTTCAAACATCAATGATTTATATAGCTATACATGTTTAGTACCTCTCAAATCGTGTCTCAAAGACTACATCCGTGTCAAGGAAATTATGCGAAGGAGCGAGTAATTATGCTGTAAGGCATTCAAAGGCGTTACTTGGGAACTAATAAATTAGTTAATGGAGCAAGCCGTTATTGGCTTTGGCGCTTTTTTAATTTAATTGAAAATAGCTGCAGCGTTAATGCAGTGAACGTATCGACTTTTTCTTAAATATCAAGATAATAGAACTTGTTCTGTAAAATTTTTGGCCGCAATTTGTTAAATTAAAAGATTATTGTATTAAATTGGAATAGTCAATAACTTACATTATTTGGTTATAGATTTCACGTTTTATTCTATTTTGTCACAAATGGAATGAAACTGATCTATTCATTACATCTGCGTTGCGACCTTGCGAAGTCACGTAGGAAAAGAAGAGCGACATACGTAATTTCGACATTCCTCTACTCTCACCTTGGTTCCGGAGGACAGAGATGACATCGTTAAGGTTTACCTTAATATCACTGATAAAAATATAAAAAACATGTTTTATAAAGATAAATTTAGTGATTAAAAATTGAGTTTTCGTTCAATTTATTTTACACAACAGTATATCTCTTGTGTAAAATAAATTGAAGCTTTTTATATGAAACTTAAGGTAATTCAATCAACACCTGAAAATTGATATTCTACAATGATGAAGGTAATATTTTAATAATCTTATTGCTTTATGAGTATTAACGTGTTATTGATATTGCATTACATAGATATCACTACCATGAATGATTATTTATCATGTTCATTTCACATAAAGCTAGTACTTTTATTATTATAAATTGAAATACAACAGTAATTTCTGGTACAAAGCAACAAGCAAACTCCTTTGAACTGAATTCGCGTATCTAAACAATAGATTGCGCCATTCGGGAGTGTTAGCACAGTGTTTACGAAAAAGCGCTTTTACTATAACAGACAGGAAGACAGGTGTTTCAAAGCGTTAGGTGTTATAAGCTAGGCTTAAATGGGAACGGTTGAATCTCACAGTGATGTAGTGTAGGTTACAACAGTTTAGGATTAGTTTACTTCAATTTTAAAAACAAATGGGAAATATTAGTTTTATTAAATATAATTGTACTGAAATATTTACCTTATTCTTATCTTACTTATTTTATTTATGAATAAGAGATAGTTTTTAAGATTTCGGAATTAATAAAAAAAAGTATCAAATTAGATCAAAAATATTTTATTGAGAAATTTTTATATACGTTCAGTTGGTTCTTGCAAAGAAGTCGGAGATAAATATAGCCTTTGTCAGTAATAATGTCGTTTTTGAAGTTAGTCGAAAAATTTCTTCTTAATTCGTTAATAAATAAATAAAAATTATATCTCCTCTGTATAATATTAACGTAGATGAAGGCCTTAAGCATATTTTTAGTATAGTGAAATTATCTAGAATTTGCTTTAACTGAAAACAAAATTTATGCTAACGTTCCGTTGGTTATTTGATACATTAAAATAATTAAATAATTCTATCTTGATGATGTATATTTCACATAAAAATATCTCGTAAGTTATAAGTAAAAATTATACCCAACCAAATAAATTTTACGTTACATGCATCAAAGGTTATGTTACAAAAAGATGTCTAATAAAGCAAAACAAATTTAACTATTTGCTTCAGAATCTTCTGTTCAATTACCTTAATATATAAGGTAAAATATTCCAATAATATTTTGGGTCTTCAATTGATATTATTGAAACGGCAACTGAATCCTAAAATACTTTCAGGTTTTGCGAACTAATCAAGTTTATGTCCATGTGCCTTACATTAATGTTGTGTTAGAAAGGTTAATTCCCAAATATTTTCTACTCGGATTTTGATTTGTATATATGAGTTCCAAATATTAATAACTGATTAGAAATTCGAGCATTAAATTCCTTCTATTGTATATAAATTATAATACCAAACCTGAAAATTATAGTGTAAGTCATACATATTTCATTTTAAAAGCGTTTACGGTATTATTTGCGGAAAAGATATTAATCACATGTCAAAAAATATTTCAACGAACCGCGAACACGGCCGTTTAACTTTTTGTTAATTTCGCAAATAAATAATTAATGAATTGAACGGATTAACACTTGATCACTTTAACTTTGCACTGTAATGTAATGATAATGCGGTATATTTAAGTTTTTCATATTGGCAACACAAAATTGATGAAGGTTATTTTTATATATTTCTCACAAGCGTTCCGTCCCGGCTTTGCACGGTGCAAATATCTTCTGTACATGTTTTTAAGTAGCAGAATATAATTTTTTATTAAGATTAAAGATAATTAATGGACAGTTTTTAAATATATCCACTTTGTTTAAGTTGAGATTTCTAGGAATGTCAATTTTATTTCTTAATTATAAATGACGCTTTTTTTATTTAGTCATAATTTTTTTCTAAAAGTTGAGTATTTTTTGCGTAATATAGTACATACAAACATACATGCAAATTTTCAAGTCTATAAAATTCTTCCTAAGATTTGTTATTTTGCCATTTATGCCACGAATGCCAGGAATTTTGTCAATTTAGTTGAAGTCCCTGTGCGATAAATTTTTGTGTGTTATATATTTTTATGCTGGCTCATGGTGAGCTCGTGACTTTAAAATTTGTAATAATTATTATGTGTATTATTTGTCATGTAGAAATGTAAGTGACTTATAGATCACGAGTTTATTTTTATAAAATTGTTAAACAATTATCACTTACATAACTGTATAAGTAACTACTTACATCACCATAACTTTATTTTAGTTAAAATTCGGATCAATTTAGCTCACCTCTGTTTTCGTACCACTACAGTTACTATTAGTTCAGCTTGCTCACAACTTTTTTAAAAGTTTAAAGATCTAAATCATTTCATCTCCATAAATGAAATTTATCAACTATTTTTTTATAAAATTTTCCGCTAAATGCAATGAAACAGACAGACCTGACTTTAGTTACCAATATAAAATATTGAACCATGCACATTTAAGGCTATTTAAAAAAAGGGTTCTGTAATAACAAGCATTAGTAATACATGTTTTTAATAAAGAAAATATGTCAATATAATATAAAAGGTTCGATACATAAACGGTTAACTCACTGAAAAACTCTTCCTATAATTGAGCTGACGGAACACATTTTCTAAGCAATTACCGATACTCGTACAGACTTCCATCTTTCTTGTTAAACCAACTTTGACTCGAGAAATTTTCGACTGTTGTTGAGGAACGTAAAATTTCCCCACACGTTAAAGTCTTACACTTCCTCTTATATTCTGAGTTAATTTGTAATTCAACTCCTACACTTGCACTAGGCCATGATATTTTGTTATATAATAAATAAATGTAGAATTTAAGAACTAAGGTTTTCCATAAAAATTTGACCGGTCTTAAAACCGAGCAATATTGTTATCTTATATATATATATATTACTTCAAAACATTAGCTTTGATTTTATATTCGTTGTATTTTATACATCCGTCACTGTAATTCTTAGCAGTAGTTTGGGTCGTGTCCCTCACTTACTTAAATCAGTTATAATTTCTATTTAATTTAATTACACGCTGTAAATTGCAGGCGAAAAAAAAATCATAAATTAAAATATATATCCGTTCTTTTCTTGAAGTTTTAATAAACTTAATATTTGCTTTGTGTTCGAAGTACCTTTTCCTGGTGGTAGGTAGGTATTTACAGACAGCCGCCTGGGGCGATAGCACCGTGGTGTCTATTTCTGCCGCAAAGCAATACTGTTTTCCGGTTTGAGGGCAACGAAGCCAAAGCACTTACTGTCACGGTCTCTGGGACTCAAAGACGCGTAACATCAATGTCTATGTCTTACAGTAGCCAGTGCTCTAGTCATATTGCCGATGACCAGGGGCGTAGGTGACCACTTGCCATCAGGTGGCTCAACTGCTCGTTGGCTTTCACATGCGACAAAAAATCAGCCTAAAATAGCTAAACAGTCCAACCAGGCTACGTTATTGTCTTTGTCATCTTGTATAACATTTTGATAAACCATTAGATTATTAAATTTTAAGACCTTGCGTATGTAAGGTTTACAAAACTTTGCTTTTATGCTTATAATTTCACCTTTAATATTTTAATGCTTGATGTAATAAATGGTTTTATAATTAAGTAGATTTGGCATTATCTTCCAACCTCGATGTCCAACTTAATGTAAATACGGTGAGATTAGCAAACGTTTTAAAAGATTAGCCTTAACCCAAACCCTTATTATTAAAACAGAACTCAACGAAAATTATGTTCTTAATCCACTTAACAGCATAGCCTCTCTTCCGCTTCGATATTTGTGAATAATTGTTAATTATATGATCAATTATTTGAGCCTTAGGTGTATCGTGATAAAATCATCAATTTTTTTAGGCATTCATCATCATCATCATCATCGGCCTGTCTGATAGTCCACTGCTGGAAATAGGCCACCCCTGATAAACCCCTATCCTTTAGAGGTTTAGGACCGTATCCCACCACGCTAGTCCAATGCGGTACGCAATGGTGTACTGGTGGTAGGTCCCTCTTTTACAAGGGAACGTCTGGGTAGGTACCACCCTGGTGCTAATTTCTGACGAAAACAGTAGTGTGACAACACTGCTGTGATCCGCTTTGAAGGGCACCGTAGCCAGCGTATTTACTGGGTAAACGAGACTTAACACCCTATGTCTCACGGTAGGCAGCGCGTTGGCGATACCACTGGCATTGCCAATGTCAATGGGCGTCAGTGACCACTTCCCATCAGGTGGCCAGGCTGCTCGTCTGTCTGCCTAGGCAATAAAAAAGTGCTAGTTAGTATGTGGACTGACTTTTTACCAGCCCTACCGACGCATGGATTGTCTTACTTTTCAGATGATTGATGATTGCTGATCGGCTCTAGTCTCACCAACTAGGCAACAACAATGAAAATTTATTGAGCCCCCGCAGAATTCGAACCCACGACCTTCGGTTTCTAAAGCACACGCCCATACCTTTAGGCTCCGGAGGCAGTTAAGTTGTAAGTTCAGTGGATAAAAATTAGTTCAATCAAAACAGTTCAATGATATCGTACAAATTGTTAATAACTACCGAAAAACGCTTATAATAAACCTAATGTATGTGCAAAAAAATATAAATGATTTTCGCAGACACTGTGATGCACATAACATAAATACTAGAAACAAACATAACTTAATTCTTCCAGGAACTAGACTGCGAAGAATAAGTAAATCTTTATGGATAATGTATACGCTTTTACAACAAAATCCCAGTAAACGTTCAGAATTTAACTGTTAATAAATTTTAAAAAGTAGTAAAAGAACGTTCATGTGTTAAAGGTTATTATAACATATATGAATTTATAATGATAACAAAGCCTGGTAATGGAGTGCTCGCTCCAGGCTTTTTCAAGTATAATATAAGTATGATGGAACTGTATGTAGCTCGTAAGAAAATTTATATGTATACATCTGATTATTTTAAAAGATGACAAAATAGGCCGGCGAAGTTTCTTTCGCCGGTTCTTCTCAGGTCGGAGGCGTCCTATTCCGAACCGGTGGTAGCGTCCTTAACTATCAATAAGCGAATGTTACACTTCTATATTGAATAAAGATATTTTAATTTGAATTGAATTGAATTTAAATTTATTTTATAAGTGTGTCTTTTATCTTTGAAATGATTAACTGGCGGTTTATAAAGAAGGGAAAAAATTGGGGATAATAAAATGACTAAATATGGTACTTTTATTTTTCCCCAAACAAGATAAAAACCTAAAGCAGGAATTTGGCAATAAAAAATTTCGTCAATAAGAGAAAAAAGCAAAGTGATAAAAGAATATTACTAAATGTTAACATGCACCTACCGACCGACCAAAACTAATTTCAAATTACAAGTTTAAATATTTTTTATTCTAACAGTTCATGAATATGTACTAGAAACAAAAGCTTATCTTTTAACTGTTTTTAAAGTAACTATTTTTTACATTTTGTTATATTAATTGACACTAATTTTAGTTCAGTTTTATATTTTGGTTTTAATTTAGACACAGACTGTTTTAATTGCTAATTGTATCATAAGACATTTACCATCCGACTTTTTTTTTATTTTGATAGTTAAATAACATGCAAGAGCACTTTTTATAATCTTTTATATGCGCTGTGCACATATCGAGTGCTAAGTGTTTCATTTTGAGGCATTTGAAACTTAAAACAAATGACGGCTATCGGGTCATTCCAATTGCACGTCACGTAGATCAAGCGAGGCCGCAATTAGCGCTGGACAGCTGGCTTCGGCGAGCAGAAGCTGTTGTTTGCGAACTTTTATTACCCCCCTATACTATTGAGTATTTTTCATTGTTTGTACTGTCATCTTCATTAAAATCGATGTTGAAACATCTTGAAGGTGCAATAAAACGAATACATGTTTTATGTCTGTAAAATATATTTTGAAATAAGTTATTATGAGGAAAAATTAAACAGATACTTTCACAGAAATAAACTTTCGTTCACTTAGCCATTTTAATTTTATTTCATGCTGATTTACTTGAAAAACAGTTTTTACGCAGAGCGACTGGCATCTCACCACCACTGCTCCACAAGGATAAACTGCATTCTAAGGATGAATTAGTTGTTAGCAAATTTAAAGAAATTGAATTCCTGTAAGGACTGCCAAAGATTGTCTTGAGGACCTTGACTGACTTTTTACATGCCCGTCCAAAGCAAGAATGATCTCACTTTTCAGTCAATTTGTGATCGGCCCATATTGTTCTAACCAACCAGAAAACAACATTTTACCTTTGGCTTATAAATTAAGGGCCAATACCGCAAGGCCATGGAGACGGTTTCAGTAGTTTTCCTCAATAATTAATTGTATTAATATATATGAAATTAAAATAAAATATGCCAACAAGATACCATAAAAAGAAAAAATAAATGGCAAGTATTGTGACGAGACTTTGTAGGGTAAGAAGGATATGAACAGGAAGTTATAATAACGTGATATGTGATATAACTACAAAAAATATGGTAATAATTATATTACTCAATAATTTCCAACATTTCAAAAACGCAACAATAGAAAAACAACCGGCTTTGCAAACAATGACTTAAGCTCCATTTAAAGAGCGCACATGAAATAAGTCTTTGCATGCGCTTACATTTTCCTCGTTTCCACTCGAGTAACTTCCGGAACTGAGCTCAAAGAAAATATAAAGAGGCCTACATTTTGAACATAAACAAGGCAAATATTGCTAGTTGATCGTGAACAGAAGCCTTTGGTTACTCGCGTGAACAATGCGTATATTTAAATTAATCCGTCACAAGTATTTACTGTATAATACTAAAATAAATTATTGATATATATCTTGAATTTAATTATCTTGAAACATGTGTTATTATAATTAATTATTTTATTCAAGCGATTACTAAACACATTAAATTTTTCCTTTTTTTATGTATATATTCATTCCCGACGTTTCGAATACTTTCAGCATCTAATTTTTTATGCACGCAGCGACGACATTGGCCACCTGATCGAAGTGTCACCGACGCCTATAGACATTGGCAATACAGTGGTATCCAACGCGCTGCCTACCTGAGACATATGGTGTTAAGTCTCGTTTACCAGTAAATCGCTAGGCTACGATGCCTCTTCAAACTGGAACACAGAGTGTTGTCACACTGTGCTTCTGGCATTAAATAGGCACCGCGTGGTCTTTCCAAGACGGTCTCCTGTAAACGAGGGACCTACACCGCTAAGATCACGGTTGTCTAAGATTCAATTTCTCCAAATAATCAGACTGATATTTTATATAATAAAATGTAACTTTTTCTATTATTTGTAGTTCTGAATATGTGTTGAGTAAAAAATTGTAGTTTTTATATCCCTAGGCTTAGTTTTCGAAATAATATGTTTGCCACGACCGACGATTGTAAGACCTCTATTAAAATGTTATTGACACATCGTTGTTTTCCCATAATTTTATAAAAGTAATAACAGCATAAAACAACCCTTATATTAAAGTAAAATTTGTCTAGAGGAATAATTCTTTAACTTTAATCTGCTCGATTATCTATATTTATATCCTAATTTTATATTTTGATTCACTTTGCAATAGCCTTAATTTAATATTTCAGTAAGTATTGACGTAACGGTTACATTGTTATGTAAATCACGATTTGGAATATTCGAAATGTTACCGCTAAATTTATTTGAATATCGAATAATCGAAAAAGCCAGTTTGAAAGCGCCTCTCGATAATTCGGTTAAGGGGAATCCGAACGTTTATGAAGCTGGCTTTCATCGTTTTACCGAAGTTTGATTATTTCAGTTGTGTTTGAATTTTCAACTGAACCTCGGTCATTGGCTTAGTCTAAATTCGTGACACGATGACAATCTAAAACCGTTATTAGTACAGTTCCTACTAGTGATTGGATCACGATCTGAACAGAGACATTAGTATTCTAAAATAGCGTTTACTATAGTTACAATTTTGAGACGGATTGCTAGAGAACAGAAATAATAATTAATTCAGGTGATTGTAAAACAATCAATAAATGAACACTCACCTTCATTATATTAATAATAATATAATTTTGTAAACGCCATAATTGAAATGGTGCACGACCCATAAGAAAGGACAGTACGTGGACTTAACTTTTATAAGATACTAGTGGCCCGTTCCGGCTTCTACTTAAATGTATTATGTAAAACGTCTCTTACCTTTATAAAACGGTGGATATTTTATTCATATTACCTCAACTACATAAGTTAATTAATTTTATTAATTTATCGGCAGATAATTAGAAATACTAAAATTATGAATATATATTTTTTAAAGTGGGAAAAATTGGATTAAGCAATCTCAACACGAGACGTTGCTCGTTAATTTTTATAGAGGCACTAGAACGATTAAAATAAGAGAAAAACTCTAATTTTGATGCTGTTCCATATAATGATGAAAGTTAAGAGGTATTAAAACCTACATACCCAAAAAAATATGACTAGTAGAACGTTCACCAAATGGAAAAAAAGAGATCTTACAAAAAACTACATACATGTCAGCTCCGTACTTAAAGACATGGCATGTTAGCGGTCGTTAACCAGAAATTTATGCTAGCTACACTATAGCCCTTCAAACTAGAACAAAGTGGTTTTGTCACACAACTGTTTCGCGACAGAAGAAAAGGCATCGCGGTAGCACTTTCTCAGTCAGTTCTAACTAATAAGGCTGGAATAAAATTTGACGCAAATAATATTAGCAGATATACTCATGTATTGTTGTTTTATTTACCTAGGAAGCTGAAATGACCACAAAATCGTAACGAAATATTAATTCACACAATTTCGTTAAGAAATAAGTTGTATTAGTTTTAAACTGATAATATATTGCACTGAAACTTTAGTTTAAGTTAGAGGAAAGCTCACTTTGTTCGGTAAATAAAAATTATCGTTAATTTGATGTTATCTACTCATTGCTCGTTTCGATTCAATATTTCATGTATTTTTGTTTTTTCAAACTAATTTATAAAATAATATAAGAAATGTAGAGGAACATTAATACCTACAAAAAATACCTTCGGACGCACGCACGCACGTTGGTCTCGTTATGTTTTGTGCACATTTTTATAAGTTATAGTTAAAGTTAAAATACAAATGTAAGTCTTAAACAGTAAAACTGAAGTGTATATTCGACTACTTCACTCAATGTATATTTCAAGAACTGAAATTGTCTTCTGTTATATTAGCCTAAGAACCTATCATAAATACAAGTAAAAACAATCTTCTCTCTTTATTTTATACAGTCCAGTAGCGTCTGTCCACTGCTCTCCCCATGTAATTTAAAGATTGAAAGAAGTCTATTATCGACTGCCTCTGTAGCCTAGTAGTAAGGGCTTGTGCTTTAGAAACCGAAAGTCGTGGGTTCAAATCCTGCGGGGACTCAACGAATTTTCATTGTTGTTTCCTAGTAGGTTTAGGCAATTTGGGCCGATCACCCAATTGTCTGAAAAGTAAGATGACCCATGCATCGGATGATGCCCATCCGACGCATGGGTCATCTTACTTTTTACTTTTACATAAAAAGTCGGTCCACCCCCAACCCGCATTGGACCAGCGAGGTAGGACACGGTCCAAATCCCCAATGGACAGGGTGTATTGTATTGTATTTTTGTTATCGTTGTTTTCTGGTTTGTTAAGACAATTTGAGCCTGTCAGCCAATTGTCCGAAAAGTAAGATGATTCATGCATCGCATGGGCATGTAAAAAGTCGGTCCCGATTGTCAAGACCGTCTTTGGTAGTCCTTAAAGAGTGTCAGAGTCTTCAAATTCACTGTCAACTAATTCATTCTGCATTTACTGACCAACCCGTATTGGATAAGCGTGGTGGGATACGGTCCAAAAACACCCTAAATGTAGAAAGCGTGCGTTAATGGTGGCCTATGTCCAGCAGTAGACAATCATTTGGAAAGGTTTTTAAAACTAAAAGGTTTACAATAAACATGGCTTAACGATTGAGTTGACTATATACGTAAAATACACATGGTTTCCACCATGTGTATTTTACGTATATAGTCTCCACGCTACAAGTTACTAACAGACATCGTATCATTAAGGTCTTAAGCTATACATAAAGAAACCTTTTCCATATATTTATGTGTGGCAATGCAAATAATATTTACTGTAACAATAAGTTATTTACAAGTGAATTTATAGAACCAGTTACTTAACAAGTCATTGCTCACTATTTCAGTTTGTCACTAATTATGAGACTCGTTTTTACAGGATAAAAAAAAAGATGTTCCCACCAGTAAGAATCGTGTTTTTATGTGTATACTAAAGCTAATTTCATTTTTTAATATTGTAAAACCAAAACATTACAAGTATAAAAAAATTATACGCAATTCAATAGAAACTTTTATTACTTTCGCACACAAAACTTTCAAAGTCCAATAAATACGTGCTTCGATACTAGCAAATGTATCCGCACGATATCTCGAGTGTACAAAAACTGTAATAGCTGACCATTAAGAGGCGTCATCAGATGTGACTTAAACTAGGTACGATAGGAATTTGCCTCACGCACGACCCAGCAATTACTGTGGGTCATCTGGCTTCGGAGTGGCCTTTTCAACGAAATTGGAACACCGCGAAATTTCGGTCACTAGTTAAAAAATTACGATTTGTAGACTATACGAATTGGAATACGTTCAAAACTGAAATAAATACTTTTGACGTAATGAGACTTCTCTAGAATTTGCAAAAATTTCCCGAATATTTGTTTTAATTCGCGGTGCAGTTAGTTCCTGTTGCGCTAGCTAGAGTCGAATTATTTTGTTAATATTTGTCCACGAATTATATCCTGTAAAATATTAGGTTTGTTCAGACCTCTTATTTGTTTACTAATATGTATTTATTTATGAAAGACTAGTTTATCCATTAATACTTTTGTCGTCCTAATACTTTTCAAAATGGTATTCAATTTTTGGTACAATTAATATTTTATGCGTTAAAAATATGTCGGGAATGGCTTTATAAATCATAAAACTGTAAATCTGAAATAATTTTTCTGTATTTTAATAACAGTTAAAAAATATGACATAGATACAAGGAACAAACATAGTTTAATTCTTTCAGCTACTAGTGTGCGACGGATATGTAAGTCGTTTATGGGACAATGTATTTTTACAACAAAACCCCAATAAACGTTCAGAATTTAACTAATAATAAATTTTATAGGGCTGTGAAGGAATTAATGTGTTAAAGGTTATCAAAATATTGCTCATTTTTAAAATCATACCACAGTCTAGTAACAAAATGCTCGACCCAGTTTTTGGTCAATATTGCATAATATGTATGAATAAAATTGTTTGTTAATTATTTTAGAAGATGGCATAAAAGATGGCCCATTAAGTTAGTTTTGCTGGTTCTTTCTCAGGTCTGAGGTGCTTTTTTTCGAGCCGGTGGTAGCGTGTTTTTGACAGTCAAAAAATCAAGTGTAAAATTCTATTTGAGAAAAGATAATTTTAAAAAAAGACAACTTAAAGTAAATAAAGAAACTTTTACTGAAATTAGCAACTTACCAAATTTAAAATTACGAAATTTGACAGTACTTGCCAGACACAGAGTCACTTGTATTGTAAAAGTCTTACTGTGTTATATCGGTACCAATATTAAAATATGTCACGGGTTCAAATAACGGTGCGCCATAAATTGTACAAAGTTTTGATTGTGCTTACGTCCTAAGGTACTGTATCTGAGCTAAATGAATTGTGATTTTGACACCTCGATTTAAAAAAAAATAAGAAATTCATGAAACTGAGTTTCGTTTTTGTATTTTTAGACGTGGTGAGGTTGAAACGATACACTCAGTTTGTAGTTGGAGACCAGAAATTCGCTTGCATAAGTAAAAATAAGATGCCATAGTTTAGCTCCCCACCTTGAGAAATCAAATGTTACCTTTCGTTAACCAAGAACTTTTGCGACATATAGCTCTCCAAGTCAGAGCAAAGTGACCTTTTTTTACACAACTGCTTTAAGGCAGAAGAGTTGTGGGTGGTACTTTCCCCGTCAGCTCTAACTAATAAGAACGCAATAAAATTTGTCGCAAATAATGGTAACAGAAATGCTTATAATTTATATATATTCTATTGCACCAATTATTTTAATGTACCCGTAATATCCTCATAAAATTAGTTACTAACGTATTTAATTGTGTTATAGCCAGCAATCAAATTTTGGCTCTGGTTATTTTACTTCCGTAGTAAGTCCAAATGCCCAAAAATTCGGGATAAAAATATGTATTCCAACAATTTTATTAAGAAATAAGTGGGATTTAGTTTCTAACTAATAACATATTAGTCTGAAATTATTATTAAAATTATAGAAAGCACACTTGGTTGTGTAAATACTTATTATAGGTAAACTCGACATTCTTTACTTATTCCACGTTTTTATTGAACATTTGGTATATATTTATCAAACAATTTTATAAATGCTCTACATAAATAAAGAGATAATGATGAATTACACAACGACCCCCTTTCTTAATGACAACCATGTAATGTTTTTAACCGACTTCCCAAAAGAAGGAAGTACTCAATTCTAAACGTATGCATTTTTTTATATATGTTCCCTCGTTAAATGTAGAAAACCCATAACATATATATATACATAAGTTCTAAACAAACAGAATCATATTTTTAAATAAGCTTCATCTCCATTATTTTTTAAGCGTATCCTATCCTTTCCTCATTAAATTTTGAATACAAACCTGTCTTAAAAAGTTAAACTAAAACTCATACTTGAATACTATTTACGCAATAAATTGTCTAAACTGGAGTGGTTGTTCCAATAAATTAGCCTATGAACTTACTATAAATACTAGTAATAACCTATCTTTACTGTTTATTTTATATGTTTTATTAAACTATCTTATAAAATACAATTTAATGTCGACTTTCACCAGAAAAACGAATCGTAATGAGAATTTAAATAAATCTGAACACGTTCAAAGGTTTATTATGCTATATTTTCGTATAACAGGAAAAACAATCTGAATATTCTTTATTGATGATATATGAAAGGGTTTTCTGCGGATTTGCGATATGGCATTGTATTGGATATTTCGTCGTTTATTATGTCGTCAAAATGGACGCGTACATATTTTATGACGCCCTGTCCCTATTAATGGAGTGAAAGTTTATGGACCCTTTGAGTAAGTATGTACTTACATGTATATCTAGTGTTTATTTTAACGAGGTTTATAACTATAAAGTTGTAAATATTGCTGTTATAATGCATGTTACTAAACAGAGAGATCAGTGCACTTAACTATTGATAAGTAAGACCATGAAAATGTGAAATGTTTATATTGACTTCATCAGTATATGAAATGTATATTGGTTTAAAAATTTACTGTGCCTGTTGCCTAGATATAAGGGCACTTTATAAAACGCATTTCGTTAACATTTAAAAAATGTCCAGACATTGTAAGCTTTTTTTTAAAGTTTATGTTTCTAGAGACACTAATTATAGCCTTAGTAAGAAAAAAACTTTTTTTATATTTTTTTTGTTTAACTGAGTTAAGGAATGACTTTAAGTTTGAAAACAGCACTTCTATTTGAACCATGGAAAAATATTCAGTTAAAAAAAATTTTGTAACTTCATATCCTAAATAGAATTTATCGAGATGTAGAGTAAAAGGTTTACGATAACCTTGGCTGAGAGATAAGAGTTGTTGTAAAGGAAATGTATTTTACGTATGGTACACGTAAACTTATTTTTCCTCTACGCTACGAAGATCATTATGGTTTAAGCTATTCTAAAACACCTTTTCTACTTGTTTATGTGCGGCAAAGCAAAAATAAACCGTAACAATAAGTTATTTTCAATGTAACTTTCTAGAAATTAAACTTAGTAGACTGTTATTTTGCAAGTCCTTACTTACTACGTCTGTCCCTAATTATGAGATTCATGTTGGAAGGTTAGAGAGGAAGAAAGTTTCAAAAAAAGCTTTAATAATCTATTTCAAGCAATAGTTTTAACTGTGTTTTATGTTCACTGTTGTTTTTAAAACAAAATATCCTTGAACCAAAATATTATTACAAGTAAAGAAGAATAATACGTAATTGAACAGAAACTTTGATTACTTTCACATACAAAACTTTGAAACAAATACGTATTTCGTTACTAGCAAATGTGTCCGCAAGATATAACGGGTGTCCAAAAACTGTAATGGCCGACCATTAAGAGGCGTCATCAGATGTGACTTGAACTAGGTACGCTTGGAATTTGCCCCACGCACGACCCAGCAATTACTGTGGGTCATCTGGATTAGGAATGGCTTTTTAAACGAAATTGAATCGCCGCGAAATTTCGGTCACTAGAGAAAAAATTACGACTTGAAAACGATACGACTAAGCAAACGTTGAAAAATAAACTTAAAACTTTGGACTTAAACGACTATACGACTATGAAAGACTATATAACCTTTGTCAAGTGAAGTAAGTTTTTATTTGTTAATAATTGAATTGTCGTTACTATAGTATACTTTTTTGTATAGTATTATTGACCGAAAATTAAGAGGAGGTACTCCATTAGAGGAATATTTTTAAGAAACTAAAAAGATTACCGTGTCAAAAATCCCAACCTCTATCGACTAAAGCGCATAAACTTTTTTATTCCCCGTGGGGTAATGCATACGCATACCTGGCCTCGCTGGGGCAAAGAAGGGTTATGTCGGACTCGCACCGACTAAAACCACCACGGTGTTCCTTCTGGCGTCTTAGAGATGGGGTCACAAGATACTAACGCTAGCCGCCAAAGCAGCCCCATCTCAGGCCTACAGTCATCTGCCTGCCTCTGGGCGCGTCGGAACTAACACGCTTTTCATCTCGGCCCCTATATATACAGAGTACCCCGAGTCTGTTACTCAGGCCATGGGTTTGTTACCCAAGCCATGGGACCAAAGAGCAAAGCCCATGCCAGGACAAGACTGCCAGCCCCAGCGGCTGCCTCGGTGCTGGGTCGGCCGCAGAATAAAGGGAGATCGACAACACCACGCCGAGTATCCCCTCCTTCCACGGACCCACTACATCGTATCAGACTTGTCTCGACCTTAAGAGATAGATTAAAATGATATTCTACGTAATTGTATTTGTTGAATTAGTCTACAATAAATTTATAAAAAGAATATATATCTAGTACTAACTATAACCTATGATAAGCATTCTAAAATATACAGCATATTCAAAGCTCATTTAGTACCGTGTCGGTTTATATAAAACAATACATTTAAATATTCCTTAATTTTAGGTACATAAAACATGTTATACTAGAAATTTCGATATAATACACAACTTGAAAGATATCATAGATATAAAACGCGTCGGAAAAAATCGCGGCGCTGTTTCAAGTTTGTTAAAATTTCACTTGTATTATTTACATTTATTATGTTATTTTTGGTTTCATCATTCAATTTTTTTTGTATTTGATACTTATTATTTTATTTAATATGTAAGTGGTGATATATTTTCAAATAAAACAATAATAACAACTCCTAGAATTATATTCTATAAAAAAACCTAATACTTTTTTAGATCCAAGTATTTGTATACTAATGTGTATTTATTTACAAAGGAGACGTAACTTTATCTATTTATCTAAACTTTCGTTGTCGTAAATTTTTGGTACATTTCATATTTTATTTGTCAAAAATAAATAGATTTTTTAATAATTTTTCAGTATTTTCATAACAAAACATAAAGAAGACGGCTAAAAGTAGGTAAAGTAACTTTAACCTAACGTCAACTCATACAATTTAAAATAACAAAATAAAGCACCAGTTGTCAGAGACAGTGGCTCTTGTATTATAAAATTCTTGTTCTGTTTGTTCGGTATCAATATTAAAATATGTCACGGGTACAAATAACAGTGCGCCGTGAAGTGTACAAAGTTTTGATTGTGCTGTCGCCCTGGGGTACTTTATCTGAGTTAAAATGTATTGTGTTTTTGACACCCCAATTTTAAAAGTCTAATCCGGATGTTTATAATTTATAATAAACATTTCAGAAAGATAACACATCACCATCAAGCCCAAAACTAAGCAAAGCTTGTACTATGGCAACTAGATAACTGATAAATAAAAAAAATTACTTTTCTTTTGAAAGTAAATGTATATTCGTCATCATCAGCCTGTGATAGTCCACTGCTGGACATAGGCCTCCCCTAATACCTCCATCCATTACGGAATTTTGGACCGTATCCCACCACGCTGGTCCAATGTGGGTTGATGGGTGGACCGACTTTTTACATACCCATGTAAAGTCGTTAAATGTATATTATGTAGATACAAACATCCAGACACGAGAAGAACACTTTTGTTCGCACACAATATTTTACGTGGTAAGAAACGAACCTACACCTTTTTGGCGCAATATTCAAGGTCACTAACCATTACGGCAAGCGTGTCATCAAATGTCATGAAACTAAGTTTTGTTTTTATATTATAAGAAGCAAAAAAACGGTTAAAACGTTCACCAAATAATTAACGATACGTTCAGCTTACACGACATGTACTATAAGAGACTACAAATTTGCTTGTCTCTCTGAGACGTAATATTTGATACCCTTATTGCTCTTGGTGCCTTTGGTGCTATTGAAACTGTGACAACTGTTTATAGACTACTGCTTTGTAACAGAAAGCGACGGATTTATCACCACTGGAATGGTAGTTTCCTAGTCGTTTTCAAGTAAACATATTCGATATGATAAAACTATATAAAAAGCGTTTTTGCTAGCTTATTATCTTATATATACGGGAGTGTATTTTCACAGGCTTCTCTAAACAATGAGGTAATCATTTCGTCTATTTTATTTATTTATATATTTTACTTCGTCGCTCCTGGTAATTCAGGTCAAAACTTCAGATCCGGTAGTACATAGACGCTTATAAGAGTTTGACCTAGCCTAAATTTAATAAAAAATATTTGAATTTAAATTATTTTTCATTCAGTTCGTACAAGCTGTTTATCTTTTCAATTTCTGATTTGATAGATATCAAAAAAAAATTCAAATTACTTTGACGAAAATCATAATCTTGCGTAATTTGAGTCGCATGAGGACGTCAACCTCTCGATTTAAAAATCCATCTTATTTTTGTTAAGCTTTTACTTATTACTTTTTAAAGTTCTATCTGGTTCAATCGTTAATAATATTCACTCCAGCTTGGCAGTTAATAGAACATGTCACAAATTTGACGGGTACACGCGAAATGTATTAAACTTTGAACATAGATGACAATGCCCCTATTGCGAAAGTTTTACCGCGTAATATGTAATAACCTTAAATGCAGCGCCGTTACTGACATGAACAGATTCAGAGGCCGTGTAGTAAATTCCTATTCTTCGTCAACTTATTGAATAATGTGTGTTTGAGCATGTTTTGTTTTTTTCTAGATAAAAAGATGTACACATTTGATGAAATAACTCAGGATTCGTTGTATATATACTTCCGCACACACACATATATATCAATATTAAAATTTTATTATAATAAAAATTCATATCAATTAAAAAAGAAAAAAAATCTAACCGTTACCGTACCCTATCTGTTACTAACCGCGTCCGTGGTTTAACCGTTTCCGTGGTCTAGCGGCATTGGCCGTTGCTTGATGAACCGGAGGTCGTAGGTTCGAATACCGCATGGAAACAACTTTGTGCTATCGTTGTTTTCTGGTTGGTTAGGAGAATTTAGGCTTATCACTCAATTGGTTAAAAAGAAACATGATCTACGCGTTGGAATGGTATGTAATGTAATAAGTAGTTCCACCCGCTAACCAGCATGGTTAGATACGGTTCAAAAACCCGTGGCGTGCATTAAGGGAGGCCTTTGTCCAGCTGTGGACTAACACAGGCTGATGATGATCCGTTGATCAGGGTGTTTTTAGAAAAGTAAGTAAATGAATTCAGAAAATATTTAAAGACATTGTTTTCTATTTTATCATCATTTTAATATATTATATTATAAATTCCAAATGTATTCAAATTTTTAAAGTTAGTGTGCTCGTAAATTGATTAAATGTATATTATTTATGTTCCTTATCCAAATAAGATTCTTTACAGAGAAAGATTCATATAATTAGACTAGAATAATTTTTATTTCGGAAAAAAGTAATAAAATAATCTCAATTAAAACAAAATAATTCGATTATTTTAAAGACGATTTATTGCGTACCATTTAAGGTAAGTATTTAAATCAATAAATTTATTGTAAATGTTATTATCATACATAAATTGTAATTACATTGCAACAAAAATAAGATTATTAAAATTTTATACAAAATGGAAATGTATATTTTATTTTATTCGGATATACTTTTGATAGGGGTTAAAAAATAAAAAAATACGTGCATATCCACAACACCCGGTCCTCGTAAATTGAATTACGATGGAGAGGGGTTTTATGTTACCGAATGCCACTTTTCCCTCCATTGGATACTTTACCCCTTATTTTGTTATAAAACTGGGACCATACATATTTTATATGCAAACATTCGCTTTTATGCCGTCGTTATTTTACGGTGTTAGTAAATTTTTTTGTTCAGTTCATATTGTTTATAAAAATATATTGACTATATTGACACGACGGGTTCGAATTGACGAGATGTGCAGTTTTTACATCTGTAATAAAAATAGAATAATTAATTCTTTTGTTTACGCGAATACTACACATCATTATATAAAAGAACATTTTACGAATTTTAACGCGTTTATTTTACATTTTAAATTCCCGTGATGATTTAATAAGTTCGTTTTGCTTAGGTTTAGCTTTAGGTCGGAGTACAGAATATAAATATTTTATTACAGTTAAGAACTGGAAATCCCGCTTCAGCACTGGCAACAAGACGCATGACATCTCAGTCTACCCCGTGACCAAGGCCGCTGAAAAGTGTTCGAAGCGTCGGGAATTTAAAACGCACAATAAATGCTATGAGATCCGTAAAAAGTCCTTTTATTCAATAAAAATAAACTACTTACTCTTATATAAAATAATTATCCTTTTTTATTTATAATAAAAACGAATTAAATTTTTTAGGCGTATTTATGTTACCCAGCTATTAGTTACTCAATTTATTAATATATATTCATGAGATTTCGGAATTCTCCACCTTCAGGTTAAGTTCTGATGGAAGTTGGTTAAATAATTTTTTTATAACTCCTTATCTGGTTATCGGCATCCGAATCTCGAGCGTAGAAAATAGGTAATTATAATTTTATTTGCCTTTGACTAAATGAAGGAAAAATTGCTGATCTGGTCGATGGGCAGTCCCATAATGGTTCACAAGACCCCCTAACTACAATAAAACTTGCGTAAAGTGCTACAAAAGCTCACGTAACTCCTCCTAAAAGTAGTATTTTAGTAGTCTAAGTTCTAGTAGATTGACTATATATTTTAATATTTTTGTTACTCTTCCTAGGTGTCATTAAGATAATACAGTTTTTACAAATGTAGAGTGGCATCAGATCTGTATAGTTTATTGGATGGCCTGCTTAAAACATTCGCACTAAACTTCCTACAACAATTATATAAAGCTTTTTTTTCTCACTGCTGGAGCAACATAAATGTTACTTAATAAATGTTACTGCACAGTTGTCATAATGTGTACTACATATAATATAATTGTAACAAAATACAACTTTTTAACACAATTTTGGTGAAAACAAAAAGGAACTGACGCAGGATTCGAACGACGTTAAAACTGTAAACTAGTTTTATCAAATTGCAAACAACGCCAATCATAATTTGGATCACACATAGTATTTACGTGAAAAAATCAATTAAGTCTTTTTTTAATTTTATGTGCAATATTCACGTCAATGTAACTAAAAATTACTTTTTCCCTCAACCTTCACGTCGGCAGAATCACCAAGATACACTTGGTGAACCGGTTATAAACAAAGGAAGAACAAAAAAAATCAACTGTTTTGGTGTTTAATGATTGATTAACAGTTATCCGGCTATGCCATAAGTAAAATCCAAAATCTACTCTTTTGAATGTAAATCCATCGCAAACATAGAAGCATCTGTTTGCTGTCGATAACACTTTGATGGTAGATTAATGACGGTAGATACTACATGTCCGATCACGGCAGTTAAACATCGGTCAACGAACGTCCCGTTTCAAACTCCCGATGGGGATCCCGCAATTAGCGAGGGACAGCTGACGTCAAAACAGGCAATTTGTCGGGCTTCGGACGCTACGTGAGTTCGACGACCTCGTTTACAACCTCGACAACGTATTATACGTGTTGTATATGATCGTTTCATTAGTATTTTTTTATAGGAAATCGTACTTATATTGTGAATATGAAAATTTGTAAGGATGCATAATTATTATTCTTTCACGCAACATATGCATATTTTAATAAAATTTTCAAATCTTTATATATAAGAGATTTCCTACTATATATTGACTCATCACGATATCTCTGGAACCATAAGGCGTAGCGACTTGAAATTTAGTAGAAATATTCCTTTCGCCGAGTAGAGGTCAGCTGAGAACAGATTTTACCAATGTCTACCCACAAGGGGTTGCTCCAATTATTCAAACTTTTGTATATAAAAAAGGCATAAAAACCTTTGAGCGTACAAAATATCATTACTATACATTTCATAATATTATAAACAAATTGCGATCATTACAAGGGTAAATCTTAGATAAGTCTTTTTTTAATTTTGTTTACTCTATTTTGTTCAAATCATTAATGAAGTTTGAAGACTATTGCAGCTACTGTGGTCATGGACCAGAATGCTGTGTAGTTTTTATTAATAAAAAGGTTACATGTATCGCTTTCAGACGTTTTATCTCATTTTTTATATCTATATAGCAGAAAAATATCCTCTCTACAAAGCTAACATAGCTTTTATGTAATCATATAAACAATCATGTCTAACAAGATCAAAGGTATGAACCCTACTCTGAAATATTTTATTGGATTATCATCTCACATCTTTTTTTTTGTATTGTCATAATTCTTTGATACAAACTACGTATTGAATTTGAAAATTGTTCTGTTACACAAAGGGTATTGATACCTTTTATTTATTACCATGTTGGCAGACGAGCGTTCGAGCCACGTGACGCAAAGTGGTCATCGCCCCCTAAGACATCGGCCATACCAAGGGTATCACGAATACGCTGCCTACGTGAAACATAGGATGTTGCGTTTCATTTACCCTATAAATACGCTGGCTATGTAAATATGCTGATGCCCTTCAAACCGAAACACAAGTTTTTTACATACTGCTGCTTTGCGGCATAAATAAGCAACGCAGTGGCACCCCCTGTAAACCGGGTTTTACCACCTCCATTTTACATTTAAAAACATTTCTAGTCCGATGTTTAGATTGTGGTAATAAAAGTCACTACATTATCGTTACATGTCAATTTAATATACAAATATTTGATCATTAGTTTTTTTATAAATATTTTGCCTTAAATTTTGTTATGGAAAACTAGATTTAGGTTATGTTTCGATATGTTTATAAATATTTTTTAACGTGCATTAAAATTGAAGAAATGTGATATTTCCGTTTGAAGGAATGTAATACATAGCTTAGGCGCTAAATGTTTTGTCTACATTTTCTTATATATTGCTGCTTGAAATAAAAAACTAAATACTACTGTCTTAAACAATTTATATTTTCAGAATTAACTTAATTAATGTATATTTCCAGTAAATCAGATAATATTCTGTTTTAGTAAATACTTCCGATATACGAGACCGTTAATTTGAAAAATTCTCACAACATAAGGGGATACCCTTATTGCCTAATCAACTGTAACAGATCGTAGCAAGATCCCGAGGGAAGTGTTTAGGGGGCCATATGTCTCTTCAGTCTCGAAAGCCCTCCAAAAAAATTGCAATACGCGGAGGGTGAGTACATTTAACGATGATTTCGATTATCGGTCTAATTTAAATCGATTTTAATAAGGGGAGATGTAATGTGTTTTCCCTATGTTTTTTTAAATACATAAATTTATTAGGAGAAGTACCACAACGTGCCTTGCCACAAATCAGTAGTGTAAATATTATTGTCTTCCGGTTTAAAGGGCACTGTAGCCTGCGTAATTATTAGATAAACGAGACAAAATATCCCATGTCACAGGGTGGTGGTTTTATGAGAATTGCGTATCAATTAAACAGGATTGGTCCCGTTCGTCTCATCGATTAAATGAAAGATAAAAACAAGCCATTTCTGAAATGCATTGAGCCCAACACCGACTTAAAAATTAACCGCTTGTACTATTTTAGTCCCTCAGTGTCATCATCATCATCATCAGCCTGTGTTAGTCCACTGCTGGACATAGGCCTCCCCTAATACACCCCTAACCTTAGGGGGATTTGGACCGTATCCCACCACGCTGGTCCAGTGCGGGTTGGTGGGTGGACCGACTTTTTACATGCCCATCCGACGCATGGACCATCTAAATTTTTAGACAATTGGGTGATCGACCAAATTGCCTAACCAGAAACACATGAAGCCAATCGAACCCGACCTCCGGTTTCTAAACCACACGCACATACTACTAGGCTACGGAGGCAGTATCCTTAGTGTGCACGTAGTTAAATAATATTCGATATTTTTAAAACTATAAACATTAATAAGGGTTAAACATGTCTATATATGTGTAAAAAACATGTATGTGTGTGTTTATGTTTTAATCTTAATAACAGCCAAATTGCAATGTAACATCTTGTCGAAAATGTTAAATTCAAGTTAAAATTTACATTAAAGTTGATAATATAATAATAAGTATTTATTATACATATTTTTTACTGCATTCTACAAAATTAATGAGAGCAATAATGAAAAATGTCGTCAGATATTGCTGTAAACCCAATAAATATATCATACCTTAAAAAGAAGACATACTTCTAGATTAAAAAAAATGTTTATAAAAGTGTCGAGTAACTACAATAAACACTACGTATAACAACACGCTGGGTATTGACGTGTCCCAACGTGCACATACCGTTAAGATTACATTTCACGCGAGAGAACAGCATCGTTTTACAGGATGAATTTGTTTCAGAACTAGGGTTGCCGATTTTTGTTGAAGTTATACTCACTAAAAATATTTTCTCATTAAACTTTATCATAACAAAAAGGTTTAAACAAAATCTTAATAAAGGCAAGATAAAAGTTATCTCGTTGTAAAATAACATTTCAATATTTTTGTTCAGTTATTTTACAATTTGGTAACAATGAGATAATGATATAGTTATGGTATTACATAATTGTAAAAACTGATGTATAACGACTTGTTATAATAAAACAAGTTATTGTATTGTAATTTAGTTCCTATCAATATTGATACGTAGTTCGAAGTTAATGTACACGTCTATATCAGATTTAATTTATCTCAAAGCATCTGCAAGTAATCTGCGACACCAGTCAAGATGATTTACGATGCTAATGAAATTAAGAAACTTCGAAACCTGTAATTAAGAAAATTAAGTCTGGAGTTTCTCAATTATGTTACATTGTAGGACATGTTTGTAACTATTCAGCTACTACACTGTAATTGTCAATTTACGATTGAATTTTTCATTAATTTACTAGATTATAACAAACTTGCCTCACCATACAAAAATGTTTACATAGTTTTTTTTCCAAAAAACTTTGGAATATATTCAATAGTAAACTTCTAAGTTTTCAAAACATTAATTGTTAACAGACTAAATGATTTTTAGCCATTTTTTGGTTTACAGTAATATTTGAGAAAAGTTAAGTATTTACTAGCACAAACATTGAATACATATATATTTAAGGCAAATTTATAAATTTTACGCAATCTAAATAAGCCCCACATAAAAAAACCTCCTGCACAATTGAGAATAACCTTAATGATAATGTTATGAGCAGGTAGGAAAAACAAAAACTTTAACGTGAAACCATTATCCTGTTTAAGTTTTACACAGCTTCAAATAAACAGGAATATGTTGCACAGAGTTTACATGGTAATTTTCTTTTACAGTATAATATAGACTAAACTTACTCCTTTCTTGGCCGATGCAAAAATTTCAGAAAAGCCTTACCAAGTACTATGACTGTATGTTGATGCTTGTTACGATGTATACGTATTGCTTCCGTAGCCAAGTAGCGATGGTTCTTGTTTTACAAGCTGGTGCTCGTAAGTTCAAATGTACTTAATATAGTTGTTTTTTGGTTAGCTTGCACAATAGGATCCGATTTTCCAATTGTCTGACAAGTAAGAAGATCTATGCGTGCATAACCAAATAAAAATCGAGCCAGATTGTTAAAATAATCTTTGTCAGGCGTTAATCGGGGTCAGTTCAAATTTACTGCAAAAAACTAATTTATCTACCAATTGAAATATCCCATGGGTTTGAGAGGTAAGATACGTGTCTCTTTTTGTGAATAAAACTGTTATATAGGTGAATCGCATTAGAAGACCCATGATAACTTGGAAATATGGCTAAGAGAACTTTAGAAGCATAACTTTATCGATTTAAAAAATATTAAAACGTATTTTATTTAAAAGTAAAACGCGGTTGTTTGTGTAGTACATTTTTATAAAACAATACTGCCAACCCTACGTTATATCGGTGACGAGCGCAGCGTCGCGGTTAGGCAGGCGAGGGATAGAAATTACTTTTTCTCACTTGTTGCTGATGGCTTGTTACTGAGACGTGGCATGTTGCAGAACAATTCCAGTTGTTGTTGCAGAATTGATATTAATGCGAAAGGTTCCTAGAGGAGGTACTGGGTGGAACATGTTGGTATACTTTATTTTACTTTGATTAGTTTTGAAATTGTGTGAGTTAAATTTCGTGAAAGTAAATTTCTAAATACTTTTAAATTCCTGGTTAATTTCACCGTTTTTTTAGTTTGTTTGCCAATTAATTTGATGTCTAAGTCGAACGACATTTTTTTGTTCGAAAGAAGGAGGTACTCAATTCGGAGCGATTGTTTTTTTATTATATATTTATAATACCTCGTTACTCCGCGCCTAGGGCTCCTAATTTGTTATTTTTTTAAAAAATATTAGCTGTCATTTGGTTTTATTTTTTTATAATTTTGCTATATGTACTTTTATACACTTAAAGAAATTAGGAAAATTACAACGTCATAAATGATAACCTCGTGCATTTTAATACAAACATTTTTAAAAATTGCAATCTAGCATATTCAAAGCCCAAGAAGCTTGAGATTTTTCATTATCAGTCTGTATTAGTCCACTGCTGAACAAAGGCCTCCCCTAACGCACGCCTCCCCCATTAGGGGGTTTTTGGACCGTATTCCATCACGGCGGTAAAATGTGGGTTGGTGTGTGGACCGATTTTTTTTATGCTCTTCCGACATATGGATCAACTTACTTTTCAGACAATCGGTTGATCGGCCTAAATTGTCCTTACAAACCAGAAAACAACAATAAGACAAAGATGTTTCCCCGAAAAATTCTAACCCACGACCTCCGGTTTATAAAGCAAGGACCATAGATAATGCAGTTTAAGTTAACAAAAAATATATTGCTTAAAAAAACTTGATTTCATGTACATAAAACGTTCCATAGACGACATTTTGTTAAAATGCATACCTTAAAAATATCAGAGATTCAAAAGCGGTCGCTGAAATAGCGACGCATTTATACAGAGACCCAGTTTTTACCTGCTAAACAAAACAGTTTTTTTAATTTTCTTACCCACATTTTTTGTTAAAATCTCACTTGTATATGTTACGTTTACACTTATTAAATGTTTAAAATTTATGATTTAATATGAATAAAATGTAAGTAAAACTCACATTTTATTATAATATGTTAACTGACAACTCATATCATTAAACTTTATCATCACTGCTGGACATAATATTAAATGACAAGTTACATGATCCTGAATCATGCTAATTTGAACAGCTATTCTGAACAAACATTATTTTAATCATTGAATGTTTTAAATGATTGAAAGTCATTAATTTGAAAACTGCTGTTTCGATAGAAGGTCATGTCTAAGGTATTTCTAGGATCACGTGACTAACATGCTTCTATACACTAGTATTGGTAGTCTATAGGTCAGTGACACTCTGACATACAGATGATAGTCCACTAGATCATGTCTGGCGTCTGCCCTCAACAGATGCACTCCAAACGTTTATACATAAAAAAATATCAGTTTCAATAGAAGCATTATATACATTTTGTAAATCTAAACACGAAACATTAACAATTCTTTCTGCGCCTATGACAGCTACAAACAGAATCTATTAAAATTTTGAATAGCCAAGCGAAACAATGGAAAACATAGCCGCGTACACGTAACAAAACAATAACCGATCCGATATGCCTGTATATTACTTATGCCTTTAATGCCTTAACGCTGTAATAAAACGCGGCGCATTTCGGCACACAAATGATATTCATAAATGCCTTTCCGTGCGATAAACTTCGGCGTTATCAGTTCAATTCGCTGCCTATTTCCGCCCTCTGGGTGCGAGGGAATAAATTTACCGCTGTATCATGCAGGTGCCCTGCCTATGTCAGTACGCAATGGGGTACAGGCAATATTTCTGAATGCCATCTTAATGGAAACGAATACATATTGTTTACGCCTCCCGTAATAAACTGTCTCGTGTGTGCTAAATATAAACTCGGTATGAGTTATGAGACAAGTTAAGTGAGGTATGGGTGTAATTTTGTTTAAGTTATTTTGATACCTTTTGGAATCTATGGTATATTCTCAAAAGTTTATTTACCCGTTTGGTTGAAACAGAGATTTTTGGGTTTCTTATTCTGATGTATTTATTTAAACGGCACATGGTTATTGCATGGTTATTAAGCGACACTGTTAAGATCTTACTATTTACTTTAGCTAATCCAAAAATTCTCTAAATAAATAGGGTAATTGCAGTTGAGAGTAAACGTAAATACGACACATATACATAGTGCTGACTAAGTATATTTTTATAGACATATGTATTTATTCGGGATGTTATTTTTAATCACAGACCATACAAAATAACTTCCACTTTTCGAGCTATGCAGCCGCCAGGCCAGCCAGGCATAGTTTGAGATTTGATTTGATTTGATTGATGCATCTGGACTTGTCATAAACAGGTTTTTGTTTAAGACCAAAGTTTATTCCTATTCCTAAGGTCTTCTCTGATTCGGGTTACGATGTTATCAGCGTAGAGCAATGTATACAAAATTGTAATGTCATTGAATTTTGTATACATAACTCTACGCTGTTAGTACTACGATGATCAAGAAAGTTATTAAGTTCAAGGTGTAACTCAACAGTGGGCTCTGACAGGCTAAAACGACGACGACGACGACGATCAAGCAATAAATTAAAAGGGGATTGGTTTTCATAATTTACTTAAAAAAATGCTGAATTTTATTGCATAAAATGCATGTTAAATTAGAGTAGAAATAACGGAACATAACCGCATTATTATTATAATATATTCGCATTGTTAAATTAACTTTCACATGGTTAAGGCAAATACAATTTCTTAGAATTAACCGAACGTATTGTTCGTTTTAATCTAGTAAGATAAATTCGTGTTATTTTACAATTAAAAAGGGTATTTAGGTCACAACGATTACACGGTCAATTGTTCTAATGAACGCATTTCATCCACGCAACAACACCTGCCGTGGAAGAATGTTCAATGTACGTTTTATTACGAAAAGGCACGGCAATTTATTTTCACTGCCCCTGACACTAATCTAAATATAAAGAGGTAGTTTGAGTTAATGTAATTATCAGTATCATTTGTTTAACGAACAATAAATAACACGACGAACAAATTAATTAACTACAGTTGTTAACTAAATTGAATCGACGTAAATACTGGATGAAAATAAATGTTGATTTTATCGTTGTGTAATAGTAACTTTTTTTGGTATTTATTTCAACGAAAGTCCTGTTACAATAAAATTGTTTTATATATGTTTAAATTAATTCAAAACATCAGTCAAGCCACAAAAATTTTATCGACTTATTTTTTTTAAAGTAGCCCTCATTAATTAACATAAATTAATAAGTTTTGACTGGCTAAAATTTTCTAAAGAAACAGTTTTGTTTCGATTGAGTATACTGGTATAAAACGAAGGTAAATTTGCCTAATTAAAGTTTTTAGAACTTAAATAATAAATGTATCTAAACAATTATTAATAATAAAAATATTTTGGGACTATAACAGAACACTATTCTCTAAACAAGCAAAACTTGTACTATGGCAAATAGATGACTAGACAAATAAATAATATATTTTCTTTTGCAGATATGATTTATGCATAGAATGTACGAGTAGGTACAAAAAGCCAGAAACGAGAGAACCCTTATTTTTATCACACAATATTTTTCTCGCGGTGGAAATCGCAACCATAACTTCTGGCGCAGAAGTCAGGATCACTAACCACTGCACCAAAGGTGTCGTTGTCAACACAAAAGTTTTTATTAAAAAATATTATAACATGTCAAGAAATTGCATTGATTATTTTATCTGTTTATGTTTGGTTACATATTTTATGTGGCCTAGTGGTATTGGCGCTTTACTCAGTGAAAATAAGTGTGCGAATCGTGCGGGTGAACACATCTATGTATTATTTTAAATTATTTCTTATTAGTAAGGATAATATGGTCCGATCAGTTGCCCAGTCATGAGAAAGCAAAATGATCTCTGCGTGAGACAAATAACTTTATGTTGCTGACGTGAATACTATTTTGTTTCTGTGTTTTAATATTAGGATAAAATTATAAAGTATTTGAAAACTAATTTTGGGCCCTCTCAGGTAGTTTATTTATTATTATTATACATAATTTTACTGCTCCTAGCATAGAATGATGGACGTTGCTTTGTAGTAACCGAGTACTAAGTTGAAATCTGAGGAACAATATCAAATTTCAATGCTCTGTTTCTAAGTTAGGTTAGGCAATTTGGACCTGATCAACAGTTGTCTGAAAAGTAAGATGATCCATGCTTTATGTTAAAATGGTCCACCACCAACCGATGACCAGCGTGATAGTCAAACCCCTAATGAAAATGTATTAAGCTAGTCCAGCAGTGGACTATCAAAGTTGCAGAGATGCATTGAGAATTACTGCCTAATAACAAAAACTTGTATTTACAAATAAGCCATACTTAATATAAAACTTGAGAAATGTATTAATACAACTCTTAAGTCTGTTATGCTGATTCACTGATAACCATAGACTTAGTTACGCTGTTTTCCTCAGTTTAAATAGTTCACCAATTGATCAAACTAAAACTGTAAAATGATTAACATATGCATCCTTCACTGCAAGAAATAAGTTTAAAGAATCCCGCCAAGTATAAAAACTGTATCAATTACAAAAAGCCTTGTATATAAGGAGAACGGTAACGTACCTCATAAGTCTGCTTGCTGTCCTGAGAAATAGAATGTTAAGTATTTTCCTCAGTGAATACGCTGGCTTGTGTGATTGTCAACCTAAAATGTAAAGTTTAGCATACTCTTTATAACACGTCATTAAATTTTTTGAGACGCGTGAGTTATGAGTACGGAGGTATCATTTAAAAAAATAAAAATAACATAACTGGAATTTGGTGGAAATAAAAAGCGATGTAAAGCATTTGAACTAGATTTGCAAGAATCTAAATTGGCTAGAAAATGTAAAATATTAAATTTAAGACAACTTTTACTGTTTTAGTTAGCAATCACGGTATTTTCAAATATTTGGTAATATTGAAAACAATATTGTTTGCTTTAATAACAATCATGTACAAATTTGTAAGATAAATCAAAAAAAAAAAACTGAAACCGAATTTAAAAAAAAACAACTAAAACATTATTGATCTATGAAATGGCCTTTCATTTGCAGAATTGAAATTGTCTTTCACGAAAGAATAGACACTGATATCCTGCGGTAAAATCAAAACGTTACTTTGGCGTGTACGTGGCATACGAAGTATTAAATGTCAAGTGGTCTGAGCAGCGTTCTCTTGGTAGCTAGTTGGTCACGTATGCCTACTGTCAGAAATGCGTTGAAAACGTGTTTTTTTCTAGGGCTGTCAAAAACAACAAAAAGAACAAATATATATAAATACCTCCCATAAGGACTGTTCTAAAAATCGAACTCACCAGCAAAACAAAAAGAAATACATGGCTTATAGAAATTAATCGGCAAATTTGTTGTAAATTTATATTCAAGTAAATGACAAAAGAAACAAAAAACTAAAACACAATGGGCTGCCAAAATTATTTATATACAACTTACGAGCAGTTTTAGTCGCACTGCTGGACAAAGACCTTTTCACGTTTTCACGTTCATTCCTCTACTTTCCATATCAAGAAGAAGTTTTTCAGGCTGGTCTAGCTTACCTCGTTTTAAACCGAGACTTGTTATAGCCATTTTCTCTGATTTCTTTAAAATAATTTAAATATTTATTTATTCATAGATATTTATACTTAATGTGTCAAAGAAAAATATAGTATAATAAGTTATGGCACTTGTAATTACTTTTCATAAATATAGTAGAGGGTTGTTGACGACAAAAGAGGTAATGTTTGAAGGAAAACAATCGTTTTCAATGTATTGTCATATTACAGATCGTATAGTTTGCGTGGGGTCCTTTATTCGTAATCTATTCGAAGACAAAGGGGTCCGGATAGCCAATCGCTCTTTTTCGCTTCATTGAAGCTCATACCGCGTAGAAAGGGATCGTTCCCCAATCTTGCGTCTATTTATAACCCCTAGATGGAATTGTCGTGTCACGGATTTTAGTAAGTACGAATTGAGCCTTAATATAGGCAAACTAAAATGTAACTAAAAGATTTGCTGGTTTAGAAAAGTTCGATATCACAAATATACTACGTTTTTAATATTATTTTGTATTATTTTTAAACTGCTCTCCTAGAGGCTACCTAGTGTATGGGCGTTGCTAGAAACCGAGGCGTGGGTTCGAATCCATGCGGGATGCAAAAATTTTCATTGTTGTTTTAGTTGGTTAGGGCAATTTGGGCCGATCACCCAATTGTCTGAAAAGAGGTGATCCATGCGTCGGATGGGCATGTAAAAGTCGGTCCACCCACCAACCCGCATTGGACCAGCGTGGTGGGATAGTGTCCAAACCCCTAATGGATAGGGCTATGTTAGGGAGGCCTATGTCCAGCAGTGGACCAAAACAGGCTGATGATGTATTAATTTTATATTATTTTTTCGACAGACATTCTTAAGAGTGAATTTGGTGAAAGCATCTCTAACATCAGTATACTATTAAAGATGTTATTATAATGCTTTCTTGTGCTGACTTCAGTGTCATTCCGATTTTTTCATCTATCGATTGCAGTTACACTGCTTCTGCAAAAAAAATCAATCATTGAGGTTAAGGTTAAAGTTATTAATTGAAACTTACTTCCGTCATAATTCCGCCGATGGAGGTTTTACAAACACTTCAAGCGCTTAGCGCCTCGAGTGTCGTAAGAAGCGGCCGCTCGCGTCAGCTTGTTCACGAGTATTGTTGGGACTATCAGCTTCTGTCGCTGCCTATATGTCGTAGTCATGAAGTCGATGTACGGTCACTCGTGTGGAAATAACAATACGTGGGGCTGTCTTTACAGTTTTTGAGGGGGACCAATAGCGCCCTGGTTATCCGCGCAACCTCCACTTTTTTCCTTTGCAGGCTAAAAAGCTACGTTAGCAAAAAAGCCAAGCCTAAGTAGAGAAATGATGAGAAAATAAAAATAAGTCAGGTCATCAAATGGAATACGGTCCAAAAATCCCTGAATGGATAGGGGTGTATTAGGTGAGGCCTATGTCCAGCAGTGGACTATCACAGGCTGATGATGATGATGATGATGAAGGAAGTAGGTCAAAAAAAAGGTCAAACTGTAAATTATTACGTAATGTATATATTGATAAAACATTAACATTTATAAAAACAGTAAGTAAAAGAAAAAGTAGCCATTTTGGCTGAATAAGGAAAAGGACACAATCGATCAAGTGGCAGAATACAATGCCAATACGCTCTTGTGAGCAACGAAAAGTGAATAAGGCAAAGGATGCGAGCATTTATGTGTATTCACAAACTGAGACTTACTTGAGTAAATTGAGTTAATACGGAATTTTCTTTGAAAACGAAAAGTCTTTAGAACTATGGATGTTATACAGTATTTTTGTCTGACGTATTTTAAAATTACTATGTAATAAATGTGTCAAGCACAAGCCAACAATTTACGTTTTAGAATACTAAAGAAATGTAATTTTTTTAAAGATCTCCGATCAGATCTGTCATTACAAAAAACCAATACGATTTTTTTATTGGAATAAAAATTGTCTTAATGTTATTTCTATTGCTTGCGCGAATATTATACATTATTAAATAATTTTTTATTTTTTTTACGGGACACGGGTAGACTGGTGGTCAGTCTACCCCGTGACCACGGCCGCTGGAAAGTGTTCGAAACGTCGGGAATTTAAAAATGTAAAATAAACGCGATAATATCCGTAAAGTAATTTTATTTAATAATGTCTTAATGTTTTTTTTCTTGTACCACACAAATAAAGTATTTCCATATAAAGTATAAACAGAAAAAATACTGTACTATATTACACTTATGTAGTAGTTATTGTGTCGTTATTTTTTTATCAAAATATGGTACAAGATGATTCAGTTTTAGTGACGTAATGCAAGAATGGAGACCGAAAGATCGCTTTTACAAATGACGCCTATACCTTTTAGCCGAAACTGATATACGAGAGACTGTCCTATTTCCGATGTGAAGGGAAATCGAATTTGGGTAATCCCCAGATTTATACTGGAGAACCTATGTGAGATGGACGCCTCAAATTTATCCCCTGACCTTTCGTCATAATAAGACTTTGTCTGAAAATAGTAAAAAGAATATTTTATACATTATTTTTTATTACACTAAAGATCTATAACTTCTAAAGCGTATTCATAAGTACCCACATCCTTTTTTGTCATCATATTTCGCATCGATTATAAAAATGAAATATCGCCTGTCTTAGGATTATGTCGGTATATGCGGACGGTATATTATATTTAAACATCAAGAAACCATAGTTCAGTTTCTGATTCTGTACAAAAAATACAATCTCGTACAAAAAAAAATTTATTATTTGTCGTTTTTCTATTTTTCTTGTAAGAACAAAGTGAATGTCGATGTCATAAGTTATAATAAATGACAACGTTAGTGTTCAACAAAGAAATTTATGTTAATCAGTGACATGATTAATTATAACAAAAAACTAAAGAAAGACCGTCCGATTGAAAGAGATCTCCTGCGTGGTGAAAAATTGTTCTAGAATATTACGTAAGGGTTGTTTAAGTGAAAATCGTTTACTTTTTTTTAAGTTACTATGTTTATTTACTTGAAAATATAAGATGACAGCAACATACATAAAATAATGTACTTTTAACTATTTATTTAATTTTCAATGCACGTTTACAATTATTTTTGTTAGAATCAGAGTCAGCAAGTCAACATAGTTAATAAACAATGCTTGAGACGTCCGAACATAACAATTAACATTGTTTTGTTAACTGTATTTTAGTATTATAACTGTAGTTTAGTATTCCATTAAAAAAAATCGATAACTAAAGAACTGTAACAATTTATGTTAAAAAGTTTCCTTTAGGAAGGCAAACTTTTTAAAAAAAAAAAGTTTTGGTTAATTAATAAAAACTATGCCAATGGTGAATGTCTTACTACTTTAACAGTTCCAAAACCATACTAACCACGTTCTCACGTCTTGGATACCTGATTTTTGAAGACGAGGGTCCTTCAACCAATGCGTTCTCCCCGGCCAAGTGGGACACCCGATCTCCGTGTAGTAGCCGAAGACGGCCGTGGAAGGGTAGAGGCTGTTAACGATGATGATGAAGCGTACTAACATAATTATTGTAGCCAGCGTAACTACATGGTAAACGAGACGTAACATCCTATGCCACTTAGTGGAGAGTGGCGTAGGCATTTACAGTCAGTCATTACACTACATAAAAAAATTAATCAATAAAAATAAAATTTAATCTCATCTTGAGACAATTTAGGCCACTAAAAAGGTTTTTTACGTTTTGTATAGCATTAAAGTCATAAAATAGTAACACTAATATCGAATTTCTTACTTTATTTTAACCTAACGTGTTTTATTACCTGCACGCGGCCCGCGCAATATTTTACAACTGTTCGACATAAATGAAAATTGTATAAATATTGGCCCAAACTAGTGACGAATTGCATCGATTTATGTCAACGCTGCTGCATTCTTTTTGTTTAATGAAAATGAAAATAAAACATTTCGAGATTGCGAAAATCTCTTAAATGTACACAAACCTAATTCAACTATTTTTTCATCTTTTATTAAAATTGGCGCCAATAATTTAAATAAATGATCGAATTCAAATCACTTATAAATGGTTTTTCATTAAATAATTATAAAGATAACTCAATTCATATTTTTTATTATTACTTTCTTACAGGGTTAGTAATGCCTGTTAAGAAGGATACTTTACATTTTTTTTATTACAGTATTGAATTACATTACCACGGTTTCCTCATCCAAGAACTATGTTAAAAATACCAGTTTTGATTTATTTATAGAATTGATTTAAGCAAAAGCGCATTAAGCAACGAAGTAGGTGCTAATGGGTCTGTTGGAGTGAATTGTTGGGCAGTGATTGACGCCTTGATTTGAAATTTTATTCTCCAACACAAAGTCAATATTATATACAATAATGTTAAATGTAAGTAATGTTATATTTTTTAAATATCTTAGAAACTGCTTTTGGGAAGTTGGACAAATAACTAACGGCCGGCTTGACAGCTGAAATACTTGCAAAACTTTGAAAAAATATATGTTCACATGATACTACAACCATTTAAATTTAGTGATAGAATTTAATAGTGATAGATTTGAAGCTTAAACGGTCCCGATTGATGAAGTGTACGCTCCGGCCTGATCTGCCTCGAGAACAAAGGTTCTCTTGGAAGTTGAAAGCTTTTACAGCCGGTTATACGCGTTGCACTCAGCACTCCCAGGGCCGGATAAGAAGGATTCTTGAGCCACTCTTACCTGCCGTGAGTCGGAGGTTCTTACAGAAATTGGCCAACATGAAATCAAGGCGGCTCTTGAGCAACTTTTAAATGGAAAAGCCCCGGGAGAGGACGGATTCACGATAGAGCTCTTGAAGGCCGCTGGTAAACTGGTGTTGAAGAAAATACAACGTCTATTTAACACTGCCCTTCTCTCCGGGAGCACTCCTTAGGCATGGCACAGGTTGGTCCAATTGTTCTTAAAAAAAGGTGATAAAACCCTATTACCTATCGGCCACTATCACTCCTGAGTCATGTCTATAAGTTGTTTTCGAGGGTCAGCTTAAATCGTTTTGCACGAAAACTCGACATAGCGCAGCTTCGAGAACAAGCCGGGTTTCGAAGGGGTATAGCCTCATAGACCACATCCATACTCTGAAGCAGGTTATACAGAAGACACATGAGTATAACCAGCCAACGACGTTATGTCTCCGAAATTGTTCTCCACCGCGCTAGAGAATATTTTCAAGACACATGACTAAGAATGATATGGCATAAACTTGAACGGCTAGTACTGTGTAGCGAGATATCTTCATCATGGCGGAGACCACAAAGAGCCAGCAGAAAAAGGTGCAAAGCCTGGCTGAGTCTTCAGCACGCATTGGTCTCCGGATGAACTTGGGTAAAACCAAGGTCATGTTGAACGAGCACCGACTGACTGATCCGGGACAGATCACACCCAGTGGCACCTCCATCGAAGTGGTTTCAGAGTACTTTTACCTAGGTTCCTAGGGAAAACTTTTAGGGAGAGGTCAACAGAAAGATTCGGCAGGGCTGGGCTTTCATAAGCTTCGTCGAGTTTTTTCGTCACCCATCCCACAGTGCTTCAAATCGAGTCTTCAATCAGTGCATCCCACCTGTTATGACCGACGGTGCCGAGACTTAAACATTTACGGTTCGTCTATAAAAATAAATAATTGCAAGATATGGAGAGGGCTATACTCGGAGTATCTCTGGAGGACCGCATTAGAAATTATGTAATCCGTCAGAGAACCAGAGTCATCGAATTTGCCCTCCGGATTAGTAAGCTGAAAAGCTGTCAGGCCCGCGGGCCTTACTGACTGATGACCGCTGGAGTCGGAAAGTTTTAGAGCGGGGCCGAGACTCAGCAAACGTATTGGGGGACGCTCTGCGGCAAGATGAAGAGTCGACAGTTGCAAAGAGACTGATGTGGGCCGAGAGAATAGCCCAAGATCGGAAGCGGTAGCGTGCATGCAGGAGGCCTATGTCCAGCAGTAGACTGATGCAGGCTGTAATGATGATAAAAATTTATCGTAAAAGACTATTTATTATTCTAGATATATTAAAGCTACCGTAGTCAATTTTAAATACCTTATAAGAATTTTTAAAGAATCTAAGTTTTTTTTTTAATTTAATGTTAAAAATAAAATAAAGGGAATCAAGCAATAAATAAAATAATATGCCCCCAGAATATAGCCCACTCTGCTCTTTTCTACTTAGGAATAGAAATAACAATAAGCTTAACACTCGTGATTATCTATTTCCTCTTGTAATTCCACGTTAAGTCACGTTCTCTAAAAATATCGGGGAAAATTGGTACGAGCAAAAATTGCAACGCAATAAATTCTTTCTCAATCGTCTGTCGAGATCAGAAGGGGTCCCGACTGATAACACTTTACCGGTAATGTTTAGGAATGGGAAACTTTTCCTTGTACATTTTGATAATAATATTTTAATGTAACCAATGCTTGTAATTTCTCTAAATATATGTAGACATTATTTTAATGAAATGACCTAATAATGTAATATAACTTAATGACTCAATTTATTTAATTAAAACTGCAAAGAGGTCTAGTTTACTGGATCCGATTTAATTATGCTATACCTGCTACGATATATGTGGCTAAATGCCTTCGTGGTCTGGTGCTATTGGCTTTCGAATGACAAATCGTTTTTTTTCGAATAGTCAGACTAACATAATTCGATTAACCAATTGCTCGAAAGTAATATGATGACCGATGCCTCAGATGAGGCTTACACACAAAAAACTATATTTGTTTTATTGTAAAGTTAGGACACTGAGAGGCCAACAAAACACGTATATAAGGTATATCACTCAGGGCTATTTTTTGGCCTTCTGTTGACGTCATGTTAGAGTTCTTAAAGCACGCATTGTCGTATATAGATACGCTCATAATTTTAGCAAGTGTAAGCAAAATCTTCAACGCATACAGTTTTATCGACGTAGCAGATAAAACTTACAAGAAATTGAAATATTTCACATAATAAGGTATAAGCTGCTGATTAAATTTAAAAGCTAGTAGTAGATATATATTTTAAATTCAACTGTTACTAAGATAATGAAGTAAATTTTTTGCTAATTCAAAGCTTTACACGAAACTGTCCACATTCTTGTGGACAGTTTCGTGTAAAGCTTAGTCAAAGTGCAACCAAATGGGTTGATGCATACTTGGAAAGTAAATTTATTCACGCTTTATGGAGTTAAACTACGTTTCTCAGTTGCTAAATTATAGTAAATTAAAAATAAAATAAAAAAAATATCCTTCAGTTATTATAAAAATATTAGTTACAATAACTTACTCTTACTGTGACAGGTTAAATTATCTTTTACAGATTTTATTAGAAATAAGATTCATGTTACAACCAATTTTAATGAAAAGGGTTGTAATCAGTTTTACCAATCTGGTTTAATCAACTCGCTGTAACATAGAAAGCGTAATTTATCTCCGTCGGCCGTATCAAAGATGGTAATCAGAACTTGTGTATTTTTGTTATCACTTCAAAGTGAAACAAACGAGAGTAATCTATTCGAGTTTTAGCCGACATTTATAAAACGTTGTAATTGTGTTATTTGTCTGACGATTCGTAAGCAGACGTAAGCTTCGGGAAATACGTCAGTGTCGGATTTACCATCACCTGATCTAGCTTATTGGTTTAATGAGTACAGTTTTGGTATAAAACTATTTATTTTTATAAATGAAACTAATTTGTTATTAGTAACAACAACAATTAATTTTGGCCAAAATTTTTACTACTATTTTGCAGGCAAATTTATAATAGGTTAGTCATTGTAGGAGCTTCATATAATGCTGACCAGCCTTTCTGAAACCTGTATTCTGTCTGCTTATCCACAAATAACGACCCATTAGATCGTTATTTATATATCAGTAGAGAAGACAAACATCAATTGCCTATCTTTGTATCTACCTTCTACAGAGCACAGGAGAACAATGATTCAATTAGAATAGAAATTGTCTCGGTTGGAGCGTAACGTCTTATATCGAAATCCCCATATACAAATATAGCGAAAACTAAGACATGGGATATTTTCCATCCAACATGACCCAAGAATTTAAGTTATCGTAATTGTTGTGCTCGGAGTCTTTCTGGATAAAATCCGGAATGATGAAATTCGTCCGAAAACTATTGTTACCGACATTGCTACTCTTCTTTTAGACGGAAATAAATATCTTTTTAATAAAAACTGTTTTCACTCGCTTTTAAAATAAAACTACAATGAAAAGCCTTTCGATTTTGACAAAAGAAAGTATTAGCAAGATCATTAATTATTTTTATTAAAAAAAAATTCGTTTTCTTTTACATATTCTGATGAATACGAAATCTGAATTTGACGGATTGGGAAATTATCGATTGACAGACGCTGTTGGCTAATAGAAATCATACGTGTCAAAAACGTACATAACCAAGATTTAAGTAACGTATTCATCGAAAGTAAATTAAACTTTTATCATAGAAACCAATTTTATATTTGATAATGGTAAATTTTCTCCGAATTTTATCATTAAGTCAGTCTACCAAAACATTTTGCACCAATTTGTTAATACTTTGCAATTCAATTTCAGTTTCACGGGAAACAAATTAGAATTAATCTATATTTATATTTAATTATGATTTCGAATAAAAGAATTAAGAATTTTCTTCTTGTCAAAAACACTACTCACTAAAAAAAATAGAATTTTTTTCCCTTTCATTAACTCCTCTATCATGCACCTATTTTGAATTTTCTGAACAATGTGAATTTTTTTTCATCTTTATTTATTAGCTTGGGATTTTTATCTATATACACACGTCAAACCCATCGTAGCAGGACATACAACATAGAATACAAATTACATAAAGTACTAAAAATTCAACCGGCATGAAAAGTTAGGTATTAAGGTTGCAGTTGAATTAATAATTTATACATTGCTATTGCAATATTTGAAAACGGGCAAGCTGATGCATATTCGTATATAACCAACGGCTAACTTATTTAGTTTGAATTGCTTTATGTGTGTTTCTCTTTTGTTTTGGTTTTTCGAACATTCCATAAAGATTTGAGCTGCATTGTCTACCTTATTACAAGTACTAGAATTGGCTGAATCTGCTTTTCTTATTAGATGTTTATACTTTCTTGATGGTATGTGTCCTACTGTAATCCTAACAGGTAATATTAACAAATATTTAATCAATTTACAAAAGGCAAACAAGGGGATTTGAAAAGGCTCGCATTGTATAATTTTGTACCTTTGGTATTAGAGCGTGCGTCAAAATATTTTTCCAACACACATGAGTCAGTTTTGAATTTTGGCATTTCTGAGTAAATGATTTAACGTCAAGTTCAGTACCTGTTGATAAGTCTAACTTTGCATGTTGAATACCTGCCTACCTCAACATTGATAAGTAAATAATCCCTAAGGCACGTTATGTCATATACCACATGTTCAAATAATTATAAACGAAGAAAATATAATTTCGACCTCGTTTACAAGATTTAATACTATTGATGGTTTTAATGGTAAATGCGTAAATAATAAAAGGAAATAACCAATTAAATGTAAAGTTTTCTAGCTCGCTGTCACAAAACGCAGATAATATTAAAGTTATATGAAATCACATAAAAGTAACTATGTCAATTTATTATATATATATATATATATAATGTAGATAGTATAAACGTACGGGTTGCTGCGGCTAGGTTTTACTTATTTTACATAATTTATATGTTTTATATATTTTACGTAATAAACCATTTAAGGGCTTAAGATAAACGGAAAGAAAATATCAGTCATGAGGACTGCCATGTTTTATTAGAAAAATGTCATTTGTAAAAAAACAGTGAACTCGATGATCCTACCGTTATACCTGAATACAATGAAAAATAACAGTGGTATAAAAATCGACTGAAGACGATTAATCAAAATATTCCTTCTGTTGGTATCTTGCAAAATTCTACACAAAAGAGTTCGTTTTAAAAATAATTATTGTTTATTTATATCTTACTTTTCTATGAAAAATGTTATAATTTCAATGGATATGGAGCACTACCACCAAAAACATAATTTAATGTTTTAGTTGCATGGTTAATAAAAACAAAGAACTAAACTTGATTACATTCGTCGCAAGCGTAAGGAAACAACTATCGTATGAAATAATAAATAACTAATATATAGTCCCTTCAATCGTATCCGCCGTTGGATAAGTCATAAAAATATTTCCTTTATATAGGATTCAACATCACTTTTATTAATTTGGCTCTGTAAAAATTTATTTCTAATTTTTACATTTTATGTTGTTGGTGCATGTTAGGATGCTACTATTATTATATTATACATTATTTTTTTTTATTGATGGCCTGGTACAAAATAACGGCTTTATGAAATTGGATTTTTTTTAACAATAGATACAAATTATTATACAATTTTCTTACCAAAATTATGAATTATTAGCAATTACTTTTTATTGTACCAATTCTCCTATTTTAAACGAAAAGTTTACAATATTAAGCCGCGCCATCTATTGACACACCAAACGCCATCAATCGATATCGCTAACTGCCACAATCGTTTCGTAGAAAACGTTTTGTGTCTAATAATAATAGAAAAATAAATTGTTATAAAACATTATTGCAATTATAAATTAAGATTTAAGCTTTTCTATCTTTTAAGTTGGAATAAACTGCACATGGTGGGCAACTACATTTTAAAATCGGTTAAGTATATTAGAAGTTCATCCCGGACAAACATCGTGACACGAGATTTATATATATTAATATCTAAACTATGAAAAAGAGTTTAGTTTAATTTCGAACGTACACTTCTTAACGGTTTTTATAATATTTGCAATATCTATCAAAAAGTCAAATCCAAAATTTAAGCGCTTTAATCTTATTTAATAAAGATTTTGCTATCTGTATAATCTTAATCACGGTAAAATTGCAAAACTCGAACAAAAAGAACGTTAAAAAGTTAATGTTTATCTCTTCCACCATCCGCTCCAACTTCCTGGAACTTTCTTTAAAGTTTACTGACACTGCGAAATTGATAGTCTGGATGAAACATCTGAACCCTTTTAACAATAGGAGTTTATTTTTAAAAAGAAGCCAACTTGACTGTCCCGCCATCGGTCCTAACAACAAGCATTACAGTACCGGTAGCGTACTGTAGTTTATTGATAAATAATTTGTGTAAACGAGATAAGAGCTTAATCGTACATTTTTAATTAACATACAAAATAGCGTCTGTTTATTGACAGCGACTTCTGTCACTAAAAATTGTACACAAAAAAGTTTAAGATCTTTTTAAACATGTTGTCTCAAAAGGAGCCAACAAATTTCGTATCTCATTATGGAGAGTAATCGGCATCTACAGGCTAAAACCTAATTAAATAAACTGCTTTATAATTCTACTGACATCCTGAATATCAAAGATTGTTCTGACTACACGGACTGACTACGGAGTAGCTACTTAACTGGTTGTACACATAACATTAGACGATACTTTGACTTTGACCATGCAAAAATACTTAGTATTACTCAAGAAGTAGCAAAATTTATAAGTATAACGTAGTATATATACGATAAAATTAAATACAAGACATTGTAGATATTGCAACAAATTTAAGTATGAACGACAATCTAATTTATTTTGTGTAATAGCAATTAAGAGAATAGTAATACAAAACGCAATCATAAATTTAAAATAACAAAGCTAATCCCTAAAGAGTAAAAAAAAATATGCAGCTTAATTATTTAATGCATAAATCCACTTCATCACATAGTAATGCACTAGCTTCTGTGGTATAAATAAGCAATAAATCAAGTCGACTTTTAAAGCTAAGCGAATTGATCGCTGTAGCAGTCTACTTCATACGATCTAATGAAATTATGTAGTTCTTTGTATGCACGATGCATATTGAGAATTCCATTAGTTGTACGGATTGCAAATAGCAGTAACTGTTCACCTATTTATAGTAGCAAAGTCAATAGCAATCTTAGTTTATAAATTGAGTGTACTTTACCTCCATTTATGTGACGTTATTCCAGTCGTTTTTTGCGTATTAGAATGTTCTATATTGTTAAATGTATTGGTTTTGAATTTTTTGTTGAATTAGAAATTGTGTATTATCAGGTTGTATTGTACTAGCAGTGCGTTTCGGTTTCATACTGGTGGAATATTTCTATTATCATTTCAAATACAACAACAAAATATTAATGTGATTTTTTGGTATATTTTTCTACTTCTTCACTTAGTAGAGATTTCTGATGATTTTTGCAATGAATTGAACCTATGTTATTCAGAGATGTAGTTTTATATTGGCCTGATTTTTTATTTCGTCAAGTAGATTTTAGTTTAATATTTAGATACAATGTTCGTTATATTCATGGACTGATTTATTTCTTTTCATAAATAATACATTTTAAGTTTTAAGAACATGGATTTGAGATGTTTTCTATAATTTTATCAAAAATGTGAAAGATTTAAATCAAATTCGAAATAACTGTCACTACTTTTGAACGAATTTATCTCAATTGAACATCAGGAAACATATGTGTTGAATCTAAATGTTTGTGTCTAAATACAATATGCCAACTTTTACTGGTTATCAAGTAAATAGTAGTTGGTATGCTAGTGCAGTTTAAACCGGAGTCGGTCAATCTCGGGACAATAATTGTTCATTAGTTTTCTGAACCTTGTAGACAATTATGGCCATCACCCAATGTCTAATATAAGATGACCACGCAGATGATGTAAGTCGTCAACGTTGGACCAGCTGTTGTACTGTCCAATACCCAATGGAAGTCGCTAAAGCTGTCAGATGACTATACGCTGATATTCGACTAGTAGGATTTTTTCAAGCGGATATGTACCAGTAGATGAAGCAAATGATTTCAACATAAGTTAGCTCACTACCCTAAGGTATAGCATGTTATACCTCTATCAACCAGTAATAACAGTAGCACCCTTTAAAGTAAAAGATGACAGTGTATTCACTACTATCATAAAACAGAAACAGGTACCGTTAGGAGCATTTGAGCATTGAGCATGCTATTTGGTTGGCCTTTGGGAAATTTTATAAATAACAAGTACTGACTAAATTAATTACACTTTCATTAAGATACATTTTTGCAATAAACTTTATTATTTGACAACTACATAAGTTCCATGCTGGTAATCTTAGGGTATTGTACATTTTTTATTTTTTATTTCGTGTTTCTAAAAGGCGATAATAGTAGTAAAAATATACAAACAGACATTCGGATGTGATACCGTTTATTTTTGTTTCGCGCTTCCATCGCACTTAATACGATGGCTTTCGACGCGAACAAAAGTAAATTGGATGTCATATTTGAAATCAGGACGCCCTCATGCAGATTGGCGACGTAAAGTGTGATGACACTCCAGTACGTTTCCAACAAAAGAAATTCCCTGATAAACGTTAAATACCTTTGACCTTATATCAACTGAGGCGAAAATATTTTAGGGTCGTATTGTAAAACAAATCAGTGGCATTTGAATCATGACAACTCATATAAGCAATAAGGGGTACAAAAGAAAATATTTTTGTGAGTCATTATATTCTTAAAGCATATAATTAATACATTATCAAGATACTATTTAATTATTTAATGACAATATAATGACTATATTACGAAATATAATACTTTTTGCTTTATTTGTCACAAAGTATAAAACGTTAGCGAAGAAATTAATTAGTAGATCCTCCGGGAAAAAAAAGAAGCAGCAATTCACCACAATTTCACGCTCCTTCCAATTTTCTCTCATCCGATTAAGTAAGATTATAGGCAAACTTGGCCGTCGACTTGACCTTAACCCTCGTACTCGGCCTCGTGTGGATGCGATAAGCTCAGTAACATGAGTATTAACTGTCCGAAGCCCTTTATGTATTACCGACGTGATGAGACTTCAGATATTTTCCTACGTACTGCCAATGGGCGTAGAAATTCACGCTTTTATTCCTATTTAGGTTTGGGTACATTGGAAGCAATGGGCTTTAACAAAATTTTTATATTTTTTGTAATATATTCAATGTAATATATCTAGTAACTGGCTCTGCAGCTTACTGGTATTGGCTTGCCCTTAAGAAATCAGAGGTCATGGGTTCAAATTCCAGGGGGACTTTACAACTTTTCATCGTTTAAAGTGGACTGATCACTCAATGGCTTATATAGGTACATGATCCATACGTCGGGTGGGCATGCGGTCGATTTGGGCTGATAACTTTATTGTTAAATTAGTAAGATGATCCATGCATCGGATGAGCATATAAAAAATCAGTCCTGTGCATTATCTCACTCTGGCGGTATATTGTTTGTCCAATTGGACTATGCGAGTATCAAGGAAATGTAATGGAACTGAAAAACTGCAATAAGTTACTTAGAACACGCTAACCCGCGACTGGTTAAATTTTGAAATTATTTAAGTCTTAAGTGAGATAGCTACGATTCCCCTCAATATAGAATTTTCACACTACTTGCTTGTAAGATAACACTACAGTTGTTCATCCTCAGCCTAGAAATAGTAAAATAAATCGTTAATAAACTCATTTCACTACACGAGTGACGAAAGCTTATCTAATTTATAATGAAGATATCAAATGTCTTCTATATTGCAGACACAAAGCTCTTGACAGATGGTATGGTCTAACTCAATTAGCTGATTATGAATTTCTTTATATAAGCTTTTTAATAGCTCACTGAGCGACTTGGAGCTTCCTTATACGGCCGGCAGTGAAGGACCATGTCTCAGTTCCATAGGTCATCACTGGCAGTACACATTGGTCGAAGACCTTAGTCTTGAGGCATTGCTATGGAGCAGGCTATGCTCGGTATTTCTCTGCGTGATAAAGTGCGCAACGCAGCCATCCGCAGAAGAACCATGGTAACCGATATAGCCCGCAAAATTATCAAGTTGAAGTGGCAATGGGCCGGTCACTTAGCTCGTAGGACCGATAACCGTTGGGGAAGAAAGGTTCTCGAGTGGCAGCCTCGTTCTGGCCATCGCAGTGTCGGATGACCCCTCCACCAGATGGAGTGACGACCTGTGCAAATGTGCAGGAGGTCGGTGGATGCAGGTGGCACAGGATCGTACCTCTTGGCGACTTATGGGGGAGGCCTATGCTCAACAATGGGCTCTGATAGGCTGAAACGACGACGACGACGAAGCTTTTTCAGGTTGTATACAGTATTGACTATAATTATATTTAGATACAGCAAAACATACAAAACAAATATATTTATAATAATAAAAATCTTTATTTAAACTAAAGGTACAGCATTTATACACAGTAAGCAAGATACATACAATACGATAACAACATGTTTATATTGTTTTATATGAGTGGGCACATAAACATTTTGGTTCTGATTTGCGTTTGATCAATAACCCTGCAGTCGTTTACAATTCAATTGAACTATTACTAACAGTGGGTTATAAGCTTAGGTTGGATTGAATTAATACAAAAATAGTGGATCTGTGATACCACACTATGCACTAAAATAAAATCTATATTATTTGCATACTCCTAGAGTAAAAAAATAAATAGGTTCAAGTACGAAAATTATACTCTTGCTATGAAAACATTATCCTAAATTTGAGAGTTCAGTGTACTGCACTAAGAAATTTGTATCCTCAAGTTTGCAGAACTAACAAGCACAAAGTGAGCAAGAAATTTATATACTGAACATTCAAAACTTTGCTAAAGCTACGGACTACAAGCGAAATAAAACCACCATTGAAACATAAATCTTCGTGTAAGTTTAACATTTTTTAGTCGTAGATATAATTAAAATGTTCAATAGCTATAGATGTTTAGTTACATTTAAAATTCTTACATATGTTGGCTATAACATGAAATGTGTATTATAACAGTTTAATAAATATACCACTATTTATCTACGTCCCGTTCTCAAAGTTGAAGCTCATGTACGTTCGTTATAGAGCAGTTTTCTGATATCGGACAGCGCGCTATAAAAAAGGCTATACGTAGGCGACGTAAATCGGACAAGTCTTAAGGCACTGATATATTGCGAGATTTACTCGGATGGAATATGTCAGACCCAAGCATCATTCATCAAGCCGCAAGGAATGAACTCACAAGTGGAGGCAATGAATTGCTATAAGAATATGCTGCGATATATCATTTATTTTGTATGACTTGCAGCTAAAGCTATCCGTTACATTTTCAGGGTATTATATTAGCTGAATTATAGCTACGGTACCTCTGCCTGTTGACGTTCAATTCATCAATAACTATTAATTTATGTAAAATAAATGTATCAATTATAGTCATTAGACCGGATTGATTAACATCAACGAAAGAAAAGAAGTATGTCCTGAAAGCAATCAAGGTAGCATCTTCTTCATACGTTAGTATCCCAGGTTGGCTGTCAAGTTTTCTATAGACCAGTTTTCACGAAACTAAATCTTCTGCATTAAGCTTGTCGCAACCCCATTAGTCGGGTTCACTTCTTATAGCATCTATGTTTCTCTTAATTTTTCTGCGGCTAAATCAGGTCGCAGGTACTGTGTCTCACCACTACGTCAATGTAGGAACCTATTCAGAAGAAGAGTTATTCGAAATGGTAGTGATTAAACTATATTTTCCATGGCTTTGGTAAAGCCCTTCTCGTAGCCATTAATTAATTTTGCGTTTTTTATTACGATATTATTAAGATACTGTACAACATTCAATTGCCATATTGTCCCTTGCCTCTTCTTTTTTATTTAAGAATCTGGCATTTTTCCATAGCTTTATTACTTTAGTAAGGCTAATGAAAAATGCCGTTAAAATAGGCATCTACCTAGATATGGGAATTTCGAGTTCTGAGTCGTTAGGCACCGCCTCAGTATGCGGAAATATTTGCAACTGTGGATCGTGGAACAAATCTTGCAATAGAACCACATATGATCATTGACATTAGAAGGGTTACCACGTTAAGTTTTAGTATAATAGCATGTAATATAAAACAACTTGATAGATAAAGTTAAAAAACATTATCTATGAAATCCACTAATTTACGAATTTTCGACGTTACTTAAATATATTTATTCCCTATAATATTTGATTTGATATGTATAATAATCGCGTAAATAAAAGAAATAATTAAACACAGTATCCATAGTAACAATTGAGTAATTATTTTACCGTTTCTGTCCATGAAAAGTAAATTTGCACTATCACCACCATCAGCCTGTGTCAGTCCACTGCTGGACATAGGCCTCCCCTAATTCCCGCCACCGCTTCCGATCTTCGGCTATTCTCATCCAGCCCACACCAGCCACTTTGCGAATGTTGTCACTCCATCTTGCCATATTTGCACTATTACCAACAGCTATTTGAGCTAGTGTTACCTGCCGGATATGACACCGGCAGCCAGGTAAAAGCAACGCCCTTTTCGTTGCTCACCGTAATATCCTAAGAATCCGAGGCTATTGAGATAAGAAAAAATGGATAATTTCAAAAGAGAAGATGGTTGGGTTGATGGTTTACTACCTGCTTGGGACCCCAAATTTAATAAATTAAAATTAAAACCCAAGCATAATACCACTGTCTGCTGTGAAGATAAAATAAGTTCATCATGCATAGGTCGGAGTACAGACTAAAAATATTTAATTACAAGTAAGATTTAATTACAAGTAAGATCTGGAAATCCCGCTTCAGCACTGGCAACAAAACGCATGATATCTCAGTCTAGCGTCACCACGGCCGCTGAAAAGTGTCCATCGTGACCACGGAAAAGTGTTCAAAACGTCGGGAATTTAAATATGTAAATAAAACGCCATAAAATCCATAAAAAGTTTTTTTTTCATTGATGTGTAGTATTCGCGAAAACAAAAGAATTAACTAAGTGTACTACCGTTTTCGTTTGGGTAATAGTTACATCTTATAAAAGTTCCTCGATTAGGAAAAAAAATAAATGAAAAAAAAACCAGATAATTGAAGACTTCATAAAATGGACAAGTCTATGTCACAATTGTTTCATAAAGTATATGCGGGTATTCAATTATTATGCACCAAAAAATGCCTTCAAATTATCACAGAGAATTTTCCTTTGAAAAAGGTAGTTTCAAAAATCACTCTTCTAAAAGTATATCACTTTTTGAAACATCAAAGTAATACACAAACTGTTTTATGAATGGTACGTTGTGGAAAGCATCCAAAATGCCTACCTTACATATAAATACAGCATAATTCAACTAAGGAACCAAACTAAACGTACATATTACAAATTAACAAAACACTAAAAATAATTATTAGACATCGAACAAGCTGAAATATTATTATTATTAATAAAACATGGCAGTAAAATTTAAGTAACTAAAATCTAATTAAAACTAATTTAGAAACGGTATAAGATATACTATATTGAGACTGAATAACGTTCGTGTATGAACCAAAAATATAGACTTGTGCGTAACACGATATGCAGCCTTTTTTTTATCCTTGAAATTATGCTTCCAGACTCATGTCTTTAGTAAGCTTCATCTAACACAGAGTTCGCGAGAAACTCCCGTCCCCACGAACTAGGTGGCCCACATTTTTTGCTAAAAATGAAGGCCACACGTAAAAAAGGTACGTGAGTTAGGCATTAGTTTATGTCTCCAAAAGATCGTCGATGATCGGTTTACGGATCGGAACGACGAAGGTCTGGCGACTGTATTAATCGATTGCTGGGGGCGGTGAGAATCGCCCTGGAACGCGGGTGTATCTAGTATACGCGGTGAGCGTGTGTCGCTGTGCTCGTAAGCGAGGGCGAACTACAGGTGAGTGTGTGCTATCCCTACTCGTGTGGTGTGTAGGGTCTGATGTCGGGACCCCCGTTGGGTCCGGAGTCTCAGCGACCCCTTCCTCGTCCGGGTCGAGGAGAACGTTTCGCGGTCTACGCTTTTGACTAGACGCGTTTGGATCGGCCGTATACGTTGCTGCTTTTACCAGCAGAGGGTTGCTGTGGTTGACTACTTTATCTATGTGTTTGCGAGTTAACTTTTTAAAGTGCTCGCGGAGTGTTGGCAATTTGCAGTCGCTGTGTAAATCTACGTTTCGTTGGTACCACTGCGCCCCGGTGGCGCGGCGGATGAATTTGTTTTGAACTACTTGTCAACTACAAGTAGTTCAAAACTTTAGGAGTGTGGAGGATGCTTGAGCGAAAGTTTGGCATGCATAAGCCATGATTGGTTTTATACATACCTTGTACAATAGAAGTTTATATTTGAGTGACATTTTACTGTGAGAATTCGTTAGGTGATAGAGTCTGGTCGAAACGAACAAAGCCTTTCTCCTAACGTCCTGAATATGACTTTTGAACGACATGTTGCAGTCGAAGGTCACGCCTAGGTATTTGGCCTTCCTTTCCCATGGGATCGGTTGGCCGTAAAGTTTTAGTTGCCCTAGTCTCTGGTGTCAGCCAGTGCGTGGCCTTATCCTGACGCCTGGGTTGAGGACCGGGGGTATCCTGTAATCACGACGTAATCTAGACCGATGGAAGTGTATTGCTACACTTTTATCGGGATTGACGTCGATTCTCCATTTACGAAACCATTCGCCTAAACGATTGATCGCGTTTTGGAGCTTTTTATAGATATAGTTTGGTCTAAGCGACGAACAATAGAGAGCGGTGTCATCGGCGAAAAGTTCCAGATTGACATCGTCGGGCTTTGGAATGTCGCTCGTGTAGAGCGCGAATAATAAAGGTGATAGGACCGATCCTTGAGGGACGCCCGCTTGGAGCGGACGGATCGTGGACAGCGTGCCCTCGACTCGATATCGAAAAGAGCGATTCGACAAGTAGGCTTGGATGATGTGAACCAGCCTGTCCGGCACTTTGAGAATGTACAGCTTGTAAATCAAGCCGTTGTGCCAGACTTTGTCAAATGCCTTTGCGACATCGAAGAAGACGGCCCCTGTAATACGGAGTTTGGGTTGATGAAGGCCATTCAGAATGAATTCCGTGAGGCGATAAATTTGTTCGGGACACGAGTGCTTCGGACGAGAACCGAATTGTTCGTCTGGGATGAGGTTATAAGAGAAGGCGTGGTCTTTCAACCGGAAGAGAATTATGCGTTCATATAGCTTGTCCAAGCAATTGAGCCAGCTAATTGGACGATAACTCGTGGGTAGGTTAGAGGGTGTGTTTGGCTTGGGAATACCGATGACGATGGCTTCTTTCCAGGCATCAAGAAAAATACAAGTTGATAGTAAAATATTGAAAATGTTAACCAATACACAGACAATAGAGCCTGGCAAGTATTTTAGAGTTCTATTTGAGATACGGTCTGTGCCAGGTGCCAACCGGGGTTTAAGACCCTTAATAATATCGCGAACCTCTGCCGGGGTCACTGGCTTTTAATTATCGCCATCTAGTGGTAAGGCAGCCCTAAGTTCGACTAGACGGTCCACCTCCGATAGGTGGGCCGCGTCGGCGTGTGCGTGAGATGGCGTACATTGCTCTTCTAGCGTATCGGCTAAGCATTTTGCCTTTTCAAAGTCATCGAAAGCTAACAGGCCCCCAGTTGGCTTTGATCCTATATGCAGCCTGTTGGTTTTAGTGTGTACTGCTGGGATAAAAATGTAGTATTGGCTACTTTTATTTTCTTTATAACGGAATATCTAAAACAGATCGGGTTACTATAGAAATGCAAGGCCTGTCTTGACCTGTATAATATCCTCTCTTAACTCAGCAAAGCGATAAGCCGAAAAGTAGGACCGTCACCTAATGATTGTTTTACTTGAGTGCTGCGGAAATAATAGCAGTATAAAAAGCCACAAGTCTGCTAGTCGCCCTGAGATATAGAGAATACTTCATTGATGACACACCTTATCTATAAGTAATTATGTTAGCTGCCGTCATCTTTATACCAGATTACATTAGCGTATTTGCACCAAAACTTCATAACAGAACAAAGCACCATGGCAGTATTTACCCAGCAATTTCGCTGCACCAAAAACTTTAATGAAATTGATATTTAGTAAAAAAGGAACATTGAATTGCGGAAGATGAGATTAAGAGTGAGATTTTTCCAAATCAACCAGTCTAATATAATTTAAAATCATTGAACCTCAAACGCACGATGATCCCTTGAATTGATATAAATTAATTCCCATGCGGCCGTCGCAGTTGTGATGGATTATCACAGGGAACCCTCACAGCGTAACGTCTTGATGCCGATGAAAAATGATGTGAGATTTCATAAACCACTCAGGCCAACCGCTACGAATGCATGTCACCAACGCTCAGTACGTGTTTCTTTTATTAGGAAACATCTAGTTTAAAACACTTATTATGTAATTTTTTTTACAAAAGCCATACGATATAATCAGAAACTTGAAATTATGGCTCAGTAATGAAAACAAGAGTGTAATATTAAAATACTATTCAATCTGTTCTATTCGTTACATAGCTAAATTCTAGTTAGTATAGTACTCTTGAAAAAAAGTAGCAGTATCTTTTTAACATAGGACCTGCAAAAGTTATGCAATGATGTTCTGCGTTTTATAGTTTTATCTAAACTGTCCGATTCTGTGCCATTGTGTGCGTAACCTTTATATTAATAACTTACTCAACAAAATAACAAAGATTAATGTTTATAATGTAAAGTTTTAATTTTGTAAACTAAACTGAAAAAAGTTTGTAATTAAAATTGCTGTGAAATCAGAGAAAACAAGCAATAGCACAGGCTACTTTTAAAATTGTTCAATTTAAACGGGTCAGGTTCTAAATCATTAGGTCAATAGTTTCGTACGCGCCTGCTACTGAACTCCCAATCGTTTATCTTTTTTACAGCTAAAGCGTTTTGGTTTATAGGAGACCAATTCATTTGTGTCTTTCTAAAAGCTCGAGAAAATGGCAGTACAAAATAAATAAAAATAAATAATAAAAGTTTCTTAATTTAATTTATGGGTTGATCGCACCTGCCATATGATTTGATAATATGGAAGTGGAATTTTAACACAAAAAATATGACTGACTTCAACAGTATATAACCATTTTGCTAAATATAAAACGGTTTTCACCGTCGTGCCCTCTGCCAGAAAGTACAGCGCGTCATCCGTCACTGAATTTTAAATCTCTTATAGTTTTTAAGGTATTCATTTAATCAAAAGTCATATATGACACGTTTTATGCACACAAAAAGTTTTTTTTAATGCATTAACTTTTATGTTAACTGACATTATATTACTCTTAATGACCTTTAAATATGCCTCATTGCAATTTTTAACAATATTTTAAATTAAAATGGTGTTGTAGGTTATTCTTAAAACATAGATATATATAATCTCGCTAATTTTATTGTAAGCCAATTTAAAATAAACAATTATGTAGAGCACACTTTAAGTCTTTCTTTTACGGTTTCGGCAGCGTTCGCAATCTAATCGGAAGGGGTTGAGATTTTTGGTGCCGTTTTTTATTAGTACTTAGTAGTTTAATAGATATTAGGGAAAAAAAATGTAATTAGACACAATTATATTTACACAAATTTATTTAAGAAAAATGGGACCAAATGACAGCCAATACATTTGAAACAAGAATGAGCAAAATCGGAGCAACGAGGTAACATGTATAAAAAAAACATACGCTCTGAATTGAGTACCTTCCTTCTTTTGGAAAGTCGGTCAAATTTAGTAGTAGAACTGGTTTCTGCTTTGGTTGCTTCGTAATCCATACAAATTTTATAAATGCGAAAGTAGCTCTGTGGGTCTGTTTGTCTGTATTTTTGTCTTTACCATCATACAAACTTATAATAGTGTCCAAGATAGGGCATAGGCTACTTATTATTGGGATAATAGGAGTTAAAATGGTTTAAATAGGGGATGAAAATTATACGGACATCCGTCATTGTTTAATATGCAACGATGAAATTTGCCATCTAGATACTCGTCACGAGCTTCAAGTGATTTTTTCCAAACATGTTTTTTAGTTTCTATCTGCACTGGGATGAACTAGGAGTTCAAATGGGTGTTAGAGACAATGTGGAAATTCCTCATCGTCGAAACTAAAGCCATGATACTTTTTGTCTACTAAAACGACACATACAATTCCAACTTGTATGTGTTTTAAGTCAGTGATTTAAAAAAATGTCATGATGAATATGAATAACCTGCAACATGTTATTTGAGAATTTAGTTCTTTTTTCACGTATATATTACTTTTTTGAACTTTATAAACTTTATAAATCTTCTAACAACAATCAGTCCGTGACAAAATGAACGAAAAAATCTTAAAAAGCGTACACTAACTTAACAAGACAGAAAAATTATAAAAGGTTTCGCGCGTGACGAGAAACGATAATTTCCAATTAGTGGGGAAGTGATAATGGACAGGGTTGTTCGTAAAGCTCCTTTGTAGTCATTATTTGGTTCTTTTACCTTTGAACAATTAAAATTTGTAAAAGAATTTTTCCCGCGTTCATTTATCTTCGAGGCATTTGTATCATTCATAGATTTAGGGAATGGCTTTAATAGTATTTTTTTTTTTCATTTTTGAATATATACATGTATGTCTATAGTAAACGTTTAAGGTATTAAGATAATACACCAAAAAACAAGCTTTCGACTTAGCAATGAGCAGGTGAAAATCATAAGTATAGTTTAAACTTTCGGAATATCACTTTTCAGCAAATATTTTTATGGTCGTTTGTGATTTGTCTTCTCAAGTACACGGTAAGATTATTGCAATGATGTAGATAGACCAGGAATTAAATAATGCCTGACTTAAACTTGAGCTGTGGGGACGCGTCTTTGTGGTCTGTTCTGTTAATATGTAATGTTATATGGTATACTGCCTCTGTAGCCTAGCGTAGGTATGGGCGGGTGCTTTAGAAACCAGAGGTCGTGGGTTCGAATCCTGCGGGGACTCAACAAAGTTCCATTGTTGTTTCTTAGTTGGTTAGGCCACATTGAGCCAATCACCCAATTGTCTGAAAAGAAAGATGATCTATGCGTCGGTTGGGTATGCAAAAAGTCGGTCCACCCACCAACCCGTATGGACCAGCGTGGTGGTCAGTCATACAGTCCAGTCAGGTTGTCTTAAGCAGTATTCGTTCAAATCATAAAGCCTTACAAATACTTTAAGTAGTTCTATAAGTAACTTTACTATCTTGTAAAGACCTATTAACAAGAACAGAATAACTAATAAATAAAATTACTTTACGGATTTTATCGCGTTTATAATACTTTCCAAAGGAAAGTGTTCGAAACGTCGGGAATTTAAAATGTAAAATAAACGCCATAAAATCCGTAAAGTAATTTTATTTAAAATGTATAATATTTGCGCAAGCAATAGAAATAATTAAGAACAGAATAAAACAATTTAAGTATAATGTAAAAGCTAAGCTTCAAAACCCAAAATTGACTTTGGATCCTGATAAAGACTTTGGAGCATTGTCTAATATTATTTCCAGTGTATACAATGCTGTTATTACTAAGAAAGTTATTACAAGTAATAAAAAACTGAATTTCAGTGACTGGGCTTCTATGGGAATTAGGCGTAGCAGGGATTATTTATATCTATTATACGATCAAAAATCATTAACATCTAATGTAATTCCATAACTATGTGAGAACATACTCAAAAATATTAAAACTAGTTTGTTTGATGGCTAAGGCAATGTATTTAAATCATAAAATAAAGTCATCCTGTAATAAAATCAAGACTACCTGGTAAATTATATATAAGGAAACAGGAAGAAACACAAAACAGAGGAATGACCTAGATTTAAATATACAGGGTAAAACTGTTAAGACAAAGGCTGAGGTAGCTAATGAGTTCCAAAATTACTTTACAAACATAGCTCATGAAACTACAAAACACTGAAATTCTAGTTCTTATTCAGCCTTATCGCACCTAAAACAATTGGATAGACAATGTTTCCCTGATTTTAATTTTTGTATTGTTAGCCCTATAGATATAGTGAAGCCATTTAATAAAATAAATAAAAAGAAAACAGAAGACTTGTGGGGTTTATCAACATGGGCAATAATTTAATAATTCAAAATATATCCCCCATATTGGCCATAATATATAATGCATCTATAAGTACTTGTAAATTCCCACAGTTAATGAAATTCAGTAAAATAATGCCAGTCTTTAAATTGGGTTGTACAGTTAATATTGAAAATTATAGACCAATCTCTATATTGCCAGCACTTATCAAAATTTTCGAAAAAATTATGTTATAACAAGTTTTAGTACACTTTTCCAAACATGATATTTTAAGTGATCACCAATTTGGCTTCACCAGAGGTACATCAACAGTAAATGCTGGTATGAAGTTAGTCTCTCATGTTTCACGGGCGTGGGAGGATCGCTGTGACTCTATTGGAATCTTCTGAGATCTTTCCAAGACTCTACGGTGTGCGCGGGTTTGGTCTTGATTTTCTATCTTCTTACCTACGCAATAGAAAACAATATGTAAACGTAAATGACACTCTTGTCATCTGACTCCCTTGTGCAGATGGGTGTTGCTCAAGGATCAATTTGGGACCTTTTCTGTTCCTGGTCTGTATAAATGACTTGCCTCTGGTAGTGGAGAGGCTGTCCGAAGTTGTCCTTTTTGTAGATGATACTTCTCTACTGCTAAGGGTTAAAAGAAAAACGTTGAGATACCAAATAGGGCAATTGATATTGTGTCAAACTGGTTTGCGTCCAATAACTTGGTACTTAACGCGAACAAAACTAAATGCTTACGTTTTACTCTTTGTAAGTTGCCGGATTTCAAAATATTAAAATTGACGATGAGGTCATTCCTTACGAAAGCTCTTGGATTTTCTATTGATTCCAAGATGCAGTGGGGAGCACATATTGACAAACTCTGTAAGAAGTTAAGTACAGCAATCTTTGCCATACGCAAGATTAGGCAGCTGACTGACGAGGCAACTGCAAAACTATTTTATTACGCGTACCTTCACAGCCTTTTGTACTATGTATTATTATTATGGGGATGTGCAGCCGGTTTGAACACAATATTTATACTATAAAAACAGGCGGTTAGGGCAATCTACAATCTGGGTTCACGGGAATCTTTACGTAATGTTTTTAATAAAACTGAAATTTTAACTTTAACCTCGCTATACATATTTGAAAATATTATGTACGCGCGTCAAAATATTCATATATTTGCTAAAAAAAGATATTAGGCCGCGCAGAGGTCGAATTAGACTGCCCCTAGATCTACCCAGATTTAGACTGACCCGAACCAAAAAATCTAATAATAATAGTATAAGAATTATTTTAAAAGACTAATAGAAAAAGCCTACTATTCCGTTATAAATTATATTGAGGAGCAAGATGTGTGGAAATAGTTTATATTCTGCGCTTGCAAATCCCCTGGTAACTTAAAAAAATGTATTGGTCCAATTTTGTAAATACTAATATTAAAAAAAAGACTGCAGAGTTTCTTGCCGGTTCTTCTCTTTGAGTTTGTGAACCGGTGACGTTCATAAGTAATCAGTAGAGCCTAAATTGAATAAATGATTTTGAACCTCCTAATGGATAGGGGTATATTAGGGGAGGCCTATGTCCAGTAGTGGACTATCACAGGTTGATGATGATTTAAAGGTAATTTACGCAGCTACGGGTCTTCTGAGTCTTAATGAAAATCATTTGTACTTTGTACTTAAATAATGTAATCTTTCTAAAAAGGAATTAATTTTCTTATTTTAATTAAATTGATATGTCTAGGGTAACCTGAATAAATATGGTGTAATTTTCACAAAACATGTGATAATCGCAATACATTTGAATAATGTGTATATTATATTACAAGGTGGTAGATCCGTAATAGACATCAAGCAATTAGTATTGAAAGTAGCAGTAAGCCAGCCCAGTAATTATACTAGATAAACGTGACGTAACTTTACAACCCAAGCACCGCGAGTTAAATTGTGGAACGCCCAGCTTGTTTTTGCTCCTAGTTTCTTTTTTTAAACAGAAACCAATATTTTTTTTTAAATAAGTATTGATCTCACAATATAATCAAAGCCTGGTTTAGAAGTATTTGTAATATTTAGTAAGATTTTTATAGATGTATGATATTTTTTAAATGCCTCCGTAGCCTAGTGGTATGGGCGTGTGCTTTAGAAACCGGAGGTCGTGGTTCGAATCCTGCGGGACGCAACAAATTTTCATTGTTGTTTCCTAGTTGGTTAGGGCAATTTGGGCGATCACCCAATTGTCTGAAAAGTAAGATGATCCATGCGTCGGATGGGCATGTAAAAGTCGGTCCACCCACCAACCCGCATTGGACCAGCGTGGTGGGATACGGTCCAAACCCCTAATGGATAGGGTGTATTAGGGGAGGCCTATGTCCAGCAGTGGACTAACAAAGGCTGATTATGTATGTATGATATTTTTAAGTGAATACTAAATAACGCGGGGTTACCCGCTAATCTAACATTGTTAAATTTTCTTCGTATTTTTTATTTTTATACTTTGTCCTGGTAGTGTGCAGTGACAGAGACAACAAAATATATTTTGATATTAAAGGTATTAATGCTAGTTTCTATGAAAATAAAAAAGTGTTAAATATTTATGCGCATAACACAAAAAAACACTTCATTTGAAAATCAAGTCTTATTATTTTATTAAGTCAGACAGAAGTTACGACTTTCCCTGTCATATTACTCTTACGGATATATATAAAAACGGCAGTCATGTATTCCTCATAAATCCAGTCTCTGTCATTATAAAAGGTTGTCAGTGACAGTGATATAATAAGGAAAGAAAGAGCGGCCTTCAAATTATCTTCGTGCAATACAAAGAGCGTGTGAGGAGTGTTTTTTACTCTTTAGCAGAAGTCTGTTCCTTCGCAAGTCCTTGACCCAGCTTTTGTCTCGCATCAAACGGAGAGTCGTGCCTCTTTAGGCGGAAATAATACATTAGCGTTCATACCGAGTAGCTCCACTTTATTCTTCAGTTTTTAGAGTTATTTACTGTACATTTGTCTTTGAATATGTTTCTGATGAATACGTTTGTTTAAGAGCCGCTCGTATGTCCATTGTGTGCTGAAAGTGGGTTATGTATGTTTTTTTTTGTTATTCGTTTTTATTGTTTCGTTTTGTTCCTGCGTGGAACGTAATATACCCAAGCTCGTAATCTTAATTTATAATCATAAAATTTAAAATTCCTATTTTCATTAAATTCAATTTCAATCAAATTGCCAATAAATTATATTTAGTTAATTTTATCGTTATAATGACATAACAAGATGGATTTTTAAATGAATTAAATTCAAGCTTTTACATATAAGTTTGATACAGAATAGAATGAGAAATCTCATTAGGTTTCTTTTCATTAAATCAGTCGTTAAGTATTTTGACCCTGAAGAGTCAAGTTTATGTTAAAACGTAGTAATGCAATAATCATCTGATATATAGTTATTTATTTCATTTAAATGATTATTACACATATGAAATCAAATTTTTAAGTATTTTTCCGTAGATTCATCATGGATTCTGGAAAGATTCCGAAACGACGGCAAAAATATATATAATTAACTCAAAGAATCCATAAAAAAGTAGATTTGATTCATCCGATATCTTTTATTGCTCCGAATAAATTATATTTCAACGGTTTGACTTCCCTTAATTATATCTAGAAAAATTCTTCATTATTAATGCGGTATTAATAATAGCATTGTTAAGATTAAAATGTACTATTAGAATAATTTACAAAATGGCTAAAATTTTTAGATAAAAGTTTAAAATTTTTTAACATTAATTAAAATATTAGTGAAAATAGTGACAAAATGTCCTCCTCCGGTATACCGGTGCTGAAAAGACTCCGCCGTCATTTAACTCTGCCTTCTCTCCGGAGAACTCTTGAGGCATGGCATAGGGGTTTGGTCGTATTGTTCTTCAAAAAGTTTATAAAACCCTTTTGAAGAACTATCGCAATATCACTCCTGAGTCATGTCTATAAGTTGTTTTCGAGGGTCATCTCGAATCGTCTTGCACGAAAACACGACGAAGCGCAGCCTCGAGAACAGGCCGGGTTTCGGAGGGTTACAGCACCATAGACCACATCCATACAGTGAGGCAGGTTATACAGAAGACACATGAGTATAACCAGCCCTGTGCATGGCATTTGTGGACTATGAGAAGGCTTTGACTCCATCGAAACCTGGTCTTTCCTCGAGTCCTTACAGCGGTGGCAAATTGTTTGGCAATATATCCAGATGCTCAGATGTCTGTACAACGCCGCCACTATAGTATAACATATATACAAAGTGGGCAGACTGAGCCAATCCCCTGCACCGCGGTGTGAGACAAGAAGACGTCATATCTCCGAAATTGTTCTCCGCCGCGCTTGAGGACATGTTCAGGACGCTCAACTGGGGAGTACACGGCATAAATGTGAACGGCTAGTACATCTCACATCTTCGATTTGCGGACGATATCGTCATCATGGCTGAGACCGCTAAGGACCTGCAAAAATGGTGCAAAGCCTGGCTGAGTCTTCTCTTTGAGGGACTTCGAGGGGAGGCCAACAGAAGGATTCGGCTGGCTGCCCGCTTTTCAAAAGCTGCCCGCTTTTCATAAGCTTCGTCGAGTTTTCTCGTCACCCGTCCCATAAAGCCTCAAATCGAAAGTCTTCGATCAGTACGTCCTACCCGTTTTGACCTACGGTGCCGAGACTTGGACACTTACGGAGCTATGGAGAGGGCTATGCTCGGAGTATCTCTGAAGGACCGCATCAAAAATGACGTGATCCGACAGAGAACCAAAATCACCGACATAGCCCACCGGATTAGTAAGCTGAAGTGGCAGTGGGCCGGTCATATAAGCCGCAGAACTGACGACCGCTGGAGTCGAAAAGTTCTGGAGTGGAGACCGAGGCTCGGCAAACGTAGTGTAGGACGCCCTGCGGCAAGATGGAGTGACGACATTCGCAAAGTGGCCGGTGTGGGCTGGATGAGAATAGCCGAAGATCGGAAGCGGTGGCGTGCATTAGGGGAGGCCTATGTCCAGCAGTGGACTAACACAGGCTGATGATGATGATGATGATGAATGTCCTCCAAATGAATTTTGTCTACGAACGCTGTAGTAGATCAGCCAGCTACGCAGCAGATATAATGGTGCACGAGTGTACGCTTAAACACAGGCACACACCCTGTTCTATTTTACTCTCATGATACGACGGATAACTGACACGACCAAAAAGAGATAAGGCGCATACTTTTTACATGAGTTACAGTGTATAACTTGTCTGATAACCTAAGATTTAGGCTAGTCATACATTATTCTATGCTATTAAAATAGTCCCATTAAAATCCTAATCGACTTTTAGATTTTCTTTTAAATAATATTGATGTTTATTTAGCGTACATAAATAAGGATAGGAAAAGTAAACTGCAAAAACCGCAGTAATCTATGAAGCCAAACGAGCTTCAAAACGGCGAAAAAAAGCTAAAAGAACCTTTCTCTCGGTCTTCAGATTATTAATTTATACTTCTTTCTGAGTAATTAGGACTGTGTAAATCATTCTGTTAAAGGAGCAGAGCAGGCGCTTTTAAAAAGTGCAAAAATGTTGTCCTAGTCAAAGATCTCCGTAAGTGTATTTCTTTTATGATATTATTGTTAATGCTTAGCTAAGCATATTCAGTTCCAAAATGTTAATGTTCCTATCAAGCAGATATCATTTTAATTCGAGATTTTTTTCGAGCTTCGACAGCATACAATGTAGTTAAAATAGGTACTACAAACAGCTGAATTCATGTTAAATCGGCACCAATACCGATTTCAGCTGTTTATTTTACATATTTTAAGTGCAATTTCTCACGAAAGTCCAGCAGTGGAATGTCACAGCCTGATGATGATGATGATCATCATTGTTCGAATCTGATCTTAAAATTGTTTTATTATTTAAAAAAAAATATCTAAATAACAGTTTTAGCTGACCTGCACAACCGCAAAAGTTAATGGCATTTGATAAATTGAGTATATGGCAGCTAATTGGAAGGTAATAACTTATTAAAAATACCAAATTTACTATAACAATTTGTTTATTAATATTCCGTTCATTATTTTTATTTTATTCCCGACGTTTTGAACTGTTTCCAGTGACTACGATCGCAAGCGGACTAAGAGTTCATTTTTTTTAAACAAGTACATTTTATGTATATAGTAAGTACAGAAAAGCAATAATTGGAACCGAATTTTACAGACACAGGACGCATAAATCATCTTTTTTTAAGGCAATCGGTAGATCGCCTCTACCAACCAGAAAACACGAAAGCGAGTTTATATACTTACTTAGTTAAGATTACTTAAAGTTATCAAAAATCTTGTTTACATTCTTTATGATGACCGATGGTGTATCCAACAGCGTCATCAAAATATTTCCTGGTCCTCATCTATAACCAACCCTTCCCAGGGGTATATTTCCAAAAACTTGGAAAGTAGCTGAAGTTATAGTCCACTTAAAAACCGGTAAACCATTTGCCAAAACAACCTCCTACCATCTCATAAGCCTACTCAAAGGTCCTGGGACGATCTATGATCGGCTCATCCTAGCCCGCTTAGTCGATTTTATGAACTCAAAAGCCTCTCACTCTCACCAAGCAGATCTATCGCATCACGTTTCCAATCCTGCATGACATGGGGCATCACACGGGAGCGCTTTTCCTCGACGTGGCGAAGGCGTTCGATACACGTTATATAAGCTCGGCATGCCCGATCATCTCGTACGCAGTATACAAAACTTCCTCCAGAATCGAACGTTCCGATACCGCGTTGACGGAACCAAATTACAACCTCAACCGGTCCATGCCGGGCTTTGTATTAGGTCCTGTCCTCTTTAAATTGTACACTAATGATCTACCTCAAAACCGACAAATTAGAATCGCCTTATTTGCAGACGGTACTTGTATCTACATACCCGTTTAATAAATATGTATAATATATTTATCTACCCTGCTAGATCTAAGTTTCTAATCCGTACCCAAGGCCTTATGGGATTCATTTAAGAAATGGAGAATTGAAACAAACCCCTCCAAAAGCGTGGCCATTCTGTTCTCACAACGAAAGCCGATGCTTGCCTCCATAATCCACCTCCTCGATTACCCAATTCTATCGGTTAATGAAACCAAATATCTCGGGGCTACCATTGACAAATCCCTCTCCTTCGGCTTACATATTGTGCGGGTCAAAATCAGAGCGACATCTGTTCTAGGAACAGATTTAATCAATCCCAAAAGCAACTATCCCTGCGTAAAAAAACGGCCATCCGCCCAATTATGACTTGCTTCAGTCCCGTCTTTGTACTCGCAAATCCCTTCTTTATCCACAAGTTCCAAACCATGCAAAACAAATGCGAAATCTTGACCTGCATTTGGATCTAAATTTACCCACTATCCAGCAATACTTAAAGCAAGCATCGTCACTTCACAACATCCAAATAAATTAGTACGAAGCACTGCCACTTACGAAACAATCTCATTACTACGTTATGATGCTTAACACAGGCGAGCGCGCCTTGTACTTACTAATCCAGATGATGAAACGAACAACACGCAAGCACGTGAGAAAATACTGCGACTAAACATATATAGCCCTCGTTGTCGAGGGCAACACCAATTTACTCCGTTAAGTAGATATTTTTACCTGTCAGATAGGGCGATAATTCTATCTTCTAAACATGACCTAAAGCAACTCATCGAGCCGAAGTTCGGCCAACCTGGGTGCCCTCGTTACATGTTGTTAGAAAAGGACCAGGATGAGCGGCTGATCGAGCCTAGGTTCAGGCCACCTGGGCTGTCAAGTGACACCCCGAGCCGAGTTAGGCCAACAAATAATGAGGTGAAGTCCGTGCACGCTTTTAGTTTCACAGCCCCTCTATTCGTGATACCATCGAGGAAAAAGGACCCCTTGAAAGCTGTCTTCATCATCATCATCAGCCTGTGATGGTCCACAGCTGGACATAGGCCTCCCCTAATATACCCCCAACCATTAGAGGGTATTGGACTGTATCCCATCAAGCTGGTCCAATGCGGGTTGGTGGGAGGAACGACTTTTTAAATGCCCATCCGACGCATGAATCATCTTACTTTTCAGACAATTGGGTGGTCGGCCCAAATTGCCCTAACCCCTTGAAAGGTGGCTTATCATATTTTTATACCAAAATGGGGAGTTGGTTTCATTTTTGATTATTTAATGTGTTTGATTACTTTAGTTTTCAGTTTACTACCAGTGTAGCCTTTTCGTTATACTGTTCAAGTTATTGTTTTCTTTAATAAAAGCTGTGTTAGAGTTTGTGTTAAAACAAAAAAAATTGTAACTGTCATGCTAGCCTTTTTTTTTTTATAGCTTACGCAGCAGACGAGCAGTCGGGCCACCTGATGGAAAGTGGTCACCGACACCCAGACGTTGACAATACCAGTGGTATCGCCAACGTGCTGCCTACCGTAAACATAGGGTGTTAAGACTCGTTTACCCAGTAAATACGCTGGCTACGGTGCCCTTCAAACCAGAACACAGCAGTGTTTTCACACTACTTCTTTGCGGCAGAAATAGGCACGGCGGTGGTACCAACCCAGACGGTCCCCTGTAAAAAAGGGACCTACCACCGGCTAGCCTGATTTCAGGACCCCACTGATCGCATTTATACATTATTTCATGCTTCATGTATGCTTTTAATGATCGCATATATAAAACATTATTTCATGCTACACTCAGGGAAATTGAATAAATACTTAGAATATTGAGCTTACGAATTCCGTGCCGCCAAAATTGGGACAAAATGCCTGTAACACTGAACACTGCGTTGGATTAAAGCTGCTGTTGCTTAAATTATTATCAACGCGTACAAATATCTGTTATAGAACACAGGTAGTTCAGTTTAGTAATAAATATATAGCATTTTTTTAAAAATGAAATGTATTTCAAAGCTAAACTTTACAGATTAAATCTTCTTTTCAACGGTTTTTTTATTATTCATGAAAAATATATATGATTATTTTGAATATGAATACTGAAGAATAAAAATTAAATATTTATGTGTACCACATCAGTGTTACCAGCTCATGTAACATATATAATATATTTAGAACTATATACATAGGAAACCAACTTTTTTAAAATAAAGAATTAAACGAAATCGTTTCAGTCACTATCGAGATTGGTATAAATGTGGTCTCTATCATTATATTCCTTTGTCAGTGACAGTAATATAATAAGGAAAGAAAGAGCGGCCTTCAAATTATTTTCGTGCAATACAAAGACCGTGCGAGGAGTGTTTTTTACCCTTTAGCAGAAGCCTCTTCCTTCGCAAGTCCTTGACCCAGGCTTTGTCTCGCATCAAACGGAGAGTCGTGCCTCTTTTGGCGGAAATAATACATAAGCGTTCATATCAAGTAGCTCCACTTTATTCTTCAGTTTTTAGAGTTATTTACTGTACATTTATCTTTGAATACGTTTCTAACGAATACGTTTGGTTAAGAACCGCTCTGATGTCCATTATGTGCTGAGAGTGGATTGTGTATGTTTTTTTTGTTATTCGTTTTTATTGTTTCGCTTTCTCTCGCGTGCAACGCAAAATATCCAAGTATAAAATTAAAGAACTATTAACCATTATTATAATAGTTTTTCTTCGGTGCTACAAAATGTTATTAGCCCATAATCTGAATATTTAATGAATAAATTTAAAATTTCTAATTTCGTTGAATTATATTAACTTTATTTTATCTCAATGTATAAATAGTTGAATTTTAAATGAATTAAATTCATGCTAATACATATTTTATATTTATTTAGTTTTTTATTGCCTACGCAGGCAGACGAGCATTCGGGTCACCTGATGGAAAGTGGTCACAGACGCCCATAGAAATTGGCAATACTGGAATCAACAACGCGCTGCCTACCGTGAGACATAGGATGTTGAGTCTCGTTTACCCAGTAGAAAGCATGGCTACGGTGGCCGTCAAACCGAAATACGGTAGTGTTTCACTTACTGCTTTACGGTAGGAATAGGCACAGTGGTGGTACCGATCTAGACGATCCCTTGTAAAAAGGGGACCTACCACCGGTTGTATATAAGTTTGAGCCAGAAAAGAATGAGAAATCTTATTAGGTTTCTTTACATTAAGTCAGTCCTTAAGTACTTTGACTCCGAAGAGTAAAGTTTATGTTAAAACGTTGAAATGCATTAATCATGATGACTGCCTCCGTGGCCTAGTGGTATAGGCGTCTGGTTTGAAAGTCGAACCCACGACCTCCAGGGTCGTGGGTTCGAATCTGAGGACTCAATGAATTTTCATTGTTGTTTCCTAGGTTAGGGTAATTTGGGCCGATCACCCAATTGTCTGAAAAGAAAGATGATCCATGCGTCGAATGGGCATGTAAAAGTCGGTCCATCCACCAACCCGCATTGGACCAGCATGGTGGGATACGGTCCAAAATCCCCTAATGGATAGGGGCGTATTAGGGAGGCCTATGTCCAGCAGTAGACTATCAAAGATGATGATGATGATGAATGCATTAATCATCTGATATATAGTTATTTATTTTATTTAAACGACTATTACACTTATGAAATCCACCTGGTAAGGATTTTTCGCGTAGATTCATCATGGAAGCTGAAGATAAATAACTCAAAGAATCTATAAAAAGTTGAATTGATTCGTCTGATATCTTTTATTGCTCCGGAAAAAATATATTTTAATGGTTTGACCACCCTAAATTATATCGCATAAATTCTCCAGCATACTTATAAGTACTTATTTTCAGCCTGATTTAAGTAAATCACACTATTAAAGTGGTATAAACAACAGCATTGTTAAGTTTAAAATATTCTATAAGAATAATTTACAAAATTGCTGAAGTTAATGAATTTTTAACTAAAATTAAAAATATTTGTGTATATAGTGATACAATGTCCTCCAAATGAACTTCTCTGCAAACGCTGATCTATATAGAGATCAGCCAGCTACATATTACATAAATTACATACAGAAGATATTATAATGTACAAGTGTACGCTTAACATAGGCACACTCCCTCTTCTATTTTACTCTCATGGTACGACAGAACCAGAAAGAGATAAGGCGAATACTTTTGACATGTCTATTCGATGCATAAATCATGTTATTACCTAGATAATCATGCCCTTATATAGTTCTTAAGAACTATAGATCTACGTATAAACTGTCTGATAAACTAAGATTTTGGCTAGTCACACATTATTGTATGCTATTAATATAGTCACGTTAATATCTTAATTAAGTTCAAGATTTACTTTTAAATAATATTAAAGTTCATCAAGTTCATCTAGCGTAGTTAAGGAAAAAATAGCAAAAGTAAATTGCAAATCACAGCAGTAATCTATGCAGTCAAACGAGCTTCAAAACGGCAAAAAAAGCGAAAAAAGCCTTTCTCTCGGTCTTTAGATTATTAATTGATACTTCTTTCTCAGTAATTAGGTCTGTTTAAATCATTTCGTAAACGAGCGGAGTCGGCGGTTTGGGAAATGTAAAAATGTTTTTGTAAAAGGTCTCCTTAAATGCATTTGTTTTATTAGATTATTGTTAATGCTTACCTATTAAGTGTCAATTTTTTTAAGTTCCTATTACGTATTTAAAAAAATATATATCTGAATCACAGTTTTAGCTGACCTCCACAACCGCAAAAGTTAGTGGCATTTGATAGATTGATTATGTGTCAATGAGTTTCTAGGCAATAACTTCTTAAAAATAACAAATATACTAAAACCACTTCTTTACCGATTTTCCGTTCATTCTTTTTATTTTGTTCCCGACCTTTTTCAACTTCTTCCAGCAACCATGATCACTAGCATACTAAGAGTTCATAACGCTGGGAATATAATATAAAAAAAGTGAAACCTCTAAATAAGTACATTTTATGTCTAGAGCAAGTATAGTACAGCAATAATTCTGATCGACTTGTACAAACACACGACGCATAAATTATCTTATTTTTAAGGTACTCGGTTGATCGCCTCAACTGACTAGAAAACACGAAACCGACTTTATATACTCATTTTGTTAAGACTTCTTAAAGTTATCAAGAATCTTGGTTACATTCTTTATGATTACCGATGGTATATCCAACCGCGTAATCATAATTCTTCCGACTTATATCATCAAGCTCCTGATCCTCATCTATTATTTGGAAAATAGCTGAAGTTATAGTCTTCGTAAAACCCGGAAAACCGTCTGTCCAACCAACCTTCTACCATCCCATAAGCCTCCTTAAAGGCTTTGGAAGGATCTATGATCGCCGCATCCTAGCCCACTTACTCGATTTTATGAACTCGAGAGGGTTACTTGTTGCTGTGCAATTCACCTTTCAAGCCAAGCATTTCTGCGCCAAACAGATCTATCGCATCACGGAACATATTCAATCCTGTATGACACGGGGCCATCACACGGGAGCGCTTTTCCTCGACGAGGCAAAGGTGTTCGATAAAGTGTAGCATGAAAGGCATATACACAAGTTATATAAGCTCGGCATGCCCGATCGTATCGTATCCGTCTCATACTTATTATACGAAACTTCCTCTGGAATCGAACTGTAATTATATTAGGTCCTCTCCTTTTTACATTGTACACCAATGATCTACATCACAGCTGACAAATAAGCACCGGGTTGGGTTGTAGCGGTTCATTCCACCAAAGTGAAATCATAGAAAAAAAGACCTCATAAACGCGGTCTTGTCATAATTTTATACCAAAATGGAGAGTGTGATTTTTGATTATTTAATGCGTTTGATTACTTTATATTACATTATAATATCAGTGTAGCACTAAAAATGTAGAATACATTGTTGAAGTTATTATTTTCTTTATTAAAAGCTGTATCAGAGTTTTTGTTAAAATAAATTATTGTAACTGACGTGCTAGCCTGATTTCAGGAACCCACTGATCGCATTTATACATTATTTCCTGCTTCATGTACGCTTTCATGATCGCATATAGAAAACAATATTTCATAATGTACTCGGGGAAATTTAATAAATACTTAGAATATTGAGCTTACGAATTCCGTGCGGGCAAATTTGGGACAAAATGCCTTTAACACTGAACACTGCGTTGGATTAAAGCTGCTGTTGCTTAAATTATTATTAACGCGTCCATATATCTTTGTCATAGCATACAGGTAGTTCAGCTTAATTATAAATATATGGTAATTTGTAAAAATGCTATCAAACATCTTTTTATATTTTTAAGTTTCAATATCTATTTATTATTAAATGCTCAGTATATTATTGAACAAAAGGACTTTTACGGATTTTATCGCGTTTATTTTACATTTTAAATTTCCGACGTTTCAAACAGTAGAAACATTAAAAAGAAAACAAAATTAAAGGTGCATTGTACAAAATAACAATGACCTGGGAAATAATTACTGGTGAAACTGGAAAAGCTGTCAACAAGAAATTTTAAATCTTAAATGTCAATAATAGAAAAATTAATTCTGATCAAGATGTTGCATCCTATTTTGAAATTTATTTTTTCAGACATTCCCGTCTCATTCACTCAGTCACTTTTTTCTTTTCCAACAGTTGCTGAGTGCTTATTAAAAGAAAATATCAAAGAATGTAAAGATAATTTATATTTAAGTAATGTAAGCGATAAAGATATTGTCTCCGCTTTCAAACCCTAATTTATTAAAAAACTGTACACTTATAGGGGATCTCTGTTAAGGTGATAAATTCTATTATTGATGTTATCTTACCTTGCCTGGCAGCTATTTTTAATGATTGTATTACATGTGGTCAATTTCCTGACCTTATGCAATACAGTAAAGTTATTCCGGTATCTAAATCAGGCAGTACTACGGACCCCAATAAGTTTAGACCTATTCCTATACTGCCTCCGCTTAGCAAAATTTTAAGAAAATAGATATTAACCAATTACTTGCACATTTTAATTCCCAATAAAAAATATTTTTGATATACGTAAAATAACCGTGCCCATCTTATTACGGTGCTTTAGGTGTCTTCAGTGACTTAACCAAAGCATTTGAATGCGTACAGCATGATACTTTGGTCAGGAAATTAAGCCACAACGGTACCAAAAATGCCTCACTCCATCGTCTAACTTTGTCTCAGGGCGCCGTTAGGTATGCGGGTCTTTATTTTCCTGGTCTATATTAATGACCTACCTCATCAGGTTGAGAACAGTAACAAGATTGTATTATTTGCTGATGACAATTAAAGAAGTTAATGTTAAGAATTAAACGACGTAACTTGCAAAATGACGATTTAAATAATATTCTCTCGAAAGCAAAATACTGATTTAGTGCAAATAATTTAATGTACACAAAAATAAAGAAATGTAAAAAGTTCGTGATACTAATTTTAATGTCCTAATGTTAATTTGTGACTTCTAATTTTAATGTCCCTCAAGCTGGGTGTGATGTGGCGGTAGATGGAGAAGCGCTAGACCACGTAGATTCCACTGTATTTCTCGGCATCACAATAGATTATAAATTGCAATGGGGCCCTTATATTAATAGACTGGCGAATAAACTTCGGTCAGCGGCTTATGCAGTTAAAAAAATTAGACAACTAACCGATGTTGAAACAGTCCGTTTAGTATATTTTAGTTATTTTCTCAGTATAATGTCTCATGGCATTCTACTGTGGGGAAACGCGGCTGATATAGATACTATTTTCGTATTTCAAAAGAGAGCGATTTGAGCAGTCTAAAACCTGGGCCCCAAAGAATCGCTGAAAAAAATATATACAGAAATCAATGTAATGACTGCTTTTTCTCAATACATATTTGAAAATATTATTTATAAACATAAAAATTATTTTGTTTTACATTGTGACACACATAATATAAATACTAGGAATAAGCATAATTTTGTTCTTCCAAAAACTAGACTCCAATGAACAATGAAATCTTTCATGGCACAATGTATACTCTTCTACAATAAAATCCCAGAATACGTTCAGCTTTTATCCGTAAATTTAAAAAGTTGTAAAAGAACGTTCGTGTGTTGAAGGATATTATTGCTGTAATGACTACTTGATAGATAACATACCTTGGTAATAAACTCTTCGCTCCAGGCTATTTCAACGTATTAAAATGTGACGTATTATATAAAAATTTTGTAAACTCTGTTGGTAGTTTATTTGACAATCAATAAGAAAATGTAATGCTTCCATATCGAATAAAGATATTTAAGATATATTTTTTTTTATTTTTGTTGCATACGCAGGCAGACAAGCAGTCGGGGCCACCTGATGAAAAGTCGCCCATAGACATTGGCCATACAGGTATCACCAACGCGCTGCCTACCGTGAGACATAGGATGTTAAGTCTCATTTACCCAGTAATTAAGCTGGCCACGGTGCCCTGCAAACCGGAACACAGTACTGTTTTTAAACTGCTGCTTTGCGGTAGAAATAGGCACCGTGATGGTACCCACCCAGACGGTCCCTTGTAAAAAGGGGACCTACCACCGGTAAAGGGCTTATATTATAAAGACACTAGACTTTGACATTGATATTTAGTACAGTGTTACTATTTCTTGAATATTTTTGGCATTGGTCATAAGAAATTATTGTTTATGGCTATAGAAAATCACAATCATTTTACTTTTTCACCAAGGTCCAGTTTTATTTTTCAGAATCTACACTCCGTGAAATATTTTAACTGTCTTTCCTTTCCACGGTGCTTAAAGATGCAGTAAGATAATAAAGGAAATAAGAGATATTTAAACGACAGTGATGTTATCGCGATCGGAATGGGAGATTCCATAACGATTTTTGATAACATCGGTTTTGTAGAGGGGAAGGCTATAATTAAAATGCCGTTAACAAGATCTACAAAAGAAAGCCGGAAATAACGTTTTTTGTAATGTCATACGATCAAAATCTGATCCTTAGACCTTATTTCATTAGTGGTAATGGGGAAAATCGGCTATATTCTATATGATAATCATGGAACACTTAATCTTTTATTTAAATAACCTGACTGAGATTGATAATATGAAGAGATGTAATTGGACAAGTCAACAAAAAAGTCGTTTTTAAGCAATTTTTAAAGTTTCCAGTGCTTATTAAATATATTTCAAATCTAAACTGCTCAGATTTAATTTAAATCAGATTAAATCCACTCTTTAACGGTTTTATTTTATTATTCAAGAAAAGGGATATATGCTAATTTTAAATAAACATATATACTGAGGAGCAATACTTAATAATTATGTGTGCCCCAGCGGTGTTACCAGTTCATCTAACATTATATCATTTTAATATTCTAGTTTTCTACATTACGTTATTGATACTGACGTTTCCAATTCAAGTAGTGTAATAAACTGCGTTTTTGCAACAAAATATTGTGTTCAAATCTGATGGGACAGATTGCCATTTAACATACCTTTGTATTTACAAATGTAACAAATCATAAATATAAAATAGTTTCAAACGTTTATATGCATAAACAATTTATCATTTAATCTTAAAATCAAGTCTTATTATTTTATCGAGTTAAACAGAAGTAGCGAATTCCTACGTCATATAACGCGAACAGTTATCAGTACAGTTATGTATTCCTCATATATCCAGTCTCTGTCATTATAATCCTTTGTCAGTGACAGTGATATAATAAGGAAAGAAAGAGCGGCCTTCAAATAATTTTCGTGCAATACAAAGAGTGTATAAGGAGTGTTTTTTACCCTTTAGCAGAAGCCACTTCCTTCGCGAGTCCTTGACCCAGGCTTTGTCTCGCATCAAACGGAGATTCGTGCCTCTTTAGGCGGAAATAATACATAAGCGTTCATACCGAGTAGCTCAACTTTATTCTTCAGTATTTAGAGTTATTTACTGTACATTTGTCTTTGAATACATTTCTGGTGAATACGATTGTTTAAGAGCCGCTCTGATGTCCATTGTGTGCGTTGAATTGTTTATTTATTCCTTTTAATTGTTTTATTTATCTCTAAACAGAACGCGATATGTTTGAATATTAAATTTAATAAATATTTAATATTTTTTTTGGTCCTACGAAATGTCAGAAGGTATTAATTTCATAATTATTTCTGGTTAAAAATAACAAAATTCTAATACATAATTAAATTGGTCTTTTTTATCTCAATCAAATTTACGCTTTTACAAATAACTTTGAGTCAGATTAGAATGATTAAATCTTATAAGGAATCCTTATATTCAGTTAGGCCTTAATACTTAGACTCTGAATTATGAAGTTTAAATTATATCATCTTCAGCCTGTGTTAGTTCGTTGCTGGACATAGGCCTCCCCTAATGCAAGCTCGGACGCTCTTACGGGGTTCTCTCGGACCGTATCCCAATAAATCGCAGCCACGAACGCAATGTAAACATAAACAGTGTTAAAAATATAATATTTTATAAATTTATATATTATTATAATATTAAAAAGGTTTAATGTTAATACGTAACTAAACGCGTTGACAGAATAAAGTAATTTGCATATATATAGTGATGTAATATCCTTTAAATCAATTTTAATTACGGCAACCGAACTATATTAGCGATCAGTCAGCTACGCAGCCAATATTGTAGTAAATATGTGTACCCGCAAACACGGGCACACTCCTTCTTTTATTTTACTCTCATAGCCCGACGGGACGGATAACAGAAACGACCAGAAAAAGATAAGGCGCAGGACCAACTTTTTGCCCATCCGACGTGGGCTTATTTCATAGGCAAATCGTCCCGCATTGCCATAACCAACTGAAAAACAATTGTATTTTTTTGCGTTAAGTTATTGAGGGATTTTATTCCGTTTAAAGGGTTCCGTAGTCAATGTACTTACTTGGAAACGAGACGTAACATCTTGTGTATCACGGTAGGCTGTGCGTTAGTGATATCCTCGCCGGTTTACCAGTGTCCATATGCGTCGGTAACCCATTTCCACGAGGTGGCCTGACTGCTCGTCTGACCTTTTTTTGCGTTTAAAAATTTTCAGTTAATTTAATGGCGTTGCCATTTTTCATTTTCTTAAAAATATCAAACATACCACTTTTTCACAGATTGTTCCGTTATTCTTTATATTTTATTCCCGACGATTTGAACTATTTCTAGGGTCCATGATCACGAACAGACTAAGAGTCCAAAGCGCTATCCATACAAACGTAGAATAATAATACAAATTGATAAAAAGCTCAGAATATTCTAAATTTTATACTTTTTGGCCTGAACACATCATTGTTCATGGCTGTAGTGAATCGCAAAAATTTTTTTGTTTTACAATTCTTCCTATCGAATTGTATTTACGGAATCTCAACTGCTTGAAATATTTAAACTGTTTTTTGCTTTCCACGGTGCTTAAAGATGAAGTAAGATAGCCGGAAATAAGAGAAAGTTAAGCGGCAGTGAAGTTATCGCGATCGGAATGAAAAATTGCATAACGATTTTTTGATAACATCTGTTTTACAGAGGGGAAGGCTATAATTAAAATGCCGTTAACAAGATCTACGGAAAGAAGTCGGAAATAGCATTTTTCGTGATAACACACGATGAAAATTCGCTTCTTAAACCTTTTTGCATTTGTAATAATAGGCAAATATCGGCTAAATTCTACATGAAATTCACGGACCACTGAATCTTTTATTTAAATAACATGACTAAGATTGATGATACATAGATATGTTAACGGATTGGAAAAGCTGTTATCATAGAATTCTTTAAGATAAAGCAAACATTATTGTGATAATAAATGCAAATTGCTTCATCTAATAAGAAGTTCACACTTGCTTATTGATTTCCAAACACGCTATCAAATTATAAACACTAATTAAATTATAAAACTATACTCCACAGATGATTATAAAAGATTTATTTTTTCAAGACCTTATTTATGGTGCTGAGTTTATAAATTCAGAGATAGAGCAGACCATAAGACATTAAACAAAGACTCTTATTTACTAATAAGAAAAATTGGTCTACAAAATTACTACTAATTATTAGTATAAGGCAATTTTCTTAGACAGATTTTTTAATTAATTTTCTGGGGTTTTATGCTAACATCATATATTAAAACATATATATGTTAAATTATTTAAAAAAAAACTCATGTAGTAGTCGAATGGGATTACGTCTTTAGTATTATAGTCTATGTGCATTGTTTCCGGCAAAATTGTGATCAAATTAAAAATACAATTATGAAGAAATTTGAAAGAGTTTAAATAATGATAATTAGAATAACATTGAATCATGGAGACTAAACAGTGTCCGAAATTTATACTTAATTACAATAAATGTGATAAATCTCTACAAAAAATATTTTATAGTAATGGTAAACGTAGTTACATAAAAAACTTAGTGTAGGACGCCCTGCGGCAAGATGGAGTGACGACATTCGTAAAGTGGCCGGTGTGAGCTGGATGAGAATAGCCGACGATCGAAAGCGATTACGTGCATTAGGGGAGGCCTATGTCCTGCAGTGGACTAACATACGCTGATGATGATGATGCAATTCAATTGTATAATATTACTTACAATAGTCAAACGGACCGGATCCAGGCTTTTCAAACCAAAGATCTTGTTCGAAACATGTGTGTAGACATCTTTTGTTTTGTAAGCATCACCGTTTTTACGGCTATATAACTTAATCGTCTAGCTTGTACAAAAGAAGAAAAACCGTATTTAAGTATGCATGTAGTAATTAAATTACGTAGGAACTCTTTAAGAGTCATTATAGGACATCAAGCCATTCTTTTTATGACAGAGATACATGACTTTCGGAAGGATCAATAATGTCAAGTCACCACAAAAAAAATGAATTGACCTCTTTCGCATTTTGAATGAAGCGGTAAAATTATATAAATCCCTTTAGTTAGTTCTGCGTTAATAAATAATGGTAGGTATCAGCTGTTCTAGGTAATCACGTGTTTCTAGTCCGTTTTGGGGAGATTTAATATTACCTAAGATTATTGAATTTGATAGGGTTACATGGTTTCTTTGAAAAGCCGTACAGTAAAGCTTGATACGATATAGATCATTATATGAACCAGTTTATTGCTTTGAAATATACTTACACTTATTACATCTGAGTAATGTGTTCTTTCTTGAGAAGTTATACAAATGTCATGTTGCCTTAGATTCAAGTGATAGGTTACGATGTCTTGGCTTTTTTAAGGAGTTTTGCAAATAGCTATTTTTAATCAGTAGCGTCGACTTAATAGAAATCTTTTATCAAAGAGATCGCTTGCAGTGGAAATGATTAAATGAGCCTTAAAGTTAGGAGTCAAAGTTAGAGTGTATCCATAAGAATAAAAGAATCGAAAATATTTTCGCAGTCTAACACATATCTTGATTTCCAGACCCGGGCTAAAAGATACGATTGGTAGATTATATTTTTCACTAACATTTTCATTTCATTTAAATGATAGTCGGTTAAAGGTAAGTCAGTTAGTCGAACAAATTCGATCTGGTATCGAATAGGGATGTTTCAGTAGCAGTGCAATAACTGTGTTTTATTTGTAATTGTAACAAGCAAATGACTGGGTAAATAAGATGAAAAAAATTATTTGTCATCATTTTATGTTTGTCTTAACTTTATATGGTATAAAATAGTAATTTTATAAAGTATACGTGTATGATATAAAATATACAAATTATATGTCAAGGCACAATAATATTTTAAAATATGAGTTCTGGTGTTCGGGTTGACAGACTTAATTGCGATGCAAACGTATAGTCTGGAAAAACGTTACATCCGGAAATATTTAGAACATGTTAAATATTGTAGATACTAAATATTTAAAAATCAGCTATAAATATTTGGTAAGTCTATAATTGATGATTGACGACGCTATACAACGAAGTATCCATGTAAAGACGGTCCCTGATTTCTCTATCAATCATATTAAATTGACTTCTGCATAAAAATCCAAAGAGGTGTATTCTGCGACTATTTGGAAAAAAGGTTCGCGCGGGGGATTTTACGCTTTTGTAATGAACGACAAATTGATTGATGGCTTTACTCGTACTGGTATTCATAACGACGCTGTTACTTTTCGGATGAAAAGGAAGCTAATCCACTAACTTTCTAAATATACCTTGAAATGTTGGAATAGACTTAAATTACTAACAATAAAATATTCATGGATACAGGAATGATAATTAACAGTTTAAGTATATAGTTATACTAGCTCTGTAAATACACATATATCAGTGTATAGTCTATAACATCGACGAAAAATTCGTTATCAAACAAAATTAGACTAAACTTAATATTTAAAATTTCTATCTATATTTTATAAGAACGAAGTATTTACCCTTTTTCTCGTATGACAGTCTACTTCTATCACGTACTATACATAATAAATGCTATTAAATAGATTTTAAAGAAACCTCTTGTTTTTAGTACTGTGTCAACTCTAAAGACTTAATCCCTCATATAACTGCAGATTTGTGGGATAATATTGTATCGGTGGTTTTATCTAGTATTTAACATTGCATGTTATGCACGTAATTAAGACTAAGAATAAACAAGATCGAATCGATCTACAGATGAAAGAGTATTAAAATATTTTAAATTGATCCTGAACCAACTGTTAGCGCCTCTTATTGTGCCTGCAAGCAATAATACTCTTTGTTTGCATGTTTCTGATCGATGAATTTACCAACAATAGAAGAAGAATATTGACCTTAGTATCAATAATGTTTATCTTTTGTTCCAGATTAATCATGAGGGGCAAGACCGTGAAGGAAATGAGGCAATACCGGAGTTACTAAAAAAAAAATGACATAATACCTAGCTCAATTATTACAACCAATATGCAGCAGCCTTTGCATAACGGTAAACTTTTAGTAGAATCGACAATGGCAACTGTTACTCGTGTTCCCTATTACTATACAACTGTTTACCATAGCTCACACACATACCCATCAAAAAGACCACCCGACGCAATGAGGCATGCTAGTGGCACCAATCACACAAACGACAGATCCAGAGGCTTCGAGAGAAAAGAAGCCAGTACCAGTGAAAGGAACGAGAGTTTTATGATGCTGGTTGATGACTTCAGTGATTACTTTTATGGGAACGTCAGCCATGACATATTCAGTGCGCGGAATCAAACCCTGGACGTTCTCAGTGACGTATACGAGTATTCTAACTGCACGTTCAATGGAACTTTAAATGTATCGTGCTTCAGCAGAGTGGATTCGGAACCGCAGTACAATTTCTGGGCGTTGCTGTTACTGATATTTCCTTTTTTTACGCTGTTCGGTAACGTGCTAGTTATTTTGAGTGTTGTGAGGGAAAGGACATTGCAGACGGTGACAAATTATTTTATCGTGAGTTTGGCCGTTGCGGATTTGCTGGTCGCTGTGGTGGTTATGCCGTTTGGAGTTTATTATTTGGTGAGTTTTTTGTAAATTTTTCTAATTTCATTGACTGGCTTCAATATTTTCATTCTATGGCATCTGGATTGCAAACCTACTGGAAAATTTAGTGCTGACAAAAATTGTATTATGGTTAATCGAAACTATTTTTCGTGTATTATTAAGAATGTAATATAATTTATTAGTGATATACGGTGGTTACAGTAGAAGTATATGGCATATATTGTTGTTTTAAAGCGATTGTTTTTAACAACTGTTATTTATACCATTTAAATGAATTGTTTTCAGTATCTGTTTACAAACTTTAAATAAGTGATACTTACATACCTTAAAATAACGAAACCCATGATTTCTTTATTAACAGGATCGATTTAAGCAATTCATCAAGTTCGTACGTACGAAAATCAGGTTAAATTGTATATAACAAGAAATAAAAAGACTTACCAATATCTTTTATATCAAAAATAAGACGCAAATCCCTTTATCCAGACGTTGATGTTCAGAACGTAATCATTTCTCAAGTCGGATTAACGGCTTTGCTAATATGAAATAATACATTGAACAATAAAAATTCCAGGGCAGCGAGTATATTCTAAGAACCTCAATGTGACTTTTGTGCTGCGGGACCCGATACAAGATATTTCGCCGTAAAACATTTATGTGACGAAGGATATTCGGCTGATCGTAAAATGCGTGTAATAAAATTATTTCATGTGCCACAGTGGCGCGACCCGAACGATTTCCCGACAGGAATCCCAGCGAATCAAGAAGCGATCATGTTTTAGTGCGTAGTTCGCGTATGCTATTGAATGAAATACTTTCGTCAGAGAACGTCGAATGTTTTAATAAAATTAATCAGCTAATTCTAATTTTAATTATTTTGTATTTTACGATTATATTATGCATACTCAATTCACATTTTACATTGAGAAGTCGACATATTCCATCATAGTCTACCAGACCCTCTATATTTAAATGTGTGCAAGAATATTAATCAACAATAATCCATACTCTAACTTTTCTTGCCACGAATCCAAATATATCATGGTTTGAAAGTTATTATAAAGTGAAGTCAGTGGATCCGAAAAACAACAGAATACGATACAAATACTTTTATACACTTTAGCTACTGTTTCTATTGTATTTTGTTTAAATTCAATATCATTAAGTGTTATCAACAAAGTTAGTACATAGCTAGTCAAAACTAACACAATAGATGAATAGTATTTATATGAACAAGTGAATGTTTGAATACTTTTAAATTTTTGGTAAAATTCAGGGTGTATTAATAAAAAACCTTTTTATAAGTTTATTTACCTTTTAGCCACTAACGTTTAATAGCTTCCGAAACAATGGGTAATGAATTATTTCTACAGTATTAATTACGAATCTTTCTTCCTATATATTAAATTATTCGTAAAAACTATTTGTTTCACACCAAAAGTGAATTGAAATAGGCGACAGGAAATTAAAATCTTATTGGATTAATTCCATTTGGCCAAAATTATTTTTTCATTAATTATTAATCTTTATAACAGGAGTAAATATCATTAAGTCACATCAACTATTTTTTATAACACACGCAGCTAGTAACATCGTTAATTTTGACCATAATTTTATGATTTATATTTACGACTATGGCTCAGCCTATCGCCTTGCTTCAGGCGGAATTACTAAACCAGTTACTTTAACTTGCAAATACGAGGATTGTAATTTAATGTATATATGTGTTTGAAGATTTTGAATATATTACAGTTTCAATACGTTACAATTATATTTTCACGTCACGTTCGTCAACGTCGAGTTAATAAAGAATATATTAAAATTGAAACAAATCCATGAATTCTTTTAGCGTTATAAACCACATTAAAATCATCACATTAAATATTTGAATTATGCTTGAAAATAACACAAATTATTAAAAAACTCATTTATAAAAAAAAAAACAAAACACAGTATGACGTTACGAATACATTTATCATACTTGATCGATTCACTTATATTAAATAGGGAACGTTTTCAATACAAATAAAGGTCTCAGCGTCAGAATCTTTGGAATGGATGGTACTCGAGGTCGAATGCCTATCGTTCGATAACAGAGACAGTAGATGTCCCACTTCGCTTCTGAATTCCACTTAATCGTTGCTAAGAATCCTCACTCATTAAATGGATCACTAGTTTAGGTGTGATCTTGGAGTCGCGAGGGGTACATGTTTCTGATCATATAATGTACTAGCTGGTATCCATAATATAAAATGTATACATAAATAAGGCCTAATATTACGTATATTTAGATACGAACTTTAATGGTTTTATCGTTAATAATAACAAATTTCCATATAGTCTTTCATCCCCCATTTCAACCACTTTTATGCAATAGTATGTGGCCCGTCCTTTCTGGGAATCTATTCCACGTAGATTCAGCAAAATCGGTTTAGTGGCCTAGAGGATATAAAAGGACAGACAGACTTTTTTGTGGACCTACGCGTCTCGTCTCTTAATAGAATAAAAAATACATATAACAGCATTTAATAAATGTTTTCCAACGCAGATCTCAGCGGTCTTGTTTGACACGTTTACGTTATAACAATTTTATGTATTTTTATCATTTAACCAATTATGACCATAGGAACCCTCTAAGCTAGAACGTAATAGAATCTTCATGCTGCTGCTTTAAGACAAAGTACCAATCTTCCCTAATATTTACTATAAGTTATTGTCTAAACTCTTTTTGCTCTGATATTTCTTTATCATTATTTATATGAGATGTTTTCTTGCTTAAAATATGGAAAAAATATATTTTAGTTAGTAGTATGGTGTGTTGAAGTTATTACAGAAGTAATTTTATAGGAGATATTACTGTTAACTTTGACGTGACTATTTTTATTTATGAAACGGTTGGATATAAATAAATCAACGTCAGGCATAAAATGTACAATGTATAAAGTTTATCTCACATTTCCATCAGGATGTAGGTATTATTCTAGTCTACTACGTAAGAGAGCTATTTTTGTAATATTCACGTATCTGATATTTTTTCGGAGAATCATATAGTCTAAAACCTTAATACTAGAATATTGTATATATAGCTTTTAACTGCCTCCGTAGCCTAGTGGTAACAGCATGTGCTTTAGAAACCGGATGTCGTAGGTTCGAATCCTGTGGGGACTTAACAAATTTTCTATGTCATTTCTTAGTTGTTTCGGGCAATTTGGGCCGATCAAATTCAAATTAAAAAAAAAAATATATGTTAAGAAACATAAAAATATATCATAGTTAACTATTTTTCCTGCAAACCATAATATGTATTTATGAAATTAGAGCATTGACAATGTTTTAACCATGTTATTTAATGAATATAAAAATCTTTACTCAGAAAATCGTCAGGAATTGAGATGGACTAAGAGGAATTTTCACTCCAAACAATTCTCTCGTAGACAAACCTCTAACTACCAATTTGCAATAGTTTAGCAACTGAGTGAACTGAACAACTGGAGTTTAACAGGTTTAACTCATGAAAGTTACGTGTAAGGAATTTTCAGTTTTAGATTTTATCGACGTCCGCAAATATAAAATTAAACAAAGTCTCGGCACGTATTTTTCAATTACATTAACTGCACTCTAAGGTTTCGTAAAGTATTGGAATTGCAGGGTGCATTTGCAGTACTAGCGCATTCAGGGTTGAGACCTTGTTATAAATGTATAGGATGTAGTCAACAAGCGAAGTGGTCACGATTCCATTAGAAAGCTAATGAGGGCGAGACAGTTTTGTGATGCAATTTCTATTAATTTTATGTAAATTTCATTCTAAATACTAAAGTTTTAATTATAATGTTCAGTTCCCAATTTAAATTAAAGTCCAAATTGTTTTACGTGTCCTTTTTGACACAATTAATACGAAATTTTAAATAAAGTTTGTACAGATTTAAGTTTTCTGTACGGATTTAAAATTTTTTGCCCATTCAGTCGAAAATATCGCTCGTGCATACTTTAATATTCCCAATCATCGACTATGGTGACATGTGCTATTTTGACCTGAATGCAGATCTCCTCAACAAACTTGACCGCCTTCTGAACAACTGCATTCGATTCGTTTTTAATCTTCGAAAATTTGATCATATTTCAACTTACCGCTCCCAACTTCAATGGCTACCTATACGCCAGCGACGCTCCCTACGTGCCTTAACTACTCTTTACTCCTTTCTCAATTCTCCTCTTACGCCATCGTACATATCGTCTAAGTTTCAATACCTATGTGATGTCAGCAACAAAAATCTTCGCTCGACGCATAATCGTCTCCTTCAATGCCCTATTCACCGTTCTGACTTCACTCACTCCTCATTTTTTCCAATCTATTCTTTTATGGAATGCGCTACCTCTCGAAATTAGGATGGCCAAAAATAAAGTAGCGTTTAAGATCAAAGTTAAAGAACATCTGTCGAGTAACCTGCTATCAGATTCTTAGTCATCAATGTATTTATGTTGTACGTATTAGAATATATATTTTTTTGCATATTTATGTACTTAAATATATATATTTATTCATATCATGTTTATAAAATATTTATTTAAGATATATATATATAGTATATATATATATATATATATATATTTATAAATATATTCATAAATCTAGTTTTGTTGCTGTATATTTAGCTAAATATATTAAGTTCTTTTTTTTTTATCCCACTTTATCAGTGCACCTCCCAACTTTTATCTCCTGCACCACCTCAAGGCTGACAGGTTGAGAATGCCCCTGGCATTAAGTACTATTTGTGCAAGAAGGTTAAATAAATAAATGAATAAATAAATAAAGTCGATATTTCTACATGCTATATGTTTATGTTAACAGTATTTATCAATTATGTGATTATACTGTATATGTACATACGCCTTCTATAACTGAGTGGTATGATGCTATGAAAATAAAGATCATAGGTTCCGAATCATGCGGGAACTCCAACAACTTATCATTGTTGTTTCCTAGATGGTTAGGGCAAAACGGGCTTAACACCCGATTCCTGTAAAGCAAGATGGGCGATGCGTCTGATGGGCATGTGAAAAGTCGATACTGCACTTTATCTCTCTCCGATCGTGTCGGTTATCCATTCCATCTGCCTTTGAGAGTATAAGGAAAAGTCGATGTGCACCTGTGTTTGTGTACACCTGTCCATTTATAAAGGCTATACCTGTACCAACAATTAATTGCCCGTAGTTTCAAATTCTTTTATCTCGGTATATATTTTTTTCATAAGTAGTATTCGCGTAATCAACAGAAAATGAAGTTTTTTTCAAATTGATATATACGTCCCTTTCCTTTAAATAGCCTCATAATAACGTCTCTAATTGTTAAGCGTTGTTGTTGATACATTAGACAAGACATTATAAAATTTACCATTCCGCCTGTATTCAAAAATACATCTAAAGTAAAAAAAATACAGTACAGTTATGTTTATACGAAAACTTCCCAATATAAATGTAAAGGTCTCGTCGGCATCGGAATCTGTGGAATTGATAGCACTCGATAACAAGCGGCATACTTCGCACCTGAATTCCACTTTATCGTGGCTCCCAGTCTCCTTCTAGTAAATGGGTTACTGTTAGTATTTTCTCGGGATAACGAGGGCTGTACCTATCCTTAGCGAGCGCGGCATTTTATTAAGATGCACGATTTATGTATTTATTTATTTACAAAGCATTCCAACAGCTACTTATTTACGGAAACGTAATAAACAAAAATTCAACACAAGCCTTATGAACTAGCTTGCCAATTACAAATACCATTACTTGCCATATATTGGCCCTACTAATTAAGAATTAATTGCTTTTACTATGTTAGATAAAAATATAAAAATAAAAAAAAAAAATGTTTTATTTTCGTTTTTTAATTATAGTCATCTAGAATCAATTTTAAGTCTTACTTTTAAAATTTGTTCACAATATTTCTCATTAATAACTGCACCACAAAAATCCAAAATATTTAAAAATAGCACGTAAACTATAGATTTAAGAAGATCTCTACTGCGGGTATCACTAGTTCAGGACGGTACTTGCATGACCATACTTATTTGTTACTTACATTCAATGACTGTCCCATTGTTATGCATGAACACCTCCTAGACTGAGGAATCGGTTGATTCTATAGAAAATCGATTTTTATCTAGATCCTCTGTTTTATCATATCATAAAAAGTAACCTTTCGTTCCGCATCAAGATGAGGTGAGACTACAAGCAGTCATATGGAAAATTATGACCTGTGCTTTTCACGCAGGCAGTATATCAAATAAATTAAATTCAGGTCATGTCATAGAAATATCTATTTTTGACCGACTTTCCAAAAGAAGGACATACTCGATCCAGAGCGTATGTTTATTTTTATTATGCTACCTCACTGCTCCGCTCCTACGACTCCGATTTTGTTTATTCTTTTTTTTAATGATAGATATATTTAATGATAGATATATATAATATAGATATACTTAATGGTTGCTGATATAACTGTAAATGAGTAACAGAAAGTATGTTTAACATAATTCTACTACTTGAATTTGTCTACAATGACGTGAGCGAAAGCATATATCAAGCATATATTCATAAATTATTTACATATTTGTTAGGGTGGCCCAAAAATTATATATAGTAGTATAAAGATCTCTTGGAAACTTTGATAAATTGGAGTTACCTTTAAATATAAAAATTTTGACTTAAATGTTCTTGGATCTTTTTCGTTCTTCTTGTAGAAAAAAAATGAAAAATAAATCGATTTTTGATGATTTTTAAAATTTCAAAAAATTTGTAGCGACCTCTTGAAATTTTTTTTTAGCTGACCTTTGGAGTGGGCTCTTTAAACACCAAAAACTAATATTTTTTTCACGCAAGACTAAAAAAAATTGTCGCGTTTTTTGGGCTACCCCAATATTTATAAATATAAGTATACTACTTCATATACTATTATTTTTAGCGTAATAATTAAAATCAATCTAGATAAGCTCTATAAAATGTCAGACTGATTCAAGTAATAAGAACCATAATAAAGCATAACATCAAGTTTTACATCAGCCCATTCAAACGCAGTCATAGAAAGAAAAAACCAGTCAATAAAGATAGCCAAAGGATTATATTTTAATGGCGACCAAAATAAAATAAAAAACAATTTGATCAAAGTTGAAAATTGTGTTCTTTTTTATCAAGTTTTAATTTATTAAGGTTGAGCAAATAGCGTTGAAAATATTTTTGTATTCGGAGAGTTATAAAAATTGGTTACCTTAAAATCTTTGATCAGCGATGTTCAAATGTTTGTTTTGGCTGAAAACCTTTGACTGGTGTTACGTTTTCGTTTATTAATGTTAGAATTATGAAAGCCATCTTTTGCAAAATACATTTCAATTAAATATACATATAATTATTTGGTTAATCAAAACCGATTTTTTAATAAATGTTAAATTTAACAAATCACATAGATATGATTAGGGGAGAAAGTAAACGTTTTTTATTAATATTTTATATTATATCGATCTCTGACATAAAAATTACTTTAACACTCAATTTCATATTTTTTTTAAGAATCAATTTCCACAAATTGATTCCACATTGAACTCAGCCTAGGTCATACTGGAAGAATTCTCAATTTAAAAAAAAATTATTATTTTTGTACTAAAAAAGTAGTGCTTTCTAGCAATGATTTGACCTTCTAGAGTCTCATTCTTTTCATTATTCCTTTACGCTTTTATTACGATGACTTTAGTTATCTTTTTTAAACATGTAATGTTTGAGAAGTACAAGTGTAGTGCTTAGTTCTGCGTCAATATAATCAAAGATAAAGCGTAACTATTTGATTAACTAACTAACTTATGACCGACAAATACGATTAAACAATTTATAAATCATAAATAATTCCTTTCATGAAAATATATAATTGCTGCACTATATTAAAACACTATTTGTGTTAAAGCAGCTTTCCCGTTAAAGCTCAGTTCATTTTCAAAAAAGGCACTTATTGAAGAGGCTAAAAGCATCTTGTGAACCATAAAATGAAAACACTAAAGTTGCAAACTTAAAATCACTTTAAGAGACACAATTACGTTACGTTATGGTAAGTAAAGCTTAAGGAGAATGGTAGTCTAATTAGATGTATATGATTACAAAAAAATGTGAAACAACATATTCAGGATAGTTCACGGTAATGTATATATCTAAACACAGCGTTGCTATTAATTGCAAGTTGTGTACCGATCTATGTATAACTAAAAAATCATTTATGAGATTTTACATATAAGAAAACTAATTGAATTTAAGCATACATGAAACTCGTTACATTTACAGCACTTAAGTAGTAAACTATACTTTTATTTAAACAAATCAAAACGAGTGCGCAGTTAGCCTTCGGATCAATCGGACAAGCCCGCTTGATCCTCCCTGCTACCTGCGCCGTCCGCTTGGCCCACCCGTGGCCCCGCCCTCCCCCGACGCTGTCAAGTGGCAAGAAGAGTGAAGATGCCGAGACACACAAGTGCAGTGTCAGTGTGTGCCGGAGCAACAGTGTTGACGCGTTCGGCGTACGCGCCTGAGCGTAGACAGCTGTGTAGCCGTCCGGTGAGTTTGTTCCGTTTTTCCCCGTGCACAGGTTTCTGTTGAGATGTAGGGACAATATACTTTTAGTTTATTTCTGCCACGCTACACCACGAACGTAGTTTATTAACACGTACACCACCCACGTGGTATTAATTAGAGCCTGTTTATCGTCGCGTGCTGCACTAGGCGGCAGCGTAGATATACACCTAGTGCTTCTAAAGCGTTAGAGTTTTTCAAATACGTTAGGTTTACACCACCCTGCTCGCTGGGGCGGGGAGGGTAGGGCTCACAACCCCCGGGGTTGCTTGCACGATAGTAAAATCCGCGTAACTATTCAAAATCAAACAACGCGATAGAATCAGTCACCCTAAGTGTCCTAGGCCTCGACTTCGAGGACCTTAAGAATCGTCCGCCGGTGGACACAGTACGTGCGATCCACGAAGCCCTCACCGCGCAAGGGGGGCAAATAGTATATAAGCGCACATTATGCTCGATGAGAGCAACCACACCCGCGTCGGAGAAATGTCCCAGCATCCACTCGGACACCCTTTCCCCGCTTACCTCACACAACCAATCCGAATCTGAAACGGAGCTTGACAACTCCCGCCTGAAATATTATCTGCCCCTAGGCCATCTACATCGGCCACAGAGCCAACCCAAGCCGCCTCACGGCAAACTATTCAGGCCACCTCACGGCCAACTACATCGGCGAGCAATGGGCAGAGCTTCGGTTCGCGCTGTCCAATAAATAAAAATTCACCGCGGCTGACTCAAACCCAGGAATAAAACTCCAACTAGAAAATAGTAACGCTCATCGTCAAGTTACGTCGTATCTACTTAAGAACGACTATTATTATCACACATACGCGCTCGGAAGAGCGCGGACTACGGACAGTCGTCAAAGGACTGCAGAAGGATATGCCCACAGAGGACATCTACAATTATATAAAGGGGCAAAACATCCCAATTTACTCGGCCTTCCGCCTAACTCATCCATAAACGAAAAAACCGTTTAATGTGGTCCTTCTGACCCTCGAACGCTCCACTGAGGGCAAAAAAGTGTACTACCTACGCCACATATGCGACATAAGTCGCATTTCTTTTCACGCGCCACATTCAAATAGCCTCTCTGCGCAGTGTCATAACTGCCAAATTTACGAGCACTCGGGCCGGAACTGTCACGCACGCCCTCGCTGCGTTAAGTGCCTCGGTGACCACGGCACTCCTGACTGCACTAGATTCAGAGACAGGGAAGTACTCACAACGTACGAACCGCCGGCATGCGTCCACTGCCAAAGCACCGGCCACACGGCCAATTACCTAGGCTGCCCCAAAGCGCCCAAGCGCAAGGCACCACCACCCTCATCCGTCCCAAGGCGCCCCCAGGTGCCTCCTCTCACATCCTTCCCGCCCCTCCGACCTATTCCGGCGTGGCAAACGCAGTCAAGCGCTCCGCGTAGCGCTCCAATGTCCGCGTGGCAACAACCACCGCCGCCACAGGTAGCGCCGAGCGCCCCGCGTGGCGTCGCACCTCAGATAAGCGTTCCGCGTAGCGCCACATAGTTTGCTAGCCATAGCATTGGTAGCAGCCTTGAAACGTTAGGCGGACAGATCGACTTCGCAGAGCTCGATCGCCTTACCGCAGAATTCGACGCCATCGTTGGAAACTTCGAAACCCGCCTTGCCATACTTCGTAAGTATAGGCAACTAGTCGATTTAATTACGGGACGTAAATGAATAGTACGCCCATACTACGAGTAAATAGAGAAAACGGCCCGGGCCGTCTAAAGCCACGCGCAGTAAATATTTCATTGTTTAACCCAAACGGTCTCGCGGATAAAAGAACCGAAGTTTCAGTCTTCCTTCGCGAAAATGACGTCGACATTCTACTAGTGCAGGAGACATTCCTAAAACCCGGTAGAATCGATCCGAAAATCGCTAATTACAACATTATAAGAAATGATCGGACCGGCGCTTCACACGGCGGCACGCTCATTTATTATAAAATAAACCCTGCACTGTGTAGCAATCGACACGCCGTCGACGCTAACGCATCTAGAAGCCTCGGTCTATAGGCTAGCCATGACAGGACACGCACCCATTACCATAGCCTTGGTCTACTTACCATTTAGAAGCTCATCCGAGATCATTAAATCCGACTTTTAGCCGCTATTCTCCCTAGGAGGCGTCGTCATTCTGGCAGGCGACTTCAATAGCAAGCACACCCGATGGAACGGATTCAAAATCAACTAGCAAGGTGCAGCACTAGATGCACTATCAGAATTACTGAACTTCAGTGTCGTTGCACCATTTAAGCATACGCCCTATCCCCACATGGTAGGCCACAGATCGGATGTGCTTGATATTGCCCTCCTTAAAAACGTCAATCTCGCTTTAAGAGGAGTAGAGGTCATAGAAGATCTAACCTCCGATCATCGTCCAGTCATTCTCAAATTACCACCTGACTCCCAAAATATCATATCCAAAACCATGGTTGACTAGCGCAAACTCAAATCGCAGCTAGATAGCACTAGCTCACCCCACCTAGATGCCATTTCTAAAGTCCTGCACAGTGCTAATGACGCGAATCTCGCTGCTCATGCGCTTACAAGACATACCCAAAGTGTTGTCGAGGCCTCCTCGAAGCAAGTCCCTTTGGAGGAAAACCCCCGCTGGGCCTTGCCAAGCGACATAAAGGACCTCTTGCGGTGCAAGTGGGCTGCGATTCGTGCCGAAGATTGGTATTCAACCGAACGAACCGGAGACAGCTACGCGCCCTTGAACATCAGTCCAAGACGCGCATAGCTAAATTTAGGAACGATCGGTGGGATAAAGATCTAAGCAATCTCATCAGGCCTTCTGGTAACTTCCTAAAAGTCTGAAGGGCGGAATTGGAACCACTCCGATGCCGCCCCTATCCCATCCTAACCTTCCTGGTGCTCCTTTAGCGTTTCTCGATGAAGGAAAAGCCGAATGTATAGCCGACAGCCTCGAGGATCAATGCACGCCAAGCACTCGACGACTGACTCAACTGATCGGCGCGGTGAGCGGAGTCGATCAGTTGAGTCAGTCGTCGATCGATTGACCCAACTTCCCCCCCGCGATTTAAGTTTACCGGTAACCAAAAGGCAAATCAAGTCGATTATCAAACATCTTAAACCTTGGAAAGCCCCGGGCACCGACGGCATAAGCAACCGCGTCATTAAAATCTTACCGCAACATTTAATTAACCTCTTAGTCCTAATTTATAACGCAGCTCTTTCCAAGGGTATTTTCCCAAACACTTGGAAGGATGCTGAAGTTATATGGTTCCTCAAACCGGCAAACCACCTGCACTTCCCAGTCCCCATCATCCCATTAGCCTCCTCAAGGGTTTCGGAAAAATATATGAACGTCTTGTCCTAGCCCGCTTATTAGATTTTAAGAAATCTAAAGGGCGGGGACCCCTTTAGATTTCTTAAATTCGAATTGAATGGGAGTAGGGATACCCCCATTCAATTCGGCTTTCGAGCCAAGCACTCTCGCACAAACCAAATTTAAGGCATCACGGAGAAAATTAAAGTCAGCTGAATACGAGGCCATCACACGGGAGCGCTTTTCCTCGACGTGGTGAAGGCGTTCGATAAAGTATGGCATGAAGGGCATATACACAAGTTATTTAAGCTTGGCGTGCCTGACCGTCTCGTACTCATCATACGAGACTTCCTCAGGCATCGAACTTTCCAATATTAGGCTCCGTATTAGGCCCAGTCCTGTTCACTTTATACACTAATGATATCCCACAGCACCGTCTTGTAGACACCGCCTTATTCGCAGATGATACCTGCATATATTCAACCAGTAGATGTTCTATCCTTGTTAGTCAAAGACTAGTCCGCGGCTAATATCCTAGGGGAATGGTTCCGGAAATAGAGAATAGAAATCAATTCTTCCAAAAGCGCGGCCATTCTGTTCACGCGACGAAGACCGTGCCTTCTTCAATGTCCGACCCTGATTGTCTATCCCTGGGTCAAACAGACCAAATACCTCGGGGTAATCTTAGATAAATCCCTAACATTCTGCCCGCACATAACGACTCTTCCCATTGATCAATCCAAAAAGCAAGTTATCTCTGCACAATAAAGAGGTGTATAAGACAGTCATACGTCCCATTTTAACAAACGCCAGTCCCGTCTTTGCACATACGAAACGAGATTCCTGCGCAGCGCCGTATTACCTGCGCAACATTGACCTTTTTTTTTTTGGCATACGCAGGCAAACGAGCAGTTGGGGCCAATTTGATGGGAAGGGATCACCGAACCCATAGAAATTAAGCAAATACCGTGGTTCGCCAAATCGGCCCACCGTGAGACATAGGATGTTAAGTCCGTTTACCCAGGTAAATATTTTGGCCACGGGCCCTTCAACCGGAAACAGTAGCCAATTTCAAACTGCCTTCGGCGGCAGAAATAGGCACCGCGGTATTGCCCAAGGGTCTCCCCAAACAGGGGACCCACCACCCACCACCCGCACCCGGATTGAAATTGCCAAACCATTCAACCAAAGTAATAAACAAGAACCATCCGATATTTTGACTCGGTTGCAAACATCCAAACGAACTAGTTCGCCGGCCGCCAAGGAACCAACAATTTCATTAGCCAAAAACGACATCCACCAAGAGCGGAAACGCGATTACAGATTCCTGAGATGAGATAAACGACGTGAAACGTTAAAACCCAAGACGTGAACATTTTGCCCCGCCGTCGAGGGAAACGAATACCCGTACCTGATTCGGGGCACGTAAATTTGGTTCCTTCACCAGCCAGATAGGGCGGTTATTAACTTCACCAAAAGCAAACCCACGCTGAGGTTCGGCCCACCGTGGTGCCCTGATAAGGTTGCCAAGGGGTATAGGGCGGACCCTGACCAGCGGGCCTGAGGCTCAACCTGTTAAACGACGCCCGCCCACGGATAAAGAAAGTGGTGAAGGAGCCGAGGCCCCTTCCGGGTCCCCGGAAGCAACCACAAATTAGGTGAAGTCTTGACACTTAAAGTTGCATTGTTCCCTCGAACCCGGCTTAGCTTAACCCACCAAGTGAATATCCGTAAAAAAAATATTTAAACGCCGATTTTTATCTAAACTCTGCCTACTTTGCATTTATAAACGAGATTATGTGACAAGAACTTGCGATAATTTCTATCCTACCATCTGATGCTAAGAAATGCTGCCGGACAGAGACCACTAGCTAAGATATCTCAAAATTAGATTTATTGACAATCAATAATGCGTAATGCTTTTATCTTCTATATCTATATCTACACATATATAAAAAATCGATTTCTGGTAATTAGTCCCCAAAACCTCGAGGGTTTAACGATTTGTCTAAGGGTCTTGGAATTATTTGTGGTGTCCAAAATTTAAAGGGAAAAAATATTAAAATTAATGGAATTGAAAAATATCATTCTACCTACATATTTGTTTTTAAGAGGTAAAAAATAAAAATAATTTCACTTATAACAGTCAGTATATTTACTGTACCTGTAAATTTTCTTTCAGATTTATTTTATATGTAGATTGATAAATCTTAAGCAAATGTATACATCTTTTATTAATCGATTGAGGTAGTACGAAGTCTGCCGGGTCAACTAGTGTATAATAAAAATATTTCACTTTTATTTTTAATTTCCAAAGGGCGGATGTCCTGGAACCTCCGCCGCCCCAATATCAAAGGGCCTAGATAGCAGCGAGGTTGTTGATTCCTTTATTTGCCTTACTTCATTTTTATGATGTACATGAATAAATAAAGCCGTGACTGTATTTGTTGCCCTCATGACAACTTATTTAGGTTTCGCCTCTTGGTCGTTCTGCATTTAATACTAAAATAAGTATTATTAAACCAGAAAACCCATTCTCAATAATTGTTGTAAGGAGAATCCGATTTTTGCCCTCGACTTTGGTGGATTCTTTCAAAAGAATTGTTTGAATCGTATTTCTTTTATTCTTCTAAATAAAGGTTTTTTAGAAGTGCGATGAGTCAACAAAATTTGGAACAATTGGCACACAACAAAAAAAGAGGTTTACAGTTGTAAAATATTGTATTGGTTCTAATAGCTTTAAGTTTGTTTTATCACTTCACCAAAGGGAAATTATGACATTTGTCAATTTTCAAATATATTATTTCAAAGTGCAGCTGATATCGTTAACTTAAATTAAAAAATAAAATTTCACATACCCAGAAATTAAAATAGACAAGCATACAAAATTACTGCTCTGCTAGCCTAGTGGTATGGCGCGTGCTTTAGAAACCGGAGGTCGGGTTCGAATCTCGCGGGGACGCAACAGAATTTTCATTGTTGTTTCCTGAAGTTGGTTAGGCAATTGGCTGATCACCCAATTGTCTGAAAAGTAAGATGATCCAGGCGTCGGATGGGCATGGTAAAATAGTCGGTCCACCCACCAACCCGCATTGGACCAGCGTGGTGGATACGGTCCAAACCCTAATAGATAGGGTGTATTAGGGGAGGCCTATGTCCAGCAGTGGACTAACAAAAGGCTGATGATGTGATGTGTATACAAAATTAGCATGAAGATGTCGTGTCTCTCTGAAAATATTGTGATAATATTTTTATGCGACAACAATATATATTAAACTCGAAATCATGTTACACTTATCTATGAAAGGCACAGTTATAAATCAGCGTCACACATATATTGTACGAAAGCGCGAAGTTAATACAAAATGTATATTAGAATGAATACATTTGTATTTCAGAAATACAAAATAAATTACAAGAATACATACGCCATTTTTAGCATTAATTTTGTGCTGAACGTGACTATATTTTTAAATGATAGTTGATTTCAGAAATAAAGCAAATAAATAAATAACAGTAATAAAATAATTAATATCTGGGGAAGATTATACAACACCATCTAGTCCCATGCTAAGCAAAGCCTGAACTATGCCAACTTGACGACTAATAAATACAAAAACTTAATTTTTATTTTGTAAATAAATACATACAATAAACAAAAAGAAATACTCAGAAACGAGAAAACACTATGTTGATCACTGAACATTTTTCCACCACCCTCTGGCGGATAGTCAGCCACTTACCACTACGCCAAGCAGGTCGTTAAATACAGGTTTTTTTAATTTTCATCATCATCATTAGTCTGTGTTAGTCCATTGCTGGACATAGACCTCCCGTAATGTAAGCCTTTTCCATTGGGTGTTTGGAGCTTGGACATTTGTTGGTGGGTGGACCGACTTTTTACATGCCCATCCGATGCATTGATCATCTTACTTTTCAGACAATTAGGTAATCGGCCCAAATTGTGCTAGCCCACCTGAAAACAACGACAACACAATTTTTCCCCGTGGGAACCGAACTCACGACCTCGGTCTATAAAGCAAGGGCCAATACCGCTAGACTACCGATTTAAATACTATTGATAGTTACTCGTCGGCAAAGGATGATTTGACTAACGCTTTGTCTAAATATAAAGAAAAATTAATAATATTTTGGACATAACAAACTCATAATGTCGTACTAACAGCGATTATCTGTGTTGATCGATTTCTCAAAATCTTGCCAATCGGTACAGGAATTAAATTATAGGATAATATATATTGACTTTTGACTTCTGACCTTTTAACACAGTGATAAAGCAATGAATTACGCGCTGGAAGAATTGCCCAGCCTGGGTCAGAGTAACACGAGCTGCATGTAAGTGTGGCAGACCTTCGACTTCCTGCCAGTGACGGATGCTGAGAGCGAAAGGTCAAAGGCCGATCCTTGCTTTTTCCAAAGGACAAAGTGATGCCGGAAGGAGGACCGCGAAAGTGGACAGGAGCCTGAGATTCACCCCTGGCTATCAGCAGCAAGACACAGCCAGGGCGCCGAAGAGGCGTACGCGCTTAATCCTTCTCCATCAATCTGAGTCCTGCTGGCAGCCGCGCTAAGGGTAGCCTGCCATTGAGAAGGGTTTGACTAGAGGAGCGCCGTGCTGTTTGTTCCGCACGATGCGCCTGATATTATTTCGTTCCGGGTGTCCCAACATCCCGGTGAGCCTGAAAGAGGCGAGCCACAGTCGCGCCGGGGCGCCGAACTCGTCATCAGCGCCTCGCAGAGCTAACGCTGACAACGAAGGAACAACCGTTGTGTTTTAGGATGGTTATACCGCTGCTCCATAAAGCTTGGTCGGGGATTTCTAATATAACACTCTATCGCCTACAGCTGCTATGCGGCGTGAATCGCAATCACTAGTATTTCCAACGGCAAAAAATAATACTAAAAGATAGCATGAATTAATACCAAATATTTATGCTATAAATTAGTCGTGCGTAACCATTAACAAAAGCGTATTTATTTGGTTTGAAGGGCGATGTAGTTAGCATAATTACTAGGTAACAGACGTAACATCCCATGTGTTGGGGCAGAGATAAAATTTGTTCAGATTTCTACATTTATATCAGGCAAGACGTACCACTTACTATCAGATAAACAGGTTGTCTTATCGGTTTTATCAATGAAAAGGCATACCAACTATTCGTTACAATTTTCTAACACCTCTTGTTGGAAATAAAAAAAATCCAAAAAGTCACTATATACTTTCCTTACAAAATGTCTTTAAAACCGTACGCATAAACATTTACCCTGCCATGAAATAAAATTATCTCCCTTCAAACGTTTACGGAAAACCCTCCATGGGTTTTACGACCTTTTCTAAGATCCTAGGAAAATTGCAGCTTCAGATCCAGTATATTTCGAAAGGGTACTTTTATTCTATAGCAAAAGCATCATCATATTTTATGTCAGTTTTTACTCTGGTAATCATTTGTAACTACATGTATAACTAATTACCGAAGTAATGAACCGAAAAGGCTTTAAATAGCATTTTATGAATAAAAGTTTAGAAGTAATAGCTTTTTCGTAGTTTTATTAAATTAAAAAAAATTAAAAATGAATCCATTTTATTAATAATACCCTGACAATACAAGACATTGATTATGGGGTCTAAAATAACTTTAAAAAAATGTAGTTAAACCAATTTACTTACATTGCGTTTATTAATGCTAGCGTATTCGCATAATAAATGGCTACAGATGAATTTATCCCTAGCCTTTTTAATAATTAAAGCATACACTTTGCATTTTTATTACGGATGTGTTTAATTTGCATAGTTGACGTCACCTAATAATTGCATTCTCTATAACCCTGGGTACTGAACCAATGAAGATAGCAGATCCATTAAATACTTTAAAGTTATCATTTGAGTGACATTAACCGATGGAGAAAATAATGTTATAAGCAATATTTTCACTTTAAATGCAACTGCATATTTTGTCGTTTTCTTTAAATCTACTAAAAAGTTATTAGCTTTAACGAGACATTATTGTAACTTTCTGACAGAAATTATATTTATGAATTAAATTTATTTTAAAGCTGCACGTAATAAAAAAAAACGATACTTGACAATTGAAATCATCTCTAGATACTGTTTTCATTACAATAAATTATAAGATATTTCGTCATTTGTAATTATGTTGTTTTTACTGTAAAATATTGTTCCAAACAAACAAACTCGTTTAATTTGGTAAAGTTGCAAAATTGAAAAAAAAAATTGTGAGCAAAATTGCATGTATTCCCTCATAAGACAGGCTGCGCCTTGTGCGAGGGTAAGAAAATACAAATTCAACCTTTATTAAAGAAATATATGAATTTCATATATTCAGTTTGAATTGTTGTTTACCATCGTAATAAACCTATAATAAAATTTATTATTACATGGGTGTCGTGAAAAATTTTAAATTTCCGTAACGGATACAATAAGCTAGATTTATTCGAAAAATTGTGCAGTAAATGGCAGTAACTTTCTCATTCGCATGTGACAGTAAATAAATCCATAATCTTGTACGAAAATTGCCAAATGTTTGCTTCATAAAACAATTCTTAATTTTAATAAAAACACAAAAAGATACTGATTGTCCGTATTCCTTGTTTGAAAACGCTTCACACCTAACGAACTTTATCAATTTCATCAAAAGATTCTTATAACAACAAAGGATATAAAAACTGAGGAATTCTTCCTTTGAATTCGAGTTTCGTACTGATTGTTTATGAAATTCGAGAGATGTAATGATAAATATTTAATAACAATATAAAATTCTGGCTAGAAATTATGCTTTCAAAAGTTTGTTTTGTAATTGAACAATTAATTATGGGAGTAGTTGCAAACATCTATTATTAACAATTACTTGTGTAAAGTGTTGAATTAGCTGCACGTGTTATTTTAAATTTAAAGCTTTGAAAGGTTTGTCTAATTTAAGATGATTCGATATAAAATGAGTAACCATTTTGTTTTATGTAAACTACAAAAAAAAGTCGTATGCCCCCCCACATACTACACCATCACAATGACCACTTTTTTAACCATTATTAGAGACAGAGAGTATTAAGGTAATTTTATTATTGAATTTGACTACTTTTGTTCAAAAACATTCCACGTAAAATTATTAAAGTCTAGTGAATATAAAAGTACTAAAAAAACATATCGTGTTTTTTTGGTCGTCATTACGGTTAATGTTAATTATGGTTAATACAATGGTCATTAAGTTTAGAGTGTCCAATATGCAGCTGTTTCTAATTATAAAGTAATATCAATTATTAAAATTAACATCAATACTTAATGCTTGTTGCTTGTATAACTTTTAAACGGTATTTATCCAAAGAAAATTTGTGAAAATCATTATTATATAATAAGCTGCCAAGCCGTCGATTCTCGATAAACGGCAGTTTCTTGTAATTTTTTACATAGTAACATTTAGTAAATAGTTTTTATTACACTTACTGTTAAGAACATAAAAAAGTTCCACTTCATATCATTTTATAATCACTTACTTACGGTTAATATTGAGAAAGATTTTAATACATTTAAAAACTTTGTCACAATATTTTCTTTGGTACTGCAGTGTTTTAACATCCATGTACGAGGGTGGTCTGAAAAGTTTCCGACCTCAACTCAAAGATGGCGCCACTCGTTAATAAAAGCTAGTGAATGTAGTTGTGCATATTTTAACAGTTACTCACCAAAGTTTCGGCCATTTTGGACGCAGTTTTTAGTTGACAGTCGTTTGAGTGAGTAGAAATGAGTGTTTTTGTGAAAATGGAAAAATTTGAGTATCGAGCTGTTATTAAATTTTTGTTTTTGAAAAGCAATACACCTACGCAAATCAAAGTTGAGATGGACTCTATGTATGGAAACTCTGCACCATCATTTACCACAGTAAAGTTTTGGGCAGCTGAATTTAAACATGGCCGTAAGAGCTTAGGAGACGATGAACGTTCAGGACGTCCCGAAACTGCAACTACTGACGATAACATTGCTAAAGTTCACAAAATGGTGTTAAACGACCGCCGAATTAAAGTGAGCGAGGTAGCAGAGGTTATAAAAATGTCCAAATAACGTGTTTGTCACATATTAAATCAAGATTTAGACATGAGAAAGCTGTCCGCGCGTTGGGTGCCGCGTTTGCTCACATTAGACCAAAAACATGTTGGAATAAATATTTCCAAAGCTCTGATGGCGCAGTTTAGGCGCAATAAATCCGAGTTTTGGCGCCAATTAATTAGCGGTTGCCATGGCAAAAAAGGCCACCTCAGCGGTTGCCATGGCAAAAATCCACGAGTTACGGTTTTAACTGCTTGACCATCCACCTTACTCACCAAATCTGGCCCCAAGCGACTTCTTTTTGTTCCCTCATCTAAAAACTGCACTCGGAGGACAAAGATTTTCGTCAAATGAGGAGGCAATCACCTTTGTAAACAGATACTTTGCAGACAAAAACGCCAAGTATTATTTGGACGGGTTTAAGAGATGGGAGCATCTCTGGGAGAAGTGTGTAGAGTTACAAGGAGACTATGTAGAAAAATAAATAAAAAAGTAAGAAAAAAATCTTTTATCATTGTTAGGTCGGAAACTTTTCAGACCACCCTCGTATTACTATCTTTAATAATATTATATCTATATTTTATGATACACGCACTAAAATGCTTAAAAGTTTTTTCGATAGAATAAATCTCTAAACACCCTAGAAGTAAACATTCAACCCGCCATCATTTCGAATCGTTTCCCTTAAAACGTTTACGGAAAACCCTCTATTTGATTTTATGTGAACTCCTCCAAGATCCTAGATAAATTGCAACTTAATCCATTGGACCCAGTATACTTCGAACATTTTATCTAAGTACGTGATATCATAAACTGTATCATAAATTGAATAACAGCATTTAATATTATATAGCATATTATAATGAAATTAATAAATAATATTCTCCAATCCGCTTACTATGATCAATATTATAGATTAGCCTACGGAGGAGATATTATAGCATATTATAAGGTTCAAAGTTAGGTGCTCTCTTCCCAATCGATAACTAGGATAGGAAGGCTAACCAAGACATTTCCATCCAATTCAGGAATAGCCCTGACACACTAGGAAACTACATAGAACCCACGACCTATGGATATTAAAATGCAAGCTCATGTCACTAGGCTACGGAGTCAGTTTAATAAAGTTTATAATAAACTTTATTAAACTGTCTCCTAAACTTATAAAAGCTTCATCGGTAAATATTAATTATCATCATCATCATCATCATCAGCCTTTGTCAGTCCACTGCTGGACATAGGCCTCCCTTAATACACACCTATCCATTAGGAGGTTTGGACCGTATCCCACCACGCTGGTCCAATGCGGGTTGGTGGGTGGACCGACTTTTTTACATGCCCATCCGACGCATGGATCATCTTACTTTTCAGACAATTGGGTGATCGGCCCAAATTGCCCTAACCAACTAGGAAACAACAATTAAAATTTGTTGCATCCCCGCAGGATTCGAACCCACGACCTCCGGTTTCTAAAGCACTAATTATCATCAAAGTCAAAAATCGTTTATTCCAATAAGGCTCTATGAACGTACTTATTAATGTAAAATTTACCGTTTATTATTAATTGTGAGTGACTTATACAATCAATATTCATTGCTATCTTAATGAGGTTAAGGAGGTCTTTCTAATCTATCGTTTTTACGACCAGAAAGTAAACAGCAAGCCGCATTAAAATATGGTAACAAGAAAAACTTCGCAAACTTCAGAAACTATTAGAATTTCATAAAGTATTATTAAGACAATATTCCTAAGGTTTATCTTTATTGTTAAATATTTCATCATAAAAGAATATATATATATATAAAATGAGTGAGAATTAGTTTTTTTTTCAGCCTTACCTTATTTTTGCTAAAAACCAGCCATTTATAATCTAAAACGTTTGCTTCTGCTAGTATGTATTCAAGTGGAGAAATACGTTATTTCAGACAGACAGCTTTTATAGTTGATTAATTAACTATTAGCACTGATGTATTTTATATATCTGACGCAACATAATTTATTTATAAGCGATAGGCCTGGTCACAGAACCGCCCTAGATAACGGCAACATTAACAGTAGTTTTTATTGCTTTATCAGTTGGCTTACATAATGCGATACCCATAAAATAAATATTTTCTGTTTCGTACAATATTTGACTTCACAGTGTGAAGTTTAGAAGAAAATTTCAAAACAATTTTGGAAAACTATTGTAAAACATTAGTCAAACACAAAAATAATATCACCTTTATTCCTCATTTGAACAATTTGCACCTAACGAACTTTATCAGTTTTCATTAAAAGATTCTTACACAAAGGAAAAAACTCATAAAAATTGCATACTTTGAATTTATGTTTGTACCGATTCTTTACGAATTGTGAAGTGGACAATATCTCGTATTCCCATAGAAAACGTCAAAGTTTAAAACTTTTTGAACACATGGGAGGCAGTCTTATAAGGAAAATAACATAAGCACTAGTTGTAAGACCAGTAAAGTGTAAAAAAGTAGTGAACTTTAGCATAAAATTCTAATTTCTTCTATACTTAAGGCAACTTTTGAAAATACACAATAAAATCTTTAATAACATTGTTTAAATAACCAATTCAATTGCTCCCTCATCTTATATCTATTTTATAGATTCTTTAGTAGTTTAAAAAACTTTTTACTTTTTATCCGACATTACCACCTAAGATTACTATACAATTTTGAAATATTTAATAGAATATGTCGTCGAATTATCTATAATTATCTATTTTAACTAAAGAAACTAAATGTAAATTCAACATAATGCCGTCATTTTTTATTGCTAGCTACAATTATATACACAGTAAATCAAACTGTGATATCCTTGATTGATTATTATATGATTTTCATCGACATATATGTATATCAAAGAAAAGCATACCATGTTTATTTAACCCAACACATGTCTAAATTTGTAAGATTTTGATAAAGGGTCCGTCATGTTTGTCCAATAAACATATCGATTTTATTTACACAGAAAACAATTCAACACAAACTTTAGTAATATGTTGAAGGCAATCATAACATAAATTATTCATTTATTCAAACATTCGGTCACGATATTATTCTTTCTCAATGCCATGTTTTGAAAGGCATCCATTGTAAGTAGTCGCTACTTCCATTATAGCAAACACTTTATCTGATCTATGAGCCGTAAGAAACACTCTACTTGGATTAGAAATCAGAACAGAAATACTGTTTAGATTCGAAGTAAAAATAAGTTCTAAAAAGGAATTATTTTTTGATGAAACAGGGATGAAAATATAAATGAAAATCAAATGTTTATTTTATATTTCTATCTTATTAGATACTAACATGTATACAGTAGGCAGAGGTATAAAAGAAATATGAATAAGAAAAATTTTTATTATACACTCATATTATATATTTTATGAACAAATGTTTTTTTTGAATACTATACTACTAAAACATTAGTTGTAAGTTTTTTTAAAAATAAAGAAGGAGGACCGTCTGGGGTAGCACCATAGTAATATATCTATGTAACATAGGCCCATTTCTGCCGCAAATCAGTAGCGTGTGAACACTTCTTTTATCCGGTTCGAATGAGTGGACAGTGTTTACTACTTTCCGAAAGATCTGAAAATTTTTTAGTTATGTAAAATTTGCCATGTTGCACCAGTTAATTTTTGACACAATGTTTATCCTTTCTGTGACATCCGCTTTGGCAAGTACAGATTTGCCTTATCTTTTGGAAAGGAGTTAACCTCTTTGTAGGGATTAGACAGCTTTTGCTTTCTCAAGGCTAAAAAGCGTCAAAATGTAAGAAACTAACTAAGAGAAGTCCGTGTTAAAATGCCTTAAACATAAACATAAAATATACATTAAATAATTGGTATCAAAAATATATTATTATATATAAAATGTAAAAAGATGAAAAGTGTTCCAATAAACGTCGTATTACCAAATAAAAGGCAGAAAAAATAATCGAAATAAGAAAATTGTTTTAATATATAATGATTTGTTTTTCATATTGAAATGTAAATGCGAGTTAATTAAATAGATACAAGAAACCTAATGATTACAATAATATTAACTTGATTATGCTGGCTCTAAAAGCTTCAAAAGAGTAACTCATCAATCTGTGTGCAATACGATTAATATAATTTCGACAAAAGACTTTTGTCATAATTGGAAATTAATGAAATGAAAATAATTACCTTTTGGTTTTTAATATGAAATAAGTGTCGATGTAAACTGTAATTTTTCCACAAAAAACAACCTATTGTTATTACGACATTGAGCGTAAGTAGGTCTTATCCTTCAAACCTTTAGCTATATCTAATTATATATATTATTAGATATAGCTAGAGGTAAGGTATATAATATATATTAACTAAATCATATAAGTAGAATATCAACATCATTATCATTAAAAGTTGTCAAAATAGTCATTTAATCTGCTTTTTTTAAACATTTTTATTGTAGCTTTTTTAGAAAAAAAATTAAACATTCTATTGTAGTAAAGTAATATTCTTCGGTGACATGTAATACGTGTTTTATAGTTAATGAAGTAGACAATACCTATATTTAGATAAGGTCAAAATGGGATATGGTGCTACGGTATTGTGCCCATTTCAGTCGGACATAATAAATGAAAAGATGGAGAAAAGAGCTAGTACTTGTAATAAATGAAGCTCAGCACTCTATGCTTCAAAACGAAGGACAGAATTTCTCATGCTTCTTACGTCTTTAATTACAAGTTAATTAAAGTAATGTACTTTTATCGTTTTCGAAAATTTCATACTAATTTTGAATATAATAACACAAAATGTACTTGACTTTTAATTCAAATTTATTATATGCTCATATACCAGAATTTTTTGTTAGTTTTACCTATTTCACTCAATATTTTGAATGGTTATGCTCTATTAGCATTTAATATTGTACGAAGATTTCAGTTAAACAAAAATAAAATTTACTTACAAAATAAAAAAAAAATAAAGTATTTAAATATATGATACAATGTAAGCAAGATAAAGTTTTTACTTGAATTAGGATAAAAAAACGTAGACGTAATGTGTGAGAGCTTATATTTCACAATATTATTTGTTACTCTGCTCCAGATCGAAGTAAACATTCTTACACTGGAAACGTGAAAGGCAGCCACGCATTACGATGTACTATAAATTAGTGACCGTACACAAAGGGGTCCATTTGCTTTTAAAACCAAATTGATTTATGTCTTGGGTATTATACGGTGACATTTAGGAGCACGCCCATTACACGAGGTTACGTTATACGTTCAACCATTAATTGTTATTAATATTGAGTACTTAATGTATATGTTACAAAGTTTAATAAATAAGTGTCAGCTAATTGTAGAAACACATTTAGGAGTTGGAATTTCTTTTAGTTTCAAAGGATATACTGACTAACAATGGTACAATGTGCGTTGTTAAATGTAGATTTAATACAATCATGAAAACATATTGTTTTCTATACTGTTTTAATCGGCTTTAAGAATCTTTATTGGGCCTTAAATAATAGTTACTTTCTGTTATACCCATACATTTCAAAAATAAATATATATGCAGGATAATGACCTAATAGTCGAAAAGTATCATAGTTACGTGAAAAATTGATATGTCAGTAGATTTTTAATTACCTTTCTTTAAATCCAATTTTTTGGCATAAAAACTACAATCTCATGATATTTAGTTGAACTCTTATTTATTTACTCTTTTTCCACTATGAATAAAACGCACAGAGCCAACCGACACGAAAACTACACAGGTTTATATCCAGCAGAATGACCCAACAACCTTAGGTTCGTAAAATAAGGTTCAATACCTCTACGCCACGACTGCGCACTTATTTAGCGGAATTCCGACAACTTACAGATGTGTAAGGGTTATATAGGGTTAAGAAAATTGTACGAATTAAAGTAAACCAAGATCCTTCTCGAACAAACGTCATCATCAGCCCTAACTTCATCTGAAATCTTAACTTTATTTTCGTTTTTACTTGATTAAAGCTATGAGATAAGCTCTATGATCTGATGGTAAGCTATAATCTCTGCCTATAAAAAATGTAACCGCATAAATTCGCAAAACACCATGGAGCTGCGGTTCCCTACAAACCGGAAGACAGTAGAGTTTATATACTTCCGTTTTTCGGTAGAAGTACGCATCGCGGTGGTACTACCCATGACGGTCAAATGTAAAAAGAAAATTACTATGGTTAAAGTATATTTTAACTCATTGTACATTTTTATAAAATAAAAAAAGAAACAGACAAAACGTAGAGCGAAAATAAATTACGGCGCCAGACATCCAGACGGTTACGTGAATATCTGCTTTACATAAGACGGGGATGAAATTTCCTCCGTGAAGAATTCTTAATCGGCCATAAATTTTTATTTCTGATGAGATTTTTATGTAAAACCTATAACGTTTATTTGAAATAGCCAATTAATATTTTACGGTTAAAAGATGGAAAAATTACATTAAGAAAAGTAACAATGTTGTATTTAAAGAAATAATATGAGTTATGTATTTATTATGAGATTCAAGTGTTGTCTTCACGCGATTTCATAACAAAGTTTATCCGTAAAATGTTATTTTCAGAAATCTTAAAGAGAATCCAAAAGATAAGAATGACGACAACAATTGAACATCTCTTATACTTTAAACATTGAAATGACTCACGTGACCCAGCAGCCACGATGTCTCTTACGGATGAGTCGATGCATAACACCACCCAACTCACTAACACTTTCAGATGCACTTGACCATTAACAGATGCACAACACTTATCACACACGAGGAGAGTTTCGTTCCGGGTAGCGGCTGACAAAGATCTCTCTCCCGCTATATTTCTGACCCCTTTTTTATACACGGTCTCGGACAGACAACACGTCAATATCGAGACTTCTTTTCTCTAAATACCCGCTTTAGAAATAGTATTCTGACTAATACAGTCACAATTTTTTTAAAAAGTCATTGTATTTAAAAAAAAAATATTTGTCTTATCAACGGTGACTTTAGGATTGCTCAATATATATTTTAACTGAAAAAATCCCACATGTCAAAAATTTTTAAATAAGAAACAAAAAACTAATATATTAAAATTCTAAAATATTTTCTTTTAACATCCCAAAGTCAGTAAAAACAACGAAATTATGTGATAAATGGAAAGAAAAATTACACTTCTTACAATGATATTTAACATTCGCTCAAAGACTAAACTTCGACAATAAAGAAACCGAGCGGGCGAGTGCTTTTAATTAAATTTTCAAGGCCCGTTAAGACTTTAACAATTACCCAAATATTTACAATAATAAACCAAATTTACTTTCAACATAAATGATTCCTGTGAGACTTAAGCTGGTACGTTTTGTTATGGTAGTGTTAATTTGCCTATCTTTTTAAATTATTCCTATTAAAAATATAAGAACAATAATAAAATTTTGAATGTCTCCTTTTTATTGGGCGTTAACCTGTCCTTGTCCCCTGTCCCGTGGGAAAGTACTACAGTAGTTCTTATTTCTACCGCAAATTAGTAGTGTATAAACAATAGTCTCTTCGTGTTTGAAGGGCAACGTAGCCAGCGCAATTACCGGATTCATCATCATCATCATCATCATCAGCCTGTGTAAGTCCACTGCTGGACATAGGTCTCCCCTAATGCACGCCACCGCTTCCGATCTTCGGCTATTCTCATCCAGCCCACATCGGCCACTTTGCAAATGTCGTCACTCCATCTTGCCTCAGGGCGTCCTACACTACGTTTGGCGAGCCTCGGTCTCCACTCCAGAACTTTTCGACTCCAGCGGTCGTCAGTTCTGCGGCTTATATGACGGCTCCACTGTCACTTCAGCTTACTAATCCGGTGGGCTATGGCGGTGATTTTGGTTCTCTGACGGATCACGTCATTTCTGATGCGGTCCTTCAGAGATACCCGAGCATAGCCTCTCATAGCTCGCTGAGCGACTTTAAATTGTGGACCAGTCGAACCGTAGTGTCCAAGTTTCGGCACCGTAGGCCAAAACGGGTAGGACGCACTGATCGAAGACTTTCGATTTGAGGCACTGTGGATGGTGACGAGAAAACTCGACGAAGCTTTTGAAAAGCTGCTCAGCCCAGCTCGAATCCTTTTGTTGGTCCCCCTCAAAGTTGTTTCTACCTAGTTGGAGCATTTGCCCTAGGTAAACGTACTCCAAAACAACTTCGAGGGAGGTGCATCTATTGTGGTCCCGGATCAACGTGTTCGTTAAATGACCTTGGTTTTACCAAGTTCATCCAGATACCGAATCGAGCAGAAGACTCCAGCCAGGCTTTGCACCATTTTCTGTAGGTCCTTTGCAATCTTAGCAATGATGACGATGTCGTCCGCAAATCGCAGATGTAGGTGAGATGTCTCGACGTTCACATTTATGCCGTGTCCTTCCCAGTTGAGCGTCCTGAACATGTCCTCAAGCGCGGCGGAGAACAATTTCGGAGACATGACGTCTCCTTGTCTCACACCGCGGTGCAGGGGATAGGCTCAGTCTGCCCACTTTGGACTACGACAGACATAGTGGCGGCGTTTGCAGACATCTCAGCATCTCGATAAATCGCCAATCAATTTGGCACCGCTGGTAGGACTCGAGTAAAGACCAGGTCTCGATGGAGTCAAAAGCCTTCTCTAGTCTACAAATGCCATGCACAGGGCTGGTTATACTCAGTGTCTTCTATTATAACCTGCCTCACTGTATGGATGTGGTCTATGGTGATGAACCCTCCGAAACCCGGCCTGTTCTCGAGGCTGCGCTTCGGCGAGTTTTCATGCAAGACGATTCGAGATGACCCTCGAAAACAACTTATAGACATGACTCAGGAGTGATTTGGCCGATAGTTCTTCAAAAGGGTTTTATCACCTTCTTTAAGAACTATAAGTCACATAAATTATATGGAAAAAACATAAATTACTTATTCAAGTTCTGTTAAAAATTTCTTTGCGACATTTAAAATCGGTTATAAATTTTTTACTTTACAAATTATAACTTTTTAAAATTATGTTTTCATGTGTGCTCACTGTTATGGTTAAATGATCAAAAATATTTTCAATTGTCTTCGCAAAATTGATTGTTCATTTAAAGGATATCAATAATTAGTAATACGGTGATCACTTAAAGCTTGAGTCTTGGCAGCTTGCCTTAATACAATCCAAATTAAAATATCTTCATTCAATATAGAAGTCCATAATTGTTAATAGATTGTCAAACAAGCTATCACCTGCTTTGGATTAGAACGCCTCAGACCTAAGAATAACCGATGAAAAAAACTCAGCAGGCTATTTATTTTCATGTCATCTTTTAAAATTATAAAAAAACAATATATACATACATACTTTGTAAATGAAACAGAACCGGAAGCGAGCATTCCATTACCAAGTGTGTTAGGAGTTGTTATAAAAGATGGTTGCACTTTTAAATTATTTAAATAAGAATTAAATATATACTTGACTCAGTTAGTTCCGTTTGTATATTCGTTGGCACAAGCTCCGGGCATGGCAAAGTCTAGTACAGATTTTCATTGCAAAACCTGGCCTGCGTTCAAATGATAAGAGGAAGCTTAGTAGTCGAATGAAGTTGAAGTTGGCTGTTATCAAAATATTATCTTAAATAAGCCTAAGATTTGATTATTAAAAACCTGTGAATGCAAAGTTCAATTTACGTTTTCTGGTGACATCACAGTGTACCAAATTATGTTTCTTTTTATTAAGGAAGCAAAGACATATTCATAATCATTTCTCGTGTTCACGCGAATACTGGTAATTATTAATAATAAAAGGACTTTTTACAGATTTTATCGCGTTTATTTTCGATTTAAATTTTCGTTTTTGAAAAAGCTATTACTTTTATCTATACTAATGTAATTGGAATTTCTGTTGGTGTGATTGAAATAACCATTCTTAAATCAGTATATTGTCATATATATACGGTTTAAACCATAAGATAACAACATTTTTGAAATATTTATCTGTCTGTCTATTTGATATAGATAATTTCTGGAATGGCTTGGTTTGAAAAGATTTGAAAGATTAAAAAATGAAAAATTATAGAATTTTTATCACGCTGATGAAATCGCGGGCATCGGCTAGTTTTATGTTGAGAATGAATAGTATGACTAATTGTAAGTAGACTAATTGTGAGTATACACATTGAGTAGTATCATTTTCCAAGATTAATTATTATAGTTGATCTAACACTTTCTGTAACAAACTTGAATAGTAAATAATATGGTTTTATGTATTTGAAAACTATACCCAATGTTTCTGTTCCTAGATGAATTAAAGATCGACCTTATGATAACTTGAAGAAAATACTGCTCCGTCGTCTAGTAGCATAAGCTTACGCTTTAGAATCCGGTGGTCTTGGATTGGAATACTGCGGGGGCACAACAATTTTATATTTTAGTTTCCTAGATGGGTCAAGGTATTTTAAGAAGAACACCCGATTGCTGGTTATCACTAAAAAGTCCAAGAAAAAATTAGAAGTAGGGTTAGTGCACCGGTGTTTGCACGTAAACTAATACTTTATAACATATCTGTGCGTACTTGGCGGATCACTTATATGGATAGGCTGTATTAGTAGTAATCGGCTCAAAAAAAACGGCTAGCCTGAAGAAGAGTAGTAAATAAATATTTTTGTTTAAACCTTTCAATTTTTGTTGTTGTTAGAGAGTTGGAGCATAAAGAAGCTAATAAACAAGATAAAAAAAGTTATACTAACTATTTTAAAGATATCATTGTTATTCTCAAGAATATTTGTGTAATTATCAAAATCAAAACAATCCTCAAAAATTTAATTAAGATCTCTGCTTCGAGCGGATGGCTTTATTGCCAAAGTTTTGTAATTTCTTTAAATAGACGTTAAAGTCCATCGCATAAAATTAATGCGTTGTATTAATTATTATAAAGAACTTCCTCGTATAATGTTGAATAAATTTGAGAGGATAAAAAATATTAAGACATATTTTATATTTCGGTTTAACATTTACTTCAGCCTCTTATAGTATTACTATAACTATGTGGATAGGATTTTTCGTTTACACCAATAACTGAATATATCATTATAAATATAAAGTTTTGTACTAAGAACATGTCGCAATATTTTTTAGTCGCCGTATAAACAAGGATTAACATCCTATGTCACACGGTAGGCAGGGCCTTGGTGACACCACTGGCATTGCCAATGTCCATGGGCGACGGTGACCATTTTCCATAGCCCGACTGATCGTCTGCCTGCATAGCCAACAAAAATGTAGAAATACTACTGTACAATTAGTATATCTTACAAACAACTTTTTATATAAATGTTAATATATTACTTGGACTACAGTTTTCATAAATTAACTGATTCGGCATTAAACAAATTATCCCAATGTCACAATCAGCTGCTTCTAAATGTCAAGACCACATTGGCGCGGATCTGTGATGATTTTTAATTCGCGATATATTCATAAGAGCCGTCATTTCAGGTTAATATATTACTTACCGTCATTAACTCGGACCGTGGCAAAAAGGGAGAATAAGGCTCCGTAATAAAGATTGATTTATGCTAACAGGGATTTATTAAAGGCACATGAATGGGTCCAAGTTTTGTTTAATCCCTTAAATTATCGTTTTAAGCGTAGTGAAGACATTATACTCTAATTATATTTTGATTATTAGTATATTGTCTTTTTATAGACTTCAATCGGTAGTTTTAAACAAAAACTGTACAGATTTTTCGCTGTTCTAACCACTGCTGTTATCCAATAAAAAATCAACAGAAATTTATAAGATTATTTTTAAATTTAAATATCTTTATTTAACATAGAGGCATAACTCTCATTTATTGAAGGACTATACGCTACTACCTAATAATATAAAAAAAGCATTCCATTACCAGATTTTCAACTAAGAATCATTCACAACGTAATAACTTTAAACAAAACTTACTTTAAATTTACTTAATAACAAATCACAGTGCAAAATGTCACTATTTATCATAATTTATTTATATTTCACTTTTATATTTCCCAAAACGTTATTTAATATAAAGATAAAGAAATCTATTCTGTAGCTACGTATAACGTACGTGTAGTTGAAATAATACATTGCATTCTAATCTTTTATAACTCTGTTCCTAAAATTACTGCCGCCTCCATGGCCTGAGTGTTTAGACCTTTGATGTACAAATCGAAGGTTTGAATTTTAGGAGAAAACTCGGTATCATCATTGTATTCTGGTGGGTTAAGGCAATATAAGCCGATCGCTTTTGCTGAGGACACGGACCAGCGTGCGCTGGAGGAGTGCCCAGCCTGGGTTGAGCAACACCGAGAGTTACGCGCGCAACCTTCTTCCCTGACACTGAGCCCCTGGGCGGCCGAGAGGATGTCCGCCAGCCAGAGAAGGGCTCAAAAGGGGGTGCCGTGCTGTTTGCACCGGCACGGCACATGAAGCGGCGGTCTAGGTGTCCCCATACCCACTGGGTACACCGCATCTTGGCTCGGGGAGCCTCATATATCCCTACAGCCCCTCACTCTAGTGGCGGGAAATCTATTAACTAGATTTCTCAAACAACAGAAAAAAAGACAAAAAACCGATCGCTCTATTGTTTAAAAAATTTAAATGACCCATGCGTTGGATAGAATTGTAAAAAGTCGGTGTCGGTTTCCAAGACTATTTTTTGCTGTCTCTGTAAGACGTGAGTGCCTTCAATGTTACTGACGACTAATCCATTTATCGAACACAGCTTACCCTTTGGGTTGTGGGGGTCGTTTTGCAATAGTGTCATTCAGTAGAAAGGTAATATAATGAAGTAACGGCGACGGTTGAATTTTGCAACGCTTTTAAAGCCACCAGTAAAGATATTCTTATTACGTTGAAAATGCCAATAGTCTTGTCAATTCGAATTTATCGCTGTAGTGCCGCATAAAATATATAGATAGATACCTATACCTTTTTGCAGTATAGATCACGCATAAGTTGAAATGTCATAATTTTATGAACATTTAACGTTGGTTTATATGAACACTAGAATCACAGATATTTGCACAGAAAATTGCAGATAGAAATCACATAACTACGCTTGTTTGTTAGTCAATTGTAGACACAAATTAATGGACTAAATACGGTTATATAACAAGATTATAAATGGCGGCAACTTTTACTTTTAGCAATCATATAGAAATTCTCTACGAGTGAGAACACTTGAGAAACTAAAATTGAAATAATTTTCTAATAACACCACTAAAACAATGCTCATAAAAGGTGTAAAGAGGCAAATGTTATGTGTTTAAACAGTTCTTTGTAAAAGATGTATATTAAAAGAACTAAAATATTTTTGTTTGGTCTATAAATAAACAAAGGAAAAGAATAAATATGCAACGTATATACATAATATCCATAAACAAATAAAATTAGAGTGTCTGTTTGTAATATCAAATTACACTTTGTGATATATACATATATAACGAAAACAGTTTTTTTAATATCTGTCTATTTGTTTGTTCAGGCTTTAATCTGGAAAACCCAGTCCGGTTTTGGCAGGACTTACTGGAAGATGGCAAATGTATCTGGGAGTTATTTAGGGAGTTTTTTTTCTTACAAAAAACTGTGGTTTAATCAACGAGATTTTATAATATTACGCAGTAGAAGTCAAAGCAACGGACAGTTAAAAATAATAAGAACGTTTTGTTGTTTCTCCGTTGTTCCAACATATTCTTTTTATAATATTTTCTGTTAATAACTACAATAACTATTTTTATACAGTCTCCTTATATAAACTTGCTTATGCCTACTATCCAATTTCTAATTCCGTGTATAACGATGTAATTCAGAGATACAGTACCGGAATCTGAGGTCAACCGCAAAACCTACATGCCGTTTATTTTAGCATCGATGTATGCGGTAGGCATTTAATTATACGCAGATCTATGATCATAACTATTACAATAAACCCATTTTGCTATTTATGGTGGGTGTCTCATCAAAACTAATTTCAAATTCAAAGAAGGATACAATAAGAAAGATAAAACGTGATAAAATTACTTTGATCAAAGAAATTTAAAAAAAGGTTTAAAGAAAAGTATCATAATTATTATAAAACATAACATAAATTAAAATAACGCACACAAAAACAACAATTGCTAATGAAGAGATATAAAACAATAAATTATTTAAATGTAAAAGTTTTTATAAATTTTCAAATTAAAAATCCTTAACAATAATTTTATTCGTTAGTACACGATTATATTTTTGCCCTTCATCCATAAATTCTACGAAATCCCTTTAACTGGAATAGACACCTCAGTAGAAGGTACCAACATATTGCTTGGTAACATAAAAGAAAAACTTAACCTTTACATTGTGTTAATAAAATATTTATGTAATTTTCAAACACGTTTCAATTAAATGTTCTCCACATTCAATTTATATTATTATTAAGCTTTAGTCTTCTTTAATAACGACACATTTCACGTCAAAATCTTATACATAATAAACGAGGGGTTTACGTTTACGTTAAGAGAAACCATTATCCCGTTTGTGTTATCACTTATGATACCGAGACAATAAGCGACGGTATAAGCTTGTAATTAATCAAGATTAATTGTAATAACATTATTTTATATTAAGTATATCTTGACCCAAAAAGATATTACCAAATAATTCTTTACCAAAGTCTTTAATGGAGTATCATCATTATTATCATCATCACCTTGTATAAGTCCACTATTCGACATACACAATTGGGTGATCGGCCTAAATTGCTAGGAAACAACAATGAAAATTCGTCGAGTTCCCACAGGCTTCGAACCCACGATCTCCAGTTTCCAAAGCACACGCCCTTACTACTAGGCTACGGGGGCAGTTAATGGAGTATTGCTTTCATGAAAAAGTGTTAAGTTTCCGTTCCTAGTTAATAAAATTTTATTCTATAATTTTCCTTTGTCGGATGGCAGAAGAAAAAATGAGGAAGTTAATTTGTCCGTAAAGCTTTTACGGTCTAAAGCCAACTAGGTGTTAAGCATAACTGTACTAGGCGTTAAATTACAGAAATTTTATTAACTTTATTAATTTTATTATGCATTTATTTTCATTTTACAAATTTTTTACGTATCGACTATTCGACCTCCACAGTTCGGTTATAGTTCAGAAAATTTGAAAGAAGAACTGACGTCCTATAATGATCGTCAAAGATAGTTAGTGTTGAGAACCGGGATCAGTTTTTTACATGTTAATCCGATATATACACCATCTAATTTTTTAGGAGATCGAGTGATCGGCCCATTGTCTAAGGAATAACCAGTCGGAAGCAGAATTCGAACCCTCGACTGAATTGTAAAGCAAGGGCCAATACTACCGAAACACGATGACAGTTGTAACATTTGTTAATAGATACTATTTTATTAGTGTTATCTTATAAATATTTTTAGCAACTCTGAAGTTTACATTGACTGTTTGCTGGTGGTAGGTCCCCTTTTGACAGGGGACCGCCTAGGTTGGTATCACTGCGGTGCACGCAAAGCAGTAGTGTGAAAACACTGCTGTGTTCCGGTTTGAACGGCACCGTAGCCAGCGTATTTACTGGGTAAACGAGACTTAACACCCAATGTCTCACGGAAGGCAGTGCGTTGGTGATACCACTAGTATTGCCGATGTCTATGGGCATTGGTGACCACTTCCCATCAGGTGGCCCGACTGCTCGTCTGCCTGCGTAGGTAGTATAAGGAAAATTCGACCTTTATAGCGGAAGGTCATAAAATTGGCAGTATCAGTGTGACTTTTATATGAACACCAGCAACTATTTTCGGCTAAAGAATTGAATTCACAACTGCGAATTTACATGCAGCTTCATTAGTTTCACCTTAATTCGGCGCGAAGTGAATCATCGCTTAAATTGCAATTAACAATGTTAGCACTTCCCCACTAATTGTGATCGAATTTCGTGAGTAAACATTTGAAAAGCGCCCGCTTATCTTGTTCGCGTTTATGTTTTCGAAACGTTTAGCTTTAGCTACCTTATAATTTCTCATTCATATAGCCTTCATATGTTTCTTTTCTAAATAGTTAAAGCGCTAAGTAGCCTTATCTATAAAAAATGCGGCGCATGACGCCACAAATCCTCTTACCTCTAAGAGACTATATATTACGTCTTAATAACCTATTAATTACATCGGTTACAGTGCCCATCAAATCTGAAGATATAGACATAAATAGTACATCCCCAAATGGTCTCCTGTGAGACCTATTTCCTACCTTAAACGTCTTTTGAGTACATACATATTTACGTGATTGTTTTGATTTTTACGTTAAATCAAAATTAGTAATAATTGCTAAAAACATTAACTGCACTGCTTGAATTAAGTAAAAATACTTACAATACTTATGACGTTGTTCGATAAACATAAAAAGTCTAATTCAAAAGTCAATTATTTTTTTTAATTTTTGAGTTTTATACTCACTGTTTACTGTAAGTGATACTGTAAGTGGTACCATATCTATTATCATACATAATATTCAAAAAGATCATATACTTATAATCGAAAATTTACCACCGGTTTAAAAATTCACACCTGTCCAGAGAAGAACCGGCAAGAACTTATACGGTGTTTTTTATATAACTTTATATTTTATAAAACCATTTAACTTAACGTACGGATTATTAAATATTCGCCTAGTTTGTAAACGAGCGACGGTGGCTTTTATCGTAAACTAAGTCGCCTCGGTAAACAACTCCGGCACTAAAATGTCTCCTATAAAGTCTGTTCTACTTTACCGTCATATATCCGACGTGTCTCGGTGAGAATTGCCGAGATTCGAGCCACGTGGCAGGTGAGATATTGCGTCCATCTAGTAAGCTTTTATAACCAACGAACATAAGGGCTCGTGCATATAAATACATATTTATTGGAAACCTTATTAAAAGGTGCAACAAACAAAACTACAACATATTATATGTATACATGTATATATGTACCTACATAATTTTGAATTACTTTTTAAATTTAAAATTATAAATAAAACTAGCATAAATAAAAATGTTTAAAAAGTTATGCCGACTTGTTATGTACCTATGACATTTTCTCAGCCAAACTCTATAATATTTATAGTTAATGTAGAAATTTCTCTTCTCTTCTTCTTCTATACATATATATTATAGACAAAGTAGAAAGTACTGGGTAGACGGGACATAACATCCTATGTTTTGCGTAGGCAGCGCACTGGTGCTACTCCTGGTATTGCCGCGGTCCATGGGCATCGGTGATAATTTTTAAGGATGTATGTAGTAAAAAATTTGTCATCAGCGAGCAATATTGGAAAATTAACTGCAAAACTATTTGGGCTTATAAATATATAATACTTAACAATTATTATCTCAGTTTACAATCACTATGCGAATAAAAGCGTGGAGTGAAACTAGTCTCTATATTAAAAATGGTAAATCTCAAGTACAGTGTGTCCATGCCTTTATTCGAAAGGGGATAAACATAAAACTTCTACGAGAATTGCGCACAGCGAACGTCGTCGCCGCTTGTTGTAATCCCAACAAGATATTCCCAGGATACTGGGCTGCAGGTTGCTCCGTATTCTGTTTCCGTAGTACGTTACCAGCTGACGCCTCAAAGCAACATTTCGTATGGACTAAATCAAGAGGTAACTCGTATGATTTAGATTGGCTACTTTAACTACTTATTATTCATGTATCTAATACTCCAAATAAGTGACGGAAATTCATTAATCAAAGTCTATTACTCGTCATCATCATCAGCCTGTGATAGTCCACTGTCAGACATAGGCCTCCCTTAATACATCCCTATCCATTAGGGGGTTTTGGACCATACCGCTTGGGCCGATCACCCAGATCGGCCCAAATTGTCTTAACCAACTAGGAAACAACAATGAAAATTTGTTGAGTCCCCGCAGGATTCGAACCTACGAACTCCGGTGCCTAAAGCACACGCCCATAGCACTAGGTTACGGAGGCAGAGTCGTAGGAGGAGAGAGAGTAATGGCGATTGAAGCGAACTCTTATTAGTGGACGGCGGCCATGTTTAATCCACACGCGATGTTAAACCAAAAAGAGTGCCCGATTTTTCGGCGCAAATTGGCTTTGACAATTGACTTTGTTAAGAAAATTCCATTTCTTATTTGGCTGGGTTGTAGTTACGATTCTAAGACAGCTTTTCGATGTTTATATAGTTGAACTTTCTGTGCAAAGAGGCTAGGTAATCATGTGGTATCAACAATGGCAACACGAATGAACAGGATGCTAGATTGTTATACAACTTATTATAATTTAATGATTGTATTCAGTTATTCAAACTGATTAATATTGTCATTGTAATTTTTAATGGTTACTGATTGTAAATATTTCATTACATCTTGTTTAATAAACATAGCTTTGTAGAATAAATGGTTATGTAAATGGTTTTAGAAATCTCAAAGAGAGTTCCAAAAATTAAAAACGATGACAACTACTGAATGTCTCTTACACTAATAAAAAACATTGTAATAGCTCACGTGACCCCGACAACAGCCACGACGCCTCGTACGGACGAGTCGATGCATAACACTACTCAACACACTAACACTATCACAGATGCACAACACTTATCACACACGAGGAGTAGTCCAGGTAACCGGTGGTAGGTCCCCTTCTTACAGGAGACCGTCTGGGTGGATACCACCACGGTGCCTATTTCTACCGCCAAGCAGTAGTGTGAAAACACTGCTGTGTTCTGGTTTAAAGGGCACCGTAGCCAGCTTATTTACTGGGTAAACGAGACTCCTATGTCTTACGGTAAGCAGCGCGTTGGCGATACCACTGGTATTGCTAATGTCTAAGGGCGTCGGTAATCACTTCCCATCAGGTGGCCCGACTGCTTGTCTGCCTGCGTATGCCATAAAAAAAGGTAGCGGCTTACAAGGATCTCTCCTTTTCTATATTTCGACCCGTCTTTTACACACGATCTCGGACAGACATCACGTCAATAGCGATAATTCTTTTCTCTAAATACCCGCTCTAGAAGTAGTATTATGGGCTATGGATTATCACAGAACTGTATAAAAAGGGGGTAGATTAATATTAAAGAGTTTAGAGTAGTCGTTAGTCGAGGGTATGCATTCGATATTCCATATGTCGTTATACTGCCCGAATTATAAAGTGATTAGCACCCGAGTGTCGTTCTCCATCTCTTAACCACATGAGATATTTAAAAGCGAAATAAATAGCATAAAAAATATATATAATATCATAAAATTTATTTGACAGAACGCATTTTGACATTTAGCTTTTAATTTTTTTAAAAAACCTTTTTTAGTTGTATTCAGAAATAATTTTCTTAATTATTTAATTATATGTAATTTAAATACGTTCTACAAATGCTTCCGTAGCCTAGTGGTATAGGCGTGTGGCTTAGAAACCGAAGGTCGTGGTTCGAATCCTGCGGGACTCAACAAATTTTCATTGTTGTTTCTAGTTGGTTAGGCAATTTGGGCCGTCACCAATTGCCTGAAAAGTAAGATGATCCATGCGTCGGATGGGATGTAAAGTCGGTCCACCCACCAACCCGCATTGGACCAGCTTGGTGGATACGGTCCAAAGCCCTCTAATGGATAGGGGTGTATTAGGGGAGGCCTATGTCCAGCAGTGGACTATCACAGGCTGATGATGAAGTACGTTATTTATGACTCTGAGCTAGTATAAAAGATATTTATTATATTCCTCCATGGCAACGGGGCTATTAACATATATTATATTATATTTAAATAATTATCTTATAGGATATGTTTTGATGTAAAAATTTTACTGACAATCTTACTTAAAATACTACAATGACATTTTAGATTCATCGTCGATAAAGAATTGAGACCATTAATACCGTTCGTATAACTTCGTCATACTAAATGAGGCGTAGTTCTAACCTACGCATAACGCACTGACACCGGTGGCAGTTAATGGAGTGCACTGATAAAGAGTTCATGGGTGACTAGGTTCGGATCCCGGTTTCATCCGTGTGGAAACGTTCCACCATATCTTATTCGACTATGTATGGTTATTTATGCCCCCGGCTCTTAACATATTTCTTTTCGTATATACATCAACATATACAGTTTCCTTTGGTAAGTACTTTGCGTCAAATGTGAAAGTAAGGTATTTTTAAATAAATATTTTAAATATAGTCATATTAAAATATTAAGAGTTGTTCACTACAGTTATAGAACAGGGGTAGAGATTTTGGTACATCTTGCAACTTGCACTGCGGTCTACCAGGTCTATAAGTTAATGTCTCTAGTTATCGCCATTCGAAAATAAATTAAATCAAAACATATAGTTTTATTAATTTAGAATCGAAATAGATGGGAACAAATGAATCCATAGCGGCGTCACACGTAAGGTCCTGTGTAAACAAAAGTATAAGTCGAGTGTCACTCAATGATCGTGAAAGTTAATCTTAAATTTACAAGAGCGATAGACTTTGTTTTATTTTCCGAGTCCCGAATAACTAAAAACCATAGGTGGTAACAATTTTTTCTCCTCTCTTACTGACTGTCTCCGTAGCCAGGTGGTACCAGCGTTTCTTGCGGGAATTCAGTAAAATTTCTTTGTCGAAAAGTCGGTCCACCCGCATTGGACCAGCGTGGTGGGATACAGACAGGGGTGTATTAGGGGAGGGCTATGTCCAGCAGTGGACCTTCAAAGGCTGATGATGATGAACAATTTTTATTATATGTATTTATTATATCGGCAGACCCTTATTCTGACTTCAATATTTGTATTATATTTTTAAGTGAAACATAAAAATAATATAAATTATTCTTAAGCACTAAATAATATGTGTTTACCTTGCCTTGCCTTAGTATTTTGAGTGTATTTATTGCTACGTTACGTTTACTCGACAGCTTACTCACACGATACATTATTCTCAGTAATGTAACACAAGTAAATAATGTAGTGTCTGTTTGTAAAATTAAAATAACCGTTTTTAAATTAGTAATTTACAATGCAATACAAACTGACTGAGTAGCCTAACTGCCTTTGTAGCCTAGTGGTATAAGCTTGTGCTCAGAAACCGGAGGACGTGGATTCGAATCCGGCGGGGATTCAACCACTTTTTAAAGTTTGAAAATATGATGGTCCATGCATCGGATGTTCATGTAAAAAGGTTGGTACACCCGGATTAGAATAGCATGGTGGGATACGGTCGATACGGTAAACGGTATATTTATTTCGTGAGGAAACACCTACGCACAAGTGAGTTATGTCGAACCTCCGCCGATCTTTGTTGCTGAACAATACTTAGGCGACGGAATTACACAGTTACAGAACATCTTGGCACTCTGCCACGACGCCGCCAACACTGATTGCTAACGCTTTCCTTATTTGAACCAATAGCTTAAAACCTTTCAGCGCATTTTTCTCAAACTCTCTTGAAGCTGCCATGTGAGGCTAGTGGAGCCGAAAAACAAATTTTAACGTGATCAATAATTGTACCTAAATCTTTTATGCTCTACTACTAGTGGGTCAACTGTATTGCGGATGAACGGAGAATTAATAGGTGATATGCATAGGTCGTCACTCATATCTTTTCACACAATGACACCCTTCCTGAGGAACTCAGGGTCCAAATTCAAATTCAATATTTATTAATACTATTAAGGCTCTGTAGTTGTCAATCTTCCACAGATCTACGACGTATCCCAATGTATCCATAGAACTTTCTGTAGCCTGTTTTATGCAGCCTCCACACCTAGTTCTTAAACTCTCCCTGCAGCTTGTACTATCTTACAAAGCGGGAATCTGTCGCGGAAATGAGTCAAGACCAATTATAGTGAAATATTCTAGTAAAAGATGTCAAAAAAAGTTTCGCTGAGTTTCTTTCTTGATCTTGAATCATCTCAGGTCAGAGGCGTCCTTTTCCGAACCGGTGATAGATTTTGACAATATTAAAGTGTGTTTGTCGCTCCTACGTTTAATATAGATAATTGAATTTAAACTATATAACTAAAAACAACCCAAGTTGATATATATACATACACTCAGTGACATTGATAATATACAACATACAAAACATTCTACCGATAATCGAGTCATAAGAAGAAAAATTTGATGTATAAATGTTACCATAACGTCTGCAAAACTTTTTAGGTGTTTTATTGTATATAAATTTAAAAAGGCAGTTAAGGAACGTTTATGTGTTTAAGGTTATTACGATAATGGAATGCTCGCTCCAGATCTTGTTTCAAAATTGCATATAATATATAATGCCGAATTATCAAATTGTTTGTTATTTTTAAAAGATGACATAAAAAATAGCCCGCTGAGTTTCTTTCGCCGGTTCTTCTCAGGTCTGAGGCGTCCTTTTCCGAACCGGTGGTAGTGTGTTTGACAATCAATAAGCAAGTGTAAACTTCTATATTGAATAAAGATATTTTGAATTTGAATTTGTCTTTAGTTTAACTTCTTAAACAAAGCAAATTAGAACCAAACACATTGTAATTAAGATTTGTAATAAACGTAAGAGGAACAGTAAACAAAGCTTCGCAAGTAATTTTGTATGTGCGTGTAATTAATGACGAAAAGTAAGTACGAACAATGTTCTTCAAAGTAAATTAATGTTGTAGCTTAAATAAATTCAATATATACAAATAAGATGTTTTATACCTCAATAACTATGCGGTTTATACTGATAGCGATAAAGGCAATGTACAACATAAATATATCGAAACAAGACATTTTTTGATGGCATACATCTGTCATAGTGTTCATAGCTAATGAAAAAAAAGAATAAAATGGTGGTACGATCTCTTATCACAAAGGATTAGTTAAGAAAATACTATTACAAAGCAGTGCAGGATATTACAACTATCTTCCGATTTAAAGGGCACAATATTCAGCCTAATAATTACGATTTTGAGATCTAGCATTTAAGTTAAGGCGGCGATAGACAAGTGGCGTTTTGCTGGAAGTTTTATTTGATTAGGAATATTTATTTGAAGCAGATAAAGATAGAACTTGCATTAGCTAAAATTAAACAAAAAATAGAAAGGTTAACAATTTAGGTTAAATATCTAGATGGAGCACAATGAAACACCTTTGGAATAGGTACAATACAACCCAATTGCTCACTTTATAAATAATACGAAACTGTAGTATTGAGTTTAGTAATTCATAATTACAAACGACGATTTGGACCCCTCTTAATGTCCATGGTCATGAGACAGAACACAATGTTCGGCATCATTATTTCAAAGTAACTTCAACATATAGATATACATATCGAGTACATACATTTTTAAACCCTTGCAGTATTGTCATTCTTGGTTTTAAATTGGAAATAATAGTAAACGCAACAGAAAGTATTAAATTATACTATACGTTAACCGCCTCCGTCGTCTAGCGGCATTGACCCTTGCTTTATAAACCAGCGGTTGTTTGAATCCCGCGGAAACAACTTTGTGTTGTTGTTTTCTTGTTGGTTAGGACAGTTTGGACCGATCACCCAATTGTCTGAAAAGTAAGATATTCCATGCGTCGGATATGCATGAAAAGTCCGCCCACCAACTCACATTGGACCAGCGTGGTGAGATACGGTCCAAAAACCCCTTAACGGAGATGGCGTGCATTAGAGAAGGCCTATGTCCAGCTGTGGAATAACACAGGGTGATGATGATGATGATACGTTTTAGAGGAGGTTGCATCTCCACGGTGCCTATTTCTGATCAGTTGTATGTTGGCACTACTGTCTTCCGGTTTGACGTTGCCATCGTAATTACTGAGTAAATGAGACATATCATCTCAAATATCAGGGCAGTAAACGGGTTTGTGGCGGCTTGTGCTGTTTTTCTTCTTGTATCATTTATCACAAAGTGAACATCATGCCCGTCTCGTCGCTTAATGTTTAATTGTAATATCAGTTTTGAAAAGAGCTCGCGTTAATATTATTAAATCAAACAAACGCGCTTTTGACCACGTGGCTTTTTATTTAATATCGTTGACGCGCCGACCGAATAGCTCCATTGGTCTCTGGCCACAGACAATCAAATAATTGGAACACGGTGAGCCTGACGCACGCCCTTGCGGCGAATTGCGGTTGGCGAATCGTTGGCATCGCACCAAAAGCCGTTTGATTAATGCCAGTAAACTTATTTTGCTTACACGTGCCTTCGAACAAACGTATTGAGGGGGACGTTAACTTCAGAATTAATCTTGTTTAGGGGCTCTTAATATGGCGGGTGTGTTTTTTGTACGGTTTTTTGTACTTGGATTTTAGCTCCTAAGAGATAAGAGAAAACACGGATTAGAGGAGGATATATCACCTTTTCATTGTGCAGCCCAATGTCTTTATATGTGTTAACATTATAGGTTGCAAACCAATTGGACTTATCTAATCACATATTAAAATATGTGCGGCTGCTACAATAAATAATAATCTAATAACTGTCAAACTATAACAACTTTTACCGATTTAACTTACAATATCCCTATACAATACTGGAATTAAGACATGAGAATAGTATATTAACTAAATAGATATTATAAACAGAGACTGAAAAACTTGTAGTTTTTCATTTTTCAAAGATGCTTTTAGCGCGAAAACTTACTTAATAAACTTCTTAATTGAAACAGCTACAAATTCATATATTATCCACCATGAAGATCGTAAAAATACAATAAAGCTGTGCGCGCTCATGTTCGCGATGAAAGTATTCGCATAAACTCACGAGATATGAGATCTGAAGTGTGTGTTAAGTATACCAGTGCTTAGTTACCCAAGCGCTAGCCGGACAACTTTACGGGGTTACTTCTAAGCGGGTGTCACCGCCTGCTGTGAGACTAACAAATTATTCCCTAGACACGGCCCTTCTGACGGCTATTTATTTGGCTGCCCTAGTGTAGTGTGACACTTAAGTTGCGACTTGTTTAGTATTGTTCACTTGTCGATTGCTCGGAGTTCGGAATTCCCAATAGCTTACGAGGTAGTGAAATAGTAATATCTGAACAATAATGAATTAAAACAGTCCTTTAGTTTGAGTGCCTCCATAGCCTAGTGTTATGGATTTGCGCTTTGTAAACCGGCGTCGTGGGTTCGAATATGTGGGAACTCGACGACTTTTCATTGTTTTCCTCGTTTATTAGGGCAATTTGGGCTGATCACCTAATTGTCTGAAAAGTAAGATGATCTATTCTTTAGTGGTAAGAGCGTGTGCGTCGGATGGGCATGTAAAAATCGGTCCACCCACCAATCCGCATTGGACCAGCGTGGTGGGATACGGTCCTAAACCCCCTAATGGAGAACGGGAGGCCTATGTCCAGCAGTGGACTTACACAGGCTGATGATGATGATTAGGGCAATGCGGGCTGATCACTCGATTTTCTGTGAGGTAAGGTGATCCTTGCGTCAGATAGGCATGTAAAGGCCTGTGCCTTGTCTCTCTTCGGTCTTGGCGGTTTTCCGACCCATCGAGCTGTGAGAGCATAAAGGAATAGGGAGTAGTCTTACCGCGTACATGTGTGTATTAAAGTATCTTCTGTACAGTTGGCTGATCTGTAATATAGATTGGTGACCGTAGTCTAAATCGACTAGGAGGACATTATTATAAATATCGGTGTATGTCAATCTGTTTCTTTAAATTATTCCTTTAATAAATTGTATAGAAAGATTATTTAATCTACTTAAATAGTAAGATTTAACAAACTGAAGCTAATGGTAACTGCCTTGAGAAGTTTCTCAAACCGTTCAATTATTATTCTAGTTACGATATAAATCCATTGCTAGCAATTAAACAACAATTGACGAAACGTTAGAACAACCACAAATCACAAGCGTGAGACGTCTAGATTGCCAATCGAATTGACAGTTCGTGAAAATAAATCCGGTTCCCATTTTGTTACGTGTCAATCAGAATCCCGATCGGGGAAACTAAATCACTGCCATCAACCTGAACTGTGGCTACACTTGACCGAGATTGGCAAATAATCGGATGAAATTTCTGTTAAAACTTTACTTGTAGCAAATTTATAACGATTAAATTCTATCAATTTTATTATTTTTATTATTTGTGAAAATATTATTTGTAACTGACTCCGGTTTACCACGAACAAGTTAGGTGGTATAGTCATGTCTTTTATTTATTCTATTTTAACTAGAAGATCGCATAAGTTTCTGGCCTATTAGTACAATCAGATAAACTAATAATTCTCTGTACCTGAGCTAAGTGGGATTTATCATCATCATTATCATTATCAGCCAGTGTTAATCCACTGCTGATATAGGCCTCACCTAATGCACGACACCGCTTCCGATGTTCGGCTTTTCTCATCCAGCCCACACCGGCCACTGCGAATGTCGCCACTCCGTCTTGCCGCAAGGCATCCCACACTACTGCCACATAAGCCGTAAAACTGAGTACCGTTTGAGTTGAAAAGTTCTAGATTGGAGAATTGACTAATCCGGTGAGTTATGTTAGTGATTCTGGTTCTCTGACGGATTACATCATTTCTGGTGCATAGCCCTCTCCTAAGCTCACCGAGCGACTTTAAATGTAATTAACATAAACAAAATTCAACCTATAAAAGTGCCAGACTTTGCACTTTTATAGGTTTGATAGAAATAAGAAAACATTTCCTTTTGACACTGTTAGTATTAGACAATAGATTTGTTTACAGTTATTTCGAGTGTAAATTGGCTAAACCATAGTGTGTTAAGTTAATTTTCTGTTATTGGTTAGATAAATGTGAAGTGCAACTTGATAGCAAGTGACATTCCTCTCCCTTAAGAACAGCAGCGTAAGACGCCACAAATCCGGTCACCGCTCAAAATGTATCTCTGCGATTACGCTGGAAACAGTAGTGTTTATACTGTTGATCTACTTGCAGAAATTGGTACCGCAGTGTTACTTCCCCAGATGTCTCTTGTAAAATAGAGACCTACTATAGTTGGCAAATATGGCACGAAACGTACGCTAACTGTTATACCTAGCTGTTGTACCTATAACGTTTTGTCACGTTTCCCTTTACGAGTTCTGGTTACGGTCCCGCCAAAGTGAATATTAACCTTAATGGCTTCCACATGATAGACGTAATATGTATACGAGTAAGGTTTTATCATCGTTTTACGATTAAGTTGTTAAAGTTTTAACTAAAATCAAACAGTCGAAATGATACGTGTGTATTTACGATCTTACGTTAGTTTATATATAAAATAGCGATCTGTTTGCCACATTGGAAATCAACGTTGAGTTATTTGTCACAGTAGATAAGGGCTCGAATTTCAAAGTGAGGAACATAGTGTGTAGCAAACTACTACGTGTTTGTAAAGGATGTATTTATATCTGCCTTGTTATCTCCATACCTTTTTTCTAAATTACATAAGGATTCTAAACGAACCTTATGTAATAAACACTAGGTCACGGTTATAGCTCATAAAAATTTACCAAGCCTCTATTATGTCTATCTACCAAGGAAATTTTTACATCATCACCATGATCAGTTTATGATAGTTTACTGCTGGACATAGACCTCCTCTAATACACCCCTATCAATCAGGGGGTTTTGGACCATATCCCACCTCGCAAGTCCACGCTGGACGCATGGATCATCTTTCTTTTCAGACAATTGGGTGATTGGCCCAAATTGCCCTAACCAATCAGAAAACAATAATGAAAATTTGTTGAGTCCCCGCAGGACTCGAAACCACGACCTCCGGTTTCTTAAGCAGACGCCCTTACCACTAGGCTACGGTGTCAGTTTTTGGTTCTAAACTTGTTTAAGACTATGCAGGCGCATTACCTGATTGCTATAAAATAATACTAAGAATATATATACATATTTGTGAGTCATAATTTATAAGTACTGAAAGATACCTTAAAAATATTAAACGGTCAGCCTTATTAATTCGTGGGCGATAAATGGCTGACAGTTAATTTAATATTAATACCCGCGATCGATTAATAAAAGGCATCGTACCTATTTTACGCTCGACATTCCCCGACGAGCTCTAACAGGGCGCGAATATTTTCCTATCTCGCGCAGGCAGGTGGGGCGCTGGTCGTAAATTAAAACTTTCAGCTTTATTTGAGCCCCGGCAAAAATATGGCCCCTCTAAACTGTGAGACGGTGGCGCTCTCAATTTTTAACCTGCGCACGTAGCACCTTTTTTACGTGTTCGAAATAAACATGGAAATTGCTTTGTCTAACAATTGGCGCGACCCGCAAACGGCGCTGTTTTTGCGAAACAAGCTTTTAATGTGGAGCGATAAAAAACCTAAGGGACCCGGCGGGGCGTTCGTTGTGAAAATAACACGTGGACGTGACTATGCCCTTAGGCACATAACGGTGACGATAAATAACGAAACATCTAGCATCTCTCGTCCATGTATTCCACCCGTGGGACGGCAGACACTCCATTACGTACGTATTTTTATTTAAATTACGTGGACCTGTTTAAGAACCTATTTCTGCGAATGGCAGTAGAATAATGGTGCTGTTCGATAAATTTCTAACGTCAGAATTGGAAAGCTCCGTGTTTTTAACCGCGTCGACTTCAAACTAGGACAAAAGGTATCCGAATCCTTTATTCTAATTATGTTTGAAAGACGAGGATATGCAATAATTTTTTATTTCAACTGCATATCTTTAGAATGTTGTTCATTTATTATTGATTTTACTGACTCCTTTTTTATTGAAACACAAGTTAACGACGATCTAAATCTATCTTATTAATATCGTAGAGACGTAAAATCCGGAGTTCAATCCCTAAACCTTTTTCCTTTTTTTTGATGTTTTCTTTACATATTTCTATTTTAACAAATTAAGTTTTCGAAGGCTAATTTTTATTTTTGCTATCTGATAGCAGTAACAACACTTTAAACAATAAGTATTATTTCTAAATATTATCAAAAATATTATTAGAAAGATAACAAGCACAGTATCATAAAGGAACTTCAATTGGGTCCACTCATTTATAAATTAACGGAGTATCTATTATAACGTATTATATGTAATTATTTCTTTTATTCATACGATTATTATACACATACAATCCACTTTTTAGTGATTTTTCGCGTTGATTCTTCATGTTTATTCCTGACGTTTCGGACTCTTTCCAGCATCCATAATCGCGAGCAGACTAATATTTATCTTAGTATACAAGAATTAATTATGTATGTATATAATGTATAAAATGTGTAAGTATATAAGAATTAACTATATGGTCAGTCTATTGATTTAAAAAACACGTTCAAACCATAGCTAATAAACAATACATGTAATAGGGTTAACGCGGTAAATTTTTGTCATGAAACGCTTCAGTGAATTGTTTGTATTTAAAATAAATTATGTATACAGTTTCATTCATACCATAATCTTCGGCGAACAATTTTAATACTTCCAGAGCGTAATCTCCTCGACTTATTTCCGTTGTTCACGAAACATCTCGTCTCCTCAAGAACTTGCCAAACAATGTTAGGTGCCTCTTTCTCGAGTGCGGTCTATTTATACTTGAGCTGCCTTTGATTAAGTGTTTTCTGTTGTTGCGTAAACGCCACGCCAGTTTAATAGACACTCGAGTGTTTGAATGAATTAAGCGGGAGGTTCTCATTGGATAGTAGACATTGTACCCTTTATTGAATTTCAAATCTAAATCTGATAGTAGGTTTCCTAAGTGCCGACTGGAGAAGTATAACCGCAGCTCCTTTCGCTCGGGACGAAAGTTAAAACATCGTTTTATACGTATACGGCCTAAAAGCCTTGAAAGCTCCAACCAAAGGTCCTGAATTGTATCCTGTTGGGTATGAAGATTGCTTATATTTGTTGTTTTTTTCATGGACACGACAATGTAAGCCGATTTTCCTAAGATTAGCATAAAAAGGTAATCTCGGAAGCTAACACAATGTTTAGAAGTTAATAGAAACTGGCCTTAAAATTGCTGATATGTCATCGAGTGAAATTTTCATGTTGGGGCTACAGACGTCAGGTGTTATTCCGCGTAAAAACTGTTATTCGGGTACTTTAAGGTCAACTGAATGTCGTACTTATTTTAAAAAGACATAAATAAAAATATGTCAATAATATAGCAGTAACAGAAGATCGGCCGTCTTGGCGTTCATTGAAAAAAAATATCTTCAGCGGTGGACTAATAGGGGCTGATTATGTTACAAATTAGATTAAAAACATTAATTCCATAAAATTAACAATGTTTATTAAAATTTGTTTTTTTGCAAAAAAACACAAAACATACGATTGAACTAAACCAAGTAAAAATGAAGTAACCCTGTAAGGAAACGCTAAGCTGCCCTGTAAAGCTAAGCTGCCCAGGCGGCCACACAAATGAAAATGATATTTTTAAAACTTCTTTTAACCAGTTACGCTATAAAAAATAAGTTTAAAGGCAGTGAGTTTCTTTTTTACACGAGACCATCTGGGGTAGTACCACTACGTTGCCTAATTATATCGCAAATCAGTAATGTATAAACACTACTGTCTTTCGATTTAAAAGGCACTGTAGCCAGTGTAATTACTGGGTAAATGAGACATACCATCTCATGTCTTAGGGCGGAGAGCGGATTCGTGGCGTCTTCTGCCGTTCATTTTTGGGCAATACATACCACTCATCATCAGCTTATATCATAATATCTTGCCCTTCTCATCGCTCTATCCACTAAAAAAGATTGTTTGCTTGTAAAATCGGTATACGGGTGAAAGTTATACGCGGCAACGTCTTTTAGTGGTAATATGACTGTAATGTGAATATTGATTCCTATAGTAAGAAGATAGATCAACCCTCTTTCTCTCTGTCTCTCTTTCACTTAAGCAGGCCAACTGTGCACTAGTAAAATAAACGCGTGCTTCTCATGGTCTCTCTTATGGATGCTTATGGAGAGTTTTACGTGAGCGGCACTGTGACACACTTTTTTAAGAGGGCCTCCTAATCTTAAACAAATTTATAAGGCGTCGTCTCGTAGAAAACTGTGTGACTAAAATAAAAGAGGATAATATTGACGTGTTGATGGCCGTCAATCATAGAAATAATAAAGAGTTATCGAATACATTATTTGTCTTAATTACAGCGAATATATTTAGTATAGGATATTATTTTAAACTGTACCATTACACACTATTATCAGGGACGAAGTCTCGACGGTCGCGCCATAAGTGTTCCATTACAGACTGAAATGATATTAAGGCGAACATGTGCTCACCCGAAATTGATTTAGAACGCGGTTACTTGACGGACGGCATTTTGGAATGGGCTTAAGATGTCCCAATTTACGTCTTTAGTATTATACTTATAATTTATCCTGGATAATAAAATATGTTAACTAATGATCAAATTATTAAAGCACTTGTAATCTTTTGGTTATTAATAAATAGGAGATAAATAAATATTCGTCACAATATCAAGAGAATAAGACCCTAGTTTGTTTTCAGGGTCTTGGGTAACAATTTAAAGATTGAAAATTTTATTAAAATACTTAATTTTGTTAACAATTACTATGTGCTAGTTTAAAAAAAAAGGTCATACATTATAGTTAGTATTTTAAGTCATGTTATAAACAAATTTGGCATAAAGCTCATTATTTTCTACATAAACCATTGATCAGTAAATTAAAGAATCTAAGAACACATATGTAACCCTAGATATAACAGAAATTGACAACTCGATCATATTTGGTCTCGTTCAAATTATATGACCTAAATTAAATATAAGAATGGCAAAAAATAATAACTCCCAGCCACTTGGCTACATCTCTTAAACAGTGTCCTCTCTTCTATATTTCTGTGCTGTAAGATATTCCTATCACTTAACTGCAGTATGTACCGCTAAATGCGTTACATACTACAGTTAAAAGACTTAAACTTGTAATACTGCAGCTCCATAAAATTTTATTCAAACATCATCGTCATCACTCGAATACCTCCGTAGCCTGACTGCCTACGTAGCCTAGTGGTAAGGGCGTGTGCTTTAGAAACCGGCGGTCGTGGGTTCCTTTTAATCCAGCGGAGACTCAACAAATTTTCATTGTTATTTCCTAGTTGGTTAGGGCAGTTTGGACGATGCGGACGATGCAATTTTGCACAATGCACTCATGCAGTAAACAACTGCATAATCGTTTTCGCTCTGCAGCAATCAAAGCCGTATTTTTGATTGCACTATTGTCAATCCAGTGTCATCAGCGTAAAAATTTACTTTTCTCGTTTCAGTTTTATATTTTATATACGTTTGTAGACGTAATGCTTTGTCATATAAATTACTTCTTCAGTCGTACTTAAAATAAAATTTCTTTAAAATAAATTAATAGTTTAATATATGCAAATTAATAAAAAATCCATAGTAGACTCCTCATAAAGTGATATAAAAGTAACGTGTTTCAAATTATTTTAAACTGCACAGAATCCTTTAATTCCCATTTAATAGTATAATGTAATAAAAGCCAAAACAACGTTAAACTATGTTCATCTATCAACTAATTTTAAACAAATGCATTAAGTCACTCCATCTAACCGCAGGGCGTCTCACACGTTTGCCAAGCCTTAATTTAAGAAGCATTAAAATAATTCTACAGAAAAAAGTTGCCATTTTATAACCCATGGTCGTAGTTATCACTGCTTCAATATATATATATGTAATAAAGTTAATTTACATATTAAATTACCTCCTTTTCTTTGAAAATTGAAAGAAAATTTAATCATTTTTAAGAAAGCCCTGTAATAGTCCACGGCTGAACATAGGCCTCCCTAATAAACCACTATCCATGAGGGGGTTTTGGATCGTATCCCAAATATTTACATGCCCATCCGACGCATGGATCATCTTACTTTTAAGACAATTGGGTGATTGGCCCAAATTGCCTATCCAACTAGGAAACAGCAATGAAAATTTGTTGAGTCCCCGTAGGATTAAAAGGAACCCACGACCTCCGGTTTCTAAACCACATGCCCATACCACTAGGCTACGGAGGCAGTTTTTTGAGAAATACATTACAAAATAAGACAATCAATAATTAGTATCGTTTGTAATTTTTTATCCCAGTAAAGAATAATTTAAGTTTTAGAAACTTATCTTGTTATTTACCTTAGATTAAAAAAAATGTTCTTTTAAAAAAATTTTATAAAATGGCTCCCTCTATTATTCTATTTTCATGCTAAAATAAATCTACCGCAAGCAGCTTCCTGACCATGACGTGCGTGTAGTGCTGTTTACATTTCGATTTCCGCAACTTGTTTGATCGCCTCCGCAAATTTATTCAGCTAATTTTGTTTGAGAGGCAATTTTATGCGTCGCTTCAGCTAACAGTGAAAGTTCACTGTTAAATGATAAATAAAGGACACATTTTTGAAGGCACTTTATTTTAAACTTTAGTTTAGAATCGTTGGTGTTAAAACCAACAATAATACTCATTTTGTTAGAGTTTAATTAAAATCATCTATACATGTCAAAAGCGATACTTTGTTGAAATCTTTAAATTATGACTGGGTTCCTAATTGATTATTAAGGTGTTTTGAATTAAAAACATAAAGGAATTGTTTAGTATTAACATCGAATATTAACATTTATAATAAACTAGCCACCCGCCCTGGCCCTGAACGAGCGCGATACTATGTTCTGTAAAATCTATGGAAAATATACATAAATTTATCGTCGTTTCTCTACAGCATTATGCATAAATTATACATATAAACCTTTCTCTTGAATCACTCTATTGATTAAAAAACCGCATCAAGTAGTTTTAAAGATTTATGCATACATAGGGACTTTGTTTTATATTATGTAGTGATTTTGTAAAAAAATATAATTAGTAAGTAATTTTATTTTTTAAAACATTATATCAATTTCAAATGTTTATTAGTGCAACTAAAAAACTTCCATTCCAGTAAACAGTATGTACTGGTTTTTCACTGTGCATAATTAAGGAAACCCTCTACTGGTCGTTAACAAACAACTTTGTTTGTGCATCTTCCTTAATTAATTGCAAGCACTTTTCTTAATGGCATCAGGAAAACTAGGCCAAATAAGACATTAGTGACTCGACTTTTGATTTAACACTTATAAAGTTAATCACAATACCATTATTCAAATGAATGTTTTACCATAAAAACTTTACGCTGCAATTTATGTTTAAAATATTTTAATGGTTCGGACTAATTGTCGTAAAAAATAAAATATTATTGGTATTGTTTTAATTTAGCTCATTTATTCTCCTTAACACTAAACTTTTCACTCTAAGAAACTGAGATAACTGTAAGTCGTATAAATAATGTTAGTTTTGTCCTTACAATAAAAACGCTAAATCCTCTATCTATCGAAACCTCATTTTGCTTTAGCAACATTAAATAGAGAGTTAATGAAATAAGAACTGTTATATATTTAAAAATAATATTAACATTGGTTGTATGTCTCAAAAATTATAAAAGCTTGCTTCCGCGTTCCTTGCTTTTCATATCGGAGGTAGTAGGTTCGTAATCTGTGCAAAAACAACTGTAAGTAATATGTTTATTTTAACTTGATTAAAGTAATATTGGCTGAACAAAGAACTGACCTGAGAAGTAAGATAATACATGCTCGGAAGGGCAGGTAAAATGTCAGTCCCAATTATAGGACGTCTGTGTCTTCAAATGTACTGACTAGATATTATTTATCAGATGCAATTTACCCTTTGCGTTGTAGAGGTTAAATTCGTGTAGATCTGTGAAAAGAACGGCAATTTAGTTAGATCTGGATCCACCCACCCAACCCCATGATAACTCGGAAAAATAGTTATGATTATAAAATGAAATTAGACATCAAGCTTTTTACTTTAACTGATATAATTGCTGTTACTTTAGTTTTTGGTTGGCGCTGTCAAAATGAATTCAGAAGTTCCACTCCAATATGTCGGAAACTAACTTTCACGCTATTAAGGTCACATATGCGGGCACACAAGTTGCTTGTGACCTTAAACTTCGGGTAAACGAATTTGGGAGATTATGACGATGGTCACTCATTGACGGCGGAGTATATTAAAGTTTATAATAAAACGGTATATTTGGTACCGAACCAAAAAAAAAGTTAATACAAAATAACATTCTGGCTATCACTTCAAGTTATAAAAAAGATAAAACCAGTTCAAAATAATTTCATGCAACAATGTGTCCTATCAAAATAATCGTTTTTAAATCGTTACATTGTAATCCATAACCGATACACATAAAAAAATAAACATTTAAAAAAATCGCCTGTCAGTTTTTTCTGGCTAATCTCTGGAATGGGTGGTCTGATTCTGAATAACTTATCTGTGGTGGTAATATTACTGGGAGTACTTAGGCTACTTTTTTTAGAAAAGAAAAAAAAATATTTTTTTAGATATTACTAAGCGGTTAAAGTCGTAGGCAACAGCTAGTATATAATATTTTTGTATACGTTAACGAAGGATAACGTTACATGATGCCGTATAAAAATGCTGTTTTCATTGTACCCTCCGGTATTTTTTTTTCTCATTACCAATAATTTTATGCAAAAATGTTAAAATAATTCCACCCATGCGAAACTGGGACATACCTCTTTCATTATCAGCCTGTGTTAATCCACTGCTGGACATAGGCTTACCCTAATGATAATTTATTTTAGCCAGCGTATTTACTGGTAAACGAGACTTAACATCCTATATCTCACGGTAGGCGGGTTGGCGATACCACTGGTATTGCCAATGTCTATGGGTGTCGGTGACCACTTTCCATCAGGTGGCCCGACTGCTCGTCTGCCTGCGTAAGCTATAAAAAAAAAAAAAAAAAAAATTTAGAGGGTTTTTGGAGCGTATACCACCACGCTGGTCCAATGCGGTTCGGTGGGTGGACCGTTTTTTTGACATGCCCATCCAACGCATTGATCATCATAATTTTCAGACAATTGGGTGATCGGCCCAAACTGCCATAACCAACAAAGAAACTATAATGAAAATTTGTTGAGTTTCCGCAGAATTCGAACGCATGACCTCTGGTTAATTTTACATCTTATTTAGCTAAAATGTAGTATTATATATTCGAAATACATTATTATTCATTAAAAAAGATGTTACATGTTCGCGTTATGACAAAATTAAGTTGAAAATATAAGCAAGTAAGTGAGATCGTAGCGAAGTTAACTAGAAATCTCATTAACGTGCGGCTCACGTGTGATTAACGCGAGCATTATCGTAGACAAACCGACACTCTTAGTCGAATTTAGTGATGAGCTCTGTGTACATAAGTCGATATCGACAAATTAACCATTCTTAGAATAACACTTTTCGCAGCTATATTAACACAAAGAAACTTTATTGTTCTGGAGTAATTTTGAAATATATTGGGTAAATTAGTACATTTTTTTAAATTAATTAACAAATTTAACTACCCGCTAGGCGTAGTGGTTAGTGTCCCTGACTGTTACGCCGGTGGGTGTGGGATCGATTACTACGACGGGAAAAGTGTTGTGCGAAGAACATAGTGAATTTCTGGTGTCTGTATGCTTATACATATATAAAAAACGTGTTTGTTTACAAAATAAAAAGAAAGTATGATATGTATTTATTAGTCATCTACCATAGTACAAGCTTTGCTTAGTTTGGGAATAGATGATGTGGCGTTAATCGACCGGATATATTATATTATTACTATTTAAACATTATATTGCTGTCATATTGCTCATTTGATTTTAATTAATATGATACATTAGCACAAGCTGTACAGATCACAGATATCTTAATACCAATGGTATTTTCAGTCAGTCAACCTTGGGGTGATGCAAAGACGTGGGAAGATGCATTAACAAATATGTACTCAAAAATAGATACGTAACTTTTACATAACATATAATAATAAATTACATATAATAAACATACTGTATACATACTTGAATATATTTGTAAATTGTGTCGAAATAAAATATATTTAATAATATAAATAAGTATTTTGATGAAACGAAATCTAATGTTGTATTTTGCAAAAATATTGACAGGTAACGGGATAATTAGTTTACGAAAAACAACGTGAATGTTTACTCATTAATATCAATTTAGAATTCAATTGAGTATATTACGTTAATTTCTACATTAAACGTAAAGCTTTGTTAAATAATTACTAAAAAATTCCCAATTATAGTTTCGATATTCTTCAATTACATGTACACACACCACTCAAACAGAATTGCAATCAAGGATAATGATCAGCTATTAAGACGCAGGTAAAAGTGGAAAGGTCCTTCTGAGATAGAAAGAGAAGTTATTTAGTCGTACATAACATTTTATAGCTATCGATGTGTTAATTAAATAATAAGATACTGTTGATGGTTTATATGTAGATATTTACGATAACTAATAACTTATATTAAAATATTTATTTAATTATTCATAAATCATCTAAGAGCTTATTAAATGCTAAGGATTATATAAGGACAATTTTGTTAACTATTCCCTGACAGAAGATATGAAATCAATCCCAAAACTGCGCTTCCTAACTCATCACACAAATTATAAACACATTAAAAATAAGCCACCTATGCAAATTGTGTAATTTTAACTAAGCTGAATTTCTTATTTATTTCTTTTATTTTGGTATGGGTTATGATAATTTATTCAACGGTACCATTATCATTTCTTCAACTTGAGGCTCAGAAATAAATAAAATGACTTTACGGATTTTATCGCGTTTATTTTACATTTTTAAATTCCTGACGTTTCGAACACTTTCCAGCGGCCGTGGTCACGGGGTAGACTGAGATGTCAAGCGTCTTGTTGCCAGTGCTGAAGCGGGGTTTCCAGATCATAACTGTAATTAATTATTTTTATCAATTTCTACCACCTGTCAAGTGCAATATTCCTCTACAAGATCCAGGAGTGTACAAGCTAGATTGTGATTGCAGCTTCTTAAATTGGACAAACAAAGCGAGCAAGTAAGAACCTGCGTGAAAGAACATATAGCTGACATCAAACATAAAAGACCCAACAAGTCAGCAGTGTGTGACCATACTTTAAATCACCCAAACCATTACATCAGATTTGATCGGCCACAAATCCTTGCTAAAGAACATCGATTTTTTCGAATTTTGGTAACAGACCAATTTTAAAGTTTTTTCTCTTTACCAAACTTAAAACAAATTAGATCATTTAAAGTTATGAGAATTGTAATATTACAAAAATCATGGTTAGATAGTATCATTAATATATTTACTTATAGTTTCAATAAAGCCGCATTTAGAAATGTCATAGGCATTCTCTTCCAGTCAACCTTGGGGTGGTGCAATATAATTGCATATTTTCATTAAGACAGATTGGAAGCATTTCAAAGTGTTGATCAGTCAATTTTTATATATTAATAAACATGAAATTAAGTCTAGTTGCGCACAAACCTAACTGCAAATGTGGTGATGTGATGTGTATCTCTCGCATCGGACGAACGGTAGGTCAATTTGTATTGATATCTTATAGAATGGGCTGGCGTAGGGACGACCCCAACACCCACTTGATGGTAGATCTGCCTTACAGTGGGAGTCAGACAGATCCACTTGCAATTAGTCAATAGCCAATCTGGCTGCTCATCGTGGCAATTCTAAGCAAATCTTTTTTATGGACGCTATAAACATCGGCCGTCTGGGCGTTTTAAAAAGGCGTATACCCAGCAGTGGACTGCCGTTTATAAAGAAGATGATGATGAAATTATTTTATCTCATTAATTAGTCGTAGTACATATAGTCAACTTTAGGACTTATATGACGGTTATTATGTATTAAGATTTATCTAGAATTATATTTTACGTTTGCTTAATTAGAATCGCTCCATCAATCAAGATCGTGCGAAGAATTAAGAATAATGCTAAAACACATAATTTTATATTTTCGGTACATCTAGCTCTTTTCTTTATTATAAACATATCTTTTACGATCGATTCGTTCTTTAATCTCATGATGGGACGAAACGTTCGAATGCAAACCAACGGCATTTCCATTTACGACTCGAACGGCGTTGCACTTGCGGGATGAAACATCGATGAAAGAGGACATTTACTCTTAAAAATACTTTCATGTTATTTGATATTGCTTTTTGGTCTGATTGCGAATTCTTAAATTTTATAGTATTTTGTTAAGTGAAGTGTAATTTCGCTTTATTTTTGATTTTACTGATATTTTATTCACTTCATGATTAAATTCAGTTAAACAACAATGTTATACATATCAAATCCTTTGTTTTACGGATTTTTCAACGTTGATTTAAAAATAAAGGAAGTACATTTGTAATAAAGCATTATTAAGTTTCTCAGCTAAAGATTTCGGTTATATTTTTATATATTTTATAAGCAATAAATTTTCTTTACGATTTTAAATTTAAATAATCAAAAGATGGATGAGAAAAATCAACACAGTATTCTAACAGAAAAAATGCGATAAAATAATCGAAAATTTAATAAGAACCAAGTAATAACTTTAATTCATCGTCGGCCGTCCATTATGAGATTCTTCGAAATTCCCCAAAACCGCCCTCTGATATGAGAATTCAGATCGAATTTCGGATATTAAAAGAATTTCATTCCGGCCAATGAAATTATTTCATTACACGAAACAAAAACTTTCCATCCATAATAAAAAGTATACATTACTTCGTCCGTGTAAAATATCGTCTGCGATTTTATTAAAAAAATGTAAACAGTCGTAAGTAGCGATCCATTGATCGTTGTTTACTAAGGTATTCGAATATTGCACGGAAGTAGGTCAAACAGTGTGTATATATACGTATTTGTTGCTGTTTGTTTGTCCCATCGGAGGAGACGAGACTAATATTGGAATGCGACGATGTTTACTTTCTTCCGCACACGCGATTTATAGGATACTTCCGAGTGTGTGTGTCTCGTTAATTCGTATGCTATTAAACATTAATAGTTTCACTAATAAAGATATTAAAATTTTGCTATGTTTTAGTCTTTGGGTTCATTTCTGAGTTTTAATTTATATATAAGATATTTTCTTTTGGGTACTTTTCCCTAAACCATGATTATTTGCCAAATCTATATTTATAAATGTTTTTATAAGTTTCGGCTGAACTGATCAATTCATGTATTACATATGAATAATTTTATATCGTTATAATATAATAGTCAGCTATTTTCAGTGCTTTTTATTTTTTATGCTTATAATTCTTTTTTAACTACGCATCGTTATTAAGGATTAAGTATTCTGTATCAGTTTATTACTTACATATTTTTTCTAGATTATGTAATCAACATGTGGTGGAACAAGTAATAGCATGTCTTATAATTTAAAAAAAACATATCTTATAGTACGTATTAGTGATAATTTTTAAGAAATTCGGTATATTATGTCCGTTGCCTGACTTAATATAATTATTAGTTTCAATAACTTATTAAACCTTAACAAAAGATTTTAGAGAATAAAAATGATGAAACAAATTTAGACGTAAAATTTTGAAGTAATAATAAATAATAAAAGATAATAGTAATTAGTAATTTGTATAGTTCTAATACTTGAATATATTGAAGCACTTATATTTTAATTAACTGTTTTATAAATTCGTAGAAATGTACTACTTATTTATTAACAGTTTTCAAGGCTCCTACGTAGACAAGCGAACTTCATATTTTATTCAAGATTTTGAAGAATACACTGTGAAAATTATATTATTAAATAAAACGTCTAAAGTCAGTTTGTTATTTTGTGATAAAGTGAATCATCCTATCCTACAAGGCTCCTCCTATAAATGCGAAAATTAGTCTTCTAATCCATCCAGATTTACCTGAATGTCAGTCTTTACGCAAAGCGTCTGGTATGTTCTATCCACAACACCAACGGTAAAGCATTCAAGGATGAATTAGTTGTCATTAAATTTGAAGGTACTGACTTCCTATCACGACTGCAAAAGATGGCAATCTTGCTGCTGCCTTGCAAAGCTTGACAACCGTGATCGACTTTTTGGACTAACAAGTATATCATGTGTAATTACGGTTGAAACCGTGCAGTGAGCTAGTATCCATGCAGTGAAAATGTCAATAAAATAATTTTAATGCAAATCAGTCAAATTAAATCCACACGAGAAGAACTGTCGTTTGGAAAGCGATCATTTTAGCTTTTGATAAAGGGGGCAATTAATCGAAGGGTGTAACTTTATTAATATATGTTGGTTAACAAACATTAGTGAAAAATGAGAGTCAATTTGTTACAATAAAATGTTGTATGTAGGTTTTAAAAGTTGATTTTAGTAGTAACGAAATCATAACAATGTAGAAAATTAATGATAATGAAATATTAGGTTATCTTACAATAAATTCAGTTAAGAACGTTATATAAATTTCTTATTGCACGTATTATTACAATCGCAAGCAATTATCGACATTATGTAGTCCTGAAGCTTCAGAAACGGTAATTATTATAGATCGTCAATATTTTTTTTATTTACTAAATATATAATCAATATTACAATATAAAGAATATTAAATACACAAACAAAACAAATAATAATTGTAAACCCGAAGAGCTAAAACAGTTCTGTGACGCTTAGTTATAATAACGTTGTACAAACAATGTACTAAGGTTGGATTATGGTTATTTCTATCTGCCCTACGGAAATTGTTTCCTTGCCGTTCGAATATTAATAGACTATCATCTCCGATGATTAAATGAATCCGATATACCGAAAGATTGTTCGCTTCTGTCTAAGTAATGTATTTATAAGATTTGCTTTAGATATATGTTAATAATAAAATATTTGAAATATAATATAAGTAAATTCAAATAAAAGTTGTTTAAAATCAAATAAGTTATTCATTATCATCTGTCGCTAGTTTTATCCAAGATCCATGCAGCCATCTTTTAAAATTATTATTATTAAAATTTCGTCGATTTTTGATCACTCTTTGTGATACATGTTTTTCGAAATTATTAATTGTATATGATTGAACCAAGTTGTCATCAGTAATAGATATAGTACAATATTATGAATTATATTATACAATATTATAATTATATAACAGAATAAGGTACAATATTATGAATTATATACAAAGGTAGTAACTTTCGTATGTCAATTTATTATTTACAACGAACATAAATGTACAATATTAATATTGTTTTACTTAACAAAAGCAAGATGAAATGTTTATTTATAACTGTTTATATAATGGAGCTTAGAAATAAAAATTATTGTTAGGAGTTATTCACTATTTAACAGTATTATTTAATTTTTTTAGGCCTTAATTAGACCAGTTTAGTTGTATAATTCCTTTTGAGACAGTAAAGTTATTTAGTAAATATTTTACATGATACAAACGTGCGAAGTCAACAAACAGCTAAAAACAAACAAACGTCTGTAGTGTTTCCAATCACGGGTGATAACCGTAAAAGTAACAATAAAAAACACTCACAAAAGTTACACTTCAAAAATAACAGAAGTGAACGCAAGTATTTCTCAATTCGGTCAAAGTTCCCACTCACAACTGGGTCAGTCCTATACTTAGGGGTAAATAGACCGAGACCCGATGCAGCATACAAGTTTCCTGTGAGGATAACACGGCCGTTTTCGCCCTTCCGAGACAGTAAAACGGTCGTCGAATTTTAAGTAGATGTTTTCGGTGTATTTCAATGCAATCTACGAGTATTGCTCTCTCCGTTTTCGTTCTATTGACGATGCCGAGATATTTTTGTAATAAATTGCGACGGAAGCTGATATGAATCTTGTCAATCTGTCCTCTCTAATTTCTTTACTGATTTTAAACAGATTTACTATTTAATATAGAGGAAACTTACATTTTTAGAGTGATCTACCTTAAGGAAAAACTGAAAAATTACCTTTAAAAATGCTTTAAATTTTAACGTACATACAGTATAGCTGTACTACTAAAATAAATAAATTAATATTTAAAAAAATGTATGACATAGGTAAAAATTACATGACATATGTAGAAATTAATGAGTAAGTAGCCCAAAAACACAATTACAGATGTACTAAACTATTGTATAAAGTTTGCTGCAACTTTAAAATAGAATAATTTTAAAAACTTATTAAAATCTATTTTTATACGAGATCTCGTTTTGAACTCACTGATCACGATATCTCTGAAGCTATATTATATATTAGTAGTAGTTATTACAACAATAATATCCGATTAATTTTACATTTGGTATAATAATAATAAAAAAATTCACAAAAAACACAGTTCTTTACAAAATAAATGTCCGTTGACACCACACGAGGCAAGACTGCTCTTAGGTTGCAGAATCACGGTTATCAAAAGTACAATCAAGCTGGTCGGTGGAACTATCTAAGGGCATATATTGTTATCCATATATGTTTAACATGTTTTTGTTCACATATTTCTTTCCCCGTGGGATTCGAACCCACAACCTCCGCAACGGCCAACACCGCGAGGACACGGAGGCGGTTTCGTTTTGTATTAATCTTGTACTTTACACAACAAACTTTCACGTTTTATTAAGACTTTAATTTATAAATCTAGTTATCATTTTGGCCTATTGGGAGACCTTTATTTTTATAAACATTAGCCCAGAGGCTTAGCTTGGTGATTTACTATTATTTTAAGCCTCTTACAAGTATATTTTTTGTTCATCTCGATATATCTTGTGGCAAGTAATAACTCACAAAGAAAGTAAATAAAATAAATCAAGATAAAAAGCCACAATCACAGTTGTTTATCTTCGAAGAAACCGTAAGTAAATATTTTTTTTGGTTTAACATAGTTACTTGATCGGAAGTAATTTATCCTTATTGTGCTTTACGCCTATTGACAAAAACTTATATATATTAATCATTGAGTTTCTTATAGAATTCTTTTTATATTTAATCTTAAAGGTTTAGATAAAAAAGAATAGAACCATACTTTATGACATCGTCGTAGTAGCTTAAGAACAATGCAATGCTGATCACCCTTAATTCGGACTGTCAATGCTATCTTGGGTCCTAATACCACTGGTATTAGGACGTCAGTGCCTTTAAAATATCATCATCATCAGCAGCCTTTGTTAGTCTACTACTGAACATAGGCCGCCCCTAATGCACGCTTTCCACTGGGGACTTCTGGACCGTATCTCACCACGCTGGTATAATGCGCTTTGGTGGGTGCCTCTCCACCCTTTATACTAACCTGCTACTAATCTTTCCATCGATAGCAATTTACTCTCGGTGGTAGGTCCCCTTTTTACAGGAGACCATCTGGGTGGGTACCACCGAGGTGCCTATTTCTCTTCTATTCGCGAAGCAGTAGTGTGAAAACACTGCTGTGTTCCAGTTTAAAGGGCACCGAAGCCGGCGTATTTACTGGGTAAAGAGACTTAACACCCTACGTCTCACGGTAGGCAGCGCGTTGGCGATACCACTGGTATTGCCAGTGTCTATGGGCGTCGGTGACCACTTCCCATCAGGTGGGCCGACTGCTCGTCAGCTTGCGTATGCCATAAAAAAAACTGTATGAGGTCCATGAGATTAAGTGTATATAAAACTTTTAATTAGGTGAATCTGGATGATTCTGAAGACGATCCTGTGATAAGTTGGAAAAATTACTAAGAGAAATAAATAGCATGCTGTAATAAAATTTTGTTAGCGCTGTTGTGTTATACTGTAAACATGATAAATATTTAAATAATTGTGTGTGCAAGCAACAGCAGTGGACTATTACAGGCTGATGATGACGATGATGAATATCCGTAAAATCAGTTTCAACGAATGACGTGTCATACTTAATAAAAGATAAAATAACAATTCTGTACAAAAAAAATAAACTTGCGGATAAACCTATATTTTAGTTATTATATTAATTATTGCTAAAATAGATGATACAATATTAAAACAAACGACGCTCAACAGACTCAATAAGTCAGTTTAATTACTTAAAAGACTTCGCAAGTGCCGTTTTCTTTCTAAACACTCCGTCTGAAATCGTGTCTTCGTCCGCAATTCTCAGTAGACAGATCTTTTGAAACGCTAAGCGGGATAGACGCAATAATTGATTGCCTCGGTCCATACATATTTAATGTTGCACGAATTGTAATCTTGCCCCCACTCCCGTTCATAGATTTATCGCCGTAATAAAATCGCTGTAATAAAAATAAACGTGCTCCATAAAGTTGGTAATCCAGGTGAATCTAATCAGAGTGGTATAGTCTAAAGCGAGTATGTTATTTAAAAAATACGACTTCAGGTTTCTTCTAAAGTTTGTGAATAAGTGATGACATCTGATGATGTAAAGTTGAATGGCTAGCAGGTTGGTGGATGATGGTTTCATCATTTAAGGGCACGTTATCCCGTTATCATAGAGATTAGCTACTAATCACCCCAATAGTACGTATGACTGGTATTTAACCACCCGACGCATAGACTTATATCACTTTGATAAAACTAGCATCGTTGAATATTACAACCTTGGTAGTCGTATCGTGATTAACTGGTAGCAAGTTTACAAACAAACTTTATATGTTAAGACTTCAACGTCTGACTTAAATAACGGACCATATAGGCCAAGTACGCAAACGGACTCATATTGGTGTAATGAAATATAGTAGAGTAATTATATAGCCTTAATAGCTTATTAACTGCCTCCGTAGCCTAGTGGTATGGGCGTGTGCTTCGAAACCGCAGGTAGTGGGTTCGAATTTTGCGGGGATGCAACAAATTTTCATTGTTGTGTCTTATGGTCGGGCTGATCACCCAATTGTCTAAAAACTAAGAATATCCAAGCGTCGGATGGGCATGTAAAAAGTCGGTCCACCCACCACCCGCATTGGACCAGTGTGGTTGATATGGTCCAAAACCCCCTAATGGATAGAGGATAAGGCGTATATCCAGCAGTGGACTACCACAGGCTGATGATGATGATGATGAATAATATAGAACAGAAAGTTGTTTTCCCACAAGATTCGAGTCTATGAACTCCTGCTTATAAAGGCAAGCCTTGCGATGCTATGCTTGCCAATAGTTTTTAAAATTCCCGTGATTAAATTTATTTATTTACCGTGTTATATATTCAGCAAATATTTGAACGTGTATCCTACAATCGCAAGACAGGTAATAAAAAGTAAAAGTGCTGGTTTCTTAAAATATATGATTGTTACGACAAATATTAATTTTTAGGAGAGACTTATAAACAAAGTCCGAGTATAAATATGTCCATAACTAAATAAGGTTAGCTATACCAAAGCGAAAGAGTCACTAATTTAGCTTTTCGTCGGTTATGTTAATTTGAGCTTTCAAATTGTAATAGATTATTCATAATGAGTTCATTGCTCCATCCAAATCTGCAGTGACTTTGCGGAATGATTAATAACCATTTGTACTGTTGGTAACTGTACAATGATTGAAACGCTCTTTAAATCAACATTTATTACGTTTAGTAAACAACATGAATGTGTATTAAACTTATTTATTTCAGAACAGTACTTTATAATTTTAAAATCTATATTAACTACTTAATTATTAAAAAGTTGTAAAGTTGTGTTGTTATATGTATCGGTTATATATCACAACGCACTCATTTAAAAAGGGTTATTTTAATGTTCATTATCATCATCCTGTGTCAGTCCTCCTCCCCTAATGCACGCCATCGCCTCCGATCTTCAGCCACTTTGCGAATGTCTTCACTCCATCTTACCGCAGGGTCCTACACTACGTTTGCCGAGTCTCGGTCTCCTTTCCAGGACTTTTCGACTACAGCGATCGTCAGTTCTACGGCTATAATAACCAGCCCACTGCCACTTCAGCTTCCTAATCTGGTGCGCTATATCGGTGACTCTGGCTCTCTGACGGATCACAAAATTTCTGATCGGTCCTTCAGAGAAACTTCGAGCATAGCCTTCTCCATAGCTCGCTCGTAAGAGTCCAAGTCTCGGCACCATAGGTCATAACGGTTAGGATGCACTGATCAAAGATATTCGATTTGAGGTACTGTGGGATGGGTGACGAGAAAACTCGACGAAGCTTATGATCTATCGACGAGCACAGCCCAGCCGAATCCTTCTGTTGACCTCTCACTCAAAGTTGTTTCTACCTAGTTCGAGCGTTTGCCCTACGTTCGTTGAATATGACCTAAGTGTTACTCAAGTTCATTGAGGCAGATGCGTGCAGAAGACTCAGCCAGGATTTGCACCATTTTCTGCAGGTCCTTTGCGGTCTCAGCCATATGGTCGCAGTTGAGCGTCCTGAACATATGCTCCAGCACGGCAGAGAATAATTTCGGAGACACGACGTCTCCTTGTCTCAATCCCCGGTGTAGGAGAATTATAGTTTGCCCAATTTGGACTACGACAGACGTAGTGGCGGCGTTATAAAGATATCTCAGCATCTCAATATATCGCTAATTAATTTGGCACCGCTGTAAGGACTCGAGAAAAAACCAGCTTCGATGGAGTCAAAAGTCATTTTATAGTCTACAAAAGCCATGCACAGGGGCTGGTTATACTCACGTGTCAAATTATAATGTTACAAACGAACACTCCAATATATGTAAACCTAACATAAGTATAACATTTTTGTATAGTTCACAAGGATTAAACATGTGACATATTTTCCTCACATGGTTGATGGTTACTTAAATAAAAGTTTAAGCTGTGTTTGATCGCTTAATTTTTTTAAAAGCTTTAGATTATAATAATAATATTTGTGTTGAGTGCTTATGCTTGTGATAACATCAAAAATATATGACTCAGATGTTCATGAAGATGATGGGAGTCATTTCTTAAGAAACCTAAAACAGGGAAAACGTTATCTGGTTTTCTTCTGGCAATAAAACCGATCTAGAGTACAGCGTACATAAAATTATTTTATATGAGAAACGTCCGACTTTCAGATGTATCTTACGACCCTGAAACGTTAGTAACATTCAGATTTTCCAATGTTTATTAGGCCAATAAACTTTGCATAAGAATAAAATTGTTCAGTAGATATAACTTAAAGAGAAGTCTTGATTTATTTTGTTCAGTTTCCATTTCAAAATTAAATTATGTATACAGAGCTGATCATATATTAAAGTCTCGCAATATTTTTACACGGAGTTTATTAATTTTAAAATAATTTTATAGCGGACAAATGTTAATATAAAATTTTCCGCTTAAACAAATTTAAAGAAATGACTTCTTCGAAATTGGTTTACTATCTTTCTTTCACCAAGATATTTTTCAAAGCGCTCATGGGTTCGGCTTCTTAACAATCTAGGTTTTCCTGAATAAGAGTTTTTAAACAGAGCGACTGGCATCTGACCTCCAGAACCCAAAGGGTAAACTGCATTCTAAGGATGAATTAGCTGTCGGTAAATTTGATTATAATAATAAATTAAATGGCCATTACAAACAAATGAATGAAATTTTAACCAAAAAATATGACGACTTCTAACAGTATATAACTATTTTGTGCATTATAACAACGTGTCCTCCGCAAGAAATGACCCCGCGATTTCCACCACTGCATTCTAATCTTTAATCTCTTTTAAAGTATTCATTTGATCAAAATGTCATGTATGACACGTTATGCCCATAAAATAAACATTTTTCAAACGTATTAACTTTTATGCCACCTTGCACTATATTACCTTAAATGAAATTTTAATGATGAACTTATTTTATCATTACAGCTAAAGTTCAATTTACATAGGTCGGAGCACAGACTTTATAGGTCGGAGAAAAGGTAATTAATTGCAATTAAGATCTAGAAACCCTGCTTCAGCACTAGAAAGAAGACGCATGACATCTCAGTCTACCCCGTGATCACGGCCGCTGAAGTGTTTGGGAATTTAAATATGTAAAATAAACGTGATAAAATCCGTACAAAGTCCTTTTATTCATTAATGTGTAGTATTCGCGTAATCAAAAGAAATTATTAATCACACGAGGTTGTGATTTTTGGTGCTGATTTTTAAATATCCGAATTAAGTATCTCCTTCTTTTGGGAAGTCGGTCAAAAAGATATCACAAAAGCGAAGAAATTTGCACAGTGTGGGCAGTTAGGTTCCTAAGCAATCACTAGAAAAGACAATGTTGCCAGTGCCTCCACTTAAGTATGGGAGTACTACACTCAATTCCTCGACTGTGGAGCTTCAATTCGTGAGAAGGCTAAAATTTAGGATCAAATATTTACCGAATTAAATACAACATAATACAATAAATAAATTTCAGTACTGACGTGACTTTGACAGCAAGACAAACAACCTGAAAAGGCTCTGAAATACAGGGAATATTGAAAACAAAAATAAACAGGTTAAAATCCATAGTTATATGGAATTAAATGAATAATTTTTCAGTCTTCATACTCTACTATCGTTCCTTTGAGCGAATATGTCGTGTTTACCTCGAATCATCAAACGTTTCCAGACGATAAACGTAGTGCATTTGGAAAGCAAGATAAACAGAATATTCCGCACTTTTCCAAATTTCAAACAGAATTTTCGTCATATCGTGATCTAAATCGGCAGAAGTATTCTTAAATAACACAATTTCCATAAAATTTACATTTATGGCGAATAGTATAAAACTCTTTGGATAAACCCCCGGTACTGGTTCAAGCTTCTTCACTCATATATTCTCAAGTAATGTTACGCTAGCAAAAGTAACTTTATTTCTAACGCTGCTATTGAATGTTCCGTTCTTCATCGTGCATGTTTCAAGAAGGTGTAGTTAGATTATTCCCTGTGTTACCTAAGTAATCTTGGTATGGAAAAGAGACAATATATTCCAATTTGTTTAGTATGTTTGCTTAGGGCAAACTTTGTAAATTATGTTTTATAAGACAATGGACAGTACCAGTATCAAAGAAATAAGTATCAGTATCTTAGAAGTACTTAATTGTCATGTACATTACAGCCATAAATCGTTACATAAGAAACATGTTTATTCAATTACAGGTTTTACATTTCCACAGACTATCCCCACACCAGGCGCATCCTTTACTATAAGTGAACTACATGATTAACATAATTATACAAGCCAAATTAACAACAGTAAAACCTGTATCAAAACTGTACACAGTTTTAAAATAAGGAAAGGACAACAACGTACTCTAATATAACATTAAATTTGTAACGTAATAATGAAATTGTTTATAATATTTACAAGTTTATAAATCTCTTTACATTAGGACAAGCTCTTATGTTTTTACATCGTATTTATTTGTTTGAGTGTACGAGTGGGCAAGATATTTATGATGATCTTATTGGATTTTTATAGAAACTCGCTTTACGATTATCTGTTTCTTTATCACAAGACAAGGTTGTCTGGTTAGGTACCACCTTTTCTCGCCAGCAGCATGTGAACGACTGTGTTCGTTTGAAAGGCATGCTCTCATCTGGAACAAACTTAACACGCTCATGAAACAACCCTCAAAAACCCTATGTCAAACAGAAAAATAGGAATACAATAATTTGCAGTATGGTTATTTTGAAAATAACGTTATCATGTTTATTGCGAATATATTCTTTATTTGTTTTTAGTGTTATTATCAATAACCATCTACACTTTTATAATATTGTACTTAACTTAACGTTACTTATTTCTTTCTAGTGGGCAGACTTAAAAGTACAGTAAAGCGTAAATAAATAAGTTTGCACAATAAGGAAATCTTTTAACTTTAAGGGCAATGTATCTTGAGTTGTTACTTATCAAATGCGGATAACATGTATACACCAGGGTGGCCAGCCCATTTCTTGTGTCTTACGTTGTGTTTGTTACAAAATGAAAAACATAGTTTCAACCTGATGGTAAAACAACTGATCTGGTTACTTCATTTAAAAAAATCTTTATAGTTTTGTTTAAATGCAATTATGTCAACAAAACGTTCACGTGAACTTTTATCCTTACTCATGTATAGCAATAATGGTTCAAAGAAAATACACGGTTTAACGCTCTGCGTAGTCTTTTGTGAAATATTACTTACTAAGGATTCCTAATAAAATAGGTAGGAAGAGGCTATTATTCTTGTCGTTACAATAGTTGTGCTTTAGCAGCCATAAATTTCTCGAATCGAGGTTAAGTGAGGTGCCGCGGATACAATGCGCAATAAAGTGAAGTGAAGCTACGGGTGCTTATATTGTTAAGAGATAAAGGATCGAAGATAAAATATATTTTCACCGTTCATTGCTAATTCAAATTTGAATGTTCAATTTTAAAAATATGCAAGGTCATTTTATAGATAAAATTTCTCCACTTAGGCTACCTTCCTTGACTGTTAAGTCATATAGGTATAGTATCTAAACGAATCTTATAGGTAGTTACTTATATATACGAAACATTATAGCTTACATATTTATATCATCAGATACAACAATGATCTCTATTTGATTCCCGTAAAGTATTAGACATGCAGGTGATGCACAATTGCCTCAACTCGAACTAATCTTCTGTCGTTGGTATCCATGCTCCACTAACGAGAAGGAATGTCTTCAGTGTGTCGAGTTATCCCTCTTAGAATAAGAATGGAAGAGGTGGATCAGTTAATGCGTTACAGCATAAGCTAAATTTGCTCGAAGATACAGTTATGATATTAAAAGGTAGATCAGAGAAGTTAAATCTAGTCTTTCAACAACAATAATTATTAATAATTTCTGAAAATTTGTATCTGTTATTTCTATAGTAATAATCATTTACTCACATTATGCTTTATATCCTCAATTTAAGATAATAGTTTGTCTTATATTATCATAACTAGGTTTAATACTACTCAATAAAGATAATGTTAATTTTTATAAGTGTAATCTTCAATTATTTAAAATTACATAACAAGCAATCAATTTATAAATCAAATTTTCAAAAAATATGTCCATTAAGTCATTCAGATTAAATACAGATTAAAAGTTGTTTTTGTTTTTCTGTATCATTTATCTATTTTATTTTAGCGCTATAAAAGTCTTGAAACAGTTTTTGTTCATCCTCATGATAAAAAGAGATAGAGACCATTAGTTATAAAAAGTGATATCCTAGTATCTGATACTTGACGTCGTTTTTGGTAGTAACATTTAGCTGAAATGATGAAGAGCTAACGATGTTTCAATGATATCCGTTTAAGTGCATTTCAGAAGAAGAAGAAGAAAGAGACGAAAATGTGATGGTTTCCTGGACATTGATCGTTTTTTCTTCAATTTTCACTAAACGATTATGCTCCGCTCCTTAATCAAAGTTCAAGAAATAAATTAATTTTTATATGTATGAGAAATTATCGGTCCAAAATCATCTATTGAAGGAAATGTAGAATTTAGCGTGAAACATTGACTGCCATCTTATTTTACCTTGGCGATATTATGGATTATTAATTATTTATATTTAAAAGTCCTTTAAAAACATAAGTTTAAAAAAATATATTTACGTTTTTAAACGATTTTACTTTTGATTTTCGACTGATCTCACAGTAACATCAAAAAGATGTTACTAAAATGAAGTGGGAACGTCCAGTTTTTATGGAATGATCGAAAAGGATCCGCAGTTGGGAGTAAATTGACAAAATGACAAACTTTTTGAATATTCGAAATTTTAATTATTGGCAATCATCAAATGTTCTAAGTTAATCACTGTGTGAATGCGAAGGCGAAACGTATAAAAGTTTCATTGCGATGAGTACATAAATATGCAATTCCTATAAGGAATATTTGCTTCAAATTCAGATTACCTAACTTACCAAAGTAAACACTATTTCTAACTTAGCTCACCGTAATATTTTCGGTACGAGGATGTCTCTGCGTGTGACATATTATCCGAACGACGTTTAAAATGGGCGAAATATAGCGATGTCGGTAGCTAGTTGGAGCACTCGAATGCAAGAAAAATATCATCCGAAATAGGAACATTTCTGGAAACGAATGTGTCGTTTCTGTAAAGGAGGAATGAGATACGGAAACGATGCTTCTTTATGATGTACACTTGTTAAGGAAAATTTTGCTTTTATGCACTGTTTGTTGTTTCTGTTTCGTTGACACGGAGTTTTGTGAGAATGTAGAACTGTTGGTTTTTGCTTTAAAAGCAGGCACTGAATTGTTCATTTTACATTTGTATAAATCAATATACAGTTAATATAAATTTGTATATGTCAGTCAAAGAGAGTAATCAGTATGTGAAATATACATATTAAAATTATTATATATAATTGTCCGCGTGGTTTATTTTATAAAAAAAGGTAGTCTTAGTTGCTCCTGGTTGTCTCAGCTATGTTTTTGTGAGACTTTACCATAAAAATTGGACACTCTATATATATATATATATATATATATACCTAAACCCTAAGATCTATCTTGACCTAACGGCACAAAAAATTTTAGAAGTGAGCAGACACTAACGCGTTACTGCTAAATTATCGTCTCTGATTAAATTGGTCGACTAGTTTTATAATTTATTCGTTTCATACAAAAAGAGTTATACGTCTTTATAATTTAAGTGTAGATTAACTTAATTCTCTTTATAAGTCAAAATTAGTTTTAATATTCTGACCTCAAGCGTTATAAAGATGTTTAAAAGATGACATAGAAAATAGCCCGCTAAGTTTCTTTCGCCGGTTCATATCAGGTCTGAGGCGTCCTTTTTCGAACCGGTGGTAGAGTGTTTGACAATCAATAAGCAAGTGTAAACTTTTATATTGAGTAAAGATATTTGAATTTGGAAGAATTAAACTATGTTTGCTTCTAGTATTTATGTTATGTGCATCACAATGTCTGCAAAAATCATTTCTATTTTTTTGCACATACATAAGGTTTTCGAATATGTATTGAGAAGTAACGGTTAGTATTTTAATCTCTGTAAACAATTTTCTCGGGGATTCTTTGGGGCCCAGGTTATAAACCGCTCGAATAGCTCGTTTTGGAGGACAAAGATCGTATTAGTAACCGCCGTACTTCCCACAGTAGAATGCCATAAGACATCACAATGTCGAAATAGCTAAAGTATACTAACCGGGCCGTCTCCACGTCAGTTAATTGTCTAATTTTTTGACAGCATATACTGCAGAACTGAGTTTATTCGACAGTTTATTAATATGAGGGCCACTGCAATCTGGTATCTATTGTTATTCCAGAAACATGGTTGACTCAATAAAGTCTATGTCTTCACATTTACTCGGTCTTACATTTAGAGTCATAAATTTAATACACTTTGTCTCCTTCTGGTTTAGTAGCAAATTATTGACACTAAACCAGTGCGCCACTCTAGAGAGTATTATTTACATCGTCATTTTTGATTGTGTCGTTTAACTTTAAAATTAAGGAAGTATTATCGGCAAATAATACTATCTCTTCGTTTTATAATAACATATGAGTAAATCATTTATATAGATGAGAAGAGAAAAGGCCCAAGAATAGACCCTTGTGGGACACCCATATTTACCAGGGCCCAGGGATCTTTTACCATTCACGTCAACCCCTCTGAGTTCGGTGGCTGAAGTACGAAGACAGAAGATTGAGTGCGCTTTTTACACCATCGTGACGTAATTTCCTGACCGGGTTTCATGTTGTACGAAACAACGCTTTTCGAGATTGCAGAAAATGCCTAAGGCATCCTGCGACGCTTCCCAAGCCTCAAAGATGCTCTTAATGAGCATAACGCCAGCACCAATCGTGGAGCGACCCCTAGTAAAATCGTACTGTTTGTTATTAATAAGACAGTTACTGTTAAAATGTTTCATTAATTGGTTTAATAATAGTTTTTCAAATATTTTACTAAAAGTAGGCAAAATAGAGACAGGTCTAAATTTGTTAGGGTCCATATTATACCTTGCTTTAAAAACCGGTATAATACCACTGTGCTTCATTAGGTTAGGAAACTCGCCTCTCTGGATGATTACATTAAATATTGTTGCTAGATGAGGTGATATTACATCAATAATCGAATTTATCACCTTAACAGAGATTCCCCAAAGGTCTGCGGTTTTTTTAATATCCAATTGTCTATGATCATGCACTTAAAATGTCTTTGCTACAAACATCAGTAAAATTAAACATTTTTGTACATTCCATAACATTATCTTTTAAAAGTGATTTGGCAACTGTTGGAGAAGACAAAAGTGACTTGGTAGTCGAAGCCGGAATGTTCGAAAAAAACCTCTCGAGATAAGTAGCAACATCTGTATCAGCTTCAATTCTATGGTTATCAACATTTAAAGTTATTTTAGAGCTGCTCCTTGCGGCCTTTCCGGTTTCGCTATTAATAATATTCCAAGTCATTTTCACTTTATCTGATGAATTTTTAATTTTATTTTTAAGGTATGAACATTTTGCCATATAACACACTTTTTTAAATATTTTAGAATAGGCGCTAACATGTGCAACAAAGTTATTGTTATGGTTATATGTTTTTTTAATTATAAAGCTCATATAATCTCCGCCCGCTTTTATGAATTCCGTCTGTTGCTCATTCACTTAACACTGCAAAACCTTTAGATTTAACCGTTTTAGAAGTAAATGTAGGATTAAATTATTTTCTTATTAAAGTGAATAATGCGCTAAAAAAGCACATGTGGATTTCATCATAATGTAAATAATTAACTTTTTGTAATATATTACTTCTGAACTTCCCAATACGCTTTTTATACATAGGAACAAACATTTTTGTTTCTTGTGATCTTTTGTTATATAATATTTTATCTATTTGAAAGGAGGCAAATTGACCACAATGGTCAGAAGTTAACATTTTAATAATTAATTTATTTAATGGTTGACAATTAGTATATTATATATACATGTTGCAGCTGTCTCAGTAATTCTTGTTGGTTCAATAAATAAATTTAAAAGGTTATATGAACTTAACAATGATCTGAATCTAATTGTGGTGCTGCAATTATCTAATAAATTAATGTTAATATACTTGTCAGATTACTTATTCAATTATAATATACTTATTAGATTCAGATAGTTTTAACAATATTTCTTCTAGAACAACTTCAAAAGGTTCATATATCGCTGTGGGAGGTTTGTACACGCATACAACAATGAAGTGCTCAAGCTGTGCACAGGCTATTTAAATTGTCCGTTCAATAGAGAGGCTCACAATATCTTCACGATTTTTAAATTTTAAAGTACTATTAATAATTATTAAAGAGCCACCGCGTATAGCTTTATCTCTACTGAACAGGCTAGAAACCTGGTGACATCCAAGATTTAACATTAACTGATGTTCTTGTAACCAGTACTCAGTAATACATAATAGATCAATTTCACAACTATTCAAGAAGAGTTCAATTTCAAGTTCTTTACTGGATATATTATATAAAGAATTAGATACGTCGGGGTATGTACAAACATATAGTATGTACATGTACGTACATATATAAATAACTTCAGTCCCCTATGGCGTTAATATGTACAAGCATTTCTGTTTGTTGTAGCAAATTCACTTTCAACATTTGAATCTGTCCCAAGGACACTATTGACGATATGCGGGTCCGTGGAATAAGTCACACCTACTCCAATTAAATGTGTGTTATACATATTTACTAAAGAGAATACAAAATAAAGTGATTGTGAATAATACAGTTTTTTATAATTTATAAGGAAAACTTATTACTTTTTTTTTAATCATCATCATTTGTAATAAAATATAATATTCTTAATTGTAATTTTGTATATACAATTAATAATTAAATTCCATTCAGATTTTCAATTACAAAACGTGACAATTGCCTCATAACATACGTATGTGTTGTAAATATTCTTAATAAAATACTTTGTTGTAAATTAATCTCATGTCTATTCTTTAAAAAGCGAAATCGATATATTCAGAAAAACATAAAGCGATAATATACTTCTAAGCTATAATGCTTTTAACTTTGTCGGTTAATACCATTATATATTCGGTTATTGTTACAAAGAAAAGAAACAAAGGAAACTGAAACAAATCAATCTGGTAATGGTGATTTAAAAATTCATGAGAATCGTATTGCAACACGAGGCACAATTAAAAGTTTTTATGGAATCGCTTTTGGGGTCGGATTATACGGGAAAGTTGTGTTAATCCATGGCTCCGACCAATAGGATCAATGGAAATTAACTTTCCAATTTAATCTCTGCGGCTACGATTGTAACAATGAAATGAAATTCCATCTCCAATAAACTGAATGTATATATATAATCATTTATTTCCATATACAATTACTAATACCGGTTGACTTCGCGTTGAGTTTTAAGTAAGTTTTGAAAAGTTTATATACATTGTTTTTAACTAAAACCGTTTACCATTTTTTTTATTTCAAATATATAATTCAAGCCAATTCCAATAACTTTTTAAATTTATAAGAACATCCTGAATACTGAACCTAACCTGAAGCCAAGTAATTGACCTTTGTTAGTTACCAGGTTAGCGAATGAACATATGGTGCATGTATTGCAATCATCACATTACAAAACTCTGAATTGGCGTAGTAATATTATTCATGAATTTTACTTTTAAAATTTTTCTGCATCACTCTATCTAATGTAAAAGAAAACGTTTCAGGTTCCGCTTCTTATTTTTAAACATACATAGGGACAGACAGAGCGAAAGCGACTTTGACTATATCGTGATGATTTAACGTCTCCTTTTTTCAAGGGACAGTATGGTGTACTACTACTGCGGTGCCTATATCTAGCGCAAATTATTGTTCTGTAAGCACTACAGTCTTCTAGACTGACAGATTAAATAATAGAACTGTTATAATAACATCCCAAGTCTCTTAGAGGCGAGCGCATTCGTGGCGATTCAAACAATAATCGCCTTCTAATAGAAACCGTTGCTGTTGCAGGTTGTATTAATAATCGCATTGAAAATCATAGTATTAGAGTAGTGTGACCGTAGACAGGATATATTGAAAAATTTAAAGAGAATTTTGTTGGTTTTTGTTTTTATTCTATTTCTTAGTAAAAAAATAATTCAGTAGTATATGTATTCGGATCGTTATATCCAAAGTAAAACGAAGAATTTATTGAAACGTACATTTAAAAGGGTATCAATAATGGTTCAAAAATATCATGTGTGACTCCATTATCCTAAAAACGACAACAAGACACTTCAAACTCTAGCGTTGCATTTGACTTATCTACATTGGTTTTTTCTCCAAAACAATGAGGAATATTGGCTTCGAGCCACCAAGAGTTTTGCAATTTTCCTCGTTATGATTCGTTATTTGAAATGTATTTTTTTCTCTGTTCATTTTGTTTCACGTTATGCTCTTAATTTGAGCAGGATAATTTTTGGTTTGTAAAAAAATGCTTTAGCGTAGAATTCGTACTTCATCTTTGTTGTTTGTAACGTCTTCTTTTTGATATTAGTACTTTTTATTTTTATCCATTCGTTTTTTTTTGCATACGCAAGCAGACGAGCAGTCAGGGTCACCTGATGGAAAGTGGTCACCGACGCCCATAGACATTGGCCAAACAGGTAACACCAACGCGCTGCCTACCGTGAGACATAGGATGTTAAGTCTCGTTTACCCAGTAATTACACTGGCTACGGTGCCCTTCAAACTGGAACACAGTAGTATTTTCACACTACTGCTTTGCGGTAGAAATAGGCACCGTGGTGGTACCCACCCAGACGGTCCCTTGTAAAAAGGGGACTACCTACCTATTCGTTGACAATGTTTAAATTTTACTTTTGTTTAATTATTATCTTCAGTGCAATTTCGTGGACAATTAACTTTTGAAATGCCCTTAAAATAATACCGGATACATAATTTATTTTTTAATTATCGTACATGTGTTATACTAAAATCAATGTTTTTGGTCGCTAAATTTTTTAAATTATTAATACTGTAAAATATTAATAATGCCTTTTCAACTTAAGAAAATTGAGTTATGATTCTAAACAAATATGTTATATGATAATATCAACTTATTTCCATAGAATTGGCTTAGTTTTGTAATTTCATATATCATATATATTAATAAATTCAAAACATATTTTTAAGTTTTAATAAGATCATCAGGTTATTACACTACTATTGATATTACACTAAAATTTAAACTGGATAAGTAAGAAAAATATCGGTTATATATATCCTTCATCGGTTATCCCAAGAATAAACGTAATTCCGAGTGATTTCACAAAACAATTACTGATTTTATCACCTTTAGACAAGCAGCACGACTAAGTCTGCCCAAAACCATGGATCTTGCAAAGTATCTGAAACGGGATTACTCCAAATTTAAGCGTGATAAAAACCAAGAAGTCTCTTATTGAATAATGTAAAATTCGCGCATATGCAACAAATTAGTTCCAAGTGTCATAAAAGCCTTTGACATAATATGCTGTAGAAAGTAATTATGTTGTGATACAAGTTAAACACATTTAAAGTTTCAGAGTATAAGGATGTTACTAATATATATTTAAATTGTTTGCAGGTAAGAATGGCGTCTTGAAAATCCGTTTGGAGAAGTAGTTGGCAAGCCTGACTGTTACGCAACGAAGTGTAAGTTTAATCTGTGCACTCTTCAAATTAAATTAAATATGATATGTATACACATATATTATATTCAAAAAGTCAATTTACATACCGATACTGTTAAATGGTTTTGTGCTGAAAGCGATGACAGAGGCGGTGCGAGATGTAAATAAGTATATATAAAGTATGTAGATATAAAGTAAATGGACGCATTGACGAATTATTTTTCCTGTCGACAAGTGACAAAAGATTACCTACTTAATACCTTTGGCTTCTCTCTCTAAATAACATACTACGTTTCCTTCAAGTTAAAAACAGTAGCTTGATGAAAAAAGTCGATTTATTATCATAATTGAATTTATTAAACGTCCTCTCGAAACTTCGACCATTAATCATATCCCAATGCTTATTAAAATTGAATATGGCCCTAAAATTTTCCGTTGTACGTGGTTGAGGCATTTAAGGGCAATTTAATTACACTTCGTCAATCTGTTATCGATTCTTAATTGATATTCTGTTTTCTCGCACTTTAGTGATTTTCCTATGATATTTATTGTGAGAGCATATATTTTTTTTTATGAAATAGAACATCAATTTATTTAATGACCATTTAAACTTTAAAAAAAGATAACTGTTTGTAAAGAAAATCGTATTAATTGGAGAAGGATAAGAAGAAAAAAAAGTGATATTTTAATGAAAAAAAACTGACTTTGAATCAACCTTATATATTTTTTATTCGAATATAACCTATTGTTAAAATCATTTCGAAAAATCTGCTTAATTATTATTTTCACCCTTTATTTTATCGTGTTTAACAGTATTCCTGTTAATTCTTAGACAGAGAAGCTGTTAAATAGTTTTATGTATTTGCTTTTATTCAACAGCTTAAAACACTTTTTGTGTATATTTCGAACTTAAATGATTTTTGAAGATTAGATCCATTAAAATGTATATTTTTATATAGCACTTACCATTCTAGATATCTAACCTAGTCTAACGCACGTCTAATGTTCTAAGTGTTGTGCTTGAATATCAAGTCAAATATTTTTGGCAGAATATGTAACAGTAATTGAAAATATCACACGTTTTAACAAAAATTTAAGACATTTTCCAATTTGAAGACGTGTCTTCATTGGTTTCATTTTACTATGCGTTGCCGATTATTATATATTCTTCTATATTAACACTTGTATTCTTTAAAAATTACATACACTCAAAAATTATATTAAAAAGATTTGGGAACTAGCCGAAAATATAGTTTATTTATCTATCGATCTTTGTAGCCGAAACAAATCATAATAAAAATGTCTTGAATTAACATCAATTTAAGCTTAAGAACAAGCTTAAAATGACTCACAATTTCTCAAAACAGCTTTAAATTATTTAGCCAAGTTAAATTTGAGACAATAAATTCGCAAAGCCAGTTAGTGCATTCTTATTTAAAACTCAGTAAGAAAACCGTTAAATTTTTGCTTAAGAATTTCGTTAATGAAAATATTAATTCATTATTTTTTTTTCACTTTCGAGTACGATGCCCTTTTGAAAAAATTGAAATATGTTTTTTATTTTGTGTTAGAATCTCCTGTATGTTTAAAGATATATTACGCTTTAAGGGAAAAGTTTTTTGGCATATGTTTTGACGTTAGATGACTTTTTCAAATAAAAATGAGATACATAAAGAAATATTATTTTTACTTCTATGTTTGGTAGCGTTATGTACGATTGTTTTTCAGACACTTTAGTTTCTTATTATGGATTAAAATGACAAATAAAATAGGAAAAATAAGAAAATTTTCTTTACATGTCCATTAAACAAAATATATAGATAAAAATTGTGTACGCTGTCTTCCACCACCTGCATCTTTGTACAATCAGAAAACCTAACAAAAAATGCTAATGATTTTATAGTAATGACAAAAAGTTATTCATTACAAGAGTAGCATCCTTAGTGAAGTACTATTCAGTCAATATGAAGTGGTAAATACATTAAGACATCCACAGGAGCTAGCCGTGACAACATACGCCTCCTTCTATTAAATCCTGATTGGCATTCATCAATATACCTGTTACTCATAATCAATACTCTTTATTTGTTTTTGAAAAATGGTGTTGTCAGTTAGAAACGTTAGGTAACGTGATCTAAATGCTGCTAAAAGTGACAGACCTATATCAATCATGACAGTTTTTTTATTACTTGAAGCACCTGTGTATCAATTAACATACAATTATTTGGAAATGGAACTTACAAATCTTCAACATGGATTTTGAAGGAGTACATCTGTTGACAAACTTAGTACCAGTAATTTCCGAATTCTCGAAATTATATTAGTTAAGAATACAAGGAAACATTTTAGAAATGATTTTGACAAGGTAAAACATGTTATGCTTTTGCATAAGTCTTAAAACTAGAACCTCCTCTGCTCTGCCCTGTTGGTTTCAATCATATTTACATAATTGGTGTCAAATTGTTGCTATCAATAGCTTTGAGTTACAAAGTCAAAGTCAATATCTTTAATCAATCCATAAGAATCGTTCCTCAAGGAACTCCCGAACTCATATCACTAACGCCGAATCCTTGTTTTAACTTTCACTAATGATACAGTTACATATAAATAAATTCTTATCGTTTAACCAGTGATTGACAAATGCTACAAAACAAACATTTGAACCTTGAAAACTTATGAAGCCTTTACACTATATCATTGAATGCTGTCATATTTATTGTACGAAAAATATATTTTTTTTTAAATACAGAATAATTATATATAAAAATTATTTTACTATTAAAATTTAAAATGTTTTTAATAACACAATATTTAGGTATTATTATAGATTCAAGATGTACAAAAATATTAACAAAAAGCCAACCAAATGTTATCTTTACTAAATAAGTAAACAAGATGTTTTACTTTACCATTAACAAAAGTAATTCTATATAACAGCTTAGTAAAAAGTCATCTTAAGTTTACTAGCGTGGCATGGAGCCCGGGATATGTTGCGCCATCTCAATGGATTGAAATTATGCGTGTTTTTACTCGTCACCTAGCTTTATAATTTTAAAGTATATATTTTAGATACCTTTATCATAAAATAATAAAACATTTTAAGATGATCAGCGCACCCAGTTGGACGAATATTATTAGACCTTTTGTATCCTTATTTTGTTTAAAGTAAAAAATCAAAAAATAGTTTTCTTGTAGAGAAAATTGGTTACAATGTATATTAATAATTATTCTGGAAAATCAAAAAATACTTTTAATACCCTGCCTGAAATTATCCTTGGACATCAACCAATATCTATATTAAATTTCTGTGCGGAAGCGGGATTTCCAGATCTTAATTGTAATACAATATTTTATTCCATAAAAAATAAGCTTATTTTATCATAACAGTCGGCAGTCGTATTATGCTTGGTTTTAATCATAATTTTAATTTATTAATTATGGGGTCCCAAGGAGGTGGTAAAACCCAACCATCTTCTCTAATAAAATTTAGATGTTTTCCTATCTCAATAACCTCACGGATCATCCTTAGTGGTCATTCGGTGTTCTTTAGCAAGGATGTCGATAAATTTAATCTGATGATTTAAAAAATAAAATATTAAGATAAACTGAACTAAAACTTTTAGCTTGTTAAAAGATTCATAACGTATTTAACAAATTCAATTATTTATCTGTACTTCTTTTACAACGGGGATACTAAAGGACTCTAAAATTATTATTATCTTAGAAAAACGTAGTCGGAATTGTCAAATTCGCACCTGACAAACACAAACGTTGTTCAACATATATTCAACTTGTTTTCCTTTATCGGCTCATACCAATTCAATCCGGTTTATACGACAGGAATCTAGTTTTACGACTTATATATTGATACGACCTTATAAAATTTTAGTGTTGACGTTTAAACATTCTGCATTTCATAACAATACAAATTGTTTGGTCATTTCTTTTGTCCCCATTTCGTACTTTGGCGTTTGAAATAATAAAAAGTTTATTGAATATTCCCCAAAACATTTCATATATACATATGTTCTTATATTATAAGGTAAATGAATTGTAGATGAAAACATTATTAAACTTTCGCTAAACATCAAAAGTAAAATTTATACTTTGCGGTGGTTTTTAATTACTTAATAATAGTTATTGGGTTGTATATGTAATTGGTTTTTACATATTTCGATATATCAAAAAAAACAATATAACATTGTATACCAAGTTATTTCGTATAATAATTCACTTTAAATAGATTTTTACTGTTTAAGCATTGCACATAATGTAAAAATTGTTACTATTTCGATGCCATAGTCTCCACTCCAGAACTTTACGACTCCAGCGGCCGTTAGTTCTGTGGCTTATGATGGGCCTACTCCTACTTCAGATTACTAATCCGGTGGGCTATACAGGTGACTCTGGTTCTCTGATGGACCATATCTTTTCTAATGCGGTCCTTCAGAAATACTCCGAGGACAGCCCTCTCCATAGCTCACTGAGCGACTTAAAATTTGCGGACCAATCAAACCGTAAGTGTACAAGTCTTGGCACCGTAGGTTATGACAGGCAGGAAGTATGAAATTTGAGGCACTGTGGGATGAGTAACTAGAAAATTTGCCAACACTTATAAAAAGGTGCCCAGCCCAGCCGAATCATTCTGTTGGCCTCTTTCTTAAAATTTTTCCTACCTAGTTCGAGTGTTCGCCCTAGGTAAACGTATTCAGAAGCCACTTCGAGGGAGGTGCCATCAATGCCGACTGATGCGTGCAGAAGACACAGCCAGGCTTTGCATCATTTTCTGCAGGCCCTTTTGATGTGGTATGTTTTAATTAGGTTGATTTGCTCTTAAATGAGACTGTTTTCGAAAATACCATCACATTGCCCGTTTCTGCTATTATATGTGGGCGGTAGTGTGTAAACATTACTTTCTTTTGTTTTAAGGAACACTGAAGCCAGCGCCATTGGTGCAACAACAGATACGTTTTTAATCTAAACATAATACAGTACAAATATAAATGCAGAAATTTCGTATATGAAATATTTTTTCCAAAATTTATGTCTTGTTTTCCTGCATCGTTAGATTCAATGTGGTTTATAGGAAGAAATCGTTTTTACGACTTATTCATCGATACGTCACTAAATTTCAGCTTCGATGTTTACGACAGATGCACGAAATGTTAATATTTTATTTTATTTGTTGTTTTCCTTATTGCGATCCGAATAAACATAATAACTAAAAAAAAACAGAGTTAACAGTTTCTTCTTGAAATAAAAAAATATAAAATTGACATTTGCCATATGCTTCAACTTACCTCAAATAGTTTAAATAATTTGCGACTCTTACGTATTCGGAAAATTGTTATTGGGGAGAAATATAACGCCAAACACTTTATTTGCAATAGACACAAAACTTTTCTTAAATTTTAATAAAGCTTTAAAGCCTTGATTTGTACGAGCGAGCATTAGAAGTTTTACCATTATATTTTAATTTATAATAACATATAGCGTTTAAATATATAAAAGTGAGTTTGTCTTGGGTTTAGAAAAAAAAACATCGCTATTTAAAAAAATGCATACTATCGAAAGGCCTTATTTCGACTGTTGAAAAGTAATATGACATATTAAAGGATTTAAACGTTTTTATTCCAATAACTGCCTTCGTAGCCTAGTCGTATAGGTTGTGGGTTCGAATCTTACATGGGCTTAATAATGTTTTACTGCTGTTTCGAAAATAGTTAGGACAATTGAAGCTATTTACCCGATTGTCTAAAAACTAGGTGGTCGACGCATGTAAAACTTCGGTCCTGCTTCTGTGGTCTAATATAGATTGGCTACCATAGTTGGAATCTACTGAAGAGTATTATTCTGATAATTTTGACTTTATCTTGTAATTGAATTATAAAAGATGATATAATATACTTTCATAATAAAAAAAATAATGCGTGTAAGTTCCAAATATTATAAAAATACGTTTTCGTAATTACTTTCTCAAATATTATCACCTAAATGTAAGAAGCATTAGGTTAAAATAGAAATTCCTGATATTATATTATTTAAAATTAATTTTAGTAGTCTTCATTTTGAATTCTTATATCACTCCTTTGTATATTGCTATAAAATTAAGTTTACATTATATCCATATGTTTGATAATAATTCTTATAGACAAGTTTAAAGTTTCACAGTTTTTTTTTTTACTTCCATTTACACTTTTGTTATTATTAACTAATGTATTAATGTTATTTTAAATACATTAAAACTTTTTATATTTTAAATGTTACTTAGAGCAGGCTGAATTTAAAAAGATAAACATGGCCACCTTGGCCAAACTATAACGATTAAAAATACGGGCTAATGGCCTGTTTTAGTAGGCATACTACCTTGGCTAGAGGCCACAATCATCCTGTTACTAAAAATGTAGTTTTTTGGCAACGGGCAATTCACATGTCTCAAATTTCATGTAATTTCCAGAAATTTTCGTAATATTAACTTATTACGATACTATTTAATAGTACTTTATGTGTTATAATAATAACCTTTAGTTAGCGAATTGCTAATTTATAAAACTAATGCTAATATCATAAACATTTTAGATAGTATAGTATAACATATCTATTATAGTTGTCATGTCCGTTGTACGATAAATATAATACCACATTTATCCACTAGAGTTTGTTGTATACCACTACTTAGTATAAAACATGAATTTTTGCTGTCTGTCCGTATGTATATTATTAAATATTAGAATATCAACTGAAATTTGAAGATTTATAATACTAATATTATATCATATATATATACTATATATATATATATATATAGCACGTAAGTTAAAGAATATTTCTTAAGATACATACTTAAAATGCAGGGACATAATGCTGTGGCAGTAGGTGTAGTATGCAGTATTAATATTCTACCCGTGTGAAGCCGGGGCGGGTCGCCAGTATTGTATAGTTAAAAGCCTCTAAGTAAAATGGACTAAAATTAAATTTTTAAAATATTAATTAGCCTCTCTTATTTTAATTTGTCTTCAATCTGTCCAGTTTAACTTAATCAACGTATAAAATGTAAGTAAACTAACTCAGTACATACTGTCAAAGTCGGTCCTTTAACCGGAACCACTTTATATTCACCCGTAAACAGATACAAAAATATACATTTTTAATATCAAATTTACTTTATATTTAATATCACAATTTGTCGCTGCGAAATCTTAATAGTTATTATAAATACTAGAGTAGTTCTTGAAGATGAACAGCTTGAGACAATTGAAACGAATTAAGCTCGTGCTGACTAATCTGCAAGACGACAGCGCGCTCTTGGAAAAACGGTCCACAATTATATCCAACAATTAATTTGTGCAAGGCTAGCTGCAGGCAAAATTAATATTCAGACGGGAACACAAAGTCTTTAACTTCTGTTATTTTTTAGCGAAATGTTTGAGTAGGAGCATTAAAATGACATTCATTTTCTTATTTTTTTTTTCTTTTAAGAAAATTGTAAGATATGTTAATTTTTAAATAAAAACTCAGACGGTTATTCCAAAAGATTGAGATACAGACATATACCATCATAGTCTGCCCGTGATCATGGATTCTAGAAAGAATCCGAAACTTCGGGAATAAATATATATAGTAATAGCTGAAAAATCATTTGTCTTATAGGTGGTCTTTATTCCGTTCCCTAGAATACATTAATCGTGTTTCTTACTTTCACTTATTAATGCCCAAAAGCTGATAAAGTTTTGGTTATTAATATGAATATTTATTACCTATCAGAAAAGAAAAACCAATTACGTTTATTAAAGTTTTTTTTTCGACCGGATCCACGTAGAAGATCAAAGTTTAACATGTCAAGCAATTAATATTTGAATTATGAATAAAACGGTCCAAAACTTCGTCTGAAAGGAATTTCAAACGAAAAGACACGAATATAAATAGAATGACATTTCATCTTGTGACCTTTCCCCTGATTATTTCGGCTTCGATACTTTACGCATCAAGCCGTGAATGGAAACGAGAATGAGAGAAATAAGCCTGCAGATAAATATTTCCCTGCTAATATATAAAGCGGTCGGTGGATTTCAAAATATATATATTGCCCTGATTCAGCTAATTTTAGCTTTGTCAAATTTATGCCTTATTTATTTGAAATAGTCGCACTAGAAGTATTTGATATCTCCGTAGCGTAGTGGTAAGGTCTTGCACTTTAGAAAGTATAATATAGATCGTGAGTTCGAGTTCTGCGGGGACTCAGCTACATTTTAAGCAGGTTCCTAGCTGGTTAGGGCAATGAGGGCCAATCACCCGATTGACTTAGTAAGAAAGTCCATGCGTCGGATGGGCATGTAAAAACGCTCGATCTCTTTCCGGTACTGTGGGTTATCCGTCCTATCGGACTATGAGGGTTAAGTAATAGTTTTTGCGCATACACTTGTAATGTTTTAATATCTCCGACTGCCGTAGTCGGACTCGAATAGGAGGACATTATTGTTTGACTCAAATTCATCTAATTGTATGTTTTTGTTAACTGCCTCCGTAGCCTAGTGGTATGGGCGTGTGCTTTAGAAACTGGAGGTCGTGGGTTCGAATCGTACGGGGCCTTAACAAATTTTTCGTTGTTGTTTCCTAGTTGGTTAGGGCAATTTAGCCCGATCACCCAATTGTCTGAAAAGTAAGATGATCCATGTGTCGGATGGGCATGTATAAAGTCGGTCCACCCACCAACCCACATTGGACGAGTGTGGTGGGACACGGTTCAAAACCCCCTAATGGATAGGGGTGTATTAGAGGAGGTCTATGTCCAGCAGTAGACTATTACAGGCTGATGATTATGATGATATGTTTTTGGTAAAAAAGATTAAAAATTAATATCATCTTAACAAACTATTAAACAGTGCTCATATAATTAAAAAAAGCGAAAGCATTCTCTACATGATTTACCTAATTTTACAATTTCGATGTAATATAATTTAATACGTGTTAAATATTCTAAAGCTATGCCTATTTTTTTTTCGTACTAACAAAAAATACGTTCACAATATATTACAGTTTATCTGATACCATTATCAAGGTTACGATAAATTTGTGGAGGCCAAAGGGACCATTCTCACGTGCTTTTCTCTTTAGTATTCAAGTCCACACACGCTGGACCGTATCATTATTTCTTAAAAAAACTCTAAAGTAACTCGTGCTTGTTTGATATAATGTTATTGCTCACATTTGCCGACTTTATATGACATTTAATCGTTTCGTGAAATTGTCTTATGTGAATGCATATTACGTATAAGTAGAAATATTTTCATCTCAAGTAATTCCTAAATTTTATATACTCAATAAAATTGTTTATATTAATAAAAAGTATTTCTGAAAATATTTCATTTTGTTATTTAAAGCAATGAAACTTTTAAACTGCACGAGGTATTGTTAGCTATTAATTGTCTCATCGAAATATTAATGATTGCCACGAAAGCTATCGAAAGGTAGTTAAAATAATTTAGAGTCTATTAAAGGAATTTTATTTCAATTACCTTTAATCTGATCACCCATTCGTATAATATGTTTCTTAAATTTTTACAGTATTTATATAAAAAATTATTCGATTTAAGTTTAATTTTCACAATTTTCTTTTATAATGTACTCTAAGTTCCAACAACCTTATACTGCTGAAGCATGACCAAATTTTTTTATGTTGTGCATAGCCGTAAATATCTTTAGTTTCTTTCTGAGGATAAATATATATATCTTGTATAATAATAACATTAGAACGAAAATGCGTGCATTTCAATGTTTTATGACAATTATGGAAAGAGGAGATAAATACAGCGATGGTCTGTGAATATCATATCGTAGTAACCGTAAGAAGAGGCATTGAAAAACCTACAGAAAAAGATCGGATAAAAGCTTTAAAGCTTGCTTTATAAATCTATCACTTAATACGTCTTCTTGGCTTACATTTATTTTCCTAAATATTTTGAATATCGAAACATTTCTGTATCGTCTTTGTTTCTTATTACGGCTTACTGACACATTTAAAAATTCATCAACATCGCGAACTTTTTATTCACATTTACTAAACACGTTACATCTTGTATAAGTTGCCAACATTTTATTATACAAATAATAAGATTTATAAACAATAAGGAAATTGAATCTTTCGGTGTTTTTTTTTTAGTTAAGCAGTTTCCGCAATGATTGAGAGCGTAGTACCGATAGGTAAAAATAAATTAACTTTTAAATAAAAAAAAAATTAATCTAATGGCTTATTTGTGGTTGATTCAAAATAAAGTAGATCATTTGATTCGGACTTCTGATGTTTTCCGCATTCGCCTAACTTATACAAATAAATAAAATTGGAGTATCTGTTTTTTAACATTAAAATAACAATTTTTATGTGATTAAGTTCTATATATATTATGGATACTTACATCAAAACAACATTTTATAAAAAATTGTCTGTCTGTCTGTTTATTCTGGCTAATAATAAATCTGGCGATTTTCACAGGACGTGTTATAGAAGATAGCTAGTATAACTGGGAGTAACTAAGGCTAGGTTTTTCTTACAAAAAGCTTTCCACGCAGCATTCAGAGAAAATAGCTAGTGTTTAATCTGTCTAGTTGTGAAAGGTACATAAATAGGTAACAAACATTTTTTACGACGCTCTTCCGATATAAAAACCCAAAATAAGTTACATCCCCAAAACAAGGTATTAAAAAAAAAACAGAACTGCCAGTCCCGAATGGTAATAAATAAAATCCACTCAAAGGTATAAACGTAATCCCTTAAGGAAGAAAATTCTACCAAACAAAATATGGAGAGAGACTTTGCCATAAATCATTTTTACAGACCAAATTATGTGAGCTAATAAAGACCGATTTATTATTTTATCCGCTTTTGGAACGTCAATACAGACCGTCATGAGGTATTAAATTATGCTCTTAGAAAAGCAAAGCATAAGTATACTTAATAAAAGGTAATCCCTCTCCTTTACCGGTTATCACGTAGCCATTCAAACCAGGACACAACAATCTTTTCGTGTGATTTAATTGTTGAAGTAGCAACAAAATAGCACTTCTACCAAAGATGGTCTTGACAACCAGGACCGAGTTTTATACCCGTCCGTAGCATGGATCATCTTAATCTAAAGGCAATTGAGTGATTATTCTACATTGTCCTAATCAACCAGAAAACGATAACCTTCACTTGTTTGCCCACAGAATGCAAATTAAAGTTAAAATCTGTAAAACTGTAACCTTTAATATGTACAGCATTCGAGTAAAAAAAAAACAGAATGTATTATTTATACTTTCAATTTTGACATTTCCGTCTTCGCATTATATGCTAATTTCATTCCCGTGAGGGGCTTTACCACAACTCAGGGTCTTCCTGTCCCAAATTAAACGTCCTGAGTTAAATACGAAATTAGTATGAACAACTCGCTAAGTTGTTCTAGTTTACGTATTTGCGTAGGATTAATGATAATGGGATGTTGACTGGCTTAACTTTAATTAGGATTTCGAAGACAGGTGGTTTGGGCGGGTAAATAAACGTACGTGTATATTTTTTTATTAAGTGTGTATTAAAATATCTGGTACCTTTAAGAGTTAATAACTGCAATATAAATATGCATAAGCTAACATCAAAGTTACTATTGAAAACAGTGGACTAGCATAGAATTTGTTTTGTTTTGAAGTGAATCGGAAGTGGAGTAAAGAGGTTAAAATACGTGAAAAAAAAACATACGCATCTAATTTAGGACCTCCTTTTTTTGAAAATTGGTTAAATAGAATTATTGACATTTTTTCACAAAAATTATTGGTATCCACCGCCTACGTGGTCTAACGGTTGCTTGATATGATCTATGCTTCGAATGGGCACGAAAGAAGTCGGTCCAACAACAACCCGCAATAGACCAGTGTGATAGGATACGGTCCAAAAACTACCTAACAGAGAAAGCGTGCATTAGGGGAGGCCTATGTCCGGCACTGGACTAACAGGGACAGATGATGATTGATATGCAAACATGTAAAATGTCAAGGATAAAAAAATAAAAATGTAAAAAAAGCTAAAAGAGTTTAAATAATGAGCTTACGTAATTTGAGACACGACTGCGACACATTTGAAAATTCTAACACGCTCCAAATTGGTTAACTTCTAGATCACGAAGGATATTCCCAGATGGCAATAATCTTTGGTATACGCTCCACGCTGCTTAGTATGCGCGCAGCGAGCGTACAGACCGGAATTGTCACTTTACGCCGGAAAGCTTGAATTCTTTATGCAGGCCATACGTATTCCTTACATGTACCGCAGTCCCACTAAATCGACTTCCATATTTTTATACGGTGTTTGTGGTTCTGTGATGTTCGTTTTAGTACATCAATGTGTCTATTGGCAATAAAATTCTGAAGAGATATCGGATATGATACATAATTTGTGTGCCTTAAGGCAGACAGTCAATACGAATCGGAGTGTTAAAATAATGTAATGTAATTTGCAATGTTTTGTAAACCATGCTTCTAGATATTTATTTAAATTGTTAATCTATGTTAAGAAATACCAAAGCCTATCTAAATTATGTGCTTTTAAGCTTAATTTGAAGTTTGTTCACACATTCTTTAAAGTTGCTTTAAATTTATTTTTATAGCAGCATTTTTTGTAGCAGTTTGTTAAATAATTATGTATTAGGTTTTAATTTAGTTGTATATATATAAATTCTTTATCTAATCTGTATAATGTAAAACAGATTTCAATTTACTGCTTTAAAACATAAGTTTTATACTGATTCATATTCTGTAACGAGAAAATACCCTTTACACCTTTATGTGATACTTTAGTTTAAAAGGTAAATAAAATGTTATAAAACATGACATCAGCATAAAAGTTGAAATTTACAACTCACGTGATAGAGCGTGAATATTATTGTAATAGCTGTATTACGACATTCATAAAACATGAAATAAGCTATTCTGAAAGCTGCGCTTGTGAAATAAAGTGTTTATGGTATGACTGAAAGCACCCTGTGCTCTGCTTTATAGGATCCTAAAGTGCGAAATAAATAAAATTAGAGTGCTTGTTTGCAGTGTAAAGATACAGGTTTATGTTGGGATATGTAACTGAAAACATTAAATAAATCCCTGTAATATACACATATAGTAAGAAAAGATTTACCTTCGTATTCTTTCGGAACAGTTTGTCCCATAAAAGACTTACTTATTCCTCGCAGTGTAGTTGCTGGAAGAATTAAATTATGTTTGTTTCTTGTATCTATGTCATGTGCATCACAATGTCTTAGGAAATCATTCCTCTTTTTTTGCACATGCATTAAATTTTCAAGTATGTATTGCGAACTAACGATCATTATTTTTATTTCTGTAAACAACTTTCTTAATGATTCTTTGGGGCCCAGGTCTGCACGAATCGCAAGTTTTTGGATGAGAAAGATCGCATTAGTATCTGCCGAATTTCCCCACAGTAGAAAGCCATAAGACATAATACTATGAAAATAGCTGAAATACACTTAACAAGCTGTCTCCACGTCAGTTATCAATCTAATTGTTTTTACTGCGTAAGCAGCGGAGCTTAGTTTACTTACTAGCCTATTATTATGGGTAGTTTTGCATCCACAGTTACTCCTAGAAATACAGTTGATTCAACTACATTTAACGCTTCCCCTTCCATAACCACTTTAGATTTACCATGCTTCACATTAGAAGTCATGAATCTAATAAATTTTGTTTTCCTTTGGTTTAATAGGCAAGTTATTAACACTAAACCAATTCGCTACTCTAGAGAGTATTATTTACTTCGTCATTTATTGACGTATGTCATTTAATTTTAAAAAAATCAATGAGGTGTCAACTGCAAATAATACTATCTCTTCGCTTTTATTTATCATTCATGGTAAGTCGTTTATTTAAATGAGAAAGAGAAAAGGCCCAAGTATGGATCCTTGTGGGACCACCATATTTACAATAATGTTCCATATTAATGGATATGAAACTGTCACTTATTTAATGTGATCATTTATTCACAGTTTGGGTGTCATCGTATTGCCATAAAGATCCGAGTTTTCCCAAAGAAAAAAAAAATTTCACCACATCTATACTTTTAAAACGTTTCTTATAATTTTTAAACATATGTATTCAATGTACTGGTCATTGTAAGCAATTTTATTTTAGGGTAGAATAATTGAAATTCACCACGGTAAAGACATAGCAAATCAAGACAAACTGTAAAAATTAGATCCATACTCTCAATTTTAATTCATTAGACCACACACACACAGTTGTTTTAGTAATACTAGGTCTTACGTTTGGTTTTAAGTTCAATGATCATAAAGCAAATTCATTTCTCCATCACGCTCATTTAGTTTCGTATTACACAGTACTGAATTTAATCCTTAATTCTATAAGTAAATCTTTATTACCTCTGTTCTATCCTATATATCAAACAATATCTTTGTTGCAGTAAAAATGCCATTGGATACTGTTATTCTGTTATGTATTCCGAAAATTTCATTTAGCCAAGACTTTAGAAATTATTGAGAGCCCTACAGGGTATTAAGTAATACAAATGCGGTGTCCGCATCGAGAACAACAATCAAAAAACCAGTATAATATAGTATCATATTAAAAACATTTAGTCGCCCCGTCAAAACTTAACCCATACACCCTAACATAAATTTGGTGACTCACCTTAAAAAAATGTATTTTGTATAGATATTGAAATTCCATAAACACCAAATGTGCAATATCATCATGCCACATCTTAGAGTCGTAGTGTCTAGTAGCTACCGACTAACTCTAGCCTCAGTAAGTATGAGCTTTCTATAAGTTATGACTACGTTATGTAATGTGATAATAGTGTTTTTTTACAATTGCTTCTTCTTCCAGGCCTTTTTTGTATAATTTAAAGATCGGAGTCTATCAAATACACAAAATTATCGAAATAAACGTATATTAACAGGAAAGTTTTAATATATTACTGAAAACATAGGAAGTTCAAATCCCACATTCACCAGAAAAATATTACTTATACTGGCCAATTCATAAATTCAATTTAATAGACTTCCGAGGCTATAAGCGAGTGCATGACATTAACGACATTCCATAGAATTTCTGAACAAAAGCCTTTCCGACTCCAGATATGCCCCCAATATTAAATTCGATCCAAACCCTACCATATCATTAATACACCTCGCTTGAACGAATATTAGAAGTGATTTTCTCTGTTCATTGAAAAGATTTTCTTTCATATAATATTTTTAATGCACTGATTCAAAATAAATGAAGTTAAATCTTAGTTTATTAAAAACATTATTGTCGATCATAACAGATTAAAAAAAAATCAATCTGTGTGAAAAATGGCTTTCGCAACCATTATCCTAAAATTTTTCTATTCATATAATTTATACCTATTTAAATATTTTATTTAGTCTGTACATTGTCAAGTATCAATGACATCGACGTTGTTAAACCTGTTTCCAATACGATTAACTTAGGAGCAAGATAATAAAAATGTTAAAATTATTTTTGAATACAATTTTCATGACTCATTATAAATTAGCGTTGATACAGATTTTTAATTACAAAATAGATTCTTAAGTATAGGTATACTGAAAAAAAAACCGTAATTATGAAGGCACTGCCATGGTTCAGCCCCGACTATGGATAGCCCTACTATACAGGCGAGCTAGGTAATTTTAGCTTCCCTGTGGCTATCACTGCACGCAGTTACTGAGCTTCACCGCAAAGCAGTAATCAATAGGTGTCAAAATTATATTTCTTTATATATTTCATTTTAATTAAGATCTAACGTCCTCCGTTTAATACACACCATAAGATACTGTTCATAGTAATAAGTACAAGTTACTTCTTTTCAGTACAGCAAAATAACAAAAGCTACACCTTTTTTTAATTTAGGGAAGAGGTTATTTCCTCAATATCGCTGCTCCTGAATAATTGTTACTTAGAACAATTTGTTCCACGTGCAATTTCTACTTATACGCGTTATACCGTTAAGTTAATACTGGCCCTTGCTCACGATGTTATATTTGAAAGACGAAGGGTCAAAACAGGGGTGTTTGCCTTATGAGGGGGCGGAATTTGCATATTATATGAATAAAGAGATCCCCTGCTAGTCATTTCATCATCGGGTTACGTTAAGTAAAACACGCCTATGAGTCCCTAAAATTCATTAGCAGAACTGGGTCATTCTAATTGGAGCTCGAAAGAAAAATGTTCTAGAGTTTGTTCTACACTCCCGTTAGTCGACGGAATGACATTAAAGGTCAATTAGTTTGTTAAATACTATTAAAATGTACAAAATACTTTATCTGTATCAATTTAAGTTTAATGTAGTCATTATATCAGTACTATGAATAGTAAACTAGAAAAAGCTTTGTTAAAGCGTCTCGGTTTTTATCATATTTTAAAACATTTATTTAAACCAACATAGATACTTTCTTTTACAATTATGTCTAGAAGTATTTCTTTAAAAACTTGAAAATTACACACAGAATACTAAACTTAATTGTATTATAATGGAGTCGTGTTTCAATTTTCGTCTGTATGTGACAAAGTGTTTTATCTTTGTTAACTTTTGATTTCGTAGTGTTAAGATAATTTTTTCGGAAATATTTATTTTATTTTTAATTCTTTCACAGTTAATCTAAATAAACGTACGGTATTATTTTCTTTTTTAAAAATTGGTTTACTACTATATTTATTTTTTAAATATTTAATAACGACGTAATAACCCTTAATTCACTTGATCAATTAAAGACGAACTTGTTTATTCGGGTTTAGTTTAATTAATTGGGGACTCGTTTATATAACTCGGTCATATAAGAGAGATAACAAGGTTAGTTTCTAAACCGTTTAGGCTCTATTTTACATTACATATATTATCAGCCTGTGATAGTCCACTGCTGCACATAGGCCTCCCCTGATACACCCCTATTCATTAGGGGGGTTATGGCCCACCACGCTGGTCCAATGCGGGTTAGTGGTTGAATGGACTTTTTACATACCCATCCGACGCATGGATCATCTTATTTTTTAGACATTTAGGTGATCAGCCCAAATTGCCCGAACGAATTAGGAAACAACAATGATAATTTGTTGAGTCCCCGCATGATTTGTACCCACGACCTCCAGTTTCTTAAGCATACGCCCTTACCACTACGCTACGAAGGCAGTTAAGGCTCTATATTTTTCTGAAATTTTAAGTCATTAATCATATTTTATTTATAGCATATATATAACGCTACTCATATCTGAATTTAATAATATTTTAATTAAGTTATGGTGCCCAGATGCTATAATATATTTAAATAATGAAGAAATATAGTAATAGATGCCTTTTTTTCATCTTGCCAATTTACCAAGTTATTTCAATCCACCGAGATTTACCTGAATTATTGAGTTTTTACGCAGAGCGAAACATGTATTTAATGAACGGATTGGTCGTGAGTTGGTATATTTTAAGCCACTGACATTCTATAATGACTGGCAAAGACGGGTCTTGGCAACAAACAAAAATTCAATTAAAGTCAGACAGGTATACGATATTAACAAGATGAAAAATTCAATATCAGAGGTAGAAGAATCGTCATTGTTTCAGCATATTGTCTAGGTATAGCGTATTGTTTTGGTTAGGCTTTATTAATTTTCGTATAGCTACATATACCTGTATATTGCGGCATCTTACATTCATTAATATTCATGACTGCTGTAATATTTTTTACAAGAACAAAAAAATGAGTGTGCTGTATTAATTTAGAAAACTACTTCAACATTTAAAAGACGAAAGAGTCCCGAGATGAACGTTCTTTACAACAAATGTATAAAATTTGATTTCTTACCCAAATATCATACAGAAAAATAAAATAAAATACTTTGGCTTTTTGCTAATAATATATCGAAGAACAACCCAAATAAATATTAAAATAAAAGTAGAGTAATAATAGCTGAGTATAGAGCAATGAAAGAAATAAAAAAACAACAAAAATAGCAAAAAATAAATACTTCCCAAATACTTTTATGAGTACTTGGTAATGCTAATACGTGACGGTAACTGTAGATTATACACGTCCCTTTGAAACTTGCCGCGTGTCATAAATTGGTTGGTCCGTCCCTTTTGCATAGGAATGATACCGGTACGTGCTCTTTGTCTCGGGTCACTGTAATGCTGTTTCTGCAAATATGCGAAACGTAACATGTACCTTCAATAACCCTAAGAGGTCAATTAGTGACGACCCTTGTCAATGTACCAGCCAATAGTTATCTGTCAAATTTGGTTTTTTATCAGACTTTAACAAGTTATTTTGTTATTCGATATAGTGTTTAAGTTAAAATGCGTAACTTAATAATATTTATGAAATATTATTCTATTAAACTTCATATACAGAGACTTCAAAAAAGTTAAATTTTGACACACACACGTCCTTTCAAAATGTTAATTAAATCACATAATTGCGACCATATTTTTTTGATATAAAAAATAAATTGCTTTTATTGACATGCTGTCACTTTCCATAACACAAATTGAAAAGACCTCTTACGAGTTTATTTGTAAGAAAATTTGTAAAAGTTGCTATGAAAACATACTAGTTTTTGTTATTATTTCACACATATTTTACTGTAATACTGACATGATATCGATATCTTTAAAAATATAACACAATTCTTCTGCACAAAAACCACAAATTTTATGTTTTACGTGAACGATCCGGCAAGATCCTATATCTCTTTATGTGCTTAAAACTACAGACAATGGGTTCTTTATAAACAACGAACAAGCCGCGACGTTTTCATGTCTTAAATCACGACTTACAATCCATTTATGTATAATATCATTTGGAATTCGACGGCTTTCCACTTAATAATTCTCTTTCTGATTACGGCAAGCCCCCATTTAAATGATAGGCGATTTCTCAAATTTAAATTGCCACGAACAATTCCGCGAACGCCAGTAATCGTCCCAGTAGGCCGGGGACTTTCCTCGTTCTAAGAGAGAAATGTCCTCCAAAATCTTTTCAATCCCTAGGGTTATTACAATTAGTGGTGCGGCGGACTGTGGCTTTACTTTGTTAGACGCCACGAATGTTTATCCGATTCCTGATGTACTTTGAGTGCGACCGAAACTTGGAAATGGAACTTCGATAATCTGTTGTCAAATATTTAAGTCACTTCGGAGCCGCTAAGACTTGGGATATAAATCGTAATAAAGTGCCTTCATCCGTATGACGTTGTTAATAGTAGACTGTTACTAAAATTTAAGTTTTTCTAATTCAAAAATCTTTTTACAATATAGGAGTGATACACACACTAACTGTTTATCAAAACGCTTACATCGATTCGGAAAAGGATGTCTCTTAAAAGGATTCTCGGTGGTTTATATCTCGGTGACAATACATCAATAAGATTTCCAGAATTATGACGTCACAACGTTACCATGGGTTACACTGTTCACATTCATTCGTGTCTACATTAGCTAAACTATATCGCAACATTTCATAACTTTTGTTCAGTTGTACAACATTGTTATATTTAATGAAAATGGATGTAAATTTCGGTGATTATATCAGATAGGTTCATCCGCACTATTAGAAGTTATGTTTAAATAGATACAATACGACCGATTCGAGTAATTGAAATGTTGCGGTCCCCGTCGGGGTCAAACAGAACCTCATGAATTCAATTAAACGACCCTTATACGTCTAACATATTCATAAACTTCGCGAAAGGCGGGTTATGATATTTGGAAAGTTAAGTTTGCTTAATGCTAGAGTGACAAATCGGTTTTAAAATTGGGCAATAATTACAAAATGACGTTACTGTTGTAAAGTAATTAAATTTTTAGACAATGTAATGGAGCTATACTAATAACACTCTAAATGCAATCTAAAGCACACCAAAGCACCCATACCACTAAGCTACGCTGGCAGTCAAGACTCATTTTGTGCATTTTTATCATATTCCATAAACATTTTCTAAAAGTTAAAGTAATTTTTTTAAATAGAAGCATTTTTTTTTCGTAATACTTTTATATTATTGGCGCTTTACCTACGACCAGTTGGGAAATGGAAGCATCTCACCTGAGAAGAACTGGCCCTAAAAAGCTCAATGGGATCCTTTTCTTTCCTTTAATAAATTCGTTACGATATTTATATACAGATTAATATATGTTTTAAATAAGCCTTGAGCGAAATTCTTTACCAGGTTATTATTTTAAACAGTCATCGTTATCATTACTGACTCATAGCAATCAGATGACATAATTTAGTTACGTAGTAGCTATAGAAAATAACAAATAAATATATATTTTGCGGCTATTACACATTACTACCTAGTCTCAAACTAAGTATATAATAATACAATATTTTTCTGGAGGAATAACCCAACATCATCTAGTCCCAAACCAAGCAGAGCTTGAACTAAGGACACAAAGATAACTGGCTTTCCTTTTCTGAATATATATCATCAATAGTTATCACACAATATTTTTCCCGTGGTGGGAATCGAACACACACCTGTTGGCGCAACAGTCTGGGTCACTAACTACTGCGCCAAGCGGGTCGTTACAAATACGTTTGTAAAAAAAAACACCAGCACCCACCTAAAGTGTCCATAAGTTAATTTAATTCGTAAAGTTATTCTATTCCTTTTGTTATGACTCGACCTCTGTGAATATCACATACAATTTAACATGTAAATTAGTGTTCCGTGCGTATACATTACGTTAATTAATTAAATAAGGACTTCACTCCTTTACGGTCGAAAAAATTTAAATTAAAAAGCTAATTGTCAAATAAAAATTGTAATGTACAATGCCATTAAGTAAGCATTTAAAAACCCTTAACGTTTGTTAATGAATTTGGGCAGCAGGTGTTTCATTCAATGTTATATCTAAATTGTTTATGCGCTGTTGATACTTAATGAGTGATAATATAGATGTTAAGTAACGCCAATGAAAATATTAACTTATAGTTAATGTGATGCTGTATTAATTAGTGGGTTCGAATCCTACGGGGACTCAACAAATTTTCATTATTGTTTCCTAGCTGGTTAGGGCAATTTGGGCCATCACCCAATTGTCTGAAAAGTAAGATGATCCATGCGTCGGAAGGGCATGTATAAAGTCGGTCCACCCACGCGTCCATCCAATGCGGGTTGCATTGGACAAGCACAGTGGAAACGGTCCGAAAACCCCCTAATGGAGGAGGCGTGCATTAGGGGAGATGTCCAGCAGTGGACTAACACAGGCTTATAATGACGATGTTTTAATCACGGTTGCTTTTGATCAGTTTCGTTGCTAGCCAAATACAGCGATTACTGCTGTATTCCAGTTTAAAGGGTATTTGGTTAAGGTAGGAGCAAAATCTGCAAAGGCTTAGTCTGATATTCGTATTCGCTGAGCGGACCAACAACTGAACGTACTGTTCGTTTTGTCATTGCATTCTTTTATAATAATTTGATGCTTTTCTAATCAAAATAAAAACTTAAAACTTAAGAAAATTGTCCATATAGTTATAACATATGATCACAGCTTTAGCAAAGGAAATGAATACTTTATTACAGTCATTAATTTACATAGCCTTATATAATGTGTTGCTGTAAAGAAGCTTCAAATAAGCACGTTAAAAGTCGGGTAACTTTGCAAAAAATGCCGTCATAATAAGCTATTTTTAGAAGAATAGGCAAACTTTTGAAATTAAAGTAAGTTAGTGTAATCAATGTTAAAATAATTGTAAAACTGTTTATTCTAAACTTTTTATGATATACACTACTTGAAGTGTGTTATGTGTATGTTAGCGAAGACTGTAAGAAAAACATTGATAATACTCAGTGACAATGAATATATATCTGTGCTTGTTGCTTTATAAACATTTTGACATATTACGATACCTACAGCTAAGTACAAAGTTATCTCTTTAAGTAACACTATTAACATCATTAAAAATTAACTAATAAATTAGTTACTTAAGGTTACTGGTAACATTATAAATAGTTAGTAAATATGCTACGTGTTCACTATTGCTATAGCGCAAAATACTCAGACGGCACTCTACACAACTTTTATTCAGCAGCTGTCTCCGTTGAAATGCCACTAATTGTAATAGCCCCCGGATAAAGGCGATTTGAGTTCGCTTTTTCGGAACGGAGGAAATGAGCGAGGAGGGGCGAAACGATTAGCAATATTCACGGGATTGTCCTTAGCATTTTTGCGAAATAGCATCTTATTATAATAATAAGGTTGTCAGGAGAAATGTGAAATGGGAAATCCGTCTCGGCGAAATAGTTGATAACTTATATAACTCACATATAGTATACTTTTAATTGTATAGACTGTTTATATTTTATTTTGTGTTTAATTTTACTGCTATAACATACCCTTAAATAACCTTAAGGCCACTGACACTAATCACTTTTTTAAGTTGTCAATTAATCATCTGTAGATGGTTTTGGCTAATAGTATATTAATTCACCCAGAAACATCACTGAAAGATAACATATACATTATAATATTTTTGTTTGCATCAAGAACAGTGTTAATTCACGAGAAGGTTATTCCGTATTAAACCACGTAGGCCACCAGAAGACTTGGAGTAATCACTCAAAATGCAGCTCTGCAGGCACGGACGCAAAGATGACATCTCTATTGTAATGATCGGGATGCTGTGGGAGATTCACTTACACATTATTAAAATACACAAATCAATACATTTAAAGAGGGCATTACTGCTAAAAGGAGGCCTTCCCTGACTTGATACTGGTAATTAAGGGAATAACAGTCAAGCACTAAAATGTACATATTTTTTCATTAAAATGAAATTATCTTCGACGTGCAATTCAGTCTCGGTTGCCGTATTCGATTCATCGCTAAAATTATTTAAAGTGAATTTTTTGAACATTGTATTTAGAATAATTGATCTCATTATGATAGGATGAGAATAGCCGAAGATCGAAAGCATTGCCGTGCATTATGAGGCCTATGTCCAGCAGTGGACTGACACAGGCTGATGGAGTAATGTGATATTATGAATGTCATTAATATTTAAATACTTTTGGATTCTATCTTCACAACTGCCTGCGTAGCCTTGTGGTAAAGGCATGTAATTTAAAGTGTGACTCAACAAATTTTCATTGTTGTTTCTTATTAGGTTAGGGCAATATAGGCCGAGGCCCAATTGTCTGAAAAGAAAGATGATTCACGTGTCGGATGAGCATGTGAAAAGTCGGTCCAAACCGGTACAAACCCGCATTGGACCAGCGTCAAAAACCCCCTAATAGAGAAGGCGTGGAGTAGGGGAGGCCTATGACCAGCAGTGTACTAATACAGGCTGGTGATGATGATGATGATCTACACAACTAAACACTAGTACAGTAATAAATTTATGTGATAAAAATATATATTATCACACTAATGGCGCCAAACGCAAACGTTTTCTTATTGGTTGATCGCGGCTATGTTTTACACCACGCGACGTTGCACCAATAATAGAGCCTAACGTTTTGACACTCGATTACTTTGCCTATGTTTACACGAATTCTACCTCTCGGTCATCACTATTTCTCATCTCACTTTACTTTTCATATTTAAGTTTAATTAAGATTTTAATGTAAACTTTTATTTCAGATTTTTGGAACAGATTTTCCTACGGTGATAAGAAAAGCGTATGTTACCCTTGGTGAATATAGCTACTTAATGGTGAATGACTTTTTTTATATTAGCCCAGTAGTTTTTGAGTTTACTTATTACGAACATACACACAAAAATAAAAATCTTTGCTTTTTATTACACTGTTGTAGACGTTCGCTGTACAGAGAAACACGTATATACGTAATATACGTTTTTCTCTGTACAGCGAATGCTACTCACAATTTGCAGGATTTTGCGAAAGTTATCGTTCCTTCGGCACAAACAGCGCTTGAAATATAAATGTCCTTTTGCAATATTAAGTACTCGGAGCAGTGAGCCGTGGAAGCACCACTTGAGACGTGTTAAACGGTTCTTCCGAACGGATGCGTCGACTGATTGCTCCACATAGCTTCGCGCTACATCCCCACCTCTTAAATATGTAATCTGTACGTATATGTATATATTCTTGAATAATAATGATTGATAAATAGTTCAATTATTTAAGAGGTGATGTTGGTTTGCGTTTTATAAATGTGGGGTCGTAGGTCGATGTCTGCAAGGAGTCAATAAAATGTCGATGCTGTTTCTTAGTAGGTTACGGCAATGTAGGATAGTTATCCGAATGCCGGTTAGCCAATGGGACTGGGGATGGGCATGTAAAAAGTCGGTTTACTCAGCAACCCGCATTGGACCAGCGTAGTGGGATACGGTTCAAATACATCCTAATGAAGAAGGCGTGTACTAGGGGAGGCCTATGTCCAGCATTGGACTAACACGGGCTAATGATGATAACGACATGTGAGACCAATGCGGCCATAGCCTAGTGGTTGGGTTGACGTTTTATAAATGTGAGGTCATGATTTTTAATCTTGCGGGGCTCGACATGTTATCTTTACTGTTTATTAATTAGGGTAATGCGGCCTGTTCAAGCATTGCTTGTAAACCCGATTTCTTGTAAAGTAATACAGGGTGGCCCATAAGTCCTTTGAAAAGTAAAATTTGAATGAAACGAACGGGGCGTGCGTGAGCGGTGCAGGGGAAGTGGCGGGAGTAACTTCGGTTTTTGGAAATTTAGTCGCGATGGAGCGTTTACTGGAGCGGACCGTGCGTTTTGTGTGCGCGAGTTTTATAAAACGACAATTCGGCAACCGTTTACACAAGGTTTACACAACTTTGACGACACTCCAACTCTTCAAACGATTAAGAACTGGGTTGCTAAGTTCGAGGAGACCGGTTCGACGTTAGATAAACCCGGTTGGGTCGCCCAAGGACGTCACGTGCGGAACAAAACATAGACACAGTGACACAGTCTTTTCGCGAAAATCCGACACAGTCAACTCGTAAAGCGCACCAGAGCATTAAACGTATCCAGGACATCGTTACAACGGATTTTGAAGAAAGATTTACATATCACCCTTCAAAATTTCAGTTGGTTCAAGAATTAAAGGAAACTGACGGTAGTCAAAGACAAAATTATGCGAATGAAATGTTGAATCGTTTACTTCCTTTAATAACATAATGTTCTCTGACGAGGCCATTTCCATCTTAACGGGCATGTAAGTAATCAAAATTGCCGCTATTGGAGCCCCATCAATCCAAAACTTAAGCATCAGAAGCCCTTACATAGTCCGAAAGTGACTGTTTGAGCCGCTGTGTCAGCCACGTTACCCTAAGGCCTTACTTCTTTGAGGATGGCAGAGGTCGCGCAGTTACTGTTACGTCGGAGCGATATGTGGCTATGATCGAAGAGTTTTCATACCAGGATTGCAAAACTTTTCAGGCTTTAATGCCAGGACGTGGTTACTTCTCACACCTCTAACACTGCTATTCCGTTATCCGTCAACTTTTTCCTGGCAAAGTGATCTCTAAGAGAGGGTCATTTCCTGGCCTCAACTAGTCCAGATCTGACCCCGATGCATTATTTTTGTGGAGCTACCTTAAGGCTAAAGTATACGATACAAACCCGCGGTCAATTGAGGCCCTAAAAGAAAACATCCGCAGGGAAATGACAAGCATTTCAGCAGTGACGTGCCGCGCAGTCATCGACAATCAAACGGATTACATTTAGAAGATGGTATTTTTAAAAAATAATTCCCGTTTTTTAAGCTTTTTTTGTAAATAAAAATTTAATTCATAATGTAATTAGTTTTATTTTAATATTTTTTTTTCATATCAAAGGACTTATGGGCCAGCCTGTATTTATTTATTTAAATAGGACACCAGCAGTACACACATTCAACATTAGAAAACAACATTAAAGTGTTATTAAATTCTGATGCATGTACCATATTAGGTGACACAGCATTGATACAGTTTCATCATTTACAAATCGTGCGTTTACAAAATAATATAGCTAGAATAAAATTGAACAATAAGTAATTTATTACCGGCTCTAGGTATTTACAGGAGACCGTCTGGGTGGGTACCACCGCGGTGCCTATTTTTGCTGCGAAGCAGTAGTGTGAAAACAGTACTGTGTTCCGGTTTGAAGGGCACCGTAGCCAGCGTGTTTACTGGGTAAATGAGACTTAACATCCTATGTCTCACGGTAGGCAGCGCGTTGGCGATTCCACTGGTATTGCTAATGTCTATGGGCGTCGGTGATCAGTTCTTGCGGGCGTATGCCATAAAAAAATTTAGGAAAGAAAAGGTATACACAAATAGAGTGACTGAGGTATTACGTTGTTTTCCAAATAATCATCAAAGTAGTTATATATAATGTTCTTAATTTTTTTCAAACTACGGTGGAAGATGTCTATATGTGGTAGTTTATTACAGACGGAATAATATAAGTTGCACATGCGAGGAATGGGGGCGTATAGGCCTTAATTTGTTTTGTGTCGGCTGTGGAAAAGTTTTGTCAGGGATGTCTGGGAAGATTATATGGAACATTTAGTGAAAAGTTTCCTAACATCTCTCAACAATTTTATGACCATTTATAATTTTGGCATTAACAGGAGATCGTGAATTAATCTGTTCTTTAGCGAAGGAATCTTAAAATATGTGAGTCGATGATTGTATGGGCACCTGTGGGATATTCCAGGAAAAATATATGCGATATGCCTCGTGAAGGCTCTCTGAATACGCTCAATTCTTTGAGAGTAAATTGCATACAATGGTTTCCATACCGAACTAGCATATTCTAGCTGGCTTCGCACTAATCCTATATCGTATATCCAGTTTATTAATATGACTCTTGATTGATTCTAAGGTTATAAAAAAGTCACCAATTTTATCTATTGAATATCCATCGATACGTTGTGATAAGGACGTTGTGATTTTTGGTGTAAAAATAGATGAAAATTGTTTGGCAAAAAGGTTGGCGATGTCTAAACCTTTATCAGCTATGGTCGTTCCTCTCGACATTTGTGCTGGAATACGAGACTCCCCTTTTTTGTCTTTAATAAAATGTCAAAAGGATCGCGGATTTGATAAAATGTTAGCTTGTATTTGGGCAAGATACTTTCTATAGCATTCATTACAGAGATTTTGGATCCAACTTACTGATAATTTCTAGCGGTAAACAAACATTACAATTTGGCATAGTACTAAAAACAAATCTAAATCTCTACTGTCGCAATTGTGAAGATTATTAAATTGATAAAGATATTTCATACCCATAAAATCAACCAGAGCACTTTCTAATGGACCAGAATGATTATTTGGTTTCTTAGATTTACAGTTTGTTTTGTCATACCATGATATATTAAAATCTCCAGCAATTATTACTTCATCGACATGGTTTAAGACATTGCCAGCATCCTCCAAAAATTTAGTTAAATTATTTAAACTTACTGGAGGAACGAGATAAACCGCACATAAGGCAATTTTTTTTATGACGTTGTTAACTTTCATATTTAAAGTGACGCATAGATCCTCACAATCAGTTTCCCAGCTTCTAACAAGAACAGATGGTATATCGTAGCTGATTCCTATCATTACGCCACCGCCGTCGGTTTTACGACTAGCCGTCGAACGGCGATCTCTGCGATACACGGCATATCGGTCATCAATACACTCTCTGCTATTTATCCCTGTGTTAAGCCAGGTTTCAGTAAAAACTAAAATTTTGTAATTTGACAATAAAATGTTACTATACACGTCTGTAATTTTAGTTCGTATGCCTGTTACATTTTGGTAGTATAAATTCATGTTTAGTAATTAATACGTTAGTCGTGACAAAATTTTTCTTTAATAAGTTTTAATATTGTTTAAACTATCAATATCACGAATCGCACCCACAGGTATTTGAATCCTAATTCACGTTTCTTCTTCCTAGCTGCAGCATGGAGCGACTTGTTGGAAGGAGACAGATACTCGGTGATAAATACAGGAGCTGCTTATCCATCAAATCCAAGTTGTGAAGTGCTGAGTTTGTTTGTAGAATTTTTCTTGATAAAAATAGCAACAGCAGCTAGCAGGGCGTCGCGCTGCCTCACATTGCCTGAATTTTGACTCGATCAGATCCAGGGTTCAACTTAGCTACTCTTGTAATATTTATAATATCTCCACTTGACAGCAAATGGTTTACAGACGCTGCTAATTGACAAATAATATTAATCAAATTTTCAGACTTGCGTTCTGGGATCACATTTATTTCCACGTTGCTCTCACGTAGATTTTATTCTGCTATTCCAATCCTATTTGAAATATCATTAATCGAGCTTTGTAGCTTAACATTTTCCGTTTGAAGATTCTTAATTATTTCTATCTTCTCCTCTATTTGATTTTTTAGGCTTTCGTAACTATCATTAAAATATTGTAGGGAGTCATTAAAAGTAGAAATTTGCTGTTTCATTCCTGACAGCTCTTTGGTAATCAGGTTCTTAATAGTCGACCTCAGCATTTCGTTGATTTCTTCTTTCAAGATGTCTCGTAAACGTTCTTTCGTTATTTGTGCACCAAGCTCGCGTGTTGCGTCAGCTAAGGGTGTTATTTGTAGTTTCTTTATACCAGTTTCTTCTTGTGTGACGGAGGGTTGAGACGATTTTGTGCTGCGTGATCTAGCACGCAAAGTTACGCTTTCGAATTGTGACATCTCTGTAGACGCTGAACCGTCCTGAAACAGGCATGTGACTATTATCAATGAGCCTTGGTTTTTTACATAGTGGTGCAGGACATGTCCATTTTGATTTAGATTCCCTTGTTAAAGTGCAAAATTTGTCATCGCTTATGTTAACGCATCCTATGTGGTATTTTTCTTTACAACGATTACATTGCATTACAGCGGCATTTCTCCCTAAAACATTACTACAGCCGGCGCAGCACTTTGTAGGAGACATTATGTTTTGTAAACAATATGTGGGTACAAAACGCTCTGCAAAAATGTATTGCAATGACTACTTTTAAGCACTGCTTATGCGTTACGTACAAAACCTTGCGAGAAGAAGGTCTTAAGCGCCATGCAAGGAAGGGCGCTTACGCGTTTTATCGAGTCAATTTACCTGCATACGTTAACACTTCACAGTTTGAGACAATAACTTAGTATATTTTAACAATTGTATGTTTTTATACACTGTACACTGTTACACCAGTTCCACCAGTACCTAAACTAATGTCTGCAAGATATTTAATCACTTTGCGCAAAATTATACCAAAAAAAACTTTTTCAGAGGCATAACAATCTATTTTTAAAAGTCGGTCCGCGCCCTGTACCCTATAATATCTCCTGAGTTAGCTGATCTCTCGATATAGATCGACCGCCGAAGTCGAAATCGACTTTGAAGACATTTATACATGTAAGAATTAAATTTAAACCACAACAACAACACACTTGACTTTAGTTAAATAAAACCGGTTGTTACCCAATTTTTTTCGAAATTAAAGAAATAAATTCAATTTTATTCAACATATTATCATAGTTTATTATTATTGCGCTGCAAAGATTTCTATCTATACGTTTTAAATGACAGTATAATTATGACATTGTAAAAAATTAATTCAGCATTTAACTTATATATGATTTAAACTAAACAAACTAAATTATAATAAAATTTAAGGAAACACGCAACTATTGGTTAAATATTGACTTAGGATAAATGATAAAGGATAACGTAACTAGGCATACCTGTTGAAATTTTGCAAATCTGTTGATTTGGACCTAAATAATTATCACAATAATTATTAATAACATCTAATAGTTATATCATAGACCTATTTTACATTAGCCTAGGATTTTAATGTTTTGTGTCTTGTACGAACTGATAATCTTATATCCAAAATAGCCTACTATACATATTGCACTCTATGTATATGAAAAGTTAAGATATCCTCAGTCTACCACATATACAGTTCATCTAAATGACAAATGTACAAATGTACATAAATGACGCTAGACGAATAGTCAAATTCTTATCTGTTTATACAACATAGAAATTATTTTGAAGAACACGCTAACACCGGTTCTAAATACGACGCAGACCTAATAAGAATCGGCGAAAGGGACTTAGCTAGTTATTTTTTGGTGTCAGTGTTTAAAATTATATAAGTATACATTTAGAAATTTAAAACAGATCCTGGAGCGAACATGCCATTTCGGGCTGTGTTATCATTTAAAAAACTATTAATACTCTAATAACCTTTGACACATAAACGTTTTTTAACGACTTTTTCTTTTAATTTATTATAAGTTAATCCATGAATAGTTACTGGTTCGTACTACTTAGTTTGTTTATATCTATTCCGAGTCTATTTTGCCTTACTAAAAGTAAGAAGATTAAGAAAAAGAAAACGAATAAAAAGTCCAGCCATCTCACGCTTACAATGCCTCTTCCAGTAAGCACTTATCGCAAATCGGACCTTACAAAAACAAGTAAAGATTTACTCAACAGAAAGTAACAAGATCAAGTTTACTAAAAATCCAAGGAACACGACAATGCTTTATTAAATTTGAGGACGCTTTGGAAAATTGGAGGTTGTTTGGAAGAAAATTTTACGAGTACCCTCCATTAGCTTCTTTTTATTTGCACGATAAACGTTGAAACATTACAAAAGTCGTGTTGATGTTGCCTTAAAATACTTATAATAGCTAAGTGATCATTTGCACATTTCCTTTTTCTAGCAATGTGATTAAGCATTACAACTTACACACAACAACCTGTAGTAATACGCAGTTCAAAATTTTGCTCAGTTTAAATAATAATACATACCTTACTGGTTACATCCACTGGCGGTAGGTCCTCTTTTTACAGGGGACCGTCTGGATTGGTACCGCGGTGTCTATTTCTTCCGCAAAGCAGTAGTGTAAAAACTTCTGTGTTCTGGTTTGAAGGGCACCGTAGTCAGCGTATTTACTGAGTTAATGAGACTTGACACCCTATCTCTCAGGGTAGGCAGCGCGTGGGCGATACCACTAGTATTGCCGATGTCTATGGGCGTCGGTATCCACTTCTTATCAAGTGGCCGACTGCTCATCTGCCTGTGTAGGCAACAAAAAAAATACATGTCTTAATCATAATGAGTAAACGCCTGCGTATTGGTAAGAATGAATACTGCAAAGTAAACAAAATGGAACACAAATTTTATTGAAAAAAGATGTTTAACGGGGAAACAAAACGTTATATTCAGTTTTAAGGATGGCGAGTGGACTTGTGGCGTTTTGCATCGCAATTTTATAAAAAGAGCGTACAGCATATTGTCTTGTGAAATACTGTTCTCCCAATCGCTTCATTAAATAAAATAATAATTAAGTCAAGGAGCACACCGCGCAACCGTTAACAAATTAAATTGATTAAAAGCAAACAGAGCTGTTCTATTATGTTTTTCAAAATCAACAATTCTAATAACAAACTTTTTAGTGTAATTAATTAATCTAATTAAAATCAAAATACAGATCTGTTCGAAGCCTGCTTTAGCAAGCTATACAATCGTATTATTCTGTTATAGAATTTGCCAACATTAAAAGCGCTGCGCACAAAAGGAACGACAAACAGAACCTAAAAGTTAACCCACATCGAGTACACCCCTGTCACCTACACAACCCTTGCGAGCTCAGTCGCTGTAATGAAAGCAATTATAAGTATAATGCCTACGTTCCAAGGAACGGTTTTATAACGCCTTTCTGCTATGTTCAATGTTATTGTTTTATTTAATAGTAAAAGTAAAAAAGTATATTTAAGAATGAAAAGGAATTATTTTACAGTGTATTAGAGAATAGGCTAGAAAGATACTTATATATTTAAAACAGTATAGTTTAAACTGAAAGAGGACTTTTTATCGAAGTGACGACTAGCAGAACAGTCAGCTAAATAAACAGCCAGACATCCTGCTTATAAGAAATGCAGAAATGTTTCATCATCATCATCGACCTGTGTCGGTCCATTGCTTGACATAGGCCTCTAGTAATGAACGTCCCAGCTTTTGATTTTCGGCTAGTCTTATCGAGCCAATATCAGCCATTTTGCGAATTTTACTATGTTTGCCGAGCCTCAGTCTCCATTCCCGAACTTTCCGACTGCAGCGGTCGAAATAGATTACAAAACTATGTTTCTCCTTGATCTAAACAAAGTTCAGCGCCAAAAAAACCTGAACACTGTGGTTATTTTCCTATGTACGCCTTTTAAATAAACCAATTTTATTCGTTGCGTATTAATACATCATGAATGTCCAGATTCAAATATCTTTATTCTACATAGAAGTGTAACACTTAGTACAACAACGCTTCCACATCCATAAATATGTCGCTGTACATCATTGGTTTCTATTATTGTGATTTTATTTCACCACAATTAACACAATTTATAAAAATAATAATAATTTGTATTATGGCACTTAATCAATATTTATAATGTTAAATGATCAGGCAATCAACATTATATTTTATGTGTGACTCGTACATTTACACCGGTTATAAATTCGTAGGAAAAGGAAAATCTCTCTGACCGTATTCAAGTTTGTTTTAATCCAAGTACGGAAGCCGTTGGCGTGCACCAGTAAATTAACGTTTATCGAATTCTCTGCGCTGAAAATCCCACGTTTTATATTTCCTCGTAAGCGGCAAGCGTTTTTAATTTCTTCTTTAACGGGTCACAATCCTTGATGCACGATATTAATTATCAAAGTACCTACTGCTTATTTTGTACGCATTGATTACTTATAGATTGGAAATATTCTTTGAATTAATGAAATATTTTTAGTCGTAAAAAAACATATGTTAAACATTACGCTTTAATTACAAATGTCGTCGTTAAAATCCTATATTTCACTCTATTTCAACACCATAACGTAATGAAATGAGTTGTATTAAGATTTACTTGTATTTAAATAAATTATATCTTTTAAAAATGCAAATTGAAAAGAAGAGACAAAATTTTTCCTAGCAATTTAAAGTCTTAAATCGTACCTTTATTATGAAAAATTAGTTAATAAAATACTACTCTGCTAAACTGCTAAACTGCCTCCGCGGCCTAGTGGTATGGGCGTGTGCTTTAAAAACCGGGGGCCGTGGGTTCGAATCCTGCGGGTACTCAACTAATTTTTATTGATCCGTGCGTCGGATGGGCATGTAAAAAGTCGGTCGACCCACCAACCCGCATTGGACCAGCGTGGTGATATACGGTCCTAAACCCCCTAATGGATAGGGATGTATTAGGGGAGGTCTATGTCTAATGTGGACAAAAACTAAAAAAACGATATAAATGCTGAAAAAGTGATCCCGGGAACGTATCCCACTACTTCAAATCTAAAACATTTATAAAAAATTATAATTGCTTATTGTAATATTTTCGACATTATATAAGGGATGATTGTTTAATTACAATAATGAATAATTATTACAAAAAAAAAATCACCCACTAACACGCATTGGACTAGCGTGGTGAGATACGGTCTAAAACAGCCCTATTGGAGAAGACGTGCGTTATGGGAGGCTTCAGTCCAGCAGTGGACAAAAACGGACTGATGATGATGAATGCAGAAATAGAATGTCTGAATTATAAACTTCGCCATCACTTAAAGATAAGTCAAAACCTCCGAATCTTTCTACTTAATCTTAACACATCAGTGAGAACTTAATAACGTTTGGTGTAATAAAAGCTTTGCCATTTAATACTTAATTATTTTTTTGTATTGCTAATGAGACAAATTGGCAAACGCGCGAGTATAAAGAGAAATTTGAAAAGTTCGGTCCATAAAAAGCCAACGTAATGGCTTTTCTAATTTGATTTAGAGGCACGTCACATTAGCAGGTAATGTATTTACTTGGGTCCCTGAGTCCGCCAATTCGTTGTCGATTAGGGGGCTGTGTGGCTATATTAAAGCTCACCCTCTTTGCTTAAATACTGTAAGATATGTCCAGCTTATAAAATACAATTAACACAATGTACAAAACCGCATCTGCATGATATAAATAAGTTAATGTAACAGTGTTCTTTATTATAATATAAAATCAACGTTTTGCGTGATGCACACAGCTAGTTTCTATTTATTAAAGTACATGATTACCTTAATTGATTAACTCTGCCCGAAAAAATTAAATAAAATCACACACCAATAGTAATAATAATATATATTTACCAAATGTGTATAGTTAAAAGTTCTCTTATGTAGACCGCTTGTATGTTACGTAAAATACATTTCTTCTTTCTCCTATCCATTGTCCCAAGTTATCAGAAACTTTCTACTACTTGAGACGTACCTAAATAATACATTTATGCAAAGCGATTGGCATCTAATCTTTACAATGAAAAGGAAACATATATGACTTCATTCAATGAATGAATTAATTATAAGCTATTAATTTAAAGGCTTTGGCGTCTCTTAATAACTGCAAAAGATAGTCTCGGCAATCATGACGATGAATCACATGCCCATCCAATGCATCGTCTTTTATTTTAGACAACCGCGTGATCAGCACTCAGCAACGAAGGTCATTTATTATATACGCAAATTTACAGAAGTACAGTAACGTCTTTGAAATAAATACAAGAGTCATTTGAACTGAATCTCATAGACAAAGCATCAATATAATAGAAAAAAAACATTATAAATGCTGAAACTGAACTAAATGTTATACGGACAGGAAAATTATGATCATCCAGTGGAAGTTTAGGACACGGGAATGATATTCAAAAGCTTAAATATAATGGACCTCTCACGAGCAGAAAGCGCTAACTCGCTCACAGATTCAAGAACCATTTCACAACCGCCTTGAGGGTGCACCTGTAGAATAAATGAGTTTTGTAACAACGAACAGGTCGCGGTATCAACAGGTGTTGCCTCCGCAAAAACTTACATTCGAAACAACATTGTAAATATACACGACTTCGAATTAATTGCGCTATTAAAACGTGAACGTCTTGGATTTACGGTATTGCTAACAAACGTTACATACCGTAGAATTGTAACAAGAAAAAATTCTAGTGCGTTATTTTTTGGTGCATACAAAGGTGATGCTAAGGTTATATTTTCATGACATCAATTCGCAATCCATATTAACGTTTTAAATACAAAAGCTACTCTGTCCATCTTTGCCGTCTAAACCCCTAAACTGATTTTGTTAAAATTTGGTACATGAGTAAAATATATTTAAACAAAATACAAAAGCTATTTATTATTTAAAAAAAACTGTTGAAAGTTCTTACGAAAATTAAAATGAATTCTTATTGTTGAAGAAAAATTATGCAACTACAACTAAAAGATATTAAATACACTATAATTATACGTGTACATTATATTCGAATACACATCGCCATTCATCGCGGATGAAGTCGAGGATATCAACTAGCATTAGACACTTTGAAAAAATATTAATTCGTAGTTCAAAATATTGAAATAATTAATTAAAGACGTAACGTCTAGTAATTTTTTCAATGAAAGCTTAAAGCAGCTAAGAAAACATGATGACTGACAATAATTGTGGCTCTTTAAATAATTAAAACAGTAAACCAGTAGGTCTGAGTTGTAAGTAGGCTCAAAAGACTAAACTAGTATATTACTCCTGCATTCCCCAGGGTTTTGCGAACCCTTGTCTTGTATCCTGACACTCAAATTAAAATTTGATATCGTTAATGTCATTGGACTTTTAGGCAGTGAGCCTATGATAAGGATGGCTGTAATAGGTATATTTAATAAAAAAACTTAAATGAACATGCCATGCGTTGTTCTGCCATCGGTTACGAAGCTGCACTAGTATTCTAAAAAGTTTCGGATACTGGTAGTTACTACGAAAAACATTTTTTAATGTTTGATTTCGATTCTTGTCCGTAAATTTTTTCGTAATTATGAGTACGTCACATATTTTTATTATAATATTATCCCATAAAGTAATTTGGACACTTGAATATATTATTTTTAATTAAATATCTAACAAAAACACTTTACTAATTCTACGAACCAGCTACATTTTACACAAGTTACTCTTAACTCAGATAATCCTATATGCTCAAGAAATACTTCGCCAAACCAAAAACATTGCTATTTTTTAAATATTCGCAGTCCGATATCCGAATGACACCCGTTACTAATTATTAAATAAAATTACTTTACGGATTTTATCGCGTTTATTTTACATATTTTTAATTCCGACGCTTCAAAAACTTTACAGCGGCCGTGGTCACGGGGTAGACTGAGATGTCATGTGTCTTGTTGCCAGTGCTGAAGGGTTCCTCAGATCTTAATTGCAATTAATCATTTTAAGTCTGTACTCCAACCTATGCAAAATGAACTGGTTTTATCATTACAGCCAGCAGTGGTGTTATGCTTGGGTTTAAATTTTAATTTATTAATTTTAGGGTCCCAGAGGTGGTAGAACCCAACCATCTTCTCTATTGAAATTTGGTTGTTTTCTTATCTCAATAGCCTCACGGTTCATCCTTGGTAGGAATTGGTGTTCTTTAGCGAGGTTTTGTGGTCGACCAAATCTGATGTAATGGTTTGGGTGATTTAAAGTATGGTCACACACTGCCGACTTGTTGGGTCTTTTATGTTTAATGTCAGCTATATGTTCCTTTACGCGGGTTCTTATTGCTCGCTTTATTTGTCCAATATAAGAGAGGCCGCAGTCACAATCTAGCTTGTACACTCCTGGATCTTGTAGAGAAATATTGTATTGGACAGGTGGTAGGATTTGACCAATCTTCTTCAGCGGCTTGAAATAAGTTTTGTGTGACGCCTCTCACAAAAGGTAGAACAGCAGGTACACTCGCTTGTACTCTGGCTGCCTTCACTCGGTCGCTGCGACGCTGCCGTGGCGCTGCAAGCTAGTTGTCTCGCAGTACTTGCTTAACATGGCTTAGCTCAGCCACCAGTTGTGCACCATCATAGATCCCTCGTGCTCTCTGAAATAAAGATTTGCCCACGGTGTCTATATATCCGTTTAAATATTTATTTGTATGGGTTGGTTTCCTATAATTTCCTAAAGAGACGATAAAGAAGAATTTGTGTGCTTAATAATTTTAAAAGTTTATTGTCATACTATTCGACGGAGTGTTTTTAACTTCTTATAGATACTTGATGATATTGTATTAACCTAATCTATCTATCGTTACATAATAAAACATTTTGTCAAAAACCTGCTTTCAATCTAGTAAGGTCACATTAAAAATTGTCATGGCATATTTCACCAAACAAGTGAAAAATTAAGAGCCAACTTTGAGAGGCTAGCAGGCTATAATTATCTTTACAGGCCCGAAGGGACAATTGACCTCTAAACGTTGTAATTAGAATCCACCTACGCAGTTGATAAAATCGAGTGAATACTTTCGGACAATATTTGCAATTACTGCCTTTTGTAGCGTTATACGTACCATTTTGTATTATTTTTATTTAATATCATTTTGTCTTAACTTTCTTTACTTCAACTTGAAGAAAATATTTGATTTACGAATAAAGCAATATTATTATGCAATGCAAATAGTTTAAGATACTGAATTTTAGTAGGTTACAACGACAATGATAGAGCATTCTGACAACCTTGGTATAGTGGTGATCCTGACTGTAACTTCAGTGGGTGTGGGTTCGATTCCCATCACGGGAAAAATATTGTGTGTTGTACATAGTGTTTTTCTCGCGTCTGGGTGTTTATATCGATATTATGCATTTATTTACAAAAGAAAAACAAGTCTATATATGTGTGTACCAGTTATCTAGTTCCCATAGTACAAACTTTGCTTGGTTTGAGATTAGATAATGTTGTGGTAGTCGTTCTGAAATATAAAATATTATATTCTTTTTATTCTATTAAAATATTATTATTCATACGACTTCATTGATTATATTGTAAACTATTATATAACTTTACAGCAGCAAGCTAGGCCTAAGGTACTATGCTAACAACCAGTTAATCAATCCCAAGTAGTGCTCAGTACCTGTAGTAACCTGGCTAGCCTGAAAAGTGGCGTGGGATTGAGCTATCAGCACTTGGTGGGTAAAGAGATTGCTTTTACACGCTAGGAGAGTATAATATAATGGATTTTCAAATAACCCGACCTTTCTCCAACGATAGGTAATTTTATTAATGCTGTAGGTATGGGTTGTCAAATGCTTCTCTAGTAAAATAATTGAGTAAAATATATTAAACATCAGAATAAATTTCTTTTTCGGATTTTATTTATGAATTACATTATATTATATCGTATGATTAAAACAAAATTAAAACAGCTTTTTTATTTCTTATTGAATTTTTAAGTCAATAATGAACATCGGATCACAAATATCTGTAAAATTTGTTCATAGATTAAAAAAATCTGTTTTAGTCGGAAAGTTCGCTTGTCATGTGAAGACATCTTAACCTTATGGAAAACTTGATTTTAGTCATCATTGTCATTATCACTATCAGCTTGTATTAGTCCGCTGCTGGAAATATGCCACCCCTAATGCACGCCATCACTTCCAATCTAAGATAGTCTCATCCAGCCCACACCGGCAAATCTATAGTGATCTTTTAGAGAAACTACGAGCATAGCCTTTCCATAGCTCGCTGAGCGACTTCAAACTTGTGGACCAGTGGAACTGTAAGTGTCCAAGCCTCACAATCTTAAGTCATTACAGGTAGGACGCACTGAGTGAAGGCTTTCAATTTGAGGGACATTGTGGGGTGGTTGATAAAGTTTAAGTAAAACTGCCCAGCGCAGTAATTCTAATGATAGAAGTGTCATTCTAGAATTACTTCGTAAATTTAGTTAAACAAATGACGGAGGATATCGATATTCAAACTTTTCGAAACCGAATTATGTTGTGTCCATTTTACCGAAATTAGCTCTTTATTGTTTTTTTTTCGTCTACCGGCATAAAAAAGTAAACATCACTTACGTCTGTGTTCCAGTTTAAATTCAGTGTCTGCGTGTTAAGCGCACAAAGTCTTAAGTGTTATATATCCATTTAAAGCTTGTTCGAAAACCTTTATGAAGGTGTAAATACAATCGAAAACCGTCAACGAAACACTGAGTAAGAAGAGTTTATTTTTCTATAAACTGTCAATACAAACATCTTCTTGACTAACCGCAACTCGTGAGCCCACTGTGACGCAACCAGTTCATTTCTGCTAGTAAATTTCTTAAGCGCCTGCGACACCAACATAGCAACTGAACCGCATCTACAGAAGTTGTCATTTTAGTTTTATTTTTTTTTATTCAAGAATCGAATAAATACACCTTATTGTTCTTTATTGATTGCTTCTTACGTCAGACATGAATAAGACTTCCTGTGGAGCATGTAAAATGACTATATCCGAAAGGAGATGCATGACTTGCTTTGGTTGTAAGCAAAAATACGACCTACAATGCGCTAAAATATATCTCCGCAGCGGTTTAAAACACTCAGCACTGAAAGTAAACAATCTTGACGGTAAAAGTAAACTCCCCAAGAAAAACAAACCCAATACAATTTTACGACCACCTCACGGATCGGTAACAAGCAGCGTCAGCGTTAACTTACAAAAAAAATCTGATGCTATCCACGACCAAGGCTTTTTTACGGTGGACAAACTAAAGCAGTTCCTAGAAACTGAGAGGCAAGCAATGAGTTCTTTGATATAGTCCAGTTCCAAAGATCTTAAATCTATTAATGAACAATGTAATAGGTATCAGGAATCAGTAGCATTTATTAGTAGCCAGTATCAGAAGATCTGCGCAAGGAATTAATTGATTTAAAAAAACTGCTTTCGGCTACATCATCTGAAATAAAAATCTTAAGAGATGACAATATAACTCTCAAGGAAAGCCTTACCGCACAGTCAATTAGAATTAAGGCACTCGAGGAAGAAAACCTCAGGCAACAGCAGTGGTCCATATTGCAAAACATTGAAATTACGGGAATCCCCGAAAATAAGACGGAGAATACAACACTACTTGTAATGAAGTTATCAGAACATATCGGCGCACCAATACAACTCAGTGACATAGAATTTGCTCATCGCGTGCAACCACGAAGGGCCGCAAGTGCAGCTACTCCTCGTCCTATTGTGCCCCGCTAAGACAACGCGTAATGAAAGACAAACTCGTAGCAGCTTCTCGCAAACAGGCTTTAGATGCCAGATATGAGAATAGGGACACTGTCCAGTCGAGTTTATATTAACGAACATCTCACTAAAGATAATAAAACGGTGCTAACTGAGTGTAAGAAAAAGGCTAAAGAAGCCAATTATAAGTTTGTTTGGACAAAAAACTGTCGCATTTACGTACGAAGAAGCGAAACGTCACCTCCTATATAGATGAGATCGAAGCTACTGGTGCGGTCAATGGTTCTTTCAAGGCCTATCATTACAAACATTTGTACGATCTGATTGGGATTGTAATAACTTGAGTATATATGGGTAACGATTCCAGCAAAAAGTATAGGATCTCGATATATCATAATTAGTTTTGTCTATATTCCTCCTAATCAAAGTTACCCTGAGAATTAAAATTTAATGCATGTAGTTACGGATATCCGGGATCAAAATCTGATGACTATCTCACATCGTAGGTGACCTTAAATCTTCCTGTACTAGACTGGGAACCCAATATTAAAAGAAAAGAGTGTTTGAGCTCAAAATGCGGCAATTAATCTCATATCCTGTTTCTGATCCAAGGCCTCTCGAATTTAATGCCGTGACAAACCGCAGAAATCATTTGATTTAGTTACGCTAGGGTTTTATTTAAGTGAAAAGTGACCACATCCTAGTTAATGAAGATACGTTTCACCCAGCGCTCTGTATTTTGGCGGTTGACATTTCGATAACTTCCCTTAAATCGTGTCGCGATACAATTAAATTATTCAATCGCGCAGACTTTAGCAGCATAAACAGTGAAATGTTGAACCATGATTGGTCATTTATTTTAGAGGAGACTACTTTAGATGAAGCAGTACGCAAGTTTTATCAAATCCTAAATACTTCGATTAATAATCATGTTCCGACAATATGACGTGGCGGCAGGGACACAAATCCGATTTGGTATAATAAGGATCTTATTAGGCTCATAAAAGAAAAAAACAAATTCCATTCTAATTGGAAGAGGAATAGAAACCCAATTCACTATTTACACTTTTGTGACCTGAGAAACAGTCAAAAGAAACTTCAAAATGAATGCTTCAAATCATACATTGCGTTCAACCCTAAAAAAATTTGTCTTCTCCAATAACGATGTTGTTCAATAGATCTATAAAGGACGATTATTTTCCAAATGCTTGGAAGCAAGCATATGTTGTTCCTTTACACAAAAAAGGACCCTATGATCGAGAATTATAGGCCCATAACCATTCTGAACGAACTAAGCAAATTATTTGAAAGAATTGTGCATAATTATATATACCCAGTAATTGTTCCGTTTTGTACCGAATGAGCAACATAGGTTTGTAATGAAACGTTCTACTTTAACTAATTTAGGCTCTTTTATTGATTACATAACCACTAATATTGATGGCGGATTCCAAGTAGATGCTATTTACACAGATCTAGAGAAAGCATTTGATCTTAAAATCACAACATGCTAATACATAAACTCTATGACCTTGGAATTCGAGGGGATCTTTTACGTTGGTTTAAGTCATATCTTTGGAGAAGATCTCAGGCAGTGGTTATGGGAGGTTATCGTTCAAATTACATTGTAGCGCGATCTGGGGTGCCACAAGGTTCCATTCTCGGTCCTTTATCATACGCTTGTTACTTATACGACGTAGGTAATTGTTTTCACCACGCTAAGTTCCTCATATAATGTACGCCGACGATACTAAATTTTTTATGAAAATCGTAAATGTAGATGACTGCGTAAAATTACAATCGAATCTAGATCGCCTTGATTATTATCATAAAAAAAATAAACATAAATATAAGTAAATGCAATTATTTAGTTCAGCAGGAAAAAGAAACCTATTAAAACCGTCTATTCAATGCATTCATCGGAAATTGGTAAAGAAAAAGTAGTTAAAGACCTTGGCACCTTCATTGACGAAAAATGAACCTAATCATACCACAAAGAATATATGAGGAATTCGGGTTATAAAAGTCTGTTTTCGAGTATCAAGTGTCTAAAGCTGCTTTACTTTGCTTATGTTATGCCGTGCTACACGACGTAAATAAACAAATTAGAAAACCTTCAATATAAATTTATTAAGCACTTAGATTACAAAAATGTAAGAGTTTTTAATGGTTTTAATCTCAATCTCAAAAATTAACACACACACACACACACATATCATTTTTTTTTTTCATACCTTTATTTTAAATTTAGTCTTAACACTTACTGTTATTATTGTAGTGTACTTGCTTACTTACCTTATTAGTGTTTACATCTTACTATTTTAATTATAATATGCTTTAAAGTTGTTATTTTTTTATACTGTCTGTGTTGGTTGCAATTGGATTGTTGACTCAATAGTTGTTTACTTTAATACGTCCAGTCAATATCATTCAAGTTATAAAATGTAAATCCGTTATTGGCTTTAAGACTAGTTCATTAAGTGAATACTTGTAATTATAACGAAGGCTGTGGATTTTATTTTTTTCAAATAAAATGATCAAATTGTTAAATATGTAAATATCTTATTAACATATGTTAACGGAATTATAGCGCATATATTAATTACAAGAAGCTTGATTCTTTAAGTAAAAGTATAAATAGATTAAATCTTGTCATAGTTAAAACATATAAGAAATTGTTCATAAACTTAGGCCTAACTACCTAAGTTATAGAGAATGTTCGTTGGTTGGGCTATCGTTCCAACGCACCTTTGAACTTCGAAATTGTGAGTTCAAAGAGCTTCAGGATTGAAACAGTTAAGGCCTTTAATTACAGGCGGTCGCTGACATTATTTCTTGTTTACTATTATGCTACTACATGTTAACCATTTTTAGATAATATTTTAACATAAGATAAATGAGCTCGATAGTTAAATGTGTCTCAATTAAAATGGTTTTATTGTTTTAATTAATATAGTTAATTATTGTATATGGTCTCCGTTTGCTTTGTTTGGGACTAGAAGATGTTGTGTTAATTATCCAGAAATATTATAATTATGTAGTTTATGTAAGGTGCATTTTCTCATCTGACTTAGAGGAATATTTACGACAATGAATAAAATATTACGAATAATAAAACAATAAATTTAATAACCAGTAAATATATCGATACATCTTAGCCAGAAGGACGGCCTAGGCAGGGGAGACCAAACGGCCGAGGGTTAGGCTATGCGGAAACGACTATCGGCATAATTTCGGTCGGTATCCGACCCCACATGTATGTCACCCCGTGAGCCAGATCCAGATATTTATGTTTCTTTTCTGTTTAGATTTTCACGAGGTTCTCGTCAAATGGGATCGTGATGTCAACCAAAACTGCCCTTGACAATGCCCGGTCCAACAGCACGATATAAGGCTTGATAGTTTCGAGCACGGCATCTGGTGAATACTTGTATTGAGGCAATATTCGTTCCACGAGACCGTATTTTAGAGCGAACTGAACAACCTAGGATAACATGCCACACGGTCTACCCAACATAGTGACAGACTCGACATATGCCTATGGTGTCATCCATAAAGATGTATCTCCTAAAGTTGTTGGTCTTCATAGCCCGATCGTATATTGCACAGGCAAAACCTTCGGATTATCTGAAGAGATTACCGAAACGTAGCCAGTTTACTTAGGCGGTTGCGCCTAAATGTGGCTCATGAAGAGCTTTGTAGAACCGCTCTTTCCACGCAGTCTCACGGTCGGAGTTGCTCAGTACTGCTGGGTTTTGCTAATGCTCATTGGCTAAGGATAGATGGATAAGTCTTTTATCACTCTGAATGATGCCTGTGTAGAATGCATTATCCGGTTACGCCAGGAAGTACATACAGAGGCTGCATTCTTCACGTTTATGCATACCAAGAGTGCTTAATAAGCTCCACCCACCATGCTTTCGTGGTAAGTACAACCTCATCATAGACGATCTCGGATGGTGCATTCTGTGTGACGTCAAAATTGTGCGGAGATTTCCGTCGTGTTTAGCTCGGTTTGAGACCACCTGAGAATCTCAAAAGTATATACGAGGACGGGCATAACCCAACCGTTCAATCCATGTGTCCTTTATTTACGCCTGATAAAAAGTTATTAAGCACTTTTGTCAGGCGTCCAAAAGACGCTTCGCGAACTGATTGTTTTACACCGGCCTCGTCAATATTTACGTTATGTGACTAACCCAGGCACCGATATGTTTCAGCTTCGGAGAGAGCTCTTGTGTTAACTGGTGTAGTTACATAGCACTCGTCGAAGGTCACCCACACTTACTTCGTTCATCATGGAAAATCGCACGCTTATCCGTCCCCAGCTCCATTCTAATTGGATTGCTAAGATCACAAGTAATTTTTTACAATTCCGTCAGATTGGGGGCGAATAACTTGAGATCATCAGCCAAAATCCTATCCATACGGATTTAAGTATAGGCAAAACCTCAATGGGTTCAAGCAATCACCCTAGAAGATTCCTCTACGAATCCTTATTCTGTCTTCCCATCCGCTCGCCTAGATCGCAAAGTCTCATACTCTATTGCCCCATAATCTTGTACAGTTCTAGTATGCTTGTGAGCCATGTATAAAAAAAGCCAAATCGAAGGGCTTTTTGTTATTTATACAGGAGACAGTGAAGGTCCATCGGTTGCGTTTGACTATTTTGCCTATGATCGCCTCTATTAAGTTGAATGATTCAGGTTGAACCGCTATGGCCTCTTGGAATTTTACCAAATTCGCTTTCCCCAAATTTTCGCTTTTCCGCTCCGTCAGTCGCTGGGCATGTCCGGCTGGGACAGTCGCTGGGCATGTCCGGCTGGGACAGATTCAAATAAGTCCCACCATCCACCATCCGCCATGTTGACGGTTCGCACGATCCTTAATCGTCTGTTCCCAGACCTAAAGCTAAGGAGGCTGTCGTTAACAGCCCTTGCTTTTGCGATACGGTCCCCCATCCCTTTTCGCCACTCTTGGGTATCATTTATCTGCCTAGTGGCACATACAGTAGTTGGAAATTTGGCACCAACTAAACGACAGATTTTCAGTGCAGCGCTCGAGGATAATCAAGGATGATTATTATTATTAAATTTAATAAAAGTAGTAAAACAGTAGAAATTCTTCCCAAAAAATGTTATTCCGCGGTACAAAGTTACAACGTTAGACGCATTATACTAGTAACATAAACATGCTTTTATACGCATGTACCACATCAACAAACCACAATAGTCAACGTATGCTTATTAGAATGTATCTCGGAAGCGGATTAAGTTCATGTTACAATTTAACCTAGTTTACAACACAATGCTCCAATGAATACCTATAAGGGCAACAACTCCACTTATGAATATTAACTATCACGGTTTCGCAGTACGCCGGAGCGCGTGCATTAATTCAAGACGCCTGTACCCGACCCTTTGTTATTTGTAATCGACGAAACAATGTCAATAAAACTTGTTTCTATTCAATTAAAGTTTGCGAAAGTGCTATAAATGTTTTACGTGATTCGCTAAGCACGCCAACTGTAAGGTACACTTAAACGTAAGGCAACATGCCTCTGGTAATGTCGGTTACAGGTAGATTTGGTGTGTGGCCATGAACGTAGCGGTGGGTTAATTTATTTTATTCTCATAATCATTCTATTACGTGATGAATATATAAGAATACATTGAGTATGTAATAATAATGTAAGAAAATAGCCAAAACAAAATTATATTGACAAGAATAAATTAAAAATTTCATCATTATCATTATAATCACTGTCCACTGCTGGACACAGACCTCCTCCAATTCACACCTCCATTAGGGCGTTTTTGAACCGTACCCCACCATGCTGGTTCCGTGCGGGTTAGTGGATGGACTGACTTTTTAAATGCTCATCCGACAGCATGGATCATCTTACTTTTCAGACAATTGGGTGATCGGTCCAAATTTTCCAAACCAACCAGAAAACAAAAAAAAACAAAGTTGTTTCTCCCGCGGAATTCGAACCCATAAAGCAAGCGCCAACCCGCTAGGGTAAGGAGATGCTTTGTTAATTTTAAATTTATAATTGTCAATTGTCTCAGGAATCAATATCAATTTTCTTGCAAAAACAAATAACTCTGCATATTGCATAAATAAATTTTCCATAAAACTACAAATTATAGACATTGTTTTAGTTTCATCCTACACTAATGGAATTAGTGTAAGGATGAAAACAAAACAAATTAAAATCGTTGTAGCGGTATTATTTTTATTTTATTTTACTAATAGCACCCGATCCCGGTTTCAAACGGGTGGGATGCTGATATCTTTAATATTTTCAAATACAATTACTTACATTACATTCTGTAAGGGCCTTTATTAATCTATATTAAACGGACAATATATTTAGTTAAGTAATAATTACATTGACCATATATATAATTACACTTAAGTGAGTGGATAAGGATTAATGCTGTATTGCTTTATATCAGTTCGTATATAATCTGTGTTTTACCTTAAAAAATTAACAAAAAAATGCTTAACTTACATAATCCTTAAGTTATAGCCATATACCATCGAGCACTTTTTTATAGACTTTTCTATGATGTACAATACTGTAGTAAAATATTTTGATTTATCTCTTGGGGCTCAGCTAACGTTTGCAATGTAAGCACAAAAAAGTGTTAATTGACGACATTACATTTGAAACCTCTAAATATATCAGCGTTTACGAACAATTTTATGTTCATACATTCATTCATTCATTCCTTCCTCTTGGAATGCTCTATCTATAACAAAACCTGCTTAGGGCCGAACAGCAACTTTGTATGGATACTGTTTACACTGCTGCAATTATAAGCCCTGCTAAAGATTTTGAGTCGAAATATATTAACTTTTAAAATACGCAATCGCTACTTTCGCCAACTTTATGGCCCCGTTAGGCGTAAATAAGCAAGTTAACCGTCCGCATATAGTCCACCTGAGACTAGGCTGTTAAGTTTGTTAGTACGCTATGAACTTCCGGACATTAAATCTATATGACGGTGTTATGTCAACATTACTATTAAACATACAGATTTAATATTAATTCAATTCTGCAGTTCTTAATGAACTTATATATGTTGGCATAAATGTTATAACATTACATACATAAAAATAAATTTACATGTAGTGATTTTTATCTGTGACTTAACTTTGTAGTCACAGATAATAAAATCAATGACAATTAATACAAAAAATAAAGTAAGGCTCAAAACAATTTTGAGGGTAGATTGAAATTTGATTTAAATATTACTTTTGACGTGAAGAAAAGAACTCACATCGCATGTTTACCCTAATCATAGCATTATATTGTTTGTAGTTTCTATTACATTTGTGTGATTTAAAACGAAAAAAAAGTTTTATAATTATTGTTACATTCTTTTGGTACGTGACGAATATTATTGTTACCCGATCTACAACTCGACATGAACAGTAAAAGACATGAAGAGTCCAGTTGAGGTAAGTCAAAATCATGTTTTATTGTTTTGAGAATGTGAAATTTTAATTACAAAAGATGATGTACGTAGGTATGTAGTTCTTTTGTTTTTTTCCTTATCATTCTATTTTAGAACAGGAAGGTAGAACAGGTTAGTTGGCTATTGAAAACAATCAATTGTAGTAAAATATTCAGCATGAGAGAATTAATTTATGTTTATTTTAATGCAAAAGGAAAATAAATGAAAATTTGTGGTTGGATTACGTTGCATCCAATCTCAGATTACCAACGAAATTATGACTTACGAAATACAAAATAAATTTTAGTTATATAACATAAACAGTCTGACTAATTAAAAAGATTAGTACATTGCGGTCTGTGCATAGCGATTTTGACGGATAAAGATCGTATGAAGCACGCGTAAATATTTTAAGCGTTTCTTTTTAATAATCGGCGACCGTAAGAACGCTCTGAAAATGCGATACATACATTTGACTTACTAGTCACAATAAAAGTTATATTTTAATAAGTAGCCAGTTTTATAGTTGAAAAATCCAAAAAATTTTCAAATCAATGATGAAAAAATTGTATTTTATCATAAAGTTGAACGCATTTCCGTCGAACGCAAACGTCATTTATTGAAATTAATAAATTATTAATTATTTCAAATAAGCTGTGTAGACCAGTAATGTCGTGAAGTGAATCAGATAGTGATTTTCGATAGAAAAAAATATATTTCTTGAAAGAAATCTTTTTGTTATAGTTTATTTAATATTGTTGTCAGATGAAAGGTATTGGTAGATTACAAAAGCGTATATATGCCGGGTAGGACATAAATTCGCACAACAAATACTTCTAGGGTTGTTAAGCCTTTTCAATTCTAATCTAAACGCGGGCAAATGGGTCAACAAGGCAATTAGTACCGTCACCCCGCTGTCAATACATCGGGAATGTCAATAGTGGTTGTTGTTTACAACTCATCTTAGACTGTATTTTACGCCTGTAGCTTAAGCTGATAAGCAAATGAGTTTACTGCAAACATAGCTTAACACACTATTAGTTTTTTTTTATTTTATGTTACTCTATGCCACTATTTAGTACAACAAATAGTATTTTTCACCAATTGTCATTTAGCACGATGCGGTAAACAAGTAATAATATAATTTCAGTACTTCTTCTAAACAACAAATTCCAGGTTCGCTGCATCGTTTGTCAATTAGTTTTTTGTTGCGCCGAATGCCGTAGAAGACATGAGCGAAACGAGCACAATTTGACCTACGATTGCCCGATCTGTCGTGGACAGAGGTTTCTCTGTCGACCAGAGGATTTGAACGAGGACTTTATAAATCACTTGGCTGACGAGCACATCCCGCTGCAGTGCCGCAAGTGCAACAAACTCTTCAGCAAAATGGAGGACCTGGTTGACATAGACAAGTGCGTAACAATATCCGAACTAATCAATGATGAATGTCTAACAAAGAGTGACTTAGTAGAAGCAATAGACGGCAAATTCGACTCACTGTATGACAGAGTTTCTAACAATAATGAGGGAGAAGATTTCGAAGCAATAGTATCCATCAACAAGTCGAACAGAACCGCAGTTATCACACCAATAGTGAGAAGCAAACACTTGGTAGATTATGAGTCAAGCGAAACAGAATCTGAGGAAGGATCGAAAAACGATATTATGAGGACGCCTCACCCTAAATCTGTGCCTAAGACACCCCGTTTGAAGAAACAACGTTCAGCAACACCTCATGCTAAGAAATTCGTGAGTATGATGAGGCAAAGAGCTGTCGACGATAACGACGAAGCGTCGGTACTGACGTAGTTGAATCACCAATCAATGACAGTCCATCGGGTATAGATCGCTTAGAAGGTGAGACTTTTTTTATAATTATAACAGTTACACAAATGCTAATGTATTTTGCAAACACTTTTAAACATATTAATTCATCATTATCATCATCATCAGCCTGTGATAGTCTACTGGTGGACATAGGCCTGCCCTAATACACTCCTATCCATTAGGGGTTTTGGACCGTATCCCACCACGCTGGTTCAATGCGGGTAGACCGACTTTTTACATACCCATCCGACGCATGGATCGTCTTACTTTTCCGACAATTGGGTGGTCGCCCCAAATTGCTCTTATCAACTAGGATGCAACAATGAAAATTTGTTGAGCCCCCGCAGGATTCGAACCCACGTCCTCCGGTTTCTAAAGCACACGCCCATACCATTAGGCTACGGAGGCAGTTTACAAGTAATAATATATTACAAACGGTATATTTATCTTATGTCTATAAAAATAATATTCATTTTATTGTATGTAATTATCTAATGAAAAACTACTTAAAAGTAATAATTGATTTATTCGAATTGTAGGCGGTACTGATATGCATCTGTTTTTTGTAATCTAAGTTTGTATTTCTTATATTGAAATTGAAATTATCCATGGCTTGAGCCAACTCCGAGCACAATTAAAAACTTAAACTTCTGACTTAATCCGGTATGGTGCAACAGTCACAGAATCAGAAGGTTAACGACACCGAACTCGCAGCTGCAACAAATGCTAAAATTGGCTCAGGCAGTTACTACCAGCACACCGACGCACCCAGCGAACGGAGGATGGTCCTTGTTCCAAGAACAGGGTGTTGATTCACCTCTTTCTGAAATAGAAACTACTGAGAGTCCAGCACAGAGCATGGATAATGATGTAAGCAATCTTGCGTTTTTAAATAATTAAATTATGTTCTAATGAGACCCTATTATGAAACAATATTATTTGAATTTAAGTGTTTATACCATAACAAAGGTGTTAAAGCTTATTAAAAAGACATTCAGAAATTTATAAAATTTTTTCAATAATAAATACTTATATATGCACAACAAAATTAATCAAAATACGAGTACTCGTAATTTGACTTAAGATTTTGACTGATAAGATAATGTCAATATTATCAATTTATAAAATAAACTTACATATTTTTAGGCCAAAACTGAATCAGATATGGTGCAGCCGAAACTAAAAAGTATAATTGTCAGCGAAAGTCGCTTACGTTTTGGCAGCCAAGATAGTTTAGAAAAGCAGGGCACTCTCCAGGAGACCGGGAACAGTGTTGAGTCATCCGTAAAAGCGAAGAGGGTCAAATTTGCCCACGACACTGTATTTAAACAGGAACCAAAAGTAAAGAGAGGTATAAATTAAATTTAAACATTTTAATACATTCTTTTTCTTAGGCAACATCTAATTTTAAAATAAAATCGGCTTCCAGTGATTGACTGGCTTGATAAATAGTCTCATCATCATCATCATCATCAGCCTTTAATAGTCCACTGCTGGACATAGGCCTCCCCTAATACACCCCTATCCATTAGGGGGTTTTTGGACCGTATCCCACCACGCTGGTCCAATGCGGGTTGGTGGGTGGACCGATTTTTTACATGCCCATCCGACGCATGGATCATCTTACTTTTCAGACACATGGGTGATCGGCCCAAATTGCCCTAACCAACTAGGAAACAACAATGAAAATTTGTTGAGTCCTCGCAGGATTCGAACCCACGACCTCCGGATTCTAAAGCACACGCCTATACCACTAGGCTACGGAGGCAGTTTATATATAGATAAATAGTTTAGGCAGAGAGATTTGCCTGACAACCACATCTCATAGGGTTAACTGCTTTTGAAGGTTGCATTCATCTTCATCATCATAAACAAACTTTAACAGCCCACTAGTGGACATAGGCCTTTTACTCAACGCCATGATGGCCGATGTTATCTGCGTACTTTAAAAGAGTTGCTCAAAATTGCCACTAACGCAGGCGGATTGGCAATTGACTAATTGCACTTGTAGTGGCTGCATTAGTTATCATTAAATTTTTGTACACTGACGTCCGATAACGAGTGCTAAAGATAGTTTTGACACCCTTAAGCGTATTTTTCCATCCAATGCAAGGATCATGTAACTCTTGAGAAAATTTGTTAAGCGGCCCATACATTACTAACCAACGAACCAGAAAACTATGATAATACAAAGTTGTTATCCTGTAAAATAACTAAAATTTTAAAATTTGCACCAAAACCACTAGACCATTGTGGTGTTATAAATTAATTAATACATCGTTTAAACTATTTTCTAAATAAATATTTTTTAAACCTATTATTCAAAACATGAAATGTTTTAATTATAATTAGTTTTAATCAAACAAGTTAAACAAAAGAGTTGAAATTCAAAAAAAGCAATTATTTAATGACTCTTGAAGCTGTAGTCAAATTAGAGCGAAACGTATTTTGTAAATAGATTAAAATACTTAATCACGCTAATTTATTTTATAATTGCGTTTATATAGTTAATATACATAATACATAAGATCGTTTCCAAGAATTATTAAGCAAGTGTAATATTGAGTAAATATTAAAAATTATTTTATGTTAATGTGTTTCCTCTTAACAATTCTTTTCTTCTACTAACAGGCCATACTTCTATCTTTTAATTACAGTGTACAGAAAACCTAAGAGAATGCTAACACCCGGCCCGCAAAGGCCACGTTTCTATCACAACCCACGTTTCCAAGCGCTGATCAATCGATTTGAATGTCAAGCTAGAACACCAGTGCAAGCAAAAAGAGAGAAGCCAACTGAAACAACACCACCCGTCGGCGAACACAATTTACAAGCGAGAGCGATAGATTTTAAAGAGGAAAGCCCCGCTATCGATGCGGAAACTCACTCGAAAGAATCCAATGAATTATTTAGCACTTGCATAGACACTCCAGCGGAACCGATCAACAGCGCTATAACAACACTCACGACCAACATTGCGGGTACTTTACAGACTTGTCTAAACTCCGTTCTCCGGACGACTGAAGAAGAGACTGAGATACAATTTAAATTTGTTATTACTAAGAAAAAAGTCAGCGTAAAAAGAATTTCTGACGATTACCCTGCTGTGGAGAGTAATAATAAATATGACAACGAACAGAACACAAATAAAGAAAACATATGGTCTTCGGTAGCTAGAGCAGTCAAAAACGTATTCTGGGGTGATGAAGGTAATAACATGTGTATGATTTTGTGAGGTAGTAAATGCCCTTTTACGTGGGGTCGTTTGGGGCGGTATCACCACTTTGCCTATTTCTGTATTAATATTGTGTTCTAGTCTGAAACGTACTGTAGCCACCGTATTTACTGGGTAAACGAGACATAACACCCCATGTCTCACTAAGGCACCATTGGCATTGTCGCTGTCCATGAGCATCGGTGACCACTTTCCATTAGGTGGCCTGCGTAGAAAATAAAGTAAAATTTAATTAAAAAATTAAGTGTAGGAACTTTTCCGTTATAATAACTTCAGCAATGTTTAAGTATACGTTTTCAGTACCCGTTAGTTTTAAAAGATAACTTAACTTACGAACTCATTCTATAAATAGAAATCGAAGATCCAAAAATTATTATACATAGTTAAAAAAACTTTTCGTAAACTTTTTCATGCCTATTTTACTTCATCTAACGTCACAACTTTAAGATTCAGCAAAATATTTTCATAGAATTGTATTACATTTGGTTCATTTTTACTATTAAGTCTATAAATATTTAAAATAACAATTACTAAAGATGCGCACTAATCTAAAGCAAGACAAACCACTTCATCGTAATAAAAGAAGAAGGAAACGTTCGAGACAAAACAGTTCAAGAGTTTTAATTAAAGTTTTAATTCGTTGCTCTTTTCTGCGACGCTGCATCCCCATTTTTTTCTGCTCCAATCACTTTATTTTACACGGAGGGTCGGCGTATTTTAATACATTTTATTCCTTTCCCCTGTTTACTTGCGACGTTGCGCGAGCATTTAGGTTGATGGATCGTAATTTTGTCCTAACTGTATACGCTCTATGGCTATTTTACCCTGTAATTTGCACGCGAGTTGTTTAAGCCGGGGCACTTTATTAACTTGGGAAAATTGTATACCGTGAAGAATGTACAACACCCGTCTTGTTGTCTTAAAGTAATAAATAAAAAGCAATATCTATTTCACGTTTGAATAATGTTTATAATTTTAAAAATTTAATTCCTAATGATTAAGCTTCTGTTTTTGTTACTTTTTATAAATATAAACTTTAATTTATCGTTCCAAATAAATCTTACCTACTGAACGATATCAATTTGTAAGACTTTTAATTAGGTTTAACTAAAAAAATCTATTCCTACGTTAAACTAGCATGCAAAGGACTTATTCTGTTTTGAAGTTGTGTAACCAATAAGGAATTGTTACTTAAAATATAACGATATTTAATATAGTCATGAAAGTCGTTTAGCTGCCACAATGCTTAAATTATTTTCATTTTATGTCATTGAAAGACAAAGTTCACTACATTAAACGGCGTGTTTTTTCAGCTTCGACACCTTACAAGTCTTACGAAGAACACGATTCAACGTCGTCATCAACAAAACGCAAATGCGAAGAAATGTCAGACTCTGAAATCAGTCCACTCAATCACAAGCGTCACAAATACGAGGGTCGCATCCGTGGCAGACCGCCTCTGAAGCGGAGCAAATCTTGGGGCGTGTCGGGACTCAGGTCACAGAAAATGGAACAGCTGGACCTAAAGAATGCGACGCTAATTAATGAGGACACGATTAATCAAAGCTTTTGAATGAGAACCTAGATCTTTGTCAGCTTGTTGTTGTCCAATTATTTTGTGTTCATTTAAATTTGTGGATGATATGATTGCGATTACTCCTGAACGATACTTTATTATGTTAGCTTGTGTATGAAATGTCGAAAAAATGTAATTTGATTTTAATTTAGTATTATAGTACATGTTGAATTAAAATAATACGCTTATAAAGTGATTCACACACCGTTGTCTTTCTTTTTCAAAATATAAGTTTCACATAAACCTTTGCCTACCTGCTATATTATCTTAAAATAATATACGAGTAATTGTATTACTCATATTCTCGTAATAAACTATTTTCTATCATGCAACAATTAAGATTCGTATCATTTCGGATAGTGCAATAATATATAATAGGATGAAATTTTAGTATCTTTTTAGTTTATTGTAAGGATTGAATAGTATATCAATCAAGCTTTTATCGTGCCGGTGAACATGTATCAGTTGTATATATTATTCAACAAGATTTTGTAAATCAGGTCACACATGTCAAAACGTAACATTTTTAATAACATCAAAGCATCTTTTAATATCTTCCTAGTTTAAACATCAAAAGTATGTCGGTTATTAAACATGTAATTTATAGAAATCGGTTCGTAAGGCTGAGGGTGTCACGACATAAAAATTTGACATACTAGCTTCGCCCGGGGTTTCATTCAGGTAATCATGGTAATTTGGGATAATGATGATTGTACATTATTTGTATACTAAGTTTTTAAGCATGCCTTGCAAGCTGAAGTTTTTTATATATGACAATTATTATCATACTTTGAATAATTCTGATACATGAACTATATGATTACAAAGTTTCATTAAAATCCATATCTACAGTTATAAACATACGTATGCACATTTGTATAAAATTTTGCGTTAGCACTATTAGCCAAAATCAAATTTTCCTTATATTGTACAATAATACTAAACCAAAAAATGTATTTAGTCAAACGCAACTTATTTTACTGTGTAAATCACATTACTATAAGACTCTTTAAGCACGTAAGAAAAATCAGATTAATTTTCAATATCAGGATACTGTCACCTCGGTAGGGTACTGCCACCTCAGTGCCTATTTCACTGCAAATAAGTAGAATAACAGAATTTCAGAATCATCATCGTCTTCCAGTTTTAAGGATACCGTACCTATAGTAGTTACTGGGTAAATTTTTATGCTAAAGGTTTATCATTTATATATATAGGTAAACCTTCTCGTCTCATCACTATACCTAATAAGAATAAAGAAGCCACTTCTCACAAAGGATGTTCCAGTCACATGCTACATAATAGCACCCGTGTATTAATACGTGCATTTATATACCTTATATATATAAATAACAACAGAATGCATTCAAACATTGCTCAAATAAAAAAATGGTGAGGATTCCTCTTGGCATTCTCATCACGATCTCAGTTGAACGTGACGATATTATTCCGAATTCAAAGGGTAAAAACCGTGTGCCGTATTAAAAAAAATCGCTCCGAGTAAAAGAGGCATCTCCTTTATAAAATGATTTCGAACGCAGTAGGCGCTATGGGACTCCGATCGTACTGAGATGTCAACTCCCTTTAATTTTAAAGTTTAACTTTAAGCATCGGTCCATAGGGGATTCCTACGTTCAGTGAGCAAAATCTTGAAAACTTTTAGCGTTATCGTTTACTTTTTCACTATTTTTCTGAACTGTTTTGCTGTTACGTATAAAAAACATCTGTAAATTTTATTTGATTTCAGTTTTTATATAAATTAAAGAAAACATCAAATTTAGATTAATACTTGGACATAAATTTATTTTTCATCCGCAATAACAACGTAGTATACATTAAAACACACATACGCACAACAATATGTCGATCACACAATATGTTATCAGATCCAATGATACTTGCGCTACCTCTACGATCATTGATGAAAAACTGTTTTGCCAAATATGTACACTGAAAACTTTAAGAACCCATAATTTATTGAAATCGATGTTATTTTAAAAGAATCAGTATTATATGTGTAGATTAACACAACATGTTTTACAGATGTAAGCTATATCTTTAAAGTACAAAATGTTATGTTTTCCGGATAACGAGTGCAGGAACGTAAAATTTTAACGTGCATTTTATTCGATTTAATGCAAAATAAACACTGAAAGGCAATTTATTTGTCCGTTAATTAAATAAATGTTAATTTGGTATGCAAAACTTCGGCGGCATGAGCTGTTATTCCGAAGAGAATTTTAAATAAAACATTTAACAAATTGATTTCGCACCCGCATGGGGTGCTTTATTTTTATTTTTAATTTGTGTTTATAGTCAATAATAGTAAATGAAAAATGGTTTAAAATGTTGAAATATTTTCGGATTTAATTTCGATAAGCGTTCATCAGTTATTGAAATCATTTCATTATTTTAATTTTCGTTTATTCACCTCTATGTATCATGTACAATATTTTACTATTCTTCCAGTTTTTGAGCATAATAATACTATCTAATATGACGCCCTTCAAGCAATTTTTTTTAAAACATCGCTATGGACAACTCATTTTCTTATCTTTCTCAAATTTTTAATGAAACTAAAGGAAAGCTACAGGTCATTACTTATATATGTGTCAATTTATAAACTCGTTAAAATTATCGTGATATTAAGTAGCCTTTCTGTTGTTAAAGTAAGTTTCTTTTCAGTAATTTTTAACACATATTACGTATTACACACTAAAACTAAAAACAATATTTAGACAATGTCCTAACGTCTCAGAATCTCCCAAGGTTTATGTAGACTATCCACTATGAAATGACAAAACTTGTCATTTTACTATAGCACAAAAGTAAAGATAAAATTTATAGAGAAAAAGATTTTATTTTTATAAAATTTTTATTGACGTGTTTGGATCGACGGGACTTAAAATATAATTAAGTATGTAAAGAAATTAAATATATTCCTAAAAATTTCTCGACTTCCATGTTTTTTATTTATTATATTGATTGAGGAATTATCTTGTCCACAGGTTAACGGTTCCTGGGGTCTACCGGCGTTCATATGCGATGTATACATCGCCATGGACGTCACGTCCTCCACTTCGAGTATCTTCAATCTAGTTGCTATATCAGTAGACAGGTAAAAAATATTTTATGATCAAGCGGAATTATATCAATACGCTCCATTTTAATGATATATTAATAAGGAATGAGTAAGAATATCTATGTTGTAACTTCTGGAAAAAAGTAAGACACTACTAGAAAGATAAATAAATAAGGTAACGTAAATAGTTTTATAAAATAATTGAATTTCGTTAATCATAATATAATTTAAGAGTTTTTTATATACATTGCCCCCTTTATCTTTATTTCGTGACTGGGGTTATTGTTAATTAAGTTTTATAACAATATATTGCAGTCGCAAGTCGAAAATTTTTATCGATTGCTTTGTACACAGGATTAGTCGGCATTATGTTTATGTAATCATCTTATTTGCCTTAACGTTACGTAAAATCTTCAGATAGTTTTTTCTTATTGTAGAATACAATGTTATTAATCTAAATTAATATTAAGGATAATTACCTGTTTTCTAATTTTTATACTTAATATAACAAATTGAAGCAGTAATCTATAGCACCTGTTTCGGAAAAAAAATTATGAAGAGAAAAGGCGGTTTATACATATGTAAAAATTTCTGTAAAGTACCAACTAATTTAATTATAGAAACATATTGATACAATACGCATGAAACGTCATCATCATCAGTTTGTGTTAATCAACTGCTAAACATAGGCCTTCCTTAATGCACGGCTTCCTAAATAGGGGGATTTTAGACCGTCTCCCACCACGCTGGTCTAATGCGGGTGGTGCGTGGACGGACTTTTGACAGGCCCATCCGACGCATGGATCATCTTACTTTTCAGACAATTGGGTGATCAGCTCAAATTGACCAGCCAGAAAACAACGATAACACGAAGTTGTTTTTTTGCGAGATCCGAACCCATGACCTGCGGTGCATAAAGCAAGGACCAATACTGTTAGACACAAGGCAGTTAAACACGAAATGTATTTAATTAATCAATTTGCGTCAAGTTAGTATAGGGCCAACAAAGTTATTATAGCCAAAGTCGATACTGATCGATTGCAAAACAATCCGTGTCAATATCCGGCTTGTTAATGATAATTCAATAAAGCTACATAGATTTTGTATCGGGATTTATATAGGTACATCTTATCTATAGCTATTGTAAGCACATTGTAACATTTGATAAATATGCTAGCCTAAATGTTCAATACATTTTAAATAATATCGTGTTAATTTAAGTAAAAAAAAATCTTTAGTTTAGTCTTTTTTAAATAGTATATTTCTTAATTTATCATTAACCTCTTTTGCTACATTAAATAAACTATTTTTAAAAGTAAATTCCGATACAAAGGCGCTGATAAATAATTTTGAAGCCGTACTTGGAACGTTTATTTAACTAAATAATAGCGACCAGTGAATGCTAAACAAGTATATAAAATTCATCATCGTCAGCCTTTGTTAGTCCATTACTAGACATACGCCTCTCCTAATGCTCGCTTTCTCCATTAGCTTTTTGAACCGTGTCCCACCACGCTGGTCCAATACGGGACCGACTTGGGGCTTTCTTTACATATACGAGGTGTGTTCAAAAAGTATCGCGAATTATGTGTTTTTTCAAAAAAAAATATATTTATTCATCAATATCTATTTTGTCCCCAATGTAATGCCCAAGAGGTAATACACTTGTGCCAACGGTTTCTCCAATCTTTAAAGCACTTCAAAAAATCATTTTTTTATCTTGTTCAGCTCCTCCTTCGATGCTGTCATTATCTCGTTAGGCGTAGCGTAACGTCGTCCTTTCATGGGCCTCTTCAGTTTAGGAACAAGATAAATCACTGGGGGCCAGATATGGGGAATACGGTGGCTGCGGCATCATTAGTGTGTTGTTTTTGGCCAAAAAGTCGCGCACAAGCAACGATGTGTGAACAGGGGCGTTATCGTGGTGCAAAAGCCAATTTTTGTTCTTTTACAAATCCGTGTGTATCTGGTCTATTGCTTCGCGCCAATTGCGCATAACTTGCAGTTAATATTTCTTATTGACCGTTGTTTCGAGTGGCAAGACATATGATACACTACGGCCCTGTAATCGAAGAAAACTGTCAGCAAAACTTTGACTTTGACCGAACTTGGCGCACTTTTTCGGTGTTGGTTCGGCAGCTTTCCATTAAGATGATTGAGCTTTGTTTTCTGTCATAACATAATCCACGTTTCCTCATCAGTTATGACCTCTGGAACAAATTTGGTTGTCGTGGAAAGAGTTTAACATCTCATTAGCAATACTGTTTTTGGTCGCAATTGAGCAATTTTGGTATGAATTTCGCAACCATCTCATGCGCTCCAAACGAGCTAATCGTTATGTTTAGTTCCTCAGCAACATTTTCCACTTCAATAAATTATTCGTCTGTTGTTGAAGTGCTCGATGGTCGACGCACTTTCGTCGTTCACATCTTCTCGCCTTCTGAGAATATTTTGTACCACCAATAAACGTTGTTTCGTTCAATGGACTTCTCGTATGCCACAGTCAGCATTCAGAATGCATCCATGCACTTAATTTCGTTTTTCACAAAAAAATTGATACAGGTTCTTTGATCCATTTTTTTGAATAGGTAAAAATCGCAGAAGAACCAAAACACGTGCAAGCCAAGGAGCTATCAACAATCAAGTAAACATTTAAAATGGCCGAGCTTGTTGGCATAAGTGAGAGACATAAATACCAACATAACACCACAAAAAAATAACCTGCGAAAATTCAAAATTCGCGATACTTTTGAACACACCTCGTATATGGAAAAAAGTTTTAGTAACATGATTAAAGATGCCTAGTGGAAACTGAAAGTAGCATCTATTTAATGGTACCACATTTATTCAGCGCTGGTTTACTAGAGATACTCTAAAGACTTCGAACACTCGTTACGCTAAGCGTGCCGCCTATTTGGTTTATAACTGGGCTAAAAGAGCGCTAATCTTTAAGCTCGACCATATGAACTAGTATCATGCTCGATACGATAAGACTACTATCATGCTCCTGGTACAAAAACTACAGGCTGTGTTATAAAGTGAAAACAAAAGTGTTTATAAAAGTGCAGTACTTTGGTACCGGTAGGTTCCCTTTTTACAGGAGACCGCCTGGGTTGGCACCACCACGGTGGCTATTTCTGCCGCGAAGCAGTAGTGTAAAACCACTGCCGTGTTCTGGTTTGAAGGGCACCGTAGCGAAAATATTTACTGGGTAAACGAGACTTAACACCCTATGTCTCACGGTAGGCAGTGCGTTGTTTACCACTGGTATTGACGATGTCCATGGGCGTCGGTGACCACTTCCCATCAGGTGGCCCGACTGCTCGTCTGCCTGCGTATGCCATAAAAAAACTTAATAACTATGGTCTTTTTATTCATTTTTCTAGAAAAACACTTCGGTAATATCAGAATATAGGACTCTAATCTATCCAAACGTTTAGAACGATAATGCTCTTGTTGAACCAAAATTACTCGTATTCGATTCTTAAAAGCTGTTGCAATACATTTTACCGGTTTCATAAACTGAATTATCTTAAGTAAAGACAAGTTTAGGCTCACCTGATAGAAAATAGTCGCGGTTTTCTTTTCGCATGCTGCAATAACACGATAGACATTTATAGTATATCCTCAGTTTTACCTATTCTTTTGACTCGATATCAATCTTTCAGGTACATTGCAGTCACTCAACCAATAAAGTACGCCAAGCATAAGAACAACAGGCGTGTATGGTTCACAATAGTGCTAGTGTGGCTAATATCTGCTACAATAGGCGCACCCATAGTCTTGGGACTAAACGACACCCCCGACCGCAATTTCGACGAATGCCTATTCAACAGCCAAAACTACGTGCTTTACTCGTCGATTGGCTCCTTCTATATACCTTGCATCATGATGATGTTCCTTTACTACAACATTTTCAAGGTGAGCATTCAAAACTTTATTATTATATTAATCTGATTGAAGGGGAAGAGGATACAATTGTTTATGATAATCAAGTTATTAAAGTTATACTTCTTTTGGCGCATGACATGGCGTGAAAAACGATCAGAGAGAGGGTAATTTTACCACGTCACAGTATTTTTAAAATTTTTTGAGTAATTGTTAAAATTTTGACATTTCAACGGTAAACTAAGAGGAAACTGGAAAATATTACGTTTTTTTTTAAATACACCATCTTTTTTCAAAGCATAGAAAGAAAAAAATGTTAAAAAACCAGCGACATTTTTTGAGCCTTACATACTTGAGGAATTGCATAGTGTATGCATATTTTTTCTGATTTTTAACGACTGTTTCTAATGCTATTTTAAAAACGTTCTTTCTTTTAGTATTAAGTTTTATTGTATCTTTATAACTACGCCATCTTAACGTATAATTTAATGTACTCGTGATATACTCATATGAAATGATGTCGAAATTTTGCCTTAATGTTTTTAATAATGATTTTAAAATATGAGAATTTTACTACAATGAGCAATTTACATTTCATACTGATGCTGGACAGTATCTTACAATACCGAATGAATTTTAATAATCACTAAAAAATCGATACTTATGAAAGTCTGTAATATATGTTCGATGAATATTCGAATAGTAGCTCCTATAAGTATTTGCTTGCGATTTCAAATAGGCGCTAAGAAAACGAGCGAAGAAGCAGCGAGCTGCAAAGAAACCGCCAGTTTCTGGTGAGCCCCTAACAGGTGTTACAACAGCCGTGGTCATAGAGAACGTGGCACAAACAAGACAACTGGCTGAGACTGTACTTCACGATGACAGACCAACGAATACCGGTTCTGGGAGCAACGAAGATGACCACGATGACAGGTAGCAAAATAAACAATTATACAGCACATAATTTCCAAATCGAAACAGAAAAAAGTATTAGAGGTAACTATCTGCCAGGCATTGCTGTGGTTACTTTCGATTTATAAATCTTACTTGGCAAAAGTAATATTTATACTAAATTTCTAGTCATTCGGCGTTATATCTTTAGAGATAGCGTGATTATTGGGTTCTTAAGCAGGATCTCTTATATATTACGAGTAGTGAATTAAAATTTTTAATAGTTATGAAAATATAACACTGGTTGATTTTGTTACTTTATTGTCATTGTAAAGTATAATTTATGCAGAACGTAAAATTTTACATGTAAAGAAAAAATTAATACCACGTGTAATAAATGACACGGTAGGCTGCTAAAAATAAATAAATGAACTACTGCCTTACCAAGGCCCTCAAAAACTAATTTAAAAAAGAACTAAACATTTATTGAAATATTAGGATTTAATAGTGTTATTTTTTTCTTTGTTCTAGCTATGACAAAAGGTCAGTTGATTTGGATGGCGATGCAGATGATTGCCACGTCATACCGAACGATAAATCCACCGAGTTCATGCTGCTGCCACTGCTGATGATAGAGCCAAGTAAATCTGCCTTTAATACATTTTTTTTTATTAATATGACATTTTTATGCTTATAATCGGATCTAATACATACATTATAAAAGAATAGTTCTAGATATACAGTGAATGTTATTATCGATATATTGTAATGTTCATATATCAATTGTTGTAAAAAAAATATAATGTAAATAAAAGAATCATAATAATAATAAAAAAAGAAAGTAAAAATGATAATCGAGATTTTCACAGGACTCCAAGAAAATCAAGAAAAGTTCAAATGCCCGATCCGAACGGCAACAATGATTCCGGGTATGCAGCTTCGAACCTCGACGAGATGGTCCGTGAACATGTTACTCCACCAGGTTCTCCGGGATTGAGGGGTGCAACTGTCCTGCGAAACATGTCTTGTGACACCAAGTTTAAAAAGAATGGGAAGATGGCCAGGCTCGATACTGATTCTCGGTAAGATACATCAATAATTACAGATTCATTAGGTGTATGTAAATTCTACATTTAATATTAAAATAAGTTCAATAATGTTTGATACAGGTTTTTTTATAAAACGATATATTTGGTTGCTTTTTTTTTTTTACAAAAAAAATTGCAGTAACATTAAAAGATCATCATCACAAAGAGAAATCATTCTCAAATTACTGAAGTAAACTATGTCTTACAAGAAGAGTAGTAAATTTAATGAAAAAAAAAGAACCTGAAAAGATAAGTTTTAAAAGAGCAAACGGACAGGCTTGCATTTTCTCTCGTTTACTATTTTTTTATTTTTTTATTAGCAGGATGACTCAAATAAGATGACGAACAAAATAGAAACAGTTTTGCCCTATTTTTCAACTATAGTCGGAAGCTAACTAAGAAGTTGAAGAGTAAGAAAACATGATTCTGTTTTGCCTTCACCTTTTTTTATGATTTTTTCCACATTTCTAGAAACACGTCACTGGGCCTCCGTTCAGAAGAAGACCTCGAGGCCAGCACGTATGACCTGCGCGAAGGGTCTTCTTCAAAAAAGGAGAGAAAAGCAAGTGCTGCAACTGCCCGTTTCACAATCTATAAAGCGAACAAAGCGAGCAAAAAGAAGCGGGAAAAGTCCTCTGCTAAAAAGGAGAGGAAGGCTACGAAAACTTTAGCCATCGTTTTAGGTTTGCTATATTTTTATATATTTAATTTGACAAAAATTAGTCGGTTGGCTTACTTTCAATATTTAAACTTAGCCTAGAGCATTGGGTCCGCTTTCGTACTACATTTGCATAAGATGATTAAAATAACTTACCACTTATGCTCTGACTACGGTTTAACAAATAACAGTAATGGGTAATCGTAACCTAATCGTGTCCCATTAAATAATTTATAAAGGCTGATCATGTCAAATTACGTACGGTACGTATTATTCTCTTAATCACGTTAAAAAATTTTAATCAATCATAGAGGGATAATAATTGTTACGTTTATTTATTAGCATGCGAAAGCAGACGAGCAGTCGGACCACCTGATGGAAAGTGGTCTCTTATGCCAATTGACATCGGCAATGCCAGGTGTATCACCTACGTACTGACTACCGTGAGACATAGGATGTAACTGGTCGTTGACCCAGTAAAACTCTGGCTACGGTGTCCTTTAAACCGAACAACCGATGACAAAATAATTTTAATTTTGTGTTAAGTTTTTTTTTTTAATTTCGGTATAATAGTTTACGCCTTTAACATGATAAATTATTATATTTATCACCACGTGAAGTTATCACATCACGTGAAAACAAATCTACATAATTAATGCTTTATGGTCGCAAGAGCATATTATTAAGAATGTATTAAATTACTTTTTAATACATTTCAAGATTAATTATGTCAATTTTGTTTCAGGTGTTTTCTTGTTCTGCTGGGCACCTTTCTTCACTTGTAACGTGGTGGACGCGATCTGTGGGAAATTCGGGCTGCAGTTCAGTCCCGGGGTCACGGTCTTCATTCTGAACACTTGGCTAGGATACATCAACTCGTTCCTGAATCCTGTGATCTACACAATCTTCAATCCCGAATTCAGAAAGGCGTTTAGGAAAATACTCAGATGCAGCACCTAGCCCATAGACTATTTGGTCGTGTTCACCCAGTAGGTCTCGAATATAATAAATATTGTTGGAGTTACAATTTCGAAATCTTATTTGTTTTTTTTTTTATTATTTAAACTATTGCTATACTGTTCTAAAGACAACGAATATTTTTAATGTTTCGAAATATTATTTCACAACAGTCGAGATCTACTGGAACGGCCAAATGTAAAAAGAAACGTGTATAATAACTCTCGTACGTTAGGTATCGCATAAATACTTTGTAATGTGATAATTCACTAATAATACGCATACTAATACGTCGCATTGTAGTCCTAGATGATTAGCATATCATTAAAGTTGTATTCATAAGTCTAGATGAATATACTATATTTAAGGAATAAATTAACTATACTAATAATAATAAAAAGGAATAGAATGTTGTGTAAGTTGATGCGAGTTTGTTTAATTAAAAGTTACGAGACTTCTAGTTGTGCTCCAGTATTAAAATATCTAATTTAAAAAGTCGCCAAAAATTATAATGATTAGAGAGCTTTAGTTTTTTATAAGGTTGTGATATTTTTTAAATTTTTGACATACATAAATTATTATTGTTTCATATTGCTCATGTTGATTGAACTGTGACTTCTACGCAATCGCTTATAATATGTTACTAATAGAAATAAATTTAATAAGATTAAACATAAGTGATGTTTATTCTAAAGTGTGTGAAAAACAGATTTTCTATACAAAAAAATCTTTACTATTGTGTCTTTTCTTTTCATTATAAATCTGAGATTTTTTGCCTTTCCGTCCAGGAAATTTAATTTCAACATAATAAATTAGCACATCTATACATCTACATATATTTTCGGTGTTACAAGCAAGAAACATGTCAAATGTCACCCTTTAAAGAAATATTTAATCGTAATTGATATTTATTCGACATTAAATCTACCACAATAAATCAATGTATCTTCCAAGCTTAGATATAATTACGACATATTCATATGTTATACAATTAAAAGTAATAAATTTTCTTATGTCCAAGGAGACAAGAGTGCACTGAGTGATTTGAAAATATAGCTTGTAGTAAACTTGTGTATTTATGTTAGTAAAGTTTTACCATATCAACAGTAACTATTGTATATACAAGCAATTATTTTAAAGTTAAACATATTAAGTAATTAAGTCAACATATAGTTAGCCTGTGCCAATGTGCAAGGAGTCAGAGGACACAGGTAGCGCAGGATGTTACCTCTTGGCGGCTCGTTGAGGCCGGCAGTGGACTTCGTTACGCTGATACGATGTTGATTATGTTGAAGATTATAAACATACAAAGGTATTCAAATTAAAAAAATATATTTAAAGTTTTTTTCCTGTATGAGTAATAAAACGTAAAATATTGTTTTAGTTGAAAATTAATAAATATATGTTTAATATAAGTTAACTTGTCTCGTTAATTTACCAAAGTTAATTATTAATCCTAGAACATACTTAAGGGTAAATTGTTTTTATTGTTACTACTCTTGTAGAATGATCAAATGTTTATTTTTAATTATTTTTCGGGATATACTTATGTAGAAAAGCTTATTTATTTTAACAGAGATATCATTGTGTTACGGAACATTTTAGATACCTTTATTTAAATGTTTCTTTTGATTATTTTTATAATGATCGTGAATCGTCAGTAATTGCTCAAAGAGTATGTTTACCATCTGTATTTTACTTTATCTTTTGCTACGACTGATTTATTTCATTGGTAAATGTGAAATAAATACAAAGCTTTTATTCATTTCATATTTATAGACGAAATTTTCAATTAGAAAAATGCAGCGATACATGAAGAAATAAATACCCTTGTAATGTAAAAAATATATTGAAACTTAATATATATACACTTTTTAATTTAATAAATTGCTCAATATGTGAAATATATCAGTATTTATCTTGTAGTTTTAGAAAATTTGAATAATTTAATTTTAAGACAAAAATTTCAACTATCTTTTACCACATTTTATTTAAATGTAATTATATTGATTTTTTTTTTTTTCAAATAGATTATGCGTTTCTGTAATATCAATGGTCAGTCATATACATTTGAATAATAATTTTATGTACAAATACTTACAAAAGTTGTAAAAATTTATGCAAACTGTACATTTAAAAACTAAGATGTATTTATAGATATCGACAGGGTTCCTAACACGAATCCAGAAATTGCAAATTAAAAGATCGAACCTGTACATAAGTAGCAAAAACAAGTAAATAAACTACATAATATAAAAGCTACAATTGTTAATCATAAAAATAATGTATTTTAATTATTAAGATAGTAAAAAATTAACTCGTGAACTTATGCTACTATTACGAACTAAAAATTACTCCTTATTTATATGCGACTATTATGTATTGATTAAATCATGCCAAAATTATATAATTAATAGTAAAAACAGACGTTTGTCAAAACACGTGTATAAATTAGTTATAAATTATTACAAAAACAAATTTTATGAAACCAATGCTCTATCTACACGTTCTATAACTATAAAAGCACAACACTCGCATATATATATATAAATATCTATATATAAATATATAAAACTATATGTTAGAATAGATGTAACTCTATTGACTAAGTAGTTGAAAGGTGACATGTTAAATAATTTATCGCAATATTGATGTATGTAATAATATCAGTATAATAATTTAATGTTATGTTACCTATTTAAGGTATTGTTTTAATTTTTTACGCGAGTTGTGATCATTCTTGAAATAAATATATCTAATTCTGTTCATAAGACGATTTTTTAATTAGTCCTTTAATTTAAATTTGACAACTGCCACTGACCTAAGTTAAAGATTGGCCAATTATGCTCTTGCTCTCGTAGTTCGGTACGACGGCCGACCGATGCAACCTAAGAGAGATCAGGCGAAGGAACTTCATTTGACATCCGACGCATGTATCACCTTACTTTACAATGGAAAGTACTTTAACTTGGAACAACAATGAAAATTTTTCAGTTTCTTGTAGAATTCAACCTGAACAGAAATTTAATTAGGTATAGCATCTAACGCGTAAGCTATGAATACATGAATATAAATAATTATAATCAAATTAATCACAAATATATTTATATGTATATGTTCTTAAATATGTATCTATATATCTAACGTACCAAACAAAACAGACCTAAAGGTTTGCGGGAGTAAACCAAATAATAATTAGATTTATTAATTAATCATTCGAACTCCTAGCTTCTGATTGGTAAAATGGTCCTAATTCTTGAAGAGTTGCACGAATGAGGTACCAAGTAAGTAATACATTACTTATTCCTATAGCAAAATGACAAAGCGTAAACGCTGATGTCTTTCGGTGTGATGGAAGAAAGTAGTGTAATTGCCGGGTCAACGAGACGTGATATGTATTGCCCCTAGGCAGCGAGTGGTCTTGTTGCGTCCTACGTTGAATTTTATTTACATAAGGCGTATAAGTAACATCACGTGAATTGTTATTGTATAACAAGGACAAAGGTTTTCCTGGTTTACTATAACATAATTAGTAGTATTGAAAGGACCTCGCCTATGAGCGCCTATGAATGTTCATATAAATCATTGATCTAGTACATACCAAATGCGTAACACACACTATAATAAAATGAATTTATATAATTTTTCTCAGGGTACCTCACACTTTAAAATTGAGATTAATACTTTCATAAATGACGATGAAATTCGACTTCAATATTTGCGTAAACGTAATAAAAACTCATCTTATCAAACCCTTAAATAACAAATAAACCTCCGTCCGGCAAGATTAATCAGCTTTAAAGTTGCTACCCAGTCAGCTTTGAAAATCTTTTAAAAATGCATTGATATTTTAGCCTGCATCACTCGGCAATATACGATATGAAAAAACTGCATAGATATTGCATTATAACGAAACAATAACTTGTGGCATACGCCAGCAGCTGTTACTGACTGATGAGATAATGAAAATAAGGAAAAGGACCATTAAACTTTAAGCATACTTTTATCGCCTCGTGCCTCTATGACGTCTTCCAATCAGTGTCGTGGCGAGAGATTAACAGCTTTTACAATCTTTCCGGACGTTTTAATAACAACGACCCATTTCAAGCTACATAAAGCTGGGGCTATAATATTAATTGTAGCAAAGTCAACGACAAAAATCCGAATTAAATGTTTTATGCGGTAATGTGGCTAAATATCCTTTTTTATATTTACGATGCCACTGCCTCTCGGTGATTAATTGTAAGACGTCTAACAAAATCTATATTAAAATCCAGTAAGGTTTTCTTTGAATGTTCGTATCAATTATTAATTATCAGAAATATTTTTATAGTATTAACACTTATTAGGTAGGCAAGCAAAAAATAAAAGAAATGTTGTACTACATCAAAATACATAGTAATATGCATTAAATAATAGTAAATCTATTAACTCTCCCTTTACCAGTTAAGTATATTATAAACTCATTTATCCAGTAATATTATCGCACAATACATTCATTTATTACTTTCATCAGAAAATTGTCATGGTTGAACTTATCATGCAACGCAGGCGGTTTTTAAAATGAGGATAGCTCCATTAAAAGCAATTCAATCTCTTAAAAACACAAGTGCATATGCAGTTATGCGAGCTATTCGTCCGTTAGCATTTTATTTGAACCCTTGTGATGAGTTTGTGTTGCGTTGAAATACTTTTATGTACCATTTTGCTTATAATTGTACAATATTCTGCTTTTAGTTAATACATGGATAAAGTGACGTTATGACAATATTTTATGGATGACTGTTTTTATTATTATTTCATCTTTGAGTGGAGCAAAATCGATTATTTGAATATCTTTTAGTATTTTTAAAATGTTCTGCGTTTTATTTATACTTAATTTTTTTTGGGTTTTCATGTGTTAATATATGAAATTCCTAGTAAGAGGAACGGATTTGCAAGTTTTTGTTACTTGTGTTTGAAAATAGGACCGATTTTAATATAAATAATGTAAAATACTTCGTTCGGGACCAATATCACACTTCACAGCCAGCAGCGAGCGCGTACACACGTGTTCGCCGTCACTCTGCGCCATCTGTGTTTCAAGGATGCACCTACGCTCATAAAACGCCTTTGTCGCATCCCTGTTATCATCACGTTCGCGTTCTTACGCTTTGTCAAGCGGTCGACTTATACACAACCGTGTTAGGCAACTTGATGCTTTACACATTTGCGTTAGCCTGTGATTTAACTAAGCGACATTCTTGTTTTTAGGCCAAAATGGGTGACGATACTCTCGGCCCTGTAAAATAATGTAAAATTTCCCCTTTTTCGTTCAGGAAAACAGTACTATTTTTACAAATTCGCGCTTTCGAATGAGCGTGTTTTTGCACATCTGTCAAAAGACTGCCTAAAGAGATTCCATATTCTGAGATAGCTGATGCTATCAGATTCCAACACATCCCGATTCTTTCAGAACAAAAACGCAGTTGATGGTGCCGTTTACTCTCGAGCAGACCAAGAAGTAAAGAAGTATTTGTGACCTGTATCCGCCTCCGTGGTCTAGCGGTAATACCGGCTTCGTGGTCTCGCGGCGTTGGCCCTTGCTTTATAATCCGGAGGTCATAGTTTGAAATCCCGCAGGGAAACCACTTTGTGTTATCGTTGTTTTCTGGTTAGGACAATTTGGGCTGATCACCCAATTGTCTAAAAAGTGAGATAATCCATGCGTCGGATGGGCATGTAAAAAGTCGGTCATTAGTCACACACAAAATCTATACTTAGTAGCGTAGGACTGTACACAAACATATGACATCGGCGTCACCGGTGTGGTCGAACTAACATACCCTTTACTATATGACACTGTAGCTTAACACCATATTAGATAGGAGCGTTGTTGGAGTTTCTTGCGCTATTATTCTCATAGCGCCAAAGTTCAAAGAAGTAGTAATGTTAGCGAAGCTCTTCAAGCTATGAAATATACGTCTAAAAAGAGTCTAAATCAAACTATCAGAAGTGTACAAGTTGTAAAAACGCTCCTCTTAAGAAATAAATTAAAAATCATAAAATTTTATTTATCAATTTGTGATTTTGTTTAAAACAATGTAAAACAGTTTCACCATTGTAAAAAGTAAAAACCGTAAATACGACTTCACAAAGACGAACTCGAGTGAAACGCGAAAGTAATTTTTAAGTTTGGGACCCGGGCTTACGTGCTTCGAATTATTTGGACGAAAGCCATTGCGATTGCGATCCAATTAGCGTCGCCAATCAATTGAGGGCCAATTGGGAATATTGAACGGATCGGGCGGACAACAATCTGGTTAAGGGAGTGATGTTGTGGCCCTGTTTCTGACACATAACAACGGCCTCATGTTTTTCATTTCAATCCTCATACTTTTTGCAGAAAATCTAAGTGGCTTCAAATCATCTGATAAGGCTAATCTAACTATTATGTAATCGAAACAACTGTACAACTGTACTTTAGTTATTAATTCTGTAATAATAGTTGTTACCAAGTAGATAATTTAGAGACGTAACATTATTTACTGTCAATGGAAGCATGGATTTAGACACAAAAGTCTGACTGTCGGGATTGTTGTTCTACATTCTATAGCTTTTGTCTCAAAAAGTCTATAATATGTATCATGCTACCTGTTTCATAAATGGTCATAGACCCTCGAAAGAGATTGAAAAGTCGGGGATAAAAATAAAGCATAAATGAGAAAAATCCGTAAAAAGTGGATTTAATATGTATTTAATCGCGTAAATAGAAGAGATAATTATTAATTATGACTTTAAACAAGTTATGAACCTAAAATTAGAAGCATATATTATATGTAAATCTCATATAAGTGGTAAGTAACTACATTACTAACGGCTTATATCGCCAAAGACTTCGACAGCTAACGCTTAATTTTGATGTTGATCATATTTTTGTTTGGATTCTACTAATCACTGTGTGTAATAGTGAGCAACATTTTACTTATTACAAAAAAATACTTATTTAGACATTTCAGTAGTGAAAATGGGTAATTATATCGATGTCAGATGTCAAATATACCAAATAAATGATCATACCCATAACATCTCTTAGCTTAAATATTTATTACTATTGCGCCCATCGCCTAAGCTACATCCGACAAGCCAAACGTGAAATAAGCTCCCACTCGATCGTCAACGCTCTTAATTGATTGCTAACGTATACGTCCTAAATATTAATTAATGCTTGACGTACTTTCATTAACCTTATTTACTTTTAGCCATAAATGCCTCTTTTATTATTTCATGGTATTTTAATGTAAATATGCAAATATTTATTATTATGTTATGCGTAAATATTATGTAATATTTTTATAAACGTCATTTATTTTTAATTATATATAAACTTTTTTATAGTATTATGGTATCTAATTATTTTAAATTATAAGTCGATATATATAACATATATTAACCCCACTCAATAACCCGCATTGGACTTACGTGCTGGGATACGGTCCAAAAACCACCTAATGGGGAGGCCTATGTCCAGCAGTGGACTAACACAGGCTGATGATGATGATATATAGATGATTATGTATTAAAAAAGGTTAAATGAATTATTTATGACGGGAATCATTAGACATAGAGAACATGCATAGCCTGTATGTTAAAAATGAGTCTGCTTTTTGAGTGCGAAAGCCTAAACTTTACGTCTACTCATAACACCAACAAATTAAAATTTAAAACAGTATCAAAAATTCGCTAAGCTTTATGTGTTTTAGTTTAAAATGGTTCAGTTTTATGCTCTAAATTATATGAACCAGGGCAAGTTTTAATTTCAATTTTATTTATTTTCTACACTTTTACTATTATTTGCGGTATAGGACTTACGTTTTGCTTTTAGGCATTATTTTCAGATTATAGACTATTCGCATGTTATTTTCTATAAATTTTAAAATAAGGTTCGACATCTAATTGTTGGGTGTGATTGACGGTCATTTAAAACAAGAGAAATCATAACCATGTTGCGTAATATAAGCGAGTTTCAACGTGTCCTCTTTAAAAAAAATACCCCGCGATATCCGCCACTGCATTTAAAATCTCTAATACCTTTTTAGGTTTTCATTTTATTTTAAATGTACTCTGAATATGCCTCAATGATTTTTTTAATTTACATTAAAATGCTTATTGTAAGTTATTTTTAAAACATAGATATATGATGTTGTGCACTTTACTGTAGGCCAATTCAAGTAGTACAATTATATTAAATACATCATATTATAGCACAATTATGTAACCCATATTTTAAGTCTTCCTCTTATGTTTAAGCGTGCGAATTAATAAGGTTTTGAATTTTGACGCCGTAATTCTCTTAATTTCTTAAATATCTAATAAAATACTCATTGCAAAATTTTAAAAAATGGGACCGAATGACAGCTTCATTTATCTTTTAAAAAAAGGAATGAAAATAGGAGCACTAGGAGCGGAACAACGATGTCACATGTATAAAAAAAACCATACGCGCCGAATTGAGTATCTCCTCCTTTTTGGAACTCGGTCAAAAATTATCCTCATTGTCAAAATCATCTTTTTCAATACACCATGGATTCCAAAATACGTAGCAGTAAGTCTACGAAAAATTTACTTACGAGTTTTTGCTTTATATGTTTTCCTAAATGTCTGAGTTTCTTACGCCAGTTCTTCAAAGGTCAAAGGCTTCCATTTCCGAAACAGTTTCACTTGACTTTGACATATCAATAAATCTATGTAGAATGCTAATATTGAATAAACACAGTAATAAAATAATTCTGCATTTAAAATATAAACAAATTTTAAAGAACGCTACTCTAAAGACAATAAAAGTTACCAAAAATACAACCAATTCATATAAAAATATATAAATCGCATTTAAACAGAACGAAATTTTTTTTATTGTACCTGCTGAATGCCAACTTGAGATAAAAACCAAAAAGTCTGTACGCTAGAAACTTTTACAGTTTTTCTTAGAAGTCAACTGATTTACAGTGTGAACATTCCAGACGGCACAACAACAAATCGATATCAAAACGATTTAGAAGTTGCCGCAAGTAAATTGAAAAAGTTGTTTCGCTAACTTCAGACGGCTTTATATATTCTCGCGTTGGATGTCTACCAGACGCCCCTAACACTTGATTCATTTTTTGGGTAAGTTGAGAAAAACTACGAACGATAAAAATGTACTATAAATATAACATTCTTACAAATATATTAACGTTTAGCTGGACATAATTAGTACATAATACTTTAAACTTATTTCGAATTATAAATCTGTAATTCATGTAATATAATAAAATATGTTTAGTTTCATATTTCACCATTTTTCATTTTCATATATAACACAAAATTCCTTAACTATGGTGTGTGTTACATTCGTCTAAATAAAGAACTCACCATATATTTAAAAATCTTATGTTTAATATCACTTAGTTAGGCAATAAAATAGGCAAATCTTTATCATACATCATCACTAGAAAAATATTTACCACGTGTTCTGGTTCAGGCAAATATAATTCCTGAAAACGATGATCATATTTTAAGGCAAAGCTTACGATATATACGATAGTTTTTTAGTTCATGCATTATACTTTCATATTCTTAACATGATTATGCAGCATCCGAAGCACAACGAACGTAATCGCCTTAGATTTCAAATTAATTAGGAGTGTATCAGTGCTCATGTGCCCTACGAGGAACATTGAGTGGAAAACTGATTACTGTTTGCGAATCATCTTAGCGTAAAGAAGTTCTATACAAGGTAGATTTAAAACCTGTAGAGATGCTAAAATAAGCCATAAAGAAGCTGGTATATAATCATAAAAGGTCATAGCAATGCTTGGCAATATTGGTTTTGGTTTTTATAAAAAGTAATAAAATTTACGAATAAAATACGCAAGCACTTGTTAAAATATAAAAAAAAGAAATTTACGATTATTGTTTTTTTTCTCTTACAAATGGTCAGAAGTTTATTGAGCATTACAGTGTGCATTTTGATAAATTTCGTTTTGTGTTTTCGGTAACATTTTCCTTATAGTCAATTTGCCAAATGACTACTACTTCCAGTAAGTTATTAGGTACTCACAAGCTACCGTGAGTTTTTGTGTTTACCGAGGACTGCACAAAATGGTATTTACAATTTGGGCCTTGTAGAAAATATATTATGGAAGTCAACGGATCCATAATATATTAATGGATCCGTTATAAGAAGCCATCAAAGATTATACGTTTATACGTTTTTCATTTCTATTTTTGGTGATTAAAAATAATATTAAAATATATAAAAATAAAATGTTAGTCATATTTTACGCAAGAAAAGCTTCTTAGGACGGCCAGCTTTTTACGAGGAGGGTTCAAAATGTAGTGTATAGTAGAACTGAATAATTTGCTTTTATACGTTCTTTCCGAATCTTTACCTACCGAGTCCAGCGTTCATCATCATCATCATCCAGTGCTAGTCTACTGCTCGACTTAGACCTCCTTTAATAGGGAAAAGGTGTGCACCTTTTCCCTCAGCAGTTTTTGGACCACACTGGTCTAACGGAGGTTGGCGAGTGGACCGACTTTTTACGGGCCCAACCGTCACATGGATCATCTTACTTTTTAGACAATTAAGTGATCGGCGCAAACTGGGCTAACAGACTCGGAAATATCAAAAAAATGATGTCGTTAAGATTTATAAACAGCTAATAACGGCTGGCACGGTTTTCTTTATTTCCGAGAACACGTTCCGATGCGAAGCAAAGACATGACTAAATTCAGAAAAAAAAACCAAAAGGGAATCGAAGATTTTTTCTTTATTAATATTATCAATATCAGAGCTACGCCTGTCCGTATATATTTTTAAATGAATAAGCAATATGTATGTCGTACTCACTACTTTTTGATCCCTCCTAATACTTGCTTGTCTGATGTATTCTTCATTTTTTTAATTCAATAACAGGCCCATATTATCCCCTAACCAAACATAAAACAAAGAAAAGGACAAAGTAACTTTCCCAAAGAGTGTGTTCCACACAGGCATTGTAGCCATTTATATTATTATTTTATTGGTGATAAACTTCCGTGTGCATTTTTTTATTTAGTATAGCCACAGGACGAGCATAACGTTCACCTGAGGGCATGTACGCCTTGCGCATAAGCTGTGCAGGTAATGACACGACATGTCCCCTCGCCAACCTGAGACAAAGGATATTGCGCCTCGTTTTCCCAGTAAAAACGCCGCCTACGGTCCCTTTAAACGAAACACAGTAGTGTTATTATACTACTGCTTTGCAACAGAAATATTCACTGCTGTTGTACCTTTCCACACGGCCTTTTATAAAAGGGGACCTACCACCCCTAAAATTATTACTACATCCTAAGAAATTCTTAGACGTATATTTCAATTACTTTATTACATAATTATTTCTTTTATTTACGCGATTATTATACATATCAAATCCACTAATTTACGGATTTTTCGCGTTACTTAAAAATATATTTATTCCCGACGTTTCGGATTCTTTCCAGCATCCATGATCACGGGCAGACTAAGTTGGTATATGTCTGTATTTCAATGTTTCGAATAACCGTCAGAGTTATTATTTAAAAATTGACATATCGTTCGTTTTCTTAATTTTAATGTTGGTTTCACAAAAGTTTTTATACTCTGTGTTTAATTTTTGAAATGATTGGATCCCAGGAAGGTGGCAATGACCAACCATCCTCTCTATTAAAAATTTGGATATTTTTTAATTTCGATTGCTTCCCGAATCATCCTTGGTATAAATCGATGTTCATTAGCCAGTATTCCCAAAAGGACATCTATGGGAGCGCTAAGATCTTAAACCAGGCAAGCATAATATTGTTAAAGAGAGTAATCCGTCAGACACGATCAGATCTATTCGCTATCGGCAAATCTATAGAAAATTTGTCTAGAGCCTTACAATCAATTCTAACCGATATTGATTACCAAAATTGTTTAGAAATGCTAGATAAGCGAGAAGCATGCAAATTTAGTGAATGCAAACTAAATCATATAAATAAATACGAAAAATTATATAATAAATCAATTGTCAAGAGATCAGACGCCAAACAACAAACCGTTACTAGGCAACGTGCCGTCCATAATATGTCGTCAAAAACTCTTGATGAACATACAATAGAGGTATTATCTAAAGGTTTAAATTTCGCAATAACACCGCGAAAAATCCCGTACGAGGAAATTATTTGTAACGTTGAGAATTGTTTATTCAAAAACAACATCCAAAAGGAAGATTGCGAGGCCATACGTCAAGATGTATCGTCTATGTTACGTCGGAGTACTGTGCCAAAACCAAATCTTTCTAAAGATGAGCAAAAAGCGTTAAATATCTTACGCTCTAACACAGACTTGACGATTCTCCGTGCAGATAAAGGAAATGCTACGGTTGTAATGGACACGTCAGATTACAATTTAAAAATTCAAAATTTGTTATCGGATGAAATGACTTATAAAAAAGTCAAACAGACCCCACACAGAAAACGCTTAAAACAACAAGCGATCTTGTAAAGAACTATGCGGACAAATTGAATCTAGACGTAAAGCTAATGATACCTCCATGTGCCACACCTCCAAAGCTTTATGGATTACCTAAGATTCATAAACCTAATGCTCCATTACGCCCAATTGTCAGCCAGATAGATTCACCCACATACAAACTGGCACAATATCTTGTAGAAGTTCTGTCACCACTAAGAGGACACACCGAGGCTTACACAAGAGATTCTTACCATTTTGTTGATGAGATTAAACATCTACATCTCAAAAACAATGAAACTATGGTCAGTTTTGATGTTCAGTCTTTATTTACATGTTTACCTATTGAAGACTGCATCTCAATTGTAACTAAGAAGCTTGAGGAAAATAAAATGCCGAATGAATATGCATCACTGCTTAAACATTGTCTCACATCTGGCTACTTGTTGTGGAATGATCAATTCTACATGCAGATAGATGGCGTAGCGATGGGCTGCCCAGTGTCTCCTATTATCGCTGATATCTTCATGGAGAACTTTGAAGAGACAGCCCTCAATACAGCTCCCGTCCGACCAAGATTCTATAAGCGGTACGTAGATGACACATTCACCATTTACCAACAAACCAAATAAATGCATTTCTGGGTCATCTTAATTCTTTACATCCCAAAATAAATTTCACAATGGAAATAGAGACAAACAACTCCTTAGCCTTCTTAGATATTTTAATCATTAGAAACTCTAACAATAGCTGGAGCCATACAGTTTTTAGAAAAGCAACCACACGAATAAATATTTAAATGGTGATTCTCACCACAATCCCTCAGTTAGCTACTGTTAGTAAATGTTTGCTTCAGAGAGCACAGCGGATCTGCGACAAGGAACATTTGACGGCTGAACTGGAGAATGTGAAGCAGGTGCTGCGAGAAACAAACTCCAAGTTCCACGTCTACGTCGCAGTCACCGTGTGAAGCCAGCCACAGTCGAAAGAGTGCCTATCGTCTTACCTTACATCAGAGGATCACTGACAAAATCGGTTATATTTTAAAGCGAGCTTCTATAAAACATATTATAAGCCGCCGAAGAAGATTAGCCAATTATTACCATCTGTGAAATGTAAAATTCCTCTACAGGTACCAGGTGTGTACAAACTAGACTGTGATTGTGGTCTAAGAGAGACCACAATTACATTGGACAAACAAAAAGACCAGTAAGAACCAGAGTAAAAGAACATATAGCTGATGTTAAGCACCGACGCTATAAGAAATCTGCAATTAGCGACCATGTTCTAGACAAGCCCAATCATTATATCAAATTTGATGAACCAAAAATACTGGCTAATGAACATCGATTTATACCAAGGATGATTCGGAAGCAATCGAAATTAAAAATATCCAAAATTTTAATAGAGAGATGGTTGGTCATTGCCACCTTCCTGGGATCCAATCATTTCAAAAATTAAACACAGAGTATAAAAACTTTTTGTGAAACCAACATTAAAATTAAGAAAACGAACGATATGTCAATTTTTAAATAATAACTCTGACGGTTATTCGAAACATTGAAATACAGACATATACCAACTTAGTCTGCCCGTGATCATGGATGCTGGAAAGAATCCGAAACGTCGGGAATAAATATATTTTTAAGTAACGCGAAAAATCCGTAAATTAGTGGATTTGATATGTACTTTATTACAGTCTTACATTTAAATTTTCTTTTATTATTCTATGTAATTTTGATAGCAAAGCTTATAGACAGATATATAGTTATTTGTAACATAATATTACAAAAAATATCAAATTAAAATTCAATAGTATAAAGCTTGATAAATAAAATTAATGTTTTTCACCAAGTTATAACGTGTCTATAGAAATTTTCTACTGTTTCATTTAATTTCCTGCTTAAACCCTTAATACTAACAGAATTAATCTAAAATTTCCTGAAATTATGGAGTGTTACAAAATTTTCTAGTACCTTTATCAGAGAGCTGAAATTATTTTACTAATGAACGAAACTTAAACTAGATTACAGCCGCAACCTTTTAAAACACCCTTGCAGGAAAAATTAGGACTTGTAGTTATTAAAAAAAATGCTATTACCAAAAATTATAAATTAAGTTTTTAAGTGCTTTAAATTTATTGACGTAATAAATATGCATATTTTGTCAATAATAAAAAAAAATATTCATTTCTTGATAATTACATTTATCCCTGGCTTTATTCCTTATAAGGAAAAAACGTAATTATCTCATTGATTTTAACTCCTATGTCTTACAACTTGCACCACACTAGCGAATGTAAAGAAAACTACTTGCTCTGAATCCCGAAGTCAATTTTATCCTCATTGTTGACGAAGAATAGAATCGATGTTCATAATTTAGCTACAATAGAAGCTACTTTAAAATTGGAGCCGCTTATTATATGAACGTTAAGGTAATATAAATTGGTTAGTATAAAAGATTACTACCTAACATATACGAAAATTGAAGATTCTAAATAGTTTTATAACATTCAGGCTTTAATTCTTTAAGTGACTAGAAGTGGTTATAGTAGCTTAATAGTAACACTTAATTAATTGTTTTGTTTTGATACTGCCTTTCAAAATGTAGCTTAGAAAACACGACCAAGTTTTATTCTTTCCAATGTGTCAGAGTCGTTATATGTCACATACCCAAAAATACAATACTTTCAAATTGAAACATACAGTGCCGCCTTTCAGCAGAAGTCCGTCTTTATTATAATGTTACCAACATACCTGATTGTTGCCATACTAATAGCCACAGTAAAGTAAATGCGAAAGTAACTCTGTTTGTCTATCTGACTGTCAGTCTGTCTATCCGTCTTGACCGTCTAAACTGTTTTTGATGAAATTTGTTACATACTTAGAATAGAATTCATAAACGGGTTAAAATAGAAAATGGAAAATTTTTATGAAAATCATCACCGTTGAACATAAAACGATGAAATTTTGTGTCTATTTACTTGAAAAGAGCCATAAGTGGTATTTCCCATGCAGTTGTCTACTTTGAAATTGTACGGGGATGAACAAGGGGTCGAAATGGGGATCATTCAAAATGGAAGTTCGTCATTGTCGAAGCAAAAGCCTTACATATTTGAATCTAATGATAGGCACATGGAAATATAACACCTCATTTATATTATACTATACAGTACTTCGATACACCTCGCAGACAGGCTACCTATTCCACGCGGACGAAGTCGCGGGTAACAGTTAGGTACTAATAAAACATAACAAAAGATAACACAACCTGAAAAGTCTTTTTGTTTTAGAATAGCATAAGCACTTAAACATTTTTTTACGAAAAAAGTCAATGAAGTTTCTATAGGACTATAAAATAATGTCAAAAGGTTATGTATATTATAACATAACCTTTCAATCGTTTTTTTTGGTTTAATTTAAATTAAACTAAAAAGTAGTTTGCTTTTTCGATAGAAAGAGCAAGTTCCAAATTGTACCACGTAATCAATCTTGGCATTAATTGGTAAGATGATAGGCACCACATTATTTATTTGCCATTTTCAGAATGCAACAGCACTAGACTTTATGCCTGACCTGGGCCTGGGCCTGCTTTAGGCCTCCATTTCCATAAATTTACGCCCTGATGCCCGCTTTATATAAGCTTGTAATGGCCGAGAGAAAAATATATTTATTTTATAAATAGTTAATGAACATTTTTATCATTCTTTACTTTACGTTTGAAAACTAAATACCTATGTAAGCAAGAAGCTTCAGTTAAACAAGTTTTAAAACTATTTCATGAAAGTTAGTTTAAACTTTAAGTTTGGACCATTGAGACGTGGCAATTTTAAATCGATTTCAAAACGATCTCGAACTGTTACTGAGTAACGACTAGAAAATTGAAAAAGTTGTAACATAGACCACGGACTGTTAAGATATTCTCATATTCAATAAGTCTCTGGCGATTTCAACTTTCTTTCCTTTATAGATAAACCTGTAGGGACATGGTTAAGTCGAAAATAGTATAGTCAGACATGAGACAGTATTTTTTATTTTGTAAAATTGGAATTTATAATTTTATTTACGCGAACACTTTTTTTAATTTGTTATGGCGTTTGTGTCATAACTCATTATATTTAAACACCCGACGTTTTGAACTCTTTTCAGCGGCCGTTGTCACGGGACAGACGAAAACAGCAGGCGTCTTGATGCCACTGTAAAAATGCGGCTGCCAGATCTTAATCATACGTCATATTTTAGTCTTTACTCCGACCATATGTACAAGCGACTTATTTGGTAATGACTTCCGGTAGCGGTGTTATGACACTTGGGTTTTAATTTTAGTTTATCAAGCAGGTGTTAAACCCAACTATCTTTTCTATTAAAATTTGAATCATTTCCAATCGGTATTCTTTGGCGAGAATATGTGGTCGATCAAATCATTCTAACCATTACATCATTATTGTAATGAGTCATGTGAAGTTACTTCACTCTTTAACTGTAATGAATAAATACTGTTGAGTGCTTCATTTTAATTAACTACAATGCATGATAGAAGAAAAAATGGTTACGATATATGAATTGGCATGTGACTATAACCAGAAAGTGCATGAATAAAGTGGTACCGCTGGTGACGCATGCTAGATATCTATGTTAATAAATTCTTTTTAAACTGACGTTAGTCTAAAACTTTACTGAATTAATAACATGACGTTATAAACAATATTGCAATAAATGTTTACGTACATATACATTTACTATAAATAAGACGTTTTTTTAAAGAAACATTAAATAATACTTCAATATATTTATAAGGAAGTTCATTTGTTCCGTAAGATACATGCCGCAATCTTAAATGAGTTTAAGTCACAAAATTAAGGAAATGACTATAAACACAAATCATACATAACCAATTTATGATGAAAACATGGGGCTTAGTGAAGCTTGAATCTTCCGAAGAACTTTCCTACCGTGTTTTGAGGAGAATTTTTCTCATAGGCAATTTACGATATAGTACCGTTTCTCGTAAGGTATTCGGCACTTGCAAGCTACCGTGAGCACATCCTTTATATTTTTTTACAACGCCATTTTTATTTCCCTTACGCCTTTTATGTCGTAAATATTCATGTTTATTTGCTTATTTCTTGCTAGTTTCAAGAAAACAACTTTGATCAAGTAGAAATCTATTTTCGATTTACATAGTTATATTTATTCATACAAATTATTTGATAAATACCATATATCTATATTTCACATTCACAGTTTATGGTTTTTTAAACTTTTAAATAGCACAATATAAAAATGGATGCGTTATAACATATTTTTTACGCTACAATGACATGCTACAGACATTGAAATGTCAATAAGATCTGCTTTACTTTAACCTATATCTTTTGAGCAGAAAACTAGTTGGCCTGAATCCTGAAGTCAATTTAATCTTTACAATCGACGAAGATAATATTGCTCAATTTTATATGAAAATGTTAACAATGAAGCCACAATAGAATCCATTTCTAACTTAAGTTATACCAGGTGGAAAATAGCTTGTTAGAAATAGATATTAAAGTCGTTATCAATAAAAGCCTGCACCGCCTAATGGAATGGTCCCTTTCAATTTGAAGGTCATGGCTTTGAATTTCGGTATAGAACTTTGTGAACACTAGTGAACATTTACTTAAAAAGTAAGATGATTTATGCGTCAGATGCGCATATAAAAAGCTGGCCCTGTTAGTTTAGGCTACCCTTGGTAGTCGTTATTAGATGTCAGTACTAATTTCAACCACTTATGATAACTAAGGAAGTTGAATAGGAGTAAAAATTGCATAGTAAATTGTGGGTACCTTAAGTTACATTGTTTTTTTTATTTAGTGTATATAAGTTGTATTTTATTATTTCTATGTCATAACAGTAAATTAACTTGACTCTCTATAGAGATACTTCAGAAGGTTATAGTATTATCACAAAAAAAATATTTTAAATAGCCCAAGTACGTTCCGCAGAGGCAAAAATTTTTAGTTTCATTAAAATTATCGCAATAATTATTTTTGTAGCGCTTTTATAATGTTTATAAAATATATGCCTACGAAAACAGTTACTGTATTGTATAAGAATATAACTAAAGTACTCTCAATCAGAGCTTATTATTAGTAAAATCAAAAAAACTAGGATAAATTTTTGTATTTAAAATATTCATAATAAAGTGGAAACTCGAATGCTAATGCTAGCAATCCAGTTACCGTACGTCTGTTTGCATAATGATGAATTAACAAATATATTTAGAAACTCCAGATGAATATTCAAAAACCGCTCTGAGGTTGTCCCTTATTGCTGTGATATAACTTTAAATTTGGCAGAGTGCTAATAAAATGTATCCTGGAGTGCGAGGGTTTCACTTTGCATTAATTAGCACTTACTGCCTCCCGACTCAACGTGAATATTAGAAATGAGGCTATGGAAATATATGTATTTTGTGTAAGTACAAATGAGGCTATTTCAATTTGAAAAAGATATAGTGTATTGGTTTTTATGTGTAAAGAGTTTTTTAGAAAAAGGAAAAAAATCCCGTTAAGTTGCTTACGCCGGTTCTTCTCAGGTATATATGTATAAAGGGTTACATTTCAGAACCGGTGGTACAATTATTCATTAAATATTGAATAAAGCTATTCGACTTTGACTTTGACTATGATGACTTATTTTGGCGAATAATGAACGAAAAGTATATTCCTGCCTCGTTATCCGAAAGTGATTAAATATGGTCTGATTAATCGCTTAATGCAAAATTCAAGATTCAAAAAATATCAAGCTGGAATCTATTCTGCGTATATACCAAATTTCATCAAATTCGGTTCGGTAACTTAGATAGTAAAGACGGATATATACAGACAGATAGACGGATGGTCCTTCTCATTTATAATATTAGTATAGAAATATATCATCAACAATCCATACTAGTCCATAGTATGGATTGTTGATGATATTGCTAAAATATATAAAAACTTGCTTTAATGTAAAAACCCTTTCCCCTTACTCATTTTCCAAGTTGTAAGTAAATGTAGGTACCAACTATATTTAAAACTATTTAAAAACTTTCATATGAAACATATTTGTATAATTTACAAACCATTGTAAAATTAAATTAAAAACAAAGCAAGCACTAATCGTAAACGAAAACCAATAAGGGAAGCTGTAACTAAGTAGGACAACTAGAACAAGTGCTAGAAATGAGCAAAATGGTTTCAGCTGATGCGGTTTAAATTGTGATATCTTGGTTTAATAAAGAAAAATAATTGTACCGTTTTTATTACTTATTACATGAATTATATTTTCTGTAATAGAACAAGAATAAATAACTATTTCACAAAAACAATACGTCTTCATTGATTGCTATCGACGTGATCTGCTGGCCTGTGGAATAAACTTGAATAGGGACGTAACAGGATGTAACGGGGCCCGTATACTCACGGAATGACTTCAAGCATCGAGGACCTCTTGAAGAGGAGCATCGGCTTTGACCGTCCCTTTGTGAATGAAGGTGGCCCAGGTCAGCCGAGAGTTCAGCTTAATTGAGGTGTTTTCCTAAGAATCCATTTGATAGGTTGAAGAGCTCTAGCTCCAATACGAGCTCGTAATCGACTTTATTATAAAATCGTTGGCGCTGGTAGTAGTAGCGCAAGAAACTCCAGCAATGCACCTATTTTATAGGGTAATAGCTTATGATACAATTTCACATATCAAAGGGTGTCGTGTATGATCGACATCACCAACGAGGCCGATATCTAATGGGTGTAAGTGAATGTCTTGTCTTACTCTACTAAGTGTAGGGCATGTGTGACTATTGATTGAATGTCATAGCCTATTTAGCCGTAAGGCCTTTAATAAAATTCTTATATCTTACAATAAATTAAAATCTAGCCATAGTTTCGCCGTCGGGGAAGACAAATTTTAGAGCGATTGTATTAAAAACGTCATAGTGAGATAGAATCGGTGGTCTCCAGAATATTAAAGCGTTTATATAGTTAGCATTCTGACCATCAGAGGCTGCTGGCCGTTGTTCATTTGGAGTGGGCTCTGGAGCTGTATTTTGTAAGCCGTTGAAAGGATGGAGGGTTGGCAAGCGGTGCTAGAGGATGGATGGGGATATCGCCTAGAAAAGCCTTCTCTCAGGATCGTAGGAACCATCGTCTTGTCGCATTAGGGCAGCCGAGATAGTGCACGTGTGGCTGGATTGCAGTAGTTAACGTACGCTGGGGGCTAGAAAGTTAGTGTCATGATCCTCGACGCATTTAACACAACAGGGACAGGCGAAGTGTGAGTGTACAACCAGTTGCCAGTAATGACACTGCCCGAGAAGTACTAATACCGTTTGTAGAATATATCTACATCATCAATCACGCAATTGGTGTGAAATAAATAACTATTTCCCGTCCCCATTAGTATTTTATTTTTATACGTTTCCTTCCCTGCAAAGCTAATAAATTGATCATTTTATGCTTGCATGACTCTGCACTTTTGTTCATTATACCTCCAAGTTTAGTCGAAGTGTTTACTTTTAAATGTTTTTATATTTTATATTTTTGTGTTTAGGGTTGTATCGGCATGTTTTTTTTTAAGGCAACTATTAGTAAAAACATTTTTTTCTATCACCAATCCATCACATTAAAAACACTACTGTTACAGCGGCTTGCAACGATCTTCCTTATTAACGTCCTCGAGCGTACTGGGAGTGCAATTTGATTCACACCTCGACAAGCGCTTGTAATTGTCGGCTCGGTGTGAGGTGTCTGTTTACTGCTCGCAGCCAGCAGAAGGTTTGAAAACCACGTACACACTGTTTTTTTTTTACAGCACATTCAAACGGTTAGAGTTACAGCTCGCTAATGAGTTCCCGGCTTTATATATTTGTAGATGCATAATAGAATTTTTGTAACTCATTTATTTATTATATCAATAAAGTATGTGTAACTCTATTGGTTAACCGCCTCCGTGATCTAGCGGTACTTTCTTTTTCGTTAGGACAATTTAGGCCGATTACCCAATTGTCTGAACAGTAAGATGATCCATGCATCGGATGGACATGTAAACAGTTGGTCGGTAGGATACCGTCCAAAAATACCCCTGATGGAGAAGGCGAGCATTAGTGGAGGCCTATGTCCAGCAGTGGACTAACATAGGTTGATGATAAAATTGGTTACAATCCTCAAAAATTAAAAGACAGTTCTCTTCTTTTTTTCCTGCCGACAGGTTTAATTAGCCGAATGCGCACATGTATCATATACTGTGAGGTACTCACGAATACGATATAATACTTTCAGCCTGTAGAAATAATTGCGTATTATTTCTTTAATATGTCCCTCAAATCTCAATTTTTTATCAATTAAAACACCCAAATTGCAAGCTTCTAGTACTGTTTCAAGTATGCATCCATTTATAGATATAGGAAGTATATGCTTCTTTATTTATTTGTTTAGGCGTTCCTAAAACTCTAAACTTTGATTTAGTGGGATTTAGGATCAAATAGTTTTGATTGCACCAAGTATAAATTCGACCTAAATCTTCGTTAATATTTCTTACGGCTTCATTTTTACCGTTTGGATTAAAAAATACGTACAATTGAATATCGTCAACGTACATGTGGAATTTGGAGAATTTTACTACATTGACAAAATCAGCAATATAGAGAATGAAAAGCAGCGGCCCCAATTTAGAGCCTTGCGGAACTCCTCTATTTACCGGAGTAGTAGAAGATAAAAAACATGAAGATTAAAAGTAAAGGGCCCGAATCTGTCGAATTCATATCGTGTAAAACTAGACAAACTTATAATTTTATCAGCGTCATCAGGTTGTTGAATAAAGTGTTTATGTAGAATATTAGGCGAATATTTTGGATCAATAGAATTGTCGTTAGAGTTCTTTTTAAAATTAGCAATGTTTTCTTTAATGTTTTTTCTATAGATCATGGGAATTTTTACAGGAATTAATGCGATGATTAAAATATGCTATTTTTTCGCTACGTATTGCAGCATTAACAATATTTTTCAAATCCTTCTAGTATTTTTTATGACTTTCCAGTTTGCTCATTTTACTCTTAACGTATGCCTTGTTTCGCAGATTCATCATATCTTTTATCGTACACGTGATCCACGGACCAGATCTTTTTTATACGGAATGATAGAATCGGAGCATGTAAATTGAAAAATTCTAAAATAAAATTTTGAAACTTTGTACCATAGTGTCTACATGATCACGATTAATAGCTGCCTCCCAATACATTGAGTTCACATCGGTATTTAAAAGAGACAAATCTATGTCTTTTAAAGGTCGATAACTTACTAATTTGGGGTAAAATTTTGGGCCTTCAAAAATAAGTGTACAAGTCAATAGTGCGTGACTAAAGGGGTTAGGAATGTCGTTAACTTGTACATTTCGAATATCCACGTTAGAGCAAATTATGTCAATTAATGTTTTAATTTTTTCTGTTATATGTGTCGCTTGCTCCACCAATTGAGTCAGACTCGTATAACTAAAAAAGTGTTGTAGCTTTTTTGTATTGATTTCTTGCGAGGTTAAGAGGTTTATGTTAGTCTCCTAAAAATATGACTTGCTCATATTTACCTAGGGAATAAATTGAATCAGTGATTGCATCTATAAAAACATTTACATTTAACTATGGAGGACGGTACGCTGTAGCAATTGCAACTTTAGTATCTTTTATGCTAAGCCCTAACCACATTTGTTCAACTAAATCGTTTATAGGATGGTCAATTTTGGGAATATTTATGCCATTATTAATATAAAAACCAACACCACTACCACGCTGGCGTATTTTAGGCGATCGTGGTATGTGAAGTAGCTTAAAACTCTCCTCCTGTCTAGATGCAACCGCGTAATAGCTCTTAGCAACTCATCATGATGCGTTCCTAGCAACCCAGGCTTTAAGAACCCAATACACATTTTAGAATTTTTTATAAATTCTAATACGTATGCGTGCAATCTCGCTGCACTTGCAATGCATTATAAAATTACAAAAAAGGGTTAGATGACGCTTCCCTATAAATAAATTCAACATAAGTTGTAAGGTAACATCAAAAAGCAAGAAGGGTAGTAGCAGTGAGTTACGGTGTATTTTTGGCATTGTTTTGTGTTGCGCTTAAAGGAAAATGTGTAAATACCATTATTATGAGGTTTTTGACTTCATTTAACAGTTTTACGCAATAAAAAGAAGCAAATACTCTAACAATAAACTTCACAAATTAATAATCTAATATAAAAACTAAAATAGGGTAATAGTAACAAAATACAGTTAACTTATGTGAAAAAAGACAGAAAATGCACGTATTTAAAATATTTTAGTGAAAATACTGCGGTGTATGCAAAAAACATGAAAGACAAATAGCATAATAGAGATTTAATAATAAAATATAGTAAACAGTTAACATGTTCTCTAAAAATATAAATAACAGAACAGACAGTAATTGAAAGTGGCAATAAAAGACAAATGAAGTGACTTAAAGGCGAACAGTTTCAACCTCCAAAAATTTTTGCTTGATATCGAGTATCGAGCAATTGTCTGAAAAGTAAGATGATCCATGCGTCGGATGGGCATGTAAAAAGTCGGTCCACTACCGCATTATCTACCCGCATTGGACCAGCGTGGTGGGTCCAAAAACCCTCTAATGGATAGGGGTGTATTAGGAGAGGCCTATGTCCAGCAGTGGACTATCACAGGCTGATGATGATGAAATCTCTTGTTAACATCCATTGCAATAAATTTTAGATGTAGCCAGTGGTGCCATATTTATTATACAATAAACAAATTAGTTATTAATCTCCGAATCGATCGCGATCGTAAGCGCCTCCAGATGGTGTTGTCGAGCAATCACTTATGCGTCTGGTCGAATTAAATAGGAAGTAATGGTCATCAATACGAACTTTTCCTAAAAATCTTAATAATGTGAAAAATGTTGGCACAAATTTCACACTAAAACTGCACTACTCCAACTTTTGCATGTAATTTCACTTTTACCTTTTAAATCACACAAAATTTGGTAATACTTCACATAAACTAGTGCGCTATACAATCCGTAAAATATGTTTACACACAATACAATACGCAAAGATAATATTTATGTAGATGTATTGAAACCAAAGTCTCTGAACTTCACGGCATTTAAAACATAAAACTTAGAATTACTATTTTTAAGAATTTTTTATGCAACGAGACGATGTTACTGTCTGCAGGCAAGCGCCATCTATCACAAATATAACACATATCACAACTAAGACAATACTTATCAAGTGTAAATACAACCTTGATGCTAAAAATAAATCTTAGAACGCAATCAAATGTTGGCGAGACACAATGAACATTTATCACAATAAATATATTTTGTTATGGACAACGTCTACAATAGGCCACCTAGGGTTATCAAAATAAGAGTCAACAAGTGACTTGAGAGAAAATTAAAAATGTGCTAAACAAATACTCTGCTTATATTAGCAATGAATTTATTTAATGCGTATACGTTTATTATTGTAAACAAATATTTTAAATTATATATGATTATATCATAATGAGATAATTTCTATTTTAAAAAAACATGTTTTATAAATAATTCAAGGTACCAACGGATAACGCAAAGTTTTCTATACCTATACTAAAGTGGGGCTTATACAGGTTACTTTAAAACAAAAAAAATGTTCAGATTAAAAGTAAAATTATTAATTTTAAATTATTTTTTCATAAAATAATTATGTTTATTGACGTTAATTTCACGTATTAAGGCTGTCTTTATAAAATCAACGTTAGCTACGTTACAAGCTCTCATATTTTTTTTATATTCAAGATTAAGTTTTAGGTACACAATATCAAAAAATGTGTAAAAAAAGTGTATTACTGTCCATTGCTATCATTCTATCTCGTCACCCTTAAATTTAAAAAGTCTTTAGTTGTTTAGAATGATAATCAAGCACAAAGTTTTGTAGTACTTTCTTTTTAATAATACGTTTTTCAGTGCAATGATCATGGTTCAGCCATGTTTCGTTTATGGTCGCAGTTAACTTCACGTTCTTTAGAACGAGCGTAAACTTAACTCCGACGCTGAAATGACGACTGCTAATAAAGTTAAAACATGTTTAAACAGGCGTCTGTTTTATCATGCCCTAAAATTTTCCTCATTCAACAATAATAATATATAAATGTAATTAGGTGTACAAGCATGAAAACACGAATTATTATTTTAACATAAAAAGGCAATGTTTCTATTTTATCTCATACTAACTTTTTCGCGCGACTTCTTTAACTTGGTAGTAAATAAATAATTCTGGTAGTTTTTTTTATGAAAAGAAATAAGCTGAAGCTAACCCACTGTTACTTTAGCTATCTTCTAATTTAAGTCCCATCGAAATTGGACCAATCATTCAAGAGATTAACCAACCATTTAGCCACAATAAACCAGCAAACTGCCTCCGTAGCTTAGTAGCAAGAGCGTATGCTTTAGAAACCGAAGGTCGTGGGTTCGAACCCTGCTTAACAAATATTGATTGTTGTTTTCCAGTTGGTTAGGGCAATTCTTGCCAATCACCCAATTATCTGAAAAGTAAGATGAAGAAAGTAAGATGCGTCGGATGGCCATGTAGGTAGTCGGTCCACCCGCGTTGGACCAGATGGGTGGGATACGATCTTAAAACCCCCTAAGAGGCGTGCGTTAGGGGGAACTATGTACCGCTGTGGACTAGCAGCTGATGATATAAACAGGTAAACACACCAAAATAAAAAAAAAATGTTTATTTTTTTATATTTACCCATTATATATCACAATGTAATTATTTAAAATGACTCTTTTATTATTATAAACTGACAATCCTTCACGATTTTATTTATTTGTTTAGACGAAGATATGCTGCAACTTTAACCAGAGAACACAAAAAGGATAAACGAAAAAAAACGCAATATCCTAATATCATTGGATCGTAACCAAATCACGGGTAAACTATATCCTTTTGAAAGAAAGAAAGAAAAGAAAGAAAAATGTTTTATTTAGTACATAAACACAAATATATAAAATACATATCAAGATAACAAAACGTTTGATGCACTAAAAGGTTTCACTCAGCGTAATTTCACAGAATTAAAACTCTGTGAATGCTGATTTTCAGTGGAACCAACTGAGAGTGATAGATGACAACAATTTATACAAAGAATAATTATTAAACTTAAGATTAACAGCTATAACAAAAGTAAAACTAAAAATATACACATAATTAAAATTAAAATAAATAGTAAAAATGTAAAATGTAATGCATTAAAGTAAAATGAATGAATGAGATTTGATAACCGATTTAGATAACTGGAACATCTATAATTAATGAAAACGTCGTTCTCTTACCAAAATATGCAACAGAGCAATAAGCAAATAAACAATTCTATATGTGTGATACATATGTTAACAGAACTAGTGTTTAAGTAGTTCGACAAACCGAGAGATTAATCGCCGATCAAGTGCCAGATTTTTGTGAGGAAAGTAAATGTTTTTTTAATTGATATTTAAAGGAGTTCATGGACTTAGAGTTCCTTATCGGTGGGGGAATGTCGTTCCAGCACTTAGTAGCGGCGAAACGAAAACTACCACGAAATGCTGCAGTATTGTATTTTTGGTAGCTGCTCTGACCATACGTTGAGAAAAGCTAAGTTTTTCATACAAGTACGACGGTTCTCTATTTGTTATTACTCCAAACAGTAAAGAGGCAAGATGCAAGGTCCTTCGACTTGCCATATTCATCAAGTCTTTACGGTTTAGGTATGGAGTGATATGTGCTCTTGATGGTATTGAAAAACAAAAACGAGCGCAAGCGTTTTGTATTCTTTGTATTTGCTTTTCAGTTCTTGCATATAAACATTCCCCAAAGACTGAATCCGCATAAGAAAGTTTTGAAAGAATAAGACTATCACATAATTTGATGCGCATTTCCGTCGTAAGATACTCGCGAATGCGATACAAGATTTTGAGCCGGTAGAAGCAGTTACGCATGATTATTGTGATGTGTTTCTCAAATCGCAATCTCATCCATTATTATGCCCAGGTTACGAGCTTCTGAGACACGCTCAATGGGGCAATTGTTAATATAGATTTGGGGTTTGGAGCTATGATTTTTCAGTTTTTTTCGAGTTCCCAACAACAAATACTTTGTTTTTTGTGGTTGATTTTTAGATCATTCTCATCGCACCATTTGAATATACTATTCAAATCTGCTTGTACATTACGAATTGCCGCCAGTGTTTCATGAGAGCTTAAACGATATATATAGCTGGAGATCGTCGGCGTACAAATGATATTTACAATATCTGATGGTGCCGACGATGTCAGTAATGTATAATATAAATAGTATTGGACCCAATATAGAACCCTGTGGTACACCTCGTAGAACTGGCATGATTGGTGACACTATATCAGAATAATGATTATTATCTATATTAACATATTGCGAACGATTCGTTAGGTAATCTGTAAACCACGTTATTGCGGATGTATCAAATCCGTAGTAAGCAAGTTTAGAGGAAGTAACGTAGTGTTTACTGTATCAAAGGCACGTGAAAAATCGAGCAAAATCAATAAAGTGCATTGTCCATTATCTTGTGCTGTTAAAATATCATCCACAACATCCAAGAGAGCGGTAGTAGTACTACGGAACCTTCTGAAGCCAGATTGTTTCGTTGGTAAGATTTTATTTGTTTCTAAGTATTTTGTCACCTGTGAACAAATAACTTTTTCTAACACTTTAGAGAGAAATGGTAAAATACTTATAGGCCGAAGGTCTTCATAGCCATTCGGGTTAAGTTTCTTCGGGATTGGTTTTACACATGCCACTTTCCATTGCTCCGGAACTTTACACGATCTAATAGATTCGTTTATCAAGCTTGTTATTACTGGCAGAGTTTGAGGTAAAGTCAGCAAAACCATGTTTAAAGTAATCCCGTCAACTCCTTGTGCGTTTGTTTTAAAAGATTGAATGATTTTGTAAATCGATGTTTCATCAATTGTATTAAGTGTAAAAGTATTAGCACTATGCCTACCAAATTCATAACGAGTTAGAATTGATAAACCAATGGGTTTTTCCTCAGTAAATGGGAGCTTAAGGAAATATTTATTAATTTCAAGTGGATTGCATAAATGGGGTGAAATATTACAGTCTTTACTCTTAAAATTAACAACATTCCGCTTGATGTTTTTCCATAATTTTTTTTCATTTTTTGCGAAATTGATACATTTATTGAAATAGGCTTTTTTTTCGGCATATAAAGCCGATTTTACTATAGTTTTCATATCCTTATAAAAGTTAACATGAGTGTCCAATTTAGTTGTTTTACTTTTTGAATGAGCCTTATCACGAATTTTCATCATTTCTTTGATGGTAAAGGTTATCCATGGATAGGACTTTTGGCGCAGTAAACAAGTTTTTATAGGCGCATGGATATTAAATAATTTAATAAGCGTGCTCGTAAAATTTTCCACCATTTTGTTTATATCCCCAATAATTAATCTATTCCAATCTATACATTCCAGGTCATGATTAAATTTCTCTGCGACCATATCTTTTAACGGTCGATACCTAAGTATCTTAGGTGGTTCTTTTTCATGTTCAAATTTTAAACAACACGTTAAAAGCGCATGACTGCAAAGGTCCGGAATATGATTTACAGATACATTATATAAACACGTATTGGCACATATTAAATCAATAAGGGTTTCACTATGATCTGTAAAATGAGTTGGCTTGTTCACATATTGAGTTAGGCGCAAATATGACAAAAAATTATGTAATTTTTGCGTATTAGGATCGTGTGTGCTTAATAAATTTAAATTAAAATCTCCAAGCAAAATAATGTGCTCATATTTTGCAAATGAAGAAATTGTCTCAGTGAGTTCATCAATAAATAGGTCGACATTAAGCCAAGGAGGTCGGTATGCCGTGCCTAAGGCGACCTTGATACCACTAAAAGTGAGCCCAAGCCACATTTGCTCAATAGCTTTGTTTGAAGCGGGCAATATTTTAAAAGTTTTAATTCCTTTAACATAAAGCCACACCACCTCCTCGCAAACGGACTTGAGAGGAACGTGGTATATGGAGTAAGCGATAACCTGGAGGTGATGGTGCACGCTTCTCTTCTCCTTGTTTAAGCCATGTTTCATTAATGGCCATTATGTCTATATTAAATCTTAAAATAGCTGCGATAAACTCATCATGCCGAGTTCCCAAGGAGCCAGCGTTTAAAAACCCAATAGATAATTTTTATTTTAATAAATTTTAAAACAAAGGCAAACGCAATTTCGCAGTACTTGCAGTGACTTAAAAAATTACATAAAAATGTTAAGTGGCGCCAACCAATAACCCAAATGTAGAAAGTGGTATATTTATTATCTTTAAGTAATGTATCGTAAGTGCGACGTGTTAAGTGTATAGATGCAATGTATTTAAGCCTATATTGAAATGAACAAGTACTCAAACATTTTGAACCACAAACAATTAGCCTTAAGTTTGCAACATTTACAAATGTTTCTTGATAAAATACAAATAATAGAACTGTTTCATGTTTTAAAATCCTAGAAAACAAACAATAACAAATGCATAAGAAGTAAATAACTGCCATTAAAATAAACTTAAATAAAAAATAACATTAAAAATGAGATCATAACAATTAAATTTATAGACAAACAGTTTTAACGCCCAAAAATCTTAATAAGATCGCTTTCAGCTCTAAGTTGATGCCGAGGCTCACCATTATCCTTCCGCACGAAGATCTTGCCCTCTCGTGTCCAGACATATTTCCACTGCATACGTTTTGTTTCCACTCGTGCCTTATAAAAGAGCTGACGATTATATTTGGTCAGTCTTTCGTTTATATACAATGCGCTCTCTTTAGAGTTGAGTCCTAATCCAGCTGTAGTGGTGCCCCTACGAACTCTAGCTGCTGCTAGCAAATTATCGCGCTGTGTACGTCGTGCCAGTCGTACGACTATGGGTCTTGTACGAATAGTTTCACCCTGCTCACGACGCACGTATCCTATACGCTCTGCACTCACAAGATCGTTTTCTACGAGAGAAACACCCAGCTTTGATGCCAATGTTAAAACTAGGTGTCCCGAGCGCTCATTTTGTTCTTCAGGAACCCCAGTGATCTCAATGTCGTTACGTAGCAATTCTTGGTCTCGATCGTTAATCTCCATTTTAAGTTCAGAGATTGAACTTTCAGAAGCGTGATGTCGTTGGACGGTTGACGTTCTTTTCCAAAACATCTATTCGAGACTCAAGAGAGTCAATGCGTAGGTTGCAAGTAGTGATAGCAGCGAGAGATTAGAAATGTGCTCCTAAATTCTAGCATATCAGAGCGCATCTCCTTTATGTCTTGACGAAGTAATTTAACTTCATTGGAAAAATCACTGTAGACATATCGATGATATTGGGCGATGGTACAGCAGCCGTGTCTGAAGACCTTTGCTTCTCCTGTACGCGGCTTCGTAATGTAACATTCGACCACATGAGTCCTCCTTTTGTTATTAGGAGATTGCTGTTTGATGGGCGTATTTATGTTACCGGTCTTCGTTCTTTACTATGGCACTCCTGGCACTTCCAATTTTCTTATGCTCTAAAGTCATAATATTATAAAATCTCTTCTCTGAGACATTTGTTCATGGGAGATCATAATACTTTGAACAATGAAGGCATTTCAGAAATTGTCTGTCAGTGATTTCTTTAGAGCAACCATTGCAATTAATTTTATATGTTACTGGAGGAGCCATCTTTATTTTTGAGTAAGCAGTAATTGATCTCAACAATTCATATCCGTTCAAAGGAAACTTTAGATGGCGTTGTATAACAAACGTTAAGATTTAAAATTAGAGTAACGGTCAACAGTCAATATTATTTTCTTTAAATGCTTCAAGAAGGCACAAATCTTCAAAGAAAACTTAGCTGTAATACTGAACGATACAACCTTTATCTTTGCACAAAATTTTAGTACAAAAGGAACACTTAGTCAAAAAGAATTCACTGTAAGAATAGTTCACTATAATTTCTCTAAAATCTTTTCACGCCTGTAGATATTTGAGATAACACTTCACACACGAATTGAGTTAAAAGTCACTGATATTTACAACTTTTAAACACAAAACATCTATTTTACTATTTTTTAAACAATATTTATTCAATAGACGATGTTGCTGTACGTAAATAGGCGCCATCTATGAAAATAAATTTTGCGAAAATATCCATGCGATATTCAAATAACGTCCCATCCTTTAACATATTCGATCCCATAATCTAAAAGCACACTTAACAGAAATGGTGCATTTTTGCTGTTTGAATTTAGGCGGTTAGGAGAAAAATAAATGTTCTACTGCATTATTTTTATACACAAGTATCATATTTGATACAAGTTACGATTTTTTTGTAAAGAGAAGTATATATTTAAATTAGTTTCACACAAAGTCAAACTTTTTTTAATGATTTGAGAGATTGACGAAGTTTTTAAATGATCAAATATGATTTCAAAGGCTCTTAAAATAATTAATTAAATTATCAGGTAATTATATAATAGATGCATAATAATAATTAAAGAGTAATATTATATTGAACAACAGATTTCCATTACCAGTTCCCAAAAAAAATCAAGGCGTCAGTACTAATTTTTATAACTCAAAATGCCATAATGCCCTAATTCTTTCTTTTGCTTAAATGTGAAGTGGTTGCGTCGACGATCCATTATTTTTTTGGTTCAGCTAAATCGTAGGTCCTAATCTAAGAATATAGGACAGGATGAATAAAAAGAGTGAATATTAAACGAGATATATAGTTCGCCTCGTGAGATAAGACTGTTGTGGCGCGCTTTAGACCTTTGCTCTTAGCATTCTTTTGAGAGAGATATAAGGATGCGAGGGCGATTATGCAAAACCTATTTGTTTTTGACTTTCGATAAATAGTGTTTAGAGGACAGTAGATAGGGGAAAAAGGTCACCTGGTTGATACCAGGAAGGCCACAAAATGTAAAGTCTACTGTGGTTGGTCGGAAATACCAATCTTGACTTTGTTTTGGTAATTAACTGTGCTTCGTTGCTTGTAGGGAGTCCACCTAAGATTGACACCTAGAGTTTTATGGGCTTTAAAAATCGAGCAAGAACGTCCAATACATGCAAAAAATTGGCCAGCTGATGTTAATTTCGTGTCGGTCGTGGTATCTTAGAGCGTATAAAAAAAAACAACAATCCAATATATAAGATAGTTTATTGCCAATTATTTAATAAAAGGTAAATATGATATCCTTCGACATTAAAATTATGCCATGAGTATATTGAATAATATACACATGACGTAATTTTAATGTCTATGAAATCTAATAATATATGATAAATATTTAAATGTTTATATACATCAAAAAAAATATTCGATAGATGTTCGTTAGACTTGGTAACACTCAAAAACGGCATGGCAAAATTTTGTTTTTTATTTATTTGTGGTCCAGGGATGGTTTAAAATGTGAATAAGGAAAAAAAATTGAATGTAGCCGAAATAACAAATTTGCTCTCCTATTCAAAATTTCCTTTTCATATTGAATGTCAAACTTTTATCAATTTTGAATTAAACTTTTATTTTAAATTTCTTCATTTATACTCACTAAAGTTTATTCGCTTTTTACGAAAGTTAAGAGATTCTGCAATTATCATTCAGGATTTTTTATTAATTGATTATAAGGCATATGAAATTTGCTGGATCGCCTAGCTTAGAAAATTTATGCATTGGAAATGTCTAGTTGTAACCATATGGCCCTTGACCCGATCCGTACCCACGATAGAACTGGTCGTAGTAACCTAAAAAAATTATAAAATTATATTTTATTTCAAACAAACATTGCGGACGATATAAATTATTGTAAATCATAAGCAATACACAACGTTATAATAATTCAAAATAAATAAAATAAAAAACTTAATTTTCCTGCAAAGATATTTTTTATGTAAACTGCAACCATTATAAGCGTGACATCGCACCTGTTTATAATTTAATCTATACAAAAATTTTTATAATGTAAAAACACAAAATCTTTTAAAGACCAAATTTGTGTAGTTCTTTTTTCAACTTTGTCAACACAACACAGCGTTTAAAACAAATAATAACGAAAGAATAAATAACTACAATGCCGTTTTTTAAGTAATACAAAGACACTTAAAATTCGTTCTGCGTTTTTTATTATAGTGTATAAGGAATTCTATTTTATAAGAGCATTAGGAGTACGGCAGTACGTGGCACATCCGTACTCCTTCATTTTATTATAGACAATGTAAACGTACAATTAAACATTAAGGAGAATTAACCATATTTAAGTCAGGACTATTTATCATATTTAAGACAGGAGGAGCAACTCGAACGCTGCATTTCTACTACATACCGAGTTATTTAAAACGTATAAGAAAAACCCTGCCTTTAAAATTGTATATAAACCTATTTGTTTAACATGGTTTTTAATAAGCAATCACCCCAAATGCAAAATGAGTTACCGTCAAATAAACCTTAAAGTTAAAAGAACTAAGGTTAATTTTGATATAAACCTCATTGGCCAAACCCTGATAGTAATCAGAATACCATATAAGAACGAAATAAAATAAACATTTAAAATAACTTACCCGAGCCAGTATTTAGGTATCCGTATGGGTTTGAATATCCGTAAAGATCGTATCCCCCGTTACCCATTTGGGAACCTATAAACATGGCAACAAAATTATTTGCAAGAAAATTACGAAAGATTATCCAATAGCCTAATAAACTATTTATAATACATTAATGTAATTTGTTTAAATTAAAGTAAGATATAGGCATATACAAATTTTATGTTGTTACATAAAAAGTTTTTTGATTTAGGTAAATTACTTTTTATATTTATGTCAAATATTATATTACTTTAATATTTAAGTAGAATGATTAAGTACGGACAAATTTAAATGAAATACAATTGTTGTATATGTTACAAATACATCTTTCTAGGAATGTAAGCAAACTAATATTGAATAAATTTTAACAATATCGATTGACACTAAAGTTTAACATAATAAATTAAGAAAAATATGTAAATCAATGAAGAAATTAAGCAAACTTACCGCCATAATTGAATCCACCGTATGGTCCATTGTAGCCACCAGTGAGGTTTGGATCAAAACCGTAATAACCTTGGTAATCAGGACCATTGTAATTATTATTATTGTAGTCGGGACCATTGAAGTTATTATTATTGTAGTCGGGACCATTGAAGTTATTATTATTGTAGTCGGGACCACCGTAGCCGTTAAAATCGAAGCCACCAAATCTGTTAAGGTCAAAACCACGGAGGCTGCGTCTTGCAATAGTGGCTGCTTCAGAAAACACCAGAGCTACGACAAACGTAACGACAACCTAAAAATGGACAAATTAAATATATATAGAAGTCCCAAAAAAAATTATATATATATATAAAAATATATATATATAACATGGACTATTGTTTCAGGCAGCTGGTTTGAATACAATATGTAACAATATTATTAACTTATTTATATAAGGAAATTTAAACATTATTTAGCATGAATAATTTACATAACGGTATTAACAATTCAAAATGTGCACTATTAAACAGAGATTACCTATAATAGGTCATTGAATAATCAAAACGGCGAATATTTATTACTAATAATTATAAAATTAGTAACCAGTTTATGCATTTAAGTTAGCAAAAAAGCTTGACACTGTTCCGTATAACCCAAATAAATTCTGTATTCTATATCAAAGTCATTATTTAATACAAATTAATTTAAAATACTCGTTAAAAAGATTAAAAAATGACACTAAAACATACCAGGAATTTCATTATTTCGGTTTGAAGAAAGTGTAGCACTGTTCAAATCGCTGACGCGTAAATGAACATATCATGTAGAACACATCCCTTTTATGCTTGTTTGTGAAGGAGCTTTACTGGGTACTTACACTTATCGTGTATCAACTTTGGACTCGAGCTATCAATGATTTATTGCTGGTGACTCTCGGTAAACATTTAAATGTTATTCCCAACCTCTTGGTTTTTACGCAAGTTGCGTACAGCCAACAATCATATGCTCAATGACATTCTGTCTTTCTCCTAACTATTTTCTCACTTTTTAGATTATTTTGGAGTCAATTAATCATTAGCCGGTATTGTTAATAATATTACTGATATATAAAGAGTCCTGAACATGGTCTTGACAACCATTAATGACTTTAACATGTCCATCAAACGCATGGGTCATCTTACTTTTTAAACAATTGGATGGTTGGGGCATATTGTTATAACTAATCAAGACACAATGATAAGACAAAGTTATTGCCCCGCAGGATTTAAACCCACGGCTTCCAGTATAAAGTAAGGGACAATGCCAAGGGGCCATTTAATGTGACAAAGTTAAATTATAACAAAAAAATAATTGATTAACTTCAATGTTAAGCAGTTTGTACAAAATTTTACTTTGTGAATTTGTCCAAATATAGCAAGTTTGTGCAAATAGTGTTTCTAATCAAGTATTTGGTAATATTCATTACAATTATATTGTGTACAACGTTTTTCGTTCCATCCTGAGACGTAATAAAATAGACCTACACATACTTATTTAAATAGTTATGTAAGCGACTCGTTATATTTTTTAAAAACATACCATAAAATTGAAACCATTACTGTGAATTATTCTTTGAAGATTGATATTAATTTATCACTTTATTCAAAATATCCTATTCTACTTTTTGCTTATCTTTTAGAGTTCAACCTCCAGTCGTAATGTATATAATACAAAATAAAAATCACTGTTTTGGCTGCCTCAAGTGTTATCCAGCGAGTACAATTTGAATACAAGAGGTCTAATTTTAAAAAGCGATTACGTGTGTAGCCTCTCTAATACAATTTTAGAGCTGGATGTCAGCCCCATCAAAAAATACCAATGAGGGTAACGATAATCAAGTTATATATTTTATAATAAAAACATATTACCAATGTAGGCGTAACAACGCTAAGTAGAAATTATCGCAAATTTTGCCACCAAATTTTAATTTCTGAAAACTTTAAGATATATATATTCTTATTTACAAATATACAGGTAACGTGACTTCGTACATAGTGAGCAATTTTCATTTTAATTCAATGACTTTTATGACAAATCAAAGTGTATTATCTTAAATATGCTTTGAATGTGCCTTCTAGCAATTAAAACAATATGTTATTCTGAAAACATAGATATATGCGCTCGAAGACTTTATTATAGACCAGTTTAAGAAGTACAATTAGGTCGATCATACTTTATGTCTATTTTTTGCGGTATTGGCAGCATTTGTCATTTAAACGCGCTAGGTTGATTTTTCATCATTATCATCATCAGTCTGTAATAATTATTTCACTGCTGGACATAGGCCTCCCGTAGTAAACCAATCCAATAGGGGGCTTTGGACCGTATCCCACCACGCTGGTCCAATGCAGGTTGGTGGGTCGACCGGCTTTTTATATGATACCCATCCGACGCATGGATCATCTTACTTTTCAGACAATAGGGTGATTTTTAGTGCCGTAATGTTTTTTATTTCTCAAACTACTTGTCATAAAATTGTTTTAAAAATCAGACAAATGAAAAACTAAAATCTATTATTGAACCATTTTTATATAATAGATTTTTAATAATAATAATAGATTTTGAATTAGATGAACAAAAACGGAGAAGTAGGAGCAACATATATAAAATAAAGGGCTTATTAATAAGCGTTTAGAAGGTAATACGCGTGGTAGATTTCTTATTTACAAGAAATAATCGCAGTCTCTATTTCTGCCGTTTTTTATGTGTTCCGGTTTAAAGTGCACTTATTACTGGGTAAACGAGACTAAACATTTGATGCCTGGCGGGTGTTAAGCTCATATCTGTTCATCATTTCATCCTTTTAGCGTTATATTGAAGGCAAATTACAATTAATGTTTGTTAGACTTGGAAGCTGTGTCTGATATATTGTTAGTATGTAAGTATACTTTTCACGCAGTCTAAAAAATTAAAATAACTGATGCTCAATAATAAGTTGAGCAACTCTGAACTTTTTAGCTCCAAGGCTGGTAAAACAGGTATTTCTGCTGTGCAGTTTTAACGTTAAAATTCACTGACTCTGAAGAGTTGTCAATTCCATTGGATATAAAATATTAAGAAAGTTGTTAAGTTTTAAAAAGGCATAACGCAGTGTTGTTTAATTTTATATAAATTTTTAAATTATCGTATATTTTAAAAATACAAACCTTTTTAAGGTTTAAATTACATACACGCCTTCATAAATTTTAAAGCAAATTATTATACATTATATATCATTGAACTCTCGTGCTTTCCATATAGAGAACTATTTAATAATTAACAGATTATATTATTTCCACAACGAATAGAGATGTTAAATGATCGTACCTTAAGGAAAAAGAGTTTCAGTTAGTGATGTTTTAAATAAAAGTGAAATGACAAGGAGTTAGTAAAAACATGCTAGAAATGACTTGATTTATATACATAGAGTTCATGTTTTATTTCTATTTAAAATTGCATAGTGCTCGGGTGGCTAAACCAAATGAAAGCCTTTATTTTTAATCATTCTTAAATTTAAAAAAATATATCATTAATTTACTGAAACTTTGAGAAAAGATAATTAACTAAATTTTTATTTCGCTTTTCAATTTACTATTCAATGCAAAAAGTATTTAAATTTAATTACGGAATGAATGTTTGTAACTGCCAATAATATACTTGTCGCAACTGAATAAGTACAATATTATTGTTTACGTTCACTGTAATAACTATGAGCTATAACGATAGACAGCCATAACGTGAAAAGATATGAACTTTCCCTATCACAAGTGACGGATTATCACCGCAGTGTTAGAATTTTACGTTGTTTATCAATTTTTTCTATTGTGTTCTTTCATTTCTAGTCTTTATGTAACTTTTAAATTAAGCGCATACCGCAGATCAAGGAATTCATACATTTATTAAGGTTAGTATATTTATAGACCTCTGAGCCCGAAAAGTTTTGGTACTAGCTTTACCAACTGGATGTTCAAATTTAAAATAAACTGTGCTATGGTCAGGCGCGTAGCAAGTCAGCCTCGGTTATCATGGCCATGTTTGGCAGTATCTTAATAAACACCTGAGTCATTTGTCGTTAATAATTTTCTGTTATGGCAATCATACGCTAATTGCTTTGCCTAAAACTTTTGTTTAGGTGGAGCTGAGTAGGTCCTTTTTTATGCGGGGAAATGGACGCATGCAATGCTTACGCATTTCACTACGCCTTCTACTCGGCTGTAGAAGACAGTGATGGCAGGCCGCCTACCGCTTTATTGGCCATCCGACATACCCTTCTGGCCGCATCAAAAGTAGGCTTCTCTAGCCCGCTTGGAACTGTTTTCACAGCCGGCTTTACCTCTTAGGTTGACCAGGTATCTTTTAACTTCCCCGCGTCTAGACTAGGCCGCTGATACTAAGTCCACCCCTTTTCGTTTCACTACGGCCCGATTGAAGTCATTTCTTTATTTAAGTTAGACCGAAAGCCTAAGATAATTTCATATTAAAATTAAGATCTTACAATCCGAGAGTCAATCATGGCACTAACTGACACATAGTAAGCTCTGTAATGATGAACGTTTCAAATTGCTTATAATAATTTAAATAAAGTGTTTATTCCCTATAAACACATTTTTATTCAAAACCTATTCTGACAAAATATTAGGTTTTGTTTTAAAAATAATAAATATTCCATCTAATTACAATTTCAGAATTGTGATTTAAAACGTCGGCAGACAAAAGTGCTTCCCGCAATAATTGGTGTCCATCCAATGTGCTAAATAAGAGACGAAATTATTTTAAAATTTCTTATGAATATTCAAACAAACCTTTGCGGAGACTGTCAATATGTACCGGGTGAAGTCCGGGTGAGATACGCACTTAGCGCTAATTGCAAAAACTCTTTGAGTAAATAATTATCTCCCAGTGCTTTACAACAAATTTTAATAACTTAGATTGCCATAGGATTTTTATTTTGTATTTTAAACTAGCTGCTGCCCGAGACATTCTCGACATGGGAAAAATGAGAAAAAATCTTTGTTCTAAGTTAGTTGTAGTAGCCTAAGTCCCATTGCCCAGTTATATCAGCTATATTTTACAGAAAGTCAAATCGAAATCAGACCAATCATTCCAGAGATTAACTAAAACAAAGAAACAGAAAGACAAACTAAGATTAAATTAATGTATTTTTGTTTTAGCTACCTGTTTTGTATAGGACAATGAAATCGTTTAAAACGGTTATTTTGACGTAAAAATTAGACACTCTTATTTTATTTATTTGTTTATATATATTAATTAAAAAACTCGGTTACTGTCTTTATACCTCCACAATTTTCAATTATAATTAAAAGATAGTAAACATAAATATAATCGATAAGATAGACATATATCTATCTTATAAACATTATAAATTATAACATATTTGAAACCTAACATTTTGCTCTGAGTAGGAGACGACCTTAAATCTACGAATTGGGAAAGCCACAAAAATGCAAAGCAACAAGCGTCGTCGGTGGCTCTCTGAAATCTTTAATATAATCTTACTTTTCATCTGGTACATTTCTAAAGCAACGGATATTCGCTGGTTCAGATCGCGATGTGCTATTACGGAGGTTTTCGTATTATGCATCCTGAAGATGTAACATTACATTTTAAATATTTTTTACAATATTTCTAGTGATATATCCAAGGGTATAACATATTACCTGTATATTATTATCGTAACAATAAAAATATTCAAACCTTTTTATTGAAACTTTCTTACGGTGTTATTCGTGTAAAATAATGTTATACTTATGCAATTTATTAGACATTATTATATAAATTGCAACGTTGATCGTGAGCTTCTCGTGCAAACTTTAGATTTTTCTGTTAGCAGAATATTCGCAGGAAGCATTGATGTATTGATCGATTTCAACCGACACATTTTTAATTCTTGATTTATTTTAAGGTATGTATTAAAACAAAATGCTTCCTTCGAATTAACGCTACAAAATTAAAATATTAATTTAAAATATTTTATAAATAAATATTATATATTTTTTACTTGATATTAGTTGGTATATTTTGGTCACAATATTTTCCTGTAGTAGTGTGGTGTAGCGGGCCTCACTTATCAAACCAGTCAGGTTCCTTTTAGCTTACTTGCAGCTGGACGAGTTCTGAGCATCACCGCTACGACAAGGTGAAAAGTGAAAAGGAAGACCTTTCGGAGGTTACCGTGTCAAGTTAAAAGCAAGCAGCACTACTAAATAAGTTTAACAAAAGTGTTCTGTTGTTTAAGAGTTGCACCATATACGGAACTACCTCCGTAGCCTAGTGGTATGGGCGTATGCTTGAGAAACTAGAGGTCGTGGGTTCGAATCCTGCGTGGACTTAACAAATTTTCGTTGTTGTTTCCTAGTTGCTTAGGGCAATTTGGGCTGATTATCTAATTGTTTGAAAAGATGATCCATGCGTCGGATGGGCCTGTAAAAAGTCGGTCCACCCACCAACCCGCATTTGACCAGCGTGGTGGGTTACAGTGCAAAAATCCCCCATATTAGGCTATGTTCAGCAGTGGATTACCACAGGCTGATAATGATGATGACAATATAACCTTATCAAACAAGCATATCGCATAACACCTATCGCTAGTTTGACCGCCTCCGTGGCCTTGCGGTATTGGCCCTTGCTTTTTACACCGGAGGTCGTGGGTTTGAATCCCGCGGTGAATACAACTTTATGTTATTTTTGTTTTCTGGTTGGTTAGGAAAATTTAGGTAGATCACCCAATTACCTAAAAAGTAAAATGTAATAATCTTACTTTATTGATATATGCGTCGAATGGGAATTTAAAAAGTCGATCAACCCACCAACGCTCATTGGACGAGCGTGGTAGGATACGGTCCAAATACCCCCTGATGGAGAAGAGGTGCATTAGGGCAGGCCTTTGTCCAGCAATGGACTAACACAAGCTGATTATGATGATGATGAATGCTTGTTTTGTTGATAGGACTACACCTGCTATAGAAAATGTAAAAATTGTATTTTATTCTAATTAATAAGCACATGATTGTTATTATTAGATAGAGATTTAAGTTATTATCAGAGCACATTAACCAATGTATAGTACATTGGTTAACTTTATTATAGATTTTATCAATTTTACTGACTGGATTTAATTCAACTTTATTCGATCCCGTTTTCCGATAAATTTATTATGATAATCGCTCAGAACAGATTTCATTCCGTCCCTAAGATTGAGTTAATGATGCGTACATTTCATGTTTTTTGATGATGATCTTTCTTGCTTATAGACATTATAAGATATGCATTTGAGACTGCTTTTTAGATATATATCGTTTATATTTATTTGTAGAGTAAGCTTTGTTCTGACGATATTTTGTTATTTCACAGTGGTTGAAATTGTACACTTTTACTCTGTTCTGTTCGATTTTCTACCTTCTTAATGAATTATAATATGGTAAAGAAAAAACAATATAACTTGTGGTTCGATTGTCACCAAATAAGATCTGTAAAATTGTCTCAAACATAAATAAACGATAAAAACAAGAAAAAATAACTAAAGTTCTAAAGTTAGTCAGTTTGCTCGTAAAAAATATCACAGTGTTTTTTAGTCCAGTTTATAAAATTAAGTTTAGTAAATTTAGTAGTTTTCAGTTTATAAAGTCATTATTTGAGATTTGCTGATTTATTATACAAGGCGCATATCCTCATATATATTACCGTACATGCTTCATAGCAATATATAAGGAAATGCTCTTTTATAATCTAGCGTAAGACAAAGAATTTCTTAAAAGCTGTCTCTATTTGATCCGGTACATATTTATATGAGATCTACTTAAAAACCACTTAATCACTTTTCATTTTGATTTTAAAAGGACGCAATTGAGCAGAGTACAGGGTCGAACGTTTTTATGGAGAAGCTCGGGAGAAGCCATCTGGCGAAGCTCAGGAACAGTTCTGTCTCAATTAATTGTTCTTAGTCTGAGACCGAGACCGAGATCGAGGATTTCTATGGCAAATTGTACGCGTCACAGGCTCAACCTGATTAATGATCAACGTACTAGTCTGACTCAGCATCTCTCTGCTCAGTTTTCTAATTTCAGCTTTGATGAGATTATTCTGCTATGAAGCAGCTCAAGTAGAGAAGAGCTCCTGGAAAGGATGGAGTTACGATCGAACAGCTTAAAGCAAGGGGCGACCCTGTTTTAAATGAGTTACGCACGTTATTCGACTTCATCCTTCAACGTGGTATATCTCTGAAGGTGTGGCTTGAGAGTGAGGTTATGCTGTTCTTTAAGAAGGCTGATAATACTCTGCTTGAAAATTACGGACCGCTCTCACTTTTAAGCCACATACGCAAGATGTGGCTTAGAATCATGACGAATTGCCTCACCAACCAGCCACGAGGCAAAGAAGGAAACTTAACTACATATCGCAAAGGATTAGCTCGTTGAAGTCGCAGTGGCCACGTGGTCCGAAGAACGGATGGCCTATGGGCACACAAGGTTCTAGAGTGGAGGCCACATTTAGGAAAACGGTGTGTCAGTCGACCCCGACCACGTGGGATGGTAATCTTCGTAGCCGGTTTAAGTTGAGAGCGAGTATCGAGTAGCGACGCATTGATCATCTTACTTCAGAAGCAATCGGGTGATCAGCACATTGCCCTAATCAACTAGGAAACAACTTAGAAAATTAGTTGAGTCCCCGCAGAATTCGAATCCACGACCTCCGGTTTCTAAACTAAGGCAGTAACAGAGCAATCGATTGACAAAAAATGTACAATATTGTCGACTTTTATGTTAAAATACACCTATTAGAGAAGGAGCACTTTATAATGGATCTACTTTGTAAACTTTATAGAGGGCGTAACTAGACATAGATGTTGTTCGACAAAGTGGTAATTCAGTTAGTCAACGATCGGATAATCGTCGCTCAACTGTACGTTTAATTTAGCTCTTGCCGAATTCATTGACCAGTTGGTGTAAATGAATCTATAAACTCTTGTGAAACATAAAAGTATCAGTTCAATCTTATCTAATAACTATCCATAAGAAAATATTTTCTGCTTGTGCACGTCTATGTTATGTTCTACTCTAATATGAACTAGTGAAACAAAATTATCTACTTTATATTACCAGTATTGTTGATACCAAATACAGTCATAAGTAAGCCATTTATTATTTGTAAAATGTGAAAACGGTAATAGACTTATGTTATTAAGAACTTTTGTTGACATTTTAAGTTATGCGTTCCTGTAGTACATTATCTTGATTTATCTTGAGGTTAAATACCATCGTTTCCAATGTAAGCTTCTAAAACTTTTTAACCCACAAATTAAATCAAATTATTGTACTACAGTTTACCTTAGACCGATGAAGATAAACCCGTAATAACATAAATCTATCGCCATTTTCATTCTGTATATTTTACAAAAAAGAAATGGCTTATTTACGAAGTAATTTTAAACAATACAGCTGTATTTAGAATTAGTAATATAAAATAGGTAATTGTAACACTATTATTAGAGTTTCTTTCTTACATTAAAAAGTGTAAAAGTAGAAATAATTTTGTATGTAGATACGTTATAAAAGAGACTTTAATGTTTAACAAAAGATGGAACTGGAAAAAAAAGTCCGCTGGTTTCTTCTCGTGATTCTTCTCAGGTCAGAAGGCTTCCATTTCCAACAGGTGGTAGAATTAGTTTGACAATCAATAAGAAGTTAATGCTTCTGATTGAATAAAAGATATTTGACTTTGACTTTGACTTAAGAGAGTTCTAATTGATTTAAAAACGGGTAATGAATTCAGAAAAGGCTTGAATTCAAAGTACAGTAGAGCTTCGATTATCTGATTGTTGACTAACAAAATTACCGCTTTGTCGAACAACATCTATGTCTAGTTACGCCCTCTATAAAGTTAGCGAAGCCGATAAAATCGATTGAATTGAGTTAGTTAAAGTAATATACCATTACAAAGTCTTCCTTATGATAGGCACAACTTATGTATATATATATGTATTATGAGGGTGGCCCAAAAAAAAAACGATACCTTTCGAGCTAGTTTGAACATGAGTTATAAAGTACTTGTATTGGAAACTGAAAAAATTGAGGCTTCTCTATGGAGAGGACTTTCAAAACATCAAAAACTATTTTTTTTTTCACTTGAGACTCAAAATTAAAACTGCCGTTTTTTGGGCCACCCTAATATCATCGTCATCATCATCATCATCAGCCTTTGTCAGTCCACTTATGCAACCTAATATATATATAAAGTAATGTTTTTTTGCTAATCGAATACTTTGTTACTGCCTTCGTAGCCTAGTGGGTTTTGGTTTAACCGGAGGTCATAAGTTTGAATGCTGCCTGGTCTCAACTACGTTTCTAAATTGTTTCTTAGTCGATTAGTGCAATACGGGCTGATTACCCGATTGCCTGATAAGTAAGATGGCCCATGCGTCGGGATGGCATGTGAAAAGTCAGTCCTGCGCCTGACATTTCTCCGATCGTATCAGTCTTCTGTCCCATCGGACTTTCAGCATATAAAGGAAAAGGAAGTGCATCTGTGGTTTCGCGTACACTTGTGCAATATTAATATCTGCGCAGTTGGTTATAACTGCCTCCGTAGCCTAGTGGTATGGGCGTGTGCTTTAGAAACCGGAGGTCGTGGGTTCGAATCCTGCGGGGACGCAACAAATTTTCATTGTTGTTTCCTAGTTGGTTAGGGCAATTTGGGCCGATCACCCAATTGTCTGAAAAGTAAGATGATCCATGCGTCGGATGGGCATGTAAAAAGTCGGTCCACCCACCAACCCGCATTGGACCAGCGTGGTGGGATACGGTCCAAACCCCCTAATGGATAGGGGAGGCCTATGTCCAGCAGTGGACTAAAACAGGCTGATGATGTGTATGTGATGTGCAGTTGGTTATTGTCCAATATAGATTGGCCGCCGTAGTCGAAATCGACTTGCAGGTCATCACTTTGTTAATTTTTACTATTTATTACAATTTTTTACGCATGATAAGTCTTACACGAAAAAAATAGGTTTCATACAATTAGTTATCGACTGTAGGTTGCAGATTTAGAAAAACGGTAAAATTACAGCTTTTCTTTCTTGAAAACTCATTTCTTAGAATGCTTTAAATCCAAATGAAAAGTGATTAAGTCGTTCCTTAGCAAATCTCATATAGATATCTACCGGATCAAATAAAGACCGCTTTAAAGAAACCCTTTGTCTTGCTCTAGTCTATAAAAGAGCATTTCCTTATGTACTGAAATGGAATATGTACCGTGATGTATATATATATATACATATGCCCCTGTATATTAAATGAGCAATTCGCAAATCTATTTGACTTTGCCTTATACTATCTCTTTATTAGTTAATAGTTATTTTAGGTACTTGCTGCTTATTATATACACTTGACTAATTGACACCGTTATATTTGCGAACAACAAGTTTATTCTAGCAACTTTAGTTCCTTTTTCTTGTGATTATTGTAAATTAAGAGTTGAGAAATTTTCGCAGATTTTATAGGGTATCAATAATTTAATTGCGGGCACTTAAGTCACGGAAAAAACTTATAGTCGAACCTAAACTTCTGCTATTTTTGGAAAATATGCGGAGTTTTAATAATAGCCAATTTATTAAAAAAATACCAGAAGAAATGTCATGCTATAAGCATGACATTTCTTCTTGTATTCTGAGTCGACATTTTTGGACACAATATTTTCCGGCGGTGGTGTAGTGTACGACCCTTACTCCTCAGGATTGTCTCACTCCTCAGGCAAGTTAGGTTTCTCTTAGCTTGCCGTTAGCTAGATTTTTTTTCGGGTTATTTCACGTTGGTGAAGTGAACCACTACAACCCACAGACTTCACCTCTTTATTTGTTAGCTCCGACAGCCTCTTAAAGGGAGATCGGCTTGGACTGCCACTTATTTTTTCCGTCACCGACCTGAGTCGAGGGTGCCCCAGAGGGCCGAGCTACGGCTTGATCAACCACTCATCTTGGTCCTTTACTAACCCGTTAGCAACATGTATCGAGGGCGCCCAGGTGGGCCAAATCTTGGTTCGATCGGTTGCTTTAGGACATGACTTGAAGTTTATGGATATGGGAGGCAATTGGTGTGCAAAGACGGGACTGGCGTCGGTCATGATAGGGCGAATGACCGTTTTGTAAAGCATCGCTTTATTACGCAGCGATACAAAGACAAAAAGATAAAACGTCTAATACGTTGCTTAAGTAAAAATCTATTTTACTTCAATAATATGTTATATGTAGTCGTGTAAGGCCTTCAATTGTTATGGAATATACAGGGAATATTATATATTCTAGAAAAAATATATAAGTTGTAATAAATCTTCACGATGCAGAGAAAAGTATAATACGTAAAACACTGCAATAGCACATTAGATGTTATTGGCAGGGGGGGGGGAGTAAACATTGTCTTTTTTATGTATATAAAAATCGCATCTTACTTTTCAGTATAATTTACGAAAGTCTTAGAAGTTAAGAATTGTTGGCATCACGGCATCAAGAGAGTTAAGACAGTATGAATCAATATTTTCATTATTCAGTTGCAGCCTCTTTCCGTCTACTGCTGGACATAGGCCTTCAATAAACGCCAAGACGGCCGATCCCTTGCTACTCGAACCGGCTATTGCACGGAGATCGGCATCCCCCTGATCGGTACAGGCTATATTTATTAGTAAAATTTTACTTGTTATTTAAACTGTGTTTTGAACAATAAATTATAATCACGTATTGCTAATGAATTTGAAGAATATATTTGGAAAATGAGTATAATAACATTAAATAGTTTTTACGAAATATTTCTGAAGCACACATATTTGCTGCTTTAAAAATATACCAGACGAAATGTATGATACATTATTAATATTTCAGAGAGCCACCGACGCCTGTTGCTTTGCATTTTTCTGGCTTTCCCAATTCGTAGGTTTAAGTTAGTCTTCTATTCATAGAGAAATGTTAGGTTCCAAATATGTTAACGGAATATAAGAAAATATTTAAAATAAAATTCCAAAAACATATATTAAGCTCATCATAATCAGGTTATGTCGTTTGCTATGTAATAAGCTATTATTAGTTTTATTTAAGAGGATCATATGCATTAATGTAAAGTAAATCGTCACTACCATCAAAGTTTGAAAGTTAAAGCTTAAGCATTTCCTTTTCATGTTTCTACGTGGGTGAAGTCGTGGGAAACAGGTACTTTAATATTATAATCCTAAACCTGGGAAGTAATTATTTACTTAAAGAGGTTTTGCAATTAGCGCTAAGTGCGTATCTCACCCGGACTTCTCAGGTACAATCTATCAGTCTCCACAAAGGTTTGTTTGAATATTCATAAGAAATTTCAAAATAATTTTGTCTCTTATTTAGCACATTGGTTGGACACAAATTAGTTTGAACTCATTTTATTATTCCGAAATTAGTATTAGATGAATTGCTTGTTAATTTTAAAACATAACCTTATATTTAGGTATTATTTTTTGTTGGAGGGTTTGCAGGAGATGTTGCACAGTTTGAATGAATACTCCCAACGTATTAACCTCAGGATGAACTTAAACAAGACGAATGTCATGTTCAACGAACATGTTCTCCCGAGGCCGGTTAATGTTGATGGTGTTACTCTCGAATATATGAATGAAATTGCCTACCTTAGGCACATTTTGCAGTTGGGAAGATACAGCTTTGAGAAGGAAGCCGATAGGAGGATACAGTTGGACTGGTCAGCATTTAGGAATCTCAACCACATTCGCACGCCGTCGATATTGCAGGGTTTGAAGACGAGAGGCTTCAACCATTGCTTACTCCCCGAAACGTGGCCTCCGAGTGTAGAATTGGTCCAAAAGTTTGCCGTAGCTCAATGAGCTATGGAGCGCGCTATGTTCGGGTTTTCTTAGTTAGATAAAATTTGTAACGAATTTATCCGTTAAAGAATTAAATCACCGACATAGTGCAAAAGATTAGCTGAAGCTGCTTATTAGTTGAAGTAGCAGTGGGCCCGTAGTCATAAGAACCTATGGCCGATGGGCCCATAAGGTTCTGGAGTAGAGGCCTCGTTTGGGAAGACGGAGCGTTGGTCGACTTCCGACCAGGTGGGATGCCGATCTCCATGCAGTAGCCGGTTCAAGTGGGCAGCGAGTATCGCGGCCGTCTTGGTTTTTATTGGAGAAGGCCTATGTCAAGCAGTTGACGGTTAAAGACTGCTAATAATGATATGATGATGATTATATATCTGATAGAAATGCGTTTATTTCCTTTCTCAATATAATTTTACAAGCGATTTTTATCGTTCAGACTAAAGTGTCAAGTGGTTGTGTCTCTCTGGCTGCAAGATATTCATTTTAATACAAAATTATATTGGTGCATTGAATCTAGCCGTAGCGATATGCTTAGGTTTGCAATTAGTTATTATGTTTTTACTGAATAAAGCCCTGTTGGTATTAACGAACTATATATATAATAAATTGTTAAATTTAAATTATCCTTAACAGATTAGCCTCTGGCAGGATTAAATATTTTAAACTCCGAATTTAGTCTTTTAAATCTAATTTTAATGTATAAATGCAAATGCTGATTCGTTACACTGCGGTCATGGGTAACTGATTGTCAATAGAAATTGCAGAAGTTTGTTCTTCATTTTTTATCTATAAATGTAGCTAATTTTGTCAGATATCCATCTCATATAATAGGTAATATGTTATATTCAAAAATATCACACAAAAACCCTGATATTTAATATTTGAATAAAATTATAAGTGCCATTTGCATAGACTTTGCTTATCAAAATTAATTGACTAATATTATGCGATTCTAAGCAGTTTTTTTTAATTACATTATTAATGAATGTATTTTTAAATTGCTAATATATAAACTATCTGAATTAAAACAATAAATATGTGGACACTTAATATACTATATTGCACAAAGCTGTTTTTATTCATAATGATTACTCAGTTTTTTCATCATCATCTTATACAACAGCATAAAAGCCGCGTGCAATCCATTATAGTATTTTAAGCGTCAGGCGCATTTAATCATCCGGATAGAAAATGATGAAAACTTTAAAATAATTGCTTTACTCGCATACGTATGTGCGAGTTATTTTATTGTTTCACTCCAATTTTTACCATTGATTTTTAAGATACGTGATTAATTAAATTTAACACATCATATATTTATTATTCAGAAATAGATATCTGTCATAAACCCCATCATTAAAATATAAATTTAAAATATACAATTTTTTAAAAATTACGTGAAAAAGGAATTACATAAAAAATCACAAGCTTGGGCGATTGTATTGTAAACGCTACCATGATCGAAAGAAATATACTAACACGTGGTTTTATGTCAATGTGCGTCTTTAACTATTTCGATTATTGTAAGTCCGTGCGTATTATTTCTATGTTAAGGATAACCTACATGAACCGTTTTAACGTAAGTGTATAAATAAAATACGATTAGACTTTCCATAAAGGTTATCTGTGTTATTGAAGCGTGTTTTATAAAGCAATTTAATGAAAAATATAGCGGCAGAAATTATGGTGTTTTTGAAGGTTCAAGCAAAATCATCCGTTTACTAATTCTCAGTTTCATAACATTATGTTTTTTTTTATCTCGCTTAGGCATAAATTGTACCTAAATCTACGGCCGAGAAGACATGTGTACATCTTAAAAGTTGTTATTTATTTAAGTTACGGTAATTAGACAAAACGAGATTTACTTTGCTTATAAATTTAATTTAATTTTTGTATCGTTTGCGGTATTATCATCGAATAATACCTCGAACCGAAAGCAACAAGGTTATTTTCGTAAATTTATTAAAAACTTGACAACTTTTACAGTATTTTTAATTCACTTCTAAGTTTATGTATTTTATACTATAAACTATTTTATTTATAAGATCAGAATTTTAATGTTTAAAAATTACAAACTGTTGTAATAATGTAAAACGAACAATTGTTTGTAGATTGCATAACCGTTTATCCTAGAAAAATGGTCTGGTATTCGATCCCAAAATACTCTGGATATTTGAGTACGACCGATACAGCTCCATGAAATTTTAGTACATAATATCAGAGTTATTCGGAGGGCCCAGACCTAGATAAAGATCTTTTCATATAATACATCCAACTACGCCACATACGAGTAGTATAATAATTGCCTTCTTGCTCATACTTACCAGCAATTATTTACAAAATTATTAGAAACATAGTCTAATTACAAATTAATTTAGTTATATTTTAACTCCTTAATATTCCAATATCTCCAAGCTGTTGTGGTCACGGATAAAATTATATTAAATATAATAAAATTATTAAGTCTACTTGATTGTTATTTGGCTTATGTTTTGATTTCTTGTTTTAACTTATTTTAATTTCTTTGAAAACGTTCACGTGTGGTTATGTTAAGAACTCTAAAAGTACGTACGTAGTAAGAAACTAAAAGTAAATCGAGTGTGAAATTTGTCCAGTTATACATTTGATCTGCATTTTGTTCAAAGTACTATATGTAAATATTATTAATTAAAGGGAAAATTTAGGTCTTAGTCTGGTTTCTAACATAAAGTTTGTTATAACAACAAGAATAGAAGAAATATAAAAACGCTTGCGATTTTTTTGCCAAAGGACTATGACCAAATTTTTACAACATAGCGTCACATACCATATAACACCAAGATTTTTACCTTCGCCACTGAAGAGTATAAGAAAAAAAGTAAATAAAACTAATAAAATAGAGTAGAATATGGCATTGAAAACTTATTTTGATTTTTAGGTATGTTATTTAAAACCGTCTTAACATCTATTAGCACATATAGGTTTACTTTCAGCTTATGATGTGAGTAATTGTCTCGAATCTCGAAGTCAATTTCATACCTATTGTTGACAAAAAATGAAGCAGTAGTCGTCATATTATTGATAATGTCTACAATAAAGACTGAATAGTTCTTTTTCAGGATTAAGTATATTTTATGCTTACTAAGCTTTACTCGCTTCTATTACTTCAGCCTAGCATTGGAAAACGACTTATTTTTTATATGTTATTGTAGTCCATCTCCGTGTACTATTAAGTTACTACAGGACCAATTCTTTTTCTAAAGCCGTTCAACAGACATGAAGCTGAATGATTTTCAAGTTCATGTAAATACAGTGAATCAATAGAATATTCATAGTACACAATCATTACTTGCACGAACCTTTTGCTTGAAACCGTTTATTTTCCAATTTTTGTTTTCTGGATCACATTCTTTTCTAAATTATATAAGGCAAAGGATTACATATTCACAAAAAAAATGCTATCAGGCTTGTTTGACTAATGTCGAAGGACATAAGATATATGTTATATAAGAAAACATAATGAAATTAACAAACAGTCTTAAAATCAGCAATTTCTGAACTGTACAAAAAGTGTGCTTAGCTCATCAATACAAGGTCCTATTACAATTTCGTATATAATCCATTTTTTTTTTAATAGGTAAATATATTTAGTTACGTAATTAACCATAAAATGAATTACAAATAAGATCAGTACTAAGTTACATTCATTTTGTACCTGTCTTGAGTGCAATTTCTAATAAAAATATTATGTATACAGTAAATTTGTTTTAATTCGAACAACCTTTTAGAGCAGATTCCCTTCTGCTTCAGTGATTGATTTAGCTGAGCCTAAATTTAATATCCCTGGATAATATTAACGAAGAGCGATCGTATTGCGGGATTTTCTCATTTTTTTATTTATTACCATTCTTTAAACAAATATGAAAAAAGACGGCAAGAATTTGATGAAAGGATAAATATAATTGATATTTGAATGAAATCTTAAAACTATTTTTAAAGGGTGTGTGCTTTAGAAACCTGAGGTGGTGGGTTCGAATCCTGCGGGTACAAACTGCGGGGGCGAAGTAAAAATGATGACAACAACTGAACGTCTTTATACTAAAAACATTGAAATGGCTCACGTGACCCCGACAACAGTCACGATGTGTCGTACGGACGAGTCGATGCATAACACAACTCCACACACTCGCACTATCACATATCCATAACGCTTATTACTATTATGTTATATACATTTCTCTTATAATCTTCTAATAAATCAATTTAAGCTTAATGGCTTGAACATTGTACAGTAGTATTTTTCTAAATTTCGTTACTTAGAAACAAAAACGCGAAAAGGAAAACAAATTTGGATTTTGTGAAGACGAATAAACGCGAGTGAAATAAATGATTACAGTTTTATTTTTCTTTCCGCCGAACTTTCCCTTTCTGATGATTCATGCAAATATATACAAAAGAAATCTGTCCTTTTTTAAATTTAGGCTATAAGTAATTAAGACAATGGTGAGTTTTTCCTAAACAGTTTAGTTTTAAGTTAATTACTAAATTTGATATTTATGATAATAACTTAAAAGCAGTTTTTTTTTGTTTTTATTTATGATGATGGAAAGTGGTCCCCGTCACCCATGGATATCGCCAATATCTGTGGCATCACGAATACCTGTGGCATCACCAACACGCTGCCCACCGTGAGACTTAAGATGTTAAGTCTCATTTTCCGGTACATTCTGCTTGAAATTGTTATTTGAGAATATTTAAAATACCCATATTTCAAATATTTTTGTACAGTAAATCTTTTAAATAAGTCGAACAAATCGATAAACATATGTGATAATATGTAGCTGAAAAAAAATACAGGGTGCCAATATTAATGCCATAATTTAAGGCTAAGTCTAAAAACACGACTGAATTTGAATGTACTAATAATAGATAGATCTAATTGCTTGATAATATTTATAAACATTGTATAACTCTTTTACAATTATAACTAAAACAGCCATTTGCCTTTGCAAATTATGCTATCATAAAGCTCAAAAATTACTTATAATATTTAACCTTTTATTGAATTTCAGCTACATGTTGTATTCTTTAACGAGCTTTATCTTTTTACAGGAAAGCTTATTAAGCTACAAAAAGTAAACGATACAGTAGATGAGAAGAAATGTGCACAATAACAAAATATTATGTTACACGAGTCTTTTCCGCATAAAATTAGTCCCTGTAATGAGGTATTGAGATATGGTTACATTTCCATTAAGCCTGCAAAGCGAGTTACATATACATGTCTATATTAAAACAACTGAATGAGAAGTATTACCTATAAAATAAAAAAAATTGAAACCGGTCCATCACGAGCGCACGACTTTGTACTTTGTTTTTTAATACTTTAGGCTGTTTTTTAAGAATATTTGCATATTTTTTTCTTAGCAATGAAGAAACCTAATGACTATATCAAATTCTCTTTATGACATTATAACATATCGCTTAAGAATTGTATTTTATTATTCTAATGCCTAGTACTGCCGTCTGTGCATAACAAAACTCCTGAAAGAAACATAAATATAATAATTTAATCTGTATACCTAATATCGTTTATTCTTCTACATTCGTAAATGAAACGTACATATTATTAGATTAAAGTTTTTCTTTATGTTTTAACTAGCTGGTCGTAATGTTGATTATTTCAGACTTATTATTTAATACTTGTGCAGAGTACATAAGAATAATAACGATGATCTCTTCAGTTAGCGTCCACTATGAATCAATTAAGGATTTGCCTGGCACCACGATTGAATGCGCAACGTTATTGTTCCTTCAATTAATCTAAGGAGATTACATTGAGGTAAGCTGTTTTCTCGTTATCACTAACCATATCAAGGGTCTGTATCTATACTTCTATTGCTCAAATGTAAAGTTTGTATGATATTCGAAATAACAAAACAAGCAAAATGAGTAAAAGAAAATCAGAATAGAAAAGTTACAAATACCATTAATAGATTTTTAATTTTGTAACATATTACATAATTTAAAAAAAACTTTTAACGCCTAATACATAAAAATTTTATTCTGAAGGATATCATATTTTAAAAATATAACTCAGCTGTACTTGAAGCACGGCTTTTTAATGTTTTTTAGTAAAACTTTCGTTAATCTCATAGAATGTTTATATTCAGAAAATTGTAAGTCTCTTTTTACCGGAAAGAGGGAAGATCGATTGTGTAATTACCATTGCGGTGTCGACTTCTGCCGTAAATTAGTAGTGTACAAACAGTTTAACGGCACCGTAACAAGGGTAATTATAGTGTAAAAAAGACGTAACTTGCCATGTCTCAGTGTGGCGAACAAATTTGTGGCATCTCATGCTGCGATTTTATATACAGGGCGTATAACTTAGCATTAGGGGAACGTTCTGTTCGTCTTGTCACTTTAATCTATGGAAACCATGTGGTCAACATTATCACACATCATCATCCTGTGACACCACGCTGGTCACCACGCGGGATGGTGGGAGGACCGACTTTTTACATGCCCATCCGACGCCTGGTTCACCTTACTTTTCAGACAATTGGATGATCAGCCTAAATATCCCTAACCAACTAGGAAACAACAATGAAAATTTATTAAGTCCCCGCAGGATTCGAGCCCACGACCTCCAGTTTCTAAAGCACACAGCCGTACCCCTGGGCTACGGAAGCAGCTACGTGGTATTATTTTTAATTTCTTACTTAAACATTTGTTTGTTTGAGAAGTATTCTTTATAAAGGATGTTAACCTTAAAAATATTATAGCGTCTTAAAATCACTTACTGTTTATGTGTTTTGACCATGAAGCATTTTACGGCGCTTTCAAATTATCTTATGAATCACTTTCTAAGGATATTCATTTTGATCCTGTGCGGTCGTATATACAGAAAACGTGAAAAATACATTAACGTTGCTTGTAATTTGACTTTATCTGATGTTGACAATCGGCAACTTTTGTAAATATGATTCTTTCGTACATTTGGTTTTAACTAAAAATGTGTCAAACCAATTTAACACTATATAACTATACAAAAAATCTACGAAATTTATCCCGTCTTATATTATATCAGTTTTTTGTATACATTCATATCTTGTATACGCATAATTTGTGACATTTCATACATTATCGTGCCCGTCGCGGAACAGACCGTGGTTATTCACTTTGAAATCAAAGTTTTTACTGCAAATTCTTGACGGTAACTATTTGTCTAAAAGATGCAAACAGACCAATAGCGAATAATCTATTAATGTTAGGATGTTTCCTTAATACGCGAAGATTTGTGGTTTTTTAAAAAGGTGATTACATTTACACTTTCGGTCAAGCATATCATTGTGTATAGCGTATGTGAAGTATTGTAAAATTACTAAGCTGCACAACCAAAGTAGTTCATTGTATTACTTTTAAGAAAGGATTTATATCTTTAGAATAACGGTTTCATCCTGATTACCGTGGCGCCAATATGTGTACAAGAGTCTGGGAATAAATTATTCCTTGTGCTTTCAGTCTTCAAAAAAGTAGACCTTCTTTTTTTGTAGGCAAATATTAGACATTTTAAATAAAATAATATCATTTATGATTATTTCTGGTTGGTTGGTCTAAAACTTTAATAAAATCAACAAAATGGTTTCCTTTGAATCTGGTTCATTTTAAAGAAGAGCTCAGGACTTCATAATTTCCGCTTGTCAATTGCGTTGAAGTGCATAATAAACCTGCTGATGCATTATAGTCGGATGTTCATCCGCACCAACTTTTTTTTTTGAAAATCCAGCTTGGTTCCCTGACCGTCAAATTAAGGGGGCAGCAGTGAATTTGAGCTCCCAACCAAGATGGAGCGGCGGTATACCACTAAAGACCAGCGTTGTTCCTTTCTCGTAGTCGTGTAGCCGAGGCCACAGCTGTTGAAACAGTCTTCGGCGACCCCAATGACGGGACGGACTTTAAACTACTTTTCAGACAGTAGGGTGACCGGCCAGATATCCCTATATATGATTGATTGGCCCTCGCCTCTTTCGCCTCTTCTCACCGGGTGTTGGGACACCGGATCGTCAGCTTGACGGCGCGCGGAGACAAACAACACGGCGCTCTCGTTGAGCCCCTTGTCTGGGCGGCGGGCACCTCCTCTTCCGGCCGCCCAGGGCTCAGTGTCGGGAAGGTTGCGCGCGACAACACACGCTCTCGGCGCCCTGGCCTACTCTTCGCGGACAGGCCAGGGCGCTCAAGGCCTCCCTGTCCCTTTCCCGCGGCCTCCTTCCGGCCATCACGTCCTCGCAGAAAGCAAGGACGGCGCCCCACGCCCTTTGCTCTCTAGCATCCTGCGCACTACGGCAGGAAGCGAAAGGTCGTGCCCCACGACACTACGCAGCTCTCGGCGTTGCTCGACCCAGGCTGGGCACTCTTCCAACGCGTGTTGGGCCGTCTCTTCGGCACATACGCTACAGTGGTGGCACTCCTCTATAGGCTCCCTACCGGCCACGTGGCACAGGTACCTCCCGAACCAGCCGTGTCCCGAGAGAACCTGCGTCGCTTAATGTTAGGGAGCCGTGTCCTCTTTCTAGCCACCACTAAAGAACGGGGCGTATGGCTTCTATTGTTTGACGGCCGGCGCTGGGGTGCTCCAGCCGCAACTCCCACTCCTGGATTGCAAGGGAGCGCAATTCGTCTCTGCGCTTCCTTATTTCTTCCGGGGCTGGCCTACAACCCCGAGACCTCGCCTCCTCGCGCCAGAAGAAGAGTGACGCGAGGGTTTCTGCATCCAGGTCCCATGGCAAGGAGCCGGCCAACAGGCGCGCCGCCTTGCCGGAGATGGTCCGGTAGCCCCGTACGGCCCGGATCGCCAACACCCTCTGGGTTCTCCTTAATACTGTCGCACTCTCCTTTTGGAGGGTGTCGGCCCACACGGGTGCCCCGTACAGGACCATGGACCTGACGACTCCGGCGTACAGGCGGCGACAGGAGCTGCTGGGTCCTCCGGTGTTGGGGAGCAGTCTGCCGAGAGCTGCCGCTGCTCTCGCCACTCTAGGCGCGAGGCGCTCAAAATGGGCGCAAAACTTCCATCGGCGGTCTAGGACTAGGCCGAGATACTTCATCGTCGGCTTGACGTCGACGCGGACGCCGCAAACGATTATGTGGGCGTCCGCAGGTGGCGCGTTCCGAGGCCCATAAAAGTAAAGGGCCTCGGATTTTTCGAGCGCCACCTCTAGTCCTAGCCGCCGGATGCGCCCAATTACTTGAGTGACCCCGGCAGTGGTGAGAATCGCGGCCCTGCGAAAATTGGTGCCACGGGCGGTGACGAAGGTTTCGTCCGCGTAACAAGTGACGTCGACACCCTCGATATTGCCGCCACGTAGCACCCAATCAAAACCAACGTTCCACAGAAGCGGTCCCAACACTGACCCCTGTGGAACTCCACACGACACCTCGATGGTCCGGAGCCCATCTCGGCACGGGAACTCAACACGTCGATGCGACAGGCAGGCCCCGATCACCCTTTGCAGGTAGGGACGCACCCCGTGGTATCGGAGCGCCTCCTTTTTGCAGGCCCAGGGCAAGGTGTTGAATGCGTTGGCGATGTCGAGTGACACCGCCAAAACACCCTCACCCCGCATCCTGCGTCAGGGACCTGACCCGCAGCACCGCGTGGACGGTCGACCGGCCCTTGCGGAAGCCATACTGCCACTCCGCCAGATTTGGACAAACGTGCTCCAGGTGCTGGATGATGCGGGCCGCCACGATTCTCTCAAAGAGTTTTCCCACAACGTCCAACAACACGAATGGCCTATAGGCGGAGGGCGAGTCCGCAGGACGCCCCTCCTTTTGGATCAGGACGAGTCTGCCTGTCTTCCACCTCTGTGGTATTAAGGCTTGAGCCAGACTGGCAGAAAACATCGCCCTCACTCTGGGCTCCAGGGCATCCCCTAGGGCCAGCACCAGCGCGCGTCCCGGAATACCATCGGGACCCGGGGCGGTGCGTTTGCCCCTCATTTTTTGAAGGGCTGCACCGAACTCTCCCGGGGTTCCACCACCACCCTGGGTTAACATCCTATACTAAACCTATCTACTTGCTAACCTTACCAACAAAGACCTCTCGTAGGTATTTTCCGACTAAGCCCTAAGTTGGTGTAATACACTAACATTAACAAGTGTACGGCAGTTTAACGTCGTGCCGAGGACGATGTAAGTAATTTTTACTTAGTTTGTTGCACTTTAAAAACTTCTAATAATTTAAATTTGAAACGAAAATGTACATTCCATTTTCTATTCTTACAAACAAACGAAAGTTGTTAATAAACATATATGACACTTTTAAATCGGCGAACATCGAGTGTCTCCTAAAATCAACAAACAACTTTTCCAATCTGCTGACTTCAAATAAAATAGTGCGAAATCGTTTTCCTTTCGAAATGTCGCATAGATTGAAACCCTATTACAATCTTTAATTGTATCATAAAAACATAAAAAAAATTAAAGTACGATCTTTTAAAGAAGCGACTAAAACATAGGGATTTCATAATTTTATAAAAACATTTCATATCTTAAGATACAACTTTGATTTTTTAGACGTTTATGGTTAATTATTTGTTTTCTAGAAACTTTTTAGTTTTTCCTTTCTGTAAAATTAATAAGGTGTATTATTATATTTGTAGTACTTTTCTTTTAAAGTATTTAAATAAATATACATTGCATTGATGTAGTCCCTCTGTAGTCTAGTGGTATGAGCGTGTGCTTTAGAAACCGGAGGTCGTGGGTTCGAATCCTGCGGGGACTCACCTAATTGTCTGAAAAGAAAGATGATCCATGCGTCGGATGGGCATGTAAAAAGTCGGTCCACCCACCAATCCGCATTGGACCAACGTGGTGGGATACGGTCCAAAACCCTCTAATGGATAGCAGTGGACTATAACAGGCTGATGATGATCATGATCATGATGATGTAGTATTACAAAAATATTGAGTGTTTACACTTTGCGTTAAAAATTCAGATCAAAATGCAGTACAGAAATAACAAAGTCATTATAGCGTTTATCAATATGACGGAGAAAAATCTCGAAAGATCTAATTATATTCTGTATATTTAGTGGTTCTAAAAATCATCATACTAACTGATCCCGAAAGGACCCTTTAAATAACTGGGATGCAAGGAATTAATTTAGTACAGAAATATTCGTCGGGGTATTTAGATTTTGTATTCGAAGTATTTGGGTATGAGAGATATTCTGAGGGTAAGCTATTGTGAAATAATATTATTTAAGAATGGTATTTAGTGAATGGACTAAGTTATGATGTTGAATAAATTAAAAAAAAATACTGTTTGTATTTTTTTCATAATACTTTTAGAACATTAAGTTATAACAACAACATTACAGATCATAATGAATCCTTGGTAAGATGTGTTTAAATAAGCTAATACTTTTAAAACAGTATTGTCCTAGTTTGGAAAACATTCCACAGTCCTTATTGTCATATTAACCTTAAGATGATTTTATGCTGTGATATCTTAAATGAATGCTTGAGCTCTGTTTAAAATTACTTTAAATAGGGAGAATATATTTGAGTTTTTAAGTTTTTCATTAAATAGATATCTATTGCATTATATGTACAGTAGATTTTTAATGTAACGTCTAAGCTTTTGCTCAAGACCTTGAATAGTAAATAAATACAAAAAGCAACATTTGACTTCAATCATTAATTATTAAAATAATAGTGAAGTATTTATTTTATATGAAATCACTTAAAAGTCTCAATATAAAATCTTTCAAATAAACTTTTTCAATCTACTAGTTTAATGCAAGTAGAATAGTTTATAATCGATTTCAACTCTTAACGTCACATAGCTTTCAAAAAAGCTCTGAAACATAAAGAGGTTTTGTGTGTTTCATGATTTGATTGAGTTTAAAAGGTAAGTAAAACAAGGGTTGTATTTCAAGATTCTCTTCGTTGTTAAACATATATACTTTTATTCAGTCTAACGTACTTTATAAATATAGTTCAGCGATATAAGACTATGAATTTGCGTACACAAAGTAATCCAAGCCACGAATGTATTACTATACTATTTTTTAATATTATGCCCATTAAAGATGTAATATCGTTGATATAATTTAAAAATAGAATGGCCCAGAGATATACACTTTTGATAGATTCTGAAAATCGACTAGTATAGTAGCTAATCCTTAACTATCTATTAAATAAGACAATCCGATTTTTTTATGTTTAAAAAAAACTTTTCACACTATTATTCTTGCGTAGGGATGTAATAACCCCACTGTCCACTAGACGGGTCTGCCTTACAGTGGGAGTGAGACAGATCCGCAGTACAAGTGCAATTAGTCAATTGCCAATCTGCCAGCCCAAGGCAATTATCAGCAACTCTTTTCAATGGACGCAAATAAGATCGGGCGTTTTTGCGTTCATTTAAAAAGGTCTGTCCAGAAGTGGACTGCTAAAGGCTGTTTATGATGATGATGATTATTATTATTATTATTAACAGTTAATACTTATAATTTGTGACGTAAAGAAATTTTTTAATAATAAACGCTAGGAAGGTAAAACTCAAAGCAAAAATTAAATTAAGTTAATAAAAGCTTTTAACTTAATTTCAACTACGACGTAACAAACTAAAAGTTATCATAACTATTAGTTTCTTGTACAAGTTAATCGTTAAAATAGGTTGATTATTTCGCAACCACTATAATTGCATTCTAGGGTAAAGCTTTTTGTTTTTAATTCTATTAGCTTATTTAATACTTTATGGTCTCGAAAATATATGTAATGATTAATTAAAGCGACTCCATTAAGACATCGACAGCTAATATTCGACCGGTCTGAGATTACCACATTGGAAAGAAGACTTATAAATGCGCGAACTGAATTCGAAATGAAAAATTATATGAAAGAACTTCGAATCCGTAGATGTGCATCAGTATTTGGAAAAATTTTCTTCTACAATTATTTAGAGTAAGTTGGTTCTTAAGGAGGACCGTCTGGGGAAGTACCTCCTCAGCCTCTATTTCTGTCGAACATCACCAAAGCCTAAACATTACTATCTTCCGTTTTGAGTACCGTATCTAGCGTAATTACTGGGTAAACGAAATAGAAAATCTTATGTGTCATGGCAATGAAAAAAGTTACATTACGTCATTATCAATCTATTGTTTCTAGTCGCTTTTTTGTCCTATTGATGATCTATTTAAGGAAGAAAAGAGGCAGTGCATTTCGTCATCATCATCATCAGCCTTTGATAATCCACTGCTGGACATAGGCACCTATACACCCTTATCCAATAGAGGGTTTTTGGAGCGTATCCCACCACGCTTTTCCAATGCGGGTTGGTGGTTGGACCGACTTTTTACATGCCCATCCGACGCATGGATCATCTTACTTTTCAGACAAATGGGTGATCGGCCCAAATTGCCCTAACCAACTAGGAAACAACAATGAAAATTTGTTGATTCCCCGCAGGATCCGAACCCACGACCTCCGGATTCTAAAGCACACGCCTATACCATTAGGCTACGGAGGCATTTAGTTAATGAAAATAGGTATTATAAAATACGATTTGTAGAAAACTGAAAGTCGCTAAAATCACAAAAAAACTACCACATTATATATAGGTTTAGCTAAGAGACATTTGATGCTACAGCTAATACTATGCAAATGCAAAAAGGTATTCAGTAAACCTTAGCAATACACTGCATAATATTGCATTAGGCCAGTAGATAAGGTAATATAGAACGTAGGTGGCTGAACTAATAACTTTGAAGTCCATGAACTTAGATTAAACTTCGTACCTAGTTGAATATTAAATACAAATACAGTAAATTGTGTATTCTTTATATAAATTATCGATATTAGCTGTAACTCGGTCTCATTTTTATAAAATAATTTTGTGATAAGTTATTAATAGATATTTGAGAAATAAGGAAATTCGGCGTCAAAAATCACAACCCCGTGCAATTTAATTACAAACGCTGGCACAAACATAAAAGATTGACATAAAGTATGTTTTACATAATCGTATTACTTATAAGGTTTAAAGAATAACACTCAATAAACGTTTTAATGTAATTTTATTTTTAGATTGCAATCAGCCAAGAGGTTATTTAAGATAACACAGGATAAATTCACATAAAAGTTATTGCATTAAAATAATTCTACTGTTTAAACGTCATTTCATGTTCATGAAATTAATACCTTAAAAGTTATCAGAGATTTAAAATGCGGTAGCCTAAAACGCGACGCAATTTCGTACGGAGAGCACGTTACCTGCTTATATTGCGAAAAATTTAAGAAGTCGATCATATTTTTATTTCTTTTCCATATTTAAGGTTATTTCTGTAGGTTCTAACAATGTAGAATGTTTATGGGTAAACTTAATGTATTACAAATAAGTCATTTAGAATTTAAAATTCAAAAGTTACAATCTTCGCCGTCTAATTGTATACTTGAAGACCGGATAGTGTGGGTTATAACTAAGAAACTTTTGATGTTGTTTTCTAATTTGTTCAGAAATGGGAAGTTATGACCTAAAAAACATGGGTCTCTAAAATATAGGTCCTGCATCTGCGAATCTATCGACAATCGATTGAAAAAAGTGCCACAGATTCTATTACTTCTGCTATTAGAAATTTCGTTTCGGATACGCTTGACATTTCTTACACATTATTTTTGTTAAACGTTGAGACGATAACAATAATTGATATTGTAAGCGGAGAGATTCATTCGCAAATTACATCGTTTCGAACGCATGTCTCTTGGATTTTGTTTTAGCATTAATCCTTTTAAGTGTTATTTATAATAGATTTTTAAAAGCTCTTCCAAGCTCCCGATACAAGCCATCGAGAGTTTGACTATACATTTACACACATACGTACCTATTGTCAGTGTATGTTTGTGTGTAAATGGTTATTACTTATTACGGTTATTAGTTTGTTTATTGTTTTAATTTATTTGTAAAAAATAAAAAAGTGCCAGCTACGTGTCCTTATGCCGGTTCTTCTCAAGTCCGAGGCGTCCTTTCATAACCGGTGGTAGCGTTTTTGACAATCAATTAAAACGTGTATCACCCCTATGTTAAATAAAGATTTTACATCTTTATTTACAAAAAAAGTTTTTATTTCTTCTATATCGATAGATTTTTTTAGATGAATTTTGAATCTAATTTTTTATAGTGCATGGTATATATTTAAAATTGAGATTATTTAAAGCGACTGGAATGGACCCTTTTGTATTTTGTGAATGTGAAAGGATCGGTTTTGTATAACGGAATTTATGTTCAAAATAATGTAATTCCCAATGATTGTACTTTGTGCCTTTTTTTGCCAAATATTAAAAATATTTTGGTAGGTATACCATACAATTTTTAATATATGTAATATTATCACCAAGTTATTGTTTATCTATTACTCTAGTATATAAAATTAATTAAATAATACTGCGGTTTCGTGAACTTTTTCTTCTATTTGGAAGCGTTTACCTGGATCTTTGTAAGGTTGTCTCTCAACCGACCGAATATTATGTAAGCAAATTTGTTTATACGCTGTATCTATCTTCGACAATGAAAAAATTGTATGTGTGGATCATTTAAAATAAATGGCTTGAGATAAATTGAATTCAAATTCAAATATCGTAATTTTATGTATAAGAGTAACGCTCGCTTATTAATTGTCAAGGGCGCTACTACCGGTTCGGAATAGGTCGCCTCCGACCTGAGAAGAACCGGCGAAACAAATTAAGCAGGCCTTTTTTTAAATTTTTTGAAATAATCAAATATACATTCATATGAGGTACATGCAGTTCTATCATTCGTATATTAAATTTGAAAAAATCTTGAGCGAATATTCTATTATCAGGTTGTGTTATCATTTATGATCCTTATATAACCTTTTCCACATAAACTACTTTTGTAATAGTTAAATTCTGAACAATTACTGGGATTCTGTTGTAAAAGCGCATACATTGTCCCATGAAAGATTTACTTATTCTTCGCAGATTAGTTGCTGGATGATGCTATTTTTAGATTCATCATCGTCATCAATCTGTGTTAGTCCACTGCTGGAAATAGGGAAACTTGTTAGGTCCCCGCAGGATTCGAACCTACGATCTCTGGTTACTAAAGCACACGCCCTTACCGCTAGACTACGAAGCCAGTTGTATTGATAATTTAAGCAATAATTAACAGTTGCTACGCGTACAAGGTTTTAAAATATTATTGATTAAACTTTCAATCTAAAAATTTTAAATGGCTGTGTTTTATTATTTTTCTTACATATGATTTGTATACCGAATATTATAAAAATTTAGATATAATTAAAAACACTTACCCGTATCATATAGCAAAGGCTGTGTAAGTTTGACCTCACCGATGGGGCTAATGTCATGTGCGTGTGTGTATTGTCCTACACTGTAGGGTACACCTATCAAATGTAGGGTGTGTGTAACTACTGCTTGGGTTTCGCTACCCATTTTGCCCTAAGAGCGTTATCTACATTCAAGTATTTAACTAGGAAGAAGCATAGCTATTGCTTACGTTACCTGCGGCAGCCAATTCGGTCGCGGTATTATTTCATTCATTAAGATCAAATAGATCCAGCAACTTCAAAAAAGTGACGCATCTTGCTCAGCAGCCATTGCTATGGCTAGCATGCTGAGCGTTTGAGGTGGCGGCGGGCGACTGTGCGCTCGGAGTCGACTCCAGCGCTGCCACGTGCTGCGGAATTGCCCTTCCATCCTTTCAACGCAGTGCAAGTGCAAGCGGAGTTGTTGAACGGGTTGGTTGGTGGTCGCCTAGAATAGGCTTCAAGAGGGATTACAGGAGCTGTGCATTTTGGTACTTTGGAGCAGCCGAGGTAGTAGGCCGAGACTTGTGGCCGTTAACGCTCACAGTCGGAGCCTCAAATGTGGCAAGGACTTTATTTTACTTGGGTCAGGGGCAATCATTAGTGCCGTGATCCTCGAGGCATTTAACGAAACGGAAGCGTGGCCGTATAGCTGGTAGAAGTGACACTGCCCGAGGAGTCCGTTGGAGTGTGGCCGCTCAAAACTGAGACAAACAATTCCACACAATTTTTGGACGTCTTATATGCGCTTGCATTCTTTGGAGCGCTCTAGCGTTACCAGTACCATACCATAAGGGTGTTTGGTACGTTGGTGGAACATTCGTTGAAGCGAAAGGGCGAGGATCTTGAGCTTTTATAGAATTAGCTATCATCGAGTATGGTATCTCCGGGCAGACCTTTGACCACTGTTCTAAGTACACGTTCACCCGGGAGCACGAATGTATGTAAATAGTGCCCCCTTTCCCGAAGGAAATAGGTCACCTTTCGATATTCATCGGGATAGACAATTGAAGTTTGTTCCTTTAATTGCTATCAGAGGCCTCAAACTTAACATTAATTGATAGGGCCGAGTGAATCTCGACCCATTTCTCCATCTCGCCGAGGTAAATCGGCAGGGGCCTTTTCCCTACTGGTAGCCGCTCCTGGAAAGGTGCGGCAGGGCGAAAAGTGGGAGGATGCCTGAAATCGGCGAGATGAATGCTAGGGGTGGGTCGGCTCGACTGAGATGTCAAAGAAGCGACGGCCTTCTGGGGACAGGTGGTTGGGGCACTTAGCAGCCTTAACGAGTAGGATGGGGCTAGGGAAAGGGCGCGGAGATTGCACTTCTTTTTGATTTGACGATTTTCAAGCCGTCATCGGGTTTGGGGTTGGTCAACACCTTGACTTCCATATCCGATTTGCCACGGATGTTTCTTCGATGCGGATTCTTCCTAATCAGGACGTGGATCGCGTCTAAGTTTTAAATACACGTCTTGGTGTCAACACCAAAGTTTCAAAATCGTTCGGGTTAAAGTTGCACCCTTAACTAACACATCGGTTACGTCACCCAACGCAAAGACTGTGGCCAAGCGTGTGGCTGCAGTGCACACCTCCCTGCGAGTGTGTACTGGCTCGTTCTGTAGCAGGAAGAAAGACGATTAAAACGTTCGATTCGGCCTTATATAGATGTCGGAACAGCTAGTTCGGCTAAGAAACAAGCTAAGAAACACGGAGTCGCTAAGTCAAACGGCTGACAACACAATTGTGTTAAGCAACAAGTTGGATAACACAGTCGTACGTCGGCCGCTTGAGGTATGAGCGCATGCGCACCCGTGACTTACGTACTTCACGGAAGCGGTCAATAGATACCACGCAGCGAGTACTGGAGATAGCGGCTAACACTTGCGGATGGGTCCGCTGCTGGCGGCAAAGTTGTGACGTCAGCCAAAGCTAAAAGTTTCCTTCACATAAGAATATTTTTTACAAAAAAAGCACCCGCTGAATTTCTTACGCCGGCGCTTCTCGGGTCAGAGGCTTTTAATTCCGAACCAACCGAAGCATTATATGATTAGTGCTTTGAAGCAACATTCTCATCATCACCCTATGATAGTCCGCTGCTGGACGTAGACCGCTCCTAATACACCCATATCCATTAGGGGTGTTTGGACCGTATCCCACCACGCTGGTCCAATGCGGCTTGGTGGGTGGACCGACTTTTTACATGCCCATCCGACGCATGGACAATATTCTATTCAGAGCCAAGACTTGGTTGCTTACTACCTGCAAGGTAAGTGAGCTATGGAGCGGTTAATTAAGCAGTGTTTGTCTAATTGTAGTGACTTAATTTTATGCACTATTTATATTTATATATAATACAGCAGTAGTAAAAATTTAAATCTGGCTTTAATTTATTGACATTCAATTTAAAAGAACGCTTAATATAAAATTAAATTTAAAGGACAAAGTAAAAATAAAATGTAATAAAACAAACTCATATGATTAACTTATCTTAAATGCTAGACAAATGCATATATGCAATTTAATATTTGACGTATTAGCGTTATTTCCAATTTGATACCCAACTTTTTTCATGCAACACGTACTAAATGTAGAATCTTGTCGGAGACATGGTTCACGCCATGCAAATATAATTATGAGGCCGTATAATTTTTTTTAATCTAATGCCCCATCGTTATCAGTATATATCTTCTGACAATCAATTTAGGAGGCAGCAAAGGTTCACGATAAGTTATTAACGACTCGCAGATTTTTATGCTTACTAGATAATTTCGTGTGCCCCTATCTTAATAAACCTACCTTATACAAATCAATTTTACCACTTATAGTGATTTATGTCATGGGAATTTACTTCTGGAATTTTTTGTCTTGATACTGTAAGACGAAAGAGTAGTTTAACCTCTTTTCTAAAAAAACTAGAATTCTTCTACATTGTAGTCTTTCTTGTTCTTTTTTAGCCGTTATCCTTAAACCTTTTAACCTTTATCCACTCCCTGCTGGACATTGGCCATCTCACTAATCGCCAAGACAGCCGATCTTCCAAACCGAATCAGCAACTACACGGGGATTGGCATCCCACTTTGTCGGGGATCGACGAATGCTGCGTCTTCCCGAATGCGGCCTACACTCCGTGAGTATCGGTTCTTTAGTCCATATGACCGGCCCACTGCCACTTCAACGAGCTAATCCTTTTCACTATTTTGGCGACTTAAGTTTTTTGCCGGATTAATTCCTCACGAGTTTGATCCGGCAAAGAAACTCCGAGCTTAGTGCATTCCATAGCAGTTTGAGCAACAGCAAACTTGTGGACCAATCCTATACTTAAAGGCCCCGTTTCGGCCCCGTAGGTCATCACGGGGCAAACGCTTAAATTGAAGTCTTTTGTCTTCAAACATTGCGGTATCGGCGGCAATGTGAAAACGTGGTTTAGATCATAAACGCTACCCACACGTTAAGATAAATATTTTTTTATCAAAAATTTCACAATGATTACATAACAATACAAGCATAGGATATGTTCAAAAACATTATATTTAAAAATGTGTATTATTCAAATTTAAGAATGTTTTCCAAAGAAAAGGGTTACCGTAAATCTAGAGAGCTTATGTCACTTTAAGACAAGACAGCTTACTCGAGCTTGATCCTATACGCCCCTCATAAAGTAAACGTGGAATCCTATTCAAACAAACTAAAAAACAGATTAGTTTTGACAATGTTTGTTTAGTAATGTACAGATAACGTTTGCATACAGCGAAACGCGTGTTTATTTTTATCCTTCTATACTTTTACTCTATGTGGACTAACCTCGTATAATTTTATTTTAATGTCTATACGAATAAATATAATTGGAGTGTCTGTTTGTAACATTAACAGAACCGTTAGTAAATTATAACATCGTGACATTTAACAAATCATTTTTTTGGCTGTCGTCTGCTTGGTCTGAAACGGCTGGTCTGATTTGGACAGGGTTTTTACTGTAAGATAGCTGATTTTATGTTTAATTTGGTATATTAAACAAAAAAATATTCTCCGTGATTTCTGCGGCCTTATTAACTACTGTTGGAATACTATTTCTGATGCGGGTAATTAGAAAAAGGAGTCTCGATATTGACGTTTTGTCTCTGTGCGATGGTGTATAAAAGAAGGGTCTGAAATGTGGATGGCAGCTCCGCTATAAGCTGCCTACCCGGAACGGAACCTCCTCGTGTGTGATAAGTGTTGAGCATCTGTGATAGTGTTGAGTGGTGTTATGCATCGACTCGTCCGTCACGAGACATCGTGCTGTTGTCGGCACATGAGCCATTTCAATGATTTTTAGTATCAGAGATGTTCAGTTGTTGTCATCATTTTTACTTTTTAGAATTCTCTTGGAGATAGGTTCACCGGTGGTAGGTCCCCTGTTTACGCTTATAGAAAAAGCTTACTATTCTGTAATAAATTATATTGAGGACCAAGATGTGTGGAAATAGTTTATATTCTGCGCTTGCAAATCCCCTGGTAACTTAAAAAAAAATGTATTGGTCAAATTTTGTAAATACTAATATTTAAAAAAAGGCCAAAGAGTTTCTTGCCGGTTCTTCTCTGACGGTCTGAGTTTGCAGAACCGGTGGTAAATGGATAATTTTTGACGTTCATAAGTGCTCAGTAGAGCCTAAATTGAATAAAATGATTTTGACTTTGACTTTGACTTTGACAGGAGATCTACCACCGGTGAACTGAAATGACACGGTGGGTACCACTGCGATGCCTATTTCAACCGCAAAGCAGTAGTGTGAAAACACTATTGTGTTCCGGTTTGAAGGGCACCGTAGCCAGCGTATTTACTGGCAAACGAGACTCTAACATCCAATGTTTCACGGTAGGCAGCGCGTTGGTGATACCTCGTATTGCCAATGTCATGGGCGTCGGTGACCACTTTCCATCAGGTGGCCTCGACTGCTCGTCCGCTCGCGTATGCACATAAAAATAAAAAAATAAACCCTATGATATCTTTTCGAGAAATTTATTCTTGAAATGACGCGTTATGAAAATATAAAGAATGGTTCAAAATGTATGTCCTGCGGTGGTTTTGAATATGTCTAATAGTTTTCATATATTTTATTTCACTACTGCATTAACAATGACTTGTTAATAACGGACATAATTTAATTATATATTTACCGAATGGACGGTAGAGACATTTACATACATATGTGAGGTTAAATTATATTATCATTTCACATGTTTAGGCACTTTACTTTAAGCAACTTTAGAAAACCATAGTCTAATGTCACACTTATTTGGCGCCATAACGTAGGACCCTCCTATTGGCTAAACATTGCGTGGCAATTGAACATGGCGGCGGTGTACCAATAGGAACGCATTTCCTTTAGGTACAATATTTGTTTGATACTAGCCTTCGCTTACTCGTATGTTATCTCTAATCAGAATAAAATATAGAGCGTTTATTATTATTCCTGTAATCATTAAGAAGTAAATAAGTAATAGGCCTGTACGAAAGAAGTAGAAGAATTTACAACTAAAGCATATTAAAATAGAAACATAAAAGGTAAATTTTACTGAAAAAATTCAAAACATGCCAAAGATTTTTCTCGAAATAGTCTAGATATTTTGAAGGCATACAATTCTTTTACGAAACAGCGAATATAAAATGAAAATAATGGCTTAAGAACGCAGTTTCGTAAAGTTGTCAGATGCATTGAAAAAGAAGTATGAACACAAAGAAATGGAAACGCGGGAACATTTCATAAGATAACAAGGAAAGAAAGGAAGCTTCCGCACTATGTCGAAATAATACCCGCTACCTGAATATTATTTTGAAACATCACAGTTCTGAACATGTTTGTAGAAAAATGTGCACAGGAAAGATACGAGAAGCCGAAAAAAATGTTTATTGTGAATAATTCATTAAAGTTATTTACACAAGGTCCAAAGATAAACATAAAGCAAGGGCCAGTACTACTAGACCACAGAGGCGGTGGTGAGTTCGAATCCCACGTGGAAACAATTTTATGTTATCGTTGTTTTCTGGTTGATTAGGACAATTTCGGCCGATCACCCAATTGTGTGAAAAGTAAAAGATAAAAGTAAAAAAATCGGATGGGCATGAAATAAGTCGGTCCCCCCACCAACCCGCTTGAACCAGCGTGGTGGGATACGGTCCAAAAACCCCGTAATGAAGAAGGCGTGCATTGATGGAGGCCTATTTCCTGCAGTGTATAAAAAAATAATATTTTTCTTACAGCCTGCTGGTTAGTATGTTGTAATTGTCAATATTATTCAAGGTACTGAAGCATATGATAGTATTTTTTTAAGTTATACTTTTATTTATTTAGTTACCCGGTATTTGTAAAGTTCAAAAAGACAGCATTAAATTTTGCCCTACCCGCAATCTGAACAAAAATATATTTATAACCATTCAGATAAATCATTTTAAAAGTTATTCACTCCCAATTTTATAATAAGAGTATGATAATGATTAGATTAAACCTTGTAAACGTTGTTAAAGATATTTTTATTTTATTTATTCACCACAAGGGGATGTTTGGCAACTTAAACAGCGTGTTTAATGGACAGGACAGTATCACTAACCATAGATGAACTTGCCGTCTCTGTTGTAGATAAAACATAGTTTGTTAAATTGGGTAATTTGATATAATTCTATTAAACGAAATTCGTTAGACATAATCTAATTATTATGACAAGATTGAAAACTAACTCCCTCCTTCAAAAAAGAGTTCGCCAGCCGCGCCGGGACGTGATGGTTAGGTTTTCCTTCTTGTTAAATACAAGAATTTAATTACTGCCCTTAAGGCTTAGGTAGCGACACCCAGCAGTAGCCAGACACACCCTACACTTAGAGTGTGGGACATACACACACTCTCATGACATCGGCCCCACCGGTGAGGTCGATAATTACACACCCTTTGCTATATGACACTGTAGCTTAACACCATATTAGATAGGAGCGTTGCTGGAGTTTCTTGCGCCACTTCTTCTCCCAGCGCCAACGCTTTAAGAAGTGGTAGTAACAATTTAGATAGAGCTCTTCTAGCTATTAAATGATCATTGCAAAGCGTCTGAATCGAGCCGAGGCGTCGGCCCACCTGGGCAGCCCTCGATTCAGCATGCTAACGGGAACCATAAGAGTGACAACCCAAGCCTAGGCTCCCCTTCTGGGGGCCCTTGGTGAAGTTAAGTCACTTACGGGGAGACGCGCCTGTGGCAACGGGCCCCCCCGAACCCGGTTATGTTCTATAGGTTTACTCCACAGAGCACGAGATCCAGCCAAAAAAAAAAAAAATAACAGATTAGTTTTGACAATGTTTGTTTAGTAATGTACAGATAACGTTTGCATACAGCGAAACGCGTGTTTATTTTTATCCTTCTATACTTTTACTCTATGTGGACTAACCTCGTATAATTTTATTTTAATGTCTATACGAATAAATATAATTGGAGTGTCTGTTTGTAACATTAACAGAACCGTTATTAAATTATAACATCGTGACATTTAACAAATCATTTTTTTGGCTGTCGTCTGCTTGGTCTGAAACGGCTGGTCTGATTTGGACAGGGTTTTTACTGTAAGATAGCTGATTTTATGTTTAATTTGGTATATTAAACAAAAAAATATTCTCCGTGATTTCTGCGGCCTTATTAACTACTGTTGGAATACTATTTCTGATGCGGGTAATTAGAAAAAGGAGTCTCGATATTGACGTTTTGTCTCTGTGCGATGGTGTATAAAAGAAGGGTCTGAAATGTGGATGGCAGCTCCGTATAAGCCGCTACCCGGAACGGAACTCTCCTCGTGTGTGATAAGTGTTGAGCATCTGTGATAGTGTTGAGTGGTGTTATGCATCGACTCGTCCGTACGAGACATCGTGGCTGTTGTCGGGGTCACATGAGCCATTTCAATGATTTTTAGTATCAGAGATGTTCAGTTGTTGTCATCATTTTTACTTTTTAGAATTCTCTTGGAGATAGGTTCACCGGTGGTAGGTCCCCTGTTTACGCTTATAGAAAAAGCTTACTATTCTGTAATAAATTATATTGAGGACCAAGATGTGTGGAAATAGTTTATACTCTGCGCTTGCAAATCCCCTGGTAACTTAAAAAAAATGTATTGGTCAAATTTTGTAAATACTAATATTTAAAAAAAAAGGCCAAAGAGTTTCTTGCCGGTTCTTCTCTGGACGGGTCTGAGTTTGTGAACTGGTGGTAAATGGATAATTTTTGACGTTCATAAGTGCTCAGTAGAGCCTAAATTGAATAAATGATTTTGACTTTGACTTTGACTTTGACAGGAGATCTACCACCGGTGAACTGAAATGACACGGTGGGTACCACTGCGATGCCTATTTCAACCGCAAAGCAGTAGTGTGAAAACACTATTGTGTTCCGGTTTAAAGGGCACCGTAGCCAGCGTATTTACTGGGTAAACGAGACTTAACATCCAATGTTTCACGGTAGGCAGCGCGTTGGTGATACCTGTATTGCCAATGTCTATGGGCGTCGGTGACCACTTTCCATCAGGTGGCCTCGACTGCTCGTCTGCCTGCGTATGCAATAAAAAAAATAAAAAAAATAAACCTATGATATCTTTCGAGAAATTTATTCTTGAAATGACGCGTTATGAAAATATAAAGAATGGTTCAAAATGTATTGTCCTGCGGTGGCTTTGAATATGTCTAATAGTTTTCATATATTTTATTTCACTACTGCATTAACAATGACTTGTTAATAACGAACATAATTTAATTATATATTTACCGAATGGACGGTAGAGACATTTACATACATATGTGAGGTTAAATTATATTATCATTTCACATGTTTAGGCACTTTACTTTAAGCAACTTTAGAAAACCATAGTCTAATGTCACACTTATTTAGCGCCATAACGTAGGACCCTCCTATTGGCTAAACATTGCGTGGCAATTGAACATGGCGGCGGTGTACCTATAGGAACGCATTTCCTTTTGGCACCATATTTGTTTGATACTAGCCTTCGCTTACTCGTATGTTATCTCTAATCAGAATAAAATATAGAGCGTTTATTATTATTCCTGTAATCATTAAGAAGTAAATAAGTAATAGGCCTGTACGAAAGAAGTAGAAGAATTTACAACTAAAGCATATTAAAATAGAAACATAAAAGGTAAATTTTACTGAAAAAATTCAAAACATGCCAAAGATATTTCTAGAATAATCTGGATATTTTAAAGGCATACAATTCTTTTACGAAACAGCGAATATAAAATGAAAATAATGGCTTAAGAATGCAGTTTCGTAAAGTTGTCAGATGCATTGAAAAAGAAGTATGAATATAAAGAAATGGAAACGCGGGAACATTTCATAAGATAACAAGGAACGAAAGGAAGCTTCCGCACTATGTGGGAATAATACCCGCTATCTGAATATTATTTTGAAACATCACAGTTCTGAACATGTTTGTAGAAAAATGTGCTATAGCACAGGAAAGATACGAGATTCCGAAAAAAAAGAAGGAAGTTCAAAAAGACAGCAGTAAATTTTGCCCTACCCGCAATCTGAACAAAAATATATTTATAACCATTCAGATAAATAATTTTGAAATTTTTTACTCCTTGTTTTTAAAATAAAATTATGATAGATTTAGATAAAATCTTGTAAACGTTGTTATAGATATTTTTATTTTATTTATTCATAACAAGGGGATTTTTGGCATCTTAAACAGCGTGTTTAATGGACAGGGCGTATCACTAACCATCAGATGAACCTTTTACCCGTCTCGTTGTAGATAAAAACATAGTTTGGTTAAAATTGGGTATAATTGATATGATTCTATTATGTAAACTGAATTCGGTTGGATTTAATCTAATTATTATGCGTACAAGATTGAAAACAAATCAAGTCCCTCATTCGGAACAAATAAACACAGAGGCTTATGGGTTATTTATCGAAGTATATATGAATATAATTGGGTATATTGTTTATTTTATGATAAAACATACAAATTAAGAATGAAAACAAAAATTACGAATTTATTACAAAATTGTTTTTCATTTGCCTATAGAAACATTCAAGCTACAAAATTATTAGTATTAATGTAACGACTCAAAATTGACCAACCGGGTATTGCTGGAGTACAGGATCGATTTCTCTTTCTGATAAAGTAGCATGATTGGTCACTTGCGTAAAAGAGCTCTTAAGTATATAATGTTGCATTAAAATCAAAATTTTAAGAAAATATTGCTTCTTTTTAACGACTATGAAGTTGAAAATTGGATCAAAATCTTTGCTTTGTAAAAATGATTATGTGGTCCTAAATAGTACTTAGTGCTCTTCAAGTTACGAAACAAATCATCCAAACATATAAATATAATACGAGTGTCTGTTTGTAACATCAAAATAACAGTATTTCAATGATAATGTTAAATGTTTTTATTTATTATACAAATTCGGTTTTCATTTCATCGCCTAAAACGCAAGCATACCTACGAGCCGCGTGCAATTCATTATAGCATTTTAAGCGTCAGGCGCATTTAATCATCCGGATAGGGTGGGTATGACTAATAATAAGCGACATTAAAATATTGATTCTTTTTAACTGTTTTCTACTGTTATGTTTTCCAAGACTTCACCTACAATTTTGCAAGTTTATTTCAGTTGTTTTACTACGATTGTAGGCATTGATTTTTAGTTTTTATTATTATTTTTCTAACTAGCAAAACTTAATAAATATACTAATACGTGGCTCTATGTAATGTTATTATCTATAATATATTAAGAATAAATTGCAATCAACAGCCTAGAATACATATCATATCTTAAAAGTTGATATTTATTAAAATTTACGTAGGCAAGGTATGACGAGTTTTACGTCGCCAAGAACATCGAACGGCACACGGAAAAGCGGCGGTACGTAATTTCTTAACCTATTTTTATCGAGAAATTGCTATTAAACAATATAACATCAAACCAAAAAGCAAAAAGATTCGTAATTATACAAATAAATCACTGTTACAGTATTTATAACATAGATTAATAAAAAAAGCTTTTATATAAAGATATTATCAAATTTAATTTTTAAATTACAAAAGCTGTTATAATTTTGAACGAATAAATATTTTTAGATCAAATAACAGTTTTTCAAAGATATATTTGATGGTATTTGATCCCAATGCCATCTCTGAATGTTTGCCACACACCAACCCGCTTGGACCAGCGTGGCGGGATACGGTTCAAAAACCTCCTAATGCTTAGTGGTGTATTAGGGGAAGCCTATGTCCAGCAGTTGACTGTCACAGCCTGAAGATGATGATGATGACGAATTCAGCTTCATGAAATTTTGGTACATAATATCAGAGTTATTCGAAGGGTCGAGACTTAAATGCTAAATACCAACTCCGACTAATATTAGTATATAGACAATTACCATCATACGTATCATCTAATGTCTATTAAATTATTAGACATAGTCTTATAAAAAATTAAGTTAGTTATATTTTAACTTCTAACTTTTCCGATATCTCCAAGCGGCCGCGGTAGTCAGTATTCACATAAATAGAATAATTAATTATTAAGACTCCTTTATTATTATTATTTATACTTTTTATTTATTGTTTTTATGTCTCTTTTAATTTAATTCAAGTTTCTCAGACTGAGTGCTTAGTCATGTTAACATTTATTAAGTAGTTGAATGCAATACGTTACTGAAGTTGTCAAGTTATTCATTTGATATGCATTAAGTTCTAAGTTTTACATAAATATTATTAATTAATGGTAAAATTTAGGTTTTTGTTCAACAAACATACAAAGTTTGTTAAAATGGAAAAATGTTTTGAAGAAGAATTAAAACCCTTGTGACTTTTGGCAAAGATTATAACCAGATTTTACAACATTGCGTCACGCAATATTACATAAGATTTTACATCTACCACTATAGAATATAAGAAAAAGCAAAATAAAACTACTACAATAGAATATATTATTGAAACAATTTATGATCTTTGGGCATTTTATTTGAAACCCTCTTAACATCTATTAACTTACATATAGTTTATTTCAACTTATGATTCTTGCTCAGTTCATCTTTTATTGAATGAAGTAGTTGGCTCGAATCTCGAAGTCAATTTCATACCTATTGTTGACAAAGAATAAAGCAATATGCGTTATATTATTGAAAATGTCTACAATAAAGACATAATAGTTCTTATTTAGGATTAAATTTACTTCAAGCTTCACTCGCTTCTATTACTTCCGCTTAACATTGGAAAAACGATTAAATTCTTGGTAGTTATTGTAGTCTGTCTCCATTCAATACTTGACCTATGCTTTTAATAAAGTCGTTTAACGGACACAGAGGTAAATAATATACGTTTTATTCATCATGATTATCATCAGCCTGTGTTAGTCCACTGCAAGAGATAGCCCTCCCCTTATTCATTAGAGGCCTTTTGGGTCATATCCCACAACGCTTATCACAGCGATTATCTTGCTTACAGACAATTAGGCGATCGGCCCAGTTTGTATCAACCAACAAGAAGCCAACGATAACATAAAGTTGTTTCACTGGTTTGTAAAGCAAGGACCAATACCGCTAGAACACGGAGGCGGTACTAGACCACGGAAGTGGTTAATTAAATTGATGGACAGTCTTATATTCATAAGTTTATGTAATTCTCCTAAAATTGTGCCTGGCTAATCGATACAAGGTCCGATAGCAATTTGGTATCTTAGCCAATATTCGATTTCTTTGGTAGGTTTTATTATTTTTTGGCTATTTGTTATATCTATATGTGTTTTTTTTAAGTAACTATAACCAAAAAAAATCAATTATAAATAAGGTCAGTATAAAGTCATATTCATATTGTACCTGTCTTGAGTACAATTTCTAATAAAAATATCAAGTACACATTAAATTTGTTATTATTCGAACAACTTTTAGAGCAGATTCTCTTCTACTTCAATGATTGATTTAGCGGAGCCTCAATTTAATTTTCCTGGATGATGTTAACGAAGAGCGATCGTTATTTGGGATTTTCTCAATTTTTGTTATTTTATTTGTACCTTTCGAACAAATATGAATACACAGGGAATATACAGGGATAAAATATAATTATTTGAATGCTATCTTTAAACTGATTTTTTTGTAGTTATTTGTTTCTGAAGAAAATCCAAAAATAAATCCCTAATGTTTTTTATTAAGAATTTAAATAAATAAAAATATATATATAATTGATATAATATGAATAATAAAAGTTTTAACGGAAAACATTAAAAGGAACAGGGACAAATTCGGGCGTACAAGTGCAGCAACTGCAGGTTCTTAATATTGAACGATGGCTCCATATTTAAGACTACTTTACTTTTACTACTAGGTTTTTAGACCATATCCCACCACGCTGGTCCAGTGCGGGTTGGTGGGTGAACCTACTTTTTATATGCCCATCCTACGCATGGATCATCTTACCTTTTAGAGAATGGGATGATCAGCCCACATTGCTCTAACCAACTTAAATGAGTTATTTAATAATTCGATTTTTTTGTTTCCTCGCGAGTTTCGAACCCACGAGCTTACTCAGGAACCCATATACTAATCACAAAAGAAATGGTTCCATCATGCCCATTCGACTTCAGTTCTGAAGTGCAAACAGTAACGAACGTTATACGCTCTTCACTGTTCGCATTGAGTAAAATCGGATATCCGGCATCCAGAACGTACAGTGTGAGATAAAAGGAGGTGCTTTTCCCTCCCTTATCCAGAGTCAAATTTGATACAAAAATGAGGTAAGCTTCCATTTTCGAGGTGTTTGAAAACAAGCAAAACTGGTACTGAAAGCTTACAAAAAACTCTTTGGACACCTGCGCAAGACCGAAATGCCCGTAGGAAAGGAAAGTAGTCGCTGGCCTCGTAGTTTTGTCTTAAGATAATAATTCTGAAATCATTATGACGCTAAGCCTCTTATTTTGGCTTATGTCTATCTTATCTTATCTCTTATCTGCTTTTTTATTTTAAAGTCTCGCAGGCATTTATTTCCGACGTTTCGGATTCGTTCGAGCATCCTGAATTCGATCACAGGCAGACATCAGGAATAAATATAAAGAGTTAACACAAAATAATAATTAACAAAAAAGAAAATATAATGATTGCGTAAATAAAAGAAATATGGGAGATCACTATTTAAATATTAAGGCAAAATAAATTCTTAAATTGCCTCATGACTATTTATAATTACTAAACATTAACTAAAAAAGGTAATTTATTATCATTATTTGTGTGATAATAATCGGGCTAAAATTATATAGTATCAAATTCTTAATATCCATTTTAATTTATACCAATTAAATGTGCTGCACACGATGTGACAGGTTTAAAATGAAGATAAATATTGTCATTTATTATAAGGAAATCCAAACTCCGAAGTTTCGGAAGTGATATTGAAAAGGTTTTGACCCACAAATTTTACTACGTTGTTTTTTCTCCCAAGATAAGAACAACACTTATTAAAGGAGTTATAAAACGGGATACTTAAGTTTACGAGGCTGTTTTATTTACGGCAGAGTCAAGTATAAAAGGCACATATGGTCTTAATGTAACAATGGTAAAATCGACGACGAAATTTGTATTAAAAGCGTGAAAATTATTTCATGGGGCTGATATAAGTTTATATAGCTAATTTCTGAATGGGACTATATACTTTATAATATGTTGGTTTTTAATTTAATATAGCAGTCCGCGTCATCCACGTCCTAGCCGTCCACCTAGGGACCTGCTCCAGCCACGCGTTCACGTGACCACTACCTAGAGCTGCAGCTGAGCTAAAGATGCAGGGTTAAAGGCGAGTATTCTACGCCTAAAAACAGGATTTCACCATAAGAGAGGAGACCCAAAAAAACCGAGAAGGTCCGGAAGCTCTGAAGTGGAAGCCCCGCTACTGGACTTGGGCACAGTGGGCTAATCACAAGCTTACCTAAAAATTAGCCTTAAGATTAAAGAAACTAAAACAGTGAAAACCCGAACTGATTATTTAACGACGACCTTTGGCATGAATTCACGGACACAGTAGCATTTGGAACATACGTACGTTCCGCAATGACATTCGTCTAGCCCAAGCAGAAACAAAAATGCATTGATACAACTTGCGTCTACTTAGCGAAGTACGAAGAAATGGTTTCAGTGAATTGAGAATGTCCAAAGGTTTGACTTTCTTTTTCTCCGACAAGGACGTGGTGTGAAGATGATAACCTGGAATATGGTGTCGGTTTTTTTCTTTCCGACGATGCAAAGAAAAGCTTTGTGGACTGGAAACCGATTTCAGACCAAATAATTGGGGTGCGCTTTAACTCGAAAGCCCGGAAGAGATCAATTGTGCAGTGTAAACTCCAACCAACACATCCGCAGAGGAGACAAAAGACGAATTCTACGATGCTCTCAACGGTACATTAAAGAGTATGATTTTTATTTTATTTTATTTTTTCTCATAAACTTGAAAAACAATTGTGGCTCTATGTAAAAAAGTTCGTGCGGGCTTATTATCTACAATATATTAAGAATAAATTGCTATCTACAGCCTAGAATACATATCATATCTTAAAAGTTGATATTTATTAAAATTTACGTGGGCAAGGTACGACGAGTTTTACGTTGCCAAGAACATCAAACACATCTGCAAAGCGGTGGTACGTGATTTCTTAACCTATTTTTATCGAGAAATTGCTATTAAACAATATAACCTCAAACCGAAAGCAAAAAGATTCATAATTATACAAATAAATCACTGTTACAGTTTTATAACTTGTAAGGATTAATAAAAAACGCTTTCATATATAAGATATTATCAGAATTTAAATTACATAAACTGTTATAATTTTGAACGAATAAATATTTTTAGATCAAATAACAATTTTTCAAAGATATATTTGCTGGTCTTTGATCCCAATGCCATCTCTGAATGTTTGCCACACACCAACCCGCTTGGACCAGCGTGGTGGGATACGGTTCAAAAACCTCCTAATGCTTAGGGGTCTATTAGGGGAAGCCTATGTCCAGCAGTTGACTATCACAGGCTGAAGATGATGATGATGACAAATTCAGTTTCATGAAATTTTGGTACATAATATCAGAGTTATTCGAAGGGTCGAGACTTAAATGTAGTACTTTTCATAAATTAGTACCAACTCCGACAAATATGAGTAGTATATAGACAATTACCATCGTATGTATCATCTAATGTCTATTAAATTATTAGACATAGTTTTATAAAAAATTAAGTTAGTTATGTTATATTTTAACTTCAAACTTTTCCGATATCTCCAAGCGGCCGCGGTAGTCAGTATTCACATAAATAAAATGATTAATTATTAAGACTCCTTTATTATTACTTATATTACGTATTATTATTTATTAGATAAAAGTTTTTATGTCCTCTTTTAATTTAATTCAAGTTTTCTCAAGACGTAAGTGCGTAGTCATGTTAAGATTTTATTAAGTAAGTTGAATGCAATACAGTTATGAAGTTTGTCAAGTTATTCATTTGATATGCATTAAGTTCTAAGTTTTACATGTAAATATTATTAATTAATGGTAAAATTTAGGTTTTTGTCAAACAAATAAACATAAAGTTTGTTAAAATTGGAAAAAATGTTTTGAATGAAGATATTAAAAACCCTTGTGACTTTTTAGCAAAGGATTATAACCAGATTTTTACAACATTGCGTCAAATACATATTACGCCAAGATTTTTACATCTGCCACTATAGAATGTAAGAAAAAAGCAAAATAAAACTACTACAATAGAGAATATATTATTGAAAACAATTTATGATCTTTGGGCATTTTATTTGAAACCCTCTTAACATTTATTAACACATATAGATTTAATTTCAGCTTATGATTCTTGTTCGATTCATCTATTATTGAATGAGAGTAGTTGGCTCGAATCTCGAAGTCAATTTCATACCTATTGTTGACAAAGAATAAAGCAATATGCGTTATATTATTGAAAATGTCTACAATAAAGACATAATAGTTCTTATTTAGGATTAAATTTACTTCAAGCTTCACTCGCTTCTATTACTTCCGCTTAACATTGGAAAAACGATTAAATTCTTGGTAGTTATTGTAGTCTGTCTCCACTCAATACTTGACCTATGCTTTTAATAAAGTCGTTTAACGGACACAGAGGTAAATAATATACGTTTTATTCATCATCATTATCATCAGCTTGTGTCAGTCCACTGCAAGATATAGCCTTCACTTATTCATTAGGAGGCCTTTTGGGCCCATATCCCATAACGCTTATCACAGCGATTATCTTGTTTACAGATAATTAGGGTGATCGGCCCAGTCTGTATCAACCAACCAGAAGCCAACGATAACACAAAGTTGTTTCACTGGTTTGTAAAGCAAGGACCAATACCGCCTAGAACACGGAGGCGGTACTAGACCACGAAGTGGTTATAAATTGATGGACAGTCTTATATTCATAAGTTTATGTAACTCTCCTAAAATTGTGCCTGGCTAATCGGTACAAGGTCCGATAGCAATTTGGTATCTTAGCCAAAATTCAATTTGCCAATATTCCTAATAATTTCTTTAGTAGGTTTTATTATTTTTGATCATTTGTTATATCTATATGTGTTTTTTTAGCTAACTATAACCAAAAAAATCAATTATAAATAAGGTCAGTATAAAGTCATATTCATATTGTACCTTGTCTTGAGTACAATTTCTAATAAAAATATCAAATACGCATTAAATTTGTTTTATTCGAACAACCTTTTAGAGACAGATTCTCTTCTACATCAATGATTGATTTAGCGGAGCCTCAATTTAATTTTCCTGGATGATTTTAACGAAGAGCGATCGTAATGTGGGATTTTCTCAATTTTTGTTATTTTACTTGTACCTTTCGAACAAATATGAATAAAAACGGGAAAAATGATATACGGGGATAAAATAAAATTATTTGAATGCTATCTTTAAACTGATTTTTTTTGTAATTATTTCTTTCTGAAGAAAATCCAAAAATAAATCCCTAATCAATTGAATTGAAATAAATAAAAAAAATATATAATTGATATAATATGAATAATAAAAGTTTTAACGGAAAACATTAAAAGGAACAGGGACAAATTCGGGCGTACAAGTGCAGCAACTGCAGGTTCTTAATATTGAACGATGGCTCCATATTTAAGACTACTGATTCATTATATAGGCTCAATATTTTAGTCACTTAAGCCCATTTCAAGGAAAGATTATATAACAAATACCAATGTTATTATATCATGGGACAGTGAATATTACTGTTATGTTGAATAAAAAGACTTTTTACGGATTTTGTTGCGTTTATTTAACATCTTTAAATTCCTGACGTTTCGAACACTTTCCAGCGGCTGTGGTCACGGTGTAGGCTGAGATGTCATCAGTCTTGTTGTTAGTGCTATGAGTAAGACTAAATTACTGCGATAGTTAGGCTGTCATCTTGAACGGTAATGAGTCGTGCATCATGCATCATCAGCCTTTGATAGTCCACTGCTGGACATAGGCCTCCCTAATACATCCGTTTTCATTGGGGTTTGGACCGTATCCCACCACCCTGGTCCAGTGTGGGTTGGTGGGTGGAACGACTTTTTATATGCCCACCCCACGCATGGATCTTCTTACTTTTTAGAGAATGGGATGATCTGCCTACATTGCACTAACCAACTAAATTAAATGAGTTATTTAATAATTCGATTTTTTTGTTTCCTCGCGAGTTTCGAACCCACGACTTAACTCAGGAACACATATCCTAATCACAAAAGAAATGGTTCCATCATGCCCATTCGACTTCAGTTCTGAAACTCAAACAGTGACGAACGTTATACGCTCTTCACTGTTCGCATTGAGTATAATCGGATATCCGGCATCCAGAACGCACAGTGTAAGATAAAAGGAGGTGCATTTCCTTCCCTTATCCAGAGTCAAATTTGATACAAGAATGAGGTAGGCTTCCTTTTTCGAGGTGTTGGAAAACAAGCAAAACTGGTACTGAAGGTTTACAAAAAACTCTTTGGACACCTGCGCCAAACCAAAATGCCCGTAGGAAAGAAAAGTAGTCGCTGGCCTCGTAATTTTGTCTTAAGAAAATAACTCTGAAATCATTATTTTATAGTTGCGGATTTGCGACTCAAGGCAGCGGTAGGACCAGTCGGTGGACCTGGTAAGGTAGGGAAGAGGTTTGACGTCACTAAACTCAGGGATACCAGCAACAAGTTCAGACTTGAGTTACGCAACCATCTCACCGGGCTAAAAAAAGGGGGCTCCATTGACGAAGGGTGGCAGCGCATTAAAATGGCCTATACAAAAACTAGCTCTATCGTCTTAGGTCACATTACACATACGCGCGAGGATATCACAAACTACATGAAAGCTTATTAAAGCCCGAAGAAAACTTCATTCAAAACTGCTAGAAACTACCGACGAATTACTACAAGCCGTCATCAGACAAAAGTATGATCAGCTTCGCAAAGATTGGAGGACGTGAGCTGATAGTATTGGCGACAACGTTTAAATAGCTGCTAACTCTGGCAACCTGAGAGAATTGTACAAGGCGACTAAAATATAGTTAGGTAAAAACAGTTTTCACAGGAAGCCCCTGAAATCGAACGACAGACAGCTTGTTATTGCATCGGAAGGGCGACTGCAACGCTGGCGCGAACATTTTGCAGAGGTCTTCCGTCCCACAGTATCGACCACACCTCAACTACCGCAAGATGACTGCCACCAAGTTTTCTTGAAATCAAAATCTATCCTCCTGCTCACGAAGAGGTAGCAAAGACAGTCCCCTCTTAAAAACTCTTAAAAGCTCCTGGCCTGGACCTAATAACAGTGGAAATGCTAACTTAACATCCGCCATCGGGCATTAACTCCACTGATTCAAAAGGGTTGGACAAATGAGGAACTCCCAGATGACTCGCATAAAGGTTTCTTATAACAGTGCCCAAAAAGAGACTTAAGTCAATGCAACAACTGGAGAGTCATTTCTTTGATGACGATACCGTTCAAAGTAAATTTGTGTTAAATTATTTTCGATAGATTATCGAGGGCTGCACAAACCCCTCGTACGCAAGGAGCAGACTAGTTTCCGCTCGAAATTTTCATGTACAGCAAAAAAAAATCTTAAACAGGCATCAGAATGGCAAATGAAAATCTACCAAACCATTGTAGACTTGAAAAAGCCTTTGATAAGCTGAGTTGGTCAGGCATTGTCGTCTCGCCGAAAATAGCCGAAAGTGTCTTGTCGGAAACGGGAAGAGCAGAACAAGACGGCACTATCCGTTTTGCCAAGGTTAGAGCAACCTTCGCACAGATACGGCTAGTTTAGCGGGCACGGATACAGACATATAAACGAATCTAAATTAAAATATTCGAGTCCAATGACAAATCCGGCTGTGATGCGTGAAAGGCTACAAAAGCCATCGCACATCAGCTCCAGATGTTTGTCAACCGCTGTCTCTGCCAGATTTTCAGTTTTTAAAGAGTTGCCGAAAAACTTCGATCGCCAAGCAGATCAAACGTCGCAAGTGAAATTGGATTGGCCAAACCCTGCGAAGGGATTCCGATCATACCTCAAAACAAGCGCTTGATTGGGAGCCCCAAGGAAAGCGCCAGTGTGGTCGTCCTAGACAGATCTGGCGTCGTACAGTTGCAGACGAGGCAAAAAATATGGGTAAGACATAGAGTGAATTTAAGTGAAGCGCAAGGTCATAGGACTTTGATGATGAATTTATTCTTCAACGCAGAATGTCTACAACGGATTTTTACGACTCCATTTAACTACTTGATAATATAGGTTATAACGAAATAATAAAATTTAAGTTACTGTCAGTAAAGATTTTTTTTTGATAAACATATACGTAAGGTAAGAGTAATTCAAAATAAACCACCAATTTATGCCGCAAAGGGTTTACGTCGTTGTCAAACCAAAATTTGCTATGTAGCAAAAGTACAGTTTCCTAATATTAACAAAAGAAGTTTTCCTGAAAAAATTTACCCGAGGATTTACTTTGAAAATCATTGTACATGATAGATACAATTATAATACGTTAACTTATTTGTATTCTGCGTGTCAAATAAACTGATTTTCTTAATTATTTTAATTATTCCGTTTAAAATGAAAAAAAAATCACATAACAGATTTTGTGTGTCAAGTTTAGGGCACATAACAGGTTTAAATAAGATGGTATATGAAGTTACCTTAGAAATTAATGTCATTAGCGTGAAAAAACGGTAGGAATTTATAAGACTTAAATTATTATTATTTTTTTATGGCATTCGCAGGCAGACGAGCAGTCGGGCCACCTGATGGAAAGTGGTCACCGACGCCCATAGACATTGGCAATATCGGTGGTATCGCCAACGCGCTGCCTACCGTGAAACATTTGGTGTTAAGTCTCGTTTACCCAGTAAATACGCTGGCTACGGTACCCTTCAAACCGGAACACAGCAGTGTTTTCACACTACTGCTTCGCGGCAGAAATAGGCACCGCGGTGGTACCCACCCAGACGGTCTCCTGTAAACAGGGGACCTACCACCGGTAAATTAAATAGATTCATAGTCAAAATCTGTAAATCGTGCCAATTCTTGCAGTTGATTAATTTTGGTTTTAGTTATTTATAGAAGACCGTCATACATTTGCGCGAGTTCAGGTACTCTCGTGTCTGTGTTGCGTAAAAGTTGCATATTTTATTATTGAGAATGATATAAAAATATTATTCTCCAGATACATTAAATCCCTTCTCCAAAAGATATAGTAAGCAGCACTTAAGAATACGTCATCTGGATATGTCGTATTTTTAAGTGCTGCTATAAATATTCGCAATTGCCTTTTATCGTCTCTGGTATATCACTAATTATGGTGAGGTATTTATAAGCTCTGCATATATTTTTAAGATATTCAATTACACAGCTTGTAAATTCGTTCCATGTAACCCCTCCGTCTGCTTCACCATAGGTAAATTTGCCGTTGCATTTGCCAATAGTAAATAGTTACATCTGCGGTACGAGAATTATCAATCTTGAAATAGCGACACTGTGATTTTTGTTTATAATGCAATGCATTGGCAAATAATTTTAGTGCCAAGGGGAAATTTTGCTCGTCAACCCTTGTCGATGCGATATCGGGTTACTCTTCAAGTTTTCTGTTGCCATATTTTTAGCTTCTTTTCGGACATGAGTTTTATAGACCTCTACCATCCTTTCTCGTTTACAAACTGCATGCACGCTGACATTGCACGATAATAATACCATGCCAAGGTATTATTTTTTTATTTAAGAAGTAAAGCAAACTATTAAGATACCGTACCTCGCAAAGTTGTATTCTTCACGATATTCTGTCTAGGTGTAGTAAGTAACATTGTCGTGTACCAATAATGCTTGTTTGAAAAAAATATCGGAATACTTTTAATTTATTATTTTCACAGTCAGACTTGGGCACAAAAATATCAAAACCAACTTGTTTGCCAGAGGTACAATTATCACGTTTTGTTTTCTAAGGTAAATTCCTTACCGTTGCTAAGACTTTCATCATTCTGTTTTTGTATTTAAAAATTTTTAATGGTGCATACACCGTTCTTCTTCGGTGCAGAGCGCTAGTTTTTTATCGTAATAAACGGGGGCGCTTAGCTGCGGTTTTTCTTGGTTGTGAGTTTTGAGAGGTATAGATTTATTTGATGAATCACCACTTCTGCTATAAATGATGTAACATCTACCTTTGGTTGCTGTAGAAGTGGGTCATTTTCCTGTTGTGACAAATTTCTTGATGTGATCGACTCTATCTGAGACTTATGTGCCTATGTGCTTTGTGAGGTAGACATAATTCTTTGGCATTTTTATGTGGTAAAGATTGCTTCTCTAAATTCAGAACTATATTGATATTTTTTTGCTTCTTTTCATTGCAAAGCTCACAGACACAGTGTACACTATAGACTGAACTGACTGCGTTGGGATACCCTTAAAATTATAAAGGCATTGCAAATAATATTATATGAGGTTAGAGGCAATAACAACGGTTCGGTCGCTTCCACGTTTATACTACAAGTATATCGTTACGCTAAAGTGTTGAAAAACATATAGCCACATCAACGCTTGAATTTTGTATGAATGAGTTTATAGGTAATCGTAGCCAGCGTAAAATCTCTTGTCTCAAGGCGTTAAGTAGATTTGTAATGTTTTTCTGCTTTTCTGATGGATACGGTAAGTCAGTACACATTAGGAGAACGTTGTACTCGTTCATCGACACATCACTCGATCACTCTATGTATGTATGTGAAATCGCATCGTAATGTGTTGCGTAATTTTAAAGCTTTAATAGGGACATCCACCCACCAACCCGCATTGGATCAGCGTGGTGGGATACGGTCCAAAAATCCCCTAATGGATGGAGGTGTATTAGGGGAGGCCTATGTCCAGCAGTGGACTATTACAGGCTGATGATGAAATAGGGACATACATAGGGATGGACAGACATCGTAAGCTACTTCTTTATACTATATAAGAGCGTGCGATTAAGTAAGTAATGTTTATACTATACAATTAGCAGTTTTAGAGTAGCGGCACACAAGGTTCTGTCATTTGCTCGTGGTCAAATATCTCGTAACAAATTCAAATTCAAATATCTTTATTCAATATAGAAGTGTAACGCTCGCTTATTGATTGTCAAGGACGCTACCACCGGTTCGGAATAGGACGCCTCCGACCTGAGAAGAACCGGCGAAAGAAACTCAGCGGGCCTATATATACATATAAATTTTCATAAAAATACAGTTCTATCATACGTATATTATACTTGAAAAAGCCTGGAGCGAGCATTCCATTACCAGGCTGTGTTATCATTTATAAATTCATTTATGTTATAATAACCTTTAGCACATAAACGTTCCTTTACTACTTTTTTAAATTTATTAACAGTTAAATTCTGAACGTTTACTGGAATTTTGTTGTAAAAGCGTATACATTGTATATAACACAACACATAACAGGTTTTGTTTGACAAAATTCTAGCAGCTGCACGTATCATATATTTATAAGAGGTCGTAGTTCGACCAATATTTGTGATAGGGTCATAGATGTTCTTTCATATGATGAATAAGGCAATGTATTCGCTATTGTCAAAATCTCAAAAATGACACATAGCAGTTAGACGTTATGCTATAATAGTATGTATAAATGTATTGTAACTATTCAAACAGATAGTAAAACTTTTTAATGGATTTTTAAATGTTTTTAACACTATCTAAACTTGTTAAAGATGCTTATCTCTGATTCTTTTTAATAAAGTATGTAAAACAGTATGTAGTTTGAAGTTAAAATTAAATTTATTACTATGATTGATGATCATAAAATTTAATTTTTGTTGTTAGCAGAAAAAATTACAGTACTTATTTTCTCTCTTCTTATCAATGCAAAAAGTTGTCCGTGGTAGAACTAGAAACAGAAAAAAATTCCTCAACGCCCTATCCTATTTTATTCACTCCCTAATTTACTTTTTAGAATTTATCTCTAAATCAACATAATATATAATCATAACAAACAATGACACTCTTAAATAATCGATGATTATAAAAGTATGTACTGGAATTCGATCCCGAAATGCTCTGAATATTTGCGTAAGATAAAAATCACTTGATGAAATTTTATGTCCATAATATCAGTTATTCGGAGGGACAAGAATTAATATTGAAACAAAATTACACAAGTTTCTATTTACTATGTAAAAACTAAACTTATAGTTTCATTACGATAATTATTACACTTGATAAAAAACACAACACTCACATCAATTGAAAAAAATGACGTACAATCGTAAGGTAAAGTTTTTAATAAAATTTCAAAACCTAATTTTAACCATTACGTTGCTGCATTAAAACCAAAAACCCCCTTTTTTTTGTTTTAAAAAGGGTTCGACTTATTTATTAAAGGGGATTCGTTTACCTTTTACCAAAAAATTTAAAAACTTCCTTTTAGTTTTTTTTTTGCAAAAAAAATTTTTTAACTTTTTTGGAAAAATTAAATCTTTTAAAATTCCTATATTTCATTTTTAAAAATACCTAATTTTAGTAAAATTAATTTAAATTTCCTTTTAATTTTAAAATTTAAAAAAAAATTTAAAAAAAAATTTTTTAAAAAAGGTTTTAAAAAAAATTTAGAAATTTTCTTTAAAACTTTTTTCATTAATTAAAATTTAAAAAAAACGGGAAATTTTCTACCTATTTATTTTAAAAAAATTTTTCCAAACAAAAACATTAAATGGGTTTATTTTTTTTCTTTTTTTAATACTTGATTTTTTGGAAAATTTTTACTAATAAATAATTTTAAAGGTTATAAACCCCTTTTTTTAAAATTAAAAACTTTTGGTTTTTTTAAAATCACCTTTAATTTCTAAAAACTACAACTTCCCAAAAAGAAAAATTTAAAAAACAAAACTTTTTTTTTTTTTGGAACTTCCACCCTCCTTTTAAAAAGGATTATTTAAATACCCACCCAAAAATTTTTAAGAAAAGCCCCAAAATTTTTAAATTTTTTTCCCTAATAATTTTGAAAATTTAAAATTTTAAATGACTGTAAAAAAATAAAAAAATATGCCAAAATTTTACAAAAATAATAAATTAAATTTTTTTGACAAATTTTTTTTTTATAAAATAAATAACTTTTAAAAAAAATAAAAAAAAAGAATTTTAGGAACTTTCGCTTTTTAAAGAATCTTTAATTTCATTAAAGGTAATGATCCCAAAAAATTTTAAAATTAATTTGTCAAAGATTTTAACAATTAAACTTTTTAAAATTTCATTTTTGAAATACCTTTAAATTAAATTAAATGTTTTTAAAATCACAATAAATGGAATTTAATTTTTAAATTAACCCGAATGTTTTTTAAAGGAATCAAATAATTTCCCCTGGAGGTTAGATTAAATATTTAAAAACCTTAAATATAAATTAAAATAAAGGCAGGTGGACAGGGAAAAAAATATTTAAAGTTTTTTTCTCTTCCCAAAAAGAGCAAAAATGTTTTTTAAACTTCGCATTTTTTCTTTTTGCGATCAAATTTCTTGACCAAAACGGAGAGGAAATAATTTACCCAAATTTAGTTTAATCCTGCCCTTTTAAGTTTCTTTAAATGAATAAATTAAATATTTCTATAAATTCAAAACAAAAAAACTGTTTATCTTTTTTTTTATGGATTTCTTTTTTTCTAATTTTTGTTAATTGTGGTTTTACTTGGTAATTTAATTATAATTTTAATTTTAAAAAGAAAAAAAAAAGTTGATTTTAATTAAGATTGTTAATAGTATTTTTTATTTTACCAAGTAAATAAAGGGAAAAAATTAAAAAAAAGTTTAAAATAATTTAATTAATAATGGGAAAAGTTCCTATTTTTAAAAAATTTATGGTGGTTTGCATCTTTAAAAGGTAAAAAGGAAATTTTTGTAAATTTTGTCAAATTTAATTTTTAAAATTGTTATTTTTTAAAAAATAAAATTATTTAGCTTTTCAAAGGGTATTTATAACCGGACCCGTTATTCCAGTTTTTGGAAAAAAGGGGAAAAAAAAAAAGAAAATTCTCTTTTAAATTGGATTAAAAAAATTTAATTTTAGTAATAAAAAATCGTAATTTTGGGAAATTATAAAAAAGTCACATTTTACTTTAAAAATGTTTATCAGCGACTCCAAAATTTGTGAAAATTGAAAAGAAATATTTATTAAAAGGTTCCAAAGCATATCGAAAAAAATTTTAATAAAATTTTACCAAAATTAAAATTCCTTTATTTATTCTTTAAATTTTTGAAATTTAAAGGGTCCAAAATTTTAACATTAAAATAAACAATTTAAATATAACAATATAAAATGAAAAAATAATACCTTATTTTCTATCAAGGGTTTTTAAATAGTGGTAAGGGGGGAAAAACCATTTTAATCCCCTGGTGGATACTTAAGAAGATTTAGGCCCAAATTTTTCCCTAAAACAAAAATTTTTGGTTGGTTTCCCGCCCCATTTTAAATTCCGAATTTTTTCATTATTTTTTTTTTTAATAATTTTAATTTCCCTTAAAAGAAAATTTGTCAAATAAAAAATTTAGTATTTAATTTTCTTTTTTAATTTGTATAAATAAATTAAACATTTTTAATTTCCCGGGAGGTCCCTTTAAAAATTTTGTTTAAAGGAAAAAAAACTAAAATTTAAAAAAATAAAAATTAAAAAATTTAATTAAATGGGGTTTGAATTCATTTAAAATTTTAATTTTTAAATTAATGTAATAAATTTAAAAAATACGGGCAAAAATAACTAAAACGGAAAGAAATTTTTTTACAAAGTTTTTATTTTTTAAAAAGGGAATTTAAACAAAAGGATTAAAATCTTTTTAAAAATTGCATAAAGGAAACAAGTTATTTTTTAAAGTTAAATTTTAAGTTTCCTTTTAGAAAAAAAATGAAACCTTTTCTTTTTTTTTGAGAATTTTTACCCAATTTTTAAACTTTTTTTTGCTTTTTATTTTATTTTATAAATAAAATTTTATTAAATTAAAAAATTAACTTTAATTACTAAAATTTAAAAATTCAGGAACTTTTTTCCCAAAGTTTTCTTATTTTTTTATTTTGAAATATTTAAAATTTCCCCAGGAAACGCACAATTTTTTTTTTCCCTTAAAAGGCCTTTAACAACTTTATTTTCTGGTTTTTTCCAACTTTCATATTTCTCCTGGGTTTTAAAATATTTTACCCAAATTTTAAAATGATTTATTTTAAGTTTGTCAAAATGGGTTTTTGTTTGTTTTAAAAAAATGTTTTTTTATTTTTGCGCTTTTTTAAAATTTTTATTTTTTACTTTGGTTGATTAAAATTTTAGTTTAAAAAATTTAACATTAAAAGTATTTCTTTTTATTAATTTAAATATTCCCAAATTAATTTTTAATCAAATTTCCAAAAATAAAAAAAAAAATTTTGTAAAAATGTTTATTTTCCAAAATTTCTGCCTCCCATTGAAATATCAAACATAATTTTGGGAATTTAAATTTATGGTAATAACCTTTCTTTGGGGGTTTTGGGTAAAAAAAGTTCCCAAAAGGACTTTGGTTTGGGAAAATTTTAATCCCCTGGGTTATGGAAAAAAATATTTTCAGAACAAAATTGTATAAAAATTTTTCAAATAAAAAAATGAAAAATTCCCGTTGATCCTATGGAAATTAAACCCAAGAAAATTTTTCAAAGGAAAAAACCATTTTAAAAATTTAAAGCGTAAATTTTGTGGTTTATTTTTATTTTTAAATTTTCTTTTAAAATTTAATGGAAACATTAAAATTAAAAGATTTAAAATAATAAATAATTAATAAAAGAAAGCAATCAAAGGTTTGTAATTTTTAAAAAAAAATTTCCCCAAAAATAAAATTCCTTTTTGGAATTTTAAAATTAATAAAATTATAAAGATTATTGGCAAAAAATTTTTTTTTTATTTATTATAATCTTTTGTTTATTCTTTTTTATTTTATAAAAAATTTTTAATTTTCCTTTTATTTTTTGCCCAAATTCCATTTAATACCATAGACAAATAAAGTTTTAAAAATTTTAAAAATTTTTTTTCGCCCATCAATGATTCTATGTTCTTAAAGATTTTATTGCTTTATTTAATTTTTTAATTAATATTAAATTTTTAAAGAAATATAATTAAAAAAAACGAATAATAAAACAATAAAACCAAAAGGGAATTTTAAAATTTTTTGGGAAGGTGATCTTTTCCTAAAATTTAAAAACATAAAATTTAATTCCAACTAATTTGGTTTTAAATTTTAAATAGTTTTTGGAATTAAAACCTTTGAAAATTTTTGGGCCCAATTTTAAGGGTTATTTTAAAAAATAGAAATTAATTTGGAAAAAAAAAAAAATTTTACCCAATTAAACCAAGGTTTTCCTTCACATAAAAAGAATTTTAAAAATTTTTTAATAAATAAATTTTTTTTAAAAATAAAAAGTTTTTAAATTTTTTAAAATTTTTAGAATTGCATTTAAAAAATTTATTTTTTTAAAAAATTTCTTTTGGGAATAAATTATAAAAAATTTTTAAATTAAAAAGTTTTAAAACCGTTTTTTTAAAACTTTTTTAATTCAATCCAATTTCAAAGGATGTTAAAATTTAGCGAATTTCTTTTTAAAAATATTTACATGGAAAAAGTCCGGATGATCTTAATCCCTTTTTGTTTATTACACGCTTAAAATTCCCTTTAAATTTTAAACTATTTAAATCTTTTTTCAAAATTTTAAAAATTTTTTTTTTTGGGAATTTAAAAATTGACCAAATTTAAAACTGTTTGAATTTATTTTAAAACTTAAAAATAAAAAACAATTTTAAAATTTTTTCATTTAAAAATTTAAAAATGATTTAAAATAAATTTCTCCCAAAAATTTTTGGGAATGCAAAATAAAAATTAATAAAATTTTAATAATTTTCAAAAATTTTTTAAAAATTTTTTATTCCTTTTAAAAGGGATTTTTTTAAATTTACGGCCAAATTTCCGGAAAGGGAATATTATAGAAAAACTTAAAAATTTTTTAAAATTTGGCGGGCCCAAAAAATTAATGGCAAAAGTTATTTAATTTTCATTTTAAAATTTTCTTTTTATAAAATCAAAGCCAAAAACATTTCTTTTCCCCTTATTTTGGGAAAACCCATACCAAAAAATTTTCCTAAAATTTTGTTTAAAAATTTCTTTGTTTGCATTATTTCGAAACGTTTGACTTTTAATTATTTTATCCGCTTAGTGTAAAAAGATTTAATTTAAAATGGAAAATTGGGAAATAAAATTTTTTAAAATTTTAAACAAAAATTTTCAAAAATTAAATTTTAAAAAATTACCAAAAAAATTTTATTTTAACAAAAAAATAAATTTTAAAACAGCTTTTAAGGTTTATTTTTTAAATTGGGGAATCCTAAAATTCTTTGTTTGTTAATTTTTTATTTAAATTTCCAATTTTAAAATTAAATTATAATCTTAAATTTAGTTGCAAAAATTTTTTTTTAAAACTTTATTTTTTTTTTATGTTTATTAAATTATAATAAAAAACCCCGTTTAATTTTTTTTAAAATTAAACCTTAAAATTTTTTCTTTTTAATCCCAAACGGGTTGCACAAAAAAATTTAAATGAAAGTTAAATATTTTCCATTTTTGGTTGGAAATTTCCAACTTGGTTTCAAAATTGGGAAAGTTTAAAATTTCCCTTTAATAAATTAGCCCTCCAAGTTTAAAAAAAAATTTTTTAAAAATTTAAACAAAAGGCACTTTACTTAAAGGTTTCAGTTCGGTTTCGAAAAAGTTTAAAAGATTAAAAAGGGAATTTGGTTAATTACAATAAAAAAAATTAAAATAAAAATTTGTTTAAAGGTTTAAACAAATTTTTATTCGAAAGTTTAATTGGGTTAGTTTTTTTATTTAATTCATATCATTCTTTTGTCGTATTTTAATATTTAAATAATTAACCTTAAATAAAGTCCTAAAAAATAATTTTATAAAAAATAAAATAAAAAAGTAAAGGAAAAATTTTTTAAAAAAATTTTGGCCGAAATAGGGTTAATGTTTATTAACAAAAAAACCGATTTATCCTAAATTTGTTTTAATAATAGGTAAATGTTATTTAATTTTTAAAAAATAAAAAAACCCAACATGTATTTTTTGGAAAAATTTCAAGTTTTAACACTTAAAATTGTAAAAAGAGAAAGGTTTAGTTTAAAAAAATTTTTATAACACATAAAGGTAAAAAGGAATTTCCAATTTTATTTTCGATAAAAAAGTTTGTGTGGTAAAAAAAATAAATTCCAAAATGTTATCCGTTCTTAAATTGGCATTTTTAATTTTAGTTTTATTTGTAAATTTTTACCTTATTTTATTTAATAATAAAAAATAATTTAAAACTTATTAAATGAATTTGATCCAGGGCTTTAAATTTGGAAACAAATAATAAATTTAAGTAATTTTGGGGATTATTAGGCGGGGATTGTACCAAAAAAAAAAAAAACATTTACCATTTTTAAAAAAAATTGATAATTATAAAAATAATTAACCTTTAAAGAATTTTAATTTTATTTCTTCTTTAAACAACAGAATGTAAATAATTTTTAAATTTTAGGCAAAAAGACAGTAACCCAAATTTTTATTTCCCATAAAAGTGGTTGGGGAATGGGAAAACCCTTCTTTAAATCCGCAAGGAACAATTGTTTATTTGTTTTCGGGTCGAAAAAATCAGAAACGACCAACCCGCATTGACCAGGGGGGGCAAAATAAAATCCAAAATTTATTGGGAGTGGTAAATTGAAAAAGTAATTTAAAATTACTGTTTAATTACAAATTCTTTAAAACCTTTAAAAATTTATTCGAAGCTTAGGTTTTTTTAACATAGGAAATAATATTATTAACTTGGAAAAAAGAAAACTAAAATAAAAAAAGGCAAGGAGTAGGAATTAATGATTTTAATCTCGAACTGATGGTTTTTTCAAAGCAAAAGAAAGTTTAAATATAAAAATATTAGTTTTTATCATAAGTTTTAAAGGAAATAAAAAGGCTTTTAAATTTTCAAAAACGTTTACAAACCCTTTAAACCAATCAAAGGAGAAGTAAATTCGGTTTGGTTTTTCAAAAAATTTAAACTGAATCGAAAGAAACTCAAAAATTTGGGAAAGGTTTTCATTAATTAAATTTTCATCATAAGAGTTAATTTATTTTTTAATTAGGGTTTAAATCCCCTTAAAAATATATTTTTTTTTAAAGAAAAACCAAAGCCTTTTATTTTTTAAATTTCTTTCCGGAAAACCCGCCATTCCAAATTCATAAAAAACGAGGAAGAAGACAAAAAAAAAAGAAAAATACATTTTATGTGGTTTGTTTAAAATTGTTAATATTTAAAAACGGTTTTTGATTTACAGACGCCTTGTTTAAGGACCCGAAAATTTTATTTTTTGGTTAAACCAAAACATATTTAGATTAAAAAGGGTCCTAGACTTATCATCTCATCATCATCATCATCAGCCTTGATAATCCACTGCTGGACATAGGCTTTCCCCTAATACACCCCTTTATCCAAGGGGTTTTACCGATCCCACCACGCTTCCAGGGGTTGGGGGTAACGACTTTTCACGCCATACCACAAGGCCGGGAGGCAGAGATAGACATATTAGAGCAGAAAAAATGTTTATTTAATAAATGATACTATCACCAGAGATATAGTGTATCAGTTACCCCTGTTAGTTTATTCTTGAAGACATGCAGCATTTAATTAGTTTTTCCTTTATCTAGTGTTCTCACCAATTTTTAATGAAAATGATACAAAGTAAATGTAATTTTTTTCTAAAAGATTCTGATAATTGTTTATGTCGAATTGACTTATATTTGACTTTTATCCATTTATCTTATTTTTATTAAAGAATTTAAGATAACTGTTATAAATATTAACGTAAGTTTTATGACTAAAAAATGTAATATTAAATGTCTAAACAATTATATTGGGATTGCCATTTTAAACCGTATATTGTCTGGTTAACGGTTTTTGTCTTTGTCCCAATAGTTTAAATTTTTGGCCACATTTTACTTATTTTTATTAGTTTAAACGTTTTTAAATTTTTTGAAAGGGGCACTTTTTTAAAATACTTGTCTTTGTTATAAGATGCAAGGGATCTCAATATATTATTTGGTTATTAAATTTTAAGGATGAATAATTACGGCTATTATTTATGTAACTGCTCATAGTATTGAAAGGAAATTAAAGCAAGATAGATTAGGCACGTATTGAAGATAGCGGGAGATTTATTTCAGACTAGGTCCCTTCGTCGCCATATATTCATTTCTTGTTTACGCATCAACTCTTAATTAAATTTAATTTAAATACCAAGTTTTATTGTTTAGGGCTTGCCAACCCAAAAACATAACGTTGGGAATTAATAGTACCGATACATATATTTTATCATGAATTACCATGATAATGTTTAATTTCAAATTTAAAACAATTGGCAGTAACCTTTGGGAAATTAATTAATTTTTGTTATTTTGAAATTTGGTTTTCACGTAATTTTTTTGGCGCATTTAAGAAATATTCAGAAATATTTATTATATTTTCGGGTTTTGACCCATCATGGTGCACACCTCTAATTTCAGTTATCAGTCCAAGGGATCCATGTAGAATAATGGATTAATTATTTCAAAACAGATTTGGGATCTTTCGATCTTTTAATTTTGAGACGCAAAACTTGGTTAAACTTTGTGTCCTGGTTCGAACAACGTTGGTTTGACCTTTTTCTCTCTTTTTCCTTCAAACGGAATGGACAAATTTAATTTATTGGAACAGAACTCTGTCAAAGGGACGGTTTTTATTTATTTCTGGTTAAAAACCCCTAAAGTAAACATTAAACGGCCGTTTGTTGAGTTGTCGGAATAAAGTCAAAAAATTTTCGAACAAAAAATTTTATCGGTTTCTTTCAGAAAATAAAAAGTGGGTGAAAATAAAACATTGACAATAAATCAACGAATAAAAAGGTTACAAATTTTAGAATGAAATGTTACATTTCCTTTTTTTATAAACCAAAACGCCAAAATAAGTTGCGAATTGTCTACTTCGTTCCGCCCAACGCTTTTAAACATTTTAAACCCAAAAGAGAACAAATCGGTACCTTTGCTGCAAGTAGAATGGGATTCGCCGAACAAAGAATCTTGAGCATGCCACGTTATTTTTGAAAAATTTTCTTCCCGAAATTTTGTTCCACCAAAACTTAAATGCAGAAATATCAGGATGAAAAAGAGAATTTATTAATTTACCCAAAAAATTCAATAAAAAATAACCCTAAAAATTATTTATTTTCTAAAACTCAGCCACAATTTTGTAACTCTATTATAAAACATTTCGGAAATTTAAAAAAGATAATAATTTGGAATTTTATATGTATTATTCCCACGGTTTTTTTATTAAATTTAAACTAGTAAATAATAAATAGTTAATTAAAAGGGTTATATATTTTAAAAGTTAAAATTTTTTTTATAAAATTAGATATTGGTGGATTTTGGATAAAAAATTATTAAATTATGATAATATATAAAATAAGCGATGTGTTTTAAAATAGAATTTTGAAATTTTTTACAAAACGTTTTTTTAACTAGAGAAATAGTCAAATACTGTACTGTTCCTGTCAAATTAATAGATCTGAGTATAAAAACGTATAAACGATTATAAATTTTTGCAGAAAAGTGAAATAAAGGATCTTTCAAAACAAATCAAAAAAAGTTTGGAACCTGTTTTCCAAGAGCCCACTTTAACAGTATCAGGGAAGTTTAATGCGTAAGCTAAATCAATCAGAAACGGAAAACATCGATCGAAAAGTTAAGAAAATATTTATCGAGGTCAATTAATTTGTCTTAATGAAAACAAGAAAGGTTGACGAATGGGTTAAGGAATTTTGAATGTTATGATACTTTTAGCAAAAAATAAAAATATAAATTAACACACTAAATTCAAAAATTTAATATGAAGGTTTCCTTGCTTATTAATTGACGCCTAGATCGAAAAGAACCGGCAAAAAACTTTGGGCTATTTTTATGCTTTTTAAAAATAACAAATAATTTAGTTTTTACTTAAAATTTTGTGGGGGTGAATTAATGTAAATAGGTCTTAGTTTTTAATATCTAAAGTTTTAAATGTTTTAAATTCTGGTAACGTCCGAAAATTAAATTATCTTACATTCAATAGCATTATATTCAATAGTTTATTTTGGAAGATAAAGGTGACTTATTAGAAACTGGAATGTCCGAGAAAATTTTTTGGGAAATAAAAAATCTTTGTCAGCTTGTCCAATCATCAACACGGCACAATGTTTGAGATATTTTAAATTGCTTTGTACCTCCCCAGTTTCATTTTATTTATTCCAAGTCATTTTTATTTGTTTGATGAATTTTTAATTTTTTTCTTTATATAAAGAATTTCCCAAGTAAAACTTTTTAAATATTTTTGAATAGGCATTGAATGTAAAAATGCACAGTTGCTCAACAGGGCCGACAGGCGAAAACGACGAGATGGCAACAAAAGGGCCTTTTGAAATTTTTCAGAAAATAAACTTCGGGCTTTTTTGGAATTCCAAAATTTACCCATTCACTAAAAGTCAGAACCCTTTTGATTTAACCGTTTTAAAGTTAATATTTTGAATTTTTTAAAAAGAATAATTATTATACAATATGGGTTATCGTCATATGTAAATAGTCAATTTTTATATTCATTTAAATTTATCAATGCGTTTTTATCATAGAATAAACATTTTTTTTATAGTATTTGTTCGATGTTTTATTTAATTTGAAAACGTTGAACAGGATCAGAACTTATTTTTTAATAATTAATTTGTTAACGTTGACAATTTGTAAAATATTATCTTACATGTAGAAGTCACAGATTGTAGTAGGTTCAAGAAAAAATTGATAAAGTTATTGAACTAACTAACTAATTAGATTGGAAATTATCTTAAATTTTGAAAGTCACCACAAGTCATAATAATTTATTAGATTCAGTCGTAATATTTCTTCAACACAACTTGGTTTATAACGAAATGGGGTCTTATACCAACAATAAATTTTCAGCTCGCCCTTTTCAATATCCGTTCAATGAGGGGTCCAACATCTTTTGATTTTTTATATTTTGATATAGTTTATCAATGTTTATTATTAAAGTTTTATTTTTTAAATTATTTAAGTGAAAATTTTGATTCTATGTAAATTACTTGGGGGACTAAATTAGAGTCAACGTTTGATCCTCCAATGGAAGCAGAGGTTGTAAAGGCCATTGGCGGGTTTTTTAAAAATACAATAGCAAAAACTAGCAATTGTTTTTTTATAAAAATTGATAGGCATCCTAATACGTGAAAAAAAAGATTATAATTTAATAATTTAAAGCAAACATTAATTTAATTTAAAAGGAGGTCGTTAAATATTTACAATTTTTTTATACCCAAAAGAAACTTATATCTATTTTTTTCCATGGAAACTCTTTAAGGAAATGTGAAAACTTTATTATTACCTTTTTTAATTGTTTTTTAGTTTATCTTGATAGTAAAGGGTTTTGTCTATTAAAACCACTTCTCCCAATCAAATAATTAAAATATAGGGCAATATGTATGGTCAATTTTTTCGCACATATTGAGGGGTCGGGCATACAGATGGATTGATTGCCCCGAACATTCAGTAGGAATGAGCCCATATTTCTTCCCGTTCACACTGTATACTTTTTATAATTATTGAATAAATTAAAATAATGTTCAGATGTGTTTTATGGACGGAGACGTTACAGTCGAGAGGCTTAGAACTTTCAGTTGAATGATTTTTGGGACAGTCAAAACAATGTCTTATCAAGGAATAAACTGTCAGAAAGTTTAGACAAATTAAAGATATTCAAGCCGAATGGGCCTGAAATTTCCCTGGTCCATATTTTTTGAGAAAACATTTAAATTGCATTAAAACGCTTCTCGCCTGAGGTGTTGAAGCCTAAGGGAGACAGCTGAACTTTTCCTCTTATAACCGTTTATTTTATCTTTAAAACCTTCTTCATATTTTAATAAATTTTGAAATACTACCCTATATTTTAACAATTTTTTCAGTCTTTCAATGTATTTCGTATTTTCTTAAATTTCTTCTTTTTTTTTCTGTGATACCTGGGTGGGGCTAATTATCACCAGTCGATCTATAGCGCTAACATTGTTTGTTTTGAAACTGAGGATAAACGGTACTTCCTACTATTCGGACTTCTTTCAAAGACTATTTGTTATGTTCCTTACGTGGATTTTTAAGTTTTTAAAAATTGTTTAAAATGGGCTTTTCATTCTAATGGTTGATTCAATTTCACCAGTAAACGTTCCAAAAAGGCATTTCAATACCCTCAGTAACTTTTGAATATTTATGTTCCAAAAAAATATCACAAAAGTTAATTTTTGACATCCTTGTTATCAAAATGTCACCAGGCTCCACTGCCAAATACGTGTCATGTACTTGTCCAAGTCTATCATGTTCATTTTAAAGAATAACCAACTAAATTCCATACTGTAATATAGTTATAATATTTAACAAATTTTTAAAAAAACAGTTAAAAATGAAAAATTGTAATCGAATTTAAAATAATAAATAATTTAAATTTCTAAAGGCCTTTTGAAACCCTTTGCTCATTGGGCTTTTTTTGGTTTTGCCAATATTCGGGAGGACGGTGGAGTATATATTTATTATTGATGTTAATACTGCACCTCGTTTTTACCTATTTTTATTTTCTAAAACATTATTTCCAAAGCATCATTTTCAACTTTATTCTTTTCGTCTCTTTGTCTTAAATTACAACGTATTTAGTTTTCGTTTGTGTTGGAAGAAAGAAAAATTGCCGTGATAGGTACCATAATTTCCCATCTCGGTTTGGCGAAATGGACGCCCTAATTGTTATAAAATTCCCACATGTTCTTATCTACGGTTTTTTCTACCTGTTAGACAATTTCTCAACCTGACCTTTAACTCAAAAATCTTGACAATTATAACGAAAAAGAGAAAATCTATTATAAATTAAGACAAAATATTCTTTGAATGTAATTTATTATGAGAACCTTCCATTGTCATTCTGTCGTTTAATTAATTTGAAATATTTAAATACCGCAGGAAACAAAAAATTTCTTTATGGGAACTTGGCTAAGATTCAAAATTTTATTCATCTTAACCAATGGAATTTTAATAGTTATCCAAAAAAACATTGCCAAAATGCTGCCTAAAATTAAATGATATTATGTCCTTCAAATTTTTTTATTCTGAAGTGAAAAAAAGGGAATGTTTTTGTTCAAAAAGAATTGTGCTTAAATTATATTATTATTTCTATGACTTGTAGCATTTTAACAAGCGTAGATATTTAAAAATTTTTAAACATACCAAAGGATTGAAAATCTTTATTTAAAAGAAACCTTTGGAAAGTGGCTTGTTATTGGATAAAACAGGACCCCAGCGTTTTGCGCCTAGGGTTTTTATTTTACCAATTAAAAAATTAAATACCCAAGGACTTAAGATAAAAAACATAACACGGATAAAATCGTTGTTGGATAAAGGGGAGACTGAAGACGATTAATCAAAGTTCCTTTTGTAACCAAATTTCGTCTAAGTTTTAAAAATCATTATTTATTAATTTTTGTTTTTCTATAAAAAATGAAATTTGGGGATATGGGCACTAGCACCAAAAACATAATTTTTTTGGTTTTTAAAAAGCAAAAGAAAAGTTTTTGCGCGTCGGAAAAGAAACAACTGTTATAGACTTAATAAGTAACGTAAAATTTTAGTTAAAACCGTAATCTATCCCAATTGAATATACATCAAAAAATTTTTTTAATAGGAACAACATCCTTTTTAATTTTCAATTTAAAGTTATTTTATTGATTACTTTTTTTTTAAACCCCATAAAATAACGGCATCATAAAGTTCATTTTGTTTTTAAAATGATAACAATTATAAAAATTAAATATCAAAACAATTATTTTTTTGTCCCCCTATTATCAACGGTAGGTTAATTTAATTTAAAACGCCCTATTGGGACGCCGCGAACGATATTTCCCAACTGTCAAATCGTTTTTAAAATTTTGCATCAAAAATAGAAAAATAAAATGTTAGAAAAATTGAATTATAAAAAGATGGTTATTTATATTTTTGTTGGTTTAATTGCACAGGCCTATTTTTAAATCATTTTATTTTAAGTTTCGTTCCGCAAATCGTGACCGGTTTTATATATATTAAGATATTCACTTGTTTTATCATAAGGCTTCTTTCTGTATGTTTTTATATAATTTAAAATGTTTATTGAAATTTTAAAAATTATTCAAGTTTTAATTAATTAAAAGATATATTTTAAAATAAAATATTTTTAGAGAAAAATCCTTTATTTTGAATTACAATTTGATAAAAAGGGTGAAAATGTTTAAAAAAAACCCAAATTTTATTAAATAAGACAAAAAATTATAAGGGTTTTTTTTGAGGAAATTTTGTTACTAATAAGAACCTTGGTTTTGGAATTTAGTAAACTAATTAACCTGAAATGCCCAAAACAAAAGTTTAGCCCAGCATAGGTTGACTAGGCCTGAAGCCCGAAAGTGCCTGAAAGCCAGTATCCAGGATCCGGGGGCCGTATTTTCGCTTCCCCCAAATGTCGCGAACCAACTCCGATCCGTTACCGCCTGAAAAGCCACGGGAAAGGGGGGGGCCCGAGGCCGGTCGCCAACGTGTTCCTTTCATCTTGAGCCATTTTGACGACAAACCTTCAGGTCTTTCCCTGTTTTGTCCTGTCAGGGTTGCTGAAGCTGTCACACTACGTAACTGCGGTCTCAGCGATAGTTGGTTTTTTTATTAATATAATGGCCCCTTTATTTAGGTTGAAATGTCTCACATGTTGCCATTGCCACCCCTCCGCGTCAGCCATCAATAATTAATCACAATGAAATTTTACCTTTTTTTTAATCAGATGGGTCCCTGTTTACCTTACCGAAAACTTAAAAGGACCCAGAGGTTCAATGGCATGAAAAAGTTGTTGGGGATTTAAACATCATTCCACTTTTTTTGAAAATTTGGGTGGCTTCGTTGGTTTATTTCATGGTTATTTTATAATTTTTACAGGTTATGAAAATTTTTCTAAAAAAAAACAAGGTTTAAAGCTTTATGGATTGGCCGGGCGGGCCGTGGATTCCTTTTCATAAGAAGGGGTGGGTTCGAAAGGGGAAAAGGTGTTATCGTTGTTTTCTGGTTTGGGGCCATTTGGGATCCCAATTGTCGAAATCCCACATTGGACCAACGGGGGAACGGGTCAAAACCCCAATGGAGAAGGGGCGTTTGGGGATCATTGGGAAAGACTTAACACAGGCTGATGAATATTTTTGAAAATTTTTGACATCTTATTAAGGTTAATTAAAAAATTAATATAAAAATTTAAGATAAAAATGGGTAACAAATTGTTTTATTTATTTGAAACATATTGTTTTTAACGTACGAATATTATTATTTATTCTTAATTATACAAAAAAAACTTAGGTATTTTTAAATTTTAAATTTACGAAAGAATGAAGAATAATTTAATTTTAAGCCAAAAAGTTTAAAACCAAATTATTTCTCGTTTTGGATCCGAGCCACTCTTTTCGAATAAAATTGTATGTCAATGTTTCTTTGGATTCATTCCAATGAACAAAGGTTTATTATTTTTTATTCCAAAAATAATTTTTATCTAAAACAGAATAACAAATCAATAGTTCTGAAAGACGATTAAGATTTTATTATTTATATATGTTTATGTGATTGTAAAAAATCGGAAAAATTTTATAACAATTTTAAATATAAAAAGAAAAGATATTTAACCTCGTCATTTGCTAAAAATGTTTTTTAACCCCTTGAGTAGAGAGGTTTGCTTTAGAAACCGAGGTTGTGGGTCGAATCCTGGGGACCTTTTATTGTTGTTTTTTTTAGGACAATTTGGGATCACCCAAGTCTGAAGTTGATCCATGGTGATGGGGCATTAAAGTCGGTCCACCAACCCGCATTGAAGCGTGGTGGAACATGTAAAACCCCAAGGATAAGGAACGCCCCTATCCATTAGGAGGATTCCAGCAGTGGACTATCAAATTTGATGTGGAGTTTTTTTGTTTTTGAAATTTTAAATTACTGAGTTAAGAACTTTTGTAAAAAAAACCAGTTTATAATCCCTATTAATATTTTAAGATTTAAAACCTTTATAGGATTTTTGTAATTATTGTTTAAAATGTAAAAATCAGAAAACTATCAACAGAGAAATTCTCAAAATCAGAGTCTTTGAAAGACTAGGAATTTGCTGTACTCAAACTACTGCCCAACTAGTAAAGAATACATATTTTATTTTATTTTCTAGTAAGTACCATTTTTAGTTTAAATATCCTTATATAATTAATAAGTAACTTGACAAAAATTACTTGCCTATAATTTATATTCGATTATTTTTCTGCTTAAAATTGTCTTATGGAATTAAAAATTTTTCTGAAAAATTTTATGTTCAATTTAAGAAATTTAAATAAAGTTAAATTGATAAAGTTTAAAGGGGTTTTTATCTAACAAAAAACAAATTCTAAATTATTTATTTTTAGTTATTACTAAAAATTATTAAGTTTAATGTAATAAATTATTACTATCATTGATATCGTTACTATATAATTTTTTTATTTTATAGTAAACTTTACGAAATTATTGTTTACTACTCCGCTGGAGAAAGATACTGAATCCGCGTGGTAGGGATAAGGATAGACGTAACGTTAAGTTTCCTTCAATTACAAAGACAAAATTTTTTAATCGCTTTACTATTTAAAAACAAATTATAATCCGTACAAAACCGAAACAAAACTTAATATTTAAAATAACTGAGTATAATTTTAAATTTTTTCCGATTTAATCCGCTTTAAGGCCTTCTGACTTCGTGGTCCACAGCAGGGTTTCGGATTTGACCTGCCCGCCCCGGCCGGAGAAAGGCAAATTTTGAGAGCCCTTTGGGCTGGATCTAGGATCTCTAGAGAAAACCCCTCCACCAAATTCCACACCCAGATGTCCCGTTAAGAGATATTCCCGTTCGAAAAACCCGGTTAAGGGGGGATTTTTTTAATTTATTTTATTCCAAAATATTAAAATTTTGATGTGACTTACCTAAAAGATGGCGGAACGAAAAAAAAAAGATGGCGAACGAAAATGTCACACTAAATTTTTTTCCCCTTGATTAAAGTTTTACCAAAATAAATTGGGAAAATATTAGATACATGGGAAAAATACAAAGATATTTTTTCTGGGTTGATTGATCTAAAATTTCCCGTGTTTCTAGAGAATTTAGCTTTTCCAGTATCCATGTTTTTTTTCTTGTTGGTAGTTGACCCATTTTATTTTTAATGGATGGAAAAATACGGCAACTATCAAATATCGTTGACTACCCAATTCAATAGAAGAGTTTTTTAAACCTATTCAGTACATCTTCATTCCAATTTTTATGCAGGAACCGTATAATTTTAAAATAAAAGTGGAGGGATCCTTTTCGAAAAAGTTTTGTTTTAAAATTATTATTTCCAAGCTTTAATTTCTTTAGGACAATAACTGATCTTGCTTTTGGAAAGAGGATGATGACATCAAAACTTTGATTGGTTATTTTTCCACTAATGGTGAACTCATTTCAATCCACGGATTTGTGTAAAACATCCTCTAATGCTGAAAAAGCTGTTGAAATCGTCCCTTGTCAACCCTTTCTCCATTTAAAGAACTGCCTTTTCGAGTTGTTTTCGGCTATTTATAGGTTTTTAATATTTTTTATTGGGATTGAATCTTCCCCATCTTTAACATGTTTTGTTACGTTAAGGCTTGTTGTTCAATTTGTTTATTTGCGCAACTTTGAACGCTTCATTTTATTAGTCAGGATGTAATCATTTGGTTGTTACTTTCCACAAAGATATAATGTTTATCTTTATTTGGGAAAACATAATTGGACTTAAAATTGAATAAAAACCTAATTCAAACAAATTCAAAATCTGTCGTACCGGTTTTTTTTTCTTTTTAAATTTATTTGCAAATTTAAGCGAATGATCGTTTTATAAATTAGGCTTTCTTTTCAAGGCTTTAAAACGTAATCCCAGTTTATTCGCACTAAGAGCATTAACTGCTTTGAAACGTATTAACGTTTCAAAGCGGTTGTCCATAAATATCTTTGAAAGGATTTTGTTCGTCAAAATTTTATTGCAAAAAGTAGTTTTACTTTATCTAATTCGGGTTTTCAATCCGTTGCCAAGTTTTATTATTGATCCATTTTTGAATATACAAAATTTTACAATGGGCATTTACAATACAAAAGGACAGAGAACCAAAACGACTGTGGTTGGTATTTAAATTACCTGAATTTAATTTTAAACATTTCCAAAAAAGACGTATTGTATATAAAAAAATTAAAATCATGATAAAATTAATAGATATTAAAGAATTAAGACAATTTTTAAAAAATAACCCGTGAATTAAATTCAAACACTGCTGAAACTTAAAAGATAGGCAAAATGAAAAAAACTTTTAAATGGTATTAATAAAACCCAATATCTGTTTTAAAAAAACCTAAAAATTAATAATGAAAAACATTACAAAATTAAAAAAAGGTTATTCAAACGTCATTTTAATATATAAGTTTAATAAATTTAAAACATTTAAAAAAATCATTATATTTAAATAAACGTCAAAAGCTTTTGCTTAAAAAAATTTAAAAAAGATATAAAGTTTAAAATGAAGCAAACGGGGATAATTTTAGGGGCATGTCGATTTATTTGGCAAAATGGTTATCTCGTATATGTAAGGCTGAAGAAAGTTTTCTAAAATTTTTGTTAATTAAAATTTTAAATATGTTAAATTAAGTATTTTCAATATTACAAATATATATAAACGATGAATACGAATATTTAAATTTAAAGAATTTTTCCACCTCCAAATCGTCAACGGCCAATTTTTTTAAAAAGATTAATCCCCTAATTTATTTCTGAAAGATTTTCTCATTTGGGTTTCAAAAAAAATTTTCGGAAAGAAAATGAAGATACGAAAAATTAAGTTTAATTATTTCAATTAAAAAGTATGATCTTTGGGAAAATTTGGGAATTAGTATTAAAACGTGAAAGCGGAACAAGATAGAACCAGTGTCATATTTTATTATTAATATTTTATTTTTTTCCAAAAAACTTAGTTGAGCATTATAATTATTAATTCCATTTTACCACCTCAGATAAGGTTAAAAAAAATGCCACAATATGATAAAAAAAGGTGGGATTTGCCCTTTAACTAAAATTTTTGGGGGTTAAGAAATTTTAAAAATACAGATTCTAAATCGAATAACCATTCATATTTTAAATATTAAAATTGTAAAGAATGAATGGGTTGCCCAGGTTTGTTTAATATGCAAATTCCATAATTTTGTAAAATTTTTCAAAAGATGACAAAAAATAGCCCGAGTTTATTTCGCTGGTTCTTCCTTTAAAACCAGCGTCCTTTTCCGAACTTCTATATTTAATAACGATATTTGAATTTGAATTTGAATTTAATTTGTCTGTCAGTTCTTTACCGCCATTTTTGACGAAATTTGGCCTTCAAAAAATTTAAGGGAATTAATTATTGACAATAAAGTGGTTGAAAGAACTAGAAAAGGGAATGAATTTTTGGAAATTTTACATTTTAACATAAAAATTTTCCCTTTTGATCTGATAGTTGAAACATATTTGAGTTAAAGGTAATTTTTGATTTCGTATGAGAAAAAAGGGAAAAAGGTAATAAAGTTAATTTGTAATTTTTTGTCAAGAAAAGCTTTGAAAACCTTCATTTGACATAAAAATTAAAAAACCTATTTCATTCTTTAATTTATACTTAGTTGTGGAAAGCATGTCTATCTCTTTGTCCATCAACCTATACACATAAACCGATTTAAAAATTAGGAAAACGAGAATAGATCTAGAAAGGAAAGGGTTTTAATTTTCCGATATGTGTAAAAAAGTGAAATAGAGGATGAATGTTTACATCTTAGAGAGGATGGTTGGCCTTTAACATGATGGATCCAAAATTTTTACGTTCCGACAATTAAGAGGAACATTTAAAAATTAAAAACAGATTGATATGTCATTCAAACTTTGGAATACAGACTTATTCCTCCCGGTGTTCCCGGATCATAACCGGGAAAGAACCGAAAATGGAAATAAATTTGTTTGTGGTATTTTTTGTCGGAAATAAATGTTAAGAACTAACGCGTAAAACGTAAACAAGGGATTTAAGAAATAATTAGTAAAATCTATCAGAACGCGAGACATTCAAAGTTTGTCAACACGGGTTCACGGAGTCAAGGTCTTTTAATTATAATTTGTTAAATGGGGTTAAAGAAGACTTTCACCGTTCCGTTTCTTGCTGCTTTGAGGGAGTTTTTGTTAAACCGATGCCCGGTCTTCAAAGAAAAACAATGCCACTTTGCCGACCCTTTGAAACAGTTTACCGTTTAAGAAACAAAATTGTTGTCGTTTAAGACTTTTTCCGTATAGAATTTATTGTTATAATAGAAAGGGAAAGATGTTGTTTTAATTTGGGTTGGAAGGGAAAAAAAGATACATCCCTTTTGTTATGTTTAGTTATTATTTTATTTTTAACCAAAATTTTAAACCAGAAATATAATAATAGAATGTAAAAGGTTTTTAAAAGATTTTTGAAAATATAATTTTTAAAAAGAAATAATTTTGTATTTATTGTCCAATTTTTTAATGCCTCTCCAATGGTAAGGGCTTAGAAACCAGGGTTGGGTTCGATCCTGGGGGACTAAAAATTTTTGTTGTTTCCCATTGGTTGACCAAGGGCCATCACCTAATTGTCTTGATTATCCATACAGATGGCGTCGGTCCACCCACGAACCCCGTATTGACCAAAGGGGTATGATCCAAAACCTCCTAATGGAAAAGGATTTAAGTTCGTCCAGCAGGGCTCCGGCGATGATGATGAATATTATTTTGGATGAGAAAAAACAAACACAGATAATAGGAAAATTGGTAATTTCGTAACTAATTATATATTTAAAAGATTAAAGTTTTAAACTTATGATTAAAAGTTTTTTTATTGCTTTTTTTCGGATTTTTATGGGAAAAGGTCTTTCGTGCGATTTGAACCCGGTAACAGGAACAAGACCATGAATCTTTATCGCTTGACCAAGAAAAGTTATTAAACCATAATTTAAAGTGTAAAAAAAGGAAAAATCAAAAGTTTTATTCAATAATGGGTATAGGTAAACAAAGAATTTAAAATATTATTATTACGATTAATGGCTTTAAAAATGATAAACAAGGGCATCTTTTCCTTGTTATCGACGTCATTCTCTAAACATTTATAAACAACAACCTTAAATTTTGTTGGGGAGGTAGTAAGTTATCCCCACTTACTGGGATCCCCACTTACACACATTTATGACATGTTTAAAACAATTTTATCACAGTACTATCTGTAATATTTTTTCCATCTTTATCATGATCTTAAATTTTCTCTTCCGGTTTTCCTGTTTTGGTTTTTTAAATTTAAGATATATTTAAAAAAGCTCATTAAATCGAAAATTAAATAATTTTAAAATAATTTCCTTAGAAATATGGAAAAACAAATATTATTCAATATTGACTTAATGTATGAAAATATGTTATTTAACATTAAATTTTCGACTGGAAGAAGTTTAAACCGGAATTTACCTTTTAAACATTTCGCCCCGCCAACCTGGATCTTAGCAAAATTTGTTGTTTCAACTCCCGGACATTCTAAACCGTAGAATTTAATTGTTATCGAAAGGAAACGATTTTTATTATATGTTGCATTAGATAGATCGATTGAAACACGTTAACCTTAAAAAGTTATTGCGGGAACTGTACAAGAAACCCGGGATCCAAAGTTTCCAGCATTTGTTGGCAGGTCAAAAAAATTTAATTACTTTCGACACTCTAACATGCTGTTAAAATAAATTTTGATCGCACCAATATATGTATTTGATTGATTTTACAATTTATTAAATATAAATAACTACGCAATATTTAAACAGATTTAATAATTTATAATTTTGATTAAGTGTGTTTGTCGATGTATTTAGGTTTTTTCCCTTTATTTTTGCTTATTTCATAAAAGGGAAGACAAACAAAGGAAAGGCTTGTTAGAGTGAAGACCAATTACCTGGAAAAAATTGCGAGGTTAGTGTTGTTTTAAAAACGTTAATTTGGATAAAATCGGAAAAAGGTTACTAAATCGTAATAACATAATTTAGGATTCATAACATAAATTCTTCTTCTTTTATTCAAGCATTATACATATATTGTAAAAAACTTTAAAGTTTAATTTTACGAAGAAAAGATGCTAACCACATTACAAAAATAACAGAAGCTTAAATAAAAAGTAATTGATCCTAATATCTCAATTTTTCCCCAATAAAATTATTTAAATGTATGGAAATATTAATACGAATATTTACCCAATTTAGCCAAAGGGTTTCCGTTAAAATAGGGAATCATTAAATGATATTTTTTGGGGCATTTTTCTGGATTTTTTATAAAAAGCCTATATAGTATTTTAAATAGGTCGATGATTACGCGTTGAGATATTTTATTAAAATCGATGTTAATTTTAGGCATACGGTATCGGATATTATCGGGAATTTTTTCGAGTCTCCATTTGGAGGGTCCGGGGGAAAGTGCGAAATTTCCCCGGGTTTCACTTTGTGGGTGGGGCCAGACCTTCAGATGGCCCGGCTTTGGGACGTGGGAACATCCTTTGCCCCCAACTGGATGGAAGCAAGCTTTGCTAAAGCCCGGGTAGGAGAGGTTGAAGGAAAGCGTACCCCATCTTTTTCCCCATAGCCAGTGGAGCCCCTGATCCCACTTCTGCGGCCAACGGTGTGGGGAAAAGTTTAAAAACCATCAAAATAAACCAATACCCCGGCCGGGCAAAAAATTTTACGCTTTAAAGATTTAAATATTTAATATCATGAAAGTTGATAGAACATTTAAATTTTATAATTTAAAAAAACAAAAGACAGAGAAAGCGAATTTGTTTTATACTACGTAGTGATAAATAAACGGGAAAAAATCCAATGGATATTTTTTTTTATATAAATACATACTGATGTAATGAAAAGACATTTCTTTTAAACGTAATCTTTGGATGCCGACTGTTCAACTCTTTTGATCTTTTTCTTTAATTTGTTTTCCTGTTCAAGTTTTGATATTTTTTTTTAATTGAAAGGAAAAGGTATCAAGTCTGTATAATTTGCAAATTACAAAAACTTATTTATTGCTCGCAGTAATAGTAAGCTACATATTTATATTTTGATACAAAAATATGAAACACTTTACCAACAGGTTTGTATCATTTAACTTAGTTTTTAGCAACACAAAATACTAAAATAAAATAAAAGGAAAACACGTCTGGCGCTGGAGCTGTTTGTTTGGGATTCATTTTTTTTACCGGGGAGGGCAAGTTTTGAGAACTCGGCACACCACTTTTGGATATTCGCGCCGGAGTAATGAAACTCCCCTTTTTAAGTTTTGAATACATTAAGGATTTTGTGAAATTTACTTGTAAGTGTCAATTTTTACGCCTGCGCTTAAATTAAAACGAGACTAGAAAATAAGTAGTAAAATTTATAAAAATTTATTTTCGGGAAAGAGTGTTGCCACTTTTTGCTACGAAATTGTAGCAAAATATTACATTAAAAAATAAATAATACATTGCAAAAGATATTCACTTTAAAAAATTTGAAAAAAGGTATTCAATTCCGATGTACTTTTTAAATAAATGAAATTAATGAAATTATCCTTGACGTTTCCAACCCTTTCTGGCGTCCATAGTGACGTGAAATGAGTTGAGTAATTAAATGTGAAAATTTAATTTCTTTAATATTTCGTCAAAGAAACAGTAACCTACAACAACGCGTAATATTAAAATAAGCATTTTCTAATAATGTCATATTAAGACGAGATACAGATAACTTTATGTCCACTTTTTACTGCGGATGTTATTTTCAGAAAATAGGGGGGGAAAGATTTAAAAGAATATTACCAAAAAAAATGAAATCATAAATATAAAAAGAGGTGGTCCTAACTTTACGTCACCCTAAATTTAAAACATTGATGTATTCTGTGTTAGAGTTTAATATAATTAAGTAAGGTAATAGTTAAATTATTTAAAAAAAATACATTTTTCTTAATTTTATTTTCGCATTGGATTTATAATTTAAAATAATTGCCGAACAACGCTTCCAGCAAGTATAAAAGTAGATGTCCAAACTGTTTTCCGGCCGAAAACCGAAACCGGAAGTTCCCTTTAGGGTTCAGTTTCAGCCGGATCAAACCGAAACTTTTAAAAATTAAAAATTCTTAAAATACTGTTGGATCTTTAACCCATTATTCTACAAGTAAACATAAAGGAGACATTTATTAAGTTTCGGTTGATTTTTCAGTTTTGTGTAACAAGAGCCGTTTTTAGTTTTTATATCATGAAACGAACGGGCATTTTTCCAGATGTTTGTTTTTATTACATTCTCAATTGGGATTTAAAGTCAGGTCCCACTCCAGGTATTCAAAACACTTCTAATTTGGCATAACATAGCCTAACCCTTCCAGCCATGCCTTTTTAAAATATTTAAGTCGGAGGATGGTATTTCATTCAAAGATTCTTTTATCTCTAATTTAAAGGATGAACCCATTTATCCACTGTTACAAAAAAGGACAAAGGGGAAAGAAAAAATGTTTGAACCATAACTTGTCCTCGTTTCTTTAAAAAATGATTATGTTTTAACCGGCACCCTCTTGCGGAGATTTTTCTCATTTTCAAAAATTTAATTTCCCCTTATGATCTTTTTCAAATGGGACAACATTTTGATTGTCAAAAAAACTGTTCTTGACTTTGGAGGGAACCCGTGGAAACTCAGGGAACTTTTTTTTTTCAATATTTTGAAATCAAATATTATAATTTTTATATTTATGGAACATTAATACGGGGTGTTTTTATCAAGAGCATTACGCATAATATCTTTTAACACAAAGTTTCATAAATTTATAAATTTTAAGAAAAAAACTTTTAAAATGCCCTTTTTCGAATAAGTTATCAGATAATTTCATCCCTAAATTTTATTTCCTTTTCCCCATTTTTTGGAAGACAAGCCAAGGACATGCAAGATATTCCTTTGGGTGCCATTATTTGTTACACAAAAAAAGCTCCCCACCGTGACAACGGGGAATATCAGAACCTCTAATGGTCCAAACCATTGAATTATGCGCCTTATTTTTTTAAAAAGAATTTTTACGGATACCAATTCAGCAAAAAGGAGATTTTTATTCTAAAATGAAAATCTATTCCCTTTATTTGCGTTATTTTTTTTTTTTATCAAGGAGATATATTTTTCCATTCTTTTTCCCTCTCGTTCTAAAAAAATCATCTCTTTTTAGGTAACTTTAAAGGTTGTCGAATGTTACCCCTTGATTTTAAATTTCCCCCATTTTCATTTCAATTTTAAACCAATTTGATTAATTCAAAATGAAACCATTTGGTTTCGGCAAAAGCACCAATTTTGGTCGAAAACAAACTGAAAAAGATTTTTAAAACAAACAAAACCAAAATTGGTAATAATAAAAAGGAATTAAATATTTCATTTTATATTTTATAATTATTATTGTATTATATAACGGAACCGACCCCATTATTCGATTATATTTTGTTGATGAAAGATTTTACTGCTTTTAATTTTGTATTTGATTGAAGACATTTGAAGGAGACAAATCAAAAAATTTTGTAACAATAAAACCAATCCCCGAACCATGGGGGCCCGGGTAATTATCAAAAGAGTTTCAATTTTAGCCCCTAAACCAAATTGTAACATCTTCCTGTTTTCCCCCTTATAAGCTACAATACGCCTTCTATTATTTTGGACCATCCCCGCTTCCAATGCGGTTGGTGGTGAACCGACTTTTTACCAAATGATGGGATCCTCTTGGTTTTCAGACAATTGATGATCGGGCCCTTTGTCCAACCAACCAGACAACAAAAATAAAAAATGTTTCCCGGGATTCGGCCCCCGGGAGAAAAAAAAATTTAAATAAAAAATATTTTAAACAATATTAAATTTTCGTTTATTCTATAAAAGAAAAAAAATTACGGCCATCACGTTAAATAATTGTTATATGAAATAAAATTCTGTAATAAAAAGAAAAAAAATATATGTATATTGATTAAAAACAAAACCTTTAGGGAAGTTAATGGCACACGTATTTATTTAACTAATAAATATTTTATTTGACTAAATATATTTATTTTTGAATTTCCCATAAAATTTTAACTAAAGGATTATAGTTTAGATCGAGCTCCACAAAGTTAGATGAACTTTTGAATGTTAAAATGCTTTCAAGGAAAACTAGTTTAAAGTTGCGGGCCAGAAACTTTCAATTTCAGGTGTGGAGTTTGAAAGTTTTTCTATGCTTTTTTGTGCAGAATATCGTAGAATTTTTAATTTTTTTAAATGATTTTTTGGTATCAAAATTTTCACATTTTAAAGTTTCTCTTCCATTTAACGAATCCAATTTATTTTAAAAAAAGACTTAAAGTCGTTTATTTTAACTGTTTGACGTCTCAGCGGGTATATAATTGTTCGTTATATAAAAAAACAATATAAAAAGAATTAACCAACCACGTAACAATTGATTTAGGTCTAGAAGATTTTACTATTTTTTTTCGACCTAGTTTTGCAAAAGGGGATTTCATTATTAGGATGGAAATGTTTTGAATTTTGTAATTTCTGATTTTTTTTGGCTGGACTGCCCCTTAGAGAGTTTGGGCGGGATCCTTATTTAAAACAAAGTTGGATGGGCATTTAATGTACTAACGTACGATATTATGGTTCAACCAAAAAGGCACCACCATACAAAATGGTAAAAGGAAAAACTGCCTTTCACGATAAAAATTTTAGGCAGGTCGATTAAGTTGAAGATGCTTTTAATAAAAACGACTGTGGCGTGCGTACAAGGCTGCCTGAGGTAAGAATAAGATTTAAATTTAAAATGCCATTATTCAACATGAAGCGTTAACAGCTATTATGGTCCTCCAAAAGAAAAGGCCTATTTTTGTTTTAGATTGAAGATAAAATAAATTTAAAAAATTTTTAAATACCGCCATGTTTTTAAAGTTTTTAAAAGGGTTTTAAACCTATGGTAATGGGGTTTTAAAAAGGTTTAAAATTTAAATATTAAACTAGAAATGCCACCGTTTTGCTGGCCCCCAGATTTATTTTTTTACCACAAAAATTTTAAATTTGGGGCTTTAAAAAACCCTAATTTAAAAATTTTCCCCTTTTGGAAATTTAGTTTAAAGTAAAACCAGGGTAAAATTTGTTTTTTAATCTGAAAATTTCCCTTTGTTTTCAAAAATTATTAAAAATAAAAATTTAAAATTAAAAACTTTTTCATTAAAATTGTTAAATTTTGGGAAAAAATTTAAAAAATTTTTTTTTTTTTGTTTTTAAAAAAAAAAATTTTTTAAGGGTTTTAAAAAAAATTTTGTATATTTTAAAAAAACAATTTTTTGTTAAAAACGAAAATTTTTTCCAATTAAAAAACAATTTTAAAAATTTTTAAAAACATAAAACCTAAAATTTTTAATTTTTTTAAATTTATTTTTTTAATTAAAATTTTAAACCTTTTAATTTTAAAAAAAATTATTTTTTTTTTTAATAAAGTAAAATTAAATTTAAAATTTTTTTAAAATTTAAAAATAAATTAAAAATTTTTTTTTTTCCCAAATTTCCAAAGGGGTAATTTAACAAAAGCCCCCCGGGGGGACGAAACCCAAAGCGAATTTTTGAATTTCTCAAATAATAATAAAATTTTGTTCTTTTAAAAAAAAAAAAGGTTTTTAAAAGAATGCCTTTGTAAAGCTGCTTGTTTGTCTCTGAGTGGTGAGAGGATTTTATAAATTTGAGTCCAATTTGTAAGTAGATGAGTCAATTTGGCTAACAATAGGGCCAATGACATTAAATTTGTGTATTTAGAACCCTTACAATTTTCGAGGCCTGGACATGAATTGGTTGATCAGCCTTCATAGTCCAACCAGCATAAGTTTCAACTTTAATAACGACAATAGCTATTTAGCCTATCCGAATAGACGACTTCCAGTTTTCAAAGCCAGGGCTAATACCACAGCAAACAGTTGTCATCTAATTGAAAAACCTGACTGCACTTCTCTAAAATTCAGCTTTATCCCGGAGAATTGTGTCTTTTTTTGATTTAATATAGTTATCTTATAAATTAGTTTACGATTACTTAAATTTAATATTTTCGATAGCCTCAAATCCAAAGTGAGGTAATATAGCGCGTTTGATAATATTAAAGGAATATTGATAAACTGAAAATATAGTCAACTTAAATCAATGACGCATAGTATAAATGTATTACATGTGAGATGTTTGTAAATATATAGCAAGAGTTTGTAGTCATACAATCATTATATTACATTAACGTAATTAAACACACGTGGAAACACGTGTAGGCCAAAAGAAATTTTTGATTCACGTTTAACTTAATTTAACTACAATGTTTAAAAAATTCCAACAACGCATGTACTTAATTCGGGGCGACTTCTCGGCAACCGACTTTATCAACTTTTTTGTTTGACTGATGAGGTTTGTCTTTTGGTCACATTAATAAAATAATTTTGTTATAAGTACTTAGTTAGTTATTTAAAAATAACAAATTGCAATGCCCCAAAATAGCATTCAATATTTTATGCTTTAAAAGGCTTAACGGCTCGCATGAATTGGTATTAATTTATTTTATGCCCATTAGTTACCTATCGGACCTATCGAAGTTCCCTTATCAGGACGGGTGGGATAACTTCACGGTCGCTTTTCGTCTCGTACTGCAGAGCACGATAGCGGGGCATAGCTGCCGGCGGTGATGATGGACTGGTAACTCATACCGTTGTTTGTATTTGAGGGCGCCTGTTTGTGCGCTGCGTATCGCTTACAATATCCACTACACTATCGTCAGCAGTATTATTGTTCTTCCGTATCGCATTTGACTACAGTCAACAGTGAGTCTGGTTTTTTACCACAATCACATGGAATTTCATAGAATCCCGGGCCGCTGAGAGGGTCCCGATCCTTAGGTGATCGTAACAGGCTTCTTACCTGTGTCACGGATCAGGAAAATGTTCTGATGCTATATTTAAGACGTAACAAGTGTCCAATTCTCTCCGTTACCCCTCCCTTGTAAGGCATAAACCCTCTCCACAGTGACGTCGACGTTTTGCTAAACGGTAAATCTGCCACCAACTGTAGTCATTATTATCTAACTCTTACCGTAGGTGTATCAATTCTGAATCTAGAAATCGAGAATCACATAAGCAAGGTGCTCGATTAATAAGAGAGCGTGCTAAACGAGCAGGTGTGACGGATGGTGGTGAGAATCTGCTGAGTCGGTTTTCTGTAATGCTATGTGTACTAGATTACCAATAGGTTCCCGCTTTACTAGTACATCATACTTTTACGTAGGAAGAGTCCCATTTACTACCTCCTCTACGGTAAACTGTATCCTTTTAATGTATAGCATTCAAGTGGTCCAATAGTCGACTCACACCTGGCCTGGACACTATATCAAACACGTTGTCTACGTATCTCCACCAGTATCTTGACTTAAATGGCACACTCTTTGACTCACCGCCCAATGTATTCTATGAGTTATATGGCCAAAACTACGCTTGGGCGAGCCTATTGCTACTTCATCTACATGCAGACAGAAATTTTCTCGCCAACGGAAGTGGTCACTCGTAAGACAAAGCTCTATTAAACTCTCAAAGTACAGTGTTAGAATGTCCACGGTGAATGTGAACGATGAATGACTTTGGATCCAGGGAGGGCCAGGGCAAAAAGCTAGTATAAAAAGTAAAAAGTTATCTATGATTTGCTGTGTTTTTCTTAAATACAGCATCAGTTTGTATAAAATCTTTTGATAGATGCAATTGATAGTCTTCGCTTTCAAGATTCGTAAAAAAAATATTTTATATAATCGTCGTTGTTTCAGTCTGTAAGAGTCTACTGCTGAGCCTCCACCATAAGTCGTCAAGAGGCATGATCCTGTGCCCCCAGCATCCACTATCCTCCTGCACATTTGCACAGTTCATCACTCCATCTCGTGGTGGACGTCCGACACTGCGATGGCCAGAACGAGGCCGCCACTCGAGAACCTTTCTTCCTCTACTGTTATCGATTCTACGAGTTATATCACCAGACCATTGCCACTCCAACTAAATCTGCGGGCTAAGTCGGCTGAAATTGTGTTGACAAGGCGAAATTATTAATTTACTCAATCTATTTTCGACATGTTTTATACGAAGGATAAATTTTTCTGTCATCAGGATGTTCATAGACTCAATAATCTGTTCAAAATTTTAGTTTTTACAAGAGGCGCATTTGACGTATACAGAAAAACCTTAGTCCTTTGACAATGTTTTTGGAGATTTAAGAAAATTAAGACTGAGTCGAGAAATAAATATCTAAAAGCAAGCTTCATAAATTACAGAGCACTGTTTTAATCAAATGTCTTAACCGGTCTTACCCTTGTGCTTTTAATACTTTTTAATTTTGCAAAACAATTGCGAAGGCTTTTATTTAGGCCAGATGACGATGTTTCATTAAAATATGATTAGGTTTTACTCTTACTCATTACCTCAACAGAAATACAAGAAAACTTTTATTGTAATTTCGGATTACAAATTTTAGCAGGTTTTACTTATTGGTTTGGTTTTTACATTCGTTAGCAAGAACAACTATAATCTAAATTAAAAAATGTTAACATTTTTCTTTCCCGGGAAGGATCAAATCACCAAAAAAAACTTACAGTCTCAATCTTTTTATTTCAATATTTTGTTTTATATGCACATTAAATCTTATTTAACAAAATAACAGCGTTATTTCAACTTCTCTGCCTAGACTGAGATGTTTCAATTATAGTAAATAATAACTTAGTTAATTAGGTAAAACTTTTAATAGCATTTTAACATGAAATTACGATTACAAATCCATATCTACCGAATTTTCCTATTATCTGTGTTTTTCTATTATTCTATTATTTATGGTTTAAAATTTTCTTACAAATAATAAAATAACTAAGCTAAACGCATAATTAAAACATACATCATGTCCTACATGATAATATTAAAACAATAATATTCTCTACGCGAGTAAAGAGTGCTTGGAGACGGAAAGCAATTATATTTCTTAGGAGCGATAAAACTGTTTCAAAGGAGTGGCTCGAGAAAACAAGGACGGTAAGAGGCATTGTTATTAAATCGGGCTTTATGAAGACCGGAGCATCGTTTTTAATCAAATAACTCACCTCGACACAGCAAGGGAACGTTGTAACGGTGAAAGTCTTATTTTACGCTTCATTTTAACGAACTATAATTAAGAAGACCCTTGACGCGTGACACGCAGTGTTGACAACTTTGTTGTTAGTCGCGTCGTGGCTTTTGATAGATCTTTTATTAGTAAAGCCTATAAAGGTCAATTTTAAGTATTGTTTAATACTACTATTACTTCTAGAAGTAATCAAAACATAAGATGATCAAAACATGACAAACTTTTTGACTAAATACAAGTACTTTACTAAATAGTAAATCAAAATATTAATAATAAACTAAAAAATTAAAACTTACTTGAATTTATTTAAACATTATGTTAACTATTAACAAAAAAAGGCAACTTTTTACAAAAAGCATTAAAGTAAAATCAAAGTCAGCACAAGTCATTTTTTTAGGCGGACACAAGAAGAATTTGTATTAATTTCTAGTAACTTATGTCCAAAACATTCGTTATTACGTTACTTTTAAACTTTTCAGTATAATAATGCGAAAATGGGGATATAATTTTCTTTTTCCTATTTTTATAAAGTATTTTTATATTCCTTTAACAGAGGCTTCCAATTGCGATCAAGGTTCTCTTTTGTTTTAAAGGTTGACGGTCTGTTAATTCGAAATCATATAATTTTATTTTGTAAATTTATCTTTATTGTTATAAAATTTCAATGAAATGACTATCATTCAATTTTTGATTAATAATAAAATGTGAAATAAGGTTTATATTTGAAATTATGAAAAGATAAAATATTAATCAAAATATATCACACGTTCATCTCTAGTTTATTGTTTCACTTTCACAATTTATACTTTATTGAATCAGAGCTAATTGCATTTACTTAATTTCATCCGGTATCATTACGTCTGCCGATAAATTTATTTCGCGATGACGTATCGTTCCAGACAGTAAATTAACAATAAAAGTCATTTCTATAGACAAAAAAGAATTATTAACTGCCGACTTAGCCTAGTGGTATGGGCTTGTGCTTTGGAAACCAGAGGTCGTGGGTTCGACACATGCGGGGACTCAATAAATTTAAGTTGTTTTCTAGTTGGTTAGGACAATTGTGGCCGATCACCAAATTGTCTAAGAAGTAAGGTCCACCTAACAACCTGCATTGTCTAAAAATGGCCTAAAGGAGAAGGGGCGCATTAAGGGAGACCTATATCCAGCAGTGGACTAACACATGCTGATGATGATGACGATGATGAAAAAAGAATTTAACTTTTATAAGCGCGTTTTTTGAATAGAAAAAAACGATTTATCTACTTACTACATTCATGTAAGTATATATATTTGGAATAGACAAACAACTGCCAAGCATAATCATCATCCAAATCAATCATCCAAAACATATAATAACATATATTATGAATAAACTGACTTTACGGATTGTATCGCGTTTATTTTACATATTTAAATTCCCGATGTTTCGAACACTTTCCAGCGGCCGTGGTCACGAGGTAGACTGACCCGTATAGTATTCGCGTAAACAAAAGAAATAATTAATAACATATAATTAAAAATAGTGATCGGATGTAACGTAGGCTTAACGTAACTTAACCAACATTGTTTTGATTTCGAATTTTTATATCGTTTACTTACAATCATCCTTTTTTATATTATATCGTTATGTGTACCACGTCTATCCATAAGATCGACTAATAGTAGCAACCGATAACGAAAAAAAACACTGGACTTAAACTAACTTCAGCACGAGGTTGTTATTTTGACACGAAATTTTCTTAATTTCTTCAGTATACATTACAATATTTGTTACAAAATTATTACGGAATACTCCTTCTTTTGGAAAGTCAGGGAAAATAGTGATTCGAGGTAACGAAAGCATACGACCGTGGTTAACCACGGTCTTTTGCTGTCGTTATTTAGTATTTCACTCACATAACTGCCCTTTGTATTTCACACTGTGATTTGTCTAAATTAGGAAGTATATCAACAATAACAACTTACAGGCAACGAAAAGAAAACACCGGATTAGATAAAGTATTAAAATACTTTTTCTATAAAACTCTTTAGGGCCAAACTCCTTACAAGATACTCACTAGTAACGCTTAACTGCTTTCAAACGTGCATTAGCGAGATAAACTGTGTGTTCACGTATTTTAAACGCTTCTTGAAGAAGCATTATGCCTCATTTATAAGGCGATAATGCGCTTAAATTTTGCAAGCATAGAGTTAAAAGAAAATCAGAAAACAGAGTTTCGGTACGACAAGTAAGGAATAGAAAAAAAGCTGTAACTAAATTCGATAGAGTAGAATTAGGTATGTTATTGTTTATACTTTCCTGAATAAAGTCTATTAACCAAAAATAACAAAAAAAATACTTTATAATTTGTTAACCTCTCCACTTTTATTTATGATACGCCTAGGATTCGGAAAATTTACTTTCTGTTCGTTTTGTTCAGAAAAAATATCGGTATAAACTTACTTAATAGGTTTTAAAAACTTTTTAAGAGAAGCGGGTAGTCAACGATATTTATTGGTTGCCGTATTTTTTACATCCGATACTGAAATAAGAAGGGTCATTTTCTTTCACAAGATACTTAAAATCATGCGAAGCAGTAAAAAAGGTGATTCTCTATAAACAGATTAATGGCATATTTTTAAGATGTAATCAACCCAGAAATGCGTAATATTTTTGATTTTTATACATGTATGCTAATCATATAAACAAAACCAACTTGTTTTTTTTATAAGCTTAAGAAATAACTCAAATTCAAATATCTTTATTCTATATAGAAGTGTAACACTCGCTTATTGATTATCAGGACGTACCACCAGTTCGAATAGGACGCCTCCGACCTAGAAGAACCGGCAAAAGAACTCAAGCAGGCCTATTTGTCATCTTTTAAAATAATCAAATATATACATATAAATTTTCTTATGAGCTAAATACAGTTCAATCATACGTATATTATACTTGAAAAAGCCTGAAGGGAGCATTCCATTACCAGGCTGTGTTATCATTTATAAATTCATTTATGTTATAATAACCTTTAACACATAACTAATACGACACATAGGATTATAGTGCGAAGTTATGTTAAAAGGACATATTATCATGAAGTAATTTTTGTCAAGTTACTTGGTAATTATTTAAGGACATCTATATTAAAAATTACGTTCGATCAATTCTAATCAGATTATTACGATTAGTTCTTGTAAATCTATCATCTTTAATTATCTTAATTATATTTGATTGATATTACTTACTATTTGTGAATATTAGTAAAAAATTGTGCTTATATACTTTTCAAGTGCTCCAATATAATTGAGGTTAACTATCCGTATGTATTATTTATTTAATGATGCCAAAGAAGTATAACTTCTCACGCGCGTACATATTTTAAGTATAATGACGTATCTGAATCCAAAGTATTAACTTTTTGCATACCCTAGACCGATCTGAGTCCCATTCAAGTTTCCAGTATAGGTAAACAAAGCGACCTGATCTGAATAAACCAAACAACAACATCAAGTAATAAATCACACAAATTTTAGTGTGAATTATAACTTGATGACGAAAGCTATTGGAGGGAGAAGCTCATGGCAACATGTAAACATGTAAACATCTCAGCCAAAATAAAATGGCCAGTATCTCACTTCAAAAACCATCTATCGCTGAGACCGCAGTTACGTAGTGTAACAGTTTCAGCAACCCTGACAGGGCAAAACATATAAGGGAGACCCTCATTTTCTCGCAGGTAAATAAGACCTGGATCGTCGTTGTCAGCCGTCCAGGGGCTCATTATCAGGGGAATGGACATGCACGTAGGCGACTCTTTGCCACCTATTCTTCGTGGCTTTTCAGGCGGTAACGTGCTCGCGAAAAGCTAGAGTGGCATTCCGCAATTATTTGAACGGCAGGAAGCAAACAGTCATATAGGACCCCATGACCCTAGGATACTCTGCTTTCAGACCTACCGTTACTTAAGGGTGCAGGCCTGGTTAACCCATGCTAGGCCAAATTTTCTCGCAGCATGTTCTTGGTCATCATTTCAGTACTAATAGCGCAGTCGTGGCTAATAACCCACAGGTTCTAATATATTTTTTTTTATAAATCAAAATTATAATACATAAATTTAGGTATTTGAATTAGACTTTTGAGAATGTTATTTGAACAGTGCAAATGACTATAAAAACTTACAGAGCAAATAACCTAAGTATTTTGATAAAGCAAGTGAATCATCATCATCATCATCATCAGCCTGTGTTAGTCCACTGCTGGACATAGGCCTTCCTAATGCACGCCACCGCTTCGATCTTCGGCTATTCTCATCCAGCCCACACGGCCACTTTGCGAATGTCGTCACTCCATCTTGCCGCAGGGCGTCTACACTACGTTTGCCGAGCCTCGGTCTCACTCCAGAACTTTTCGACTCCAGCGGTCGTCAGTTCTGCGGCTTATATGACCGGCCCACTGCCACTTCAGCTTACTAATCCGGTGGCTATGTCGGTGATTTTGGTTCTCTGTCGGATCACGTCATTTTTGATGCGGTCCTTCAGAGATACTCGACATAGCCCTCTCCATACTCGCTGAGCGACTTTAAATTTGTGGACCAGTCGAACCGTAAGTGTCAAGTCTCGCACCGTAGGTCAAAACGAGGTAGAGACGCACTGATCGAGACTTTCGATTTGAGGGCTTTGTGGGATGGGTGACGAGAAAACTCGACGAAGCCCAGCCGAATCCTTCTGTTGGCCTCTCCCTCAAAGTTGTTTTTACTTGTTGGAGCGTTTGCCCTAGGTAAACGTCTCCGAAACAACTTGAGGGAGGTGCCGTCAGTGTGATCGGTCCCGGATCAACGTGCTCGTTAAACATGACCTTGGTTTTCCAAGTTTATCCGGAGACCGATGCGTGCAGAAGACTCAGCCAGGCTTTGCCCACTTTTGCAGGGTCCTTAGCGGTCTCAGCCATGATGACGATATCGTCCGCAAATCGAAGATGTGAGATGCTCGCCGTTCACATTTATGCGTGTCCTTCCCAGTTGAGCGTCCTGAACATGTCCTCAAGCGCGCGGAGAACCAGGCTCAGTCTGCCCCACTTTGGACTACGACAGACATAGTGGCGGCGTTGTACGAGACATCTCAGCATCTCGATATATCGCCAATCAATTTGGCACCGCTGTAAGGACTCGAGGAAAGACCAGGTCCGATGGAGTCAAAGCCTTCTCATAGTCCACAAATGCCACATGCGGGGCTGGTTATACTATGTGTCTTCTGTATAACCTGCCTCACTGTATGGATGTGGTCTATGGTGCTTAACCCTGCGGAACCCGGCCTGTCTCTCGAGGCTGCGCTTCGTCAGTTTTCGTGCAAGACGATTCGAGATGACCCTCGAAAAGCAACATAGACATGACTCAGGAGCTGATATTGGCCGATAGGTTCTTCAAGGGTTTAATCACCTTTTTGAAGAACAATACGACAAACCCTATGCCATGCCTCAGAGTTCTCCCGGAGAAAGGGCAGGTTAATAGACAGGAGTCTTTTCAGCACCGGTTTACCGGCGGCCTTCAGAAGCTCCGTCAGTGACTTCGTACTCTCCGGGGCTTTTCAATTTGAAGTTGCTCAAGAGCCCCTCGATTTCGTCTAGGCTGATTTCTGGAAGATCCTCGGACACATGGCGGGTAAGAGTGGCTCGAGAATCCTTCTCATCCGACTCCGGGTGAGCTGAATGCGACTAACTGGCTGTAAAAGCTTTCAACCTCCGAGAGAACCTCTGGTCTAGAAGCGACGACTTCTCCGTTCTCTTTGGTCAACTTCGTTAGATGGCTTCTTCTAAGCTGTTGTGACGAAGACTTTGGACCCCGGTTTTGCTCAATAGCTCTCGTATTGAGAGCGTATTGAAGCGACGGAGGTCGCGCCTTACCAGCTTGAGATGGTTTTGTTAAGAACCCGCTGTTCTAACGAAGTGACGGTTGGATAATTTCGTCGCTTTGCCATGAGATCTAGTGTTTCTCCGAAAGTTTAGACTTTTGCCCGTACGTCGCAGACCACAGAGTTTTGCACCCTCGTCCCGAAGAATTTCTACCACTCGATCGAGTTCCTCGTCAACGTCCACGTCGATTGTATTTCCAAGGCAGCAAATCGATTTTCCAGATTGATCTGAAATATGCCAGGATCAATGATAGGCTGGAGCAGATTAGGTGGAGCGTAGACTTCATCAATCGGACCGTTCAAGCTTCAAATCTATATTCAGGGTGCCTCTCAGAAGTCGGTGATCACTTCCGGTCTTGAACCTGTGATCACTGAGACATCCCTGAATATGCGCTTTTATCCGATATAATGAAGTCTATCTCATTTTTGGTCATAGTATCGGGGCTCTGCCACGTCCATTTCCTTTGGAGCTGTTTCTTAAACAACGAGTTCATTAAGAACAGCCCCTCTCGCTCGAGGAAATTGACGAGCATTTGCCCCTTATGATTTCTGCTCCCATAGCAATCATCGATTCGCTGCATGTCTGTACTCCTACTTTGGCGTTGAAGTCCCCCATGACAACGTTGAAGTGAGCCTTGGTGGTAAGGCTCTTGAGAGTCCTCGTACATATCTTTCCGGGTATGTCGACGTTGGTGCGTACACTTGGATAATTTTCAGGCTGTATCTATTGGTCAGCTTTAACACAAGGTACGCAACCCTCGCCGACACACTGGATACTTCAATCACATTGTCAATGAGGGATTTATTGACAAGGAACCCGACTCCGCCCTGTGATGGATTTTTCCTGCCTGAAGTACAGAAGATGGTCTGATTCTAGGTTAGAGTATCCTCGCCCTCTCTACGGACTTCACTCAATCCCAAAACGTGCCATCTTATGCACCTCAGCTCCTCTTCCAGTTGGGCCAAATGAGAATCTAGCCGTAGCGTGCGTCCGTTGTATGTTGCAATGGTCAGTTGGTTTTGGCGGCCTACGTACTCCCGGGGATTCTTAGCAACTCCCGCCCTGCCGTTACCATGGCCGCCGCCTTGGCCAGGAATAGCAAGGCTACCGGGAACTGGGGCCGGGCGTTTTGTCTAACCATTAGGGGTTTTGGACCGCAACCCACCACGCTGGTCCAATGCGGGTTGGTGGGTGGTTCGCCAGAGCCTCGTTTGTTGTTTGCAGGGTGTACCACGTGCAGGTGAGTTTGGCTTGAGTTCCGAAGATGTTGTTAGGATCCCTACACCCGCAAGTGAATATAATATTAAAATCTAATAACATAAAAGGCTACTTTAAATCATAGAGTTTACTTTTTAAATTAAAGATTTTCAATACCGTTTTTGAAGTCTGCTTAAAATGAGTTAAGAAATATAATAAACGTTTGTAAATACTTTATATTTTTTTTCAAAGTTAGGCACCGCCCATAGACATTGGCAATATTATCACTAACCCTTTTGTGGACATAAGATGTTAAATCCTTGCGTAAACGCTGGCCTTCCCTTCAAACCGAAACCCGGGCACCCCACTGCTTTGGGGTGAAAGGCACCCCGGTGGTACCACCTAAGGGTCCCTGAAAAAGGGTACCCCGGGTGAACTTAAGTCATGAAATTTTTTTAACAATTTTAGTGAACAAAAACATTCCAAAAATTTATTGTCCTTAAGAATGAAGCATATTGAAGGACAAAAAATACCTTTCAATTTTGGGATTTTTAAGCGGCATTTTGATTTTGTGTTGAAATAATTATTGCCAAAAGATGAATAAAGGGTAAGATTCTATAAAGGTTTACGGTATTGGTTTGTGGGTATTTAAATAAATTCAAAAAATTAAAAAAAATAACAATGGAAGGTTCTCATAATAAATTTATATGAAAAGGTTAATTCAAAGATTTTTTCTTAATTTATAATATAATTGGGACTTCCGTTGCTGCGGTTGGTTACTTATTTTACATTGTAAAAAAAAAAAGGCTAAATATAAACGGAAAAGAAAATTATGTCATGGGACCACCGTTTTATAAAATAAATGTCATTTTGAAAAACAAGCAACTCAATGATGCTACGTTACACCTAAAACGTTGAAAACTTACACTGGTATAAATCGATTCGATTAGACCTGATATAAGGGACGGACTGAAGACGATTAATCAAAATGTTTCTGTTGATATCTTCGAAAGTCTATACAAAAAGTTAAAATTAATGTAATTTAATTCTTACCTTCTTTAAAAATGTTATTATTTGTTGTTTGAGTACTACTACCAAAAGCATTATTTTAATGTTTAGTTACATGGTTATTAAAAACAAAACAAAGTTGATTACATTCTCCAAGCGTGAGAAACAACCTATCGATGATATAAAAACCGAATACCTGTACTTTAAACTATCCGGAAACTTAAAATATTTTTTTATAAATTTGGATACAACATCACCATCAATTTGCTTGTAAATTCATTTCTAATTTTACATTTTATTTGTTGGTATGTTAGGAAGTATTTTATGATTTACTTTTTTCCATCGAAAAGAAAAAGTTGTATAATACTTATGAAATTTAATTTTGTTTTAACATAAGATAAAATTTATAGATTAACTGACAATATAAACATTTTTTTACCAATTAATTTTTCTTGTCCATTATCTCATCAACGAAAAGTTTATACTATAAACAGCGCCATCTATTGACAAGCCCAACGTTAGATATCGCACTGTCAAACGTTTTGCAGCAAACATTTCCGCATTAAATAATTATACAAAACCAAAATTGCAATAAAACAACATGAATTAAATGTAGCTATTCTTATCTTTTGTTGGATTAAACGGTTACATTGATAGATATTTAAAATCTTTAAGTAAGTTTAGGAGTTCATCATGGAACAAAACATCGTACACAGATTTTATATATTAAGATTTGTTTTAAGAATATCCTAAATTTAGTATAAACAAGTGTGTTCCCTTCACTTCAACATCAACTCCGTGTGCTGCGTTTAACGAAACCTACAATTTTCGTTATAATTTAGTGTAAGATTTTTTTATAATTGAAGATCGATATCGAGAAGTGATTAATAGAGTATTAGAAATAAACCGGAAGCATAAGGTTTTATTTTATTATTATATGAAGCCAAGATGGAGAAATATAAATATTATTCCATAATATGAATTATTATAACTAGGGTGGAACATAGGCATTATCCATTTTGCAAAAAACAACTTTACCAATTTTTGAAAATGATACCATGCATAAGATGGGTATGTAAAACGTCGGTCCACCCACCAACCCGTATTGGACCAGCGTGGTTGGATCCCCCAATGGAGGAGGCATTCATTAGGGGAGGCCTTTGTCCAGCAGCGGACTCTTACATGATGATGATGATGGTAATGATGACGTGTATATTTATCTGAAACAAAAAATCTTTAATGATAGTGACTTTAATTTTATTATATCTTTATAAGCTATATGTAATAATTCTTATTAGACAATCTGTGTTGAAGTTAAAATTATAAAATTAAATTAAAAAACGAATGATAAGAACATAGCCAAACAGAAACTATAACCAAATTAACAATCCCCATCAAGTAGGTTAATGTTATAAATAATTGTTCTTAATAAGTTTATATGGAAATTTGAACTTAATACAAAATTTCATCGCCGATTTTATCATTGTTACATTAAGACAATATTGCCTTTAAATTATCGCCATAACTGAATAGCCTCTCAACTAAGTATCCAGTTTATAACTCCTTTAATTAGTGTTGTTCTTATTTGGAGAAAACGCATCCATTAAGACCAGTTAAATTTGTGGTGAAACCTTTTGATGTCATTTCGAAACTTCCGAGTTTGATTAGAGAATAAATTAAATTTATCTTCATTTAAACTTCACATTTTAAGTACTTTTATTGGTATTAATTAAGATTAATATTAAGTTTTCATATTTGTTTAAAGGGTGGAAATAAAATAAGAATCAAAATTGCAGAAATCCCCATCCAGATCTGTTAACATCATCCAGGGATATTAAATTTAGGCTCAGCTAAATCAATTATTGGAGAGAAGGCAATCTGCTCTTAAAGGTTGTTCGAATAAAAACAAATTTAATGTATACTTAATATTTTTATTAGAAATTGTACTGAAGACTGATACAATATGAACATTACTTATTCATAATATTTTTTTTGGCAAAGTTACGTAAATAAGCATATATACCTATTAAAGAAATCATTAGGCACACGAAAATATATTTTTTTTACAGTTACATGATAATGGTTAATGAGTTATTGCTAACAAGATAAACTTCGAGAACACAAGAAACAAATATTAAGAGTACATTACAGATTTACGTGTTTTGTATATTTTCAGATTATGGTACCTTTTCCAAAGCGAGTTTTTTAATTTTTCTCTCTAATATAACTTTTTTATAAAGTATTTTTAAATTTATCGTTTAAACAATGGGACTTAATGAGAGTTATTTATTTCTGAATTATAAATGAATGATATACTAAATTTCTATATTCGATTGAAAATCAATTATCACAATTGAAGCGATACAATGCAATAACTCGCTTGTACATATATGTAGGCAAGTAAAGTAATTATTTTAAGGTTTCCATCAGTATCTCCTATACACCCGCCTACCGATGATAGAATACGCCTGACGCTTAAAATGCTATAATGAATTGCACGCGGCTTGTATGCTTGCGTTTTAGACGATGAAATAAAAACCGAATAATTATATTGAATAAAACAGCTTTGCGCAATGTAGTGTAACAATAACATATATTAAGTCTTCACTTATTTTGGTTTTAATTCAGAGGTATAGAAGCAAATTATATTTATAGCATAATATATTCATCTTAGCATTATATAGACGCAGTCCAATTATTTTTCTTTATTTAGTTTTTTAAAAATTTATTTTATATATGTATAATTTTACAAAGAATTCAAGATGACATTCATTTCAGAATATAATTAAAAAAAAGCTACCTATTATTGCATAACATTTGGGAATTCAGTCTGAGCAAAGTCTGAGCTAAGCAAAGTCTATTAAAGGCAAATGGATATTCTATCATATCATAACCTATTTTAAACATTAGCACTTTATCAACGATATGTATGTACATAACATATTCACTATTTATACAAGACGAATATCTGACGCAACTAGCTACATTCAGGGGTTCAAGATAAAACTTCTGCAATTTCTATCCACTATCAATTACATCATATTGACCGTAGTCAAACAAATCGCCAGTAGTATTTGTAGTTCTTAAACGGATCATTTCGTGATAAATTTTATCCAAAAAAGAATCTCTGAGCATGGCGCGCTCCATAGCCCATTGTGCTATGGTAAACTTGTGGACCAATTCTACAGTCAGAGGCTAGTTTTCGGCCCCGTAGATCATCATGGGGTGTATGCATTGGTTGAAAACCCTGCAATATCGAAGACGTGAGAACGTAATGGAGCTTCCTAAATGCTAACCAGCCCAACTGTATCCTCCTATCGTGTTCCCTCTCTAAACTGTGTTTCCCAAATGCAAAATGTGCCCAAGGTAGACATATTCGATAGTAACACCATCGATATTGACCGGCCTCGGGAGAACATGTTCGTTGAACATGACTTTCGTCTTGTTCAAGTTGATCCTGAGAGCTGATACGTTGGGAGGATTCATTCATACTGTGCAACATCTCCGCAAGCCCTCCAACGTCTGGGTTTCTACATAAATTTTTAATTTGTCTCTGAACTTATGTTAAAAATTATATTACACAAGTCTTCTGCCTAGTATAGAGGTAATTGTTTGTTTGAACTATTAAATAATGTTTAAAGTTTGTGAAGTGTTGACGATATAAACTCCAAATACCATTACGGAATCGCAATTGAAAACAAAAATAAATTAGTCAACACATTGATGAATGCCAGAGGCTTGGAAAAACGCGTAAGCGACAATACATGGCGAAGACTTCTTTCGGAACCTTTGAACATCTGATTGTAATACTTCAGGCGACTTATCAGACTTCATCAGTCTGATACCGACATTAAAAAACAATAAGTACAAATTATTTATTTTACAAGTTTGTTTTGTAATATTAATTTATTTATAATGACCCCTAAATCATCAAAAGATGGAATGCTGTACAAATAAAAAGCACAGAAGGAACGAACATTAAATCAATGTACTGATTGTGAAGATGTTCATTACTTATGTTCTATACATACCTGAAGTTGCTAAACACAAGGCACTTAAAAAGTGGGAGCTAAGGCTCGAAAAGACTCCCTATTCACACACTCAAACCCAAGGGGTAATAAAGGACCAGCATGACTCTCTGTCTCAACCATTACTTTCTGATTCGATGAAATACGGCAAAGTACGGATGTAATAAAACTAACTAAGTTCTATGTACGCTCAACTTAAATCCTGCTTGATAGATACCGTCAACAAAAAGCAATCAACAATTAAAGACATAAGCGATCTAAAAGAGTCGGTGGCATTTATGCATAATAAATTTTTAGATATTGAGGCCAACCAGCTATAAACAAATAAAGTAATTCTCTTAAAAGTCTTGAGCAGGAAAATAGTGAGCTAAAGGGCAAAATAACGGATTTAAGCAGTCGTCTTAACTATCAAATCTAGAATTGCAATGTTTACCTGAGCGCGGGCAAGAGAATTTATACAATGTTGCTAAGAAACTAGGATCTACGGTTGGTTTTAATCCTAAAGAGAGTGATATTTCTTATTGCTCTCGCATATCAAAGATTAATCCTGAAAATTGGTGTCCGAGATATATCATACTCACATTAGGCTCACCGAAGATTCGAGATATGCTACTAGCAGCTGTACTTTTGTAGCTATGCTTATAACAGATCAAATCCTAAAGATAAATTAAACAGTTACAAGTGATAAATCTCCAGTATTTGTTTGGAAATCTCTTCAGCCTTTGCAGAGGAAAAAATGAAACAAATATTATTATTTTGCTGTATATTTTTGTATCAAAATATCGACTTTGAAAAAATGTTATTAATGTCTTTAACTGTTATTTTTCAAGCCTTGTATTTTGGTTTTAATTATGTTTTCACATTCAACCAACTACGTATTTACTATAAAAACTTGATAAAGTTTCTCATAAAATTCTTATTAAAAAATTATGTGACTATGGTATAACAGGTTCATTACTGGAATGGGTAAAATCATTTCTGACTAAAAAATCATCTTTTGTAGTAGCCAATAGATACAATTCATCTTGTTTATCTATTAGTTTAGGTGTGCCACAAGGCTCACATTTAGGCCCAATTCTTTTAACTTTTTTATAAATGATATTTGTCACTGTTTTAATAACTCAGAATGTTCCTGTAATCTGAAATTTGTAAGACTAATTAGAACTCATGAAGAAACGAGACTACTTCAGAGTGACTTAGACAGATTGTTTGACTGGGTATTCAAAATAAAATGTGTTTAAACTGACAAGTGCACATATAAAATTTGTCGTAACAAGCAAGACTTAGATACTATTCAAATCCTGAAGAATAAAGGAGGTAAACACAATCCCGGACCTATTAATTTTTTGACCTAAGTTGACTTTGGCGCTCATTTTTGAAAACATCGAGAAAGAGATTCCAAGATGTTGAGTTCATAATAAGACATTGCGAATCGTTTCGTAAATAATAAAATTAAAATATCACTATAGGTCCAATGAGAATTTTCTAGAATATATTAGTGTAGTCTGGAGACCGCGTTTAACTACGAATAGAGGATAAAACTAATCATCTTATTTTGAGGCATACATGAGAAACGAATCCATCAAAAGAAAAAGCTTAGATCTTTGTGAAAATTGTAAAAAAAATAAAACCTAAGTTGATAAAATTTGACCGGGTTTTCAAATATATTTGTATCTGAACCGGCGAAGAGTTTAGGAGATCAATTGTAATTCCATTTCAACCGTTTTCATAAACTAAAGAAAGTGGATCAGCAGTTGAAACAAAAAAAAGGGACTCAATAGAAAACTTTATTTAAAATGGAATTTCTTTCAATTGTGCAATATTTAAAAATTAATAAACAATTAAAATAGTTGATATTATTGATTAGGTCACATGATTCTTTAACTTAGGACATAACCAAATAAATTAAAATTATAAATGTAGAATTTTCAAAATTACAATACCTAATGAATTTCACTAAAAATTTCAAACGTCAGCACAGCTAACTAATTGAATCAAATGTAATTTATTTTAAAAGTTTTTAATTTCAATAAACTTTGAGATGTTAATTGTACCTTCAGACTAATTCCTCTGTAATAATTCCCGTCCAATTTAATAATTTTGATGTTTATTTTTTATTTAAAGTGTGTGCACTTAAGCTTAAAATTATATTTTGTTCATTAGTATTGTGCCAACTTTTGTACTTTAAAAAAGAAATCAAAATCTGTATAATAGGATGGGGTAAAAAGAATTCGACAACAATCAATCAAATTTTACTGGTGCTCACGATTCTTTCAATAGGGGAAATTAAATCTTTGAAAAATTTCTTGTATACTTCAGAAAACAACTAAAAACTGTTAATTGTACCTGAAATAATTCAAAGGCTTAAACTACAATGGGAAAACCAAATGCAAAGAACAAATCGTAGACTTTGAAATCTTTAATACATCTTATTTTGGTATATTTAAGGGATTTTATGTTGAATATTTTATAAATTTTATAATGTTTTAATAATATTGCAATTAGGCATATTCTTATCAAATTGATATCCAATTATTTGTTGTTTAATAATTATAATTTGTAAATTATATCAACTTAATTATATTAAAATTTATTCCGCTATTACTGAAAATATATGGACCTAATGAATTAAATCATGAAAGTGGTTTTTTAAAACCTTAAAAAGAATGTGAATAAAAATTATCGTAAATGTATTGGGGTTTTTGTGTTATATTTCGCTTATCCTAATGTTTAATTCAGGATGAAGAAAAATTATTCTTTCAGTTGTTTCTAATGTAAATTGTCAAAAGTATATAGAACGAAGAATTTTTGATATTTTTAACTGAATAGTTTCACAATAAACTTTGGTTGAGTTTGTTAAAATCCTTGAAGATGCAATTGATACCCTCAATTAGAGGCCTTTTATAAAAAATAATTTTATAGGCTGTTCGTTTTTGTTCAACCCGTAGCATGTGCCTCCCTGAGCGATCGACCATGCCTAAGCATGTGACCTTTGACATTGCTTGGTCGCACTTTATCTCAAAATTGGAGTTCTGGAAATGCGACAGCCATACTGACCGACAAACTTTCATCCCAAACATTTATGGTTCTACGTTTTACTAGACGCTTTTGCATGAATTACAAAATCTGACCTTCTGCCAAATCGTTTTCTAGTGAGTCATTAAAATAAAACTATTCGAAAATAAACTTTAAAGACCAAACCATAATTAAAGCCAGAATCAAAGTCTTGACGACGTGCCTTCATTTTAAATACTTTTAATTTAAAACAATTCAGGCAGTTTATTTGACCAGGAATATTCATAATAATTTTCATTAATATGATTAAAATTTTATTGATACTCATTGCCTTAACAGAAAAACGTGTAAATTTTATATTGTAATTCGGATTACCAACTTTAGCAGATTATTTTTATAGCCCACTCGTTGGTAAGAATAGTTGTTAAAAATAAAAATGTAAACAATTTTCATGGTTAAAATTAGGATCTTAAAGAAAAATTTTGTAGATTCAGAAATTGAGAGAAAAATTACAAGTTAGTATTTATTTTATATTTATATAATAATAAGAGCATTCTTGATAATAGTATAACCATCTTATATAGTGGAACAGATAATATGAAAAAATATATTAATAATAATTTTAAGCTTTATAATTTTAACACATTATGTTCCATAAGATAAGATGGTTTGAAAAACGTCATCATATAGTCGTATGAGGTATAGTTTATTGAATCAGAGCTAATTGCGCTCACTTTATTTCATACTGTATCAATCAATTTTGTCTCCCGGTAAATTTATTTCGTGATCAAAATTCGAGGCAAAAAGACTAAGTTTTATGGGGGCGTTTTTGGAATAGAAAAAAACAACATTTTGACTTGCTATATTCATGTAAGTATTAAACATATAATTTAATTATATTTACACATAATGTGATATCATCCTGTAATAAGGATCGGCCAAAGTTATAACGCTTAATTAATTTGTATTAAACAGAAAAAGCTTTAAAGTGTCTAGCTGCTGTAAAATAAAAAAAAATAGTGCTCATGTCTTTTAGTTTCTCTTTATGTATTCGTTTAGATAAATAGGTTTATAACAATAAAATAATTAAACAATTTTGACATTGGAATGGATCCAAAAGAGAACAATGTCTGAAAATTTTTTCATAAAAAGCTGTCGTCCAAAAGTGAGAAATAATTAGAATTTTGCATACTATTTTAATTTGCATGCAAATTTTTTTTTGCATTAAAATTAAAAATGTAAAAAATACATTACTTGTATAAATAATAATGATGTACTCATATAAAATGTCAACAACAGATTTTACTTAATTTACCTACATTTTGAATCTTTCATTTCCTTTTTCCACATTTTACATTTTTAGTTTTCCCTAATTTATAAAATCTCTAAAATAATTTATCAATACATATATAGTCTTAAAAATAAATAAATCTTGTGATTTACTATGTATTATTGTTAATACATAGTAAAAATAACAATATCATTCTGCTACTTCTAAAAAAAGACACATAATAAAATTGAACCATGTCCTTGTTCATATTCTGTCAACCACCAACTTAAAACGATATATTGTTCGAGCTTTTAGACGAAGCGTACCTAAAACTTTCTTTAAAAGAATTGGCATGATGTTTCTGAGTGAGTAATTGACTTTTTGCATGACCTAGACCGATCTGTGTTTCATTCAAGTTTTCAGTACAGGTAAACAGGGCGACCTAGTCTGATGAACCCAAATAACGGGGTAAACAAATTACAGCGTGATTTTTTACTTGATGAAAACCAGTGAGAGGAACCAACATCTGGCATCTCACAAAATAAAAAGGCCATTACTCACTTAAACCAAGTATCCTAAGGACAAATGCGAGCTTGTGAAGTCTTAACAACCTCACAGGACAAAACTTAGGAGGAGGGAGACCCTGTTGTCTCCGGGTATATGAGCTCAGGACCGTCGTTGTCAGCCGTCCAGGAGCTTAGTCTAGGGGGAAAAGACATGCAGCGCGATTTGCTGCTCGCAGAAACTGGCATCCCGCTATTGAATGACAATAAACGAAAAGTCACTGTGACCCTGGGTCCTGCTGGCCAGCAGGTCAATAATGCAGGCTGGTTTTCCTAGAAACTTTGGCCGGCCCAGGGGTAAAGCGGCAGAGAATTGCTGCTCGAAGCTGATCAGCTTCGGATGCACCTTGAAGGGTGCAGTGGACTGGGAAGAGGCGGTAGACGCGCTGCAATCCTTGTTCTCCTCCTCCTTCGTGACTCGGCGGGCGGCGCACCGCTTATGCGTTGTGGTGGGGCCGTGGGAGGAGGACATTTGGCATGGTGTCGTCGGTCTCCTCCTTCTACCAACGAAATGGTGTTAGCAACGGAGCCCAACATCTATGCCGTTGCTAGGGACTGGTTGACTTTTCCTGTCAGGGTTGTGCTCTCCTGGCTCCCATGGCTCCTGGGTGGCAGATTCAGGTATGTCTACTGCCCAGACGTAAGGGCCAAGACGAAGGACGCGTGAGTTTTAACGCGCTCAGAGGTGTATTTAGTCGTAGGGCTGAAATGGATAATGCTTCAGTGGCCAGCGCTGGTGAGACGTAAGCCGTCTTTGCCCCCACTAGGACGAGTATGCGTAGGCATTTCCTCAAGGTAAACAAAGGCTTTCTACTACCATGTCGTTGGCCATTATTTCCAGTACAAATGGCGCAGTCTTGGCAATCTTCCGAACCAACCACAGGTTCCTTATCTAAAACCACGGTGCAACAAAAAAACCTATATTAAACATTTTTTATAATTTAAATTTTTTTGGTTTGTAAAAAAATATTTTTTAGGATTATTCGGCAAAATTGGAATTCAAAAAGAAAATAATTGGTGAGGTGAATTGGTATGTTCTTATTATTTTTTAAGAAATCTCGGTTTCTCTGTTTTATGTACAAAAATATTTTACTATCTATGAATTATATTTTAAAATTAATAAAAACTTATAACACATTAAATTAACTGGAAATAGAGTTATGACAATGTTATTTAAGCAGTGCAATAAAACTTATGAAAGGACTATACATACTTAATAAAAGACTATAATTTACTTACAAGCTAATTATCATAAGTACTATAATAGAATTAATTTATTAGGTTAAATCGTATAGTTAACCTTTTTGAACTAAAGAATTTCAATTCTATTTATCTAAAGTATCTTTAAAAAAAGATTAAAAAATTTCACTTGTTAAAATTCTACAAGCTGGAGAAATAAAATCATAATTAAAGTACAATACTTTTGTATTTATTGAATAACCTCTAGAACGAAGCATATTGAAAGGACAATATAAATACCATTTTACTTTAGTCAGTATACATTTTAAGCGGCATTACTTGACTTTACGCCGATGATTACCGAGAAATTCCATTTAGCCTAAAGATGAATAACGGGCCCTTAAGATTCTATAAAGAGAATTTACAGTATTGCGTTTCCTGCGGTATTCAAATATTTCAAATAAATTAAACGAGAGAAGAACAATGGAAGGTTCAAATAATAAACTTATGTCAAAAGGTTACATTCAAAGCTTATTTACTCTTAATTTACATTACATTTTCTTTTTAATAAATCCATTAAAGTTAAAATAATAATTTTGTGTAAACCATTAATTTTCGAGAATTTAGCTAAGCTTCCTATTTTAATGCCGAAAGTATCACTCAACACATTAAATGGGGTTCCTTATTGCATTACGTCTAATTGCGCTCACTTGATTTCATCCAAGATCATTCAATTACGACTGTCGATAAATCTATTTCGTGAAAATCATTTCGAGCTGATATTGTTACGTCCTCGTGATTGATTTACTGTTACGTACATTAAATATCTTCGGGTGAGACTGATAATGTGGAACGCTCCTAGAACGAAAACATTTGGTATCACTTTTCGCTTAATTTATTAAATTATATATTTAGAATTTTTCAGTTCCAAAGCAAATTTTTTTGCTTATTTTTCGAATCAAAATTTTATTTAAAATTCATAATCGTTTACCTGTGTTAAGAAACTGTATGCGTAAAATAATTGTGTGGCAATGCTATGTGGATACATTTTTATACCAAAATCCACCAATGACGAATGAATAAAAGAATGAATACATTTTTAAATTTTCTAATACTTTCGAAGTGTACAAAACCCTCGGTTAGCCGTACTAATTATCTCTGTCGTTTTTATTTAATATATATAAAATCATATGATGTACCCCTAAAAATATTAAAGAATTTCCATGATTGAAATTACAGAATTTCTATACGAACTGCAGCTGGCAGTTACCAATAAATTTAATAATTTACAAGATATTTTAGTAAATATGAGTATCTCTTTTATTTAAATACTAATATAACTGCATTTTCATTTTTGTGGACCATAATTTCGTAGAATAATAATTTCCCCTTTCTACAAAGCATTGTGGCATGCGACATCAAGTATTCTTTGTTAGGCTACGAATACCGCATTCTACTTGCAGGTTATAGGTACGTACTGTTATATCCTTGAATAAAAGGGAAATATAGCTAGATAAGATTACTCTGATAAAGACAGACACCAATCTTATAACACCCGACCCCGGCCCCATTCCATGATCGGTGTCGATTTAGTCTCACCAGCCTCATAGATCCGATTAAACCCGGGACACACGCCAAATCTTTAATTAACGTTCTAAGTGTACTTGTAATGAATAAATATTCTCTTTAAAAAGGGATTTTTAAATTCCCCTATAACAGTACGATTTGTTCTCTTTTTAGAGTTTAAATGTTCTGAGAAACGTTTTACCTGCGTAGAGAACACGAAAGATAGACAATACGCTACAAACATTATTAGTAAGCGTTTAATTTTGTTATGAACTCCGTTCGTAGAAGATAAATTTTCGTCATGTAAAACTTATCAGTAATTACATTAAACTGAAGTGAAACCTAAAATAAGTAAATTCGTAGTAAGTATCGAACACTTCATTAATTTTATACTACTGCCTTCAGTAACTTGAATCCGAAGACATATTGGTTTAGCAAAAGCGTCAATGTCACAACTGCAAAAAATATGGAGAAGCCGTAGTATCAAGCAAAACACAAGATTTATGATAGTGAAAAACGCATAAATGTCTTTGAAATGTGGCATTGGTAAAAAATATTCAATATATCTTGAACTGAACGGGGTAAGAATCTGGTTCCCAACAGTATGACTGCGGAGAATACTTGAGGAAACAGAGTAAGAGGATGAATTCCAACGCGTTCATCACACTAGGTCAGCAAAAGCTGTCTGTATGGAGCAGTATTGAAGAAACGTGAATTTTTCGGTTTCTCATGAGGGTAAAAAAAAATGTAACAATTGTGTTGTCTTAAAAGCGCCAAAAATTAATCTTGATATTCAAAACTAAATTTCAACATATAAATTAATCAATTAATTTCTTCAGGTTACTGCCGATAAATGTTTGAATATTAATATTGTGTTTGATTGATAGTTATATGTAATGTATGGTGTTTAGTAATTAAATTGTTAATCACAAATATGAATTAACATCATCACTAATTAATCATAAGGCTTAGACGGAGGGACCTAGTCTGGATAGAATATCTCCACTTAAGCTATCTTCAATACGTGCCTAATCTGTATTCTCTCAATTCCCTTAAATACTATAAGCAATTACATAAAAAACAGCTGCAATTATTCATCCCCAAAAATAAATAACTATATACTATATTAGAGATCAGCCTCCTAGCCCAGTGGTACGGCATGTGCCTGAAACCGGAGGTCGTAGGTTCGAATTCTGGGAGACTCAACGAATTTTCCTTTGGTTTCCCTTTGGTAAGGGCAATCTGGGCCGATCACCCAATTGTGAAAAATGGATGATCCATGCGTCGGATGGGCATGTTAGGTCGTCCACCCACCAACCGCATTAGATCAGCGTGGTGGGAAGGTCAAAATCCTCAAATGGATAGGGGTGTACTGGGGAGGCCTATGTCCAGCAGTGGTTTATCACAGGCTGATAATGATGATATCACAAATGCTTCAATAATAATCAGATATAATATTTGAACTATAATCAAGACTTACCATTTTACATAGGTACTACAAGCAAGTCAATTAATAACATAAACCAAATCTATCGAAGTCGAATCACAAATCAAAAACAACAACAACTTATATAACCGATCCACATAATACGTAAAAAAATTTCTCAATTTTTTTCTGTCTGTCTGTTTTTTCTGTGTTATATTTGGAATAACTGGTCCGATTTTGATGGGACTCTCGCTGGAAAATAGCTTTTATAATTAGGAGTATCTTAAGCGAATTTTTCCTCAAAAAAATTATATTACCACGTAGACGAGCTCAACAGACAATATAAAAGTTCGACGATACTCCTTACTGTGAAGTGAAAATATTAATGCATGTGTAATAGCGCTTTCATTCAGTTTTATTCGACTGCGTACGCCGATAAATTTATTTTGTAAAACCACTTAGCGCAAATTTCAATTCGTCCGTATGATCTAACGGCGCGTATATAAATGTCTCTGGATAAAAAATACAAAAGCAACATTTGTTATTCCAGAAAATGCTTTTGATAAAAATCATAGAATATTTTTTCAATTTCAACCATTAATTTGTTTTAAAAAAACCCTCTTATTAACTTTACATTGAAACTAGCTGGTACCCAAGACCTCATCCGCGTGGAATAGAAGAAATTTCCGCGAGGTGTATTGAAATACAATGTATGGTATAATATAAATGTGTTTTTTTATTTCATGTGCATAGGCACATGAAATAAAAAGTGATAGCACTAAACACAAAGTTTTATGGTTTGCTTCGACGATGACTGATTTCTATATAAATTGACTCCATCGCTTTAACCCCTCTTATAGCAATAATTAATAGCCTATGTCCTTTCTTGTTAATAAATAGAGAAATTAGTATTGTAATTGTTTCTACCAGTGATAATCATAAAATATTGTTTTTGTTTCAAACTGTCCACTGTTTTCATTTGCTTTTAAAAACAGAATCACAGATAAGCTTCTTTAACCAGTTTAGTAAGTTTGAAAACATGAAAAATATAACAAAAAGTATACATGTCAAAAAATAGTAAAATTTTGAAACGATTCCTGAAAATGCCTTTCCTAAAAAGTTTATGCTATCTGAGTGAATGCTGCAAACACGTTTATTGATATTTATTGTAATTATAGCGTAAACCTTTTACAGCAACCTTTTACCCAATTATTTGAAAAGTATGATGATCCATGCATAAGATGGGTATGTAAAACGTCGGTCCACCCACCAACCCGTATTGGACCAGCGTGGTTGGATCCCCCAATGGAGGAGGCATTCATTAGGGGAGGCCTTTGTCCAGCAGCGGACTCTTACATGATGATGATGATGGTAATGATGACGTGTATATTTATCTGAAACAAAAAATCTTTAATGATAGTGACTTTAATTTTATTATATCTTTATAAGCTATATGTAATAATCCTTATTAGACAATCTGTGTTGAAGTTAAAATTATAATAAATTAAATTACGAACAATCGAATGATATAGAACATAGCCTTAAACAGAAACTAGCTATTGAAACTTATACAATCCCCATCAAGTAGGTTAATGTTATAAATAATTGTTCTTAATAAGTGTTAATGGCTAAATGTTCGCGCACTTAATACAAATTTCATCGTCGATTTTATCATTGTTACATTAAGACAATATCTGCCCTTTATACTTGACTCTGCCATAACTGAAATAGCCTCTCAAACTAAAGTATCCTGTTTTATAACTTCTTTAATAAGTGTTGTTCTTATCTTGGGAGAAAACGCAATTCCATTAAGACGCAGTTAAATTTGTGGGTAAAAACCTTTTCGATGTTACTTCCGAAACTTCCGAGTTTGGATTGCCGAATAATAAATGACAATATTTATCTTCATTTTAAACCTGTCACATTGTGTACAGCACGTTTTATTGGTATTAATTAAGATTAATATTAAGGATTTAATTATTTATAATTTAAGGTCCATTATTATCAAACAAAGAATGATGATAAATGACCATGTTTGGTTAATGTTCAGTAATTACACGTAATCATTAAGCAAGCATAAAAAGTTTACCACAAAAAAATTGCTGTAATTTTGAGGTGTGCATGTGGCAAAAATAAAAGACTTTTTTTGTTTATTATATATAAACAGTATTCTCTTACTTCGTTTTTTAACACGCTTGACTTTAGGATGTAACATCACTTGAAACGGAGCATCTAACATGAATTTTTTAGTTATTCTTTTAAATAAAAAATTCAATCCTTTTTATGTTAAATTTGAAAACTACTATTAATACATAAAAGGTCATAAAATCAGAATTAATTACCAAATGCAGCTAGCGTAGATATGACAATGTTTGGTTATAACCGGTTTCCAGAATCCAACAACTAGCGTAAATATGGAACCGTTTGGTTACGTCCGATTTATTGATATACAGCTGACAGAATCTTCGGACAGGGTTGTCAAGTTATTTTTACCAGTTGGACTGGTAAAAGTGTCTTTTGATTACTCGTCAAAGCTGTCACAAAATGTTTCTATAAGTTTTCTATATTCTTTATTGTGTATATTTTTACCGGTTGCAGGTCCCTTTTTGCAGAAATCGTTTGTTTGCCTTGCTATGGGCGTCGGTGACCACTTCCATCAGGTGGCCCTGACTGCTGTCTGCCTGTGTATGCCAATAAAAAAGTCTAATGGTATGGTTTGTTACTTTAGAAACCAGAGGTCGTGGGTTGAATCCTGCGGGACTTAACAAATTTTCATTGTCGCTTCCTTGGTTGCATGGAAATCTAAGTTCTGAAGAGAGGTGATATCGATCCCTCAAAACACATTGTACAAGAGAGGTGTATGGTCTGGGACCCCTTAAATGTAGTAGCGTGCATTGCATTATTAGGGAGGCCTAGTTCAGCGACTAATACAGGGTTACTTAGCTGCTGGAACATTCATATAGAATGACGCAAATGCTATTGCCAAACTGTCTTATTTTTCATATTGTTGAGATTATAATCTCTAATGAGATTTGAACTCGGACATTTATTATTTCTGTAAAAGCAAATTTAAAAAAAGTTGTAATATTTTAAGATTCATTTTAAAGATTGCATTCAAACTAAATTGTATTTATCGTTTTATCTGATTTTTGCCGTCTGTTTTCATATTTTTTCGAAGGGTGGAAATTAAATAAAAAATAAAATTGAGAAAATCCCACAATACGATCGCTCTTCGTTAACATCATCCAGGATATAAATTTGCTAAACGTCAAAATCAATTATTGAGAGAGGAATCTGCTCTAAAAGGTTGTTCGAATAAAAACAAATTCAATGTGAACTTAATATTTTTAATATAAATTGTACTCAAGACAGGTACAATATGAATATAACTTAGTACTGACCTTTTTATGATTTATTTTGTTGCTTATTATTACGTAAATAAGCATATATACCTGTTAAATAAATCATTAGCCATATTGTCAAATTAAATTTTGACTTAGATACCAAATTGCAACCGGATTTTGTATAAATGTAATTTTTATATATATTTTGCAATCCACTGCTTTTAAGATGTTTAATTTCATTATTTTCTAAGTCTGAATATAAATTAATAATCAATGCATTCGACTCAAGTGAAACCAAGCCATTATAAGTTATTCGTGCAATATATTATCCTAGCCTCAATATAATCTATAATAGAATGTGATCTAGAAGATAAAACTTGGTAAATGAACGTTCGAAGGAAAATTAATGGTCGAATGAAATTATTTCGTAAGATAGAATGACAATATTGAAAAAAACTTTTAAAAAAATAAATTAAATAGATCCAACAGTAAGCGGAAACAGGCTACAATAAGGTAAAATAATTTAATCGTTTTTCTAATGTTAAGCAGAAGTTATAGAAGCGTGTGTGTAGAGCTAAAAGTAAATTTAATCCTATGTAAGAACTACTACGCCTTTATTAAATAAAATGGTGTTCATCTAAACTTATTAAAACATACATTATGATTACATTTTCAATAATGTAATTCATAATGTGGAGTTCCAATATTATTGTCCTCATATGGTTTCATATTTTGTACTGATTTTCCTATTTTATCCATTAGACGTGTAGAAACTTTAACTACGTTGGTGATACTATTAAATAAATAAATAATGATTTATTCATCTTCAACAATACATATGATATTGACTTTGAGAATCAAGACAACTACTCCCATTCAATTAAAGATGAACCTGGCAAAACTCAGAAGCTGTAAGCAAATACGTTACGTGCATAAAGATGTTACCACCGTTTAAAATTAAGTGCCCAAAGAACAAAATAAAATTTTAATGCAATAGTCTTTTTTTAAGTAATATTGCGTTTTTTATTATCTAACATAAAACCTATAATAAATAACATTTTTTTTACTCTCCAGTGATAAGATAAAAAATCTTGGCTTTAATCTAAAGACAAGATTTTTTACAGTATGTGTAGGTTACTATGTTGTAAAAATTATTTTTCATTCCTTTGCTAAAAACTCATGAGCGTTTCTAAATTTTTCTTCGATCAAAAACATTTACACAACTCTACGTTCGCAGAACCAGATTTATATTATTAACAATAGAACCACATAACAGCCAGTAGATCTATTCAATAATTCGTTAGATGATATCCATTATTAATATTCATTACAAAAAAATATATAGATCAAAATTAGGGCAAAAAAATTAAATAACCTACAAATATATGTTTGCGAGTTCTTTAATAAGTAAAACGCAGTTAAGGCAAATATTTTCATCACTATCTCCCACTTATCCGGATGATTGAATGCGTCTGATGCTAAAATACTAGGAATTGTTCGCGGCTTCTATACTTGCGTTTTAGACGATGAAATGAAAACCGACGAATTATAATAAATAAAAACAGTTTTATTTCATCTAGTACCTATATCACAAGCGTATATTAAGTTCTGTTTAAATTACTTTCTTTTTTCAATTTAGCCTCCGTAGCCTACTGCGACTGTCTCCGTAGCCTATTGTTTAGAAACCAGAGCTTCGAACCCTGCGGGAACTTAACAAATTTTCATTGTTGTTTCCTAGTTTTTTAGGGCAATTTGGGCCGGACACCCAATTGTCTGAAGAGTAAAATGATCCATGCGTCGGATGGGCTTATAAAAAGTCGGTCCACCCACCAACCAGCATTGGACCAGCGTGGTGGATGGTCCAACCCTAATATATAAGTATTAGGGAGCCAAGGTCCAGCAGTGGACTATCATAGGTTGTTGATGATTTGGTGCGCGTCAATATTTTAATGTAAAGCACTTTCTAACCTATTTGGATTTTTGTTTACATTGAGAGCTTTCTAAGTTGTACCAAACTTAGCTCGAAGTATTCCTTAACTTGCTGATGCGCACGACTTATTCCACGTAGTAATATTAAGATAATAAAAAAAAGATGTGGTATAGCTTTTAATTACATTTTTGAAAATCAGCTCAAGTTACCCCCAGGTACATCAGCTATCTCTCAGTGAAATTCCCGTTGAAAACTGGCCACATTATAAACTTCAGAGCTCTTTTACGCAAGTGACCAATCATGCTACTTTACCACAAAGAGAAATCGATCCTGTACAGAACATTGTTCGCCAACATGAATCGTTACTTTAGTACTAATAACTCTGTAGCCATTTAATTTACTACGGGTTAAAAAAAAATGTTGAAATAAATTGCTAATTATGGTTTTAAGATAAATATATATTATGTATTTTATATAATAAACAATTTACCCTATTAAATACATATATACTTTGATAAACAGCCCATACGCCCCTATTTATATTAGTTCTTGATGACGAGCCTGGATTAGGATTATTTAATTGTTACAATTAGGTTTATCATTGTTCTTTATTTAAGGAAATTATTTTCTTGTATCTTTCCTGTACACATTTCTCTGCAAACATGTTCATAACTGTGATATGTTTTAAAATAATATTCAGACAGAAAGAATTACCATCTGCGGAAGTTCCGTTCCTTATTATCTTCTGAAATGATCTGACAACAAACTGCATTCTCGAGCCATTATTTTCATTTTGTATTCGCTGTTTCGTAAAAGAATTGTATGCTTTCAAAATAGCTAGACCATTTCTAGAACTTGTAAAAAAATCAATGATTTACTTTATTTGCTTATTTCAGTCATGGCGACCGTTATTTCCGTATATATGTTAAAACCAACATGGATGTTTTAAAAATATTATAGTGAACAATTATCTTTCAAAGCTTTATTTGAATATGCAATAGTTGTAATGTTTTTTGTTAATAATATTTTTTCTCGTACCTCTATTCAATTCTGTACTTGTTAGTAATAACAACAATCTTAATGAACACACTGTTGTAAATCCATATGAAACAATGCATATGTGTCAGTGCCCATTTGGTAAATATATAACTCGATGAATCGTACATTAAAAATGAACGTAAAATTAATTTGTAAAAATTAGGTTATGAATTTAGTGAATTCCATCAATTATACCAATTTTTTGATTTCCTATTAATGTCTTTTTTTATGAGACTGTATTTATTTTTCTACAGTATTTTTAATTTAAACAATTTAAATTTATGAATTAACGACGATACAAACGAAATAACAAAAGTTTTATTAATGATATTACTTTAAAAGTAGGTACTATACAAAATGCACAATAAGGGCCCAGAGGGCCGACTATAATATATTTAGAGTAGGTCGTTAATATATCCTTACCTTACTATTAATCTTATCTAATAAATAATACTTAAAGGTATAATCTGTATTATTCGATTTGTAGCTAATTAAATTTTACATTTGACATAATTATATATTTATGAAACACGTTTGTTTTAGTAACTATTATATTATGTTTATCTGGGAAGATATTTCAAAATTATATGAATGTCGACCAGAGTCTTGAGAATTCTTGTGTAAACTTACTTATTAATAAAAGAAGACATGGTTTGTAATTGATTTTTTTTAATAATTTTGTGCCTAGTAGATTTATAGACAATAAAAAACCAAAAATTTTAAAACAAACTGTTTCGGTTTCATTAAAATGCTGTTAACAAAACAGGTTCAAATAAATGACGTACTAAACAACTCCATTTAGAATTTCCTAGCCATACCTGTATCCGCCTAAAAACGCATAGTAACCATTTTATTGTAAATTTATAAAAAAGATAAAACCGATAAGACATATTCAAAGCTAATGGGTTTATTTTTGAACATAATATTTAATATACAGTAGATGTCAAGTTTTAAATGCAGGGGCATTTAAAACTTGATCTTCTATTTAAAAGGTATGTTAGATAGCATTTGAAAAATAAATTTCTTAAAAGATGTTATAGATTCATAAAGAAGCAGCAGAAATAATGGAGTTACAGTATTGAAGCATAAAAATAAACATTCGTTTCGCTGTATGCAAACGTTCACTATACATTACTAAACAAACATTGTCAAAACATCACTACGCTGTTTTGTAGTTTGTTTGATTAGGATTCCAATTTCTATGAGGCAATAGGATCAGCTTGTGTGCGGTCTTTCTAAAGTGAATAAGCCAAATTTGAGAACTTTATATCTACAAACAAATTGTAAATTTGAATGATACTATTTTGTAATTTACAGGACCAGGCAGGCGTCTTTAAAGGAGGTCGTGGTTCAATCTGGGACTCAACAAATTTTCATTGTTGTTTCTGTTGTTGCCTAATTTGGCCATCACTTGATTTTCCTGGTAAGATGATCCATGCGTCAAGGCATGTAAAAGTGTCCACCGACCAGCCGCATTGGATCAGCTGGTGGGTTACAGTTTCAAAACCCTCAAATGGATAGGGGTTTATGGTGACCTATGTCATCTACTGGCTGTGATGATGATGATGATGATGAAGTTACATGACATAGTAATCATTGTTGAGGTCTGGGGCACCCTGTATAAATATTACACAAGATAATATTAGTTTAGTTAGCGATATTGCTTTCTTATTTCAATGACTTTTGAAGCATTATTCGTTTAGGTATCATTATCAACTGGACATTTATTATGTATTTATTTTAATGTAAGCACAAAATATTTAATGTGACATTTATTTTTACATTGCATGTCTTCGAACAGCAAAATCGCAATTTTGAAGAATTCTAATTTTTTTTTAGAAAAAAGAGGTTGAACTTTACTTTCGTCTCACGTAGTCAAGACAAAGGAATTATTCTAGTAGAAATTTCCCCTCACATAAATCACTACAAGTGGTAAAATTGTTTGTAAAAAGTGTTTGATAGGGCACAGAATATATCTATGCATTGAGGCCTCGGTTGTTAATAATTATCGGAACTTGCGCCTCTAAATTGATTATAAGAAAATATATACTGATAACGGCGCTAAGGAACGTTCAAAAAATTTATACGGCCGCATAATTTTTTAGCTAGCTGAGCTGTCTCCATAGGTTTTTCATTTAGAGCTGTTTAAAATAAAATATTGAAACATAAGAAAATTAAACGTTTATATAAAAATATCATACATACATTAATCGCATTTACTTTGATTCAATTAAGATTTTGTTTTTAGCTACTTTAGTTAATGTTATGCAGTGCGGTTTGCTGACTCCATTCTTAATCTAATGGTTCTTAGATCTCCTGTAGGTTTCTCTATTGATTCACTTTAATAGGGCACATACTGTATATCTGTTCATTTTTTCTTTTGGTCTTGGTAACCCTATTCTTTAAAGTTGCCTCTGAGAACTCTTCTCCATTTATTATACGTTTTTTAGAAGTATTTTTCATACCAGTATTTAAAATTATATATGTCCATAAAAATCTTCGTAAAAACTTCCAACAATCATCCTACTATCCTAACTAAACTCCAGATAATTTTGTTTTATGTTCTTCTTTAGGCAGATGTTTTTTGTCAGGAAAAAAATTAAAATGTCTGTTAAAGCAGAGAGAAATGAAATTGAATTTCAAATTTACTACCTAGGGCTGCGAAATTGAACTTTTGATTAATCTTAAAGGCTTATTTTAAATAACATCCCGTAATCCAAAATTTAAAATTGATAGCGCCTTCCAAATATAATTTTATATTAGCTATGAAACTCAATCAGAATGGAGTTTGTCAGATCTCATTTCTTAATACAAGTAAGACGCTTAAGAGCTTATCTGTCATGCGTTTGCAGCTATGTTTTAAGCTATACGCTTAAAACTAGGAAAATGAAGCAAGCGCCTTGCAACTTAAATATACTGATTTGTAAAATGAGAGTATTTTAATATTTAAAAGAGATATTAAATTTATATGAGTATATTTACACCCTTATCTTTGAAATTATACCATTTAGTGAAACTGGAAATAAATTTTTAAAATTTTCAATCATGAATCAGGGTAAAACATGGGACTTTAGATTTTAAGGTTTCCAAATTTACTTTTTTTGTCAATTATATTTATTTTTGGAAAGTCCTGAAACGAAATTTAAATTTGTCTGTCATAAATTTTTAAAATACAAAATTTCAAATTAATGAACATTCATTTTATTGGCGCAGTTTTGTTTATTAAAAAAGGATTAAAGATATTTTGGTATTAGTTAATCATAATTTTTCAACGGCTTACAAAAGGTTGTGAATACCCTTTGCGGGTCTTTGAGAAAAATGTCTTGATATTGAGTTTGGTCTTCATTGGTTATAAAAGACGGGCTTGAATGTAACAAAAAAGCCGGCTCCCCGGGCAAAATTCCCTAGTTACTACGATACGTTGTGGATCGTGAAAGTGAGTTTGGGGTGTTCATCGACCCCAGAGACATCGTGGCTTTGTGGGGTCTAGGCTTTTCAATTTTTTGATTAAATGTTAGATTTATTGATTATTTTTTCCTTTAAGTTTTTAAGATGTTTTTTTAAATTCAGTACCTTTCAAGGAAAAATATTTCAATAAATTTAATAACCTTGTTCATAATAATATCATAGTTCCCTTTAATTTTCTGCATTTGTATTTCATCTGAAACTAGGTACCGCGTTCAATCTAAGTTCATGTATTTCAACGTTATAAGTTGAGCGACCTACGTTCTGTATTAGTTTATCTACCGGCTTAATGCAATATCATGCAGTGTATTTCTAAGGTTTAATGGATACCGTTCTGCATTTGCATAGTATTAGCTGTAACATCAAATGTCTGTAAGCTAAATCTATGTGATAATTTTAATTCAATAAATTTGTTAAGATACCTCTTCCTAGCGTAAATGATGTTCGAGTTTTGAGAACACAGTGGCTAAAATGTTAACCAAATGGTAGTTATCATATATTGTCTCTGTTAGTCATTACTTCTGGTTCTCCCAATCAATAATTTCATTAGCTATGGTTCCCTACGGTTGTTGAGTCCGCGCAGGATTCAAACCTACGACCTCTGGTTTTTAAAACACTCGTACATATTACTAGGCTACGAAGGCAGTTAAAAACTGTGTTTATTTAATATGTTTAAAGACATTTATCTTATTCACTCCTGTGCCATTGCGCTATCTAATAAAAAGCTGAAAAAATATTCTACTGAAGAAGTTTAATCAAACAAGCACAATTCTGCATCGTGCTATATAATAGATTGTCGATATATAAGAGTCGACTCTTCGCATAAAGTATGAAATATGTGCTAAAGTAAAAGCACAAAAAAATTATATATCAACATATCGTCACAGTAGTGTTTGTGCTATGAACTATAAAACTTCCACCTTGAAAGACTTAATTAGGTGTAAAAAAGCGACAAGAAGCGATAGATAAAGAATGACGTCATGACTTGAATTTTTTCCCTACCTTGACACCTATTATGTTATATCTCGTTTACCCAGTAATTACGCTAGATACGGTACTCTTAAAAATGGTGGGAAGTGGTGTTTACACATTATTAATGAGCGATTGATCTCTTTTGATAATCCTTGTAAAGAGATTTTTCCAACTTCTTCTAAATAATTGTAGAAAGATTTTTTCGAAATATTTATGCTCACCTGCAGATTTAAATCCTTACATATACTGTTTCATTAAGAATTCAGGTTTTTAAGTCTTCTATTCAATGAATTAATCTCGGACCGGTCCAATATTGGAACAAATATCTTAGCATTCAGAGTCTTAATGTCTTAAGTATGTTATGTCTTAAGTAATCTTATCATCTATCTTTGAGACCATAGTGTTATATATGCTAATACATACCCCTTACAATAGAAAGCAGGTTAAACTAGTTCTGAAATAATAAAAAAGATTGGCTTGTACAATAAAATAATCTTTTAAAGAGTAATTCGTTTGTCTCTTCGTAGTAAAAATAAAAAGTAATAATCTTCATTTTATCTTTAAGCTTTACCTCCCTAGTATTTTTCTCGTCATCATCATCATTATATGCCTGTGTTAGTCCACAGCTGGACATAAGCTTTCCTAATGCACGCCTTCTCCATTAAAGGGTTTTTGGACCGTATCCCACCACGCTGGTCTGATGTGGGTTGTTGGTATAAAAGTATGATAAGTAAAATATGGACACAGTTTTGTTAAAATCTGTGTTATTATAACAAACTTAATTTATTAAATAACTGTCTTCAATAATATTATTTCAAAATAATTTACCCTCTGAATATCTCTCGTACCCAAATACTTCGAATACAAAATCTAAATACCCCGACGAATATTTCTGTACTAAATTAATCCCTTGCATCCCAGTTATTTAAAGGGTCTTTTCTAGGACATGTTTATTTGCTACTATGATTTTTTCAGTTCGACTAAATATAGAAATAATAGTCTCACAAGATTTTTCTCCGTCATATCGTTGTACGCAATGAGGACTTTGCTTTTCAGTACTGTATTTTAATATGAACTTTAACGAGAAATGTTTTATGTAAAAACCAAAAACATTCGTAATATAAATCTATTTAAATACTTTAAATTAATAACTAATTAATAAATTATTAAAGTTTGGTTTTTTGAAAACAAACTTATAAAAGTAAGCTTCTAAAAAACGACAAAATATTATGTCAAAATATGATTCGCAGATTTTTCATTAATTTATGAAACCCGTGTTAAAAGAACTAGACTAGATGGACTATCCTTACATTCTAGTAAATTCTTTAAAAAACTGTTCTTTAATTTTTCTAAAGTTTTTAAGACACAATTAAATATTGTAATACAGTTATAATCTATGCGACATTTCAAAAGGAAAACGATTTCGCACTATTCTATTTGAAGTCGGCTCTAGCAAATTGGAAAAGTTGTTTGTTGATTTTACGCGACACTCGATGTTCGCCGATTTAAAAGTTCCATATACGTTTATCAACAGCTTTCTAAGAATACAAAGCGGAAGGTACAGTACATTTTCATTTAAAATTATTAGAACTTTTCAAAGTGCAACGAAGTAAGGAAAACTTTAGTAAAAATCGTTTTAATAATTTTCTTAGTGAACATTTGACGGAAGTTATTTTATAACACAAAAATTTATTTATACAAAATTTTAATTTCTGGGTTGATTTAAAACTTTTATAAAATATGTAAAATACTTTTGTTTTACAATTGTAAAATAACAAGCATCAGATGCTCTTTGGGACAATCGTTAAACTATAATCAAGAATTATTAATTCCTAGACTCTTTACATGTATACATATCGACACAAGTTGTTAATCCGCCTAATTAGAAAACGGCAATAGCCGCAGTGTACAGGATAAAGCCGTTGTTCTAAGGATATGGATCCTTTCTTCTAATTTTATATTATTCTTATCAGAGTAAGTAATACACTGAACGACTTTGGTTGTGCAATTTAATTTTTTTTTATGGCATACGCAGGCAGACGAGCATTCGGGCCAACTGATGGGAAGTGGTCACCAACGCCCATAGACATTAGCAATACCAGTGGTATCGCCAACGCGCTGCCTACCGTGAGACATAGGTTGTTAAGTCTCGTTTACCCAGTAAATACGCTAGCTATACCGGAACACAGCAGTGTTTTCACACTGCTGCTTCGCGGCAGAAATAGGCATTATTTTACACTAATACACACATACCATACACAATGATATGGTCGGCCAGAAGCATTAATGCGATCACTTTCTATAGTGTTAAAAAACTACATTAATCTTAATTACACATAATCAAACCACAAACAGATTTGTGAAGCTATGGAAATAAAGAAACATCCTACTACTACTATACACTGTCTATACTATATACGCGTTCTCCATTGGGGGTTTTTGGACCGTAACCCACCACGCTGGTGGAATGCGAGTTAGTGGGTGAACCTAATTTTTACATGCTCATACCGATGCATATAGCTATTTATTATGGTACGATATTATCACCTTAAGGGGGAGGCCTATGCTCAGAAGTGGGTTTTGACAGGCTGAGACGATGACGACGACGGCGAATAAAACTAACTTGCTCTACATAAACCTATGTCAGTCAACTGCTAGACATAGGCCCTCCCCTAATGGACGCCACGGCTTAGGATCTGTGGTTTCCGCCTTACCGGCTCGGTAACTAAGCAAATAAATATAAGATACAATTTAACAAAAATTGCTGATTGTCACTGTAAGATCCATTCAAATTACAAACTATTTTGATGTTATCAAATTTTAACATACCATTAACAGAAACATTTTTTCTGTATTGGCCAGATTGTACGAGGCTAAATTATTATAAAGGTCAACATTATTTATAAAGAATACTTCTCAAACTAATAGATGAAAAACATTATGTCGCATGGGTGCTTTCTTATATAGAATAAATCGAAAAGAACAACAGGTAGTCGAACTGTTGCTGAATAATACTTATAATGTAACAATACGCCTGTCTATAAGATGTTAGTCTCGTCAGATACCACAAATTAGCATGTCACCTTAAACGTGTCTTGTTACGTCTCTTATACCTAATAAATACGTTGGTTATGGTGGCCTTCAAATCGGAAGACAACAGTGTTTATACACTTCTGTTTTGAAAAACCATAGATAGACACCACTGAGGTATTAACACAATCGGTCTCCTGTGAAAATGAGAACAAGCATTTTCTAAAGATAAATAATGGTATGAGAATACATGAATTAGTCAAAGATTCAACGCTGAGTAATTGCAAGTCAAAATATAAATTGAATTTAAATTTTTATGTCATAGATTGATTGAAAAACTTTTTTTTTATTGTAATGCTATTCTGATATACTAGTTTTACTTAGTTTTGTATACAATATATACTTTATTTTTAGGCAATAGAAGTATTGATACAGCTTACCCCAATGCAATTTCCTTACATTGATTGAAGTAACAATAACGTTGCGCATTCAATCGTGGTGCCGTGCAAATCCCTAATTGATTCATGGTGGACGCTATCTGAAGAAATAGTAATTCTAAATGATTCAGCAAAAATACGGCTTATGAGTCTGAAATCATCAACTTTATGACCAAAGTACTTAAAAGAACTGAACAAAGACATAATACGATATTTTGCAAGTTTCGGTTACGAATGTAGAGAAATAAACGTAATAGATATAAATAAATTAAATTATCATATTTAAGTTTTGTTCAGGACTTATGCATCGAGGCCAGTACCAGGTATTAGAATAAAACATCCTAAGAGATATGTTATAATGTCAAAAAGAGGAATTTGATATAGTTATTGTTATTATTAGGTTTCTTTTAAAAAATAATAATGTTATGATTCTTGGTTAACGGCCTATAAAATTAATGAAAAACTTAATAGTGCGCTCGTGACTAACCGCCTCCGTAGACTAGCTTGTAGGCCATTACTTTATAAACCAGAGGTCGTAGGTTCAAATTAGGCGGGAAAACAGTTTTGTGTTATCACCCAATTGTCTGAAAAGTAAGATGATCCATGTGTCTCATGGGCAGGTAAAAAGTAGGTCCACCCACTCACTAACCCGCATTGGACCAGCATGGTGGAATACCTAATGCACACCTTCTCCATAGGAAAACGCCCCTAATGGAGAAGGTTTGCATTAGGTGAGGTCTATGTCCAGCAGTGGACAAATACAGGCTAATGATGATTATGATGATGATGCGATGTATATATATTTTTGTGTGTTTCTGGGTTATTACCCATGTAGTTACCATTTTTTATAAGATTAATAACAAAATAGAGAAAGATAATTTTGAAATTATAAACCTTATTCCATGAATTCGAAAACGCTAGCTAAACCCTATGTAAAATGTTTTGAAAAAAATGTTTCATATAATTAACTATAGAAATGATTGGACCTGTATTAAAGTTAGCAGTGACATCTTTATATGAAGAACAACAAACAGAACAATTTTAATTTAAGTACGAGAGAAAGCGGTACTCTTGTACTGGTAATACGAAGGTTTTCATATTATGATATTACCATCCAATATTAACGTTTAATAAAACGTACTAATATATATTTTTTCCGTTTCTTTGCCTACTTTGATCTAAGAATATAAATACACAAAACACAAAGTCGTACTTAATAAATCTTATTATCTAAAACTCGCTTTGCAAGCTTAATGGAAATGTCACCATATCTCAATGCCTCATTACACGGACTTATTTTATGCGGAAACAAACTCGTGTAACATAAAATCTTATTATTGGGAACATTTCTTCTTATTTGCTGTATCGTTTTCTTTTTGTAAAGTTAATAAGCTTTCGTGTAAAATCTTATTGAAGAATACAAAATGCAGCTGATTTTCAATAATAAGCAACAAATAAGAAGATATTTTTGAATTCATCCTATACAAATGCCCTGTGTATAAAACAGCCCTCTACATCTGTGTTTTAGCTATAATTATAAAAGTGTTCCACTGTTTAAAAAAAAACCATTAGCAATTCAATCATTATGTATTGATGATGATGAACTTAGAGTCCAGTTTTTAGATGTGGTTTAAAATTACGGCATGTCTTATTTTTGTAAAAACTATACACCCTGTATTTTGTATTCAGCTACAAAGTATCACATACGTTATATGTTATGCAAATACCTAACATATTTTAGAGAATTTTTTATTTCCAATGCTTAAGTATATGCAACACTACTATCAAATAAAACAAAGAATGAGATATATTATTTATTCTAAATTTCTTTAACAGTTATTAAAATGAGAACAGTATTTAAGATTACCTCCAGTTAATTAATAGAGATCTAAACCATTTAATAATAATTCACCCTTGTCTTAATACCGATAACCTAAATTTGTAAAAGGCCGGCTTTATCGAAATTTTCTTTTGTATATATTTGCATGAATCATGAGATAGGGAGAGGTCTGCGAAAAGAAAAATAAAACTGCAAACATTTATTTGACTCGCGTTTAATTGCCTTCACAAAATTTTAATTCGTTTCGCATTTCTCGTTTTTTAACGTAACGAAATTTAAAAAATATTATTGTACATTACTCAAGCAAATAGCTTTAATTAATATATTAAAATTATAAGAAAATCTTATAAACAATTTATTTTAATGCAACCGAAATAGTTAAAATGTGCAAATTGAAGTTATCTTTTATTAAAAGAAATGTAATGATCGCTTCTATATATATTATTATATTCGCTTTTCATAGAAATACAAATATTTATGAAAAGCTATTTCACGTTGCGACGGCTTTTATATTTAATGTATATTTAGTTGTAATTAAGTCAAACGCAATTTTAAATCATAAAAGGTTTAAATGTAGCAAAATGGCACGCAGAAAACATTTTAAAATTGGAAAAGTTTAACAGAATCGTGTAAAGAAGCTTCAATAATTAACATCTTCAACAGTTTTTCTTCCATATTTTATTTAAAACAAACCAAAGATGTAGAGAAATAAGACATGTACGTATAATAATACAAAAATTTAATGCTGTATTATAATGTTTGATCCCAACACTATCAACTTATCTCAGGATACCGGTGCCTATTTCTGCCGCGAAACAGTAGTGAATACTGCTGTGTTCCAGTTAAAGGGCACCACTGCCAGTGTATTTACTGGGTAAATGAGACTTAACACCCTGTATCACACGGTAGGCAGCGCGTTGGTGATACCATTAGCATTGCCAATGTCTATTGGCGTCGGTGACAACTTCCCATTAGGTGGCCCGACTGCTCGTCTGCCTGCGTATGCCATAATAAAATCAGAATATAATATAAATCAGTGTCATTTAACAATATTCCTATTAGCGTTCTTCTAAATAAAAATATGATAAATACAGTTTTACGGATTTTATCCTGTTTAATTACTCTACCAATATTTAATATGTTATTAGCATAATTTGCAGATAGTAACTAATATGGGCAAATCTCAAAGTACTGATAAGATATTTTTTATAGTATGTTGTTCCTGATTTTACCACTTATCATAGAGGATCTCCCCATAAAGTAGCCATCTACGATCGTATAAATTTGTTTGTTCACGAACAAAGCACTAGGGACGTAATTATGAAGAAAAGTTAAATTTTGTGAATTCGACGTTCCGTTTCTCTTTAATTGCTCGGGACTGGCGTATTTATTGTTGGCACGGTTTAGCTGATTCGTTGTTTGTTGCTTTAATGGTTAGTGTTATTTAGATGATATCGTAAAAACTTTGCCGCTGTTTTAAGGGATAATACACTTGTTTTGAACTCATTATTCGGATACGGAGCTTGATGGAGGCAGAATGCACAAAATAATCAGTTGGTTAAAATAATCGGTTAATTAAAACGATTGTTCTTATTATATTTCATGACTAAATAGTAATCATATGTATGTTCAGTATGCAGTTTTTTTGGTAACAGGATTATATCATCATCATCATCAGCCTTTGATAGTCCACTGCTGGACATAGGCCTCCCCTAATACACATTTAGGGGTTTTGGACCGTATCCCACCACGCTGGTCCAATGGGGTTGGTGGGTGGACCGACTTTACATGCCCATCCGACGCATGGATCATCTTACTTTCAGACAATGGGTGATCGCCAATTCCAACAACAGGAACAACAATGAAAATTTGTTGAGTCCCCGCAGGATTCGAACCCACGACCTCCGGATTCAAAGCACCGCCTATACCACAGGCTACGGAGGCAGATTACCAGGATTAACAGGTTATAGCTATGTTCTAATCGGTACAATAAGTTTATAATAAAAACAATAACCGATAATTAAACCAAGCAGTGCCTTTATATTTTTATCATCATCATCATCAGCTTATAGCATAACCACTGCTGGACATAGACCCCCTAATGCACGCCTTTTTCATTAGGGGATTTTGGACGGTATAACACCTCGCTGGTCCAATGCGGGTTGATGGGTGGACCGACTTATGGCACATACCGCTAGGTCACGAAGGCGATTTTTATTATATTATAGTAAAACGCGACTAATAACATTTTCTTATTTCCTTTTAGGCCAGCGAGTAGAAGGTTTTCCTTAAAGCCTTTAACAGACGACTATCTGAATGTAATACATCCGCCTAATTAGTTCAGAAATGTTTGTTATTTTAAATAGTTTAACTAAATCAATTTTTTTCTCATATCGCTATAGCTAAAGTTTTTCGAAACACTTCTGTATTTACTTATAAAATTTATTTATAACATTATAATTTGATTAAAAGTATCCAAATTATTCATAATGTATTCGGAATAATGTATTATGGTCAAATCCATTATTCAGAGCCAATGATGAAGCAATTTGGGATTTGCACGATGCACCACGATTGAATGCGCAGCTTTGTTCTTAGAGCCATTAATCTTGGGAGATTGCATCAAGAAAGCTGCTTTTACTAAAACTGTTAGCATGTTTGCGATATTAATAACAGTTTTAACAATAAATTATGAAGTAATGAATCTTAATGTCTGTCAATTTTAACTTAAATAATAAATGTTGGGTTCCTAATAAAAGAGGCGTTATTATTTTATCAGCTAAAAACATACCATCGCTATCGATTGCTTTAAAGAATACATAAAACGTCTAAATATAAAATACTAGTAAACTAGTAGGTTCCCTTTTTTAGGGGGCTGTGGTTCGTGGCACCACCGCGGTGCTATTTCTACAGCAAAGCAGTAGCGCTAAAACACTACCGTGCTCCGGTTTGAAGGGCACTTTAGCCAGCGTTTTTACAGGGTAAGTTATAAAGGTAAAAAGACGTAACATCATGTTTCACGGTAGGCGGCACATTTGGGGCCCTTGCAAAGCCAATGTCCGGGGTTTGGTAACCACTTTCCGCCAGGCGGCCCAACTGCTCGATTGCGTATGCGATAAATTATTTTCATAATGAAAAATGACACCGATGTTAGCTTATTTACGTCATTATTAAATGCACTGTTATTTAAGACTTAATTTCTTAGGGATTGAGATTAGGAAGAAAACTAAACTGGATTTTCTACATATACTAGATAAACGCGTCAATGGAATTTTATTAATGATTCCAAGAATTTCCTTCACTTTATTAAGTAAGAATAAATACTACTAAACCATGAAAGCGGTAACAATAAGCAATGTCCATTTAAATGCTTTTGGTTTATAATATAAACTATATAATTTAAAGGACAGCAACAAGATAAGGTATTTAATTTTTTTTTAATCATTATTATTTATCATAATATTTTGTTAAATTACCGATATTTGTCAGATACGTAGAATCCGTTAATCATCGTTATTTTTTTTTATTTTCTAACCTTACTTAAGGAGAAGTCCAAAGGTTCCTGAAGAACAAAATGAACGCTCGGAACACATTGTTTTGACGTTGGCATCAAAGTTCAAAGTTGGGTATTTCGCTCGTCGAAAATGATCTGGTGAGTGCACGCGTTTAGGACACGTGCGTCGGGAACAGGTGAACGATTCGTCCAAGACCATCGTCGTACGACTGGCGAGTACTCAACGGGATAATTTCTGCAGGTGGCTAGAATTCGTGGGCCCCACCTACCGCCGGATTAGGACTGACTCAGAAAGCTCGTATATAAACGAGGACTTGCCAATATAATCGTCAGCTGTTTCATAAGGCATGCTTGGAAACGAAACGTTTGCAGTGGAAATATGTCTGGACACGAGAAGGCAAGATCTTCATGTGGAAGGATAATGGTGAGCCTCGACATCAACTTAGAGTTGAGAGCGACCTTATTAGAATTTTTCCACGTTAAAACGTCAAAAATGTTCAAGTCTTAATCCATTTCTATATAAGTCTTAATATATTTCGTCCATAAACTTAACACATCGCACATTCGATGCACTGTATGAAAATAATAAATATATCATTTTCTACATTTGGGTTATTTGATGGCGCCACTTAGTAGTTTTATTTAATCTTTTAAATCACTGCAAGTACTGCGAAATAGCGTTTGCCTTTGTTTTTAAATTTATTAAAAACAAATAATTATCTCTTGGGCTTTTAAATGCTGGCTCCCTGGGAACTAGGCATGATAAGTTTATCGTAGCTATTTCAAGATTCAATATAGACATATAGGATATTAGTAAAACATGGCTAAAGTATGGAGAAGAAAACCTGCACCATTGCCATCAGGTTATCGCTTACCCCACATTCCGCGTTCCCCTCAAATCAAATTGCGTGAAGGAGGTGTTAACTTTAATGTTAGCCTCGGAGTTAAAACTTTCAAAATATTGCCCACTTCGAACAAAGATATTGATCAAATTTGGTATCAAGGTCGCTCTAGGCATTGCATACAGACCTCCTTGGCTTAATGTAGACCTATTTATTGATGAGCTCACAAATAAAAAATCGAAAATATTTTCTTCATTTGCTAATTATGAACATATTCTTTTACGCAGAGATTTAAATGTAAATAACAATGCACACAAGATCCTAATACGCAAAAATAAATAACTTTTTGTCATACACGTTTAACCCAATATGTGAACCAGCCAAAAATTTTGCAGATTATAGCGAAAACCTTATAATGTATTAATTTCGCGAAAAACGAAAAAAATTTATGGAAAATATCAAGCAGAATGTTGTTAATTTTAAGAATGAAGTCTGTAATATTTCACCTGATATATGTATTCCCCTTCAAGTCAACAATTATTTCCTTAGCTTCCATTTCATCATCATCATCATCATCATCAGCCTATAATAGTCCACTGCTGGACAAAGGCCTTCCCTAATACACCCCTATCCATTAGGGGGTTTTGGACCATCCACCACTGGTGAGTGAACCGCCTTTACACCCATCCACGCATGGATCATCTTATTTTTCAGACAATTGGGTGATCGGCCCAAATTGTCCTAGCCAACAGAAACAACAATGAAAATTTGTTGGAGTCCCCAGGATTCGAACCACGATCTCCGGTTTCAAAACAACGCCATGCCACTAGGCAGGAGCTTCCATTTACAGAAAACTCATTTTAATCAATTTAACTCGTTTCGAAATTGATAGGCATAGCAGAAATACTTTTACTCTAAAAACAATAGATGAAACATCGATACACAAAATCATCCAATTGTTTAAAACAAACGCACAAGGAGTTGGTGGCATTACTCTAAATATGATGTTGCTGCCTTTACCACAAACTGCCAGTAATTAGTAGCTTGATAAACGAGTCTATACGAACGGGTGTAGTTCCGGCGCAATGGAATGTGGCATGTGTTAAACCAATCCCAAAGAAACCTAACCCGAGTAACTATGGAGACCTTTGACCAATAAGTATTCTGCCATTTATGTCTAAAGTCTTAGAAAAAGTTATCTGCTCACAGGTGACGGAATACATCGAAATAAATAAAATCCTCCCACCAAAACAATCAGGCTTCAGAAAGTCCCGTAGTACTACTACCGCACTCTTGGATGTTGTACAGGATATTTTAACAGCACAAGATAATGGACAACGCACTTTATTGATTTCGCTCGATTTTTCACACGTCTTTGATGCAGTAAACACTACGTTACTTCTCTCTAAACGTGCTTACTATTGATTTGACAGTTCCGCAATAACGTGGTTTACAGCCCCTGTGCATGGCATTTGTGGACTACGAGAAGGCTTTTGACTCTAGCCAAGCCTGACTAAGTCTTTTGCGCGCATCGGTCTCCGGATGTACTTGAGTTAACCTTAGTTTATGTTTGACGAGCACGTTGATCAGGGACCGATCAATTGATAGCATCCCTCGATGTGGTTTCGGAGTATGTAAACGACATAGTGCAAATGCGCGAACTAGGTAGAAACAACTTCGAGGGAGACGGCAAAAGAAGGATTCGGCTGGGCTGGACAGTTTCAGGACTGCAAAGCAATGTATAACCAACCAGATTGTAAGGTGAAGTCACATTGCCGCCGAACTGACAACCGCTGGAGTATGAAAGTTATGGGTGGAGATCAAGGCTAGAAACGTAGTGTGGACATCCTGCACCAAGATGGAGTGAAGACATTCGCAAAGTGATTGGTGTGGGCTGGATAAAAGTAGCCGAACATTGGAAGCGGTGGCGTGCATTAAGGGAGGCCTATGTCCAGCAGTGGACTAAAACAGGCTGATGATGATGATAAACCTTTTCTGTTAATATATAACCGTTTATATTACTATATTGTAGTATGAATAATTTTGTTAACCTAATAAATTTTTATGTAACCCAATTCTCTTTTTTCCTAAATATTTTTTAATTTAATGTTTCGTTTATACAGACGCAAAAAGCAGATTTCAAAAGTTTACCGTATTCAAAAATACAATTTTCGCATTAATTATTGCATAGACATTTTATCGTTTATGTAAATGAACAATGCTTACGGTAAAATGCTAAAATTAAATGAGTTTCTTAATACAATTCAATTCGGTACAATTTTACACCTTATTTCTCTTTAAAATTGTTTAAAAAGCTTTTTTTTTCGCTGAAATCCTTTTAAAACATTACGCGTAATTGTCAGAATTTCCACTATTTTTAAAAATTGAAATTAAGAAATCCAATTTTTCTTATTTTTAGCTTGAACTGAGAATCAGTTTAAAATAAAATGATTATCAGTATAGTAAAATTCTCTCTATTACTTTGATGTTGTCAGGAATTTTGTAAAATTTGAATACAGGAGGAAATAAAATATCAATACAAACGTCGCCCAATTACGTCGCAACTACAACAAAATGACCTAAATCTCATTTCATTAAAACAGTCGGCCTGGTAAACGACTTTTATAATCATTTGTGAATGACTGAATGTAAGTGTTTTAAATTATGAGTCCATTTTAAATCAGTCTATCGAATAATGTAGTATGTGTCATCTTCGAGATCCGTAATATCTTTATTAAATCAAATGCGTACACAGGACAACTGGTATTTTTTATAACGCTAGTTTCACAATAATTAACAACATAAATTAAAACACAAAATCGGGCAGACATGTTCGTAACAAAGCTACTTCAATCTATAGTTAAAGAGATACATTTCAATCAATAAAACAAAAACCTCGCGGAGTTTATTTATATTGTACTTCCGAAATTTCGAATACTTTGCGGCGGCTATGGTAACGGGGCAGACTGTAGTGTTCAAAACGTGGGGAGGTAAAATATAAATAAACGTGGTTTTTTTAATTCTATTAAAGTGTATGTATTTAATAAAGCGGAAAAAAAAAATTATATAAAATTATTTCTAATACACTTCATCATCATCACTATCATTAGCAGCTTTTAGCCGTCCACTGCTGGATATAGGCCTTTTTCAATGAACAGGCAGACCTATTCCTGCTACTCGCCAACCTGAACCGGCTATGACGGGAGATCGGCATCCCACCTGGTCGAGGGTCGACCAACGCTCCGTCTTCCCAGCCGCGGCCTCCACTCCAGAACCTTATTGGCCCATCGGTCATCAGTTCTTCATACTATGAATAATACTAATACACTTACTAAATGAAATCCATAAAATAGGGGTTAAACTGTGAGCAGTTAAAACTGACTGATTTGCGAAAAAAATAAAAAAACACTCCAAATGTACATAAATCAACGAATTTGAACAAAGAGAATTCTGCTTCATAAATCATCTATTGTGGGACTTATTTTAGCTTTTATTCAGTAATTATGGTGAAATTTGAGTAAAATACCGGCATTTAGCATAATAACCTAATTTTTATCTGTACTTACACTGTATTACCTTTTGCTATGCCTTATGGCAATTAAAAAAAATGTATGAACGAAAATGCTTACCGGGGTAATTTTTTATTATAAACCGATTCAAGAAGTGAAATTATGTAGAACATAGTTTAAGTCTATTTTTTACGGTTTTGGCACCCTTAGCAATTTAATCTCGTGAGGTTGTGATTTTTGACGCCATAATTATTTTAACTTCTTAAAAACCGATTAAAGTACTCATCACAAAATTATAAAAATGACTGGACCATTACAGCTACAATCTACGATTCACAAAAAACACAGCTCAGTGAAGTCGGTCAAAAATTCACACAAACAAATTTCTTTTCGAAACAAGCTCATAACGCCAATTCATAATGGGAGAACCCTTAATGAGATATGATCGAACAAGTTAAAAGCAAACTTGAGATACAAATACGCTACGGGACTTCGAACAATGACATAAAATATGAATAATCAAAATATAACGGTTTAATGTTGTCTTTTGTTACTAGCTAACACTTTACCAATATTACATAATGATGGAAGTAAAAACCATTTATTATTGATATAAAAAACTGTTACTAGTATATTTATATCCTGACTAGAAACGATAATTTATAACATATGTCACTAGATTTTGTTATAGTTTTGCCTTTCGTTGATAATATTAATAAATAAATATAAATATTAAAAAACGATATGTTAAGAAAAAGATTTACCTTATTTTTTTCCTCATTCCCATGTTTTTTATTATTTTAAACGTAAGAAAATACCATCCGGTATCCAACTAAGAAGAAACAATTTAAAGCTGTCAAGTCCTCGCAGGATTCGATCCTACGACCGGTTTTAGCCGAAAGCCATCCACCTAACCTAAGGAGTGCCAGAACGCTACGACGGCCGGTCATCTACCAACATTAATTTCGCAGGTGTTTCCAGACAGTTACTACATGGCCTTTAGTAATCGAGCCTAGTGGCTTGTAAAATGCTTCTAACACATTTGTAGCTCTTACGTAATTAAACTATAACCTTCTGTGACCCTCCTACTCGTTTGTTGAGGTAGATTAGATATAAGAAAACAAAATAACATATATAGAACAAAATATAAGAAGAAAAATTCTTAATATTTAATAAATGTAAATTGTAAATGAAAAGCCTTAATTGTTTTTCTTGAATGTAATGGTAGAGGAGATTAGGAAATTTGGCTTAAATTGTGTCACATGTGAACAACATAACAATAAAATTAAAATTTTGAAATCCTGTAAATAAATTGCTAAAGATGAATAATATATATTTTCAATAAATGTAATCATGGCAACCTCGGTTTCACTTTAAGCATTTGTATTTGTAATATTTAACCCCATGACGGGGATTGCGTGGTATATAAAAAAAAACTTTTTCTTATAAAAGTACCTTAAGTTCTTACAGTGAAAGTCCGCCAAAATCGAGCCAGTCTTTACAAAAAATAACCAGAACAAATAGGAAAACAGTGAGACAGACACATAAGCAGACAAAAATTAAAAAAAAACGTGGTTTTGTTATATGTACCAATTATACATATAGATAATAACCGTTTTTAAATGAATATATTATATATTCATTAAAAACAGTTATTTTCATGTTGCAAACAGTGACATTATTATTATTATTAGTACAGATTAATAATTTGTATAATGTTTATATCTCTCAGTAGTTCGGTTCGTAATTAGTAAAAACTGCGAAAATAATTATAGGGCCTTGGTAAGACGCTAATCCTGCTGACCGCTTAAAGCCCCAGATTGCTAGTATTGCTATCGCTCAAAATTAAACATTATCAAGAGATAACTGCTCAGAAAGAATTTGAAGATTGTTTATTTTTAAAGGATAATGCTCTTAACGCTCTGTAACATTTTGTCAGTAGCAGACTTCTATTAAATATATAAATATTATTCATGTCCTGGCATAAAATAATCTTGAAAAGGAGCCCAATCAGAACCGCGATCTGCAGTCGATTATATCGAGTGATTACTAATGATAGCCGTAAACAATGAAACTCCTATCTGTAAAAACCAATTAGTTGAAATATTGGCAGATACCTAATATGCAATATAGGGACCCCTAATACTAAAACACCTTTGAATATCAGTCAACAAATCGCATTTTACAGTGCTTTTCAGAGATTCAAAGCAAAGTGCAGTGCACTTTGATGAGAAAGGTCCAATGCATCTGCAGGGCTCCTGCTCCAGTTAGGAAAATCATATCTTCTTGGTTGCTTTATGACTGCTGATAACTACAACTTATAAATTTGAATTGGAATGTTCGTATAAACTAATACTATAACAATTCATCTACTTCAAGATTAAAAGCCTAGTTTATTATAAATATAATTGTGAATGAGCTTAAATACATCAATTCCCATTTATATTTAAAACAGCAAACTATTATAGTATTTGAAAAAATAGATTGTCTAAGAGCCTGAATTTTCTTGAATCTATTCTGGTTTATTTTTTATTTTTACTTACAACTTAAATGAGCGTTACATCTTATATGAAAACAAATTGTTGCAGGTAAGATTTAAACAATTAAGCCTTCGGTAATCTGTGTTCTTTATTACAAACACTGAAACCTCAGGCGTCTAGGAAAGCTAACACAAGTATTACGAAAGGTTTATATCGCCGCAATTAAAAAAATATATGAAAGATATAAATGCGAAATCTTGTTAATATCTTTTAGTCTTTAAATATTGCCCTGCATTTGATAATTAAACAGATTATACTTTGATAAATACATTTTGGAATATTTAGCTATAAATCTTCTATGTTTTAGTTAGCTACCAGTTATGCGCTAGTGATGATTCCTTGATAAGTATTAAAACTTGGCCAAGTTCAGAATATTGAATTTAAGCTTAATGAAAGTCTATGTCAGTGCTTATGTCAATTTCAAAGCTTCAATTGAAAAGACAAATATAAAGAAAAATCCGTTACTGTTAGTGTATTTGTATGATATTGAGAAAAAATACATATTACTAAAATTTTCATAGAACACTACGAATAAACATAGAAATGAATTTATTAAACATTGTGATACACATAATATAAATACTAGGAATAAGCATAATTTTGTTCTTCAAAAAACTGGGCTCCGAAGAACAATTTAAATCCTTCATAGGACAATGTTGACAGCTATCTGTAAATAAATTCAAATAAGTTGTGAACTGTTCGCTCCAGGCTATTTCAAACTGTTAATATAATGTTCTATGTATAATTTTTGTAAATTTTATTGAAAAAACAAGCCTAGCTTAATCACCAATGATCTGGGTTTATTGCAATTTGACCTAATTGTAGCAATTGCCAAACAACAAATTTATTGCGGCCTATGACGAAATTAGTATTTGTTCCATTTATGGGAGATGAAAGCGTTTTGACCTTACATTCAATTACAACAGAATTAAAATGTTATAGCAAGAAATTTTCGATATAAATTTTAAAGAATTTCTTAGCTATCTTTTTAATATGAAGTTCCATTATGTCGTTAAGGGCAAAGTGAGAGTTTGGTATTGATAGATAATTTCCAGAACGGGTTCAATCATATATGACGTTTTCTCGTACTATTTTTTGGGTAACATTTACATGCATACATAAAAGTTGTTTAGTTAACTAAAAAATAAGACGTTAATATAGTCTTTTAATGATGAATTTGAAAGTAAAGTTAGAATATAAATTTAAAAAGCTCAATTATAAGTTAACGTTGCTTAAAATTGTTGCTTACACATTTACTATGAAAAGATTTGTTAGCTTCTACCAAGTTTACATAAAAATTGTTTCGAGGTAAAAAATTAAAAAGCTAGTACATGTTGATGCCATACAGTGAACGGCAGTCTCGATGGCGACAATAAACCAGTCTCATCATCCTTTACTGAGCCTTCTATACCTAGTGCTTAAGAGAAAACAGTTAATAAATAAGTATCCTTTTAAAAACATTCTTGTGCAACCCATTACCGTGAAGTAACGTAAAAAGTATTTTTCATTTAAATAATATAACAGTTATGTTTACAAGAAATATTTTAATGGAAAATAAAATATGTATGTAAATTGTTCATTTCGGGAGTCTATTTCGGAAAAATAACAATAGCAGCTGATTTGCTGTTAAAAGAGTATCATTGCTACTCTGAATAATGTCCTTCGATTCAATTAAGAATATATACGGCAGCCGATCTATATTAGAAATCATCTACTGCGCAGGACATATTATAGTCTACAATTGTACGCGGAAGCGCAGGTGCACTCACTATTTCTTTATACTCTGGAAGTTCACCGACACTAGAAAGAGATAGAAGATACTAGAAAGAGATAAGACGCAAGACCGACATTTTAAATGCTCATCCGACGCATGGATCCTCTTACTGCCGACATTACTCTAATCAACTGGGATACAACAATGAATAGTAGTTGTAGTCCCTGCAGGATTTCAACCCACGACCTCCATTTATAAAGTGCCTTAATTAAATAATATATGCCTAAATCAATTGTGAACCACATAGGGACATGCAGTTTTGCACCATTAAAGTGAAAATTTGCAAAATTTCTGATTTTAGTTTTCTTTGATGTACACTATAACATTGTTTAACAAAATTTTTAATTTAAACCAGCAAATATTAAAGATATATTTTAACAAATCAGAAATAGAAATATAAGATACAGAGGCAACTAAGCTGCTCTCAGTTGTAAACGTTAGTTATTATAAAATGTATATTATACAAAATTCTCTTAGTTCCCTAAATATAACCATTGCAAAGTTAATTGGAATAAAAACGATTTTTTGTTTTAATTAAGCGCTTTGAAAGCTTCTAATTGCCGGAGTACCGAATTTATTGCGGCCACGCTTCAACGCAAATTAGTTGGCTTATTCCATTTCTGCATGATGTAATAACATTTAGCGTTTTCTTATTAAACGACAATAAATTAAACTATAACTTTAAGCATAAAATATTTATAAATTCACAAATGACCACTGCCTGTAACGTGCGTATGTAACACAGCTTTAAGTGGTGAGTCTCCTTATACAACAACCGTCTGGGACGGTCTTTTTACAGGGTACCACCGCGGTGCCTCTCTCTGCCGAGCCGAAAGATCTGCCGAAAAGCGGTAGAATCAAAACACTACGGTGTTCCGGTTGGAAGGACACCGTTAGCCGACGCATTTACTGAGTAAAGGAGACGTATCATACTATGTCTCGAGGTAGGCAGCGCGTTGGTGACCCCTGGTATTGCCGATGTCCATGGGCGTCGGTGACCACTTCCCATCAAGTGGCCCCACTAATTATCTCCTTTAACATAGTTTTATGGTATTTCTACATTTTACATTTTTGTTGCTGGTACCTATTTCAAAAGGTTCATTCATAATTAGCTACCTTTAAAATCGCAATATGCCTTGACCAATTTACACTCGGAATAAATATATTTTTTTTGTCAAAATTGATCGCCAAACGCCTTCCATATGATGGACCGCAGCCATTTTGATCCCCAAGCGACGTTTAACCTTTTAGTGTTACCGATTATGTGGCGTCATTACAGTTTAGCATTTGATTTTGTTAACGTTCAATCTTTCTTTTATTTGGATAAAGCATAGATATGATTCTATTCTAGGGATTATTATCAAACGTATATCATGAACACTACTAAAATATGGGCCAAGATCTCCTATGGTCAGTCAAAATACACAAAACAGAGAATACTTATTCTTTTTAATCGTACACGAATAAAGTCGAGCCGTTGGTCCACTTGGTGTAGTCACCGACGCCCATGGACATCGGCAATACCGAGGCTAGCACCAATGCGCTGTCTGTCGTGAGATATTACGTCTCGTTTACCCAGTAAATATGATGGCTTCTTCAAACCGGAATACAATACTGTTCTTACACTACTGCCTTGCGGCCGAAATAGGCACCGCGACCGCGTCGGATGACCGGCACGTTTGGTAAAAAGAGGACTAAAACTACAAATAATTGTTAACCCATTAACGCCCAAAATGAAACTGCAGTATATTTTTCTATTGTTTTCCTATTCATTAGTCCATAAGGTATAAAATATGCTATATAAGATAAAATGAAAAAAAAATTAAAAAATTCAGTTAATTTGAAACAAAGGTCGTTCAACCTAGTTTCAAACATATTTCGCATACCAGCTTTGGTGACAGATAACACATCGCACTGGGTTTTACATCCGATCAGGATTATGACCATTATTGTTCCGACCCTAGTACCGCTGCGATGACGGACGGCTTGTTTTCGTTGGCTAAAAGTCCGTGCAATAATTCGTTGAAATTTCGTCCATGGTTATCCTTGTTTAGTTTTACTGACAAAACATGTTAAGCATTTGATATCGCCATATCTAACAAATAGGTAAATTAACACCACCACTTTTTTCCTTTTTTGAAACCGACAAAGGCGATAGACTGACCATTTGTTCAACCCCCATTCCTTTATAAGTGACAAACATTTTGAGTATATTTACGTCAACCTTTTTCTTTCTGATGTTACACCATCGTTTGACTTTGTCCAGAGGCTCTATGACATCAAAATTAGATCCCATTGTAACAATATTAATGTCCTTCCAACGTACCATAGTTATCTCATTCTTTGTATCAAAACTATAATCATATTCCGCCCTAGGCTTCTTTTTCATATTTTTTACTGTGATCAGGGGACATTTCTTCGTCCGATTTTCTTGAACGGTTCCAGTCTAAACCTCTACTCAAATCGAGCAACAATTGATGATTGGTAAAAAAATTATCGAAATATACGTTACTCTTTGGAACTACAGGATTTTAATAAGTTTCACACTCAACAGGTTCATCAGGTTCGTTTCCACAATAAACCATTAAACTTGTCAAACCATCTAATTTATTGCGATAACCAATTTACAGGCTTCCTTTGTATAAATTGTTTTTGGATGACGCCCAAAATATTTGATCATGGACTGTCCACAACAAGTTCATTAAACTGACTAAGAGTTTCGCTAAATAGATTCGTATAGATAAGTTTGATCATTTTATCTGTTGATTATCTATTATAAATCTTATCCAAACTTGAAGATTTCTTTTATCTAAACCTATTGCGTGACATACAATTAGCAATCAATGGAACACCAAGGTCTTCATCTAAACTCCAGTAAGCACGTTCAGATGGTAATTCATGGTAACCGGTCAGTATCAGTACACCAAAAAAATTTTTCAAACATGCCCTATCAGTTAAAACCATGCCTTGTTTGTTTAGCGTACAAGACACTTTAGTTGGATACAAATTCTACAATGATCAAATTTTTTTCAAACATTGGGTTGTATTGCTAAGCTTTAACGACGTATTCTTTGTCTCTTTTGAAAATATGAACTTTCATCTTATGTTTATTACCAAACAATAAATAGTCTGCATAAAAATAAAAAAAGTTGAAATATTTCTACTATTTGATAAAGCATAAAATAATCTTACCTTGTATGCCGTGTCTGATCCTTTTTATTAAAAATAAGTGAAAATGTTTTCGGCCACGTCCTTATTTTTGTTTATTATGTGGTAATAGTGTTATCTAGATTATTTTAATTACCCATAACATTACAAGAAAAATAACAATTTATCGATTAAGTTGTACTGTGCGGTACAGAGGACCACGACCTATGACGCATTGCGTATAAAGCGACGTGCCTTTTAAATTTGGTTACTAGTTTCTACAAGGGTAAAACATTTTATTACTACAAACAGAGAAAATGTCCGTGTCCCAGTTATTTAAAGAAAACTTGTCTTTAAGATCATTCCAGTGCCCCAGCATTAATTCTTTCGGAATGAAAGCATTCTAGCACCGTCAGGAGGGGGTTTAAATTAACGCAGAGAGCTGAAGTCGCTTTGTCATTTTTTGCTTATAAACAAATTTGAGACAAAGAGTCTGCTTAACATTGTTCTTCCTAATTATATTTTCTTTTTATCTTTGTAGGAAAATATTATACGTTTAATCTAAAATACGATATAATTGTATAATACTGAGAATTGATGAAATTATCTTCTTTTCAGAACAACACTCGCCTCGTTACTTTTTAATTGTTGATGTTTTTTTGTTAATCGGCGTTCCAATTTTAAAAAATATTGGAAATAAACAAGCTATTTTTCAGCCGTATAATGTAGATAACCCGACCAGGATTGTCTCAAGCGTTAATGTTCGCGGGCAGGGATAGATAAAGGCTGCTATGTGTTTGATATAAAGTATCAGGTTTAGTAAAAACGGATTAGATGGATTCCTTGATGACCTGCTGGCAGCCTTCTTGTTCAGCCAGCTTAAAAAGGACGTAAAGGTTAGATAGAGCCTTAGCCCTTTAAATATCGTTAAAAAGTAGACGAGGCACCCAAGCAGCCTCATTCCTGCTGGTAGTCAAAAGTGTTTGTAAGGCAGAGGATCTCATTGGCAAATTAACCCGGTGGGAACGCGCCTATAAGAAGGCCCCACATCCCATAATGTTCTTGTTTATTAACAGAGCAACTGAGACCCAGGCAAAAAAACAATTTGGAAAACCATATTTTGCCTATTGCATTCTTGTTGTTGGTAATTATGATAACTAATTGTGTTTTTATTTAATCAATCTTGCCTCGTTTTTTGGTAATAAGTGTTTCATTTATATAAATGATTGAATAAATTTACAAATATTGTAGCTAAATTGCAAAAAAAAGACTGGCTTCAATTGTCGGAAACTTACTGGGTTTTATTTGTTCTTCCGTTTAGATTTACCAACATCCTTCTATAAGAATAAATGTTTAGGAAGGCCACGCGCAACTTGAAAGTTAATTGCATTATTCCGCGCTTTCATATTTCATTAATAGTTCCGGTCGAAACGGCTGTTTATTTTTTAATAATTAATTTTTGATATAGTTCAAAAGTATAAAATTCATCGTTAGATAAAAGTACTTTGAATAAATTATTTAAACTTTTAAAGACAATCAATAAATATTTTTTTTTTTTTTGATGTTATTATATTATTTTATTGTGTTTTGTTAACTCAGTAAAAAATAAATAACAAAAGTTAAGCAACTTGGTTTAATCAGAAAAGTTTAAAATAACACTTTTTCAATAAGATACCATAAACTAACACCGGATCGAAACGCCTGAGAAGACCGCGAGGAAGCCAGATTTTTCTTTTTAACAAATTTACAAAATTTTATCTTACACAAAGGTTTGATAACCTGTCATAGAAACCATGTAAGGTAAATTTTCAAACCCTATATCATTTCAGCAGGTTTTTTAAAGTTTAAATATTATTTTTTTAATTGACAAACCCTTTCTCTTTAACTCACCTAGTTCATGATTTCCTATTTTACCTCTAAGTCAGGCAATCTAAATCCCCAGGGAGTAAAAGCATCGCAGCTTAAACGGTCTTAATTAACTGAAAGTCTTTCCCTAAGCAATTTTTCTAATAAATTTGGATTAAGATGGGACTTAAGAAATTTTCTTTTTTTTAATCGCTCATTCCTTCTTAAAAATACCAACCTCTTTTCAGGGGTGCAAGAAAAGTGTGGTTCCAGGACTGAGGATTTTGCACTCAGGCCATTTGGCAAACTGTTTTAGGTTAAAGTGTTTTATATTTGGCAATTAAATTTCCTCATTGTTAGTCTTTTTTTATGTTTTGAATAAAAGAAGTAGCGTTGAGTAACTTAACCAAAGAATATTCCACCGGCCTAGAGCAAAAGCTTTCCGTAATAAATTTTTTGGATTTAGGAATTTTACCCTACCCTGGGAAAAATAATTTGATAAATAATTGGATTTTTTTTACAACCAAAAATTTTAACTAAATATACTTTTTAGTTGGATGTTTTTTAACTGAATTTTAAAAAAAATAATTAAAAAATATTATAATTCAAACAATTACTGTATTATAAAAAAGTTTAAATTATTATTTTAAATTGTGTAAAATCGAAATAAAAGAATATTTCTAGTATAAACTTAATATTTGAAAATGCGATTGATTTTGAAGACGTTTCGTCACCAGCCATGCCATTGAATGCAGATTTTAAAAGTAGCAGTTTAAATACATTTTAACCAAGGGCATGGTTAAAGCACAAAGTTTATCAACTCGAAGGATCATTAGATTAAACCAAAAATAAAGCCTGACATTTTTTTTTCGAAAGTTGAATCTTGTATGAGATATGTTACGTTTAATGTGACAAGACGTTGGATTGGGTTATTTAATTATAAAAGTCCATGTGACCATAGTAGCAACTCCATAACCTTTGAAATTAACCTTCCTACCCTTTTGAACTGCTAAGTCGGTGAAGGAATATACTATGTCTGTTAAAACTACTAAAAAAACAATGGTTTTACATAAGTATTACCAAAGCTTTTATTAGTTGAAAAATTTTTGTATAATTTTTTTGTTACTTAAAAAATAACCTATTATGGGCTTCCTCAATTTAACTTCCTGGCACTCAAATGCTTCCCAAAAAAATAACACCTAATTTGACCTATCCATAAGTGTCTTTTTATCAAGAAAATTTGTGGTGGGGTTGGTTTCAAAGATTAATTTTAATCAACCCTTCAAAAAACTTTTGTTTTGGTTACATGTATTTTGATTTCTGACCAAAAATCTGATAGGTAACTTTAATTCTCCCACTTCCCTAAATTCAAGAAAAAGGCGGCCTTATTAAATAATCAAAAATATCCAATGCTTAAGGGCCAAAGGTATACCCATAATCTTCAAAGCCTCTAGCCTCAAATTCCGCCGAAACCCGGGTCGATGGTATGGCAACCTTACTGACCGGCTACGAAGGGCAAGCTGAAGAACAAAGATATTTTTAAAAAAATTATTAATCGATTGAATTTTTTTCCAAAAAACACTCCTTAACCAAACTGATAAACTTCTGGAAATTTGTTGACTTTTTTTTTTAACTGTTTAATTTATGCAAACAAAAAAAAAACTAATATTTTACAATTTATTTAATTTTGTTTTTATTCAAAAATTTGTATATGTTTGGCAACATTCGTTTTTTATATTGAATTAGTTTAAATGTAGAAGTTCGAATTTAAAGGATAGTTAAATTTTGTTATACATTATTCCATAGCCAATTTGAAATTATATAATAAAGTGTGTTTAAGATCTTAAGATCTGATCTGAAGAATGTACCTTATTTTAGCAAATAAAGATAATTAAAAAAAAGCATCAATCCGATATTTCGACTCGACTCAGACGATTGTATCGGCCAAAATTGCCGTAACCAAATAGTAAACAACAAAGAATATTAGTAACTCACCCTTGTTTTAATTATTAATAGCCTAAATTTGTAAAAAGCCTGCTTCATCAAATGATTTTTTTTATATATTTGCATAAATCGTGAGATAGGGAGAGGTCGGCGAAAAGAAAAATAAAACTGCAAACATTTATTTGACTCGCGTTAAATTGCCTTTACAAAATTGAAAATTTGTTTTTCTTTTCTCGTTTTAGTTTTAAAGTAACGAATTTTGCAAAAATATTATAGTAACTTTTTCAAGTACCTAGTTTTGAATTGATGTATTAGAAAATTTTAAAATAAATCTATGCAAAATGGCCGTAACACAAACATTTTTTAGTTGACCCAAAATAGTTAAAATGTTCAAATTTATGTTATCTTTAATTAAAAGAAATCTTATGATAACTTCAACTACTGCAGTATTATCTATTTCTATCAGAACGTGGCTTTTCATAGATATTTATGAAAAGCTATTTCACGTTCTCAGTTTAACGTTCTTAGTTATTTAATGTATATTTTAGTTGTAATTAAGTAAAACGCAATTTCTAATTATAAAAGGTTTTGATGTGTAAAAAAAATAGTAGCAAATTTTTCAAGTATTTTTTTGGAATATGTTTAATTAGACAATGTCACGTATTTTATGTAATATTACATGTTTTATACAATATTACATTTAGTACAAAATACTAAACTTTGGGCGCAGCAAACATTTTGAAAGTTAGAAAAGTATAACAGAATCTGTTTTGTTTTTTTTAATAGATAAAGTGATAGAAGGTTTATACATACGATATAAAATATGCTTAACATTGTAGGTATAATTTCTATCAGCATAGCTCCCGTGTGAAGCAGGGCGGTCGTTAGTATTTTATATAATATTAGTATAAGTAACTAATATGGGCAAATCTCAAAGTAACTGATAAGATTACTTTTATAGAATGTTGTTCCGGATTTTACCACTTTATCAAGGAGGATCACCCCATAAAGTAGCCATCTACGATCGTATAAAATTTGTTTGTTACACGAACAAAGCGCTAGGGACGTAATTATGAAGAAAAGTTAAATTTTGTGAATTACGACGTTTCCGTTTCTCTTAATTGCTTGGGGACTGGCGTATTTATTGTTGGCACGGTTTAGCTGATTCGTTTTTTGTTGCTTTAATGGTTTGTGTTAGTGTTATTTGGATGATATCGTAAAAACTTTGCCGCTGTTTTAAGGGATAATGTACTTGTTTTGAACTCATTATTCAGATACAAAGCTGGATTAAGGCAAATAATGCACAAATGAAACAGTCGGTTGAAATTAGATTTTTTTCGAAGTTGAAGCGATTGTTCTTATTATACTTCATAATATATAACTTCTTGAATTATAAACGGTTAGTTTGGCAGTATTTTTTTTGTTTCACGGGATTTAAGCGTTGTTTTAATTAGTACAAGAATTTTTTAACAAGAACTAACGATGTTTAAACCAACGTGCTTTATAAATTAGCATATACTTAATCTTTAACCTAAGTGATATTAATTATATGCAATATGATTAAGATCTCCAGTTAGATCAAATATTAACAATGTGACAAAATTTACTGAAATAACCATTTACTGATTATAATTCATCATCACCATAGACCCGCCGTACGCATTCACCATTAGGTGGTTTTGGACGAGATTACGACGGACCACCACGCTGGTTAATGCGGGTTGGTGGTGGACACTAGGCCATACGCAGACCACTGAGGATTTTTGTTTTATTACAGTAAAACGCGAGTATTTAAATTTCATTTCTTTTAGACTACAGAGTAGAAGGTTTTCCTAAAAGCCTTTATAAAACGACTAGCTAAATGTAATACATCTGTTTAATCTGGTTACCTGTTTTGTCTGTGCAAAAATATTTGTTACTTTAAAAAGTTTAACTAAATCAGTTTTTAATCAAATCGCTAATCGTAAATTAAATGTCTGACTGCCTCCTAGCCAGTGGATAGCGTGTCGCTTAGAAACCGAGGTCGGGTTCGAATCCTGCGGACTCATCAGTATTCATTGTTGTTTTGTTGGTAAGGCAATTTCCGATCACCCAATGTCGAAAGTAGATGATCCATGTGTCGGATGGGCATGTGAAGTTTCATCCACCACTCAACTACTCATTGACCAGCGTGGTGAACGTTCAAAACCTCTAATAAAGATGGTGTATTAGGAGGTCAGTCCAGCATGGCTATCTAGCTGATGATGATGATGATGATGAAATTAAATGTGAAATTTTACTACCAATTTCATTCGACAAAACAAAATAGCTTGTCTTTCCATTAACCAAGATCACATAAATAATATATACAACATGATAATTTGAATGAAAATATCCAAATTATTCATTTAATATATTCGGAATAATGTATGATGCTCAGATCCATTATTCAGAGCCAATGATGAAGCAATTTGGTGATTGCAATCATCCACGACTTAAAGCGTTGTTAGCAGCCATAACTAGGGATTGCATCAAGAAAGCTGTTTGATGCACTTATATCATTTGATATTAATAATGAGTTTAATAATAATATAGCACTAATAATTATACATGAGTAATGTTAATTACAATCTGGAATATCTTATTCTCAAATTAAATAATAAATGTCGACTTCGTAATAAAAAAGGCGTTATTATTTTATCTACTTAAACGAACCATTACCATCGATTGCTTAAAAAATATATAAAACGCTGACGATAATGCAAAACTAGTAAACTGTGAAGTCTCCTTTTAGGGCTATTTTGCACAAAGCCTGTAACTAAAGAAGTTCTGTAAGGGCACTCTACCTCATTGTGAACAAGACGTAACATCATATGTCTCACGGTAGGCGGCGCGTTTGTGGCCCCTGGTATTGCGGATGTCTGCGGGCGTTGGTGACCACTTTCTATCAGGTGGTCCGACTGCTTGTCTGCCAACGTATGCAATAAAAATAAACAAAATAATACCGACGTTAGCTTATTAAAGTAATTTTTAAATGCACTGTTTTTAAGACAAATCAGTTCTTAAACGAGATTAGGTAGGAAACTAAATCAGATTTACTACAATAAACGAATCACTGGAAAGTTATTTATGATCCATAAAAGACGAGCTTGTAGTTGAAGTCCTGCAGATTATTACGTAAGAATCGAGTCTACTACACCACAGAAGCGGTAATAATAAGTACTGTTAATTTAAACGTTTTTGCTTCAAAATATAATTTAAAATGTTAACAACGAGATTAAATATTCCATTGTTTTTTTAATAATATTTTGTTAAAATACCGTGATTTGTCAGATAGAAATAATTCGTTAATCATTGTTAAGTTTTGGATTTTTATAACCTTACCCTCTGGATATGCAGAAGACAAATGAGTATAACCAGCCCCTGTGCATGCCATTTTGTGGATCTACGAGATTTGATTTCAGTCAGCTCGCCGAATTTCTGCACGCATCGGTCTCCCGGATGAACTTAAACAAGTTCATTTCAACACACGTTGATCGACCGATCACAATTATGCACTCCTCAAGTGGTTTCGAGTCGTTTACATAGGGTGAATGCTCGGACTAGGAAGAAACGACTTTAAAGGAGAGGACAAAAGAAGGATTCGGCTGAGCTGGATATCTTCAGACGCATCGAAATCACGATAGCTCACCAGATTACTAAGCTGAGTCAAGTGTTCCATATATACCTCTCAAGCTACTACCATAACCTCTCATGGGATGACACTTGCATCAATCCTATCATCAATCCATCATGTTTCTCTTGTCAAGCATCCTACACCTGCTTTTTCCCACCATGACCTAATTTTGTTCTACATCCTAAAACCTCTAAACCAATCCAAAGGTTCTGACACGGTCTTTCCAAAATTGAATGGGAAAGACGGAGGATGCTCGGAAAGTGATTGGAGCGAACTAGGACACGATTGACGAGAGACTCAAATTTTAAACGCCCTTCATATCTGAGCTATCGACATCCACGCTCCTATAAAGAAGGTTAGTAAGTCGACCACCAGCGCCTTGGCTAACGAAGGCATTGCATGGCCAGCGAGGCGCCAGATCGCTTATTCGCAAATTTAAAAATTTGCGTATTGATGAAAATTGGTCCAGTTACAAATTAGCACGTAATCGGTGTAATCAGATGATACGCAACGCTAAACGCCGATACTTAGATAGTATTACTAAATCAACTCCTGCCGATACCTGAAGTTTTTGAACTCTAGGCATCGGTAAGTCGCGAGTGACAAACCTACCTAGTTCAATAACTTTAGATGAGTAAACTTTCACTTTACTTCACTACTTTACAGATCATCCATCTGTTAGTGACGTTACTTCCACACTCAATGGTTTGACGCGACCTTCTATAGAATTTTTAAAGTTCTCACGTTACTCTGAGAGATCAAAATGCCATCCACTCTATTAAATCCAATGCTGTTGATTGTGACAAAATTAGCTGACGCATGATCATTCCTATCTCTGATTTCCTTCTCCAATGCTTACGCATATTAAACTTTTCTATACTTTCTAGCGACTTTCCCATCCTTATGGCGCAATGCTATCATCCGGCCGCTTCCTAGTGCTCCAATCCTTCACTTCTCAGCATTATCGACCTATCTCTATTTTGTCCTTCCTTTCTAAGGTGCTCGAGTTTTGTGTTCCATAACAACTTTCTCACTCATATTCAGTAACAAGCTCTGAAGTTCTTTAATCGGGTTTAAGCCTGGTCATAGCACCACCAGCCCTCCTCAAAGTGACTGCGATATAAAGTCGGGTATGGAATCCACCATGATTACAGTTTTGGTCTACTTGATTTCACTAACGCTTTAACCGTCGTCATGCATCCTTCTGCAATCCTCTCTCATTTAATGGTCTCTGAAGGTGCTTGAATGGTTCACTCATATCTTCGAGGTCACCAACAATCGGTTAATGGGGATGAATCATCATCGCGTTGGTTAACATCGAATCTGGCGTTCTCTGTGAAAGTTTCTTCCGCCAGCTCTGCTACGATAACGCTTTCCGAAATGGTAGCCCGTAGTAGATAGTAAGTTTTAACTTAGTTAGGGACTTCATTGCTGCAGCTGAATGAGTCGAGGTTCGGCCGATCTGGACCCCCTTGTTGCAGTCTGCAAACGTGCGAATATCAGTGACGGCCCAAGCCGGGTTCTCCTCTCGTGAGGCCCCGTAGCCAACTGTAACCATCAGTCACTAAAAAAAATTTAAAAAAAATGTAGCGTCGCTGGCGTATAGATAACGACTGAAGTTGGGAACGGAAAGTCGAAAAGTGATCATATTTACGATAATCTAACTAATCCTATTTGGAAGGAATTAACTCAGAAAACTTTTGAGGCAAATTTTGATTTATAAACGAATGTGTTTGTAAACGCACCTGATATTCAGAGTTACGATATTCGTGAAGTATCTGAAGTTGAGATGGACATAAAGATTGTTAAACTGAGGTTTTGAAAGTCGATTAAAGAAAAGATACTGGATGAGAGTTTAAGTATAGTGGTCATGTTCACTTTTAACTCTTCTGATAAAATAAAAACATTCAATATTATAGCGCTAAAACTGAAGAAGCTGCATAACTCACAATAAAAAATGGTTAATTGCTATAAATTTAGTTACCCATACAGATTAGTAAATTATATAGGGCCTTGTAAAGACCACAGTATGTTAATTTAGGTGAAAGCTATGAGACGAATTTTGAAGTTTACCGAATGGCAAGTGATACGCCCCCATAAGAAAATCAACGTAAGATGCCACAGCTTTGAAAAAAACACATTACGTCTTGGTAACCAAAATTCAAATCGGAACACTTACTGTTTTCCGGTTCGTCTTACATAGTACTGATTTCTGGCAGGAATAGTCAACGCGATGGTATATCCTCAAACTTTTTCTGTAAAAAGAACCTAGTGGAAGTCCATACAAAAAAATAATTATGTAAATCAGTAGTACTGGTAATGCGACTACCCGAACCAGTTTCCAAAATATTGTACTACACAAGGGAGTACTTAGATAATTCAAAACTTGTTAACGGAATAAATTATTTAGTATTACATTATATGTTATCGAATAACGTCCTAAGTTGTCATTGGTATTATTAAAATAATTTCTTGGCTCGTTTTTAACGATAACTATTTATCAACTTTCTATATATCTTGTATTAAAGATGAAGCAGAATTTACATTTTATTGATGTCTTATTTTGTTATTATGTAATTTATGTAATAAATTTTGTCAATTGGGTACCTTTATTATCTTCAGCCTTCGTTGTGGCTATGCTTTTGTTATCACACAACTAAATACTTTATAACGCCGAACATGATTTAGATTTATACTACCTACATTTAAAAGGTTTATAATTACAATAAAAATAAATAAATAACGATCTAGTAGTCTTGAACTTAAACTAATTAAACTAAAACAAATAATAAGTGAAATTTTATTTAGAAAATATGGCCGCCTTCAAACAGGATATAACCATTATGCGCAATATAAATGGATATCCATTTGCTCTGTTACGTAACTGCCCCGCAATTTTTGCCGCCTTATTTAAAATCACTCATATCTTTTAAGGTTATCAATTTATCAAAAAATCATCTATGTTATTTGTATTAAATGTATTTACTTTTACTAAGAATTACATTATGTTACCTTATTTGGGCTTTGGATGTGCCTTATTGCAATTTTTAACAATGTTTTAGTTAAAATGGTTATTGTGGATTATATTTAAAATAGATAATTGCGCCGATTTTGTTGTAGACTATTTAAAAAAGCACAGTTATGTAAAGCATAGTTTAAGTCTATCTTTTTGCTTTAGCTTTCTGTGTTTGCAATTTAATCGCAAAAGGTTGTGCTTTTTGATACCGTTTTTTTAATTTCTTTATTATCTCTTAAAGTACTTCCTACTGTTAAGCTATTAAAAACAATCAGATTTGGGCTCTAGGAGCGGAGCAACATGGTAATTTTTTTTACATATTTAAAAAAAAATGTTTTGTAACATGTTTTTTTATGCTATAAAATATTTTAGAAAATCTTAGTAGAACATTAAGAACTTTTAAAATTATCTATAGTTTGTAAATAATTTTATCATAGGTACATTTTTTAAATAAATGTACCTAAACAATATATTTGACTTGATGTTTAATTATAGATATCAAATTGTCGGACAGTGTCATGGCTGCTTTAAACAATTATAAAATAAAGGTACTGAGCTACAGTAAAACTTTAGGTATGATTAGAAACAAAGAAAAAAGAAAGAAAGAAAAGCATATATTTGGCACATAAAATTAAAAAAGTAACAATGAATTATAATTATACAAGTATAATTTTATCATGTACCAAAATGATATCCATTCAGCTCTGGATCACGAGGTTAGGGAAACTCATGACGGCTGGTTTTCAGTGGATCCGTAAAATTAAGAAGTAGATGGCGTTCGTTAACAATAAAGCTGTACAGTTACATAAATATTTTTTAACGATTTTTACTACTGCTTTTATTCACTGTGAATATGGACCTTAAAACTGTAGCTTCCATATATATGATTAAATTATGCAATGTATTTTAATCATTAATAAAATAAAACGTTATATTAATATTTACATTATTATAGCAAAATATATAAGATAATTATGTACGGTTTAGTAAAGTGTGCAGTACTAAAATTGTACCTAAGCATTTATCATACAGACGTAATGTATTGTTTAAGTTACCTTTAGCTGCGGTTAATCAGCGAAATTAACATTTAAATGTGAATTATTAACATTTTAACTGTTAGTTACATTTGTTTTAATTTATTGAGATATGTGTAAGAATTAAAATTTAGACAAGACGATGATAGCGATAATCTGAAAGATATATAAAGGACATAATAAGATCTAAATATTGTGATAATGTTGTCGCCATTACTATTTCTGCCAGAAAGCATAAGCGTGAAAACACAACTATGTTCCGGTTTTTTTTTCCTATTTTCCCCAGATATGGGAGATCAGGGACTTTGTGCTATTTTATATTATTATTTTCAGTGATATTCTTTTCGCTTTATTCTTGCATTAGAATACATGCGTTATATATATCTCTATGTTTTCCTTTTACGGAGTTGACACTCACGCTATACCCTTATATTTCTTACACTACTATTTACTCTTTTGTATGCATTGTTTTCTTACAATCTATTCTGACACATTACTTATTCTATAAAATTGCTTACATAATACAAATTTCTTTTCTTGTTTGAACGTTGTTCCTTTGTTCCGTTGAACTATGTTCCGGTTTGAACAGCACCGTAGCCAGCGTATTTACTGGGTAAAGCGCGTTGTTGATACCACTGGTTACGACAAAGTCTATGGAAGTAGGCAACCACTTTCCATCAGGTGGACCGACTCCTCGTCTGCCGGCGTAGCCAATTAAAATAAAGTAAAAAATTTTGACGGTTTTTTTTTATTTAAAAGAGTGTGAAAATAAGAAAAAATATATTGAATGACTTTATTCATATTTCTTAGTAGTACTTGTATCTATACAATAAAATATACATTATCGTAAACCCGCTTGTCTTAACGAACCCTTTTAAATGAGGAGCAATGTTGGAAATGTTTGTCGTATTATTTGCTATAAATTTTAATTATCTTTTAGATAATGAAGTGAAACGTTAGAGGATAAAAGTAATTGTTACAAAACAAGTTTATGAAACCATAGTTGCGGTTCGTCTTCATATCAGGCACCATGGATCGGGTGTGGTTCACTGTAAATGAAGTTAAATATTCTGGTACGTGAAATGTTTTATTTAACATTTTTGTGTGGTTTGCTTTGAAAAACCCAGTCACAGATCAATGTGTAATATGGTATGTTTTTATGGAGGACGTCATGAAAAAGTCAAAATTTCCATTTGTCATTTGACATTTTCTTAAATTTTAATTTTTTAGTCGGATGCGAAGTCGATTCTACAGTTACGCTGTTGGACTACCTACGATCGTCGCTAAACCTCTTCGGCACTAAGTATATGTGCCGTGAAGGTGGATGTGGAGTTTGCATTGTCTCCGTTGCGCAACGACCAGGTGCCACCTTGACAGCTGTTAACTCGGTAAATGTCACAATAAAAACCAAATATAACAACTTCTTTGTAAATGATTCCACAAAAATACCCTCCTTTAGGTCTAAGGGTTATTGGGAAAACCCTAATGTAGATTAATGACCTTTGTATCTTGGAAACGTGTTATCGACCGGGTTTGCTTAGGTTGCGTCGAATTGATATGTAATAGGTCGGTTATAGTTGATCATGTAAATCTATTTGGATTAAAAACCAACTGATTATTATTTTGAATCTACTACTACCTACGGGCCTTATCTTTACCGCAAATTAATTTCAATTACGGGGCAACCCGACAAAAAAAAATCGCAACATTTGTTCATTCTTGACACCTGGTTGACGGAGTCTCTCTGACCCTACTATGGCTTACCACTAGCACTGCGTTCTCTCGGGTCCATGGCCTACACTACCTTTGGGCGCATAGTAACTGGTGCGCCACTCGTCTCAATAGATGAATAATAAACACTCTCAAAGCCATAGTTATAAGTAATTAATATGAGCAGCCAGATGTTACTCAGACTTTTTTGCAATGTAAAGATATTAATTCAGTATTCTCGGTGTGACACAACTTTTTTAAAAAGCTTTAAAATAACTTAGTGAAATATCGTGCTTCGAGGGCATCTCCAAACGGCGAACAACAGGAGGAACCGCATCAATAGTGTTTAGGGTAGTATCTTTATAACTACGAAATTTACATTATTTTTAAAGTAACACTTCTAAAGTTCGACGCCCTGCTGATGGAGTGATGACACTCGTAAAGGGCCCGATGTGGGCTTGATGTATGGGATAGCCGAAAATCGAAATCCGTGGGGTGCATTGGGGTATCCCTATGTCCAGCAGTGCAAAAAGCACTGATTATGTTGATGACGATAATTATGGACTTTTTTTTTTTCTGGCGATTTGTAGTTTTGTTGTAAAATAAGTTAATAATGACGAACAGTAGTGTAGCGTAGTAGTGTTGTTGGCATTCAATAAGCGAGTGTTACACGTCGATATTAAATAAAGATATATGAGTTTGAGTATATTGTTAATATCTTGAAATATCTTGTGTAAAGTGTTTAGTTTCGATAACGTCATGTCAAGATTGGGACATCACTACAATTGAGCACCTTGGCAACCGTTTTAAAGGGTATCACGAACTTCAAAAATGCTTAGCTGAAGCTAATGGCAGCCAATGTGGCCATTGTAGTCCCAGCTGGATAATGGCTATGTACAGGTAAATACCAATTTTATTATTTACTGTATGGTAAGTCTACGTGTTGCACATCTATGCTTCATACCAACATTTCTATTTTTCACGTTCCTTAAATTTCAGCCTTTTAAATAGCAATCCTAATATGACGAAATTAAAAATCGAGAAGTCAATGGCAAGTAACACCTGCAGATGTACTGGATATAGACCAATTTTGGATGCATTAAAGAAATACGCCCACGATCAGACTAAACCCACAGATATTATGGATATAGAAGATGTACAAATTTGCGAACGATCGGGTAACAAGTGCAAGAGCTTATGCAAAGAGGAAGATTGGTGCTTAGTGTCAAGAGATGCTGGCGAGATTGGTGACACGATTAAACATATCTATTTAAGTGATAATAGAGATTGGTATTCAGCAGAAACCGTGGCAGACATTTTTAAAATTTTTAAGATGAAAGGTGAAAGATCATATATGCTTGTTGCAGGAAATACAGCTAAGGGTAAGAGTAATGAAGCGTCCGACCCAAAAGACAAAACCAAACTTTAATTAATTAATTTGCTCTTTCTAGGGGCGTACCCAATCGACGAATATCCTCTAGTTTTAATAGATGTAACTCAAGTAGGAGAGCTAAGAAGTTATCTACTCGACCAAAACTTAGTAATCGGTGCCGGATCTACTACAACTGAATTGATAGATATTTGCGAGGCAATCTCTAAAACAGACGGTTTCCAGTATCTTTCTGTACTTATCCCACATTTGTACAAAATAGGACATTATCCTCTTCGCAATGTTAGTTATTTATTTTTTGTGTCGTTTTTTACAGTTATCTATTACTTAATTTTTCGAGAAATATTCTTGTAGATTGCTACGATAGCAGGAAACCTGGTAATTAAAAACAAGCATCATGAATTTGCATCTGACATATTCCTACTTCTTCAAACAGTCGGCGCTCAGATAACAATAGGTAAACACATATAACATTATTTTGTAACAATGTCTCAATAGCTTACTTTGCCCTAGATTATATAAAAAAGATATAACACTCAAGGGTATGATCAATTGAGTACGTGTTTTTAATAGCAGATTTTTATGCGTACGAATTGAAAGTTATTACAATTTAGTGAATAGATTAATGCTGAAGTAATCGGGTTCGAATCCTACGGAAACTCAACAAATTTTCATTGTTGTTTCTTAGTTGGCTTGGGCAATTTAGTCCGATCACACAAATGCCTTAAAAGTAAGAAACGAACAAAAAAAGGGAAACATTATAAGTATATTACAAAATATATTTACCTAGCCAATTTAGACATTACATTGATTATTCTTATTCAAATAAATGCATTAAAAATACACTTTCTGTTGTAAAAACGTGCCTCAGACGATATTTTCATTTAATGGATAGCTTAAAAGATATCAGAGATTTAAAAATATCGTTTGAAATCACGAGGCAATGTCGTTAAAAAAGTACCGTATATTAAATTGCTTAATTTTAGACTTGATCATGTTTTTGTTGGTTTTCAGCTAGTTCAAAATTCCTTAAGCGAACAGTTAAATTGGAAGATTTTCTCACTGAGGACTTGCGAGGAAAAGTTATTCTCAATGTGCTACTGCCACCCTTAAGTCAAGACAATAAATTAGTCACATATAAGGTACATGTTGAATGTTGCAATCAGTATAATATGCTTGTCAGTAAATTTAGATGTGTGCTATCTATATTCGTGACCAAACGCACAACTAACAAGATGTAACATACGAAGTTACTCATTGTATTTCGGAGGCAAAAAAAATTATTTATTTATTGAAAATGTTTGAACAAATATAATTAAGCAAAGGCGAGCTTAATGCTTGATATACTAAACTGATTATATACTTATTATAGACACAGTAAAGTAAATTGTACGAAGAATAATATGTTTTTGTACAATACTGAGTGAGACATCATAGTGTTTTAAAGGATATTACCGTATACGTACTAATCTCTACTCTACATCCACTTTTTACACTCAAATATCATTATTTAAGAAATAAGTGTTACAATTATTGTTGTCAACAATACTACCACCAGTTCGGAAAAGAACGCCTAGACCTGAGAATCAATGGTAAAAGAAACCTTATCAGAAAAAATAAAATAATAAAATTTTATAAAAATTTAAAATGTATTAAAAGCATATTTTATAAAGGATTTTTGTGTAAGTGAAATTTTCACCAAAGGTGTATAAAATGAATGTTTTAACAATAATGCAAATTCATATAGGAATTCGGTAACTTTTTATTTGATTTCAGATAATGCCCAGAGCGCAAAATTCAAAGGCAATTGAAAACGCAGGATTTTTGTACAATTTAACATCTGTAGGAAAAGTTAAATCTGCACGGATTGCGTACGGTGGATTGTCTCCAAACTTCACAAGAGCTTTTAAGACGGAAAAGTTTCTTGTTGGTAAAACACTTTTTACTAACGAAACGTTGCAGTCGGCGATTGCTGTTTTGGATAAGGAGCTGGTGGTGACGGAGAATCCATCAGAAACGCCCGCCACGTATAGAAGACAGCTAGCAATATCATTGTTTTATAAAGTAAGCTGTTAATAATACTCATTGTAGTCAAAAACTCTTATTATCTAAATCCTTGCCTTACTAGTCTTAATTTTCAGTTTTGAGTGTTTAATGTAATCAATAAAGAAGCATTACACTGTCTTATTGATCGTTAACGAATCTACTACCGGTTCGGAAGTGGAAGAACCGGCTGATGCGTAGTAAATATTCCATTAGGTTACGTAACTGTGCCCCTTACTAATCCGAAATAAATGATTTGATTTAATGCCTCAGTTAGGTCAGGAGCCTAACTAAGATTTATTTTTTTAAATAATTATGCAATAACTATTTTTATAATCCAAGTAGCTAATTCAATTACAGTTAACTAAAAACTGATGGGGGAGGATGTTCAGCAGCTGACTTTGTTAGGCTTATATCAATGAATGAAATGTAATAATCATTTCAAATATATGAATCTTTAAATATTAACAATACATTGCATGAATTTTTTAAAATAGGTAATGTGGAATATTGCTGTGGACTCATTTATCAAAGTAAATTAAATAATTAACAAACTATATTTTTAGCAAAAAGCAAAATTTCACATATAAATACTTAATTTATAATGGATATGTGATATTTTGTATGTCTAGACTTTTCGGATAGTCTTTCACTTAATCTAAATACATTGCAAATAAGGATAGTAGTAACCATCATTTTTTTATAAGTAAACCAAACACCTTGAAAAAAGAACCTAGTTACAGTGTAACTAGGGTCAGTGAACAAAAGTTAATTCTGCCTATCAAGAGTATGCTCTTGAATATAAAAATATGTTTTAATGTCAGATACTATTGACAGGGATTGCTTTCACTGTGCCCGCCAAATTTAATATCTCCGCGGAACGTGAGTGGAACCACTAAAATACACGATACTCGCCCAGTCTCTAAAGGCCAACAAGTATTCGACACGAACCCATCATTGTGGCCGATAAATCAGCCCGTCACCAAACTGGAGGCTTTGGTAAGGATGACATTTAATTTTTTACAAGATTGTAGGTCTTCATCACTTGGTGAATCACCACGGCGTTACCGATTTTGCCACAAATCAGTCGTGAATACGCACTACTATCTTCAGGGCTGAGGGTCGCCAACAAAATTATTGTATAAACGACACGTGCAACGTCGTATGTCACAGGGCGGCGAGCGAGTTTTAAGCGTCTTTACAAGAAAAAAAAAACAATTATTACTACATTTATTGCACATGTAAACATGATGGCGTATTAACATGATTTACTCTTCAATACCTATAAAATATTTGTTAAAGAAGCAATTTAATTCTTCTTCTTTTACGACCAAAATCGACCGCTTAACGGGGTCTAGAAAACAGTAAAACATACTACCTCTGGCTGCCTTTGGCTAAATGTACTATCCCATCCCTTTTTTTCAATTGCATACGAAGGCAATCGAACATTCGGGCTACCTGATAGGAAGAGGTCTCCGACATCCATGGACATCGGTTATAACAATGCGCTAAGGCTCGTTTACCCAGTAAATACGCTATGGTGTCCTTCAAACCGGTAGTGTTTTTACACTACTGCTTTGCGGTAAAAATATTCACCGCGGTGTTACCACCCCAGACGGCCCCTTGTTAAAAGGCGACCTATCGCCTTAATAACCTCGTGTTTTCATCATCAGCCTGTATAGTCCACTGCTGGACATAGGCCTCCCTAATACATTATCCATTAGAGGTTTTTGGACCGTATCCTCACCACACTGGTCCAATGCGGGTTGGTGGGTGGACCGACTTTACATGCCCATCCGACGCATGGATCATCTTACTTTTCAGACAATTGGGTGATCGGCCCAAATTGCTAACTAACCTAGAAACAACAATGAAAATTGTTGAGTCCCTGCAGGATTCGAACCATGACCTCCGGTTTCTAAGCCACACGCCTATACCAGTAGGCTGCGGTTGCAACCTCGTGTTGTTAATTTTATTATAAGTAGCATAGACCATAAACAGCTACTTATACTTTGTAATTTCACCGCAGAATTTGTTGGTGGTACCGGAAATTTACTACACTATCAATAAATTTGTAGTTCATTGTGCACAAGTTACAATACTGACATCTGTTATAAATAATTTAATCGTGGTTATATAAATATGTTCCCTTACTTTCTTCATTTACTTTATATTTTTGGAAATCTTTCGGCTAGCATAAATATAATATTCAAGTGAAAAAATATTGAAGGCTAAATAAAAGTTTCCGCATATACTACTACATAGACGCAGATAGAACAATAAATTTTATATTTTACACAAAATAAGCAACAAAGTATAAAACAAACAAACAATAATTGTTTTCTTCATAATGCCATTAGTGTTAAATATGAATAATGACCATCCTTAACCGTTTTTAAAAAGACCTGTAAGCCATTATGAAGAACGAGTTTTGTCTGCAATTTGTTTTGAACAGCAAAATGTGTCTTAGTTAAGTTTTATGACGTCAATACGTAGTCAGAATAGTTAGTGTGCAAGTCAATTATTAAACATTAGAACTCCATACTTTAATAAAAACCTCATTTGGAAATGGTTTTATTAAATTCAATCTGTCTTTATAAAAACGATATTAGAAAAGTCCCAAACAATCAAACGGTTTTTGCACATACATAACAAGGTGAATTATTTTTGTTTATTAAATATATAGGTACTTTTAAATGTGCCACTCTACTCAAGTCGCAAACATATTATATCTCACTTTTTTTTTATTTTAAAATATTCTTTTATAAATCTATCATGCTTAATTGATTGATTTGAAATTATTTTATAATCAGATTCAATGCTCTGGCGAAGCTAGTACCCTGAAGACGTACCAGTAATACCTGGTGAGGTATTTGCTTCATTCGTTTTGAGTACAGTACCATTGGGGAAATTAGAGAAAATTGACCCGAGTGAAGCGTTAGTGAGTATGCGAATAGTGATTATTTTTCATTTATTAAGGTTACAATTTTAAGCGTATAAGCTTCTTTGTGGTTGAACATTTTCTAAGATACCTTATTTAATGCTATAGTTACTGACTTGTCCCTAAGTATTATTTATTTTTTGTAACTTGTTATAAGGAATAAACCCGATGCAACATGTAAGAGAATACTTACGGTTTGACAGATGCAGCCAGGCGTTATAGCTTTTTACAGTGCGAAAGATATCCCCGGTACTAATTCCTTTACCCCCGCCGGCAATGTATTTTACCCGAAAGATGAAATACTGTTGTGCGACAGTGATATACAATACTATAATCAACCCATCGGCATTATTGTGGCAGAAACCCGTCACATAGCTGATAGAGCCGCAAAATTAGTACGTGCTACTTACAGCAATGTAAAACAACCAGTTCTTGATATTAGAATAGCAAAAGATGACCCAAAGAGGCGAACATTGTTCAAAACTCGCAGCGCATCGAGTAGAGGCAATGATGTTTTCAAAAGGTTTAAAGGTGAAACCTCTATTTATGGTCAATATCAATACTGTTTGGAAACAATAGCATGCATAACACGTTTATCAGAAAATGGAATAAAAGTGTATCCAACATCACAATGGATAGATGGTGTACAAGTTACGACGTCTCGTGCTTTGAAGATGCAACAAAATAGGTATTTGTTAAGATGTATTTTGTTATCAATGAGATTGACTTTTTATTAATTAAGCGTTAATTTAATTTCGATTTAGATAAAAGTTGAGCTCACAATTGCAGTAAAAATCTTTTCTCCTTATTTTTTGAGCTTTTAATATTTAAGTTATTGTCTCTTTATTTCTTGTTCTAGGTCTGAATCATAAGTTTTTGAGTTGTTTAGTCTTGTAAAATATTAGGAAAGGATTTTCGAAAAATATATAATATATATGTATTTATAAACGAATAGACAGAGCTGTTTGGGTGTTAAATTTATGTCTTTATGAATATAAACATAAATTATGTTTACTTTCAGTATTGACGTTTATGTCCGTCGAATTGGTGGAGGTTTCGGACTCAAGATATCGCGATCTAATCTAGTAGCAATAGCGTGTAGCTTGGTAGTCCAAAAACTTAATCGTCCCTGTCGTTTCATTCAGTCCATGGCAACAAATATGAGGGCTCTCGGCAAGAGATTACCTTGCAGTACATCCTACGAGGTAGGTTCTTCTAATGAAAAAAAAAGTAAGAGATAACGACGATCAAAGACCGACGGTCAGGGAAATTATACTGAGGGTTAAACATCAGTTTATTTGTTTTTACAAAGAAAGAATTATAATATATGTTGAAATGGCAGTAACATTAGTTGTTACACAAATAACAATGCTTTGTTTATGTTGTAGGTTGAAGTAAACGCAAAAGGTGAAATTCAAGGTCTTAAATATTTTCTTTACGAAGATAATGGCTGCATCGTTAATGAGCCTTTTATTGAAAACGGAGATGGTGTTTATAACAATTGTTACATAGCAAACAGATGGGATTATACTTCATTCAATGTTGTTACTGACACTGCCTCCAATTCATGGATGCGGTCTCCAGGTAAGAAATGTACTTAAAGAACTATCTTTTAATTACTTGCTGTTCTTTGTGATTTCGCCCATGCGGTATGCATGCACGACGCGAGCGCTAGTGGTGTAGAGACAAGTACATATATGGTCCGTAGTAAAAATTTAGATGTAAATTTACAAAAGAATTAAGAAAAATGTACAAAGTGTTTATGTTACATGTATATAACTTTTCTATTATAATTGATAATTATTATTTTTGGTGACGTTCAATCAATTCAAAATCAAAGTAGCATAATTTGCTGCTCCTTCTGGCCAAGAGACATAACGACCCCACCGCCCACTTGACAACGGATCTTTCTTACAGGGGGAAAAATAAAGATCCACAGTACAAGTACAATTAGTCATTTCCCAATCCGCCCGCTCAGCGTGGCAATTATTAGCAATTCTTTTTAATGCACGCCGTATTGGCGTTCATTAAAAAAGCCATGTCCAGCAGTGGACTGCTAAAGACTGTTTGTACTGATGATGATGATGAAGTTACTCCTTGTTACATCAGCTAAATCTTTAGTTAAATTTCTTTCAATATATGTTTAGCCAATTCAAATATTAGCCGGATTGAACAGGTAGGCAGACAGATAAAAATTGTAAAAAAAATGTTTTGGTATATTAACACATGTTACCTACGCCGATGTACTTGATACGAGAAGCTTATTTTAATCCTAAAGACAGACCCTCCATTTTTATTTATTTGTAAAGAGAAAAGCTCGTTGCTTTTAAATTTTTTTTGGGATGCAGACTGTGTATTTTTAAAAAATCCGTCTTTTGTAGTAATTTTTCTAGTCTATTACTTTTGCTACCATTATTTTTGGGTTGTTCTTTAAAAATCTGTCATCTCTTATCAGGGTTTTACTTTTTATTAATACTTATGCTTTATTTTTTAATATTTTTAAACAATTTTATTAAATTTTTAGGTTCACTGGAAACTATAGTAATGGCTGAATGTTTAATGGAGCGAATAGCTTATGAGATCAGTCAAGATCCGCTCGAAGTTCGATTGGCCAATTTAGATACAGACAATTACAAAGATTTAGTAGAAATGATCGACAACCTAAAACAAAGCTCAAACTATGAAAAGCGTCGGGCAAAGGTGGAAAAGTATAATGTCGAAAATAGGTGGAAAAAACGAGGCCTTAGATTTTCACTCATGAGATGGGCACCCTCTGGAGCCCCGATATACGATATCAACTTGTCAATTTACCATGACGATGGCACAGTTGTAATCGTTCATAGTGGAATTGAAATGGGTCAAGGCGTAAATACGAAAGCGGCTCAAGTTTGTGCTTATTTCTTTAAAATTCCAATAGATAAGATTAAAATCAAAGAAAACACTACTATTTTCAATCCAAATGGATTTATTTCCGGAGGCAGCCAAACGTCATTAAACGTCGCTCTGGGTGTTCAAAGGGCTTGTGAGGAGATGCTACAAAGGTTGGAGCCAATAAGGTTACAACTGGGAAATCCTACTTGGAAAGAATTAATTTCAGCTGCTTTCGATCAAAATGTTGATCTGCAGGCACATGGGTTTATCAGCCGCAAAGACATACAAATGTATAATGTTTATGGAGTGGCTGTGGCTGAGGTAGAAGTGGATATATTAACTGGACAATCAGAAGTGATTAGGGTGGATCTTATAGAAGATGCAGGGCTAAGTGTCAACCAAAAAGTGGATGTTGGTCAAGTAAGCTTTCGCTCTATTTCTTTTATTTTGTAATAACTTGTGTCATTTCCTTTGAAAGCAGATGAATGGTCGGGCTACCTGATGGAAAGTGGCCCCTGACGCTAATGGAAATCCGCAATACCAAAGGTATCAATGAGCTGCCTACGTGAAAGACTTTCTTTATACCTCGTTTAAAGAAAGACTTATTCTAGCACTGGAAAAACACCTAGGTGGGAAGTTAGTTCCAGAGCTTGATAGTAAGTGCCATAAAGAATCCAGAAACATACCATATTTGATAGCACTGTTTTCAAATAGTGAGGAAGAACTATCCTCCTGTCCTAGGTACGATAAAAAATGGAAAATTAAGACTCCTTTCCTGTACTTTACTCTGAGGGACTGGTCATTTGCTGGTATACCGTATCCGAATAGCAATGGATGTCTTCGATGGACGCCCTCTTGTAGGACTTAGAAATGTAATGCCACCTGCATGCCATTACATTTCTTCTCCTTCTCTTTAGCAGTTCGATCTTTTACATTGCCTACCGTGGTTTAAACGGCGTATGCAGACTGCTGTAATCATCGTCATCCCTAAAAGTATCATGTTGGTAACGCAGTCAGCACATTTGTGACGATCATCGTGGGAGAAGCCGATCTGCCCCTATAGAAAGGATGCGAAAAATTTACATAGTCCATTCCAATCTGCCGATCCGTATTAGTAGACTTTAAGAAACTCATTTTAAAGTTTTCGGGTTGGGTACGCAACAAGGGCAGAGATAACCAGCAGGCGATAGTCTGAGGATCCCAAAGGTGTTTCAACCACCATCTCCAGATGTGATGTTAGCAGAAGGTCCTAAAGAGATTGGTTATGGCTCTCAATATTTTGGGTTCGTTTGGGCTGAGCTACTAGTTGGGCGTTGGCCCTGGCCAAAACATAATTGTAAGCGGCAGGACTGAGGAGATTAGTGGTCCGCGGCCCCACGCACTCTGATAATGAGTGTTAAAGTCGACAAAGACCAATACCTCCGCAGATCCGGGTACCAAAGAGTTGATTTGGCCAACATTGGCTACCCTTTTGGCTGAAAAGTGAGATTGTGTATGTTGGATGGACATGTAAATCTTCTGGCAATTAATTTTTACTTACTATGTTATCATATCACAATCACAATATGTACAATCATTGAATGCAGTTTAAGAAGGTTAATTCTAATTGTTTTATGATAAAAAATGATTCTTTAAAGGTAGAAGGAGCGTTTATTATGGGCTTGGGATATTGGACTTGTGAGAAGTTGATATTTGATCCAAAAACCGGCGAAGTTTTATCTAATCGCACCTGGAATTACAAAGTGCCTCAAGCGAGAGATATACCTCAGGATTTTCGAGTCAGTTTTAGAAAAAATTCGTGCGGCAAGCCCATATTTCTTGGAGCTAAAGGTAATTTCAAATTAATATAATACACCGGATTATTATTATTACCTAGGATTTATAATATATTAAGTATGAGTATATCGTAAAAGTTAGATAAAAATAGCACTAACACTCTTTAGCTAACAGCTTAACTATGACACAGTAAAACTAGACATGTTTTATAAAATTATTTAAAAATTGTTATTTTAAGCTTGATTTACTACTAAATTAGTAAATCGCAACATCAAATCCGTAATAAGACATATAACACGGCATATTTCTTTTAAGTCAGTTAAACAAATAAGATGTAATTTCAAATTGTGGTTCAAAATTAAATGATTCTAGAACAAAACTTATGATAAAATTATGTGTTCAGATACTCTTTTTCTATTTCATTAGCCATTGGTGAGCCGCCAATATGTCTAGCAGTAGCCGTCCCATTTGCAATGAGAGAGGCAATAACTTCAGCCAGATGCGATTCTGGAATTCCTTCTACGCAGTGGTTCCAAATAGGTGAAAATTCAATAGCTTCAGTAAACTTAAAATATTAATAATTAAGGAGGATAGAGGGTTTTGATTACTACTACAGTTAAGCCAAAATAAATGTCTCTATGGCGTATCCCTTTTTGAGTTTATGTTAAAAAGAACCAAATTGCCCCCAAACAAGTTTTTTCTCAATATTTTTTTGCATATACCAATATTAAAAATAAACTTAAAAAAGCTATAAGAGAAACCTAAAATCTCAATACGTCTACGTCCCTTTACTATTTGAAAATAATATAAACTATGGTAAATAGATGATAAATAATTACAAAGGTAATAAAAAAAATTTCAATTTATTTTCCAGTGTCGACAAACGTGTAAACAGTTTAAAGGAAATGGAATATATAAAAGGTTACTTAATTTTCAACCAAATTTCAATTTTCAGACGGGCCTTGGACTGTGGATCAAATATTTCTGGCTGCCGCTACAAAAGTCGAAGACTACAAGTTCTAATGCATAATTACTAACGAATATTTTAATTTGTTTATTCTTTTTGCACAAAAAGCATAAAGCCTTTAAGCCATAAGTATTATCTCACAGTCAATAACAAATAGCAGTGAAAACAAAAAATAACAGTGGATTAATAGTATTTGGGGCTTAGTGATTTTAGTGAATACGTATAATGTAAACGTAATAAATGTGTTGAAAATTACAGATCCTTGTTTTATGATAACATCAACCATTCAAACGTCTCTTAAAGAAAATAAATGATAGTTCAGTACTGTATTAGGCTTTAAGGTTCCTTTTTAAGCTAACGGTAAGATATAATCAGATCGAAGGTCAGACGCCAGTTGATCCGCAAATAAATGCAAAAGCAAAAAATTAAAAACTGACTGAAATTCATGCCCAGTACAAGTAATATTCTTATGGCATTTATATGAAAAGTTAGATCGTGACAGTTGGCGAGTGCACATTGTTCCCGTTAAGTCAACCGATAAAACACGTAAAGTCGTAAAATTTTTACTTATTCAGAGATCAGTGTTATATTAAGTAAAAAAAAATCAATTTAATATAATTTGTTTTTCGAGAAAGTGACTAAAACAGTGTTAAATAATCGAAAACACAAACCTTTTTGGTGGTGTACGAGTTTTGCTGGCGAGTTCAACAAACGAATAATTCTTTACTTACCTACAAGAAAGTCTTGTTTCTCGAGAACGTTACATATATATATTTAATTACTGTGGCACGTCATAGTCCGGGTAGCTCAGAGCCCCGTTGCGTAACTGATGCACGTATATGAGCATCAAGGAGCTGGTTCTATTCCCCGTCCTGTAGTCACTTTTTGTGAATTATTAATAATTTGTTTTTAAGAGAAGAAATTGTTATTTGCAACGAATTTAAAACTAAAAATCATCGTTGCCAAAATAAAAAAATTTTAAAAATTTAAAAAAAAATTGCTGTACAGAAATGTCTACAAACGATTTGAACTGGGGTTGTTGCAATAGTTCCGCTTCTACCGATAAATTTATAAAATGCATAACTTGCGCAAAGAAATTTCACTTGCTTTGTCTGTCCTATAGCGAAGATGTTCCTCTCGATAAAAAAATCGTGGACCTGCTAGCTGTGTAGCGCTCTGCGCCCAAAAGAAACCAAGTCAGATTCCACACCAATACGATCACATGCAAATGTTACTATAAGAGGCTCCAAGAGACAAAGCATTACAATCACCCCAGGGACAACTGCAGTATCTAGTGATGACATTCGTTGCATTGTTCAAGATATAGTGCAAAGGAAGTTAACGGTTTAGTATCTAAAGTAAGTAGCGTCATTAGAAATGTTTTTAGTGCTGAACTGAATGCAGTCCTGGCAGAGGTGAAGGAAATGAGACAATCAATGGAGTTCCTAAACTCTCAATTTGAACAAATCAGAAAAGAGTTTAAGGAAACTAAAGAGACTGTGAAGGATCTGCACTCACAAAACAATAACTTCAAAGAAGAATTGTTTGATATTAAAACCCGACTAAACATTTTGGAGCAACACGCAAGATCTAAAAATATTGAAATACAATGCGTACCAGAGAAGAAAAATGAAAATATTGTAGAAATTGTTACTAAAATAGGTAATGTAATAAACTGTAAAATCAATGAAGAAGAAATCTCACACTGTACTCGAATAGCAAAGATTGACCGCAGTAACGCCCGGCCTAGGTCGATAGTAGTACAATTCAATACAAAAAAAACTCGTGATTTCTTTATGGCCGCCTCTATTAACTTCAATAAAACAAAGAACACACATAACAAGTTAAACACTACGCATCTTGGATTGGAGGGTCAGCAGGCGCCTATTTTTATAGTGGATCATTTGTCACCCGTAAATAAAACTCTACATGCCGCTGCAAGAAGAGCCGTCAAGGAGAAAAGTTACAAGTATGTGTGGGTGCGAAATGGACGTATATTTATAAGACAAAACGATACCTCAGATTATATTTTGGTTAAAAATTTAGACGTTTTAAAAAACTTAAAATAACTGTTTGCATTTTTACTACATTATAAAACTGATATTTGTTTGAGTGAATTTAGGCATAATCAGATATCTTCACTGTGTCTATTTACTACAAAATATAAGAGGTCTTAGGACCAAGACTCATGCATTTTTAGAAATTTAATGTGTTCCAACTACGAAATGGTCGTTCTAACTGAAACATGGTTAAATAGCACCATTGTTAATTCTGAATTGTTTGATGATAGATATCTGGTATACCGAAGGGATAGACAGGACTCGGGATTCGAAAATCATAAAGAAGGGGGCGGAGTTCTCATAGCGGTAAGCAAATATATTAAATCAAAAAGACTTTTGAATTGGGAAAGTAAATGCGAGGAAATATGGGTCAGCATAGGTGACACACAAACAAGTTACGGTCAGATTATACTGTTGCCTATATCTGCCTCCACCAATTCGAAATCTTTGCTAGACCATTTTATAGACAATTTTAATCGTGTATCTGAACATAATAAATCTCGTATGTGCGTCATTGGTGATTTTAATATGGGTTATGTTAATTGAATTTAGTGTATAATTCTTCAACATACCTGACTACATCTTTAGGTCAATGTATTATAAATTTGTCAAACATGAATAATTTAAGGCAAAGCAATTATATCAGTAATTCAACGAATCGAACACTTGACTTAGTATTTGCTGATGTAGAAGTGTGACGTGTCAGAAGCTAACGATTTGTTATGTCCCGCAGATCCATTACATCCTGCGCTTTTAATATTTATTAAACACGATGTAAACCTATACCTTCCATATAAAGATACTATCCATAAATTAAACTTTTTCAGAGCTAACTACGAGCTCATTAACCAAAGATTATCAAAAATAAATTGGAATGACTTGTTTGCCGGGTTGACTGACGTTAACATCATGACAAAATTATTTTATGAAATTCTTACTGAAGTTATTAAATCATTCGTCCCACTAACAAAAGTTACTAATAGTAAATATCCTATGTGGTTTTCACCCGCCGTAATTAAGTGTTTACGTGAAAAAAATAAATACAGAAAGAGATTTTTAAAATACCGTAACCCATTAGATCAAATATCATATCGCTTGCTCTCTGAACGTTCCAAATTAATTAGTAAAGATGCTTTCAATTCGTATTTAGAAAAATCGAAAAGGGTATCTCCAAAACCCAAAATTATTTTGGTCGTACGTAAAACAAAGGCGCGGTGGAAAGGGATCGTATCCAGCTAGTATGGAGTATAGTGACGTAACTACGTCCGACGGAAAGGATATATGTTTGCTTCACATTTTTATCATCTTTTTCTCCATTAAACACCCAGAGATATTAAGTTTTCTTGCAAAAGCACTATGGAATATAATGACACCCTATCTAGGATTAACATCGATCATGATACGATATATAAGCATCTTAAATGTATTGATATAACAAAAGGTGCAGGCTCAGATGGGATTCCACCAATATTTATAAATAAATGCGCATCATATTTAGTTACCCCCTTATATAGTATTTTCAATACCTCTCTACACACTGGGGTCTACCCGTCCGTATGGAAAACTGCAAAAGTCGTGCCGGTTTATAAATCCGCAGAAAAGCGATTAATAACAAACTATAGACCTATATCGATATTGTCAGCCGTAGCAAAAATTTTTGAAAAATTGATTTGCCTTACATCAAATGTCACTTGAAAAGTTTGTCTCTGAACATCAACACGGTTTTATTAAAGGTAGATCTACAAACACGAACTTAGCTTTGTACGTTGATGATATCATAGAAAGTCTAGACAAAAATAAGCAAGTAGATGCTATCTATACTGATTTTTGTAAAGCTTTTGATCGAGTTCCTTTTGATATCCTTATGAAAAAATTACAATATTATGGATTTATAGGCAATATATTGCAATGGCTGGAATCTTACCTAACAAACCGGACTTTTAGTGTTGTTGTAAATGGTTTTACATCTCGGAAATGTGCCGTTACATCAGGGGTACCCCAGGGCTCTCATTTGGGTCCAATATTATTTAATATCTACATTAATGATCTCCCGGACGTTTTTAATTATTCTTCGATATATATGTATGCAGATGACTTAAAAATAGTGAGACCTGTAAACACTTTTAATGATGTTTAATGCTACAGAAGGATATTGATGACCTAAATGAGTGGTGTAAGAGAAATGACATGATGCTTAATATTGGTAAATGTGCATATAAAATTTACCGAAAGTTAGATATTATCTTATCTTCATATTATATTCAGGAAAACAAATTACAAGAAGTTGAAAACATTAAAGACTTAGGTGTAATAATAGACAAAAGCTTACTTTTATTCCTCATATTGACCACATAACTAAAAACGCATCAAAATGTCTTGGATTTGTCCTAAGAAACGGTAAGGTATTTAAGAAAATTAAAACGAAAATATTATTATTCAATAGTCACGTACGATCAGTTTTAGAATACGGCAGCATCGTATGGCGTCCTCATTATGCAACGCATTCATTGAAAATAGAGAGAATTCAAAAAAGGTTTGTAAGGCATTTAGAAAATACTTTAAAACCGTTTCCTTCTTATAAAAGTTATTCGTATACCTCTGCGATTAAGTAATTTCAAATACAACTTTACAAACACGCAGGGATATGTTAGACCTAATTTTCTTATACAAAATAATAAGATACAACCTACGTTCACCTGGTCTTTTACGCAAACTACAATTCAGGGTGCCATTAAGAATGCCTCGTAAGCCTATTCTTCCACTGACGTATCCTATTCGTAAAACGACTTTAGGTGCTAACTCTCCAATACTTAGATTAAGCAAACTGTTTAATATATCAGCAATAAGTTAGATATTAATGGAACATCACTGTCGGAATTTAAAAGGATGGTTAAGAAAGTTTTATGACTATATTTATAAGTTTGAACTGTTGCTCTTTTTTAATTTAATTTAATTTTGTTGTTTTACGTATTTAGCTAGTATATTCCTTATCTTTTAATTTGTAATTGTACTTGTATTAAATTTACAATATGTTTTCTCTTTAGAAATTAATGTAAGTGTGTAATGTTTTCTTACCTTGATAATTGTATTTAAGTTGTTTTTGTCAGTTAAATGTATTTTATTTTTCTTTTCAAAACAATTTGTCAATGTGCTAAGCCACCATATTTTTGCATGTTATGTTTACCTGTAATTGATTGTGCATTTAAGACTACTAAATTGTATTTCTCCAAATTTATGTGTTTGTATCAAGTGTAACAATTGTTGGTGAACTAAATAAATAAATAAATAAATAAATATGTGTAGTTAATTTTCCTATTCTATATGTTCCAAGATTTTTCGATCAAGGGAAAGGAAAAGGTCAGATTACCTGGCATTAAACATTGTTCAACGTGATTTTTCGCTTACGGCAAACCTGAAAATTGATATTCCAATGAACAAATTTTCAAACTAGGTTAACTTTTGTCTCAAAATTGAGTATAAATTTACACGAAATGGTCACTATTATTACACTAAATTATTAGTTAAACAAACAATAGCCCCGGCCCACTGAAGTGATGGAAAATAAAATCACAACTAATTCCTATATAATAGCAATAATAATGCCAAACGAACACATTGCTATATGCGTCGCGTATAATCATATTACATGTGTCATATTTTATATTATATACCATATTTTCTCAAAAAAAATTTTGCAAAAATAACGCTTGTAAAGAATTTAGAAATATTATACTTTAAACATAAAAAATTCTATAGCTATACAGAACTAAAATCATGTTTTCAGTACGTCTTCAACCGCTTTTTTCTGAAAATGGCCCTATCGATTAAACTACCATAGAACTTTTTTAAAGGATATTTTGCCAGCTGTTTTTCGAAAAACTGGCGTAACTTAAAACTTTTTTCAGTCAGCAACGCAAATTTAGTGGGGAGTGGGGGGTAATCCAGACCACAATAGTAAAGAGAACAGATATTAAATTCCACAAAAGATAAAAATTAAAAGAAGCTAATCTACATTTATTTTTTTGAATTTCTGTACTTATCAACGTGCCAAAACTTTTTTTAATAGTAAAAATTAAATATATCAGTATTTATTAATTTATTTAACGCACTTCGATATGTTAATAATATTTGAAATCCTCAAATTTTGTTGCAGCTGCCAAACAAATTCTCTCCGTTGTGTAAGGTCCATCTGAAAACAAGTTTACAGGGACGTACATTATTGACATTTTACCATACTTTATAAGTCGGAATAATAAATTAGTATAAAAATTTAATTAGATTAAAATCAGTACAGTACATATTTCAATGAGCTAATATCACAAAAGCTAGTTAATATATCGATTGTTTTTTGCTAGAATCACATAAAACTATTGCAAATAATCATACATTAGTAATGTTTTGAAAAAAAAAACACTTTGCACAATTTTCTTGACCTACCGATTTGAAACCATTGCGTGGTTGGTATACCAGAATCTAGCCGTGCTGATGCAATAGCTTCACGCATAGCTGACGGCACAGTCACAGCTAATGATGTCGCAGGCTCGCCAGTAGCTGTTAATGATGTTATTAATAATGAATGGGGAAAGTGTTGAGTCGAAGAATTGGTTTATATTAAAAAAATTGTAAGTAATAAACAAAAATTTTAAGCTTATTTTTAAAAATTTTATCCTGACTAATTCGTTACCACTATTCTCTTACTTAATCTAGAGATAGAAGTTCCATTGCAGACATACTTTGGCTATTATCTGCTGGCTCTCGGCTCTAATCGATATCTCATAAAGTTTATAACTCCTTGTATTAATATCTATTTTTTTAATTCATTATTACGATGTTTTACCTGAACTAACCAACCAATATGAACATTTAATACTCTATCATAACATTTAATAATCTATCTTCTTACCTTTGGCACCAAGATATATTTCATAATTATATGAGTTCTTTCTGAAATACACCCTAAAATCCTGGGGTATGTCCCTAGCTTGCGGTACCCAGTAGTTCCAAGTTCGATCGGAAAGCACTTCTCCTGTATTAGGCTCATATTCTGTCTTTTCTATCGTCCAATAACCAAGCCCCATTACAAAAGCTCCTTCGATCTAAAAATGCATGTAATATTTTACTGCTCTAATTTTTTTTCTATTGAAATTATATTATTTACATCCATCCTAATGGTTTGAGATACGTTATCGATATTTTATTTTACGCTGCCTCCGCAGCCTAATGGTAAGAGCGTGTGCTATAAAAACCGGACTTCGTAGGTTCAAATCAAGCAGGGGCTCAACAAATTTTCATTGTTCTTTCCTAATTGGTTATGGCAATTTGGGCCGATCGCCCAATTTTCTGAAAAGAAAGATGATCCATGCGTCGGATGGGCACGTCGAAAGTCGGTCCACCCACCAACTCGCAGTGGGCCAGCGGATACGGTCCTAAAACCCCCTATTGGTGAGGGCCTATGTCCAGCAGTACACCAACATAGGCTGATGATGATGAAACTGTGTTTTAATTGCAACAACTAAATAACAGTCAATAAACTGAGAAACTAAAAGAAGCTGGACTGCTAGTACCATTTGAACAGTATCATCATCATCAGCCTGCGCTAGTCCACAGCTGACCAGTATTGTACTTTTAACTATTCGTTATAATTATTACTTGCAATAGATAAAGTTACTTTTAAAAATGTCGTTGTACTTGTTTTAATATATTTCTAAATATCATACCTGACCAATATCAATTTCTGGACTAATACTTCGACCGACATCTTCCAATAAATCTACTCTCTTTAATTCCCACTGCCCAGTTAAAATATCAGTCTCTACTTCAACTACTGCAACACCATACACATTATAGTCAATACTTTCCCCAGGTTGGATATATGCTCGAGTTTGCAGATCTATATTTGAATTAAAGGCTTTTTTTATCAATTCCTCCCAGGATGGATTGACTAATTGTTGCCTTATCGGTTCCAGTTTAATTAGCAAAGCGTTACAACACCTCTGGACACAGAGGCCTAGGTTTTGTGAAGCAACACTTGCTACAGTTTCAGTAGCATTTGGCGTTATAAAATTAATGTGCTTTTTTATTTTTATTTTACAAAGCGGTATTTTAAGAATGGACGCGCATATTTGAACGGCCTTTGTATTTATTCCCTGGCCCACTTCGATACATGAATGCGTAATAGCAACCGAACCATCTTCAGCAAAGACGGAAAGGATAGCTGATACGTATTGCTGATCTTCGGTCGACCATCTCATGAAGCCGACGCGTAGGCCTCGTTTTAACCATCTGTTTTCTTTATTGAATTTATCAACACACAATCTTCTCTCTTCATATTTTGAATCTGTTTTTAGATTGTTCCACATTTCTACTAAGGCACCATAGTTTGCATCATCAAGATTTGCTAACCGAACTTGGACAGGATCCAAGGATGTTTCGTATGCTATCCGTTCCATTATCAATTCTGCATTTGCTATGGTTTCCAAAGTTCCTTAAAATAACATTGATTTGTTTATTTTTACACATCCTTGATTAACATTAAACATTATAGTCATTTAAAAAATAAAAGATAAACGTTTGTTAATTAAACTGAACCTGGGGATCTGCACCATGAATTAGAAGCTGTATCCGTTACTGTATTGTACAATTTAAAGTTCCACGCTATAGGTCTGTAGCAGTTATTAAAGGCTTTGACACCGAGCGTTATAAGCAGTTCATCGACTATATAACCGTTGTCAAGGAACAAATCGCAGTTCAAATATTGAATAACGCCCGCTATGTTTACAGCAACCTGCATAAAGTATTATAAATTAAAATAATTATAAGTCATAGCCGATTCCAATAAATTACACGTTAATCTGAGAGTAAGTATTTCGTGCCGCCAGTAAACTAACTGTTTGTAATACACAGCGTATGACTCCAAACAACCATATAATACATTGAGACAGCTATTTTTACTGCTAACAACCATCTGTTATTAGTTACCATGAAAACGTAGAAAAAGAATTCAAAGACCTAATCAAATAATAAAATTTTAGATAAAACTATATGTTTATTTTCCATTAGAATTCCATTTGCTCTAGTTAAATCACAAAGTAACAATTTTTTTAACTTAAACGTGTAAAAATCCACCGAAATTTGCTTTAAAATGATTTTAAGAAATACTATTTTAGATGGGAAGTGCGCACGCAAATCTAACCGAATTGATTTGTTTATTTCCGATGTATGTATCTTGTGTAAACTATTTTACTTGAAAATATACTGTGCATTAATCAATATTAATTTTCTATATTTGCTTTAAGCAACTTTTTAAAAGCGGTATCCTATTATTCTGTAAAAATTCGTTCAATTCATTTCAGCGCTTTATGCGTGAAGGTGTAGTAAAAACATTGTAAGTTATGCTTTTATAACATTGAGTAGAGATTTAAAAAAAAAGTAACAAGTACTTGCATGTTTAAAATGTCTTCTTCTGTCTTTTTACTATCTGGATTCATAAAGGAAATTCGACAAAATAGAGTATGATGACAAATAAATTAATTCCTCTTATACCTCAAATAAATTAATTGCTCTTATACCTCGTAAACGGTCGAGCACGGCAATCTTTTCCCAACTGCTCTGGTATTTGTTGTTAGTGGTTGAATAAAACGACAAGGTCGATTTAGATGGGCAACAGAAAGATTGGCTGCAACAGCTCCTTGAATATTTCTTGATATTTTGTAACCATAAGCACCGCCCACGCGACGCACGTATACATCTACCCTAAAAATGTTTAAATAAGTATAAAAGCATTAGAATCCATACTTTATTTCATGTATCTATAATGTTCTTAGCAAAGAACATATATCTAAATATTTCTATTATATCGTAGTGTCTCAATAAAATGTTTAAATATCAGCTTAGGGTTGTAAAATAAAGAACATATTAAATAGTAGTGAAAACTGTAAACCTATTCTCATTAATGTTTAAGGCGAGCGCTGTCATCAGCTGTATACCCTCCGAGTATTGCGTGGCTGCATGCACTTCTATGCTTTCTTCAACAGGTACGGCGACGGTTGTAAGAGTTTCCATACAAAAGTGATATTGTTGGTATATATTCATTGATCCTTTAAAAACTTTGAAGATGTCCGTTCCCGTACTAGTCGCAGCGTTAAATGCGTAAAGGGTATTTCTTTTTGGATCGTCCTTTGCTATCTTTACGTCTATAATAGGTTTCTTTACGTCAGTATAAATTGCAGTGACAAGCTTAGCGGCTCGGTCCGCAATCTGCCGCGTTTCTGCAACAATAGCGCCCAATGGCTGATTGTAGTATTTCACCTCACCGTCACAAAATATTTCCTCGTGAGAAGTGAATGTTCTTTTGCCAGCGGGAGTGAATGAATTCAATCCTGGTATATCTTTTGCCGACAAAAATGCTAAAACACCAGGCTCATTCTGAAAATTTAGGAGAAAACTTAATTCGAAAGCATAATTTATCATGATGAAAAGCTAGATTGTAATAAGTTAGAAAATGTTTCTTGTTTATTATCAAAGTTCAACATGTCAACATGATTGCAGATGATAGATGGTAGATTGCAGGCTAACTAGGGAAATACTACAAGGTGCCTAACCTGCGGCAAAGCGATAGCATTCAGACTTCACTGTGTGTATGTTCGTTAAGTACCAAAGCTTGTGTATTTGAAAACAAACAGGTCCTAGGTGAGTAGTGTTGTGAAATTGTTCATTGTATTTTTTGTGTACAGGGCGTATCGCTTGTAAGCGTCGGTAAACGTTTTACTTGTCTTGTTTTAGGATCCAAAATATGAATACGGTTGAAATAAACGTACCAAAGCTTTGCTAGGATCTATATTTAGAATACGTCCCTTTGGTACGGTGGCCAGAGCAAACGAGACGAAAACTTCATTTTTAATAGGTGGAATATCATCGGTATATTCAGCTTCACCGGCGCATTGTATCTGTGTTTGAGAAAAAAAAATACGTATTATTGAAATTATTTATTAAATCAAACCTAATAAATAATAAAAATCGGCACGTAGACTTATAACTTCAGCATCTAGGTTTCTAGACAAAATTCACATTTACTCACTAATGCTTCTATTTTAGGAATGGGTTCAGTTAAAGGCCATAGAGCCGGGTTTGTTTCTATTACTTGAGACCCTTCAGTTACTGGTCGTGTGTCATGTATTGCTATTGCTCCTGTTTTATATTTGGAACCGATTATATTAGCAGGGCAAAGGCTTAGAAGACCCTGTAATCAATAATGAAATGTTAATACCGATAAACCTGGAATATTATTAAATAAGTTGACAATGACAAAAGAAATCCTTATATTTAAATAAAGCTAATTCAGATTATTTCGTATTTATTTTATTTTTTCATCTTCGTAATCACATAGTTCACTATTATAAGTTCTCCTTGCTTTATTAAGCATCAAATGATGATCTGCAAAATCGAATTTTTATTGTAAACACATTTATCTTTAGATGGTTACTAAGATAGCATAGTAGCGGTTCATTCTTCATAAGTTTACCTTCAGAAAAGTCCCACGGCAAGATGCCTTCTAGTATTGACGATTACTAAGCTGGCAAGCTAAGCCTTATTCTAGATGAATGATTAGCTCATCGTAATCTGAATATTTTAATAGTTACAGTTGCAAAGAATCCGTTTATTAAATAAAACTTCCAATCAAATACTTTTCCGTTTTGTAGGCCCTTATGAATGTTGGAGATAGATTCTCTCAAAGCAATCTCATTCAGTGTACAATCTGCCTTCAAGTTTTAAAGAAACGAATGTACTAGCAACTGGACGTTTTGGATGTAAACATTATCTTTGTACAGATTTTAAGACAAAAGTCTATTACAAAGCGACAATCTTATTGTTCGATCGCCCAAATTGTTCAATCCAACATGATAACAATCGATAACTTATTAAAGATTGTTTTCGCAGTTCGCAACAGTCCTCAAGATTTAAATAACATAGGCCAATAATACCTTCTTGTTTTAACGGCCTATGAGTCTGGAAAAGCTCGAAACATTAATCTTATTATATCATATGTTAGTTATGTAAAGGTAAACCCTGAATGAAATATATATGGTATTTGATACTGAATAATTATTCTCATTCCATACAGATGCATTACAACAGAAATGTATAACTAGATAGCATTATTATTGTCAGTGTATTCTCTATTTTCCACAAACTTTGTATAAGTTGTTATTCATACAGATTCAAAGTCCTCAAAGTGAAAACAGTATGCAACACTGTAGGACCAACTAAAACGCATTTGTCTTATTAACTATGTTATTAAACGTAAAGTTACTATAAAATACGTTATTTGTCTAATTACTTTAAATTAATATTCAACTTGATTTATACATCAATCGATATGAAACTAATCACTTCTAAGTTGCAAGTATTCCTCTTTCCGAACCCTAAGTCTATTTTCCTAAAGAAGGCAGTGAGTCAACGCTCACTTTCAGAGAACGAATATTTTTAGCTTTTTGCGATCGTTCTATTGTAAAAGCTTTATATACGAAACAGTTTACTATAAAATATAGTTATGCTGTAAAATTGAAATAAAATAATAAATTATACGACAAAAGTATACAAGAACTATTCACTCTGTTATAAACATTAGTCAATATTTCGACTAGTCTATTTTTCTATAAAATCGACAGTGATATGTTAGTTACTCCTCTAGCTCATTGTGTAACAGTAAATTGCTAATGACTAGATTTGTATTCATTTTACTAAATTGTATCACTGCTGAAGAACCAATCGATTTATTAGTATACTTGATAAACATACTTATCAAAAATATATTTAGATCTAAAAGTTATTAAGTTCGACTTAATGTGATTAGCTAATATTAGCAAGTGTTTATGTACGTCAATAAATTCTTAACTAGTTACTTGTATGCTGACTTCACTTTGTTTCAGTAATACAAAGGTGCATAGGATGCATTCTTAAGCATAATCTATGACTATCATTTCTTTCAGAAACTTAATTTATCTCAGTCTCTCGTTTCAAAGACATACTTATAACCAAATAGATTTAGATATAAAATATTATATTCAGCTAATTATATTATTTAAAGAACGTATCGATCATTAAGAAAAATTCAACATTTACAAAATTAAATGTTATTTAGATGACAAAGTGATAATTTCAAGATATTTACTACTGTATCTAAATTATGCATATATTATGTTTCATATATTTAAAATAATAAATATACACGTTATAGCCGTAATTCAAATTCAAAGGATATACTGCTATTTGTAGATTTACATGAAAGGTGTACAATTAGCAGATTTTTGTGACAAATATTTTACTAATTGAACTACAATTATTATCAGCTATATTGTAAATTGACAAAGTCTAATACGACTAAATATTCACAATTCAAGGTTTCTGTACTGCTATTGCACGTACAGGTGGCAATCAGATGTTGTAGACCTGACTTTGTATACAAAGTTGGTTCCCTGCGAATTCAACCTTCAGTTAATAGCAAGGGCCAATACTGCTAGACCACGGAAGCGGATGAAATTATTAAAATAAACATTTGCTATTGCCATATTTTTGTTAATCTATTCAAGATGTACTTTTACATGAAAATTTAGGCGCCATTTGCAATATAAGCAAATAGCTATGTGCTTTTTGTACGAAACGGTCACGTGGCTTCTTTCAAAGCTCAATGCAAATGTTTAAAAACACGTTTTGTGCCCATGAAAAACACATTTTTCAAACCAAACTATCAACTAATCGAGAAAAAATGAATCGGAGCCTAGATGTAGCAAATTCGAAATAAACGTGCGCTCAGAATTGAGCACCTTCTTCTTTTGGACAGTCGTTTAAACATGAGCTATTCTTTTTTACCTAAATTTTTCAGTCGACCCAGCAAAAGTAACTGTTTAATCATGAGTCAGTAAAGAATCATCAAAGGTACTCACGTATCGTCAATTGGGCTCCAACAGTTTCAAATAAAAGGAAAAGGTCTGAGGGGAATTCATGATGCTGATACTTGATCATTAAATTTCCGGCTACAGTCCCCATCTGTAAATAATTATTAGTAAAGTGAATTAAGCATATAATTTAAAAATTTGTTCGTTTTAATTTTTTAGGAATGGGCTGAAATTATGGGTGATATAACTGTTATTGTTGTGAGCGAAATATTATTATATATAGTATTTTGTGATAGAAACGAAATACCATTTACAATGGTATACGGTATTTCGTTCGTAGTTGCAATTTTTACTCGATTAGTTGATGTGATGGCGTTTGAAAAAATGTCTTTTCCATGTGTGAAAATCGTGTTTTTAAACATTTTAATAAAATGACCTTAAATCATTATTAGGTATTTGCATTGAGTACTGAAAGAAGTCACGTGAATTCTTCGATACAAAATGCTAACTATTTACTTATATTGCATTATAAATGATTAAGCATAAATTTAAAATTCATTTTATTTAAAGTATCTAGTATTTACTTTTTTAAAACCGGAGGTCAATGAGATTTGAGATCAGAGAACAAACTTTGTGTTATCTTTTCTGTTTTTGTTTCTGGTTGGTTAGGACAACTTGTTTGTATTGCACAAATTATTCATACATTTTTAAGAATGGGCTGAAATTATAGGTGATATAACTGTTATTGTTGTGAGCGCTATTAGTATATAGTATTTTAGTACTAGGAATGAAATACCTCGATACTATGGTATATGGTATTTCGTTCAAAAAAGTGTATAAACATAATTGAGAACATATTTTCTAATCGGTTACAGCTTGGAGACGAGCACGACGTTCACGTAGTCGTGAGTGATACCTGTTCTACCCATAGAGAAGATGTTATGTCTCATTTACACAGTAATTACCCTAGCCACGGCGTCCTTCAAACCAGAAGACAGTAGTGTTGACACACTACTGATTTGCGACAGAAATAGGCACCGCGTAGGTACTACCTCAGACGTTTCCTTATAAAGAGTTATATATAACCTCCTCCTTTTTGTTGAAATTGTTTTATTCCGATGTTTCTGTTTTCGAAATTTTAAGTTGAAATCTAATGAAACTACTGTAAATGTTTGTGTTACAATATATTACGATAAAGAACTATTGAAAATGTACGCAGTGTTTAATAAAAAATAAAATGTTAAAATTAAAGAAACCAGTGAATATAGACATTAATAGTTTGAATGAAATTAAAGTTTTACGTACGTTCCTAACTGTTACATGGGCCACCATGCTAATATGCTCGTAGAAACGTTGTAAATATTTGAAATTGACGTTTGTCCCTGATAGTAGCTTGAATATGTCTAAAACTTCAGAAAGAGTATTTCCAGCCCCCAGTATTAAATTCTGATCAACTATAAAGCCTTTTAATTCTCTTATGCCAGTTACATCTATCAATAATTTCGGATATTCGTCTATTGGGTAGGCACCTAAAATGAAAATATCATAAAAATTTTAACACTGTATGTTTTAAAAAAGGTATAATCTTTTGCTATGAGTTAAATTACATCAACTCGAGATATTTTATTATCGAGCATTATAATTAAAATTACAAAAACACGAACAAAGAATCTCTAGCTAAACTTTTACGGTAGGAGATTGAATCCTTCAAAATTAATACTTAGCATTACAATTTAAGAATTACCATAAAACATCAGAAAATAAAGATCCTCCATAGCGGTGGTGAGGGCGTGACTTTACAACGCTGGAGGTCGTGGTTGAATCACTGGGTCTCAACCTAATTTCAGTATGTTTCTCGCTGGATTAAGGATAATTTGAGGCATGATCACAATTGTCTGAAAAGTAAGATGATCCATTATGTCGGATGGGCAATACCCCTAATGGAGAGGGAAGCCTATTGTACATGCAGTGACTTACACAGGCTGATGATGATGATGATTGAGGATGATTAAAACTCTATCAATCATGAAATGAGTAATCGTTATTTATTTTAATATACTATTTGTTAATTTGAATGCATATTATTTTACCTTGCCGTGTTCGCATGCATCACAAACATGTACAAGACTATCTCCGCATTTTCTATAAAATCCAAGACCTCTGTAGGTCTCATAAACACGATACCAATCCCTGTCATCTTTCAACTTAATGTGAATACTGGGTACTTTTTGAACATCTTCTTTAGAAACCATGCACCAATCGTAATCCTCGCAAATAGATCGATTGCAGGCATCGCCACTTCGTTTACAAACGTTATCAAGATCTTCTATATCTGGTATTCGTTTTGGTCCTGGATAATCAATACCGAACCGCTTAAATGCGTCTAGAGTATAGATCTGTATCCAGTGCATCTACATACGTTTCCACCAAAAGATTTTCTATTTCCAGCATTGTTAGGTTCTTTTTGCTTTTAAGTAAACTGTAATAAGATCGATAACTACTTTTATCATGTAATCAACTACTCTAACTTCTAAACACATTAGTAGACGTATCACAACGTGAATAAATTCTGTGATAGATTATAAATTAAAGGTTTTATTTGTTTTACATAACTAACGTGAATCAACAGTAGGTAAGATTTAAGAGTAGATAAGATGAGCCATTAAGAGATAAAGTGGTGTCGGCCTGAGTACAGCAGTGGAATGCCACGGGCTGATGATGATAATGATAATATAAAATATCCTAAAAATCGTTTACCTGTACATTGCCATAACCCAACCTGTAGAACAGTAACCACATTGCGTTCCATTGCACTCAGCTAAAGTCTTTTGCACATTGTTGTAGCCGGTGCAACGATTGCCTATGCCTTCAACCGTTGTAATATCCCAATCTTGACATGACGTTATTATTACCATACACTGTAAAGCAGTGAAAAATATACACATTACATTAAATTTGTTTTTGAATAAATTGTGAATAATATATTCGAATTTAACTTAAATAAAAAGCGAGTGATCAAGTCGAGGCATGTCCCGCAGGGGCAGCCTCGGTGCACGTTGTTAACGGGAAACACTAAAAAGTGACAGCCCAAGGCGAGTTTTTCCACCAGGGTCTTTTTGACTTTGACTTTGACTTAAAGTTACACAGCTACCTCCAAATATGTCGGTTGTTATAGAGAGTCCCACAAGACTAACTATGTTATTCACGTAAGAAATAAATTTATTTATTACGTATTTACTAATAACATTAATAGAAGAGTAACGCAGTTCAGATGCAAGGCTTAGTACATATTAGTGGTATGTATATATATGTTTATATATACAGCTTACATACTCTAAAGTATCTACAAAAAACTATACTAAACTAAAAACTGTATCCTAGTTTTGTTTCATATGGTCCGCCATTGTACTAACTTGTGCATTAAGCTTTAATAAATGAAGTAAAAAAAATGTCGGTAAAAAAAAGAAATAGACATCCTAATATAGTATTATATATTACAGTTTACGTAAAATACAGACATACAGAGTTGACTGAGGTTGGAGCTACTTTCTTGCCCTGGACAGCTGTGACGATGCAAACACCACAGCCAGCTTCTCGGCACATGTACTTAGTGCCGGGTAAACGAAGGTCATGGCGTATGTAGTCTAAAAGAGTCGTATCCGTGCTAACTTCGCATCCCACTGGAAGTAAAAATGCTATATGTTTTCTTCTTTTTCCCTTACGAAGGCAGACGGGCAGTCGGGCCGCCTGATGGAAAATGGTCATCGACGCCCATGGACATCGGCAATACCGAGAATATCACTAACGCGCTGCCTGTCGTGAGACATATTGTGACATCCTGTTTACCCAGTAAATACGATGGCTACGGTGCCCTTTAAACCGGAACACAGTAATGTTTTCCCACTACTGCTTTGCGACAGAAATAATCACCGTGGTGGTACCACACAAGGTGGCCTCCTGTAAAAAGGGGATCTACCACCTCTTAAATTTCTATTATATCGCCTAAAACAAAGCAAGACGATTACCTCTAAGATATGATTGCAAATACAATGTTGTTAAGTCATTAACTTTTCAGCATAGTGCGTAATAAATTTACTTAACAATTTAATTAGCATTTGACGATTTCATTAGTGCCAGCGCTGGTTTTTTATAATTAATTGATTAATTATACTAAGTTTAGGAACCGGATATTTAGCTACTATTTTAGTATTGGACTTGGAGAGTTGTAATGTTGCATATAGCCTAATTTGGTTTAGCTCATTAAAATTTTAAGAGTATAGGTACAGCGTGAAAAATAATATTTTACTAAACATAAAATATATAAAATTTATAGTTTAGCTTTCACGATGTTTAGTATTGGACTGTAGGTCAAATATTTATATTATGCTTCTATTGTATAAAATCTTGGATTTACCCATTTCAACAATCTTTCAATAGTAAATTCATCCACTCATAACGATGACCATCTTATCGCAAAATATAGTAGCCTAGCTTTTAGGAACTATTCACGTATACACTAATTGATAAATCGATGTTAATATTAATATAGTCTCAAGTTATTTCGCATTTATAATACTTTAAAACTATATTTTCAACAACTTCAGTATAATTATTTATTCACATCTAAACGACCAACTTCTTTTATCGCTAATATGGTAGCTATGATCCTTTTTAGAATCTAATTCTACTATAATCACCTGAATTAGCATCAAAATCTGAGTTTAGTGAATTAAGATGTACCTGCACTAGTTCTTTCATTTATAATTTAAATATTGGAGTGGATATTAACATAAAACTGATATTATTAATATTAAGCTAACTGAACACGCCTATAAACTTACATTTCATAAATTGTACTAACCATGGTAACACGATCCACAATTTGTTAATGCAAAAACATTACCTATACATCACCTGTGTAGTCATTCTGAAAGTAAGTCTCAAAACTTGAGATCGCTAATATGAATCTAAATATTCTCTGAGCTTTGTATTTATAATAATAATTTATGTATTTTTTTGAATTCGATATCTAAATCATTTTACAGTCTTGATCACCTGATTAAGAACTCAATGAAATAATCCTTAATTAGAATTAATTTAAATTTATAAAATATCTATGTAAATTAAAATTTGAATCCAATCATTATATCGTCAAACCTGTTCAGTCCACTGTGGAAATAAGTTCCTCCGGTAAGTGACTATACTGTTATTACTATTCAGCTAATGTGCTCTGAATGTAATTCTACTATCTTATATTTAGTAATATCAATCGTTAATTTGATGTTGCGCTCTGCTAGGTTGCCAATTATCAATTAATTCAGTAACACGTATGTAGTTACTAGTAATATGCACTTGAAGATTATACTTGCCTTTGATCACCTAAATTCACTAACAGCTTTAACAGGTTAAATTTAAGTGCCTGCATTTAGTAATATGAAACAGGTGATTGACTGACAGAGTTTTCAGTTCTGCTCATATACTAATTGAAATTTATATGATTTTTGTATTTATACACATTCATTAATTATAAAATATCTAAATATTTATACGTTCGATATGTTGTGAGCTATCGATTAGTCCTTGTACGAGCTTTGTGGTAAAATAACTAGGTAGCAATTGATTATATTTTTAGTTATGATTGCAAGCATGCGAAATATGAACTGCATGAAGATCAGAGAAAAGTGAATTCTATGAGCTTTACTTAGGTTCATACACACTTATGTTTTAATGTCATTATATCAATTACTCTGAATTTGCTTTTTTATCGAATTAAAAGTATTATTTTTAGTAAATGTTTCGCATTATAGATTATATAGTGTATGAATGATTAAACTATTATTATATAACTGTAATATATATGACGATTGTCAAAATATCTCGTAAAAACGCATTAGAACAACAAAACGACAATCATCTGCAATCAATATCTGAGGTATTTATTTAGTATTTAAATTTGTACAGCGTAGTCGGTAACTTTTCACGATAGTTTTGCTGAATATCAATGTTTAAAATTACATAAGCGACGTCTGATTCGTCTTGTCTTTTCACCTCATGTTTAGTAATTATATTCTAAAAAATGCTTAGAGCATCAAATCATGAGCTGAATATTAGCATCGGTAATTGAAGTTCTTTAAATCTATAAATAACTATAAATAGAATATAGCGTCTTAGTTTACATGAATAATAGTTTTATTAATTAGTACATCATTATAATATGATAAATACATTATATACTTTTTCACATCTTGTTTAGTCAAATAGTATCGTCTATGTCTCATTCTATTTGTAGCATAACTATTGATAGATACTAAAGTAAAGTATAGTTTAATTGTTGAAAAAATGTTAAGTAAAAAAGAATGAGATATTTAATGGAAAGTTTGTAACATTTCAGATTGTACATAATTTAATTTTTTCAATCTTTATGATTAACAAAACCAATACCTACAAGTCCAGTCGTGATCCACGTCATGTCTTTGTCAGCTTTAGCTATCAGTTCAATGCTTAGGGCATCAACGACGTAACAAATAGTATAAGTTAAATCCATAGTTTTATAAATTGAATACTGTCCAATAAGATAAATAATTGTTTAATACATATTAGATGTACAAAATTATTAGATGGTCCATTGTCTAGAGTCAAGTAATCTCGGAGCCCTGCTAATATGAGAACCTAATAAAAGAGTTATTGAGTAATCAGTGTTGGAAATTATAACATGAGACATGAAATCTGTCATGCATTCATGTTTTACCATTTAATTTAGAAGTTTTCTATCTGCATAACAGTTCAATCGTAAAACCATATTCTAAATTAAAGTTTCCTGTTAGAATAGCAAGTATTTCGTGTCTAACAGACAATGGTTGTACATCTGTCGAGCGAGCAAGTAGTAAATTTCTCATAGATTTTAAGTTATAACTTCAAATAAGTGATATCATGTCTGCATCATTAATATTGTAAATCAGATGGTCACATTCTAGAGAGTCATATAAAAGGCCTAATGCTCTGAGACCTATTAAGACAGTCTTGAACGGAAGGTCGTGGCTTCAATACTTAGGAACTCAACATTGATTGCATGTTTACCATTTAGTTTTAGGTCAGTGTTTAGTCTATGTCTGATAATAAATACCATGTTTCGGAGGTCAGGTAAATCGTCTAGTCCACCTATTGGTACAGCTGGTGATGTAAAAGTTTCCTATGGAGAAAGAGACATAGAGTTATTCCAGTTGCTAAAACAAGCTGATGATGTGTTGTCATACATTTTTGAGCATAAAATTTCAAACGTTGCGAACATGATTTTGACGTATAATAATAGACTACAGTGATTCATGTTACACATCATGCATTATATTGTAAATCAATGATAATATATATAAGGTTATAGTTATCAATAAGACTAACCCTATTAACCAGTTGTAAGCTTACTTTTAGAAACGAGGTCGTAGTTGAATCTCAGGACTACAAATTTATCTTTTGTATATCCTACAGTTGTTTAGGTACTTTTAATTATGCATTGTCTGATATAAGTATCAGATACCCATGGTCAGATGTCTAAAATAGTCATGTCCTACATTCCGATGGACCAGCGTGGTGTACGTCTAATAACCTGCTATGGATAGTTAACGCATTAGCTAGTCTATCTCAACACTTGGTACATCATATATATTCTGATTTGTGTTATTAGTATACATTTTTTGGCTTTCATTATACGTTAGAGAACATGTGATATATAAACAAAATACCTGCCATCTACATGGTTTCTTGTTCAGACACATGAGTGATCAATTGCTATTACGAAAACGTCAATAATAAATATCACGATATTTGATACCCTGATATCGTTTATGTCAGCAATACGCTAGGCTAAGAGGCATTACCTACAATATATCTTTTAAATATATATAACGAGTCTAAATTTACAGATAATATTATGAGAGCTTTTAAATTTTATGCTCATCAGTATTGATTAACGACAATTATATTTACATATATAACTGAATATCAACGATATCATTAAACCTAGTTAATCTACAATACAAATACTTTACAACTATTTTCTAGTAAGACAATTCATTTACAATAAGTTTGGAATTCTGTGCAGTTCTGAAACTATGAAAAATCGTTATAATAACTTATATTTAAATACATTTATATATAAATAGTTGATGTTGCCCGCGTTTTCGTACGCATGGTAATATAATGGAGAAAAATCTAAGATGTTTTCTATCAAAAAAGTAGCCTAAACTACTCCGAGTATTATCCGATATCTTTCAGTAAAAGTCCCATCAAAATTGGACCAGCCACTGAAGAGATTACCCAAAACAAAATGACAGACATACAAAAATTTTAAAAGTTGTTTTTTTATATTTAGCGGTTATTTATCAAATGAACATGTACTCATTTAAAAATGTTTATTTTGATATTTTAAGCAGGCTCCAATTTTATTTATTTGTATATATTATGCAATTTATTAAGCAGTAAATTGTACTCGCCAAAAATATTACATGTTTATCAATTATTTCCTTTTTTTACGCGATTATTATGCGTATCAATTCATCTAACTTATGGATTTTTCGCGTTAATTATATATATTTATTCCCTATTACGCATAATTTTTTATTGTTGTGGGGATTTGATATTTTTTTAATTATTCGAATAGATAGGTTGTATATATGCTCATAAACATTTACTAAAACATTAGATAAAATAATTTTCGTAACAATTAACTTGTTACAATAACTTAGGAGTTCTGTTCTATTCTTAAAACTATGAAAATTACCTCGTATCGCTTTATATATTACCTTACATGAAAATAGGTTTATATATAAATATTTAGTTTTATCACTCACCCGAGCATTGGAGCCCGTTCACTCTAAACGTTATGCGATCCATAACTGCGACACGTCTGTGTATTTTGACGAATGCTGGCGCTGTTAATAACACTAGGTTACCCCATTCACTAATTACTCAAAGCGGTTCCGTACAATACTTAGTTAGGATTTGACATTGAAATGTCAAATTTTTTTTAGCAGGTCACCAAATCGATCTATTTTCAATAAATTATGATAAGCATTGTGAAGAAATGCTTTGTAGGCAGAGAAATTATCTTTGAAAGAAAAAAACTGTTGTCGACAGGAAGATACATGTAAATGTATCAAACGATCTACTTTACTCAGTCTTCATCATCATCAGCCTTTGTTAGTCCACTGCTGGACATAGGTCTCCCCTAATGCACGCCTTTTCCATTAGGGGGTTTTTGGAACGTATCCCACCACTCTAGTCCAATCAAATTGATGGGTGACTTACACTTGCCTTATTTAAAAATTAAAAGATTTATGTTATTATAAAAAATTACAAATACTGTATGGTATAAAACTGGAGTGATATTCAATAACGTGTAGGTCAAAATAGTTTAAAGTTTAATAATCTTTTTCATGTAATATTCATGTTAAATTAATAAGCATTTATATGAATTTGACTATTATACATATGAAGTAGTTTATTCAGCTAAATTAACTCCAAAACAATTGTGCATTCTTTTGTTGAAATTAAACCTAAGTACTAAAGTACAATAGCTATGTTAAGTTTGGCACAAATTTAAGACGTACGTTATTATAAGAATTTTTAGTATTAACTGTCGTTCATTTAGGCTTTCTAATTTATCTTAATATGTTAATTAGTTTAAATTGTCTAAATGAATGGCTGCAACAAATTAATATGAATTGCTAAACGTAACGTCTTAACCATGCAACGACGAACAATCTTTATATAACTTTTCTTCTAAAATATCATATTCATTCTTGAGCTTTTCAAAGAAAGTTTTAGAAATTAAATTAAAAAGTTTTAAATTCATCATCAATCATTGATCATCGCAATCATTATTTCAAGAGGTTTACGTTAAAATATTATTAATAACATGTAACAATTAAAAATCATTTGGATACTAAAATATCAAAAAACAAAAATAAAAACTGAAAGGAAGACTCATCATCATCATCAGCCTGTGATAGTCCACTGCTGGACATAGGCCTCCACTAATACACCCCTATCAATCAGGGGGTTTTGGACTGTATCCCATCACGCTGGTCCAATGCGGGTTGGTGGGTGGACCAACTTTTTACATGCCCATCCGACGCATGGATCTTACTTTTAAGACAATTGGGTGATCGGCCCAAATTGCCCTAACCTAGCTGGAAACAACAATGAAAATTTGTTGAGTCCCCAGGATTCGAACCACGAAGGAAAGACTATTGAATGATAATGATAGTTTTTAGTTTACAAGTTACAATAGGCCGTATACTCATATCGCTGACGATAAGACAGTGTTTTATTACGACACATAGTTGTAAATAAATAGTGTTAAACGGAATAAATTAAAGAGTTTATCAGTTAAATGTAGTTATGCTTGAGTTGTAAAGAGAGTAGTTAAGTTAAGTTTATGCCAATTTTAATTGCATAACAATTTACTAATATTGACATCAATTGACATTGAAAAAAATTGTTAGAAGCATTGCAATGCAAACAATTTTTAATTGTTGGCTTGAAGCCTAACCTTAAATGAGAAGCTAATTAGACAAACTTAGATCGTTTATGTATAAGGCTAAGTGGCATGTTGAGAATTCAGTAGATTTGACTTAATTACGAAGTGAACGGCACGTAAAAATATTGAATTTCATTTCTGACGCTGCGTTTCTTTTGCACAGGAAGTAATGCCTACTGTAACGTAAATATTATGTAAATTACGTCCCCGTAACAAATTAAAGTAACATAACAAGGTAATACAAACAAACAAATTATACCATATTGACTAAACTTTTAAATCAAGACGCATTACAAGGTAACATTTAGGTCATCTATACTAATAATAAAATTGGTGTGTCTGTTTGTAAAATATTATAACCTTTTTTTTAAATGAGTACTTTATAATATATAACATGTATGTCGTATATTTTGTATTTGTGCATTTTGTTATATGTAGCAGGTACGTTGACAAAACAATATTTTTTTTAATTTTAGTCAGTTCGTTCTGTCTAGCCTCTGAAATGGTTAGCTCAATTTTGACGGACATTAGATCATATAATATATATATATTGAGTTGTATCTTATATAACAATACTTAGGCTACTTTTTCTTAAAACTTTTTTATATCGCATAACACGGACGAAGTCGCTCGCAACAGTTAGTTCTTCAATAGGAATGCTCGATATATGACGACACTTCATTACTATGGGTTACATTTTATTCTGAGTCTAATATAGCTATAATATCTATAATCAATCGATATAATCAAAATAACCCTTGATCTAAATTATCAAGTATTGAGAGTGTACGAGACAATGTGTGTTTTAACCGCGTTAATCTAGTTAAAGAGTAATAAAACGATGATAAAGTTTTTTTTTTATGATTTCTTACTGAATGAAATATTTCCAGTCAATCAATAACAGTAATGTTCCGCTTAACGCCCATTAGTTGTTATTAATTCAGTGAAAGCGAATGCGCCAGCGCTGTTAAAGTCCGAAATGCAACAAATTCTTTGCATCACCTGTTCATCAATCATATGTCGTGTACAAGAAAACAGTATATGATGATTTGTATTACAATGTGACCGCCTCCGTGGTCTAGTGGTATTGGCCCTCGCGTAATCCACGCACTAACCCGAAAATAATATAAAGAAAAAAAATAGATAGAGCACAAATGAATAGATTATTTTCACAATCTAATTTATAAATTCGATTTCAAATTCTGAACCAAAGAGGACATTTTTCTTATCAAAGTTGCCACTACGTCAAAACGCTAATATTAAATGTTAGCTAATAACTTATACAGTATATTGTAATAGAAATAATATGTACAATGATTTAATACATACATACTTATGCAACGAGCTTCTTAAGCGAAGCGTTTTCTGTCACGTAATTATATATTGAACTGGAAGTTGGCATTTGTATTAGCGTATTTTATATACTTGACTAATACATTATTTGGCATATTTTAAGTTTAGCAGAAAGACAAGTCAAAACGGACTGATGGGATATCATTGCTTTTATTCAAAAGAATACGGAATTATCATCATCAGCCTGTGATAGTCCACTGCTGGACATAGGCCTCCCCTAATACACCTCTATCCATTAGATGATTTGGATCGTATCCCACCACGCTGGTCCTATGCGGGTTGGTCGGTGGACCGACTTTTTACATGCGCATCCGACGCATGGATCATCCTACTTTTCAGATAATTGGATCGGTCCAAATTGCCTTAACCAACTAGGAAGCAACAATGAAAATTTGTTGAGTCCCCGCAGAATTCAAACCCACGACCTCCGGTTTCTAAAGCACACGCCCATACCAATAGGCTATGGAGGCAGGAGGATTATCATATTTATTTTTTTGTAATACTGTTTAATTTCAAAGTCCATCTTATTTTTGTTAAAACTGTACTTTTTCCGTATGAATTAAATGTGTCATCCTTTATTCTAACATAATAAACAAGTTATTTTTATTTGCAATAAGGATAATACCGCTATCACGAGCAACTATTAATAAAACTAGTTTCAAAGCACAAGACAAAAATAAAAGCACGTATGTTTTGTTTTTAATACTTCTTTATTTAATTGATATTATAATAAAATTTATTACAGCGTTACATTAAAAGGATTCTGCAGAAGTGTATTCTAAAAGCCAGTCCCTAATAAAGCATAGCGATCGCATCAAAACATAATTATATGCATATAGTTAATATAACTATAAATACTTCATGATCAGAATTAAAAATTAAATCTAGCTATAAAACTTAAATGCAATTAGTAGTATAAAAAATCTTCAAATTTCGTCTCGGCGGCTAAACAGATTTTTTCAGTGGTGTACGGTCCATCTAGAAAAAATTTTGTAGATAGTTCAGATATATATAAACATATATATATTTGTTCGTTAGTTTCGCTAAAATTAGCCAAATCGCTTCAAAAAGTATTAAAATTTTTCGATTAAAATTGAAACAACAACTATCTTTTACCTTTGATGTTTAACCCTGTCATTGAGAAACCACATTAAGAATAGTTTAAAATTAATAAGTAATAAGAAATTTTATACCTTTCTTACTTCTTATATGTTCTCAGAAGGTAAAAAAAATCTGACTATCTATGAGATTATTTTTATGCCGAGTGTTTTTATGAGAAACTTAAGTTACGTGTCAAATTAATTTCTGAATGCAACCATATTATTTTACAACTAACTAATATTTCAATCCATCCTTGATGCAGTACGAAGTCTGCCGGTACAGCTAGTATATTATATTTGGTATTTCCACCACCGCCCGCGTGATTATTTAGATGCAAACAGTGGAATGTAAAAAGATTTATATTGTGTAATTAAGTTAATAACAAACTAACATGCAAGCTTTGATTTTCTGAAGTCAAGTGAATCGTAAATCGACTCTTGATAGACCATAGGTAAGGTCGGAGTTTCTATACTTGCATAGCAATTTGTATTTACGTTCAAAAAAACCTAAAACTAAACAAAAACTAGACTAGTTGGATCTAAGTGGAGTGTCTATATAATTCATTCACCTAACCATTTTTCCCAATTTATCATGGGGTCGGCTTCTATCCATCCAGATTTACCTCAATAACAGTTTTTACGCGGAGGACTGGCATCTGACTTCCATAATTTAAATGATAAACTGCATTCTAAGGATTAATTCGTTGTCAGCAAAGGCACTGACTTCCTATAACGACTGCCAAAGATGATCTTGACTTGAACCGGGACCGACTTTTTTCATGCCCATCCGATGCATGAATCATCTTAGTTTTCAGACCATTGGGTGATCGACTCCAATTGTCCTAACCAACTAGAAAAGAACGCTAACAATTATGCAAGACATTTATTAAATCATTCAAACATTTTAACGTTGTTTCGTGGGATTCAAGTCGATGACCTCTTCCGAGGGCCAATACCACTAGGCCACGGAGGTAGTCATAAGTGTAAAGTGTCTATATAATTGTGAAATGAAAATTATTTATAAGACGCGCATTTGGTATACTCGTTGCTAATGGCAAAATTTTTCTTACTCAAAATATAAAATTTGATGCACAAATCGATTTTCACTAACCAATTTCAAACCATTTTGTTGTTGGTATACCGGAATCAAGCCGAGCTGAGGCAATAGCTTCTCGCATTGCAAATGGTACAGCAACGGCCAATGAAGTCGCAGGTTCCCCAGTTGCTAGTTTCACAAATGAAATGGTTAGTTAATATATTAAGATTTATACCTGAAACACTAACGAGAAAAAAAAACATTTTCATTATGATATAAAGAAATAAAAGTATATTTTTGAATAGACCGGTATTTAAATGATGTACATTGACATACAACTTCATTATGAATTCGACTTCTTTTTGATAAGTAAGACCTGAAAATAAATTGTACAGGGCTAAGAGGGACTCCAAATCTCTAGTTCTCTTAACTCCAATGAAACCTCTCCTCTTAATGTTACAATATTTTTAACTTCAATTGAAAACTTGAACCCAAAGAGGGCTTGATGCCAAATAAAGTAGGAAAAATAGTTAAGCATGCTTTCCGCTGATGCTATGTTCTATTGGAAATTTTTATATTCATTTGTGTTGTTTGAAAGCTGAGAAAGATTATTCTAAATGCTTAATGAAAACGAAAAATATACTTAACATATAGCTGGTGCTGAAATGAAAGAGAATTCTTTAAAATTTATAATATTGAAACCATAGTAAAATTTTAATCAAATTAATAGTTCTAGAAAAGTTATAAGTGACAAAAGAGTAAACAACAGGTATAGCTTCGAAAATCGCAAGTTTGCTTTTTTCGTACAGTAAACAAGTATCATACAAATATTTAATTTACAATAAATAGTCAGTAGTGTTATTTATTTCATTGTCGAATAATATAATCTCTAGTAGCTTTTTCACACAACAACCATCTTCCTTTCTTTTATCTTCGACTGTTCATATTGGAGAAATAAAGATAAGTATAAAAAAAAGATATAGCTAAAAGTCTGACAAAACTACCTGGTTATGTATATACCATCAAACTTATTAGTACCCACCTTTAGCACCGAGATAAAAATCATTATTGTACGAGTTTTTTCTGAAATAAACTCTGAAATCTTGAGGTATGTCTCTTGCTAGAGGAACCCAATAACTCCACGCGCTGTCAGAGAGTACTTCTCCTGTTTTCTTATCATAATCCACTTTTTCTGTTGTCCAGTACCCAAGACCCATGACAAATGCTCCTTCTACCTGTACGATATATTTTGAATATTTATGTGACATCACTAATAAAATCATTGTATATTTTAATTGAAAGAGACTTACCTGACCAACGTCGATTTGGGGGCTAATACTTCTTCCGACGTCTTCCAACAAATCCACTCTTTTTATTTCCCACTGACCAGTTAAAATATCAATCTCAACTTCAACAACTATAACACCGTAGACATTATAAATAATTGTCTCTTCAGGTGTAAGGATACCTCGAGTTTGCAAATCAATATTTAAACTAAAAGCCATACTTATCAACTCCTCCCAAGATGGATTACCACCTAACCTCTGTTTGACAGGTTCTAACAGTTTAAGTAACTTTTTACAACATCTCACGACGCAAACTCCGAGATTTTGAGAAGCAAGGCTACCTGCTGTTGGGTAAGAATTTGGAGATACAAAGCTTGTGTGTTTTTTTACTTCTACCTTACTCAGAGGTATCTGAAGCATGAATGCACATATCTGAGCTGCCTTTGTATTTATTCCCTGACCAACTTCAATAAACGAATGTGTTATTGTGACCGTGCCGTCTTCGGCAAAGACTGAAAGAGTAGCTGTAGCGTATTGCTGATCTTCGCAGGACCATCTCATAAAAGCAACACGTAAGCCACGTTTAAGCCATCTGTTTTCGTCGTTGAATCGTTGTACTGCCAGCTTTCTTTCCTCAAATTGTGAATCTACCTTAAGAGTTTCCCACATCTCTTGAATAGCGTTATGGTTCTCTGCATCAAGATTAGTTAATCTCACTTGTACTGGATCTAGAGAAATCTCATAAGCAATTCTTTCCAAAATTAACTCTGCATTGGCAATATTTTCCAAGGTCCCTATAACAATGAAAGTTTGTTTTTAAATCCAATTAGTTTATTGCTGTAAAATTTTGCCGTATGCTGAACAATCAAAAATCAGTCAACGTATTAAAGCAAACTAGATTAATGAATTAATGTTTTTCCCAAATTAAATTGACGCCATCAGATTCAAAATTTAATAAAAAAAAAGTAAAAATATCTTTATTCAAATTCGAGCATTACATTTTCTTTTTGATTGTAAGATAAATAGGCAAATATAAAAAAAACTTAGGAGTCTAAGTACATAGTTGTATTGAGTTTAGCAGAAAAATAAAAATTATAACTATACCAGGAGATCTACACCAAGAATTGGATGCCGTGTCCGTTATAGTGTCGTAATAGTTAACATTCCACCTTGCAGGCTTATAGCAGTTATTAAAAGCATTGATGCCAAGTGCAATCAATAACTCGTTAGTTATAAAACCGTTGTCGATGAAGAAATTACAGTTTAGATGTTGTATCAGACCGTTGATGTCTACTGCAACCTTTTGAAAGAATAAAACAATTTGCATGTGTTTATTTTATTTGTCAATTTTTTTTTTGGATAGCTGAACTGGACTTCAATAAAAAAACTGAAAATTTCAAAAGTGAATTAATGTCATACAATGGAAAAAGCATACAATCGAGAATATAGGAGAGCGTAGGTTATAGCACTCAAAATCTATTCAAGTGTATCAGTTCAGTGCTAGCATGTCTGTATGATGACTTACATATGAATGTAAGAAAATATCAATCGAAGTCCCAAATATAAAAAAAACGTTGTCTTTTATTATAGTCATCTTACGTCATATAGTTTTGCACCCTCATAATCAGTTCGAACTCAAATTCTCCTTTTGGGGAACAAACGGAAGGCCTAACAAATACCATACCTAACAAATGCACAATTATCTATCAGGTGGCCCCGAGTGCTCGTCTGCCTGCGTAAGCAATATAAAAAAATAAAAAAAACCAACAGGTGTATAGCTTCTATTTCTGCAGGTAAAGGAATAAAGTTTCCTGCATAATCTATGCCTTAAGAAATCGAAGTTTTATTTAAAGTGTGGTGATTTAGTTGCATATATTTAACGAGGTATTTTCTTGATAAAGAAAAAAATACTTTGTTGACATACCTCATATGTCGAGGAGCAAGGTAATCTTTTGCCGACAGCTCTCATATTCGTTCTCAAAGATTGAATAAACCTGCACGGTCTATTAAGACGGAGAGCAGCTAAGCTTGCAGCAACTGCCCCTTGGATTATTCGGGTGATTTTGTAACCAAACGACCCACCGAGTCGATTCACGTATACATCCACCCTGCAATTTTAATAAATGCATAATTAAAATAAAATTATAGTTATTATCCGTCGACCGTCATGACGTCCATGGAAAAGACCTATGTCCAGCTGTGGGCTGACAGAGGCTAATTTCTGTTGCTTACTTGACAACTAAATATAATAGATTATGTAAGCAATAGTCACGTATCCCGAGACATGGACCCTGAGAAAGATCTTAAACAAGGTAATTAATTAGTAATAAAACACTATAAAACTCTATTATTTATCAGTAAAATTTGGTGAGGCGTTGAACTAAAAAAGTTAGTACATCTTGTTAAAACGCCTTCAACAGAAAGTATCTTAAGATGCGTAGTAAGCTTTGAATCAGTAATTTTAAAAATTTTTTTTGCGCACAACAACCTTAAGTAGACATTTTATGTACTACGTTAGATAAAGTTGAAGACATTGTCTAAAAAAAGAAAAGCATGGAATTATGATATTAGCCTTCACCGTTAACGTAAATTAGCAAAACAAAATTTCAAATACTTTTAATCAGAGTTATGCTTATGAAGGGTCTGAATATAAAAGACCACGTCTAGAATAACTGGCGTAAGAAAATCAGTCCCCGCCCCTCCATGTCCGGATCCCACCATGATTATACTTTTGTTTTTTTTTTTAACTTTATTTAATATATTTTTAGACGAGGCCTGAGAATAAAAAACGAGGTAGATTTGGGCATATGACGCTCTTTTACTATAAATAATTAGCTTTATTATCTAGATCCTAAAGGAATACGAAGTATTTGCATTAGGTCGTAAATAAGTATTTAATAAAATTTGCAAAATATTTAACATACTTAAAGTTTTATTTTAAATTTAAAAATATAATTAAAAAATTATCTAAATACAATTAAAAATATTTTACAATATTGTTGATTAAAACATCAAGTTGTAAGGATTTTGTTGTAAAGGTAAGTTGATGTAAGTAATTGGTGACGCTGGTATACATATTTTTAAATATCGAGTCGTTAATCTATGGGCCAGCCACATAGCCCGTGGAACCTATAAATGAGGGGTAAGAAAAGTTCTCAAGTGGCAGCCTCGTACTGGCCATCGCAATATCGTTCGATCCCCCACGAGATGGAATATGAGTCCTATGCAAATGTGCAAGTCCGCATGTGGAAGTCCGCAGATTGCTCCGAGCAGCCGCCCGGAACGGACGTATCTTCGTGCTCTCCGCATGGAAATAGTACCCCAGCAAATTATAGCTGTGTCGTCGTGCAACTCTAATAGTGTTAGTGTTACTATTTTTATTTCATTTACTTTTGCTTGCAGCAATAGGAGGCAGCTAGGTACACACCTAGCGCTCTTAAAGTGCTCACATAGTTTTAAAAGCAGGCACACACGCCGGAGGGGTTCGCCCCTCAAAGGCCTAGAAAAGCATGGACGTCTCCCTAGAGGAATATATGCGCACGATATGCCCCAACATATTCGCGGAGATTAATATCAAGTACAGAAACTTCAAGGCACACCTTCAAAACGTTATACAGCCCGCGGTCCCCGCACCCGCCATTACTGACCTAGACGTGCCGACTTATGACCCTGCACCGATATTATCTACCTCTGACGCAGATTGTGGCCAAGAAAATATCTCCGACTCGGAATCGGAGATTTTATTCATGGGGACCCTACTAAGGCAGACGAAGGTTTCGAAACCGTTGTTTCCCGTAAAAAGGGCAAAAAACGCCCCGCCACCGCTGCAAACCGCGAAGAAGACCGCGTTTCTTCATAGCACTCCGGAGTGCCCACGGCCAAAAGATACAACAGACCCTCCGTCATGCGTTAATTGCGAAAAAGAAGGTCACCCGGCAAGTTACAGGGGCTGCGAAAAAGCCCCAAAACCTCTGAAAGTAAATTCCCATTCCGAGAATCGTCTCAGTAAATACAAAACGAGTGCAGAAAACATTGCTTCTGTTTCGGCACCGGTGCCGACCAAAAATACCTGGGTTAAGCCCCCGGTAATTAAAACCAATAATCCAACCCAAACAGGTGCGGCCGCATTCGCAAACAAATTACCTGAAGCACAGGCAGGTAGCGTGCAAATCATTGCACCTGCTAAAACAATGGCGCTCCCGATAACGACGGTTCAACTCACAGGCGACAACTCACAGGCGGTTCCCAGTAATGATACTCAATTAGAGGATAATATTAAACTGGCCCTATTAGTATTGCAACAAATAGATATCGTAGAATTAGGCGTATTTTGCGATAAGCTCCGCGCCGCCAAAGACGGCATCCAAAGAATGAACGCACTATCACAACATGTGCGGCTCTTACAGGCCATGGGTAATTTAAAAATTAAATAAACGCAACAGACACAAGGCCGTAGGTTTCCGTAAATAAAGACGGCAATTCCTCGCGTAGGTAGGGCCAAACCGCTTTCACTAGTCGTTTCTTGCTATAACGCAAACGGTTTAAGAGATCAGAAGGCAGAAATCACTAAATTCATACAAGATTATAATATAGACATATTTTTGATACAAGAGAAACATCTTAAACCAGCAACACGCGATCCCAAGATAAGCGGATACAATATTATTAGACACGATAGGCTGTTACCTCAATGGGCGGTACTCTAATCTATTATAAAAGATCCCTGCACATAACATTAATAGAAGTGCCCTTAGTCACAAATTTAGAAGCTTCGGCGTGCATGATCGCACTTACCGGCCATAAGCCGCTTGTACTTGCCTCAGTGTATCTCTCGCCGTTAAAAACTATGTTACAATCAGACCTTGAGCTGTTTCTCGGCCTAGGTCCATCAATATTACTCGCTGGCGATTTTAATTGCAAACACCGCGACTGGAATGACAGCAGAAACAACTCAAATGGCACAATATTGCAGGGTCTCGAAAAGGTACTCAACATTAATATAATAGCCACCGAGACCCTAACTAGATATCCATCAGATAGTAGAGGGTCGCCAAGCACCCTAGATCTATTTATTCTAAAGGGTGTCTCACTCAATGTCGTATCTATAGAGACACTACACGAGTTAGATTGTGACCATAGGCTGGTTTTATGTAACTTGGGCCAAGACGCCGGTTCGGTCCCTATGACTAAAACCGTGGTAAATTGGCATCGCCTTGAGGCTAAACTCAAGGCAATGAACCCCCAGAATTGTGAAAACATCCCAGATGTAGTTTGTAATCTAGATCAGGCAAACGACGCCATTAACAACATAAAGTCACACATCTCATCAGCCATTGAAGAGTCCGAAAGAACGGTGAAAGTCACGGCTGACCGGAACTTTGGCCTGCCTTTCGACATTCGATGTCTAATAACTGCCACGCAACGAGCGTACGATCGATATCGGCCCGAAACAAACCGAGCATTATTTAGGTATTTTCAACTTCAGGTTAGAGAACGCATAAAGACTCACCGCGAAACTTCGTGGCAAAACCTAACGGAAGAATTAGAGCCATCGCATGTTGCCTACTGGCAATTGGCCCAAAATCTAAAGTTAGGTTCAGGTGATTCAATTCCGCCGTTATCCCGTCCTAACGGTGGCTTATTAGCCTTCGATGATTTTGAAAAAGCCGAATGCTTAGCGGACACACTAGAGTTACAATGCACGCCATCTCGCGTACACACCGACACGTTTCATCTTGCGGAGGTGGACCGTGAGGTTAAAGGATTACGTTTTCTCCAATGGCCTCCAACCAGACGAACAATTCGGGTTCCGTCCTGAACACTCCTGCTCTGACCAGGTTTATCGCCTCACATAATACTTTCTGACGGGCCTAAACAAAACAAAGTCAGGCCTTACATCCTATTACACGGGGGCTGTTTGCAATGTCGCAAAGGCATTCGATAAAGTCTGGCACAACGGCTTACTCTACAAATTATACACTTTCAATGTGCCTGACAGGCTTGTGCACATCATACAAGCCTACCTCTCGAATCGCTCTTTTCGATATCGAGTAGAAGGCACCCTCTCTACCAGACGCTCCCTGCTAGCGGGCGTACCACAAGGCTCCGTTCTTTCTCCTCTGTTATTCACGCTATACAGTAGCGATATTCCTAAAAGCTCTAATGTTAACCTTGCGCTTTTCGAAGACGACACCGCTCTCTATTCCTCACCATCCCTTATCACCAGCAAACTCCAATGTGCAATCAATAGCCTAGGCGATTGGTTTCGCAAATGGAGGTTTGATGTGAATCTCGAAAAAAGTATAGCAATATACTTTAATCGGTCTTCTGTCAGATCTGACCTCACTGGTCCTACCACACGTCCGTTCCAAAAAACCGCACATAATGCTCGATGTAGACAAACACTCGGGCAATTGAACCTCTACGGCAAACCGATCCCCTGGGAGAAGAAAGCCAAATATTTAAGTTACTTTCGACAGTAACATGAGTTTCAAAAGCCACGTCAAAGAGGTTAGGAGAAAAGCCGCTTATGTCTCGCATCGTCTCTACTATCTTACCAACACAAATAGCAAAATGCCTCTCAACTACAAACTTTTGTTATATAAAGCTTGCATACGGCCGATAATGACATATGCTTGCCAATCTTTTGCCCATATATCCTCCCACCACTTAAATCAACTAGAGGTGGTACAAAATAAATTCTTACGACGAGCCACTGGAGCAGAGTCTTATCAAAGAAATGTCGACTTGCACAGCGATTGCAAGATGCCAACATTACGCGCTCATTTTAAAAACATTATCAAAAAAATCTATGAAAGAATAGAAACGCAAAATGGTAAACCCTCTGATGGTAAGCGCTGCAAACTATCACGCAGACCCAGATGCTTCTAGTAGGAAACGTCGTTGCCGTAATATACTCTTAGACCAAGATAAGGAAGGGGGCTTAGGAATTCTGGACCCTTCAAGGGTCCCGCCACACGATACTACACACACAAGTAGGGATAACACACACACACTTTTAGGTCTACCTCGCTCGAGAGCACGGCGAGACCAACACACCGCGTACACGAGATACACCCGCGTTCCAGGGCGGTTCTCACCGCCCCCAGCAACCGATTAAACAGTCGACCGAACGTCGGCGCCTCGGTCCGTATACCGAGCGTCGATGATCCTTAAGCGACTTCTTCAAAATCAACCCACGCATCCTAAATGCGTGTGGCCATTTCTTTAAAGTTTTGGTCACCAAGTTCGAGGGATCTCGCAATCCTCCGAACTCAGTAATAGATGAAGCTTCACACAGACACAGGTCTAAAAGCATAACTTCGAATACATAAGACATAAGCAGGAAGTCGGTGGAAGAAGGTGGCGCAGGATCGTTCTTCTTGGCGGAAGGCTATGCCTGCATTGAACTTTGTTAAGCAGATACAATGATGATGATGTATCTAAGTGCTTGCTTAGGAATAACAGACGACATTTTCTTTAATAGCCGCAATTTCTTATGTCGGTTTGTTTATTTAAGTAAGTAAGTTAGTGTAATTTAATTTGTGTATTAATAACATTGATTGTTATACAAGTGATAGTAAAATTCCCTAGTGTTAAACCCTAGAGTTTACTATATTAGCTCGTAAATCTATTTCTGTTGTGCTTTATTAAAAATAATACAAACCTATTTTGTGCGATGTTTAAAGCGCGGGAAATCATTAGCTGTACACCGTCAGAATATTGTGTTGACGCATGAACCTCTAAGTGTTCTTCAATAGGTATTGTTATGCTCGTTAATGTTTCCATGCAAAAGTTATACTGTTGATATATTGTCATCGATCCAGATATAACTTTGTAACTATTAGATCCTCTATCGGTAGCAGAATGAGTTGCGAATAGGGTATTTCTTGTTAGATCAAATTTAGCTTCCTTAACATCTACAATCGGTTTTTATATCACTATAAGTTGCAGTAACTAGTTTAGCAGCCCTGTCTGCAATTTGCTGCGACTCCGCAACAATTGCACCGATTGGCTGATTAAAATACTTAATGTTACCGCTGCAGAATATCTCCTCATTAGATAGGACCGCTTTTCTACCGGCAGGGGTAAAAGAGTTTATTCCTGGAATATCCTTTGCTGAAAAGAAAGTGATAACACCGGGCTCCATCTAAAACAGTAATTGATTTTTTTTTATTCACTTATAGCAAAAAAGTGTAATTTTGAAATAAATATAGGGGCAACACCAACTGGGCGTTCAACTAATGGCAAAATGCGCGTACTACTGCTTTAAATCTCTTAGGTTGGGTTTATAAGATTTGTTAATAGTTCTCATCTATCCACTAATTACTTTATGGTAATGGGTCACATCAGATTGAATCACAGAAGTTTTTTTACAATTTTGCTTTGTAAAAGGCAGATGTGGAAAAAGGCACCACATTGTATATAGATGACTAACCCCTATAAGTTGTAATATGTAATTTCATTTTACTATTGATGCGACAAAAATTCCTATATACCATTTTGTCGCGTGATGAACTTACCAAAGCCCTGCTGGGATCAACGTTATCTAAATTTCCAACTGCTATTGTGCTCAAGGCAAATGATATAAAAACTTCGTTCTTTATGGGTTGAATATCGTCCGTAAATACTGCTTCACCGGAGCAATTGATCTATGTGCAAAGTATTTCATTAAAAAATTATAAAACTGTGAAAAACTGCGTCAGATTAAGATCTAACACGGTATGTTGATCCTATTTGACAAGGAGTACTGAGGATCTTGATTTAAAAGTTTTTAAATGTTATATTTATCAACGTAAACTATTTGTCATGATTCCTGCTTTTCCCCAGACCATAACTATTTTGGTAAACGTCTTGGTAGTGTCTGTCTATAGTAGTGTTGACACAAACTGAATAATTTCGTGTTGCGGGAATCATCATCATCAACAGTTGTCCGAGAACGTCTAATTATAAATATAAAGCATAACGTTTGTACTAAGATGCAATAGTAGTAGCTTATTACAAATTGTCATTTCAAGAAAACATAAAAGGACTTGGACTAATTGTTTGTCGTATGAGATAGAATTATGATACTGATGTTTCTTTATTACTCACTAAAGCTTCCAATTTTGGTATCGGCTCTGTGAGAGGCCAAAGTGCCGAATTTGTTTCTGTCACTTGACATCCACTAGTGACTGGTCGTTGATCGTGTGCACTTGTGGCACCAGTCCGATATTTGCTGCCAACAATATTTTTCGGGCAAATGCGGAGAAGCGCCTTATTAAAACAATTGAAGGTATTCTTTGAGATCAACAGATTAATACATACATATTTATATGATGACATGTTCTATTCTATACTTATTATAAATTATTCTAAATATTTCATTATTTTGTAAGCATATTGAAAAAAAATACGCTTTTTCTTTGTTTGAGGCATTAAATCCTGGCTAGTGACAGCAATGCAGTACAGATATTTCATGCAAAAATAGTTGCTGCCGAGAGTATGCAAAAAATAAAGATGCCATTTTAGTACTCGAGCTATTGTACCTTATAGAAAAGTCCAACAGCGAGACGTATTCTATATTCAATGGAAAATTCAGGAGGTTTTCTCGTGACTACTAACTCATCTTTAAGAATCTTAATAGCTGCTTGTAGTGTTTTGTTTACAAACAAACCTTTCCCAATTAAATATTTTTCTGTACTGTAAGCCCTTGTGAATTCTGAGGAAAGACCTCCGAAAGTAAGTCTGCATTCAACCAAAACATTTTGACTATTTAGTTTAAACAAGAAACCTGAGTTGACTATGACAGGTGCGTTTTGCGCTCGTGGCATTACCTGAAAAATAAATTAGGCACAGTTCGTAATGCCCTATTATTGACTTAATGAGAAAATCACTACATAGTATAAAACAAAGTCGCTTTCTCTGTCCCTATATCACTATGTATGCTTTAATCTTTCAAACATCGCAACGGATTTTGATTCGGTTTTTTGAACAGATAGAGTGATTAAACAGAAAGGTTTATACGCATAACACATGCTTAATTTTGTAGGTATATTTTCAGTCAGCATAGCTGCCGCGCGGAGCTGGGGCAGGCCGCTAGTATGTATATAAAGGATTTTTATAAATTTTAAACATTTGATATATGATATATATATATCATTTGATATATAAGTGTGGCCAATAAGTTCCTTTAGATATTTTAATACAACACCAATAAATAGCTGGTCACTACTCCAGGATTAAATGTTTCAGTAAAGACTTGTTTTCTTTTTTTATGGCTACGCAAGCAGACGAGCAGTCGGGCCACCGTCAGGGATGGAAAGCGGTCACCGACACCCATAGACATTGGCAATACCAGTGGTATCGCCAACGCGCTGCCTACCGTGGAGACATATGGTGTTAACTCGTTTACCCAGTAAATACGCTGGCTACGGTGCCTTCAAACGGAACACAGCAGTGTTGTCACACTACTGCTTCGCTTGTACTGTATCTAACCAAAAAAAACTAGATTACTAACCTAACTGGTTTTGACAGTAAGCGACGACCTATGGATTTTCCTTTAAAATTTAGGATTCATAAAACAAAATATCGATTTCTTTTTAACCCAATTTTTAAATTATTTGTTCTATCTGAATCTACTACCTCAGTCGCAATTACATTTTTAAATTTTTTAAATATTAAGATTTGATTTACTTCATTTCAATTTATTCCATGGGTACGGTTCAGTCTGTCTGTTCGTATTTCAATTGTTTTACTTAATCAAACAACCGACCCTACCGATATAAATTCTATTATATATTAAAAAACTAAATATATTAACTACCTTGTAAGTGATCACTTTACATTCGTGAGATAAAGGCGGCAGAAGAATATTTAGGATTATTTTTCCTTTCATATTTTCTCTTAAAAAATTTTTCATTGTTAACGTTTTGCAGCCAGAGGTACACACTGAAATAACATATATATCAGGGTAATTAGATGTCTTATAAATTTACAATGTACACACTTAAATAGAGTTAAATTTTGCTGTAGTTTAATACTTACATATTGTCAATTCGGCACCAACTGTGTCAAACAAAAGAAATAAATCAGATGGAAAGTTATGATTCTGATGCTTAATCATTAAATTCCCAGCCACAGTTCCCATCTTGAAACGGAAAGAGAAAACGAAACATACATAAATACAAAATGAAGTACTAGGCATATTTTAAGTAAAAGTCTTAACGTATTGTTTTGCTTTTAATTACTTTTAAAATCCAAAAAAGACATTCATTAAATCATGAGGTGGCAGGTCCTCTTTATACAGGGGGCCGTCAGGAGCGGTATCACCACGGTGTCTATTTCTGCTGAAAAGCAGTAGTACGAGAACATTACTGTGTTCCGGTTTGAAAGGCACCGTAGCCAGCGTATTGACTGGGTAAACGAGATGTAAAATCCTATGTCTTACGATAGGCAGCGCCTAGGTGATACCCCTGGTATTGCCGATGTCAATGGGCGTTGGTGACCGCTTTCCATCAGGTTGCCCAACAGCTGCCTGTGTATACAATAAAAAAAATAAAAAGTGAAAGTAAAGTGCTAGAATAAAATAAGACTTTGCATTAAGATGAACGATGTAACCCGCAGCAACAAAGAAGCATCGTGCATGTAACGTTCTTACTAAAGAATTGTCATCAAGATGACAACTGCTAAGCGACAGGCAACTTATAACGACACATGTGATGCCTTAACCGAGTACATTATTGCCCTGGGTTTAATTGTTAATGTCTATTTTCCGTTTTAAAGTCAAACGCACCTTGTTTATTACGTTTTGCTTGATGCCGCATTCTAAGTTATAAATAGTTAGGGCAAACTATTTATAATGTTGAAAATAGACTCTTTAATAACGTAATAAAATTAACTCCACTTACATTTCTCACAGTAACATGGGCTACCATATTAATATGTTTATAGAAACAATCCAAATATCCAAAGTTACTGTTTTTGTTTGATAGAAATTTAAATATCTCTAACACTTCAGAAAGTGTATTTCCAGCCCCTAAAAATAAATTCTGATCCACTACAAAGCTTTTTAGTTCCATTATTCCGGATATGTCGATTAACAATTTAGGATATTCATCTACTGGGAAAATGCCTGAAAAAGTTTAAGGTTGTAAATATTAAGCATAACTAATAATATACAGTTGTGGAATCATTTATTTTAAAGAGTTTACGAATTTAATTCCGTTTTACTTTGTTAACGATATTCAGTTTCAGATTTTTTACTTTGCAGAGTGTGGACCCTGTGATCGTGCATTTTAATTTAATTTTTTGGTATATGATAATAATTGGACGCAAACTAATATCATCATCATCATCAGCCTTTGTTAGTCCACAGCTGTACATGGCCTCTCCAATGCACGACTCCATTAGAAGGTTTTTGGACCGTATCCCACCACGCTGGTCCAATGCGGGTGGGCGGGTGGACCGACTTTTTACCCATCAGCCCAAGCCAAGCCCATCCGACACATGAATCATCTTACTTTTCAGACAGTTGGGTGTTCGGCCCAAATTGTCCTAACCAACCAGATAACAACGATTAACACAAAGCAAGAGTTATGCCACGGAGGCGGTGAAATATTAGCAAATTAATATAACATTATATTATAACAAATAGACTTTGCTGTTTACTGCCAATATTAGCTGACACTTTATTTCTTTAGTGAAAATTTTGGCACTGAATATAAAAAATATAAAAAATCTTTAGATGTTATAAAAAATAAGAGTGAATCCAGAATATGTAAATGTTACCCTGTATACGACAAAAAGTACCGGTTATGAGATTTCCAACAAAAATATTTCGTTAGCCACTAGAAAAATAAGATTTTAAAATGTAAAATAATAACTGACTTTTAAAACATAAAAAAAAAAATAAAAACCTTTGGCAGTATTCCCTGAAACTAACATGTAGGAATCATCTCCAACTGTTTTTAAAATTTCGAATACATCCGTCAATTTGTATACTCGATACCAGTCCCTATTGTCTCTCAATTTAACATGAATATTGCTAGGTGCTTCAATATCCTTCTTTGAGATCATGCACCAATCAGAGTCTTCGCATTTGGGCCCATTGCGGATATCCCCCATACGTTTGCATATATCGTCCAGGTCCTCTATATCCGATATACGCATAGATTGAGGACAATCAATCGCAAACAGTTTAAATGCATCAAGTATAGGTCTGTAACCAGTGCATCTGCATATGTTTCCACCAAAGGACTTTTCTATGTCTAGCATCGTAAGATCCTTTTTGGATTTTAATAAACTGCAAACGACAATGCAATTATTTAATGAATTAGTTGTTAGTAAATTAATGATTTAGTAGATAGTCTTAATAACCAGGACTTTTATTTTTCGTGATCGACTTAACTGATTATTTTTCTACTACTACTTTACTTGAAAGTAATGTAATAACTAGTTGTTTATACAAAATAATTACCTGTACATGGCCATAACCCAACCTGTACTGCAGTAACCACATTGCGTTCCGTTACACTTAGCGAGAGTCTTTTGAATCTCGTTGTATCCAATGTGACGATTGCCTATACCTTCTATTGTGGTTATATCCCAACCTTGGCATGACGTTACTAATACTAAACACTGCAAAAAATATTATTTTTACATTAAAAATTATAGTGGTAGGTTCCTCTTTTACAGGGGGCCATCTGGAGTAGTACCACCACTGTGCCTGTTTATGTCTCAAAGCGGTAGTGTGAAAATACTACTGTGTTCCGGTTTAAAGGGCGCCGTAGGCAGGTATTTATTGGGTAAACGAAACTTAATATCTTATGTCTTACGATAGGCAGCGAATAAATTATACCAATGTCTATAGGCGTTGGTGATCACTTTTTATCAGGTGGCTCGATCACTCCGGCAATATTTTTTTAATTTAAGCTAAATTGCTCTACAAGGAAAACAGCGAAATTGATCTTTAATTTTCCTTAAATGGCTTTGCCCTATAGACAGATCTCCGACAAACACTTTTAAATGCGCATATTACGCAAGCTGAAATGAATAAACTTGAAAAACCTGCCTAATAAGCAATTAACCTAACTAACGTATTACAAAATAAACTAACTAAAGTTTTAATAGATTAACCGCATCTTTGTTTCCATAACAGTGTAGTCGGGAACTGTTTGTGTTTTATGTTTTTGGTATGTCTTATACAACTTAGAAACCACAGCATCATTATTTCGCCAAAAGTCACTCAGTGTTTATCTAATCCACTGTTGCAATAGTCAAGAAACGAAAAGCAAATGCTTGGATTGAAAGCGCTTAGGAAATTTTTTTTTATTAGTTTTGCAGGCAGACGAGTAGACGGGCCACCGGCAGGAAAGTGGTCACCGACACCCATGGACATTATGAAACCAGGGGTACGAACTAGGCCCTGCCTAGTGACAGATGTGACGTTACATCCCGTTTACACAGTAAATACCCTGGACACGATGCCCTTCGACCCTAAAAATGGTAGTCCTTTGACACTACTGCTTGGCGGCAGAAATAGGCACCACGGTGGTATCACCCAAAACGGTACCCTGTAAAAAGGAGAGCAACCTTGCTAAAATATATAAGAAATGCCAACATCTGTCCGAGATCTTTTCATAACAACGTTAAGATTTAATGTGCTTCTTACCAGTCAGTAATAAATAGCTTTGTAATCATTAGGTGTCCTGATTAGTATGATAATACAGAATGACGAATTTCTATGATAGAGGATAGTCCAGCCTCAGCTGGCTACTGCTCACTTGGTTTCCTACGTTGTGGACAACAGTAGCCAAATGTTACTTCGAAATTGCCCACCTACAGGTCATCGTCTTTCCTTTTCTATAGTTTTGCTTTTAAGTTCCTCATTAACACCATGAACTATGGTTAGAGAGAATGTATGGCTTGTGAAATATGTATACTCATACATTACCACCTGAATGACCTTCACCGATTACCGTTTGTATTTTTTGAACAGATGTATGACATATACTTTGGTAATAATCTATTCTTTAAAACAATTTTTATAATAAGAAACTTGATAAAGATTGAAAAACATTTGTTGGATTCTAGGATTGCCCTTTTTTATCTTTACATATTATCGGATTTATGATATTTCCATATTATCCCAACGCGGCCTGTTTACCTTTTCTTCTTGCTCTGTTATCATTTCGTCGGTCCTTAATGCCCATGTGTTACATGTTGCAAGGTTCAGTTGTCATATATAATAGTACTGTTCTTAAGAGATCGGAAACTGCTGTATACAGTAATGTAAATAATAAACACTTACAGAATTGACTGACGTTGCAGCTGAATTTTTCCTCGGAACGGCTGTGACGGTGCAGGCTCCGCAAACACCTCCACGGCACATGTACTTCGTACCCGGTAAGCCAAGTTTTTGGCGTATATAGTCCAAAAGAGTTACATCTGTGCTTACTTCACATCCAACTGAAAATAGTTTTGTAAAATTTTTTCATCCTAAGCTTTTTGCGTATTTTCTATCAGCCGATTTGCAAAACCATAGAAACTATTAGCGATGCACAAATGTCCCAGCGTCCGATAACTGCTGCAATTCTGGCCGTACGACCAACTACCTCGGCTGCCCCAACGCGTCAAAACACAGAATTCCTGCGAATCCAAGGGAAGCCACGTCTAGGCGACCACCATCCAACCATCCATCACCATCAAATCCTCTAGTACCGCATTCTTGGCCCTCCGCCCATCCAACGCTTGGCACTCCGCGTCGGAGCCGACTCCGAGCGCAAGACGGCCCGCCACCACCTTAACCGCTCAGCATGCTAGCCATATCAATAGCTGCCCTGAGCAAGACGCGTCACTCTTTATGAAGTCGCTGGATCTTATTGATTTAGACAACTTTAATAATGCCGCAACCGAATTCACTACCTCAGGTAATACGGTGGCTAGGCTCAGTATTCTTGTTAAATACAAGAACTTAGTAAACACCCTTAAGGCAAAGTAGGTTGCGACACCCACGCAGTAGTCACACACACCCCACACTTGTAGTGTAGGAAAACACACACACTCTTAGTCATAAGCCGGTGGGGTCGAACTTATACATCTTTTGCTATTTGACACTGTAGCTTAACACAAAATTGGATAGAAGCGTTGTTGGAGTTTGTTGCGCCACTTCTTCTCCCAGCGCTAACTTCTAAAACACCTTTTTATATCTTCGGCAATTCGTACCTATATCTATCGTTATAATAATTAAATTGAACAATCACAGCATTAGAAGATCATTTGGTTCTTCCCTTTACCGTCCGATATATCTATGTTTAAAGAATAACCTACAATAAGCATTTTATTGTAAAACGTTGTTAAAAATTGCAATGAGGTATATTCAACGCTCATTTAAGGTAATTTCTATACATATAAATCTCGTGTCACGATGTTTATCCGCGATGAACTCCTAAAATACTTAACCGATTTAAAAATATAGTTGCCCACCATGTGCAGTTTAATCCAACTTAAAAGATAGAATAGCTTACATCTTAATTTATAATCGCAATAATCTAAAATCTAAAATGTTTTATAACAATTTATTTTTCTTATATTATTTGATGCAAAATGCTAGCTACAAAACGATTGTAACAGTTGCCGATTGATTGCGTTGTGTGTCTCAATAGATGGCGCAGTTTAATATTGTAAACTTTGATAATAGAATGCTTGGTACAATAAAAAGTAATTGCAAAAGTTAATGAACTTTGGTTAGTAATTACCAAATTTATTTTATAATAATTTTCATAAAATTATTATAAAATAAATAATATTTTTAAAAACAAAAATGCAATTTTATAACGCCGTACCAGGCCATCAATTAAAAATAAAAATAATGAATTATACAATAATAGTAGCTTCCTAACATGCGCCAACAATATAAAATGTAAAAATTATAAATGAATTTTTATAGAGCAAAAGTAATAAAAATGATGTTGTATCCTATACAAAGGAAATATTTTATGACATATTCAACGGCGGATACGATTGAAGGTACTATATATTCGATATTTATTATTTCATAGAATGTAATCAACTTTTGTTCTTTGTTTTTTAACAACCATGCAAATAAAACATTAAAATTATGTTCTTGGTGGTAGTGCTCCATATCCTATCAAATTATAACATTTTTAATAGAAATGTAAGAATTAAATAAACAACAATAATTTTAAAACGAACTCTTTTGTGTAGAATTTTGCAAATGTCAACAGAAGGAACAGTTTGATTAATTATCTTTAGTCGATTTTTATACCACTGCTTTTTTAATTGTATGCAGGTATAACGGTAGCATCATCGAGTTTATCTAATAAAATATGGTGGTAATCATGACTGATATTTTCTTTCCGTTTATCTTAAGCCCTTAAATTGTAAAATAAGTAAAACCTAGCCTGCAGCAACTCGTGGCAGGGTCTGCTAGTATAGTATAAGTTTAAATAAAAGTTATGCAATTTAAAAAAACTTCATTCTATGTACATAAAAAATGTCATAGATGACATTTTGATTAAATGAATATCTTAAAAGATGTCAGAGATTTAAAATGCGCTAGCAGAAATTGCGAGGTAATTTTGTACAAAGAGCACGTAGTTACCTCCATATATTGCGTAAAATAGTTATACGTTGTTTGAGCTCGGTCATATTTTTGTAAAAAAAATTCTGTTTATTACGCCTTCTATGATATTAGATTTGAAAAATTTATACTGAGCTTCAATAATAGGGCATCTTTATATCATTGAATAAGGCTCTACATACGTTAATAAAAAATGAATCAAAGCAACGGTTTTATATATTACCTGCACATGAGATCCCGTTAACGTTGAACGTAATACAATCCATCTTACTTTACCACGTGATACGATACTGTGAAATGCAAAAAAAAATGATATACAAAAACATAAACGAGGCCTTAAAAGATATAAAACATGATTGACTTTACTGTTTAAATTTGATATGAAGGTTCCGTACTTACTTACTTTAAAAACGATTTGTATTAAATGCATGTTATAATTTAGGTATTACGTGTTTATAAAATAAAAAACATAATGAGGACTTTTTATGGTGTTTTTTTTATTTGTTTCGTATGTAATAACCATAATCGCAACATACGTAATTGAATCAGAATAGAAACTGGAAATTATAACTGGTAGATGATTTATTAATTATAACTAAGTTGTGGACGTGTTTGAAAAAATCATTTCGTTAAAATTATTTGGGTCTATTTCGTAAAGTTTAGCCTTGGCTGCAATTTAAGTCCAACGACTTCCTGCACATTTGACCGGTCGTCGCTCCGACACGTTGATTGTCGTCCGGCATTACTTCATCATCAGCCTGTGATAGTTAAGTGCTGGACATAGACCTCCCGTAATACACCACTCCATTAGGGAGGTTTATAGACCGTATCCCACCACGCTGGTCCAATGCGGGTTGGTGGGTGGACTGACTTTTTACATGCCCATCCGACGTATGGATCATTTTACTTTTCAGACAATTGGGTGATCAGCCCAAATTTGTTGAGTCCCCGCAGGATTCGAACCCTCCGGTTCCATAATTAGTTAAAAACGCCCTTACCACTAACCTATGGATTCAGAAAATTTACTTGTGGCAAATTATATGCTTCGCCCGTGAGAAAATAAGCCACAAATCCGATTACCGTCCACAGATATGAGATGTTACGTCGCGTTTACCCAATAACACTGGTAAGGTGCGCTTCAAACCGGAAGACAATAGTGTCGTTACCCTTCTGATTTACGACTTCAATAATAGACGCGCTGGTATTTCACTAGACGGTCCCAAGCAAAAAAGAAACCGAAAATATAATTGCTTCGTTATTTTTGCTAGTCTGTTTGCTTTAATTTTTTATTTAAAAAAAAAGGCAATTTGATAAATGTTATATAATAGCAATACTTACAACGTTATGCTTGAACGCGCATTAGATAAAAGTAATGGTATTGACATAAACCTTGTAATTAGTTCATTATTAATGAAATTATCATTTAAAAGTCTGCGCAACTCGTAAATTTTAAAAACTTGATCTGGCTTTACGAAATGATAATTTCCGTTTTTTTATAATTAATTAGTGTCTGGGTACACTTATGATAAACATAAAATTATTTCTATCGAGGATAAGCAAAAACCAGTTTCTTTTGTTTTTAATTTCGTACTTTGCCTTTTTAAATCTGCGTAAAATTATTTATTTTTTATATAAAGCGTAAAAAGACCAGATTAAAAATTACCGTTATTCTAGAAAAATTATAAACCAGACTAAGATTCGTTTCTTTACAATTAAGCAACAAACTAATATTTTATTTTATTAGCTACGCCATGCAGTCGAGCAGTGGGGCCACCCAATGGAAAGTGGTCACTAGTCATAGAGATTGGTAATACCAGTGGTATGACCAACACGCTGCCTACCGTGAGACATTGGATGTTAAGTTTCGTTTACCCAGTAATCACGCTGGCTACGGTGCCCTTCAAACGGGAACACAGAAGTGTTTTACCACAACTGCTTCGCAGCAGAAATAGGCACCGCAGTGGTACTGCCCAGAGGTCCCCGTAAAAAAGGACCTACACCATATTATTTCTATTGCCTTTTGAATATTATACATTATTAAATAAAATTACTTTTACGGATTTTATCGCGTTTATTTTACATTTAATTCCCGACGTTTCGAACACTTTCCAGCGCCGTGGTCACGGGTGACTGAGATGTCATGCGTCTTGTTGCCAGTGATGAAGCGGGGTTTCAGATCTTAGTTTTTATTAATTATATTTAATCTGTACTCCGACCTATGCAAAACGAACTGATTTTATCTTTACAGCCAGCAGTGGTATTTTGCTTGGGTTTAATTTAATTTATTAATTATGGGATCCCAAGCAGGTGGTAGAACCCATTTATTTGTATGGGTTGGTTTCCTATACAGTATGTATGAAGACCAACCCTTCATAAATATTCAAATGCAATTCACACCACCATCCATCCCAGTTAGCTACAGTGGGCAAATCTTTGTTTCAGAGAGCACGAGGATCTGTGATGATGAACACCTGGCGGCTGAGCTACAACATGTTAAGCAAGTACTGCGACACAACAAGCTCGCTGCGCACGGCAGCGTCACAGTGACCGAGTGAAGGCAGCCACAGTGGAGCGAGTACCTGCTGTTCTACCGTTTGTAGAGGCGTAACTGACAAGATTGGCTACATTTTGAGGCGGCTTCAATCAAAACTTATTTCAAGCCAGCTGAAAGATTGGTCAATTCCTACCACCTGTCAAGTGCAATATTCCTCTACAAGACCCAGGAGTGTACAAGCTAGATTGTGACTGCGGCCTCTCTATATTGGACAAACAAAGCGAGCAATAAGAACCCGCGTGAAGGAACATATAGCTGACATCAAACATAGAAGACCCAACAAGTCGGCAGTGTGTGACCTACCTTAAATCACCCAAACCATTACATCAGATTTGATCGACCACAAATCCTCGCTAAAAGAACACCGATTCCTACCAAGGATGATCCGTGAGGCTATTGAGATTAAAAACATCCAAATTTCAATAGAGAAGATGGTTGGGTTCTACCACCTGCTTGGGATCCCATAATTAATAAATTAAAATTTAAACCAAGCAAAATACCACTGCTGGCTGTAAAGATAAAATCAGTTCGTTTTGCATAGGGTCGATTACAGATTAAATATATTAATAAAACTAAGATCTGGAAACCCCGCTTCATCACAGGCATAGACATGAATCTCAGTCTCCCGTGACCACGGCCGCTAATGTTCGAAACGTCGGGAATTAAAATGTAAAATAAACGTAAATCCTAAAGTAATTTTATTAATAAGGACCTACTACCAACAAAAATATATATAAATGAACAAAAGCGAAAAGTGATATTGGTTTCGTTCGCTCGTATAAATGATTAACACGTGATGTCTCTACAAACACATGTCGCAGTATAAGTATGACACGATCGTTGTGAAAATCTCAATGACGAAAGGCGGGCCCACGCTAGTAGACCTTTAGACGCACCGTCTGTTGCCGGGACCCTTATCAGAAACCCATCAAGTTGGAACATATCAAATACAATAGCGAGAGGCATTGTTCTACGAATATATCGTGTTTCGCACGATGTTTTCTCAAATATTATCCTTCGTTTCAATGTTTCTATTCGATATTAAGTTTTATTCCTTTTTTTTATATACATTTGAAGGCAGACGAGCAGTTAAGCCACATGATGGAAAGAGTATTATGTCCATTTTGCCTTCATGCCTGGTTCGTTTTACCTTCACGTGTAGGCAAAATGGACCAATGCGAGGGTTTTGGAAATCATCCAATATCTTTTGTTTCTGTAATTTGATTCAAGCGTTATTTAACAATAAGTTAAATAAATAAATGCTTAATCATATAGTAACAAAAAAGTAATATAAAGTTATTATTTTTTGTTTGACATCGATTTTCCCTACAGAACTAGTATTTCTAAGTCAGTGTAAAATATGGTGTACATTTATTTATATATGAACACAACTCAAATTGGTTTTCAGTTTAATTAATGAGTTTTACGCATTTCCCATACATTAGTCACTGTTTTCGTCATGATATTGATGTCTTTTTTGCCACTTCTGTTCTTTTGTATAATAGCAATAAATCACTGAGCGATAAGGCCGCCCTGGCCCACGTTCACATAACAAGTTTACATCTAATGATTGTAATTTCACATTTTATGTTAGCATTAAAATGTTGATCTATGTATCTAAAGATATGAGCTTTCTAACAATATTACCTTAAAATACATCCATAGAAGAAGTTTTTATCGAGGAATTCTCCCTCGGTTTGGATGGATGTAGAATTTGGAAACTGCCACAAATGCCCTGCCCTAGTCGGCCTTGCGCTATATTATTGCGCTATTCGGTTATTCGGCCGAAGCATCGAATAATCGGCCATTAAACATTTTCTACAAAATAAACGATCATGTAACAATAAATAACACACTAACCACATTTAGCTAAAGTTTTTGTTTTCTTTATATAATTTATGCTTTAAGAACAAAAATTTAAAAATTGATTCAAATTACATTTTAAACAGTATTTTCGTCAAAATTTAGAAATGTACAAAATAGAGTTGTGTTGAAATAAATTATCATAATAGCAAAGCAACAAGTTGCAAAATTTTGCTATTAAAGAAACAGACCCTGCAGGTTAAACGAACCGGGCTAATTACTATAATACTGTTAGTGCTATCTATTACCAACTTGCTTCAACTTGACAGTCGCCTTTCACTAAGAGTTGATCAGTGTCCTTGAAGCGGCTATGCAGCGGCACACGTTTTTGTCAAGGAAAGTTTATTTTTGCTAGTTTTGATGTAAAAACAGTAAACTTTAAATCGTCTCCAGTTATGTTACGTTAAAGATATCGGGGATCTAGTGATTTTGTTTGGGATATTGTTTAAATTACTTAGTTTAAACGAAAAATAGGCATGGTTCTCTTTAATATTAACCTCAAAATATTTTATTGTTTGCATGCCTACCGAAAAGGCATAACGGAACGGGCAAAATGAACCTCCTGGGCCGTTTTACCTTTAATGCAGTTTATTTGTGATTATACTTATATAATTTCATATTTAAGTAGTAGGCCAAGACTGTCGGTCCGTTTTTTCTTTTTTAAGATAAAAACTACAAAATAAAGTCGGACCGACAAGCTTGGTATAAGGTCATGAAAAATGCCATTAAAAAGTAACTACGCAAAATAGGGCTTAACTAAACCGCTGCCATATTTAATGTTCTAAATTATAGTGACTATATTTATTAGGATAGGGGGACGAATGATTCAACCGGTAGAAGTGCCTCCAATCGACGTACTTGTTTTATTATAACCTAATGATCACGCAGTTATTCAAATAAATATGACACCACACTCTAGTCAGTGACGAGACAAACCTGGCAGCTCTAGCAATGAAGGTGTCGCTGAACCATTATTATCTGTAAATGGTAATGATTTGAACACCATTGGAATACCGCCGTCAACATTTAGTAATCAGAGAGTTGCCCAAAATAAATATATATTCATGTTGAACAACAGCCATCTACGAGTTGATCTTTACTATTACTCCAAAGGATATCTCGCCTAGGGATGAACTTCACAACAAGTCGAAATAACATCGTCACTATATCGGAAAGAGTCAGAGGTTACTAAAAAAGCACAGGAAGCTAAAGAAAACACAAAGAAGGTAAAACAGATTTTTTTACTGGAAAGAATAGTAAGGGTAACCAGAGAATAGACAAAAAGGAAAAAGAAATGGGAAATCTAAAATAACACAAAAAAAAAGACTCATCTAGCGAATATGAAGAAGACATACGATGTTTATGTTCCTCTCATTTACTTTATTAATCAGCTAGAGGATGGGTTCAGTGTGAAGATTTTAGTTTGGTATTATGTCCATTTTGCCTTCATGCCTGGTTCGTTTTACCTTCACGTGTAGGCAAAATGGACCAATGCGAGGGTTTTGGAAATCATCCAATATCTTTTGTTTCTGTAATTTGATTCAAGCGTTATTTAACAATAAGTTAAATAAATAAATGCTCAATCATATAGTAACAAAATAAGTAATATAAAGTTATTATTTTTTGTTTGACATCGATTTTCCCTACAGAACTAGTATTTCTAAGTCAGTGTAAAATATGGTGTACATTTATTTATATATGAACACAACTCAAATTGGTTTTCTGTTTAATTAATGAGTTTTACCATTTTCCATACATTAGTCACTGTTTTCGTCATCATATTGATGTTTATTTTGCTACTTCTGTTCTTTGTATAATAGCAATAAATCACTGAGCGATAAGGCCGCCCTGGCCCACGTTCAGATAACAAGTTTAATTCTAATGATAGTAATTTCAAATTTTTATGTTAGCATTAAAATGTTGATCTATTTATCTAATGATATGAGCTTTCTAACAATATTACGTCAAAATACATCCATAGAAGTTCTTTTATCGAGGAATTCTCTCTCGGTTTGGATGGATGTAGAATGTAGAGCTGCCACAAATGCCCTGCCCTGTCGGCCTTGCGCTATTCGGTTATTCGGCCGAAGCACCGAATAATCAGCCCCGAACATTTTGCACAAAATAAACGATCATGTGAACAATAAATAACATACTAACCGCATTTAGCTAAAGTTTTTCGTTTTCCTTATATAATTTATGCTTTAAGAACAAAATTTTTTAAAGAATTGACGCAATTACATTTTAAACAGTATTTTCGTCAAAATTTAGAAAGTGTACAAAATAAGAGTTGTGTTGAAATAAATTATTATAACAGCAAAGCAACAATTGCAAAATTTTGCTATTAAAGAAACTAAAGTTGTACACTTATTGATATTGCATTTACAAATGCAATATCAATTCTAATTCAAGCCAAACGTTTTGAGCCAAACGTCTTAAAAATCACAATTTACCGTTTTATAATTTTTTTTTATTTGTTTTTAAATATAAAAATTATAATTTTGTTAAAAGACATTGGTATTTCATTTATCAAGTAACTGTACTGTATTAAGAGATAATTGTGTTCCTCTTTAACGCTAAATAAAAAGCAATACTTTCCTTATTGCCATTTTTAAAATATTTATCTAGTACGTACTTTGAACAGATTTTACTAGATACCTTCTTTTACACTATTTAATCAGCTGAATGTTTTTTTTTACAAATCTGTATGAAATGAAATGAAATTTTTCAGAGACATGTTAAATGATACCAATTATAGACATGAACTGTTAAAAAATATATATATATATATATATATATCATTAAAATTGTGTTTAAAACGTGTTGAAATTTTTTATTCAATAAGACGCTCATTTTTTGAAAAAAAAATTTCAATTATTCAATAACAAGAGTATTTTTTTTAAAAAAAGGAGTCTATTTGGATAATAGTTGTAATTGTTAAGTGTTGGTGGCGGAAATTTTGAAAATAAATTAGTACTGATCCAAAACGAGTTTTTTTAATGGAAATTTATACGTAATAATGAATTAATTGTAAAGTATTTGATATTAATTTTCAGAACTGGTACAGTATATTATGACCCCTGAACATTCTTCTAAACAAGTTATTGTAAACATAAAAATGCTATTAAATATAGACAGGGTCTTTTCTTTATTTGTTTATAAGTGACTACTATAAATTGATCAGCGTCTCTCTACAATATTATGAATTTATTATACATTTAAACTTCCTCCTCAATCACTCTATCTATTAAAAAAACCGCATCAAAGTCCGTTGCGTAGTTTTCATGATTAATGCATACATAGGCAGATAGGGACAGAGAAAGCGACTTTGTTTAAACTGTGTGGTGATTTTAATTTAAACATAATTTAAAAACTTAAGGTTAAGAAACATTTCAAAATAACACCGATTGTTGTGTTGCCTTAAAACAACAAAAATTGTTGTTTCACTACTACTAATTCAATTTGTGGAGGTTACAGCACGTGGACTGGTCGTTAGTTAATTCTTTTAGTTAAAATTATATTAATGCCTCTGCAAATGTAACGAACAACAACAGAATTGTAATTTTATAACAAAAGTTGTTGCTGCAACAGAAGCGTAAGTGGCCGCACTAAAATAATTATTTTCATCAAGAAAGGAGTTTAAGTTTTAGGAAGTTAATTCGAAATTATCTTGAAGAACTTAGTAAAAACTTGAAAAATTATATCAAATATAAATTGCTGCTTCAATTAATAGAGTAATATGGATTCAATAAAATAAATTATATAATATATAACTTTATTCGTAATGTATCCGAATTAATATATATAATCATAACAACTGAATGTTTATCATTTAATTTGATTTAGGAGGAAAGGTTAGATAAATAAACGTTTATATCAGTAGAAATATTTAGTTTTCATATGAAACAAAAGAATACTGTAATGATTTCAGGCTTCAGCAAATCCTTTATTACGAGATTCAATCATAGAGTGATCCAGTCGAGATCCCTTAAAATATCATTTACTGAGAGATAAATGGAAAATGTTTTTTATGATATTCTCCTAGAATAAAGAATGTGTTGGAATTTTTGTATTGACTCTACGCATTTTTGGTAGAGTCTTTTACGGGCCTTATAATCACTGTATGTATGTAATAGAGATAACGAAGCGATATTGTTTTACATGTTCATTAAAATATATTTCATTTTATTCTTTATTCCCCGACGAAAATATGAAAAGGTTAATTAGGGAATAAAGGAATTACATTATTTTTATTAGTAATGTAATTACTAAAAATTTATTGGAATGCTGAAATCTTAAAGTTCGTAAAAAGTATTATTATTGGAACAGCACAGATTCAATTCAGTATTTTTGCTATTTGATTACTTAACACAGATCTTTTATCAATATATTTTTATATTATCTTATTTTCCGAATTAAGTTTTTTTTTTAATAAATTTAAACAATTTAATAAATAAAACACGCGTGCATTTAAATTTATTTTATTTTACTACAACATTCGTATCAAATGTTTTTCTTACCTTTATCTCCCGTTTGCTATCCTTAAAACTTTTTTTTAAACTAACACAATTTTTTTAACCGATTTCAAAACAATTTCAAACATAGAACAGCTATCTCCTTCTGGTTACATAACAATTAACAAGATATGTAATTATATATTGCTGTAAAATTTATTTACGTCTTCATCTCCATTCTTTAGCATTAGATTTACTAAGATTTTATTTACTTTTATTGTGTAGCCATAGTAATTATTGCCTATAAGTTTTTTTCTACGTGCTCTACATTTCGATTATCTATTATTGGACATAGATTATGTAGTGTATTGTACACTTGACTCACACATGATCATTGCACAATTTACAAAGTCTGCAATAGATGGCGCTGTTCGACTTCTAGATCGCGCTATCGTTTGTCTCTCGGCCAAACGTAAAAGCTCCGTGAAACGGATTCATAGTTGCCATCAGGAGGGTCTTAACTGACTCGACTGAACAGCGAGTGATGATATGGGATATGATCTCTTTGATTACGACCCGCTCACTTCCGTTTCAAACTATCGCAGAGACGGTAGTCGAATAACTGACGCTGTTTTTGGCCATTTATAAATTACTAGTGACTTGCCCCGGCTTTGCACGGGATCAATATCGATGCTGTTAAATCTATTGTAAAATATGTAAATTTAACAGCGTCTCTTTTAAAGTGAATATTTTCAGTTAAAATACAAAACAAACTTTCAAGATTTATAAACAATGTCATACAATGTTGACTTAAATACAAAAAAAGTAATTAATTTAACCTTAATAGTTGGTTTAATTAATTCAATCACCTAAATTCATGGCGATAAAATAATTATAGTACTTGAAATGATATAAAACTTTATCTTATGGCAGTGATTGATTACTAGCGAAAACTAAAAAAAAAAACACAAACGCTTTGAATTAACTACAGTGAACACTACTGTAGTTATGTCATTCAAAAGTGCGAAACATAATAGTAACGAACTGGATTTGAGTACACATGTACCCATTACTCAATACCGAATACATACGGCAGCTCTACTTCTAACAGCGTATAACTATTTTACGCAATATTAGCAAGTAACAACGTGCTCTCCGTACCAAATCGCGTCGCGTTTTCTGCCACCGCATTTAAGATATCTGATAACTTTTAAGTATCTTCATCAAAATGTCGTCTATGACACGTTTTATGTACAAAGAATGAAGACTTTTTTTGCGATAACTTTTATGTGAACTTAAACTATATTATCTAAAATAAGCTTTGAATGTGCCTGATTGTAATTTTTAAATATGTTTACAATAAATTGCTTAATGTGCTTTATTTTAAAAGCATACATTTATACTAACGCAGACTTTATTGTAGACCAATTCAAGTAGTACAATTATGTAATACACACTTTATGTCTGTCTTTTTTTTTATTTCTCAAATATCTATTAAACTACTTATCAAAGAATTATTTAAAAAATGGGACCAATGGGAAGCTATTATTTATCATTTGAAATAAGAATGAATAAAATCTCAGCACTAGGTGCGGAGTAACAAGGTAACATAAAAAAAAATGAAAAAACTTCGCTCCGAATTTAGTACCTCCTTCTTTTGGGTAGTCGGTCAAATATACTATTCTGATAATAGACGGGAAAACCTTAAAAGCTGCCATATAAGTTTTTCCAACTAAAACGATGAATCAATATGAACTTTATTGCTATTATTGAATAAGATTTATATTTAATTACAAGCACTCACTTGGTAATATAGGTGTGCTCGTAGTGTCAGTGTTAGTTTGCACTTTATTAGCGGGGTATAAAGTGCAAATTTGACCATATATATGAACAGGTAGGGTCGAAAAACTGCTAGTTCGAAAACTTTGGAACAGAGTTAAGTCTGCCGGGTTCGCTAGTATTCTTATAAAAATTGTTAAATGCTCCTCTACGCGGCTTACTGTTAGTGATAGTGTCTTAGAACAAATATTTTACTGGATTAGTTTACCACCAAGGACTCTACGAATGAACAGGATACTAAATTATTATGCAACTTATTAAAATTTGATGTTTGTATTCTGTTATTCAAACCGGTTTATGTTATAAACGTTATATTTCCACGATTGTTATTATTGTATTACATTTTGTTTTGTACAGTTTTGTATGACTAAACAGTTATGAAACACACAGAATTATATAAAAGGGGAAGAAATTAATATTAAAATATTCGGTAGAAATATAAAGTGTCCGCTCCGGCACTCTTTCTTCTATTTAACATTTAGTTATAATATTTTATTGGATCTTTTATTATAACTATAAACTTTAAGTATCTGTCCACAACCTCTATGATATCTGATATTTTTTCTTGATACAGTATCGTTCATATCAACAGCTATTATCATCGAATGTGAAGTATCAATACATTCTCATATTAATCGACTTCCAACATAAATAATATAAAATAAATAAAACATGAATTAATTTTTATATTTATATAAAATAAACTATTAAATATAAAGAGACCATAAAATTATGATCTTTTAGCACTCTGCGTAATTGGCAGATCTCCAGATTGGGCGCCGTAGTGGCAATTGGATTGCAGGATGTTATCTCTCATATTCAAAATTAGATATTGCCCGCATGGTAATATGAAACAAAATCTTTTAGTATTCTTTTTTTAATTGCCTAAATTACTCCCATTTACATAAGCTATCTTTTTGAGAGAGTCCCATTTTAATCGAAACAGCCAATCCGGCCATTACCTAGAATAAACAAACGGACAGATAAAAATTAAAAAAAAAATATATATTATTATGTGTATCGGTTACATATTACAATGTAATCATTTAAATCTAGTTGTTATTTTAGTGTGACAGAATAGACACATTAATTTGATATATTTGTTATGTTTTGTTGACTAGAATGTTTTAATAGGAAATTTACTTTACATGAAGTGTAGAATACTGATTTTTGATAATTTTATATTTGTTATTACTAATATATAAGCTTAAAATTTTTTTTATATTCTATATGTTGCATCAAATGCAACTACCTCAACGGGCGTTGAATAATAATGACGGCTTTGAATAATGTGACAAAGCTGTCCTCAACAGGAGGGATAGAAAATATTTAGTTTTTAAATATATTTGATTGATTATAATTATAATTATTTATTTATTAACTAAAATTGTTTTATATTGAAAGTAATAATTGAAAAAAAATATTTCAGATCGTTAAAGTTGGAATTTAAGACACTTTTAGTCTGGTTTTGTCATGATCACGGACGCGAAGTTTTTTAAATGTGTTAAATCATTTTTAAAAAAGTGTCACTATCAATTATTTATAATCACTTTTAATAATAAAACTTTGAATTAATTTTTATTGCAAATTCCTTATCAGAATTTCATTAAGTATTGTTAAGTTCATATTAACGAGAATATAATACAACATCGCATTTATTAAGAGTTCTTCTCAAACATTATTACAGGTAATACCTAAATTAACTGTTAAAAAAAAACAATATTAAAATCACTAGATCTTTTTTGGGCTTTTAATAAATATTCAACCAATCCATTGAAAACTAAAACCTGTGCCACCTTTACGTGCTCTGGGCTGCATTATATAAAAGTATCGCTTCCAATGAACTTGACAATCGGACCACAAGTAACCGCCTTGAGGCTGTGACTCATCCGATGCTGGATACGCTAAAATAACGTGCGCCGAAATCACCACGTGCTATATTTTTGATGACACTACACACCATCGTCATTGAATATCTATGTCCAGCTGTGGACCGACACAGGCTGATCTGTGTCAGTCGGCTGGTGTCCTAATGCGCCACCGCTTGGATCTTCTTATTCATCCAGCCCACACTGGCCACTTTGCGAATATCGTCACTCCATCTTACCACACGAATAGACTCGTATATGTACTCTCTACATGCAAGGAAAATATTTTTTTTGTTATTAAAGGTTTCTTGCATCTGTAAATGGTATAGATATATGTGTAAATTGGTTATAAATATTATTACTATTTTGCAATATACATTAAAAAAAAACTTACAGTTTTATATTTGAACAAAAATAATTACCAAACAAGATAATTTTATTGTCATCAGACACGATAAGAAATCAAGTCATAATAAGATTAATAAAAAAAGGTTGAGCTATTAAAAAAACAAAGGTATGTTTAAGGACAGAATGACTTTATTGATTACTTAAAAATCTGTCACAGTCAATTTGTAATTTACCCTCTATCAACAATCTTTTTTTATTTAAAACAAAGTGATTTAAAATTAATTTACCTACGTTTAAAAAGTATTTTACACGATGCATCTAGGTTAGTCGCGTCCCCTATACCCGTTTCTCACAAGTTGGAATCAAGCGCCGTGTCAGTGTTACACAAAAAGCGCTCATTTCGCGGCCCAAGATTGTTTCTATGCCGGTTCAAATATTCCAGACGTGAGACATTCTCAATTTGTTTTACTTTGTTTAAAACAATGCTTGAATTGAATACAGCTGGACTTCATTTGAACATTGTTTTGTTTAAAACTTATTAATTGTTGTACATGCTGAATCGAAGTATTGAATCAATGATACATTGCGCATCGGCCATTACACAATGTAAAGATTACATTTTGTTAAATTGAGGTAAATTTCTTTATTACAACTGAAAGGTACTAAAAACTTAGTGTTTTGCAAATAACATCTTTTGAATTTAAAATGACTTGCAAAGTATAATAAGTCAAAAATGTAATATAAAAATATAAATTTATTATGATTGTTTTACAAATAAAATAATATTCTGGTATTTTTTTACATAAATAATTTTTTTTACATAGTTAATAAATAATTACGCACAATATTTATACACAATATATAATATTGTATAAATATTGTGTGTAATTATTTATATATAATATTCGTACAATATTTAAACAGGTCTTTTAAATTTTCTTTTTATGTTAATCTCAATATTTCTATATCTTCGTGAATGCGTGTTCATTTAAATACACCACGCTTACAGACTAAGCTAACTGAAATAACATTATTAAGTATTCCTTTTAAGATGTTTCAAGAACTTATAAAAGAGATATAACGTTAAATATTTGTGGTTTTCTCATGTCTGTTAAAGTTTATTTTATCAAATACACTAAGAGAAAAATGTTTAAAATTTCAAATAATAATTTTCGGGTTACTACTTTGTCTGAAAAGTAAGATGGTCCATGCGTCGGATGGGCATGTAAAAGTCGGTACACCCCCCAATCCACTTTGCACCAGCGTGGTGGGATACGTTACAAATACCCCCTTGTCGAGAATGCGTGCTTTAGGGGCTATGGCCTATGCCCACCTGTGGACTAACGCAGGCTGATGATGATACATAGTTTGGATTTCCTAGATATGAAAAGATCACTCGGCACTTAATTCATTAGTACGACGTGATGCAAACACTGGATTTCTAGAATTTTATTTTTGCCGAATTGCTTTGAATATTCAGACCTGAAGAAAATATGCGGAGCTGACTGCAAACCTTTACTAAGCACAACAGTTACGTGATTTCCAGCACTTTCTTCATGATTCATTATATGTAGTACAAACCAATACGAATGCATCATATTTGAATACATTACACACGTATTACATATAAATAGCTTAAACAATTTTTCTGTGCAAGTTAGCAAAAAAATAAAATTTTTTTAGCCGCTTCCGGGGCCTAGTTGTATTGGACCTTGCTTTCCAAACCGAAGGTCCTAGATTCAAATCCTGTGGAAAAGGGATTGTGTTTATTGTTGTTTTGTAATTAATTTGGACAAAATGCGCCTATCATTTCATTGCCCCAATAGTATAGATGATCTATGCGTCAGATGGACATGTAAAAGTCGTTCCCGGTTGTCAATATCATCTTAGGCAGACTTTATATTCTAGTGCCTTCAAATTTACTGACTGCTAATTTATCAATCGAATGCAGTTAGATTTAGGTTATGTGGAGTTACTTACCAATCTGTCTGGGTGAAAACTGTTATTCAAGTTAATCTGAATGTATTAAAAGTTAACCCTATAATCTTGTAAAAATTACCAGGAGAAAGACATTATTTTATACATAATCTTTCTCCTAGCCTTTATCCTATCAATATTTACAGATATACATCATATATTAGTTACAATTGGAATGAGTACGTTTCGAACAGGGATAAGTATTATACTGCACCCACCAACCCGCATTAGACCACCGTGGTAGGGATCGGTCCAGAAACTCCCTAATGAGACGTGTGCTTTGGGAGGCCTGTGCCAGCAACCACTATCCCAAGGCTGATGATGTACAGATACAACATAATTTTTATTATATTATAATAATATATATCTTAATTATTTTACCAGCTATTATCAATTATCGCGATGTTATGTAAGAAGACATTATATAAAGTCATGACTTTATTATAAAAGATAACGTTCACTTGATGTATCAAAACGTTCAAGGACAGTACCACGGCAATTGTTATCGCTGGATGGATTTTAAATAACGCTCGTTAGAGATACAAGGTTGCAGCAACGATTGGATTGTTTGAACAGTAATTGGACAACGGAGGTTCTTATGATACTAGAGGCTTTTAAAATAATCAATTACATAAAAAAATTGTTGCTTAATTACTAATCGGGCAAATGCTGTGAACAATTGCTATTTAAAACAGTAAGGAATTGGTTTAAGGTAACTGCACCTTTGTGTGTGTGTGTGTCAGTTCACTAACCATCGTATATGATTATGCACTTAATTTTTGTTTCAGCTTTTTAAAATTCTTGCTTAAAAATCAATATTGCTTATTAAAATGCTTATGCCAAAAATATTTATTTAAATAGTCTCTGCTGTTTTGAGCAAATGCTTTAAAAGAGAGCTTAAATAGAAGATTGTCGTGAAACGGATTGCATTCTTTCATCAGAAAACAGGCCGTGAGTACTGAGACTTTTCCCTGATTAGAATTATGTTTTGTCTTCAATTAGCTGATTCAGTTGAGTTTCAGATTTAGTGGTAAAATCCCGTGTTTAAGTTGGGGCTGAAAAGGGTGTACCAACTTGTTCGGATAAAGTAAATAAGCGTCAAATAATAATAGTTTTTTTTGTAACCAAACCATATAGTCAATCTATTACACACGTTTATTTGCAGTTCTAGTGCCGATTTAAACGACACTTTACATATCAATTCACATGTTTGTGGGAAAATTTCTATGAAAAAATTCTGATTACCTAAGAAATTAATTTGTTTGCTGAAATGCTGCCTATACATGCATACCTATCCTTGTAGAAGCAAATTACGATTATGTGGGTACTGAGTAACTACCATGTTGTTTTCTGGCTAACTCCATCTCGAATATAGTGTTGTACAGCTTGAAGCAGCCTTCACTTTCACCTTAATCCTTAGGCTGAGTTCTTCTTAGTGTCTGCTCTTAACCTGATAGCTACGATGAAGTGTCACGATGAATAATAATATAGTATACTAAAAACGAATTCCGACCATCAAATTTGTTGTTAAAAAAATCAAACAAGTTTTATTTACTTACAAGGTTCTTCTTTTTTTAGCAATAATCATTTAAGTCATAAATATCTTCTGCGAAAAAGTCAAACTTTTCCATCAAGACGGAGAACAACTTACTATTATTTCTAATAATGCGATGGATAGAATTCTGAAACAATGACACGTATATATATAAACAAGTAATGCTATACCATCAGCACTAAAATGCAGGTTCATTCCTTGAAGAAGAAAACGAAATGTATCATAACCACCCACGTCAAAATATTCTTTATATATTCTTCTCACCTTTCGATATGACAGAACGATACGAAGAAGACTCTAAGGTCGTCCCATTCGAGTGGCTACCATTACGGTTAAGGCCGACAATATAATTCAAAGGACAAAAATTCCCTCCAACAGCTCTCCATCCGTCATACGCAATCAATCAAGTTTTGCATCATTAGGCGCTCAATCAATCTTAAAGGCATTCGATCAAGCCGACAGGATATCAGCTAATGGATAAACAATATTGCGATACAAGCACGAGCGTTTATTCAATTATGGCTTACTTCGGCGGTTTTGAATACGATTGCTCTATTATGCTACAATGATTTCACCAATCAATTATAACAAATACAGAAAGAATGCCAATTAGTTTATTGATAACGACTTCAAACTCTAGGTGAATAGAATCGTATGTTAGTAAGTTGTTTATGCAACCCCCACTGCCTCCGTAGCCTAGTGGTATGGGCTTGTGCTTTGAAACCGGAGGTCGTGGGTTCGAATACTACGGGGACTCAACTAATTTTCTAAGTTATTTAGTCTCCTATAAGTTGTTTCGTAGTTGGTTAGGACAATTTGGGCCGATCACCCGATTGTTCCATGCGTCGAATGGGCATTAAAAAATGGGATCACCCATCACCCCGCATTGGACCAGCGCGGTGGGATACGGTCCAAAAACCCCCTAATAGAGACAAGGTTAGGGCATTAGGGGAGGCCTATGTCCAACTTTGGACGAAAGCAGAATGATGTTGATGATGATGATGATAGCGCTTTAATCATTTTGGAAGGGGACTAAAACGTTTGTTAAAAAAATAGCCCTGCCTTTATGGCAATGCAATAAGATTAAATGTTATAGAATACTATTGCTAATTGAAAATAACATTTTTTTTTTAAATATTGTAAACAAGATAAACAATGTACATAGTAGTCTATGTGACGCTCCTCTAAGTCTCTCTACTAAGCTGATAAGACAGGAAGAGGCTAAGTAAAGAGAAACTATCAAAAGAAGCATGCATTAAATAAGTCTTCGTAGGTGTTGTATATATAAGTCATAACGCCTTGCTACACTTTTAATAGCCAAATAAAGTTTCGCACTAGAAAAATACCAACGTTTGCGTCTACTTTTTGTATTTAAGTGTCACTTAACGTTCACCTCGTTAGTTGTTTTATTATGATGATATTTAACAATACACAATTTGTCAACCCTGACGTTAATAACATAAATATTACAAACAATTGTGCAAACGTTGCGATATGGTTTTGTAGTGTGAGAAAAAAATATGTCGAGCAATCAGTACATTACACAAATCTGTTTACGAATTTCGTATGTTGAATTATAATTGTAATACTGTATTAAACTAAGTGATTGAAAACTATAGTTGGGAAAGACTAGTAAAGAGACTTACTAATATGTGGAAAGCGAACATTACTATTCTTATGAGCATTAAATAGCACTGATCGAGCACTGCTTGGAAAAAACGTATCTCACATAGGATTATACCGTGGTTGTATATCGAAAACCAGCCTTACTACATATTTTTGTCGACCAAAACTAACTGCAGACAAAACTCCTTCTTCGTAAGAGCTTGTAAATATTTTAATAAAATAGTTAGTACGAGTGCTGGCAATGTTATGAAGAAAAAACTTATCAAGAATATTTTTAAGAAACATCGATTGTGTATGTTTATTGTTTTTTTTATATTTCTTTATATTTTTCTGCTTTGTTGCTTAATTTTGAAATTTCTATACAAATTGTAATGACCTTCAGTGTTTTGTTTTTAGGAACTATTAATTACAAACTTAAGTTATGTGAATAAAAAAATAGAAAAGTTACCAGACTGCCTCTGTAGCCAAGTAAGGGCGGCTGTAAGTATAAGTAAGAAAAGGTAAGGGCGTGTGATTTAGAAACCAGAGGTCGTGGGCTTGGATCCTGGGAATCTCGTCCCACGAAGTTTGTCAGCGATGGAATCCTATAATACTTAACCGATTTTAAACTATAGTTGCCCAACATGTCAGTTTAATCCAACCTAAAAGATAGCTCACAACGTCATTTATAATCGCAATAATGTTTTATAACTATTTATTTTTCTATTATTATTTGATGCAAAACGCTACAAAGCTACAAAACAATTATGACAGTTGGCATTGATTTCGGTGTTTGACAATGAGGGGCGAGTTTAATAGTTAACTTTCTGGTTGATAATAAGAAAATTGGGACGATAAAAAAGTAATTCAAAATTTATTTTCATTTTGGCCGAATTTAAATAATTTTATTCATTATAAAAAACAAAATGCAATTTCGTAACAAAGGGTTTTTATAAGGCCAACAAAAAAAAGAATAATTAGAAATGAATTTTAAGAGCAAAATAAGTAAAAAGGATTTTGTATCCTATCGCCATCAATTTAGCCGTACATAGGCCTCCCCAATACAACCCATCCATTGGGAGGGTTTTTGGACCGTATCCCACCACGCTGGTCCAATGCGGGTTGGTGGGTGGACCGATTTTCACTGCCCATCCGACCATGGATCATCTTCTTTTCAGAAATTGGGTGATCGGCCCAAACGGCCCTTAACCAACTAAAACAACAATTTGAAAATTTGTGAGTCTCCCAAGGTTCGAAACCCCGACCTCCAGTTTCTAAGCCACACGCCATACCACTAGGCTACGGAGGGAAACACTTGGAGGCTTAATTTGTATCCCTAAATGGAAAAATTATGACATATTCCAACCGGCAGATACGAATTGAAGGTAAATAAGATGATATTCTTTATTCATTATTTCCAAAGATGAAATTACGCTTGCGACGAATGTAAATCAACTTTTTGTTATTTGGTTTTTAATAACCGTGCAAATTAAAAATTAAAACATTTTGGTGGTGGGCTCTATAAACCATTCTAATTATAAATTTTTAATGGAAAAGAAAATTTAATAAACAATAACAATTTTTAAAACGAACTCTTTTTAAGAATTTTACAACAAAGGAACATTTTGTTAATCTTCTTTCTTTGCCCTTGTCTTTAGTCGATTTTTATACCCTGCTATTTTTTCATTTGTATAACATTATGAGTTCACTGTTTTTTTTACAAACAATTTATCTAACAAAATGATTCCCCATGACCATATTTGCTTCCGTTAATCTTAAGCCTTTAAATTGTTTATTACAATGTAGAATAAGAAAACCCAAACCCAGCAACCTTTGGCAGGGTCCTAGTTTTATAATATGTAAAAAATCAGCAAAGCGCTTAATGCTTTTTAGGCATTCTCTAACCTCCAATACAACTCAAATACAAATTGATCAAATTAAGACAGTGCATGAAACAAAGAAACAATATTTAACATACATAGATAAGATATAGTACATTAATGATAATAATATTGTCCTCCTAGTCGAATCCGACTACGGCGGCCGATCTCCATTGCGCAGGAGATATTAAAGAGCACAAGGGTACGCGCAAACACGGGTGCACTCCCACTTCCTTTACGGACGGATATCCGACACGACCGGTAAAAGTCGGTCCTGCGCCTTATATCATATAAGGCGACAGTTTACATGCCAGGTAATCGGATGATCAGCCCGCATGGCCCTAACTAGCTAAGAAACAACAATGACGAGTTGTTGAGTCCCCGCAGGATTCAAACCCCCGACCTCCGGTTCCTGAAGCACACGCCTTTACCACTACGCCACGGAGGAAGTACGTCGATAATTAAATTAAAACTATAAAAAATAATAATGATTGTATAAATATCAATTAAACTATTTATACATAAAAATATGTATGTATTTATAATTGTGTGTATGTATTGAAAATTAAAAAAAAATAATACATAAATTAAAATAAATAACTGAGTAATATTTGAAATCGAGTCTCTACGGTTTATTTGGTTTTATAAAAAATACCTAAGCTAGCTGTTTAGGTTTGACCAAATCTAATATTGACATATATTATTTTATAGCCCGCATTGTTCACGCTGACCAACAAAAGACACAAAGTTGTTAGGTTAGCTAGGTTTTGATTGTATAGGCGTAAAAGTCTTAAATTTAAATAGCTAGTAAACGTGCACAAAGACGATCATAACGAAACTCCATGGCAAAATCTTAAAGTACTTCTTATTTCATAAATTGTAAGGGCTCAGGTCGTTTCACAAGATTCCACTCTCCATCTATCTACATTTAAAAACAATTGGTCTTTATTTCTTTTCGTACACATTTTATGTTTTTTTTTTCTTGTTATATAACATTTCCTACTACTATCTCAATTTAATTTGCGGACATTGCTATTATAATCAAGTATTATTTATAGAGTCCGACCGAAACTGTTTTCCGGCCGAAACGAAACCGAGACCGAAAGTTCGGCCGTGGCTTCATTTCGGCCGAAACCAAACCAGAAACCGAAACCGAAACTCACGTGATCAAGTATAAAAATTCTTAAAATATTAAAATATGGAGCTTTTCTGCCCATTATTTTGCTTTATTTCAGTCATGGAATGGAGACAGTATATTAAACGTGTGGTAATCGTTTATTTCAGTTACTAATAATATTTTTATGTAACAAAATATTAAAAATATATTGATTTATTTTCAAATAAATTTCTAATAAGCAATATGAGTTATTAATAAATAAATTAATAATTGTGACTGTTGCATTAAAGACTAAATAACCATTACTTAGTCTTTAATGCATAATTTGAAATCTTACTAATTAATACTTTGGTTTGTATTTGTAGTTCCGAGGGGGGATCAAAAAGTAAAAACGAGTAACAATATAATGACTATAATAGCTTAATTATTTATTTTTCTACATAATCTCCAAGTCCACCTACACACCAAGTCCAGCGTTCCAAGTTTCCAATGGTTCAATTCCTTTAAAGAAAGGATTGACTTGGTCTTCAAAAAGGTCCTCACAGGCATCGTTTACTTGTTATATATAGTTTTAACAATGTTTCCTCTTAAGCATTGTATCAATTTGGAGAGAGGATGAAAAATAGGTAGGCGCCCGATCTGGTGAAGAGGGATGCTCAACCAATTGTACGCTAGCATGCTGAACGGTGGCCATCGCTAATGCCAATCTATGTCCCGGTACGTTGTCAAGATGAAACAGCTCGCCCGTTCAAAGTTTGCCTCTTTTTATCATTGACGGCATTTCTTAACCTCGGTATTAAAGCTGCATAACCTGTAATGATAGTTCCATGCTCCAGGTAATCAAACAACAATATCACTTCGAGTCCCATAATATTGAGGCCATACCTGGCCAGGCCATATCACGGCCACGGCATGAAGTTCCTTCAGGATAAACCCGTGTTTCGTCCACTGCCACAAAACTAGATTTAAAGTTTTTAGAATCTTCTTAAAACTTGTCCAACGATATCTTCAAAGTCGATTTTGTTTCTTATTCTCAGCACCCATCTTGCGGAACTTTTCTCGTATTCAAAATTTGTGTCAATATGCGTTGAGTACCTCTACATGAAATGCTCGTTTCTTGGATTAGGTATCAGATGGTAATTCTTTAATCGCTTAAACCATATTCGAAACAGTTGTTTCGAATATGGCAAGCATATTCTTATTGTTTCTTGTTGATTACTGGCTTCGATGGACGTCTGCAATCATGTTCGTCTTCCGTGTACGTTCTCCTACTCGAAATTAAGAAGCCCACTTTGCGACAATTGATTATGACGGAGCAGTCTCTTCTCATGTTGCCTTTGAGCCAATAAATCTCTTGTGTTGTTAACTTTTATATCAGTGGTTTTTAATGATAAGGTCGCACTTGGGTTTCTCTCTTTTTCGGAACATTTCGCCACTCAAAGCAAACAAATGACTACATTCAGAAAAAAGTAAAGAGACTAAAAGATTTTTTTATTAACAATAAATATCTGAGCTACACTTTCCAGTATTGTTTGTATTTATTTTTGGTTACCAAGGAGTATAACATAATTTAATTCTTCCAAGCAACTAGACAGCGAAGAATAAGTAAGTTTTATGGGACAATGTATACGTTTTTACAACAAAATCCCAGTAAACGTTCAGAATTTAACTATTAATAAATTTAAAAAGGTAGCCAAGGAACGTTTATGTGTTAAAGTTATTACGATATTAATGAATTTTTAAATGATAACACAGCCTGGTAATGAGAATAGCTCGCTCCATGTCTTGTTTCAAAATTGCATAATATGTAATGCCGAATGATCAAATTGTTTATTATTTTAAAAGATGACATAAAAATAAGCCCTGAGTTTCTTTCCTTGAGTTCTTCTCAGGTCTGAGGCGTCCTTTTCCTAACCAGGTGGTAGTGTGTTTGACAATCAATAAGTAAGTGTAAACTTCAATATTGAATAAAGATATTTGAATTTGAATATATATTTGATCTCATTATTTGTTCCCTCCTCAATTTCTTTTGTCAAACTTGGAATGTTTGTCTGAACTAAAATCGACTGATCTGAGCTCGATTGTAGCAATGATACTTTAATTTTCGCTACTATTTTGAAATTGAAAACACTTCTGAAACCAGTTTCGGTTTCGGCAAAGTTTCGGCCAAATTTGGCCGAAACCAAACTTGACCGAAACGATTTTTGGCCGAAACTCGGCCGAAACCGAAACCGAAACCGAAAGTTCGGTCGGACACTAATTATTTATAAATTAATTAAAAAAAAAAATCCCTAAACTATACAAATAATGTAAGATGTTAATATTAAAATTGTATTCACAAAAATATTTACACGAAACTCATATATGAAACATGCCAATACCTTAAGAAAATGTCTCCATTGGTAATATTTTTTTATTTAATTGAACGACGAAATAAACAAGACTAATTTAACCTCATTGTAAAAATTAAAATATAAGCATTTGCTGCTATTTCTACTTTATATTTATTATCTTGTGTTATCTTTAACGAAGGCCATAGTCCCAAATGATGTGTATATAATTTATAAGTGTCGACTGTCAAACAATATCAGCAAATAATTTTTTCTCTGAAGTTCAACACCGAATCGTAATACTGTTATAGGGCTGCGTCCTAAGCCCAAGTGGGACAAAGAAATGCTGCAGCCGATGATGATATCTTTTTGTGTTATAAAATAATAATATTATTATTCGTAATTGAAACAAAAAGTTAAATGAGGCATAAATTCAAACCAATTTTTACATTTCTTCAATATCTAACGGCTTAAGCTTTTTGAAATTTAGTTAGATGATTATAGCAACTCTAGAAAAAGTTACATCAAGCTATTAGGCTCATTAATAAAGGGAAATCTCATGTGAAACTTTTGTTCCTACAATGCAAATCAAAGAGTGTGAGGTTCAAATCCTGTGGCGGTAATAGTTGGCAAAAATGTAACAGATAAAATGTAAAGAGTAAATATAGTTGGGTAAAAACATTGTTCATCGATCGTGTCGGACGTCATTGTCAGCAAATCCAATTAATTTCAACTGTTGAAAGTCGTTTCTTCTTCAGAGCTGTGGAAGTTATAGTCTTGCTGAATTAGTCTATACTTTGTTTAAAAATTGATGTGAACAAAATACCCTGTATACCAGTGGTAGGTCCCCTTTTTACAGAAGACCGTCTGGAAGGGTACCACCGCGGTGCCTATTTCTGCCGCGAAGCAGTAGTGTGAAAACACTGATGTGTTCCGGTTGAAAGGGCACCGTAGCCAGCGTATTTACTGGGTAAACGAGACTTAACACCTTATGTCTCGCGGTAGGCAGTGCGTTGGCGATACCAATGGTATTGCCAATGTCTATGGGCGTCGGTGACCACTTCCGATCAGGTGGCTCGACTGCTCGTCTGCCTGCGTATGACATAAAAAAAAGCTATGGTGCTTATTATGGTTATATGAGTAGAATGTCGGACGTGCGAATGACCTTTGGGTGACAGAGCCTACATTACAATTCTAGGTGCGCTAGGTGCACTTAGGTTCGAAATATGTTAATTTGTTTACTTAATACACTCATGTTAACTTGTTCCGAGTGATTTTTGGCCGAGCTATAGTTTTGATTGATACGTTTTGAATAGGGCTAAGAAGAATACTTTACTACAATAATATATTTTTATACGTAAATCGCGGCAAACATTTTCGGCACACCCCTTCGCGGCAAATATTTGTAAAACGAATGAATTCGAAAAGGGGTTGTCAATACACCCGCACGTGTTTTGACAAACAAACTTGCCGATCTCGTTCACTCGCAGCATTTTTCCGAGAGCAGATTTATACAATAATCCGATTTGGACGATGCTAGATGATTCATTACAATATATTATAACAAAACGAAGGCAAATGGACAGTTGAAATATTAATGTTAAGGCAAAGGGTTACCATATAATAATACTGAATATTTAATGTCTGACTAAAAGGGACTTTTTTCCTATACGTTTTTTATTTTGTTTTCTAAAAATAGGACTTCATGGCCTAGCGGTACGGACTCTTTCATTAGAAACCGGAGGTCATGGCTTGATCCCCGCGGGGAAATATCCTTGTTTTCTAGTTGGTTTATGACTTTATGGACCCAATTGTCTGAAAAGTAAAATAGTTCATGCGTCAGATGGGCGCATAAAAAATCAGTCCCAGTTGTAAAGACTACTGCCAAGGATGGTCTTCGCAGTCATTAAAGGATGTCGACTCCCATTAGACCAGCGTGGTGGGATACGGTCCGAAATCCCCCTATAGAGCCGGTGGTGCATTAGGGGAGGCCTATGTCCAGCAGTGGACCAACACAGGCTGATGAAGATGATGATGATGAATCATAATATTCATTCAACAAGTAACGTTCGCAATTCGATTATAAAGTCGATTCCTACTATAGTGGCCTATCTATATAAGAGAACAGCGAACTGCGCAGGAGATGATATAGTGCACAAGCGTACGCGCCAACTTAAGTGTACTCTATTCCTTCAATTTTACAATCCAATGGAACGAAAAATCGACACTACCGTAAAGGGACCAGGCGCAGAAGCGACTTTTCACATGTCCATCTAACGCATAGATCATCTTACTCCACAGACAATCGGGAGATCAGCCCTTTGCCCAAACCAACAGAGAAACAACAACGAAAAGTTATCCAGTTCATGCTGGATTTGACCCCTCCTTAGGTTTCCAAAACGTTAGCCCTTACCACTGGACTACGAAGGCGTTTAATTTTATTATACGTATCGCTCATTAACATCTCAACATAGACGTACTAAACTAGCATACGCCGATTGCAACACGGGCCAATTTCGCGCGTAACGACTCATTTGTACAGCGCAAGTTGGCCGTCAGTAATGCGGCTATCGGGGTGGGTTGCGCCACGCAATTATGAGCGTTACGGATGTACGGGCGGAATTGGTGAATTTTAGGCCGACCGTTTGCGAAAGGAGTGCGTGATGAGTGTAATTAAGGTCGACAATCGCTTGAACGGCTTAATACAATAGTAGAGTTGTACTATGGTGGAGAGTAATGAGGATAATTTGACATACCTTACAAAAGGTATCTCTTAGAAGACAATGTTAATGTTTATTGATTTCGTGCACATAGTTCGGCTTTAGACATTTATTTTCATTACTCTTATATTTGCGTGTATATTAATTAATTAAATTTTACCTCAATTAAACTTAATTCGATTACACTGTGAGTTTATAATTTGGCTAGTATGAATATGTTAAATATAATTCCCTCATAGGCCAGGAAGCGGTTAGCCCTCACTCAGGGCGTTTTTTTTTTGCTAAAAATATGTTGGTCACTATAACACAAAAGTTAAAATTCGTAAATATGTTCATTCTTTATAGGTATAATAATAAAATATAAATAATGTAAACCTGACGAAATCGAATAAAAAACGACACAAAAAATAAAAAAAAACTTTAGATATTGCACCAGACAACCTTAAATACGGAATATTTAATTCATATTTTGTTTGGTATACAAGGTAAATTGTATTAGTTATTTTGACAATTTGGGCCGATGACCCAATTATCTGAAAAGTTAGATGATCCATGTGTCGGATGGGCATGTAAAAAGTCGGTCCACCCTCCAACCCGCATACGACTAGCGTAGTGGGATACGGTCCAAAAACCCCCTAATGGAGAAGGCGTGTATTAGGGAGGCCTATGTCCAGCAGTTTACTAACACAGGCTGATGATGTTAATAAATAATTTAATGTTTGTTCGAAACTTGAACAATTGATAACTTAATTGTTTCAAAACAATTTCCAATCCGGTAATGTAAATCAATCAGGCGTATCAGCATTAATTATCGTTTAAGCAATTAATTTTTAAAAATTAATTAGGCTATGTAATATCCTTTTTTACTACGGAACATCATTGTTACGAGGAAATATGATAGCGATCATCCGTTGAATAATTAAGGATCGTTTTAATTAGTATTTTTTTAAATACTTTTCGTTATATATTTTTTTTGCAAAGCTAATTAGAGCATAAACTATTGTGTGGTTAAGCAAAATAATTATTAGAATAAATTTACACAAAGTAACTTCGTCACTTCATCATCATTAGCAGTCTATCCGTCTACTGCTGGACATTGGTCAATGAACGCCAAGATCGGTCCCTTGGTACTCGCTGCCAACATGAACCGGCTACTGCACGGAGTTCGGCATCCCACCCATCGGGGTCGAACGCTTTATCCTCCTGAACGTGGCTCCCACTCCAGAACCTTATTGGTCCATCGGTCTTCCGTACCTCTGTAACTTACAGCAACGTGTCGGCGTTGTACGTGTCGTACGTGTGTTAGTCGACTGTTACTCAGTATCTAACATCTCAGTGACACTTCGACTTCACATCGACACTCACGACAAGCTAGATGTACCACTGTTGACTGGTCATTATATTTAATCTAAGACTAAATTGGCTTTAATAAAAAACCATAAGTCTAGTTGTAGTAGTAGGTTTGGGTTTGTTAAATAGATATAGACATTTCGATTGTTAATTATTTTTATCGCCTTTTTATATTTTCCTTACGCTTATTTAGGATAGAAATTAAATTTAAGAATATAATTAGTTTATAATAATGCCTATTATCACAAAGGCAAAATATATTAAAGCAATATTAGCTAAATATATTTTACAATTCGAATCATCCATGTTTGTTAAGTCTTGCCTTACCATATACCAAACAGAAAGCTAAACTTTAGTTATTTTTTAATTGTGATACATATATCTAATAGATCATCACTATCATAATAATTCTTGCAGTTACAAGAAAACTTAACGCAAATATAACATTATTCATAAGACGTCATATTGTGTGGTAGTTCTCTAGTTTGCTATACCCACCATTGACCCAAAATCGGCGGCCCTAGTCAAAATGGACATGTAAGACTTTAGTTGTGCACTGTATTTAATAGCACTATTAAATAAATATTATGCCTTGGATTTCAAATACATGAATTTGTGTATTTTACTTCACGCCTTTTATTATTCTACTTCTATTTAATTCTTAACTTCGTTTTGTCTAAACTGAAATGCTTTACTTTTATTTTCAGGCAGGCTGTTGGATATTGAATTATGAACTTAATTTGTCATTTCCATGTCTATTTTGTGAAGTTTTTAATTAATATTTATCTGTCTAATTGAAGAAGGATGTAGTCATACATGTGGGCTATTAAGTAACAATTAATGACCAGTTTTGTAAATTGAGCGCAATAAACAGTTGCCAATGACTCCGTCTATTTGCTCAGTTACGCGTTGCAGGCAGCCAATTAACATGTTAGCCTAATCCAGAACAAGGGCAGACGCACAATTTTTTTGTGCATTGTCCTACAGATATCGCCGATTTCTTAGCATGGTATCGACAGATATGCTGAAGAACACGCTGATTAACTTTGTTGTGGTAATATTATGAATATAATGACTTCAGATGTAAATATTCTAAATTTTCAAATATAATAAAGGGCTGGTCATCTAATTTTATGGAATAAAAGCTTTCCTTCTCACTTTATGAGATAAAGTTTAACATAGACAAAAAGCCTAGAAGCGTACCATTAGGTTTTCCAAAAATTTCAAAGCCATAAGGTAACTAATACTTTCTGCTTACGCGAATACTTTCCATTTAATGACATTTCGAGTTCAACATCTTAGTCGATCCGTGACCTGGAAACGTAAGGTATAATTTTAAATAATTTTAAAGTCAAATAAACGCGATAAAATCCGTAAACTAAATATAATATTATTACAAAGTTGACTAATTTAAATGAACAGATCATTTAAATTAGATACGAATTACAGAAACATAAATTTAATGTTAGATAAGTAAAGATCACATGTGATGAATACCTTTCAATATAAAGTTAGAGACAAAGGTTTTAAACGGAGGTGTGTCAACCCTATCGTAATTTACTTTTGTTTTATAATGTTTTATTGGCTTAGGCACATTTAATATCAACAAGAACAGTCACAATTAATGATCTAGTTATCATTTCCATTGTAAGTCTAATGTTGTAAAGAGAGATTTCATAAGATTTAAATTGTAATACTAATACGATGATGTCGTTTTTAAAGATTACAAAAGTAGTGTTATTAAGAATAAATAAATTTAAAATTACTTGATTAAGCGGATTCTTACGGCATAGCTAATTAAAGTTTAAAATGATTTTCTCACCAATTAAACTACACAACACTTCAACTAATAATAACATTAGATTCACATGACTTATCAAAGACTTATTCAAAAAAAAGTTACATTCGCATGAGTGGCGGAATGCTGCGGGCAGGTGAAGGGATCGTTATGCTTTGCAACCCTAACCCTTAGGTTTGGCTATCGCCTTGACCTCGATATCAGATTCACTGCAAATTCTGATGTTGACATTGTCTGGCCCAGGCGTGGACTTAGGGTAGGACTGGAGGGCATCCGTGATGAGCAATGCTCGCCTCGTCAGCTTCTATCGATTGCTTCCCTGAGTTTTGAACGTACCTTATTATCAATACCAGTAGTCCTTGATCCATGTCCACCATCGTCACAGTTTCTAGGGTCTGCCGTGTTAAGCACATGGGCTCGCTCTCGAGACTCAGCGACGGAATGCCAGGTATGTGAAATCCTACCCTTCCCACCGGGCAAAACAGCTAGTTCGGCCAAGAAACGAGATATAGCTTCAGAAACAAAATCGCACTTAGTCAAACGGCTTGAAACACAAATGTCTGACAACAAGTTGCATAACACAGCCGTGCGTAAGTCGACCGCATGAGCTGGCGTAGTAACGCAAACGATGTCAGCGGTGGGACAAAAGCGTTTCATGAGAGCTGGTGCATCCGTAAACCCAGTTGGCGCCGGCCGGCCAAGGTTCATCTACGCTGCCCTAGGAGTCGGACAGGCGTAGGTACGGGTATCCGGGTTGCAACACTGACGGCGCACCGTCCCTCCAGTCAATGTCATATTTACGGCTCTAAGGTATAGTCTTTAAGTCGTCATAACCGATGGCGCTTAGAGCCACTCCCTTTTACGCGAGCGCCCCTGAGAGCCTCATCGGAGGACGACATGTGGAGTCAATAAACAACGACACTTATCGTCCCCCTACTTTTCTTAAACAACGATATCGCATATGTGAACTTACTCAGTAAAGGAGGTTTGGCAAAGGATGCGCACCAACATATAGCGAGTAATTAACTAACGGGCATAGAACGGTTTGTAGAATTTTGTATAGAGGTTTGTAGTGGTTGTTTGAAGAATTAATGGTCGTCGTCCCTGGGAACTTAGGTGCAGTAACATAAATGGTGCAGAGTGACGATTTCACGGAAGCGGGCAATAAATACTGTGAGGCGAGAACTAAAGACAAATGGCGATTTGTGGCGATTTACATTGCGTTTCTAATAGGTGAGGCGACCACTTACCAATGTGTGAATGATTCTGGTTCTACAAACTATGGCTACCTTAATAATTTATGTGCCTTAATAATAACAGTTACAAACTAATTGGGATTAAAATTGTAGAGTCATCAAAAATAATTTTCACCGAATAATAGTTATTAATAAACTCAATAGTTATAAACTAAACTCATACTTAAAGTTAATAGTATTTACTAACATCTATTGTATACAGGTCCAAAGTGTTTTATACACACATAGTGTAGAACAATAAAACACTGTCTTAATTACTGGAATGAGGCCGATGCCTTGAAAATTAGCAACCTAAATTCAGCAATACTTAGACGTAAAAATCATCTACATACCGTCTTTCTGCATATAGGTCAAGTTTTTGAAACTCGTAGTGTAGCACATAACACTGTCTTACATTTTGAGAAGTCTTGAATTTTAGCATATCGCATATTAGCGTTTTAGAAAATTTAAATTATCTTTAGTTGCCTAAATTAGATTTAAAGATCTTTAATCACATCACAACGTCATACATATTTCAAGGCACTGGCATGTAGTTTTGAAAATCAATTTAAATAACATAAATCGGAATATCGTCGTCGTTGTCGTCGTTTCAGCCTGTCAAAGCCCACTGTTGAGCATAGGCCTCCCCCATTGAGCATAGGCCTCCCCCATCGGAATAATAACACATTTTTTAAAATCAATTCAATATTAGATATTAATAATTTGTGGAGTATTATGTTGTACTTTATAACATTTAATAAGTTGCCAATAATAATAATAATAATAACACAATATCAAGTTTATCAAAAGTTTTTTTTTTTATGTATAAAAAGTTTTATTTTGTTTTTTTGCGTAAATACTGCTATAGATAAAGCAATATACTATATTTCTTTTATTATGTTATAAAGTATAAAATAATTATTATACAAAAAATATATATATTATATTATAAGAAAGAGTGGGCTTTTGAGGAAATTAATAATAATATTACATGTATTGTTACAGATGCCTTATTGTGTTTTTAACATTACGGTTAAAAATATTGTAATATTGATATAGAGATTAACTTCTAAACCATACTTACCTGACTTAAGTGAAATTTAGAAATTAAACTTATATTCTCTTTAAAAATGTTTATTGTTTGATCAATGATGGAGGAATGACAACAGAACCCTACCTCTTGGCGACTTATTAGGGAGGCTGGCTGGCTATGTGTAGTAGTCTTTTTATTTTATTTAAGTAATGTTTATTTGGTAATTGAATATCATTTCTCCAAAAAGCAAAATACAATAAAGTACTCTGTTCTAGTTTAAATGATAATGAGGCAATCAAAATTTTTGGTAATTTTAAGTGCCCACATAGCACATTTCAAGCGACACGCCTATCGTGACAGGTAATATAATACGAACGCCTTGTTTCCTCTTGACATTATTAAATTTATCATCCGTATGTTGGGGTACACAAAACATCGGTAATTTAGTTATAGAAGTAATAAAATTTACGAATTCCAATTTCACTTTATCAGTAACATATCGTCACTTATTACATATCATTATAGAATATACATTCAATCAATATTGAAGAATATATAATTATAGAAGGAAGCATGTCTTCTTTAGCCCCCTGAAAAGGAAGACAATAAGGGAAGTGCCACCGCGGTGCTAATTCTGCCGTAAACCATAATTGTATAAGCATTACTGGCTTCCGGTTTGAAGGGCACCGTAGCTAACGTTATTACTAAGCAAAAGAGACGTAACATCTCGGGACTCGAGCGGATATTTGCCGGTTACGTTTCATATAGGCTGGATACATCTATCATAACGTATTTGTTTTGCTCGTCTTGTTACTTCAATTAATAAAATAATTATAACGCTGATAACACCTTTGTATCTGGATTCCGCATTTAAAAATAGCTTGAAATCACGTAATTTACGTGGTTTAATAACATAGTAAACTAATTAAAAGAATTTTATGATTGCCAATGAGATTGCTAAAAAATATAACGCCTTACTATGTTTTTTAGGGCAATCATTTGGTAATTATAAGGTTTTTTGAAGCTCATTATAGAGTTGATAATTTCAACGAGAGTTAATATGGCAGTTACGCAGTCTAATGTTTTATGGTTAAACCAAGCGCAATTTTTGTATTTAAATGAAATTTAACATGTTTTCATAAATAAATGAATAGTGAAATAAATAGTCATAACAAGGCATATTTATATTTCAACCCAACGCCTCGCTGTTATTTCCTTAAAGGTAATATGTTTTGTAAGACCCAAGGAAACCCTGTTGTAAATTTTAACAATGCACCTGTCTTTGGTTTTCTTTTGTGAATCTTACCCATAGTTACAATATTGCGGGAAATTATGTTTTTATCTTTTTCTGTTTATTAAGGTTATTATGGTACTTATTGTTATTTTGCGATCGCCATTGGACGTGGATTATCGTTAATAGACACCAAATGCAAGTATACTATTTTGGGTTTTTGAGGACTTTAATTAAAGTAGCTCTGCGTAAAAAGCTGTTATTATGGTATTCCTAGGAATATTATAAGCCAACGTAATGATATTTTGAAGCGTAGCTAAAAAATAAGACGCGTACAAATAATAATTAAAAAGAAAAAAATATTTTATACGATGTTTTGGGAGAGGAAAAGACGTATAAAACTAATCACGGTTGCTGGATAAATTAATAACTTGTCAAATATCATTAACAAAACAAATTAAATGATATATAATTAAACAATTTGCTTTGTTTGTACACACAGTAATTTAAAAGTATATCAGGTAATCAATTAAAGATTAAATTAAAACGTTACCACGGAAGTAGCTTCTACGGAAACATTATGTTTTATATTAGTGTGTGTATCGTTTTAATTGTGTATTGTCTAAACTAGTTTAACTTGAACGATTAATCATAATTTAAAGGAATTTACATACAAAACGGCAGTTATTACACCGAAAATGATATACGCTAATTAAAAATCTTGTTAAAATTTGATACAAATACAACCAGAGAGGAAAAACTAAGTGCATACTTGTTAAATATATGATTTTACAGATTTTATAGCGATATATATTTTGGTTAAAATATTCCTGACGTTTCATATCCTTTCTTTCGAACTAATCGCTATACCTTCCGTAGTCTTCTATTCAATCATGTGTAGTATTCGAAAATGCAAAAAGTATTGAGTACATACTTTTGTGTGATACCTATCTCCGTGCAGTAGTCGGTTCAAGTTGAAGGCGAATAGCATGAGATCGGCCGTCATTGAGACTGTTATAAGCTGATGACGATGATGATGATGATGATATAATTTTCGTATAGTATGCTTTATACTTCAACAAGGTATCACATAAAAGTTAAAGCATTTTTATTGTTACAAAAGAAAATGTAATTAACAAAATGAAGAAAACAAAAAAAAATATTCGACACTCTTCATGAATTCTTCTTTTTAATTCTTCACAAGGAATCCTTAAACATTACTAAGTAACATGTAGAATTCTCTTACGTTAATTGCAGAATCTCCAATATTCTCTAACTTAGTGGCATTAGAAGTTAATTGATAAAATAATCCTAACCTTGCCTGGAATATAACTCGAATAAAATATAATGTAACCAATTCGCAGTAAGAAATTGTTTTAAAATTCACTTTAACTTTAGTACAGCTGTTTATTAACTTGCTATTAAGTGTTTTAATTAAAAACAATGCTAGGTAGTTATCACAAAGGGCTATCAAGTAAAATTTTATTAAATATGAAATTAACATTTCTCTTTAACCAGCAGAAGCATTCAAAATTAGGTTATTCACGTTTAAATTATTAAAGGAAAGATGCGAGAAAGGGCTGTATTAATAAAGTATCCTTAATAACTACAGTTAACAAAATTAAATATTTTTTACTCCTAAACGAAACATACCTTCGTTTTGTATCCTTTTTTGAAATATTTATATTTTTTTTGATTGCTGTTTTACGTACCCTGAAGGCTAATGATATATTAATAGCAGTTGCTGTTTCTTTCCTAGTCAAAAAAAACTTGAATTAATACAAGTAAAATTTTAACAAAAAATAAAACCAACTTCAGAAAGCTTATAAGTAATTCACCCAATATACAGGTGCTCTCCAGACTAATTTGTTTGGCGATTTCTGCCACCGCATTTTATAATATCATTTAAAAGAGAATAATCAAAATCGAAGCTCAAGGAGCGGAGCAACAACGTTCATTGTCATCAGCCTGTGGTAGACCACTGCTGGACATAGGCCTCACCTACTGCACACCTTCTCCATTAAGGGGTCTCTGGACCGTATCCCACCACGCTGGCCGACTTTTTACTTGCTGCTCCGAAGCATTATCTTAATTTTCATACCATTGGGTGATCGGCCCAAATTGCCATAACCAACTAGGAAACAACAATAAAAATGTCCCTGCAGGATTCCAACTTATGACCTCCGGTTCTTAAAGCACACGCCCTACCACTAGGCTACAAAGGCAGTACGAGGTTAAATAATATTTAAAAAAATACACCGGGTCGAAATTGATTTTTTTTTCAAAGTCAAAGTCAAATATCTTTATTCAATATGGAAGCATTACACTTTCTAATTGATTGTCAAATAATCTACCACCGGTTTGGAAATGGAAGCCTCTGACCTGAGAAGAACCGGCGTAAGAAACTCAGCGGACTTTTTCTTTTCCTTTTTTTCAATAAATTTTACAAAACTTTTACATAAAACCTTACATTTTACTACTTTGAAATAGCCTGGAGCGAACAGTTCATTACCAGGGTGTGTTATCTATCAAGTAGTCATTACAACAATAATATCCTTTAACACACAAACGTTCCTTTACAACTTTTTAAATTTATTTACAGATAAAAGCTGAACGTTTTCTGGGATTTTATTGTAGAAGAGTATACATTGTCCCATGAAAGATTTCATTGTTCTTCGGAGCCTAGTTTTTGGAAGAACATAATTATGCTTATTCCTAGTATTTATATTGTGTGTCACAATGTTTTACAAAATCATTTTTATTTTTATGAACATACATAATATTTTCAAATACGTATTGAGAAAAAACAGATTTCTGTAAATATTTTTCTCAGCGATTCTTTGGGGCCCAAGTTATAGACTGCTCGAATCGCTCTATATTGAATTAGAAAATAGTATTTATATCAGCGCGTTTCCCACAGTAGAATGCCATTAGACATTATACTGTGAAAATAACTAAAATATACTAAACGGGCTGTCTTAACATCGTTAATTGTCTAATTTTTTTGACTGCATAAGCCGCTGAGCTAAGTTTACTCGCCAGTCTATTAATATGAGGGCCCCATTGCAGTTTAGAATCTATTGTGATACCGAGAAATACAGTGGAATCTACGTGGTCTAGCGCTTCTCCATCTACGACCACATCACACCCAGCTTGAGGAACATTAGGAGTTATAAACCTTTTACATATAGTTTTATTTTTGTTTTTGTTGATTACCTCCTTCTTTTAGGAAGTCGGTCAAAAATTAAATGTAACTTTTGGAATATGTGAAATTATTATGCGCGGGATGTCGGCTTATTGTTAGTCTTTCCCATGGCCTTGCAGAATGTTTTGATCAGAGGTCTTTATTTGATATTTGATAAAGCTGACCGCCATAACACTGTATTTGTGCTTCGTTATTAAAGGATAGATTACACTTAAAAATACCTTCTTTATAGGGAACACTCACAGAAAACGACGATTGTCTTTGTACTAGTTATTTTCACGAGTTGTGATGATATACTTATATTTCGATAGTTTCTAGAATAACAGTATTTACAAAGCCTCTGCCTACTGATACCCACCAACTAAAGGATAAAATGCATTCAATTGACAGACTAGATATTTATAAATTTGAAGACACTTACGACGACTCTAATTACTGCAAAATATGGTTTTGACAACTGTCACTGACTGTTTATATGCCCATTCGAACCATAGACCACCTTGCTTTTCAGGTTAACGGATAATCGGAATATACTGCCCTAATAAGGCTTGGAAAACATACTGTGTGACGCCCTACGGCAAGTTGGTGTGACGACATTGGAAAAGTGGCCTGTAGGCTGGATGAGAATATCCGAAAATCGGAAGCGGTAGCAAGACCTATGTCCAGGAGTGAAACTGACACAGGCCCGCGATTATGATGACTGCCTTAAAACAACGATAGTGCCAAGTTATTTCCCCGCGGTATCCGAACCTGTAACTTCTGGTTGATTACGCTATGGCAAGGGCTATTACCACGAGACAGTTCATCTTCTTCCTTCAACGCTGCTCCAATTGCTAGAGATTGGCAGTGAAACTCCGATATTTTTGTCTGTCCAAAGCGATTCTGAATAATGCTATAAAAGCGATTACTGGCCACGAAATGTAAAATAAACAATTTAATATAATTCCACATTTAGGACCTTTTTATTTTTCTTTACTTAGTATATACATGATGCCCATAAACTATTTCTAAGACTTAAAAGGCTAAATAGAAATTCTGATATATAAAAATCATGATAAGATCATAAATTGAGTTGTTCGCACGCATAAGTTTTGATTTAATTAAGCTGTTTATCGTCTTTTTCAATTTTTATTTACATTACTTTCTTAAATGTACAAAAAATTCAAATGTCAGAAGTTAATGATTATTAATTGTGCGTTGAACTTAGTTTGTTGATAGGTTATATTTAAAAATTTATGATTATTTTATGATTAAATTAGGATATATATTTATTCTATATATATTATAATTTTTCTATGGTTCTGCATCTATTTTGAAAATTTCTAGAACAATAAACGATGTACTGCAATGCAATTAATAAAGGCAAGTAGCTAGAGGGTTTTGGACGGTACCCGTGGGCTGGATGAGAATAGCCGAAGATCGAAAGCAGTGGCGTGCATTAGGGGAGGCCTATGTCCAGCAGTGGACTGACACAGGGTTGGTGATGATGATGATTATCAAGTCGATAGGATTCAAATCTAAAGTCAGTACAGTCAGTCAATTTTCATGCACGAAACCACGCGTAATAACACCTTTTACGGAAATAATCTCTCAGGGTCGCACAACAAGGGCGTACCACTCACACTTTGAATCATAACACGTGTTATTATAGAGCACGTAAAAACAACGAAATGGGGCCTAAAGGACGCCTGTTCAATGGTGCCGTTTTTGTGGGAAAACCTCACGCCAATGGCATTGCGTAATAAGACAAAAACTGTCATCTGTCTTTGTGGCAACAATGGCTGCTTGGGCGAACACGTTGCGTCACGTTGAGGTTGATTATAATTGCCGCTATGCTTGGGTGTGCCATGCGTCGGTGGCGACCCCGATTAGATGACCTGAGTTGGACAAAGGAAATAAAAAATAACAAGTTAGTTTCATAGGCGTAAATCCGTGATATAAACCAGATTTTTTCTTATCGATTAAAGCAATGAAACGAGCAGGGCGTTTACCTGATGAAAAGGTACTATAATAAGGAGTAATCTATGATAAGTCATTAATTCAACTATGGATAAATTGAATTGAATCAACTTAAGTATATCAACGATTATCAACGCGACATAACAGAGTTGATATTTGAATCAATTTTAATTTGAAATGATTGATCAAGCGTGGAAGTAATCCATCTAATCTATTGAAATTAGGATGTTTTTATTTAATTTCAATAGCCTCGCGAAACATCATAGGTAGGAATCTTCGTTCTTTTGCGAGGATTTGTGGCTTGTCAAATCTTATGTAACGGTTAGGCTGGTCCAAAATATGATAACAAACTGCAAGTCAACATCTTAGGAGACCAGATCTGTGTGCACGCGTGCTATTCTGCACTAAGAGTAGATGGTAAAAATGTCTTTGCAGTCCTGTTTGAAGGCACTCGATAGCTAGCCAGTGATTTATGACGAGACTTACACTATGTCTAACAACCGGTAGGCAGTCGCGTCGGCATAGACTCACTGGTATTACCGGCAACTCATGGGAATGTGTACTCCATTTCCTCAGGGGCCCGCTGTTGCCGTAGCCTGCGTATCCACCTAGAACATCAACTTCTAAACTCTAGGATTATTGAGCATAGTATAGTTGCTTAAGCGATGGTGAAATATGTTTTATGCGATTTGTAAATGAAGAATATCGATCAAGCTAGACAAACGAGACATTAAACTATGATTCACATATATCATCAACTATACCTACAAGGATTCCAACACAGGTATAGTCACACTCTATGTACTTCAATGCAACTATAGAATATGTCACTCCATTAAGATGGGCAATGCCTTTATTAAATAGCGTAGTCAACTAGAAACTCATAGAATATCCATCCTAATGGATTAATCTGAAACAATAAATTATAATTGTCTTTAAATGTGTATATTCTGAAATAATAATGTACTGTGATTGAATGTGTTAATTTTCATGTCCAAGTAGAACTAAGACTATGCACTGAGACTTAACATGGACAAACTTATTGTAATTCAAATATATAATCTAACTATTTCATTCAATTATGTGTAGTATTAGCGTAAACGCCTCTGTAGTGTAGCGATTTTGGGCCTTTCCTTTGCTTTATAAGCCGGAGGCCGTGGGTTTGTCCGAAAAGGAAGATAATCCATGTGTCGGATGGGTATGTAAAATTCGGTCAACCCACCTACTGGCATTGAGTCAGCGTCTTGGGATACGGTCCACAACCCCGTTATGGAAAAGGTATGTATTAGGGGGGACCTAAGACCAGTAGTGGATTAATAAACGCTGATGATGATGATGATGATTGGCGATTCGCGTAAATCCAAGAATTATGTGTATATTATTTTTAATTTCTATTACGCTTCAGATATTATAGTTTCATATTGTTATACATTGCTCGTAATATAAACACAGGATGTTAAGAACTATCGATCCGGCATATCGCTGGAATACAGCGACTTGAGCAAGCTGTCAGGTGGACATATTAAAATCAGCAAAGCGACACATTGACATTTCGCACGCCACACAAATGACGCACATCCCCCTGTGATTGTATCGCAATTTACAATTACGAGCGCACACGGAATGGTCAAACGTGGGCTATTTGTGCATCGGACGATATTAAAATTCCGTTTCGCGAATATCGAATGCAAATCTAATGGCGGCGCGATTGTCCAACTCGTTGCTCGTGCTTCATTTGGACATAACTTGTCCGAAATTCGTGCTATTGTCACATTTCGAAGAATGAAGTCAGTTTAACTGCTTGAGTATCATCTGATTTCCAATTGTTACGATAATTAACCCCTAAATGGTTTAAAGCGACAATGAAGACAATAATTTATAATAAGTTTTCAATGACTTTTTGTTAGCTTGAAGTAAAGTTAATTCGATTGAATTCCTTGTTTGGCCCACATATGTGCTCAGGTTTTATTTACCTAATTATTGTGGCTGACTATTCAATTACTATTATTTATTAATTGCCCTAAGTAATGATAATTTACAAAATAATAATAGATACGACTGAACAACTCAAATGCCATATTTCTCAACATAAAGGCAGTGAATTAAAAACGTATTTTTTATTTGATAAAAAAGCGTTAATCGATTGTATCCTGTTTGTTACTTAAACTTCGTGTTATTTGTTTAAGATCAGTTTATTATTGTTTTTTTTTTAAGAATTTTCTCATCTGGCTGAGGGGAAATTTTATAACAATAAATAAAATATTACGTATATACGAATAATAATACAATAAATATAATAAACAATAAATATTATTATACATCTCAGCCAGACGGAAGCCCTCGGCAGGGGAGACCAAACGGCCGAAGGTTAGGTTGAAAGGGAGAGGAACCGGCGGACTATGCGAGCGGTGTCCAGAAGCACCGCTTTTTGCATTTGAGTTAGAAGCGGTCCATCACGGAGACCCAGCCGTCTCAGGTGTTGTGCGAGGCTCACTGGGATTAACCCGATGGCAGAAATGACTATAAGGATAACTTCGGTCGGCATCCGACTCAACGTCAGTCAGTCACTTCGTGAGCCAGATCCAGATATTTTCGTTTCTTTTCTGTTTCGGCTTTCACGAGGTTCTCGTGAAATGGAGATCAGTTTATTTATTATTGTAATTTATTTCCTTAATTTTATTACTGAAGTGAAACTTCTTTATCGGAGTTGGTAATAAATTTAACGTAACATTTTTTCGTTACGCATCACATTTTTCCGTTACGCACCATCTTATATTTATCACGTCACTATAGAGCGTTGTCGATATTGTTATTAATAAGCCATTATTAACACAAATATATAATAACGACATCAATGATAATAATAATTCTATTAAATCATCATCATCATCATCATGATGCTGCAACTGCCTCCGTAGCCTAGTGGTATAGGCGTGTGGCTTAGAAACTGGAGGTCGTGGGTTCGAATCCGGAGGACCAACAAAGTTTCATTGTTGTTTCCACGTTGGTTAGGGCAATTTGGGCCGATCACACAATTGTCTGAAAAGTAGATGATCCATGCGTCGGATGGGCATGTAAAAGTCGGTCCACCACCAACCTGCATTGGACCAGCGTGGTGGATACGGTCCAAAACCTCTAATGGATATGGTGTATTAGGGGAGGCCTATGTCCAGCAGGGACTAACACAGGCTGATGATGAAGTAATAATTTTATTACAAATTAACTGAAATTCAATAACAATCTTTGTATAATAAGCTAAAAATGAAATAATCTTAGAATGTATTTATGTCTATGATAATAAAAGGCTTTTATTAAACTTTATCTAACTTAACCTTATTCAACCAATTTCTTTAAAGTTACATAAAGTAAATTATTTTTTGAAAAATAACGTCATGAAGAAGTTTCACTTCACTTCTTACGAGTGTACGCTAAATACGCACCACATTTTATTTTAATTACAAGGAAGTAAAGGTTTTCAATGTCTGCAATCAGGGGTGCACTGTTGCTATTATGTACTGAAATTATTTCTTCTGTTCAATAAATTATCTTTAATACTTTTCGATACGCAAATACAACACATTAATAATAATTCAAAATTACGATTTTTTGGGTTTAATTACTTTTAGTACGTTGTAACCAATGCCGCTAGAAATTGTTTGAAACGTCCGGTTAAACTTTTTTATAGTTTTTAAAAATTGCTAAGTAATTAAAAGCCGTAAAACTGAATTTATTACCAAATTGTCTTTACATATAAATTTTTTCATATTTTTATTGATAAAGCATATTTTTAATCCAGGCGTTTTAACTGTTCCAGTGGCATTGGTCATGAAACAGACAGAGGCATCAGGCGTCTTGTTGCCATGGCTGAAGCGGGATTGCCAGATCTTAATTTAAATAACATTTAAGTTTAAACCGCTTTCGTAATCTAGATATCTATATAAAAGATCAGTGTCTTTTTATTTCTTGACAGAGGTGTTTTTGATTGCCTTTTATATACTCTTTAATGACATTTATTACCTTTATTAGTTATATAATTCAATTTAAACAAAGTTTTTCTTTCCTATAGGATTAAGAACACGTTTTTTTTATAACCCCAAAATTGTACTTACAGACTCTCGTTCATGATAATCTTCATCTAACACAGAGTTTAAAGAGAAAGAAAAGAATCTTAAAGGGTGCCATTTCTGCAGCTCTTCAGGTAAAACTTTTTTAAGAAACTTCCCGTCTTCGCAGGAAAAAGTATGTTAACAGTACGTATAGCTCGAATAAATATTTACAAAGAAATACACCGTGCCAAATTTGCTACTCTTAAATTAAAGTTTGCATGAAAACTTTACTTCCGTAACAAGTTATCACGTAGCGTCAGGCCTTTTTACTATTGCGATTTACAATTTACAATGTTAGTGCTTCCAACAAAAGTTTCTTTATTGTCCAATTACAGTACCTTAATGTCTAGTATAAGGTTGAATTCTGTGTTTCTTATACATCAACTGCAAATATGACTAGCCTACCAATATTAAGAGATCGTTGTTGCCTCAGGCTTTATTTGCTTAAGTTTTATTAGGTTATAATGAATTTATGTAGCCACGTAAGTCAATGTACTGAAAAATATAGAAAACAGCTTATGTTGTACTCTCTACTTAAATATGCTATGGAAAAGACATAAACAATGTTGTACAAAAACTATGCGAATTGCCGCGCTTGATAACAATTTGTCAATAAAAACACAACATATATAGCACCACTTCCTTACCATGGGTTTCAATGTTAAATGAATTTTGACTACTATTTCGCTTTTTATATGAGTGACGCAAAAAGTACTTGAAGGGTATCTATCATCATCATCATCCTGTGATAGTCCACTGCTGGACAAAGGCCTCCCCTAATACACCGCCATTCATTAGGGGGTTCTTGGACCGTATCCCACCACGCTGGCCTTATGCGGGTTGGTGGGTGGACCGACTTTTTACATGCCCATCCGCCGCAGGGATCATCTTACTTTTCAGACAATTCGGTGATCGGCCCATATTGCCTTAACCAACCAGGAAACAACAATGAAAATTTGTTGAGTCTCTGCAGGACTCGAACCCACGACCTCCACTTTCTAAAGCACAGCCCATACCACTAGGCTGCGGAGGCAGTTAGGTATCTATCACCACACATTTTTACAGACATTTGGGTGATCGGTCCTATTGCCCTTAATCAACCACGAAACAACAATGAAAATTTGTTGAGTCTCTGCAGGATCTCGAACCCACGACCTCCACTTTCTAAAGCACACGCCCATACCACTAGGCTACGGAGGCAGTTAGGGGTATCTATCACCTACATTTTTACAGACATTTGGGTGATCGGTCCATATTGCCCTAATCAACCAGGAAACAACAATGAAAATTTGTTGAGTCTCTGCAGGATTCGAACCACGACCTCCACTTTCTAAAGCACCGCCCATACCACTAGGCTACGGAGGCAGTTAGGGGTATCTATCACCTACATTTTTTACACACGACTTGCAGGAATCGTCTTATGATATCTGTAATCGGGAGATCAGACTTTATTGCATTCTCTCAAAGGACTCGATGCTCAGATTTTTGATTGGTAAAGCAAGTCAATGCAAAGCCTTTAACGTTATGCTATGAAGGTGTCAAAGTTTTGTCGTTTGTGATTAAATTTAATATAGGAAAGGGGTGATTTGGAACCTGCTAGTAATTTAGAAACCCTAGGTAATAGGGAGTGACTTATATCAAAAAACTACGTAACTACGTTGTACTGATACCATAGTGTATATTTTCTACCACTTACGCCGATTTTGCATCGAATTTGATTTGTCACACGCAGTTGATATAAAGAGTCAAACGTAAAAGTTATTTTTTGTTTCCTCGGAAATATTATATATACTTTTTTGTTTTAATTTTTTTAAATCAGCTAGTTTTATAAGAAGCTTATACGAAGAATGTTAGATAGTATTGGGTAAGTTAGTTTTCGTGATTAATTGTCAATTTCGTAAGGTTTTAATTTTCATCTCCATAGGTGCGGGTAATATAAAACCGGTTTTCATATAACCCTCAATGAATCATGATCGCAGAGAGGAAGAGGTTGAGTAAGTGTTCATGACTTAGTGGTACTAGTGGTAGCTAGGGATCGAAAATTCTATTAGAGCTCCTTTCAACAAGCGGGAATCTACCTCGTTAGAAACTAGGAGTATGTCATCTATTCCTTCCGGTGATAATGCAGTTGGATCTAACGATACCGCACAATCTAATCTTCAAACTAAACACTTATTGCATTTTTTGTAGTAGACTTCTACGCCCGAAAGGTTAAAACTTGGATTCACTGCCAATATTGAGGGTTGTTACCACATATTGATTGCCCAGGACACTAAATATTATATTTGTGATTTTTGCAAATATATTTATATCATACATGTAATGAGTTCCAAAATACCGGCAATCACATTTTTCTTCATTTTGTAACTAAAGCTAATTATCGATTTATCAATAATTTTATTTTGTTGATTCATTTCAAATATAAAACGTAAAAAGGTTTTGAAGTATATAGTGATATCTTTCAAGATTATTAGTGAGGTCGTTTCTTTACAATATTAAAAAAAAAAAAACAAAATACCACCACTCCGACGGGCATAATTTAGCCTCAAATACACGAAAAAATAATGCTAAGTATATCATGATATTTATTATTCCTTGCATTATTATTGGCATAAAAAGCCAAACTTACTATAAGAATAATGTATTTCCTTGAAGTTCAGTAAATAAGAATCGGTCATTTCTTTGTTTCAACATAACAACTTACGTTAAAAATGTATAAATTGTATTAACTTTCATAATAACTCAATGAACCAGAGATAGTAAGCAAATACGATTTCATCTTGTTTGTTTTTGTCATATGGTAAAGAAATCATTGATAAAAACTTGCCAGCTATTATTTAGTGAGGTAAATACGGTACATTGAGCATCAAACTGTATGGAAATAATCTGTTCGCTACTGGAAACTACTTAATCATAATGGTATGAGATGTTCGCGATATGTTTGTCATGAAAAGGGTAAAGGAGATATATTGGTGATATAAGTAATGTGGTGATAGTTTTAAAACACTTTGTATGACCGCATTAGCGAATTGCTACAAGTGTAAACGGTATAAAACCTTTCACTCGCTCCGGTAATGTGTCTCAGCGTTTCGCGAACAAAGCATTCGCTAATGCGGTCATACAAAGTGTTTAAAACTATCACCACATTACTTATATCACCAATATATCCCTTACCCTATAGAAATAAAGCTACATGCGCTTGTTAAAGTTTGCTCCTGGCTCTTCTTTAGTCGAATAAATAAATAAATATGTCTGAACGATAACACAGCACAATCTAGTCACAGGCTAAGCAAAGATTGTACTATGTAAACTGGATGACAAATATAAAGACTGCTTTTACGAAGATAATTTCATAATATGGATATCACACCCGGACATCAATATTTTTCCCGAGGCGAAAATCAAACCCTCACCCACATCTCAATAGTCAAAGTCACTAACCACTACGCCAAGCAGGTAAAAAATAAATGTTAACTTTGAAAGGGCGATTTCAAAAGCCTCCGTAGTCTAGCGGTTATTAGCCTTTGCTTTATAAACTGGTAGTCGTGAGTTCGAATCCCGCGGGGAAAATAACTTTGTATTATTGTTGTTTTCTGGTTTCTCACAACAATTTGGGCCCATCACCCAATTGTCTGAAAAGTAAGCTGGTGCATGCGTCGGATGTGCATGCAAAAATTTGGTCCATCCATCAACCCGCATTGAAAAAGCGTAATGTCAGTCCAAAAACCCCCTAATGGAGACGCCGTACATTAGGGGAGGCTTAAGTCCATTAGTGGACTAACATAGGCTCATGATAATGATGATGCTGATGATTTTGAAAAGTCCATTAGGCTTGATAAAAAGCTTAACAATAATTTAAACTTTCAGCCTGAAACCTAAGGAATGAAATTAAACATTAAGAACGCTAGACTTGCACTGATATTTCCAAATCTTACTGTGCAATAAACCAGTTTGTAAAACTTAAATTTGAAAAGACATACATTTATGTTGACTTAGTTTGCGCATTTAAATATAATATTGTGTGTAAGGATAATTTTAGTAATACGCTTCGAAACAAATGCTAATGTTATTACTTAAAATAATAAAATGTTATCTCTTATTACTATCGCAAACGTATCCTACAATGTTATTACTTATTCTTCTCTAATATAAACTTAGGCAAACTGAAAGCATTATATTTATGCGCAAAAAGTACTTTAGAACGGATAATAACTAAAGGTGTCGGTTATTACCCACGCTACCCAAGAATAATCTTAGGTTTCGCTTTTTGTTGTGTATCATCTTACAGTGAGCAGGTTTCATTATCTATATCATCATCATCATCTTCTCAGGTCAGAGGCGTCTTATTAAGAACTGGTATTAGCGTCCTTGACAATCACAACTTGATTGTTACACTTCTATATTGATTTAAGATATTTGAATTAATACACAAATAATTAAATGGGTACTGGCACTTCCTGGGTAAAATTTTTTACCGTAAGTCAATTAAATGTAAACATTGGTACGTTTCGGTCCGATTAGCATCCTTTCCTTAAAGCTTACAATGAATTTCTAATCAGCTAAACTTATTTTGATACCGGTCGCGTAAACCTATTCGCTTTCTATTATAAAAAAAAATTAACATTGATCTTTAACGGCTTACTATTAGTGGATTCATTACAAAGCTACGCTTACATCAAACGTCAAAAAAATAAATTCATTGATATAAAAGAATATAATACTTAAACACTAAAGTCCATAGATTTAAATGGCAACAAAGGTAGTGTTCTTAAGCCGTACGCTGCATCATTTATGAATAGATTATAATAACCCCTAACTTCGTCATAACAAAGTTATTTTACCGTTTCTTCTATTAGGAAATATAGAAAGAAAATATTTTAAGTAGATTAAGTAACAAGCTACGCGCTACAACAGATATCAAGAAAGAAATACATTGATATAAAATAATATAAAACTTAGACACCACATCGATGTACAATACCGTCTTAGACGAATGCACCCGCTCGAGTCAACGGACAAACGTACAAAGTTCCGATACCCTTGGACGAGGAAAAAATGGCTACCCGGTGAAGCCGTTCTCAGGCAGACGTGTATATAAGCGTAGTTCGCTACGATCCATCATCAGTTGCTTGTAGACAGTTGAGCATCACAACTAGCATCATGAAATTTCTGGTAAGTGCTTTTCGAAAGACCTAAGACACGAAGTACGACCTAGCTTAAGCTATTTTATTCTAACCACTTTGTTAGATATCTTTAACTAATATACTTTAACGTATGCAATTCAAATGTATAATCTACATTTCATTAATAGTCTAGATTGTATGTCTAATAAACAAAAATTAATGCAAAAAAAAATACAAGAAAATCTTCTTCGAACAATATACAAAACTTGTAAATAATAGTTTAATGTAATTCGTGTGTATAACCATAAACAATTCAAGAAATGAGACGACAGAAATTCAATATTACATTCTGGGTGAGAATAATTTTTACATAATACTCCCATCGCCGACTAGAAAGCAGAAGGGTCTAGAAATTATCATAACTCAGTCCCTAAATATCACATTCTAATGTGCGATAACGGAATATTTGAAAGTGAAATTACGATAACAGAGTGGAAATAATGATATTTTCTTTCACATATTTTTTCACTTAATGTATCAAAGAAAGAAGAAAAGCATAAAGTTTTAAGTATATGTTTTTATTTAATGAGAGTGTAAATAATAATAACATTTCTTAATCATACTATATATATTATGTATGACATAAAATAATGATCAAATCCACTTATTTACGGAGTTTTCGCGTTACTTAAATATATTTATTCCCGACGTTTCGGGTTCTTTTCAGCATCCATGATCACGGGCAGACTAAGTTGGTATATGTCTGTATCTCTGATATATCTGATATATCAGAGATACAGACATATACGACATCCCGAAACGTCGGGAATAAATATATTTAAGTAACGCGAAAAATCCGTGAATAAGTGGATTTGATATGTATAATCGCGTAAATAAAAGAAATAATTATAAAATAACGAGTTATTTCAGTCTTAAAGCTTCTACAGAATTTTTTCTGCATTATCCTTATAGTAACTAATACAAGTAGCGTTTAACTTATGCAGAAATTAAACTTAAGTAACGCTTAAATAAAGATATTTGCTAACATATATAATCGATATACATATATAATGGTTGTAGCGGATGTTGCGTGTTTCGATTTAGTATACACAACATGTGCATGAAAAAGTTAAATGATTTATGAATTAACAACATGTATGAATAATTAAACGCGTGGTTATTCAATAACACGTATTAATAACTTTTGTGATACATTTCTAACCAAGTTTGTTAATTAAAATATAAATAACATTATTATTGATTGTTTTCATGCTTCTAAAATTTTAAATTTTTTTTTCTGGATTAAGGCCAATGTTAGTTTTTTCACGGCAATATAATTAACAATGTATCTAACTGTCAATTTTTTTTTTAGATAAATAACCAATATCCGAACAAAAAAGTACATAGGCACTTACTAATTAATATCAAAGACAAGAAGTAAATTAAATTAAATCAAACGATAGGAAAATTTATAACTATTATTACTCAAAATAAACTTAATAATAATAGATAAGAGTACAAAACTCAAGACAATACTTAGCAGACTAAAATGAATACATCCCGTATTGCTGAATCGACGTTTATTAACACCATTGTCTCAAGAGCTAATAATGCTAGGATATTTCAACAGCACAGATAGCAATTAACAATATTGTGCCGAAAATTGACCCTTGTGGAGGAAGTTAGGAAATGTTGTCTTGTACGCAATTATATACTGGAAAATGCTATTACGGTCGGCACAGTAGTCCACTTGTGTGTCATAGGGCGGGAGCGATTAGGAAATATCACGTACACTCTAATGATCGCTTGAAACGAGCTAGAACTAGCTAACAAAGTTTGTAATGCCAATGTACAACAACAAAAGCAAAATTGGATTGAAATTTATTGTAACTGTTGTGTTTGAAATTGTTTTAAAGTCACATTCGAAATAACGTATTGAAAAGCGGCGATGGGTTTGTCAGTTCTTTCTATTTAGGATTAGGAAATAAAAAATGGGTATAAATAAAATAAATAAAGAATTTGAATAACAATGTCTTGGTAATAAGATTGTATAAAGACAATAATCAAATTCGCTTTAAAATAGTAATACAAATACTTAATAGGCACTAAATATAATTTGTTGCCAGACCATTTTAATAGTCATTATTTTTGGAGTTTATGCACGATAATAAAACTATTGTTTAACATTATAATCTTAAACTTATTATTTTTGTACAGATTGTTGCTGCTTTGGCCATCGCGGCTGTATGCGCCGAGGACGCTAAGAAGACCGAAAAGCGTGGTCTTTCCGGTCTCGGATACGGTGGTCTCGGATACGGTGGTGTCGGTTACAGCGGTCTCGGTTACGGTGGTCATGGATACGGTGGCTATGGCGGACTTGGATACAGCGGATATAGTAAGTATATATTATGATAGGACAGGAGAAAAATATAGCAGCTGATTATACTCTAAAAGGCAATTTTCAAAGAATTAAGTTATCGAATTCTGTAAACGATTTAAATGATTGTTTTTCTTAAGCCCTACTTTATGCCATAATTCTTTCATGTTAAATAATAGAAAGTAACAATAAAAATTCAAATAGTTTTAGTGAAATTAGCAACAGTTTTAAAATGAGCAGTAAATAACTTTGGATTGGAAAATTGCTTTATTTTTAAGTAAAAGATATTTCATCAATACAAAACAATAAAGATAGAACACCTAACGTTTAATAATTAACATGTCGCATAAAAATCACAAGGCACATATCAGACCAAAAACCTAACAGAAATACCAACCCTTTCTAGATGTTCATTACTATAGAAAATTCAAGATCCAACTTTAAATTGACCAAATGCTTTCGTCCGCGCGTTACTCGTCTCGGCTATTTTGTATTCAAAGTGTTGATTCCCGCTCGGATAATAGTTCCGAATAAAACTTGGAATTCGCTTTGACTCATTCCCGATTCTCTTGGTTACTTTAAAAGGGATTCACCACACGTCCAGCTCGCTTTGTGTTGGGCAACATTTAGTATTATGTTTTATTCTTTATAAATTTATCTAGAGTAAGTATTGAATATTTATTTTACACATCATCGCGATGCTTTTTCGAATGTTCAAATTTTATATTGTAGTTGGTTTAGGTGTAGGCATAAACTTTCCAAAAAGTTTGTCTGATTATCAATATTTGAACTAAGTATCACTTACGGTGGTAAAATAATTTACAAATACTCATTTTAAAATAAATTACTATAACATAAACAAACAAAAGTCTGGATAAATGGTAACAGCAATATTTAAATGCTCATTAAATAAACAATTTACACCAAGTTAAGTAAAAAGGCTTACTTGTCAGCCATTAACGTCAGCATGTTTAGATGATTAATAATTCTGATAGTTCTTCACCAGGAGCTTATTCTGTCAAACCGATGACAGTATTTGGAAACACCTAATAAAATATTAAAACAGCACTAATCGAAGACTAATTGCGTGTCGTTTTCTTGTCACAGCTAGCAAAGATTAATGTCAATTGCTTGTCTAAGATCTTGGGATATATCCGTTACTCGCAGGCAGAATCAATTAGGTATTACTATAATAATTGTTTCCTCGGAAAACTGCAATGATTGTAATGTACTTTGGGTGACTAAGTATAGTGTTGGAGCATTGTGTGCCAAGGATAATGATTTCCCACGTACCCCAAAGCTAAAAGTGATTCCACTATTGTTTGAGTGTGTGGTACATGCTCATTCGCTAATTAGCAAGTTCACAATCATTAACACATTGCATTTCATAATCTTAAGATAATTATTTGTTGTATTTACGCGATTACTGTAAGTATTAATTTCGCTTTTAATAGATGTTTCGTTTGGTCTTTATATATATAGTTTGTTCATAAAGTTTAGAATTTTGGGCAACGTTAATGGGGTATTTCCTTACATAAACGGAAAAACCCATAAACAGTAAACTAAATATGTAATAATAAGAAAAGTTACAGAAGTCTCAGTTTTCGTAAATGGTTTATTTATAGATTCGCGTCAAAGGTAGGAATTGATTAGATTATCATATAATAAACATTAAAAATTATTAGTTAAATCCATAACGTGTTCTATAAACATTTAGTATAGAAACTTAAGGCAAATAAACAGTCTTTTCCAGTGAATTCTAAATTCATAAATAATCGATCGCACTTTCTACCTGCCAGCCCGAACGAGAACTTCAACATAAACTTATTCTTTTCCTAACTTTTTGGTCAAAACAATTTCGAAGTTTCCAAGGGCAACAGTCTTGTTGGTGTTACTCGATTTTTGCTTATCTTTCTTACTTCAAGAATATTGAGAAAAGTAGTCTAAAATAATTTCATACCAGCATCATTTACTTTAAAAACTGTTACCTGAATGACGACCCGATTGGCGCAGTGGTTAGTGATACTGACTGTTGTGCGGACGGTGTGGGTTCGATTCCCACCACGGGAAAAATATTGTGGGATGAACGTACTGTTTATCTCGGGTCTGGATGTTTGTATCTAAATAATATGTATTTATTTACAAAAAAAGTCTATGTATTTATCAATTATCTAGTTTCCGTAGTACAAGCTTTGCTTAGTTTGGAACTAGACGCTGTTGTGTTATTGTTGTGTTATATATTATATTTACGATTTAGTGACAGGTTAAATTTCAGAGGCTTTAGACGTTTTCAAGCATTGCATTGACCTTCACATTGGTCGGTATCACGGACCTTTTATGTTACTCAAGCGGCACAATCGTTTGAAGGTCAAATTGAGTCCATTCAGTTAAAACGCCGAGTCACAGTCGACTTGCTCCAGAAGCAAAAAGCGTTTTATGCTTAAAAATGTAATATACTGTAGTTTTTTTCTTCAATAATCTGAAGTGTCGAATTAAACGTCAAGGTCTGAGTTTATTGGGTTTATAAAATATTATTGCTTTGCTTTAAGCCGCGTAGGTGTAAGATCTAGTAATTCAGTTTTACGTTGTACGGGCGTGTGATTTAGAAACCGGAGGTCGTCGGTTCGAAGCCTGCGGGGACTCCACAAATTTTCCTAGTTGATTAGGGCAATTTGTGCAATAACCCAATTGCCTGAAAAGTAAGTTGATGTACGCGTCGGATGGGCATGTAAAAATTCGGTCCACCTACCAACTCGCATTGGATCAGAGTGGTGGAATACGGTCCAAAACCCCCTTATGGATAAGGGTGTATTAGGGAAGGCCTATGTAGAGCAATGGACTATCACAGGATGATGATCCTACCTTTGTCTTAGCTAAATTGCACAGTGAAAAAAGCTTAGCAAGGATGTAAATTATAAAATATTTTTTTGATACAGCAATGGTTTAAGCATATATGGCATTATATATATAGGGGAACTTGTGCGAAATACCTTTTTAATTTCAAAAAAGTTGATTGAACTTTTTTGAAATTTTGAAAAAAGTTGATATTTCGTTATAAAAAAAAATAATTTATTAGTCTTGAATAATATATACTGTAAGAAAATGTATTACGGGTAGATTTTGCCACAGCATTTAAACAAAATAGTAATAATTTATATCATCTGATTTCCATACAATATAGAAACAGAGTTTAGCTAGTTTGAGTGAAAATGGTGATGTGTTATTTTTCAAAAGTTTTTATTAACTTATTATGAAAAGATAAATCTATAAATAGTCTTTTATTTATTAATAATTCAACTTTGTCTTCAGCTGCTCCAGTAGCGGTCAGTAAAGTGGCGTACACTACCAACCACGGAGGTTACGGCGGATACGGAGGCTACGGAGGCTATGGAGGCTATGGAGGTTATGGCGGATACTCCGGCCTTGGTGGATATTCCGGCCTAGGTAAGTAATACACGCGTTTACTTTATTCAGGCAGCTGCAAGTGTTGTAAGAGTCATAAATAATACATTAAACCAAATACATTCATGTATTTGATAAAACTAAGAACATTTTGATTGTACTCGAATCAAGCGCTTGTATATCTAGATATCTCAATAGTTTAAATAGCCACCGTCACAAATTTCCTTTTCGAACGCCTAGCCTAATGCCAAATAAAATTTTTAATTAAGACATTTGAAGTAGAAACAAATTGTGGGCCGGAACTCAAAAGAAAAGAAGCTTATAACATTGAATTTTAATTACCACAAAATATCTCGAATCAAAATTATATTGCTGGCATTGAATACAGCGTTATGTAGCTAAGGCTTATTGTGAAACTTTTCATTGAATTTTTTCAGGTTACGGTGGTTACTCCGGACATGGTGGATATTACAGCGCCCCCGTCTACAGCGGCTACGGACAAGGCTACGGAGGTTACGGAGGTTACGGAAGCTACGGAGGTTACGGAGGACTCGGTTACTACGGTCACCATTAATTAATAACAACATACGATCTGTACTTACTTCATATAACCTCCACTGAACAGGAAATCGATATAGGATAAAAAAATGTCAGGATTATTTTACGGGTTCTGTGATCGGCATGATTCATACAACATTTGTGCTCCAACGATAAACCATGCCTCTGTAAATATGTAATAAACTGTACATTTTAAATCTGCGTTTCATTCCCCGCGGGTCTTGAATCACGAGGAGACGTGGCTGGAAATTAGAATCCATTTTTTCCGAGCTATTCAAGTTTGTATGCTGAAAATGTTCTTTTACGTCGTTACAAACGTGCTTTATATATTATTTACAACTTGTTGTTTAAGTCCATACATCATGGTTTGAACTTATAAAGAAATTCTCAATAATTATAACTGATAATTTAATATGTTATAAATTATTTTAATATTTAAATGTAACGTCACACAAAACACACAAAAAAAAAACAAATGTTACTTTAATAATATTTTGCGTTCATTTAGAAAAGCGTAAGTTTAATTATCTATTAGCACAATATAATTAGGTTAAAAACATAATTTAAAAATGATTTATTGCGCAGTCTTTGCCTCCATAGCTTAGTGGTATGGGCGTGTGCTTTAGAAAGCGGAGATCGTGGGTTCAAGTCCTGTGGGGACTCAACAAATTTTTATTGTTGTTTCCGAGTTGGTTGGGGCAATTTGGGCCGATCACCCAATTGTCTGAGACGTAAGATGGTCCATGCGTCGGATGGGCATGTAAAAAGTCGGCCCACCCACCAACCCGCATTGGACCAGCGTGGTGGGATACGGTCCAAACCCCAATGGAAAGGGTGTATTAGGGAGGCCTATGTCCAGCAGTGGACTATCAAGGCTGATGATGCATGATGCATACCAATTGTCTGAAACGTAAGATGGTCCATGCGTCGGATGGGCATGTAAAAAGTCGTCCACCCACCTACCCGCATAAAACCAGCGTGGTGGGATACGGTCCAAAACCCCCTAATGGATAGGGGTGTATTAGGGAGGCCTATGTCCGGCAGTGGACTATCACAGGGTGATGATGTGAAGTCATTTCAAAAGTACTTAAAATCGAAATATTACAACTATCATAACCTTTTTATTCAAATGCTTTGTAATATTAAACTTTGTTAGCTTACTCAACGCTATCTTACTTTATGAAAATAATAAAAACAAACTAAGCGCCTGCAGGAATCATTATACACAAAATAAAAAAGGCCTAGCGCTAACAAGGTTTGCCATAATGTGCCCGCAGTCGCGACGCTCCGTCGGCTCTCTGAATAAAACATTTCTCATTCTTGCACCTAATGAGTGTTGGTCCATTCCCTCGAACGGAATGAGCGAGTGTAAAATAAAGACTCTTCAAGGAGTCCCGTGCGAAGTCATTATGGAAAAGTTTGCTTTTTTTATGGCGTCCGTAGATCTTTTCAAGTTAATAAAAGATTCCACGAGTTTCAAAGCACGCTGCGATGCTTTCATACTCTTGGGATTTTAGATTTGCCGTCGTTACTTAAACTATTAATCGAAATCAAGAACTTTGACTGAGACTTAAAAGATTAAATTAAATTATTGAAGTTTTAACACATAATCACGTAAAAGCGAAATATGTTGAATAATTTTATACCTCGTAATTGGTTCTTGATTATTATTTAATAAACAAAAATTTATCAAACATATTAAAACAATATCAGCATTAAGTCTTCGATAGTAATCTAAGCCACATATCTCAAACGTTAAATTGCTATTAACTACTTTAGGCGCTTGCATTTATAATTTTTACTAGGTTAAAGCATTGTCTACACGAAGTAATTTCTTTTGCTTTTGGCTTATATTACAAATAAATGAAAATCAGCTCTATTTAGTATTAGCTGTATTAAATAAAACTTAAGGACAAACATTTTAGTCGGACCTAAATGAAATGGTGAATTACGCTTGGAAACTTCACTTTCAAGGCATGGCAGTATCTACCTACAAAAAGTTATACTTATAGGAAGAACGTGATTATGCCAAAAGAAAATACCAATACTATAGAACGAACAACCAAGAGTAAGTTTTACCGTTTAATCTGTACGCCAAGTCGTTTCCCAGACCATTTCAGTTTAATTTTGGCTACACGATATATTATATTAGTTTATCTACAATCATTACGAGATTCCTTGATGTACTGAACATACTAATAACTGAGACACAGCGTTCTAATTACGATAAAAACGATTTAATGCAGATCTATGCTTCAATTACCAACATATTTGAGAATGCAAATAGACAAAAACGTAGTTCTTTTCAAATCTTCCTTAGTAGTTGATTAAGATGCAAAAAAGATTTAACAAAAAGTTTTCTTACGTCTTGGTTATTTATAAAGTATCTAAACATTACCTTAAAACTTTTTTCAAAGAAACTTCGTGATCATTACAACATACTACTCATAAATGGTAAATAGAACACTTCAATCCCATTTTTATTTTGCATTTGTAGTTGGTTTTTTAAATGCTGGCCATACATACCAATAGAAGTTAAGAAGTCTTTTCCAATTAAGATATGCCTAGACGTTTTAATCTCATTGGCGATTGTTTTAAAGCCAACATCATTCTACTGTGATTCTAGCACTCAACGCACTATAACAAAATGTTACATACAGTGTTTCCATTCTACTATAACCTTATACTATATCATTGTCATCTTCATCAATAGCAGCCTTTATCCGTCCACTGCTGGCCATAGGCCTTTTTCAATATACGGCAAGACGGCCGATCTCTTGCTACTCCTCCCTGGCATCCCACCTGGTCGGAGGATTATTCTATATTATATATTATACTATATACTCAGCTGAAATAATATATGGATCTCGATAAAATAATTATTTCATTGTTATTATTTTTAATTTAGTACTGCCCGATAAAAGAGCCAAAACATCAATAAATAAAAAGTAACAAAATTCGTTTACTTTAGATTTATACACAAAAAGATACCTTTATCAATTAGTAATATAAAATAATACGCTTTTTAGATTTTAGGTAAGATATTTTCCTACAAAGATAAAGAGAAAATATAGTTAGGGAGAAAAATTTTGAACAGACTGTTTTCCTCAAATTTGTTTATAAGCAAAAAATGACAGAGCGACTTTAGCTCTCTGCGTTAATTTAAATCCGTCTCTTGACGGCGCTAGAATGCTTTCGTTTCAAAAGAATTAATTCTGGGGCACTAGAATAATCTTAAAACAAGTTTTCTTAAAATAACTGGAACATTTTCTCAGTTTGTAATAACAATTTTTTTAACTTTTCTAAAAACAATTAAACAAGTGCCCAAGGCAAATCACTTTACATGTAATATTTCAAAAATTAAGTCAAAGTTCAAAGTTTTTGAATAAGTACTCGGTGTTTTTTTTTACTGTAACCATAAGAAATCTTCGCCCATGTTTTGGTAGTTTTCATGATTACGTTTGATGAGAACTAATCATACTTAGAATGGAGTAAACCTATAGTTTATCGGAATAAAAGATTAACATCGAACAAACAAAATCGAATACTAAATGGCTCGAAATAATTGATCACTCTTATAGGTTAAACATCGCTAGGGGAAAATGGCCGTGGTCCACCAAAATGAGGGCGTCCGGCGATTAGTGTTTTATGTTAGACTAGCAACCCCCCAACCCCTCTTGCCGGTGAAATTTCGTAAAATCCGTTCTTAGCTGACCTCAACTCAGCGAAAGAAATATTCCTACCAAATTTCAAGTCGCAACGCCTTATGGTTCCAGAGATATCGTGATGAGTCATTCTATATAATGACTGGTCTCTGTCTTTTATATATATAGATTTGATTTATTAATTTTGAGTGCAAATTGGTTAAAGTATATTACGACGATCAGTGTTTTTAAATGCCTATCAACCCGGATCGCGGTAGTGTATTCACGCTACCGCTATACGCTCGATGGTACCGACCCTAACGGTCCCAGTAAAAGGACCTCTGGAACACTGTGTTTCATAAGCATAGATAGTGGTCTTTTGTAAATGTCATTACTATCTTAACCTAAAGATGTAGTAAAATTTATTTCTGTTTAATAAGAACACGCAGAATGTTCTGACCTCATGCAGAAATGGAATAAGCCAACTAATTTGCGTTGAAGCGTGGCCGCAATAAATTCGGTACTCAGGCAATTAGAAGCTTTCGAAGCGCTTAACTAAACCTTATATTTATTTATACTTTGCAAACGTTATATTTATGCCATCAAAAGAGTTTGGTATGATAAATATTTTCTCAAAAACGTTTTTAACTAAGACTGGTTTAGTTCCCTCTTTGTTTTATATTTCTAATATTTATATATAATATATTTTATAATATTTGCTGGTTCAACTTAGAACTTTGTTGTTATTGTGGACCGCATATCCTTCTAGAAATATTTACTATATATTATACACTACACCAGAGCCAAATAAAATCCGGAAACTATGCAAATTGGCTGTAATATTATTTTTCTGCACTTGGCGCAAACCCGTATCATATCGGTTATCACTTTATCATAAAGATGTTGGTATAATTTTAATTAATTAAACATAGGCGCGAATCGTATACTTGGTAAAGAGTGCGCAATATAATAATGCGCTAACATGGTAGTACTTAGATTGCAACTGCCTCTGTAGCCTAGCGGTACAGGCGCTTTAGAAACAGGAGGCACAGAGTTTGAATCCCGCGGGACCTCAACAACTTGTCATTGATGTTTACTTGGTTAAGTTGTTCATTATACGTAAATTATAATTATCCACGCAACGGCATGTTAAAAACTGGTTTGAAAAATTTTCAACAGAGTTTATCATTAAATTATTATAAGAAGTTGCCTATAAAAAGATTTGGCATATGATGGTGGTACATAGGCATACTAACATTATAAATGCCAACGTAAGTGTGTCTGTCTCTTCTGTCCGTCTTTACCGTCTAAACCATTAAACCGATTTTAATGAAATTTGGTACATACTTAGAATAGACTCCGTGAAAGGCTATTAGTTATTGCGATAAAAGTAGTTGAAGGGTATAAAAGTGATGAAGTTATATGGAAATGTCTAGCGTTTAACATAAAAGGAGAATTGGTTTAATATTATTATAAATGCATTACTCAGACAAATAACATAGAAACTCTAACTTGTCCAACGGATTACGAAATTTTCATACGATTGACTGTTAGTTTTAATAATTAAGGAATATACTCATTTATAAAGAGACCTATTTAACGCAATATTTTTAAATAACCTGGACTATTGACATAAATCGAAAATCTTCTTATATATTTTTATCTTAATCTATTGTTGTTGAATAAGGGTGAGTTGTCATGCTAAAGGAAGTTGAAATGAAATAAGCACTGAAGGTTTCATTTTATACAATTTTGAACTGCAGGTTTAATACTTATAAGAATTTATCTCTATTTATCAAAATATTATAAATTTCATTTAATTAAAATCTTCTTTAATTTTCAAAGATTTTGAAACAAGATACATAAAATTTCATTAGATCTATCTTTCTAATATTTGTGTTATATCCTGATACCACTTGGTTATGTAACAACTGCCCACCAATCTGTTAGCCAGCTACACTACTACGCTCTATAAAGGACTGGCGACATTTGCTGAAAAACAAGTACAGTCTTGGTATTAATAGACTTTTCAAATGCTTTAATGCCTTACAGATATCGTTTAGCTTATGATTCGGTGGTTTTGATGGGCACTGGTTGTTCATCTTATCTTGAGATCATCGCAGTCTTAAGCAATTAAAATGTTTTCAAACTGGATTAATTCATTCGTAGTTCTTCAGCGTATTCTTATCCGATATATTATTATTCTGTTCATTTAAATCATCAAATATCGTTATAAATGAGTACATACTTTATTGATTGTCAAGCGTCCAGTTCGAAAGACGCTAGACCTGAGAGAACGTGAAAGAAACTCAGCGGGCCTATTTTGGTCATCTTTTAAAATATTTAAATATACATATAAATTTCGTATTTTAATATGAGCTACATACAGTTATTACAATAATAATACAAATATTAAATTTGAAAACGCCTGAAGCGAGCATTCCATTACCAGGTTGTGCTATCATTTATAAATTCATTTATGTTATAATTATCTCTAACACATAAATGTTTCTTTATTACTTTTTTTTATTTAGTAATGGTAAATTTGAACTTACATTTAACAGTTAGCATTAATCGTCATTATCTGGGATTATTTTAGTCCAATAGACGCTGAATACATTGTTCTAGTATAAATATTTACCTACATTCTTCAGAAATTTCTGGAAATAGTTAACTTAATAATTTGTTTCTATGTATCACATAAGTTATATCGCATCTTAATGTACTTGCAAAATCATTTCTATTTTCTGTTTATACATTAGGTTTTCGAATATGTATTGAGAAGTTAGCATTTTTAATCTCTGTGAACATTATTTTCAGGGATTATTCTTTAGGGCCCAGATTATAGACCGTTAAAGGTATAAATATTGTGAATACTTACACTTTTTAAATATTTTTAAAATAAGTTAACATGTACAACAAAGTTATTTTATGATTATATGTTTATGACATATAGCTCATATGATTTCCACTACTTTTATGATTTCCGGCTGTACCATTCACTAAACGCTACAATTTTGATTTAAATAGTTTTAGTGTAAAATAGTATTAAATTCTTTTCATGTGGATTTGGATTTTTTTCATGATGTAAATAAATATCATTTTATACATAGAAACAAACATTTTTGTTTCCTGTAAACTTTTATTACATAACATTTTATCTATTTTAAAGGAGGCAAATTGACCACAATGGTCAGAAGTTAACATTTTAATAATGGATTTAATTAACGGATAACGATTAGAATATATATAATCTATACATGTGCATAAGACTGTTTGTTTCCTGTTGGTTAGGAGCAATTTGGGCCGATCACCAATTGTCTGAAAAGTAAGATGATCCATGCGTCGGATGGGCATGTAAAAGTCAGGTCCACCACCAACCCGCATTGGACCAGCGTGGTGGGATACGAGTCCAAACCCTAATGGATAGGGTGTATTAGGGAGGCCTATGTCCAGCAGTGGACTAAAAACAGGCTGATGATGTATGTATGATGTTGCATAATTCTTAATAGTCCTTGTTGGTTCAATAAATAAATTTAAAAAGTTATATTAACTTAACAATGAGTCTCAATCTAAATGTGGTGTTGCAATTATCTAATAAATTAATGTTAAGCCACCGCAAATTATAATATACTTATTAGATTCAGTTAGTTTTAACAATATTACTTCTTCAAGAAGACTTCAATAGGTTCATATAACGCTGTGGGAGGACTGTACACCCATACAACAATGAAGTGCTCAAGCTCTGCACAAGCTATTTCAATGGTCCGTTCAACAGCGAGGCTCACAATATCTTTACGATTTTTAAATTTTTAAGTACTATTAATAATTATCAAAGTGTCAAAGTGCCACTGCGTATAGCTTTATCTCTACTGAACAGGCTAGCAACCTAGTCACATCCAAGATTTAACATTAACTGATATTCTTGAAGCCAGTGCTTAGTTATACATAATACATAAATTTTACAACCATTCAAGAAAAGTTTAATTTTTAGTCCTTCGCTGTCTATTCCCTAAATAATTTTATGTACCAGCTTCATACACTGTGTGCTTTTATTTGAACATTTAGTTTTAATAATATTATTGTTGCCTCCAAGCCTAGTGGTATAAGTGTGCTTTAGAAACCGGAGGTCGTGGGTTCCGAATCCTGCGGGACCAACAAATTTTCATTGTTGTTTCCTAGTTGGTTAGGGCAATTTGGGCCGATCACCCAATTGTCTGAATAGTAAGATGATCCATGCGTCGGATGGGCATGTAAAAAGTCAGGTCCACCCACCAACCGCATTGGACCAGCGTGGTGGGATACGGTCCAAACCCTAATGGATAGGGATGTATTAGGGAGGCCTATGTCCAGCAGTGGACTAACAAGGGCTGATGATGTATGATGATAATGTAATATTATTGTTTGGTAATAATAAAGTATTGTTTGTTTTCGTAGAGCCATTTATTAAATCATGTGTAGTATTCAGGTGAATGCAAGAAAGTAAAAATGTGTGCACTGATAACCGGTATCTTTCCATAATGCTAGTTTGACAATAAATAACATAGTAAATTAAAACAGAAAGTCAGACTAAAATTATTCGTAACAGAGCTTTTTCAATCTGTAGTTAAAGAAATACGTTTCCATTAATAAAACAAAAAGGTTGGTTAAAAACCGCCTCTGCTCTGGTGGAGGCAATTAAACTCGAGTCAAATAATTGTTTTCAGTTTTATTTTTCTTTTCGCCGTCCGATCCCTATCTCAGGATTCATGCTAATTTAACAAGGAAAAAGCTTCAGATTAATCCGACAACTTTAAAAGTCAGACTATCGATCATTAGTTTTTAAATATTTAGGCAATAGATGAGTTAGTTATTAAATAGGTTATAATATATTTAATTTTTAATTAGTGCCTTAGTTTAAATAGATTTGTGTATAAGTGTGAGTAGATAATAGTAATACTAGCGCTAACAGAAAAAAAAATAAGTTTAATGAAAGAAGAGTTATTGAATTTTAGTAACAAAACCGAACCCGCGTGAAGGAACATATAGCTGACATTAAACATAAAAGACCCAACAAGTCGGCAGTGTGTGACCATACTTTAAATCACCCAAACCATTACATCAGATTTGATCGACCACAAATCCTCGCTAAAAAAACAGATTCCTACCAAGGATGATCCGTGAGGCTATTGAGATTAGAAAACATCAAATTTCAATAGAAAAATTAAAATTTAAACTCAAGCATAATACCAATGCTGGCTGTAAAGATAAAACCAGTTCATTTTGCATAGGTCGGAGTACAGACTAAAAATAATTAATCAAAATTAAGATCTGGAAACCCCGCTTCAGCACTGGCAACAAGACGCATGACATCTCAGTCTATCCGCGTGACCACGGCCGCTGTAAAGAGTTCGAAACATCGGGAATTTAAAATGTAAAATAAACGCGATAAAATCCGTAAAGTCAATTTATTTTATAACGAAACCGAAACCAAATATTTCAAGGAGCCTAAGGCAAAGTGATGCATCGTATTTCTGTGAAACATTTTAAAAAATAATAGAAATATCGATAGAATAGCTTGTAATACCTTGTAATCCCAAATAATCTTAAAGAAAAAATCCTTTACCAAATCATGTTTAACAAAGTAAAAAGAATTTTACGGAATTTAAATACATAAAAAAAATTGGAAATTATCATTTTAATGATATATTTTTAACTAGCGACCCGCCCCTGCTTCGCTTTGGAGCTATGTTGATAAAAATATACTTACAATATTAAGGATGTGTTATATATATAAACCATCCCCTTCGATCACTATACCTATTAAAAAAAACCGCATCGAAATCTGCAGGGAAATAAATACATAGGGATATAGGCACAAAGACAGCGACTTTGTTTTATACTATGTAGTGATTATATATAATGATCGTAACTTGTAACGAATAAAGAAAGACAATATTCAAACACGTGGAAAGATATTACTAGCTTGTTTCTAATTGAATTTTTTATTTGTTATAGTAATTTAGTATTCTGCTCATTGTTTTCAAAATGAAATTGATTTAAATTTTATATTATAACACGCTTTTCTGGTCACGATTACACGGAACAGAAATAATGATAACACTTCAACTAATAATAAATAAAAAATAATTTGAAAAACACGTTAATTGGTGCAAACCAAGACGGCGTGTTGTAAAAGACCCCTCCTACCTTACGACCGCCTCCGTAGTCTAGCGGTATTGGCCCTTGCTTTATAAACCGGAGGTCGTGAGTTCGATTCCAGCGGGGAAACAACTCTGTGTTATCGTTGTTTCTCTGGTTGGTTAGGACAATTGGGCCGATCATTTAATTGTCTGACAAGTAAGTTAATCCATGCGTCGGATGGACATGTAAAAAGTCGGTCAACACACCAACCCGCATTGGACGAGCGTGGTATATATACGGTCGAAAAAACCCCCAATGGAGAAGGCGTGCACTAGTGGAGGCCTATGTCCAGCAGTGAACTAACACAGGCTGATGATAATGATCACCTTAGACCTGACATATAAAGATATATATTTAATGGCTAAAGACATACTGCTTGCAAACTTCAACCACTAATGGGAAATTAAAGTAACATTAAAATAGCAATATTTAGCTAGTTTAACTTTTAAATTTTTAAGGAACTCATTGCTCAATCAAATACAGGCTTAATATGGTTCGGGTGAGTAAATACTTCGGCAGCCGCTTGTTAAATATATAAATTTTAATTGTATTATATTTTGTGTGACATTGAATTCTATTTGAATCCAAATTAATTCCCACCGGGGAGCTTGACTTCGTTACATTAGAGTTATGTTACATTAACTGTTTGTTAACATACTTCTTAAGATTTATTTAATAATCTCCAGTAGGATAGTCATAATAAAAATAGTTTATTCATTACAATCACACCATTCTATGAACAATGGTATCGACAGGCTCTAAACAAAGCATAGCTTTTATCTCAAGACCCTATAGCATATGCAATATGAACAAGTCTATTACGTACAACGTCCTAAGTCTAATTTACTTAAAAGATTACAGAAAATAAGAACGAAAAAATTTAAAAACTAATATAACTAAGCATATTTTCACTGTCTCCAGAATCCTACCATATGCCGAGATGATAAATGTATGTATGCATATATGCATAAAATTATGTCCTCAAATATACTGATATTTACTTCGGTTTTATTTATTTCTGGTTATTGACTGGTGCACTATATAATCGACGGGTAAAACAATATTTTAATAATTGTAGTAGTTTTAAGAAAACTCTTATTTTCTATATCCTATCAAAATTTAATCAAAATATTAAAAAAACCTTCCTACCCTATTGAATAAATCATAATTATTGAAATAGTAAATTAAAATAGTACATATATAATACTTTGCTAAAAATATAAAAAACCACTCCACTGTCGTAAACGTCAAATCATATCTTTAAGTAAAGACCCCGTTAACAACGGGCTGAATGAATCACAATAGAATTTGATCGAAGACAAGTCCGCTTCATAAATCATCTTATTTGTGGGAAGACCTATATTAGCTTTTGTTAGATAAATGTGGTTAAATGTTTCTACATAAAAACACTTTTCATCTATGCTTATACAACATTTTCAGTGAACATGTCGCCTACTTATTATAAAAATAATTGTGGCCTTTTGTAAAAAAAAGTCAATAACAGTTTAAGAAATTATAATTTTATAATATACTTTCAGTCTTCCATCCGTTCTTCAAATTGTAACGGCGTCGGCTTCTAATTCATTCGGATTTACCTGAAACACAGTTTTACGCAGAGCTACTGCCATCTGACACCCACAACCCAAAGGGTAAACTGAAATCGATGGATGGATTAGTGGTCAGAAACTTTGAAAACGAACCTCCTGTAACGTCAAATGATTACATTTGCAACTTTTAGACTTATATATTTCATTCGATGCATGGTATCATCTTAGCATTTATATAGACAGAGATTGAGCATCGACTGTCCTCAATCGAAAAAAACAACGATAACGATAATATGTTTCCGCGCATGATTCAAACTCACGACCCCCGATTTTTAAAGCATGAGCCAATACCGATATGCCACGGAGGCGGTTGCTTCAGTACCAAGATATAATATTTCCTATATCATTACTTCGTACTTACGTTTTTATGTAGGTGTAATTGCAGTAAATCTTATTATTCGTGAAAAATGGGTATTTTCCATTCTTATTTTCATCGTCTATTTTTATCATTTGTGTAATCTTTGAGACTTAAGCTGTACTTATTTATTCATTCAGAGATTAGAAGCACGTAACTCGCTATATGCTAATATAATAATATATTAAGTACGAAGATTTAACTTATCTTTGCCGTCAAACAAGAAATGCTTAATATAACGATAAATTTAGACATATAATAATTTTCTTAAATTCATAAAGACTCTAAAAATATGTGAAGTAAAAGAGATATTTTAGCACTGACATATTTACCATGGCAGTTATAATCCCACAATAAGGCTACAACAAACCTAACTCGTGATTAATTTAAACACATAACCTCTCCGGTAAAACTAACATTTTTTTAAATAATAACTAAAAAATCTGCGTTTATAAACTACTTATGTTTACAAAAGTAATTGTTGGTTAAATCAATGAAATTAAACTGGTTATTCATTTCTATTTTTGAAGGTATATTCCTTTTGGTGGATATAATTATGAGTTTTTACAATGCGCGACACGTACAATTGACATAAAAATGTTAACTTTATCCAACATACTGATTACTATAATCGTATAATAAGGCGAATGATAAGATTTTTTAAAACATTTTAATCTTTGTTACGTTAATAGCGAGCAAATAAATTAAACGATTTAGTCACAACAAAGAAATTAAATTCGAAAGCAGAAAATAATATGCATTAAATGACTCTGTTGTTTCGATGTATATTTTAGATAGAAAAGGTATTTTTTTTACTCTCATATATTCATATAATTTGACGTAAAGATAACTTAAAAAGATAGGAAAATACTATTTCAAAATATGGTTCTTGTATCCCTAAGTGCGTTTCCTTTTCAAAACTAACAAAAGTAAAATAATATTTTTGTTTTAGTGGTTTAATGCTTGTTCTCATTTTCTCACTACCAAGTCACTTTTATCTTCTTCACAATTACTGAATCACTTTTAAAAGATAATGTTATTCAATGTACAAAATGTTTAATTTTACTAATATATGTAGCATAGACATGGTGATAAATTCGATTATTGATATAATACCACCATTAATATTTAATGTAAGCATCCAGAGAGGCGAGTTTTGATGAAGCGCGTAGAGTTATACCGGTTTTAAATCCATGTAATATGACCAATAATTTAGACCTATCTCTATTTTTCCTATTTTTAGAAAAATATTTGATAAACTATTATTAAACCAATTAATGAAACATTTTAACTGTAACTGTTTTATTAATAACAGTACGGTATTATTAGAGGTATTTAAACGTTATGCTCACTAAGAGCATCTTTAAGGTTTGAATAGCGTCGCAGGATGCCTTAGGCGTCTTTTGTGATCTCAAAAAAGCTTTTGATTATGTACAGCATAAAACTCTAGTCAGGAAATTACGTCACTAAGGTGTAAGAAATGCTGCACTCTATCTTCTATCTTCGTACTTGAAGCACCGAACTGACGAGGGTTGACGTGAATGGTAAAAGATCTCCCGAGGCCCGGTAAATATGGGTGTCCCACAAGGGTCTATTTATGGGTATTTACTCTTTCTCATCTATATAAATGATTTATCTACGTTTTAATAAACGAAGAAATAGTATTATTTGCTTATGATACTTCCTGATTTTTTAAAGTTAAACAGGTCAATATATGACGATGTATACCTCTTTAGAGTGGCGCACTGGTTTAGTCGTCAATAATTTGCTAGCGAAACAAGAAGAAGATCAAATGCATTAAATTATCAGTGGAGGTCCGTTTTACAGGGACCGTCCGGTGGAGATATCATGGTGCCTATTTTCTTCGCAAAGCAGTAGTGAAACACTACTGTGTTCCGGTTTGAAAGGCACTGTAGTACTTACTGTGTAAACGAGACTTGACATCATCATTTGACCGATACATACTGCCCCAAAGCTATTTTGATAACTTTGATTTGGAGGAGAGGAAATATTTTCCAGCAACTAGATGCAAGAATAAAAGTAATTTTTATGGGACAATGTATACAACAAAATCGCAATAAAGTTTCAGAATTTAACTGATGATAAATTTATAAAGGTTGTCAAGAAACGTTTAGGTCTTAGGGTTATTATTATATTGATATTTTATTGATTGTAATGGAATGCTCTGCTCATGGGTTTGGTCTTCAATTGCAAAATATGTTGCCTAAAATTGTTTGTTCATTATTACAAAATATGACATTAAAAAATATCCTGCTGAGTTTCTGTCGCCGGTTCTTCTCAGGTCTGAGGTGTCCTTTTCGAACCAGTGGCAGCCTGTTTGACAAATTACTAATCAGCAAGTGTTTTTTTATTATAGCTTACGCAGGCAGACGAGCATTTCGGGCCACCTGATGGGAAGTGGTCACCGACGCCCATAGACATTAGCAATACCAGTGGTATCACCAACGCGCTGCTCTACCGTGAGACACAGGATGTTAAGTCTGTTTACCCAGTAATACAGTTGGCTATGGTGTCTTCAAACCGGAACACAGCAGTGTTTTCACACACTGCTTCGCGGCAGAAATAGGCACAGTGTAAATTTCTATGTCGAATAAAGAGAGGATTGAGAGAATCAAGATATAGTTTCAAAAGTCATGTTACTGTCAAAAGTAACGCCTATCTATTTGACTTCCTTCTCCCAACATTTCAAGTCGGTTTTTGTAAGAGTCGAATGGAAAGACGAATAAGATCAGTCTCTGACGGAAGCCGATTAAAATGCATTGCCTACTTTTTTTCGGGATTCACATCCATTCTTCATTTGCATAACCAATTTCCTAGGTTTTTAATTGCGTATTGGATTGTGCTAGCGATGAAAATAGTGGAGGAAGAGGAAGATGTCGTTTGAAAGCGAAGGTAACTATTGAGTTGGAATTTCACTGTGTCATTCCCACTAGCATGTACACATATATTTGGTTGAGAGGGTGCCTCTACTCGATATCGAAAAGAGCTGATTCAAAAGGTAGCTTTGTATGATGTGCACAAGCCTGTCAGGCTTTGAAAAGAGTTCAACTTGTAAAGTAGTTGCCGTGCCAGACTTTCATGAAAGCCTGTGCAATATCATTATATTAGAACAGCCCCGAGTAATGTGATCGAAGGACTGATTTAGTTTTGTTTAGGCCCGTCAGGATATATTCTGTGAGGCGATAATCTTATTCGGGTTAGGAATGTTCGGAACGGACCCGAATTATTCATCTGATAGGATGTCATTGGAGAGAACGTAATTCTTTAACGTTAAAAATTTTATACGTTCGTACAATTTCCACAAACAGTTGAAGATTGATAGACAGGTTGATTGGACGATAGCTCGTCGATTAATTAAGTGGCTTACGCGGCTTTAAAATGCCAGTAATGGCCTTCTTCCATTTATGGGATCCATAAGAGTACATAGAAAATGCTCGCTAGTAGACAAATGATCGGACCCGGTAAAAGTTTTAATGCCTTATTACTAATACGATCCGACCAGAGCCTGGTTTAAGACTCTTATACCTTTGACCTCCGCCGGGGTCTCTAATTACAAGCGCCTTCTGGTGATAGGAGCGCCTTACGACCGATTTCACGGTCTATCTTCGCTAGATGAAACGTGTCTGTGTATCTTTAGTGTGTCCGCTAAGCATTCGGCTTTTTCAAAATCACAGAAGGCTAATAAGCCACCGTTAGGAGGGGATAAAAAAAATAATAAATACATATTTTAGGACAATAACACAACACCATCTAGTCCCAAACTAAGCAAAGCTTGTAATATGGCAACCAGATGACTGATAAATGCATAAACTGACTTTTCTTTTGTAAATAATCACATGAAATATAGATACAAACACCCGGGGACGAGAAAAACACAATGTTTATCACACAACATTTTTCCGGTGGATAACGGTGGAAATCTATAACGTAAAGTGCCAGTAGGCAACGTGCGTCGACTCTTATTCTTTCGTTAGGTTTTGCCACGAAGTTTCGCAGTGTGTCTTTTTGCGGTCTATAACCTGATGTGGTAAATGCCTAAATGATTTGCGGTTTCTTTCGGACAAATTTCGATCATACGCTCATTGCGCACCATTTTACATCACCAAAGTAACGGTTGGCCGTAACTTCCACCGTTCTCTCGGACTCTTCACTGGCCGATTAGATGTGTGTCTTTATATTGTGTATCGCCCTGTTTGCCTGATCTAGGTTACAATTTTCATCTGGGATCTTTTCGCAACTCTGGAAGTTTATTACCTTAAGCTTGACCTCAAGGCAATGCCCATTCGATGCCAATACATTACGGTTTTGGTCATGTACACACGTACCCTTCGACGTGCGTAATTTGCATTTGTTGTATCTTTTAGACGCGGGCACTTCAGAGTGCTCAACGATACCTGTCTTGTATGGAGATTCTACGCTGGATAGACTGCAAATGGATTTAAGGTTTAATATCGCCTCTCTATTAAATACTAAACAGAAACTTCTAGCAAATTCTAACCTAAGAAGATCCATGACGACCTTTGACAGTGGGTAGCGAAGCTTCCGCACGGTGTTCACGGGATAGCCCTGGGATAGGATATCGGCTTTCGGTGTCCCGGGTGAGGGTGTTTTGGCGGTGCACTCGACATCGCCAACGCATTCAACACCCCGCCCTGGGCCTCGCATAAAGGAGGCGCTCCGATACCACGGGTGCCTCCTCACCTGCAAAGGTGATCGGGGCCTACCTGTCGCATCGACGTGTCGAATTCCCGTGCCGAGATGGGCTCCGGACCATCGAGGTAGTCGTGGAGTTCCACAGGGTCGGTGTTGGGACCGCTTCGTGAACTGGTTTTGATTGGTGCTACGTGGGGCAACATCGAGGGTGTCGACGTCACTTGTTACGCGGACGACACCTCGTCACCGCCCGTGGCACCAATTTTCGCAGGGCTGCGATTCTCGCCACCTGCCGGGTCGCTCAGTAATTGGGCGCATCCGTCGGCTAGGACTAGAGGTGGCGCTCGAAAAATCCGAAGCCCTGTACTTTACGGGCCTCGAACGCGCCACCTGCGGACGCCCACATTATCGTTTGCGGCGTCCGCGTCGACGTCAAGCCGACGATGAAGTATCTCGGCCTAGTCCTAGACCGCCGATGGAAGTTTTGCGCCCATTTTGAGCGCCTCGCGCCTAGAGTGGCGAGAGCAGCGGCAGCTCTCGGCAGACTGCTCCCCAATACCGGAGGACCCAGCAGCTCCTGTCGCCGCCTGTACGCCGGGGTCGTTAGGTCCATGGTCCTGTACGGGGCACCCGTGTGGGCCGACACCCTCCAAAAGGAGAGTACAGCAGTACTAAGGAGGACCCAGAGGGTGTTGGCGATCCGGGCCGTACGGGGCTATCGGACCATCTCCGGCGAGGCGGCGTGCCTGATGGCTGGCTCCTTGCCCTGGGACCTAGACGCAGAAATCCTCGCGTCACTCTTCTTCTGGCGCGAGGAGGCGAGGTCTCGGGGCTGTAGGCCAGCCCCAGAAGAGATAAGGGGGCGCAGAGATGAATTGCGCTCCCTTGCAATACAGGAGTGGGAGCTGCGGCTGGAGCACCCCAGCGCCGGCCGTCAAACTATGAAAGCTACGCCCTCGTAAAGTTGGCCCAGGATTTAGGCGTCTTTTCGATCTCAAAAAGCGATTGTGCACACATAAAACTCTGGTCAGGAACTCTATCTTCTTATATCTATCGTACTTGAGCACCAACTGACGAAGGTTGACGTGAATGGTAAAAGATCTCCCGAGGCCCGGGTAAATATGGGTGTCCCACAAAGGTCTATTTATGGGCATTTTCTCTTCCTCATCTATATAAATGATTTATCACATGTTTTAATAAATACGAAGAGATAGTATTATTTGCTTATGATACTTCCTTGATTTTTAAAGTTCAACAGGTCAATATATGACGATGTATACTCTCTTTAGAGTGGCGCACTGGTTTAGTGTCAATAATTTGCTACGAAACCAGAAGAAGATCAAATGTATTAAATTATCGGTGGGAGGTCCCTTTTTACATGGGACCGTCTGGGTCGGTACTACCGCGGTGCCTATTTCTACCGCAAAGCAGTAGTGTGAAAACACTACTGTGTTCCGGTTTGAAAGGCACCGTAGCCATTTACTGTGTAAACGAGACTTAACATCATAAATTTTAACCGATACACATTGCCCCAAAGCTATTTTGATAATTTTGATTGGGAGGAGAGGAAATATTTCTTCCAGCAACTAGACTGCGAAGAAAAAGTAATTTTTTATGGGACAATGTATACAACAAAATCGCAATAAGAGTTCAGAATTTAACTGTTGATAAATTTATAAAGGTTGTCAAGAGTCGTTTAGGTCTAAGAGGTTATTATTATATTGATTGTAATGGAATGCTCGCTCATGGGTTTGGTTTCAAGATTGCAAAATATGTTATGCCTAAAATTGTTTGTTCATTATTACAAAATATGACATTAAAAAAATATCCCGCTGAGTTTCTGTCGCCGGTTCTTCTCAGGTCTGAGGTGTCCCTTTCCGAACCAGTGGCAGCCTGTTTGACAATTACTAATTAGCAAGTGTAAATTTCTATGTCGAATAAAGAGAGGATTGGAGAGAATCAAGATATAAGTTTCAAAAGTCATGTTACTGTCAAAAGTAACGCCTGTTTATTTGACTTCTTTCTCCCAACATTTCGTGCGGTTTTTTGTAAGAGTCTAATGGAAAGACGAATAAGATCAGTTCTGACGGAAGGCCGATTAAAATACATTGCTACTCTTTTTTCGGGATTCACATCCATTCTTCATTTGCATAACCAATTTCCTAGGTTTTTAATTGCGCATTGGATTGTGCTAGCGATGAAAGATAGTGAGGAAGAGGAAGATGTCGTCTGCGAAAAGCGCAAGGTAACATTGGAGTTGGAATATCACTTGTGACATTCCCACTAGCATGTACACATATATTTGGTTGAGAGGGTGCCTCTACTCGATATCGAAAAGAGCGATTAAAAAAGGTAGCTTCGTATGATGCACAAGCCTGTCAGGCTTTGAAAGAGTACAACTTGTAAAGTAAGCCGTTGTGCCAGACTTTCACGAAAGCCTGTGCAATATCATTATTATTAGAACAGCCCCCGTGTAATGTGATCGAAGGACTGATTTAGTTTTGTTTAGGCCCGTCAGGATATATTCTGTGAGGCGATAATCTTATTCGGGTTAGGAATGTTCGGAACGGACCCGAATTATTCATCTGATAGGATGTCATTGGAGAGAACGTGCTTAACTAAAATTTTATACGTTTTTTCAAACAGTTGAGGATTGATAGAAGTTGATTGGGACGAACTCCTGAAATTTTAAGGTTTACGGGCTTTTAAATGCCAGCAAGGCCTTTCTTCCATTTATGGGATCCAGGAGTAAATGTCGCAGTAGACAAAATGATCAGACCGGTAAAAGTTTTAATGCCTTATTACTTAGATCCGACCAGAGCCTGGGTTTTAAGACTTTATACCTTTGACCTCGCCGGGGCCTAATTATAGGCTTCTGGATAGGAGCTACGGCCGATTTTCCCACGGTCTACCTTCGCTAGATGAAGTGTCTGTGTATCTTTAAAGTGTCCGCTAAGATCTGGCTTTTTCAAAATCACAGAAGGCCACGAACCACCAATTGGAGGGACAAAAATAATAAAATATTTTAGGGTAATAACACAAACACCATCTAGTCCTCAAATAAGCAAAGCTTCGGATAGGCAACTAGATGACTGATAAATGCATAAACTTATTTTCTTTTGTAAATAATCACAGAAATATAGATAAACACCGGGACGAGAAAACACAATGTTTATCACACAACATTTTTCCGGTGGATAACAGTGAAATGTATAACGTAAAGCGCCATCAGGCAACGTGCGTCGGATCTTATTCTTTCGTTAGGTTTGCCACGAAGTTTCGCAGTATGTCTTTTTGCGGTCAATAACCGATGTGTAAATACCAAATGATTTGCGGTTTCTTTCGACAAATTTCGATCATACGCTCATTGCACCTGTTACATCTAGAACGGTTCCGAACTTCGCACCGTTCTTCGGACTTCACTGGCCGATTAGATGTGCATCTTGATATTGTGTATCGCCTTGTTTGCCTGATCTATGTTAAATTTCATCTGGATCTTTTTCGCTCTGGAGTGTTACACTAAGCTTGACCTCAAGGCAATGCCCCATTCGATGCCACACATTGGTTTTGACATGGTACGCACGTACCCTTCGACGTGCGTGATTTGCATTGTTGTATCTTTTAGACGCGGGCCTTCAGAGTGTTAACGATACCGTCTGTATGGAGATTCTACGCTGGATAGACTGCAATGGATTTATGTTTAATATCGCTCTATTAATATTAAACGAAACTTCTAGCAATTCTAACCTAAGAAATCATGACGACCTTTGACAGTGGGTAGCGAAGCTTCGCACGGTATTCACGGATAGCCCTGATAGGATATCGGCTGGTGTCCCGGGTGAGGGTGTTTGGCTGTCACTCGCATCGCCAACGCATTCAACACCCTGCCCTGGCCGCATAAAGGAGGCGCCGATACCACGGTGCCTCCTCACCGCAAAGGGTGATCGGGGCCTACCTGTCGCATCGACGTGTCGAATTTCGTCCGAGATGGGCCCGGACCATCGAGGTAATGTGTGGAGTTCCACAGGGTCGGTGTTGGGACCGCTTCGTGAACGAGGTTTTGATTGGTGCTACGTGGCGGCAACATCGAGGGTGTCGACGTCACCTGTTACGCGGACGACACCCGTCACCGCCGTGGCACCAATTTCGCAGGGCTGCGATTTCGCCACCGCCGGGGCGCTCAGATGGGCGCATCCGGCAGTTAGACAGAGGTGGCGTCGAAAATCCGAGGCCCTTACTTTACGGGCCTTCGAACGCGCCACCTGCGGACGCCCACATTATCGTTTGCGGCGTCCGCGTCGACGTCAAGCCAACGATGAATTATCTCGGCCTAGTCCTGACCGCCGATGGAAGTTTTGCGCCCATTTTGAGCGCCTCGCGCCTAGAGTGGCGAGAGCAGCGGCAGCTCTCGGCAGACTGCTCCCATCACCGGAGGACCAGCAGCCTGTCGCCGCCTGTCGCCGGGGTCGTTAGGTCCATGGTCCAGTACGGGCACCGGCAGCCGACACCTCCAAAAGGAGAGCAGGTACGTCTCAGGAGGACCCAGAGGGTGTTGGCGATCCGGGCCGATGGGGCTATCGGACCATCTCCGGCGAGGCGGCGTGCCTGATGGCTGGCTCCTTGCCCTGGGACCCAGATGCAGAAATCCTCGCGTCACCTCTTCTGGCGCGAGGAGGTGAGGTCTCGGGGCTGAGGCCAGCCCAGAAGAGATAAGGGCGCAGAGATGAATTGCGCTCCCTGCACACAGGAGTGAGCGGGCTGGAGCACCCAGCGCCGGCCGTCAAACCATGAAGCCAACCCCGTTCTAAAGTGGTGCTAAAAGAGGACACGGCCCCTAACATTCCGCGCGACGCAGGTCTCTCGGGACACGGCTGTTTCGGGAGGTACCGTGCCGCGTGGCCGGTAGGGAGCCTACAGAGGAGTGCCACCACTGTGGCGTATAAAGCCGAAGAGACGGCCCAACACGCGCTGGAAGAGTGCCCAGCTGGGTCGAGCAACGCCGAGCGGAGCTCGTGGGCAAGACCTTCGCTTCCCGCCGTAGTCGCAGGATGCTGAGAGCGAAGGTCGGGGCGCCGTCCTGCTTTCGCGAGGACGATGGCCGGAAGGAGGCCGCGGAAAGGGACAGGGAGGCCTGAGCGCCCTGGCTATCCGTGCAGAGAGGCAGGCGCGAAGAGGGCGTCGCGCGCAACCTTCCCTGACATGAGCCCCTGGGTGCCGGCAAGAGGGTGCCGCCGCCCAGAGTAGGGCTCAAGAGGGGCGCCGTGCTGTTTGTTCCGGCACGGCGCCTTAAAGGACGTTCCGGGTGTCCCAACACACTGGAGAAGAGGCCTGAGAGGTTCGTCGGCCGGGGCGAAGACTGTAATCAGTGCCTGCGGCCCGGCTACAGGACATGAGAAAGGAACAACCGTTGGTTTTTTAGTGGGTATACCGGCCGCTCCATCTTGGTCCGGGGAGCCCCACATATCCCCGCTGCTCCCTCACTTGGCGGCGGGGAATCCGTAAGCTGGATTTTTCCAACGGCAAAAAAAAAAAAAAAAGATATCGGCTTTGACGGATTCGATATCAACCTCTTTGGAGATACCGCATTCAACGACTTCGTGAACTGCCTGCCGTGTGCTTTAGACAACGGTGGTCGTGGGTTCAAATCCTGCGGAAACTCAACAAATTATCATTGTTGTTTCTTAGTTGGTGAGGGCAATTTGGGCCGATCACCCAATTATCTGAAAAGTAGGATGATCCATGCGTCGGATGTGCATGTAAAAAGTCGTTCCACCCACCAACTCGCATTGGACCAGCGTGGTGGGATACGGTCCAAAGACCGCCTAAATAGAGTAGGCGTGCATTAGGGAGGCCTATGTCCAGCAGTGGAATAACACAAGCTGATGATGATGATGATGTGCAACTACATGCAATTTACGGTCCTACGAGAGGACATAAGTGTAAATATTAATGCGGCTATTCTGCAGAAAGTTAGTGAGTTCACGGAAGTCATCTACCGAATCCCTAGTCGCGTATTTTAGACTGACGTCATAGTACTTCTTTAGTCGCCTATTCACAACAGACAACTTTACTGCTTCTTTTTTTTCTTTAGTTGACGGATTTAAAATTAGCTGATGCAACAGATACTTGTTGCTCTTGTCTGATTTACTTATTTATTGGTTGGAGGTTTGATGGCACTGTCACTTTTTGACCCGTACAATGCGAGGTGCGGTGAATTCGACAGCGGCTGCAGTGTTGCGTAATGTACAGTTTCAGTTTCGGACTATACTGCATTTCTATCTCCTCTTTTTCGTCTTGGACGTCTCTTTTGTCATCAGTGGCAGCGGTGTTAATATCCTTCGACTGTCCTGTGTGGCAATGTTGTGATCTCGAAGCATTTGTCTGAGATGTTTACGGTTGCGGCGTCTTGGCAGAGGTGTCGGTAAAGCGATACATCTCTTTCGGTATTGCGGGCAAGTGCGATCGTTCGCTGCACGTGGGTGCTTGTGGTTGCTGGCTTCGTAAGTTGTTGCGCTGGTGTGCAGGCATACCAGTGATTATATGTTCTTCTGCGCTTCGTGGCAAGAACTTAATTCCGTTTTTAAAGGGCCTGACACTCGGATTGTCTCCAATTAGCTTATGACGAGAAATGCATTGTCCAGTCGGGCAACAATCAAAGGGTAGTATTTTTTAAATCTTTATCGGCCTGATTAGTGGTGTCCATGTTCAGGTCGGTTTGACAAGTAGCTGCGGTTGCACAACTGTTTGCCATCGTTTTTTTTTCAAAAATATAGCAAAGAAAACATTGCTATATTTTCTTACTTCCCATAGTTGCGTAACGTGCGTTAACGATAGTATTTTTTTCGACTTTGGTGCAGGTACGCGCTTTTACCTACCATTTTTTTTTCAAATTTTCTTTACAACGACGTGTTGGAGAGGTTTTTGGTGTTTGTTCCAGCGATTTAGTAGCCGATGAGCCTGGTGGTCACAAGAAAACTCTGCCCTCTCTTCTTATTGGTGTCGGTGTAGACGACAGTGATGATTGTGGTTGCATCGAGAAATTTTTTTGGCCGCTTGTCCTTGTCTCGTTTTTGTGCGTGCAGCTCGTGTCGGGTTACACCCCAATGGGAAGGCCCAACTAGGCGCCCGGAAACGAGGAACGATGTGAGAGTCTCAGTGATATGCAAGTCATCCCACAGCTTTCCGTAAGCTCTTAAGAAGCTGAGAGAAAGCCGTTAAGAAAAGAGGTGAACAGTACGAATGACGATTCGGATAACAATTTACGATTGAGACGTGGCTAGTAACACTGTTTTGAACAATCTCACTGCAATCAAGGGCAGATGAAGTAGTCGTAGAGTGTGTTGTTATAAAAGTAAAATAATCAATAATTATATGTTAAGTCCATATTGCCGTTACCATAAAGAAAACAATAATACTACTATATTTAGCTAGCTAAGGCTATTACCACAGGGCCTATATAAGTTAGTGATATTGAAACATTTATATATTTACACTTATCATTCTGGAGATAATTTGAGGCGAAGAAGTTTTCACAAAAACAAAGAGTGCAATAATTTATATTTTTATTTAAATCACTGTAAACCCCAAATGCGATATTTTATATTACTTTATAACTTTTAAAATTTGTAATCTTCTATTTTTGTAGCTGCGGCCAAAAATATTTGGTCCACGGTCCAAGGCCCGTCTGAAATTAATAAAAAAAGAGTATTGTTAGATTTTAATTATGTCGCCACTTTTAAATTCACAAAAGAACTTCGTATGTTTTAAATCTGTTAGATCTTTTTAGATATTTATCGGCGACGTAAACTATATAGACTTCTATATAGTTTACGAAATAAAACCGTGAAATTATGTCAAGTTTTTATTTGCTAATATTTTTGTATAGCACGCATTGGAAGTCATAATAAGTTTTGTTTTAGTATTATTCAAATTAAAGATTTTTTTTTAAATCATGTTTTGCGATCTATATAAAGAAAAATTTAATATTTCAGGGCGGTTGGTTTTAGTTTGACAGTTAAGTTTACTATTGGGCGATTTTAATATCAATATAATGCAGAGTGCGGACCACAAAGCACAAAAATTAAGGACTTTTCTATCGTGTATTAGTAGTCTAAAACAATTAGTGAATTCTCCTACTCATTTCACCGAGCACAGTCAATCTCTCTTAGACGTAATTTGCATAAACGTAGATGCACAACATATTAAAGTGGAACCAGTAGCGCCGCTTAGCAACCATGCATTGTTGGTATGCGAAATTAATTGCAAGCGGCCTAGAATATTACCCAATAAACTCGTCTTTAGGCCACTAAACAATATAAATTTTGAGGCATCCAACTCCACACAACATGGTTGATATTTTTAACTTGTTAATAACTACACTATTCAATACCTATGCTCCTATTAAAACAGTATTGCTTAAAAATAAACCTCAACCACGGTTTACGCCGACAATTAAACTCACGATGAATTTAAACACATGTAAGATATCGTAGAACGAAGTCGGACGCGCATAAGCTTTATTACAAAGAGTTAAAGTCCCATGTTATAAAGTTATTAAATTTAGAAAAAGATGCTCATTTCAACCATAATATCAATAATAATTTAAAATATCCAAAAATTCTATGGAGGAATTTAAAAACTAATATCTTACCGCCTAAAAATGACATTATCCTACTTTTCCATTTCAATAACCCGAACCAAATAAACGGACATTTTTTAAATATACCCGGCACGCCAAATCCCTGTAACGTTATTTTAAATCAGTTTCAAGCGACCTGTTTTAAACCTGGCATAAATTTAATTGATGATATCTCATTAAGTACCTTTTTTTTTAAACTATTGACGTTTATGCTGTTTCAATGTCTGTTTACATTATGGAAATGCATAAGGTGTCAGCAGAATACCAGCGTTGGCAGTAGCCAATAAAATACTGAGCTCAAAACCTTATTGGTCCAGCGTTTAGGATATTTATTTGTTTTGCTTTGTGTTTTGGTTATATTTATTTTTTCTTATTGCATTTGCGATGTATCTCTTATTTGTGTTTTCTTTTTCATTGCTTTTGTGATGTCTATCTGAGATGTTGGACTGATTAAATGAGTTAATTATTATGTTTTTTTTTTAAGAATTTTCTCATCTGGCTGAGGGGAATTTTTTTAACAATAAATAAAATATTACGTATATACAATTAATAATACAATAAATATAATAAACAATAAATATATAGATGCATGTCAGCCAGACGGAAGCCCTCGGCAGAGGAGACCAAACGGCCAAGGGTTAGGGCGAAAGGTAGAGGAACCGGCGGACGATGCAAACGGTGTCCAGAAGCACCGCTTTTTGCATTTGAGCTAGAAGCGGTCCATCTAGGAGTCCTAGCCGTCTTAGGTGTTGTATGAGGCTCACTGGGATTAAACCGTTTGCAGAAACGGCTATAGGGATAGTTTCGGTACGCATCCGACCCCACATGTCAGTCACCTCGTGAGCCAGATCCAGATATTTTCGTTTCTTTTCTGTTTCGGCTTTCACGAGGTTCTCGTCAATTAGGATCGTGATGTCAACCAAAATTACACTTGACAGTGCCCGGTCCATCAGCACGATATCAGGCTTATTGGCAAATATCGTTCTGTCCATGATGATGGACTGGACCCAATAGAGCCTGGCGCGATCATTTTCGAGCTCGGCGTCCGGCGAGTACCTATAATACGGCAATCTCCGTTCCACGAGACCGTACTTCAGAGCGAGCTCTTGGTGGAGTATCCTGGCTACTAGGTTGTGCCTGTGCAAATACTCAGTGTTAGAAAGAGCCGAGCAACCGGAGATAACATGCCGCAGGGTCTCCCCAGGGTGGAGATAGGCTCGACAAACGTCTGTGGTGCCATCCTTAAGGATGTATCTCCTGTAGTTGCGAGTCTTAATAACCTGATCTTGTATTGCACAGGCAAAACCCTCGGTTTCTCCGAAGAGATTACCAAAACGTAGCCAGTTTACTGAGGCGGTAGCGTCTACATGAGGTTCATGAAGAGCTTTGTAGAACCCCCCGTGTAGTTCTTTCCCTTTCCATACAGTCCCACGGTCGGAGATGCTCAGCACTGCCGGGTCTTGCCACTGCTCGTTGGCTAAGGATAAAGAGCTAAGTCCTTTATCACTCTCAATGACGCCTGCATAGAATGCATCAACCGATTTCGCCAGGAAGTACTTACGGAGGTTGCACACTTCACGATTATGCATAGCAAGGGCGCTTAACAAGCCCCGCCCACCATGCTTTCGTGGTAAGTACAACCTCGTCACTGACGATCTCGGGTGGTGCATCCTTTGTGACGTAAAAAGGGTTCGGACTTTTCTGTCCAGGGCGTTTAGCTCGGTTTGAGAATGCCAAAAGTAGAAACGAGTACGGGCATAACCCAACCGTTATAAGCGTGTACTTTATTTACGCCTGAGAAATAGCTATTTAGCACTTTTGTCAAGCGTCATAAAAATACTTCGCGAACTGATTGTTTTACACCGGCCTCGTCGATACCTATGTTTTGTGACATGCCCAGGTAGCGGTACGTTTCAGCTTCGGAGAGGGTCCTTATGTTAATTGGTGTAGTTAATGGACCTCTGTCGTGTGGGTGGACCCAACCTCTTTCAACATGGATAATTGCACACTTATCCGTTCCTAAGTCCATTCTAATTAAATTGCTAAAATCACAAGAATCTTTAACAATTCCATTAGATGAGAGCGATTGGGGGCGAAATATTGAGATCATCCATGTGAGGAAAATGGGTCACCTTTCCCACGGGTCCCTCTCGCTCGAAGCTGAAATCCTCCACCCGAAGCCTCCAGCAGTGTGCTTAGAGGATTCAAGGAGAGGCAAAACCATATTGGGCTCAAACAATCACTATCCTTATTCTGTCTTCCGCAGCGGTCAGTCGAACGCCTTTTGTAATCTATCCAGGCGGCGGAGAAGGTCCGACGGTTGCGATTGACTATTTTGACTATGATCGCGTCTATGAGGAGTGGTTCCTTGGTACCACGACCACCGCCTCGACATCCATTCTGAAACCGTGACATTATCCGGTTATTGTTTAAATGTCGGATAATTTTCGTGCTCAGAATGGATGTAAGTGTCTTATAGATGGTAGTTAGACACGTGATGGGGCGGTACTTAGTTGGGTCAGTGGTTACCTTATCTTTAGGAACCAAGTGAGTGACCCCTGTAGTAAAGAGGCTCGGGAGCGACTTCTGGTCGATAGCATCCTGGAACTGTCGGGCAAGCAAAGTGTGAGCCGCCATGAATCCCTTAAGCCAGTAGTGATGCAGCCCGTCTAGTCCCGGACTTTTCCAGTTCGGGGCTTTACGGACTGCGTAAGCTACGTCGTCTGGTGTTATGATGATAGGATCCATGGGTGCAATGGCTTCACATTCACTTGCCACGACTTCTGTCCAAGAGCCTTCGCTGTGAGAAACGGGCTCTGACCAAAGGCTGCGCCAAAACCGATACGCAAAACCTCCCGTTTCTCCTCCTTTCACCCAAAAATACGCTCGCAATGCGTTCCGATTCATTACCACATTTCAACGCATGCGACGTGCTACACCAGTGGCGGGAGTCGGTTGCGGAGTCCTGGAGGGCCCTGCCAACTCCAAGCCAGTTGGTGGGGATAATGGGTGTGAGGTATTGTAAGATGGTGGTGTACCTCTCGCTTAGAGCTGGCGGAAGGCATGTTGGCGCGTCTAGCGCCAGCCCTAGACGCGCCTCGACGGCTCAAAGGCAGCGGCTCTGATCTCTCTTCGTATTCATTCATTATAAAAAAATATCTAAAATTTTGGTCGTCTATTAAAGTTTAGAATTTGCATAAAATTTAAGTTAATTTCTTTAAATAAACACAATGATAAAAATACAATACTCCGAAAAAACTCTAACAAACAAAGATTTTGAACGGTTATAAACTTAAATAATCTTAATAAACCCTATTATAATAATAGTAACAAAACTTCTTATTCTAATGTAGAAACACACTTGATATAAAACTGTTGTGAAATATGTTCTTATGTTGCAATTTTTTTTTTTATTTATCTTTGTTGTATATTTATTTTTCGATCTTTCTTGAGTTTTCCTTTATTTTTCCATGTGGATAATCGCTGCGAGTAGGTATAAAATAATTTTCCAATATTTCTCATTTCAATCTTTCTTTTTTGTGATGAATTTCCAATATTCGGTTAACATTATGTATATTATAATCCTTTAATCGTTATCACTCTTTGGTAGGAGATGGCGCTGTTTGAAATTCTTATTTTCTATTGATTTTTGTGGTGTTGTTGTTTTACTTTTCTTCAAGATGGCGCTAATATTATTATTATTATTATTATTAAGTACCTAATCATAATAGCTTTTTTTGCGTGGGCTGCAATAGTATACAACAGCTAAATTACTAACTCATTATATGATTGCTATGTAATGGAAGATGTCTTACCTATTTCAAACCACTCTGTAGATGCCATTCCAGTATCGCATCTGGCTGAAGTTATTGCTTGTCTCATAGCAAAAGGGACGGCTACTGCCAGACATATTGGAGGCTCACCGATGGCTTATGAAACATAATAACATACCTAAATTAATAATTATAAGATAAGTTTCATCCTCGTCGAATTCGAATTGAAAGCTAAATTTTTGAGGTCACAGAAGCTAAGTTTTTTAAATTCAAATATTTTTCATTATAGAAGTGTAACACTCGCTAATTGATTGTCAAGGACGCAACCACCGGTTCGGAATAGGACGCCTCCGATCTGAGATGAACCGACGAAAGAAACTCAGCGGGCCTATTTTGTATCTATAGTTTGTAATATAATAAATATATATATATATAAATTTCATATGAGCTACATATAGTTCTATCATACGTATATTAAATTTGAAAAAGCGTGGAGCATTTCATTACCAGGTTATTTTATCATTTATAAATTCATTTATGTTATAATAAACATTTAACACAGAAACGTTCCTTTAGTACTTTTTTAAATTAATTATTAGTTAAATTCTGAACGATTACTGGGAATTTGCTGTAAAAGCGTATACATTGTCCCATAAAAGATTTACCTATTCTTCACAGTCTAGTTGCTGAAAGAATTGAATTATTTTTGTTTCTAGTATTTATGTTATGTGCATCACAATGCCGGCAAAAATCATTTCTATTTTTCTGCACGTACATAAGGTGTTCGAATATGTATTGAGAAGTAATGGTTAATATTTTAATCTCTGTTAACAACTTTCTCAGGAATAATTTTTATCATAGGAGATTAATACAAATAACTAACAATTTGTGTTATTTACCTTTAGCTCCAAGAAATGCGGTAGGGCCGTACGAGTTTTTTCTAAAACTGATTCGAAAATCCTGAGGAATATCCCTCGCTTGAGGCACTTTGTAATTCCAGGTACGATTAGATAAAAGTTCACCGGTTTTTGGATCCAATATCAATTTCTCACAAGTGAAATAGCCCAGTCCCATAATGAATGCTCCTTCCACCTTTGAACAGTTTATAAACACTTGCTCTTGCAAAGATTTCTAGAATAACTAATTTAAAAATTCTTATTTTTTTGTGGGTTGTAATTAGGTAAAATGAATACATGGAATACATTAAAGCTTACTTGACCAACGTCCACTTTTTGATTAACACTTAGTCCTGCATCTTCTAAGAGATCCACCCTGACAACTTCCGACTGTCCGGTAAGGATATCCACTTCTACTTCAGCCACAGCTACTCCATAAACGTTATACGTTTGTATGTCTTTAGTGCTAATAAACCCATGTGCTTGTAGATCAACATTTTGAGAGAAAGCAGCTGAAATTAATTCTTCCCAAGTAGGATTACCGAGCTGTGACCTTATCGGTTCCAACCTTTCCAGGATTTCTTCACAAGCCCTTTGAACCCCTAAACCGATATTTGAAGATGTTTGGCTACCTCCGGAAATTGATCCGTTCGGATTAATTATAGAAGTATTTTCTTTAATTTTAATCTTTTCTAATGGTATTTTTAAAAAGTAAGAGCAAACTTGAGCCGCTTTTGTGTTGACGCCCTGACCCATTTCTATTCCGTTATGAACTATAACAACTGAACCATCGTCGTGGTAAATTGACAAGTTGATATCGTATATTGGAGCTCCCAATGGTGCCCATCTCATGAGTGCAAACCGAAGCCCTCTTTTTTTCCACCTATTTTGGCCATTATACTTTTCCACCTCCGCCCGACGATTTTCATATTCTGAACTTTGTTTTAAGGTATCAATCATTTCTATCAAATCTTTATAATTGTCTGTGTCCAAATTGGCTAATCGAACCTCAAGCGGATCTTGAGATATCTCGTATGCTATTCGCTCCATTAAACACTCAGCCATAACTATAACTTCCAAGGTTCCTACGATGAAATTAAGCCATTTTAAAATTTTTATTACTAGTAACATCATAGAAAAGTACGTTATGAAATAAAAAAATATAGCGCTATTAGAATTAAACGCCAAGTTATTACGATCTCGAATCAAAAATAAAACTTAATAATGGATTTTTCGATACAATGTTCACCTGGTGCCCTCATCCATGAATTTGAAGCAGTGTCTGTAACAATATTGTATGAAGTGTAGTCCCATCTGTTAGCTCTGTAACAATTGTTGTAAATACCATCCCCGCTTGCGATAAAAGGCTCGTTTAAGATATAGCCATTGTCTTCATAAAGCGAATATTGAAGATATTGAATTTCTCCTTTTGAGTTTACTTCAATCTAAAATAATTATAATAGAATACGGGTTTTTATTAATTCGTATTTCTGCCACTTTATGTATTCTTAAAGTAATTATAAAATTAAACATTTTCTGTGTTCCAGTTTGAAGGGCATCGTAGCGTATTTACTGGGTAAATAAGACTTAACATCCTACGTCTCACGTAGACAGCGCATTGATAATACCCCTGGTATCAATGTCTTGGTAGTATAAATTATTGTACTAGTACCGAATCTGATACTCTGGTCATCCAATCTATTTAGGAGATCCCATTTTTAGAATATACCATCTTAAGCTTCAGAGCTTCACTTACGATAGCTCTGAAGCTATAAGGCCGATTGACTTGAAATTTGGTGTGAATATTTCTTTTGACTAGTAGTAATAAGCTAAGAAGGGTTTTACGAAATTTTAGTCCGAACGGGGATTTTGAAAATTACCATGCGGACGGAGTCGCGGACATCTGCTAGTATTTTATATGGGATATACCTACCTCGTATGTGGTATTACAAGGCAATCTTTTTCCGAGGGCTCTCATGTTTGTAGATAGAGATTGGATAAAACGACAAGGACGATTTAGCTTTTGAACAACTAAGCTACACGCTACTGCTACTTGATTTGATCGCGTTATCTTAAGTCCGAAACCTCCACCAATTCGAAGAACAGTTACATCGATACTGAAAGTAACATCTTTTTTATGTTCCGTACAGATATAATAAAGAAAAATATTTTATTAATGAAATAATAACGAAATGAAGAGCAGCCCCAAGGCTCAACAATTTTAATGTAATTATGTGTTTATATTTCATCAAAATCAAAATTAATTTTATGTTTAATTCATAGATCTTATTTTTTTTTCAAACAAGCATAATGTGTAATAAGGTGCTCCTTGGCCTCGTGGCTTGCTTTAGAAACCGGAGGACGTGGATTACAACCCTGCCGGAACTAAAAAAAACTTTTCATTGTCGTTTTCTAGTTGCTTTGGGCAATGCGGGCTGATCACCCGACTGATTGTGCAGCAAAATGACCCATGCGTCGAATGGGCATGTAAAAATCGCCTGATCTTTCTCCGGTCATGTCGGTTATCCATCTCATCGGTATATGAGAGTGAAGGATCAGAAAGTGCATCAGTGTCTGCGCGGACACTTTAATATGATCGGCCGCCGCAGACGTAACCAACTAGGACGACATAAAAAAAAGTATTATGTTACAAATACCAGTTTTCTTGCATCTTCAAAGCACGTGATGTCGAAACTTGCACACCATCCATAGTTTGCGTCGTGGGGTACACTTTTATTCCAGTTTCAGATAAAATTGTTATACATGCTACTGTTTCCATACAGTAATGGTATTGTCCATAAATAGAGGTTTCACCCTGTATTTTCTTAAAAACATCATTTCCTTTACTTGATGCGCTATGAGTTATGAACAATGTTCGCCTCTCAGGATCATCTTTTGCTATTCTAATGTCAAGAACTGGTTGTCTTACATTGCTGTAAGTTGCACTCACAAGCTTAGCCGCTCTATCGGCTATGTGACGAGTTTCTGCCACGATAATGCCAATAGGCTGGTTAAAATAATTTATATCATGTTCGCACAGCAGTACTTCATCTTTAGGAATAAATGGACTGCCGGCTGGAGTGAAAGAATTCTTACCGGGTATATCTTTCGCACTGTAAAAAGCTATAACGCCTGGCTGCACCTGTCAAATGAAAAATAATCTCCTATTTTTACATTAGGGTTATTTCTTATAAGAATTAAAATTAATAGTATTGAATAAAAAACGTATATAAGAAAGAATGAGCAGTCAAAGCAGAAAACGATAGCACTAACTTTAGAATTTGGTAATCCTAAAGCTTGAAACTCTTATACTACGAGAGGAAAATTTTCACAATGTCCATACTTACTAGCGCTTCACTAGGGTCAATACTTTCTAATGTTCCCAACGGTACTGTGCTCAAAACGAATGAAGCGAATACCTCTCCGGGTATTATTGGTACGTCTTCAGGATACTTTGCTTCACCAGAGCACTGAATCTGAAAATCAGACATAGAATTTATGTAATATGATTGCTTTAGATATTGTAATTATATATATGATTGACCGGTGGTAGGTCCCATTTTTACAAGGGACTGTCGGGGTGGGTACCACTACGGTGCCTATTTCTACCGCAAAGCAGCAGTGTGAAAACACTACTGTGTTCCGGTCTGAAGGCACCGTAGCCAGCGTAATTACTGGGTAAACGAGACTTAACATCGTTGCGCGTTGGTAATACCTGTATGGCCAATGTCTATGGGCGTCGGTGACCACTTTCCATCAGGTGGCCCCGACTACTCGCCTGCCTGCGTATGCAATAAAAAAAATAAACCACTTAAGACATCACGTGTTAATTTGTTACGTAAAACATACAAACTTGGATGGGAATAGCGAGAGATGAACAAAAATGGCGTGAGCATAAAGAGGCCTATACCCTGCTGTGGGTAAAATCAGGCTGAGGCTCAGGCTTTCATTACATCATCATTATAATGATGATGTAATTAAAGCCAATATAACTATTTATTTTATGCAACACTAACACATTTTTTCAAATAAATTTTTAATATTATAATATTTTATCATTAACTTTCGTAACAGCTATATTAACAAGAAATGTACAAACTCTCTGTAATAGTTTAGAAAGGCCGCTAGCATTCTCAGTTTATAAGCGGTTACATAATTGTATACTGGGAACAATAAATTGCAATTAAATCGTTTAAATAGCGAATTCACATTATCAGACTCTATGAATGCTGCATGTATTCGTTCATGGTATTCCGTGGTCTAGAGGTATTGGCCCATGCTTTATAAACCGGATGTCGTGGGTTTGAATACCACAGGAAAAACAACTTTGTGTTATTGTTGCTTTATGGTTGGTTAGAACGAATTGGGCCGATCACCCAATTGTCTGATAAGTAAGAGAAAGATACTTTGGGTGGATCATTCAATTATCTAAAAATTTTGTTGATCCATACGTCGGATGGGCACGTAAAAAGTCGGTTACCCACCAACCGGCATTGGACCAGCGTGGTGATACACAGGCTGATGATAATGATTATGGTATGGTATTTCACATTCAACCAAAGACTAGCAGTCGTAAGTTTTCTATTGACAAGACAGAGTTTTGGGTCTGAATGCTTAAAAAGGCCGCAAAAGTGATAATATTTCGTTTTTCGGTTAACTAAATCATTCATATTTTAAGAAACTAATCTGTTAGCAATATGAGTGTAGGAATTTACGTAAGCAAAGTCTAATGTCAAACACAATGTGAAAAGAATGCTAAACATGAACACGTTCCATTATTACCATCACTTCATTCAAAATATTATCACAAAGTTTGCAAGACAAAGACAAATTGTAACTGAACATACGTTCAATAAATAGGTCTTACCAAAGCTTCCAATTTGGTAACGGGTTGATTTAATGGCCATAGCGACGGATCCGTATCGAATACCTGTTGACCCTTTGAGACAGGGCGACAATCGTGTATTTCGGTAGCTCCAGTAACATTGCGCGGAGAGATTATATTCGATGGGCACAGTGAGAGCAAACCCTGTCAAAATTCACATAATCTTACACATATGTAAGTGGAACATACAAAATTAATAAAAATAATTAAGCTATAATCTTGATCGACAGAATATGGTGGAACAAACATTTTTGTAGCAGTTTTTGTAATTTTTTAGTAGACCTGTAGCCGTCACTCTACATGTCTACTAAATATTGCTGCTCTATTTCATGACGATTAGGTATTATTTGTATTTAGTACATGTGTAATCTACACGTAACGTTTCATAAATTTATTAATAAGTGTGTATTTTATTGCTCGTAAATATGTCTGATATTTAAGAGCTAAAATTATTGACTATTTTAATACCGCATGGTTTTAATATAAAACTCTTATTAATAGCTATGTACAACGTGGTTTTTCGTATAGTGCAAACCTGAGGGTAGTTTGCAGAATCGGTAAGTTTCGGAAAATTGTTAGGAACTTTTGTCTCAAAACTTACTTATAATATAAATGAATTAGTAACTATTACAAAACACATTATTGGCACGACTAGTGAGCGACGAACTGTCAAACACACAATAAACTCTGACCACTCCCGATAAACCGAGTGTTTTTATTTAATTTTTGGGTACATAAGCTTATCACTGAACGATAAACACGTCATATGTACAAAAATATTTTCTTACTGATTTTTAACCTGCACCAGGATCGCAACCTGCTTATTCACGCAGCGTATGCGTGGTAACCTGCAAAAGCTGATAATCCCAGTCAATAGCCAAAACTATTAATTTCATGCTACCTTTACGACTCAATAGTGTGATCAGTGACATTTAGTGATAAGGAAATCGGAATGCGATATTATTGAAATACTATTAATAATAATACAGCTTACTTTGTAAAACAATGAAATGGCCAACTGTCTTCTATACGCGGCAGGCGCTTCCGATGGATCTTCAGCTACCACCAGCTCCTTCATCAATACAGAAATCGCTGATTGCAGAGTTTCATTCGTAAACAGTGTCCTCCCAACAAGAAACTTCTCCGTCATAAAAGCTCTTGTGAAGATCGGGGACAATCCGCCATACGCTATCCGAGCAGATTTGACTTCACCCGTGGTTGTTAAATTGTACAGGAAACCTGCGTTTACTATTGCCTTTGCGTTCTGCGCTCTGGGCATTACCTGGAAGCATTCGTTATTTAGTTCTTCCTCGTCTTATTGTCCACTATCCAAATTTTGATTATCACAACTATGGGCCTTCGACTTATTATCCGGAAAATTTAAACGCACCGCGGTGACACTCGCATGGTAATGAAAATTTGTTTTCTTACATTTCTGATAGATATTTAACTCTTATGTTTATTTTATTTATTTTCAATGAATACTTTATTTTCAATTTGAATAATATTAAAACATAATTAAACTTACATTGCATTACGTTACTAGAAAGATTATTTCATTAAAACTATGTCCTTAAATTACTGTCATTTAGAAAATTATGATTGAACTCAAGTACATTTTGCGGACTTAAAAAACTTGTCTGTATTTGGTTTGTTTATCTAAAAATCATTGTTTACAGTTATTTTTTTCAATACGCTAACACATTATAAAATAAAAATTGAAAAATATAAGATATTTTGCTTAAATACTAATTAAAAATTGAATATACTGAATTTTCTTTAGCATCTTTAATTATTCTTGTTGGACAATAATTATTCTTTTTTATATTAAAATATCGTCAATTATTTGAAATTATTTTAATTTTAGTTGAATACTTCCCAACCTAATTTATATGGACCGACTGTTTAGAAAATATATATAAAAGATGATGTCCTTAATTATTTAACCTAGTTAGTAACAATTGTGCACTATGAAATAATTGTAATTATATGAACTTTTAATAAAACCTGTCCATAAAACATTCTTAAAAATCTTCAATTGAATGTTTAATTAGATGTAAATGTGAATAAGTTTAAAAAAATATATATATTTCAAACTTTGATATTAGCTCGTCTTTTAGATTTAATTGTTTGTCTTGTCCATCTTATTCCAATTTTCTTATAAACACAATAACTTTTAATTCTTTTAACTTAGTCACATCTATTAGACTGGATTTATCATGGATACACATTTCTAGGCAAGAAACACGTTAAAATAATCATGAAATTTTCTAGATGAGAAACATTATTTTACCTAACAGGTATTTCCTGCAATGCTAATCTATAAAATATCAACTAATTATATAAAATGTTAAAAATTCTTTAAACAGTTTGTTGCATACCATCTTTATCAACTCAAAAATTTTATAATTGAATCAAGTTTAGAAAGAGTACAAAACACACTTTCAGTTTTGCACGAACTTTTAATGATCATGACTTGACGCCACCGATTAGTCATTTCTTATCCATAATTTTCAAGTTCTTGTTTGCTTCTACATATTAAGACTCAGGAATTCATCATATCGATACATCGCTAGGTGTTACTTAACGAAGACGTTAATGAATTTTATTCGTCATTTAGATTGCTAAACTTAAGTTACCACAAAGAATTCAATGTTTCAACAATATTTTGATACTGATCTTCTATAAAATTAAGTATATGATTTTAACATTTATAGAGCATATCCAATCTGTATATTCCCAAAAATAGCTTAATCAGTGATCCTTCCAATATTCTCAGACAAAAGAGAATCTTCATCTTTGCCGAACTTTTGTATACCTGAACTCCTTTGTACATCTTCTATATCCATAATGTCAGAGGTTCTTGTTTGCCCTTGGGCGTACATTTTTAATGCATCCAAAATCGGTCTATATCCAGTACATCGGCAGGTGTTACTTGCGAATGACTTCTCGATTTTTAATTCCGTCATATTAGGATTGCTACTTAAAAGGCTAAAAAAAATCAATTTATTACAACAAATATTTTTAAATGATGTACAGACAATCAAGCTATGCATAGATTTAACATTTATAGAGAGATATTAAAAAGTATATTCACCTGTACATAGCCATTATCCAGCTGGGACTACAATAGTCCACATTGAGAACCATTACATTCTGCCAAACATTTTTGTAGATCATGATATCCTTTGAAACGGTTTCCGAGGTGCTCGATAGTAGTAATTTCCCAATCTTGACATGACAGTATCGAAACTAAACACTATGTACAAAATTGTTTAAGATTTTAACAAAATGCCAAAATTGCAACTTATATGACTTTTGGTCCGCATCCGTGGACTGGCGGTATTGGCCCTTGCTTATAAGCCGGAGGGCGCGGGTTCGAATCCCCCGGGAACACGACTTTTTGTAATCGTTTTTTTCTGGTTAGTTAAGATGATTTAGGACGATCACCTAATTGCTTGGAAGGTAAGATTATCCATGCGTCGGACGGGCACAAAAAAAGTCAGTCCACCAGAAAAGGTGTGCACTAGGGGAGGCCTATGTCCACTACCAACACAGGTTGATGGTGGTGATGTTATCTTAAAAAACTAAAGAACCACTAGTGGCAAAAAATATATAATCAAACATTTATTTTAATAAAAATAAAACGTCCGTAACAACGGATAAATGATAGTATAATTAGTCAAAAAAATTTGTTTGTATTTGAAAAAATTTGTGATAAAACTATAATTAAAAGTTTTACCGTTTAATTAGGTATTAATATGACAAAGAAATTAATTTCAAGATAACCTTTTTATGTATCCACTTGCTAGTTGGCTGTATAGATATTTTGTGATTATCTTAATTAGTTTTGGTTGTATAAGCCATCCGCCTGCCTGCCTGCCTCCGTAGCCTAGTGGTATAGGCGTGTGGCTTAGAAACCGGAGGTCGTGGGTTCGAATCCTGCGGGGACTCAACAAATTTTCATTGTTGTTTCCTAGTTGGTTGAGCAATTTTGGCCGATCACCCAATTGTCTGAAAAGTAAGATGATCCATGCGTCGGATGGGCATGTAAAAGTCGGTCCACCCACCAACCCGCATTGGACCAGCGTGGTGGGATACGGTCCAAAACCCTCTAATGGATAGGGTGTATTAGGGAGGCCTATGTCGAGCATTGGACTATCACAGGCTGATGATGATGATGATGATGATGTATAAGCCATACTATAGTCTCAACTGCCTCCGTAGCCTAACCGCCTCCGTAGCCTAGTGAGTTGGCGTTTGCTTTAGAAACCGGAGGTCGGGTTCGAATCCTGCGGGACTCAACTAATTTTCGTAGTTGTTTCCAGTTGATTAGGACAGTTTGGGCCGATCACCAATCGTCTGAAAAGTAAGATGATCCATGCGTCGGATGGGCATGTAAAAGGTGGTCCACCCACCAACCCGCATTGGACCAGCGTGGTGGGATGCGGTCCAAAACCCCCTAATGGATAGGGGTGTATTAGGGAGGCCTATGTCCAGCAGTGGACTATCAAAGGCTGATGATGATGTATAAGCCAGCATCAAGAAATAGTGCCTGTGTTAAATTTCATGTCGTATTTAAATGTAAACAAACCATTTAATAGCCAGTTAGTGGCTTACTTTTTCTGGAACTAAAATAAATAAAATAACTAAAAATGATGAAATTCGGGACGGGTCATGTCGGACTCGCTTAAACTAAGATCACTAGGTTGTTTCTTCCTGGCACTTGATACATGGTGTAACAGGGACCCTATTAAGTGTAAGTTCGGCTTTACCGCGTTTACAGAAGTTAGAGTAGCACCGGGTCGTTGCGCGACGGAGACAATGCAAGCTCCACATCCACCTTCACGGCACATGTACTTAGTGCCGAATAGGTTAAGTGATGACCGTAGGTAGTCCAACAGAGTGACTGTAGAATCGACCTCGCACCCGACTAGAAAAAATAACGTATACACTTGTAAACGTAACTCGAAAATCAATAAATGTCTACGTTCAAATAACGTTGGCAATTTGAGAATGATTATAAATTATCTTATCTTAAATATTATATTGATAGATTTTCTACGGTATCTTAAATAGAATTTTTATTAAAAAACAGCAAATAATGTATACAACTTTTTGAACAAGATTTCATTAAACGAAGGAAATGTGTAATATTTCCGGAATCATGTAGTAAATGACCCCATAGGAAATGCAGTGTATAACGCTAAAAGTACGCTTGATCCTTTAGGACTTTGGCTATAACATCTCGTTTCCCCAGTAAATACGCTGGCTCTTACTGTACGGAATTTGTGCAGCATTGACTCCTTACTTTTCTATCTCACACATTTATTTATGACTATATTAAATTCAAAACAAAGTGTATTTTTACAAAAGTGTAGAATAAAATATACACATACCAGAATATTTAACGTCATTTACAGTAAACCACACTCGATCCATGGTGCCTGATATGAAGACGATCCGCAACTACGGTTTCGTAAACTTGTTTTGTAACAATTACTTTTATCTTATAACGTTTCATGGTTTTAGATAATTAAAATTTAGAGCACATAATACGACAAACATTACCAAAACCATTACACTTCATTTTAATTAGTTTGTTAAGAGAAGCGTATTAATGATAATGCATATTAGCATTAAAACATTTAATCAATAGATAAATATTAGAAAAATCAAATTATGTATTTTTTCTGGTTTTGACACCTTTTTAGATGAAAATACTATAAAAAAACTCATTTTAATTAATAATTTGTGAAATTTCTTAAAACGACTTTAAGGTGTGTAGGTGTCTAGTGTGCAGCTTTACAAATCGCAAGTATGTGACCGACATATGGAATGCTATTCACATCTCAGGGCAAGGGCACCAAAGTATGTAACTTAATGTATAAAAGGCAATACTGTTCACATTTCCCTACCTTAAAGAGTTGCCACAAGAAAACAATAATAGATATAAGCTTAACAATTATTAAGGTATATTATATAAAAATAATTTTAAATATTTAACGCAGACCTCCTATTTAAATAAGGTTATATGTAATTGACATTAATAATATATTAAATTATAATAATTGTTATTTGACATTTGATAGGATGTACCTCTCTAATTTTTATAAAAACCAATTAGCTAGTTTGCTATGCTATTGTATTTTAAAATACAGCCAATGCTAGCTAACTAGACCTACTTCTATTGAGCGGATCAAACATTGACTCTCAATTTGGAATCCGTTCCAAGTAATTTAAATTAAATCTTAAGACAACGGAGGAAGTCTCTTGCACAATAAATCAAATTTTCAACATTAGTAATGTATTTTTAAATAATAAAACTTTTAATAATAACAACTATTGTATAAACCTGGTACTTCAAATTATACATGGAATGCAAGTAAGGAACATGAAGTTGAGCTTTTCTTAAATAGTTGTAAAATAGATATTTTATGTATAGCTGAGCACTGGCTTCAAAAACATTAATTTATGCCTGATTTTCAATACAGATAAAGCTATACGCGGTGGCTCTTTAATATTTATTAATAATGCTTAAAATATAAAAATCGTAAAGATGTTGTGAGCCTCTCTATTGAACGGACTATTGAAATAGCCTGTGCAGAGCTGGAGCATTTCATTGTTGTATGCGTATACAGACCTCCCTTCGTTATATGAACCTTTCGAAGTTGTGTTAGAAGAATATTATTAAAGCTATCTTAATCTAATAAGTATATTATAATTTGTGGTGACTTAAATATTAATTTATTACATAATTCTACAACCGCAATTAGATTCAGATCATTGTTGAGTTCATATAACCTTATCATTTATTTCTTGAACCTACTAGAATAACTGAGACTTCTGCTACATGTATAAATAATATATTTACAAACTGTCAACCTTTAAACAAGTCAATTATTAAAAATAAGGTTCTGACCACTGTACTTGCTTCTTTTAGATTAAATAAAATATCGACAAAATACAATTAAAAAATTTGTTTGTCCCATATATAAAAACGTATTGAGAAGTTTAAGTAATATATTACAAAAATTGACTATTTCAGTATGATGATAACCACATGTGCTGTATAATACATCATTCACTTTTATAAGGAAAGAATTTAAATCAATATTTACTATTTTAGGTTAAATCAAAGGGTTCTGTAGCTTTTAGTGAATGGGCAACGTTGGAATTCACAAAGCAGGCAAAATTATATGAGCTTTACGTGAAAAAACATATAATCATAATAAGACCTTTGTTGTACATGTCAGTGCTTATTCAAAATATTTAAAAAGTTTGTACTGTCGAAATCCTATATATCAATCAAAAACTCATCAGACAAAATAAAATGACTTGGAATATTATCAACAGTGAAACTGGAAGGGATACTAAGAGCAACTCTAATATAACTCTAAATATTTATGACCGTTACATAGAAGCGACAAGGATGTTGCTACTTATTTCGAAAAATTCTTCTCGGACATTCCAGTTTCTACTACCAAGTCACTATTATCTTCTCCGACAGTTGCCGAGTCACTATTAAAAGATAATACCATTTAATGTACAGAGAATTTTAATTTTAGGGACGTAAGTACCGGAGATGTTGTAAGTACATTTAAAACTTTAGATATAAAAAAAACCACACTTATATGAGGGATCTCTTGTAAGGTTATAAGTACTATTATCGATGTAATATCACCTCACATAGTAGCAATATGCAATGTAAGTATCAGAAGGGCGAGTTTCTGACCTAATGAAGCATAGCAAAATTATTCCGATATTCAAATCAGGATGTAATACGGACCTAATAACTTGAGACCAATATCTATACTGCCTACTCTTAGTAAATTATTTGAAAAACTCTTACTAAATCAATTGGTTGAAATTTCAATCGTAATTGCCTTTTAAATAGCAAGCAGTATTGGATTCATAGGGTCGCTCAACAACCGACGCAGGCATCAGGCTAGTCAAAAGCATTTTGAGGCTTGGGAAGCATCACAGGATGCTTTAGGCATTTTCTGTGATCTCAAAAGGCTTTTGATTGTGTACACATGAGACCCTGGTCAGGAAATTACGTCACTATGGTATAAGAAATACCGCATCAACCTTCTGTCTTCGTATTTGAGCATCAATTCAGAGGGTTGACGTGAATGGTAAAAGATCTCCCGGCTGTAATGGTCCAAGATCCATTCTTGGGCCTTTTATCTTCCTCATTTATATAAACGACTTACCATGTGTGATAAATAATAGCGAAGAGATAGATTATTTGCAGAATAACCTCCTTGATTTTTAAAATTAAACGACATACGTCAATAAATGACGATGTAAATAATACTCTCTCTAGAGTAGCGAACTGGTTTAGTGTTAATAATTTGCTATTAAACCAAAGGAAAACAAAATGTATTAGATTCATGACTCCTTATGTGAAGCAAGGTAAATTTGAAGTGGTTATGAATGGTGAGGCGTTAGACGTAGTTGAATCAACTGTATTTCTAGGAATAACTGTAGATGCAAAACTACAATGGGGTCCCCATGTTAATAGGCAAGTAGCAAGTAAACTAAGCTCTGCAGCTTACGCAGTGAAAAGAATTAGAATATTAACTGATGTGGAGACAGCTCGTTTAGTTTATAGTTGAGCTATTTTCATAGTACTATGTTTTATGGCATTCTACTGTGGGGAAATGCGGCAGATACTAATAAGATCTTTGTCCTCCAAAACGTGCAATTCGGGCAGTCTATAACCTGGGTCCCAAAGAATTATTAAGAAAGTTGTTCACTGAAATAAATATGATGACCGTTAGTTCTCAATACATATTTGAAAATTTAATGTATGTGCAAAAAAATAGAGATGATTTCCTAAGATATTGTGATGCACATGACATAGATACAAGGAACAAACATTATTTAATTCTTCCAGCAACTGGACTGCGAAGAATAAGTAAGTCTTTTATGGGTCAATCTATACGTTTTTACAACAAAATCCCAGTAAACGTTCAGAATTTAACTATTTTTAAATTTAAAAATGTTGTCAAGGACGTTTATGGGTTAAAGGTTATTACGATATTAATGAATTTTTAAATGATAACACAGCCTGGTAATGGAATGCTCACTCCAGGTCTTTTTTCAAAATTGAATAATATGTAATTCCAAATTATCAAATTGTTTGTTATTTTTAAAAGATGACATAAAAAATAGCCCGCTGAGTTTCTTTCGCCGGTTCTTCTCAGGTCTGAGGCGTCCTTTTCCGAACCGGTGGAAGTGTGTTTGACTATATTGAATAAAGATATTTGAATTTGAATTTAGTATCAACTTGAATCCTCCACGTCCAGGCTCCGTCTGATCATCTCGATTCCTTGGCCTTATCTCTTTGTGTATTCTATCGACTGTACAACCGTGAGTGCTCCGAGGAGTTATCCGAATCAATACCCACTTTGAAAATCTTTTACCGTACAACTCGACTGAAAGCCAAGTACCATCAGTGCCTCCTTGATGGTCGGTGATCTGGCAGGAAGTGGCTTAGGAGAAAGTTACTTCCTGCCAAGCACGTGTGCGCTCTGGAGCGACTTGTCGCCAGTGGTATTTCCGGAGCGATATGAATTAGGTTCCTTCAAGAAATCTTTGATGATGTCATCCATCTCGTTTTCTTCGTAACCAAAAAGAAAGAAGCTTAAAGGCGCCAAGAAGGAATGACGAGGAGGTTTAAGTCGATGCGAGTCTATCACCCGTCTTTTACCCTGCAAATGGGGCTTCAGTACTGGTGCGGACTGAGACAATTGCAAAACGGAACAACTCATTAGTTTTAGTGGATGCAAAGGCAACTTAACCTTTCTTTGGCCCCGCCAGAATAAAAGTAAACGAAAAGTATGGTTAGCTTAAGCAGTATGTTGCAGATTTTTTCTCGTCTGGCATACAAAAAGCGATCAGTATTAACACAGACTAAGTAAAGTAAAGTCATAACAATTTATTGTACAACATACAAATATCCAATCAAAATAAATATTTAATTGAATTTGAAGTCCTCAAAATTTGTAGCTGCTGCCAAGCAAATTTTCTCCACGGTGAACGGGCCGTCTACAAAAAAATAACATTATTACTATTTAAATCTTTGAAGCACTGACACGATACTAAAATTAGTCTTTAGCGACAAAAGTTGTATTAAAATACTAATATTTTTGTATTTATTCAAAAACGCAGCTAACAAATCCATGACATACCTATGTTAAACCATTGAGTAGAAGGTATTCCACTTTCGAGTCTCGCAGATGTGATAGCTTCTCTTATGGCAAAAGGAATCACGATTGCCATGCACGTAGCTGGCTCACCGGTAGCTGCATTAAGTAAATTCAAAGTTAATTAAACTTATAAAAAAATATAATTATCTGAAATTAAAACTACACTTTTTACACAAAAAGTTCTCTTAACAAGGGACCGCGTGAGGATGTACTACGTTAATAGTTTTCGTCACAAATGAGTTGTGTGTAAACACTTCTGTCTTCCGGTTTGAAGGGCACCGTAGCCAGCGTAAAACGATAAACAGATTTGTGGCATCTTATAGGGGCGTAATACTTGCCATTAGGTAAACTTCCTATTCATCTCATAGCTTTAAACAAATAACAGAGATAAAACATTTTACATTCTGACTTATTTACCACCTCCAGTTTATCCGCTATACCGCTATTCAATTTAACCATCCAACATTTTAGTAATACGTAGTACATTTTGCAACCAGTACGCCCAGGTATAAATATAAGGTTTAGTTCAACATGAAAGTTATATTGCAAACGAAAAAGTAGTTACTGTTTTGATCTAGGTTTTGCAGGCTTTACCTTTGGACCCTAAGATAGCATCCAACGAGTAAGATTTTTTACGGAAATATATTCTAAAATCCTGCGGTATGTCTCGAGCTTGTGGCACCCAGTAGTCCCAAGTTCGGTTTGTTAATAATTCACCTGTGTTTGAATCGTATACCAAATTCTCGCTAGTCCAGTATCCAAGACCCATAACAAATGCACCTTCTATCTGTAAGTATAATGAATTCATCAATAAGTTAAGATACTATCTGTACTCATTTTATCACTAGTGATAAAAGACCTACTTGACCAATGTCTATTTCTGGACTTATACTTCGTCCAGTATCTTCTATTAAATCAACCCTTAAAATTTCACTTTGTCCAGTCAATATGTCCACCTCAACTTCGGCTACAGTTACTCCAAAAATGTCATAACTTTGAACATCAGCTGCGTTAACAAACGCATGCGTTTGTAAATCAATATTAGCTTCAAAAGCTTTCTGAATTAATTCCTTCCAAGTAGGATTTGTCAATTGATTGCGTATAGGTTCCAATTTTTTTAAAAGCTCTTCACAACATCTTTGGACGCCAATGCCGACATTTTGTGAAGTTAAACTTCCGCCAGAAATAAACGCATTAGGTCCGATAATAGTGTTATTAGCTTTAATTTGAATATTTTCTATTGGGATTTTAAGCATGTATGCGCATATTTGTACCGCTTTTGTATTGACGCCTTGTCCCATTTCGATTCCACTATGAGTAATAGCAACTGTACCATCATCGTGATAGACGGCTATGTTAATATCTAAATAAAAAGGCCCAATAGGGGTCCATTTCATAAAAGAAACTCGAAGACCCCGTTTCTTCCAACGATTTTCTCGGTTGAATTTATCGACTGCGTTTCGACGTTCACTATATTGTGAATTCGTCATTATCGTGTCAGATATTTCCTTCATATCATTTTGTACTTTGGCGTCCAAATTAGCTAAACGTACTTGAAATGGATCTAAGGACAACTCATAGGATACCCTTTCGAATACATTTTCTGCCATCGCTATACATTCAAGGGTACCTAAAATTTGGTAAAACAAATAAAATGTCGAGGGTATTACGAGTTTGATAACGGGTTAATAACAGTAAAATTAAAATAGTAAATCGACTATTCCCTTGGTATTGCAATCAGCAAACTTCGAGAACAAATATTAATGTAGTTTTAACAAAATACAGATATTATATTATTACCAATGGTTAAAAACTATGTCTAGTAAATTTACCTGGAGATCTACACCAGGTGTTGGATGCATTATCAGTTGTTGTATTAAAGGACTTATAATTCCAACGTGCTTTGTTGTAACAATTGCTGTAAATATCTGTTGTGAGCAGTAAAAATGGTTCGTTTACGATGTAGCCATGGTCATCATAAAGTTCATAATCCATATATTGTACCACACCTTGAGCGTTCACACCAACCTGACAAAAGATATTTATGTTGATGATAACTTTAAGGTTAATTAAACAATTCTATCCTATTTTTTTACTGTTTTGATTCCCATCATTGAAGTATAAATTGTAAGAATTAGTGCTTACATCGACCTGAGTACTATTCAGCCGTATTGACTACACTGCTTATAAACATATGATAAAACTTATGTCTGTAATTTTGTATCTGTAAAATCAAATTAAATAATGATGTTAAATCTATTATGATATTATTTCAAGAACTTTAAATCAGCTAAAGTTTTTTTACATATTTGCTTAAGAAAATTGAGCAGAATAACACTTAAAAAATACGACATTTTTTAAATATATTTTACCTCAAAATTCGTACTGCACGGTAATCTTTTTCCAACAGCTCTCATGTTAGTGGTAAGGGATTGTATAAAACGGCAGGGTCGATTTAATTTATGTACCACTAAACTACACGCAACAGCTACTTGACTTGATCGAGTTATTTTATATCCGTAAGCACCGCCGATCCTTCGGACGTATACGTCGATTCTAAAAAAATATATATATACAAAAATCCATATAGGTAAGTGTGTAAAATTATGAAAATAATTGTTTGATTTACAACTTAAAATTATGTTAACAAAAAACCTGTTATCATCTTCTAGGAAGTGTTTAATAAAATAATTGGATTTAATCTTACTTATTTTCTGGGATATTCAGTGCCCTTGATGTACATACTTGAACGCCATCCATCCATTGAGTGGATGAATGCACTTCTATACCTTCTTCAGTTGGCTGTGACACGCAAACCAGTGTTTCCATACAAAAATGGTACTGTCCGTAAATCGTATTACCTCCATTTATTACTTTTACGATGTCGTTGCCTCTTTCTGATTGTGGTATATTTGAAAACATGGTATTTCGGTTTGCATCGCCTTTAGCTTCCTTAACATCAAGAAGTGGTTTCTTAACATTACTGTATTTAACAGATACCAGCTTTGCTGCTCGGTCAGCTATTTGACGTGTTTTAGCTACGACTATTGCTATTGGTTGATTGTAATATTTCACCCTGCCATTGCATAACAGCTCTTCGTTATTCGGACTTAACAAGGCACCAGTAGGGGTAAAAGAATTAGTTCCTGGTATATCTTTTGCTGTATAAAATGCTATAACGCCTGGCTCTGCCTAAAACATAAAAGCCACGACTAGTTGAGGAACCAAGTTTTTTTCCTTTTTTTATTTCATGTTTAACAAAATTGCTTTATATATTTTACCCCAAATCATAAACATCTAAATCATAAAAAAGTAATACCAAAAAGGTATTCTCTACTGGTTAACTATAAGTGGTACAGATTAAAAGAGTTACTGGTGATTTTAAACAATTAACCTCAGAATGAAGGTGTGACTATGATTATATAGTTTAAATTAACAAAATTTGCCTCGCAAACAATACCTTATGTAAAGTTTGGGAATATAAGAACAGTTAAATTAAATACGTTGCATTTAAGTCAATTGATGCCAGGTCAATATTATTTATAAACTATTTATACAATATGATATGAACAAAAATTTGTGTCTGAGTCACTTTTCCATAAAATGTAACTTAACTTACAATTGCTCGAGTTGAATCAATAACTTCAATATCACCCACTGCTATAGTACTAAGCACGAATGATGCAAAAACCTCACGTGGCAACGGTGGTATGTCTTCAGTAAATGGCGCCTCACCTGAGCATTGTATCTACAATTTCGTTATATGTAAAGTACACAATCTTTAAAATAACTATGAAAGAGTTCTTAACTTATATACGTAGAAAATAAAATTAGTTTGAATTTAACTGTTAGCAATTTTAAATCGCCTACTCATCCAGACTACACTTAGAATTAATTAATTGACTATACTAACCAGGCCTTCCACTTTCCTTATAGGCTGATTTAGTGGCCATAGCGAGGGATTGGTTTCAAATATTTGCTTCCCATCTGACACTGGACGGGTTTCTTTAAGTTTTATTGCTCCTGTGCGATATCGCGGGTGAAGAATATTTGGAGGACATAGCGAAAGTTGACCCTTAAACACAAAATTACAAACATTACCAGAATATATTGACTATAATATATACTGTCGCCAAAATTACTTATAGCAATGAATCACCATGTATGGCGTTGTTATTAGACAACTGTTACTCAGAGATTGACATCTCAGTCCCAAATTATCATTATTAATAAGAACCACATCGTTGCTATGAATTAGATCTATTCCGAGTTTACGTTCACTAAAGTATAGATCCATATTTCACAAATACTACTAGTAATACTATTAAGTACCTTATAAAGTAAAGATATTGCCAATTGTCTTCTGTAAGCGGCTGAAGCTTCTGGAGGAGTCTCCGTCACTATCAACTCAGAGTTCAAAATATGTAGTGATGTTTGTAATGTATCATTTGTGAACAGCGATTTTCCAAGCAAATAGTTCTCAGTGTTTCTTGCTCGAACAAACTGAGGTGACAGTCCACCGTATACGATTCGAGTCTCTTGCACTACACCATTTCGCAACTTATAGAGGAATCCGGCGTTAACTATTGCATGAGCGTTTTGTGCCCGAGGCATAATCTATAAAAAATACGGTCAATGTAATCAAATATATTATTCGTCTAAAAGCCTTATTTGTTTTGGAAAGATAGATACTAACCTTAAATGTTACAACATAATACTCAGATGTCAATGGTGGAAGTAATACATTGAGAATAACCTTTCCTCTCATATTCTCATTTAGAAACCCCTCCATGCTGACATTCTTCCTTTGACCAAAAGAGTTCACTGTATTTTAATAAAATTGGTATATTTATTAATGATGCTTGATTATGTACAACTCGTAGATAATTAGAGGAAGAAATTAAATTTTGGTAATAATTGCAATACATACGAATTGTAATTTGGGCATTAACTGTTACGAACAGCAAAAAGATATCCGAGGGAAATTCACGATGCTCATGCTTTATCATTAGGTTCCCGGCTATAGTCCCGAGCTGTAAATACAATCGGCTTTATCTTTATCAGTGTATAATACAACTAAGGCTTAAAGTTCATTGTCAAATCACACATCAAAAAGGATCAATTATATTTTAGACTTTAAAATTACAATTAAGTTGTAGTATGAAAACAGGTGGGATGCCGAAATCCGTGCAGTAGCCGGCTCAAGTTGGCAGCAAGTATCTAGGGATCGGCCGTCTTGGCGTTCATTGAGAAAGGCCTATGTCCAGAAGTGGACGGATAGGGACTGCTAATGATGATGATGATGATGAAAACAGATTTTATTTAACCAATACATTCATGCCAACTCTATTTTTATGTTATGAATCGGCGACACAAATGGGGTGTTCACCTAATTTTTTTCTGTTATTGTTCACTCTAATAGTGTTACTCTATGTGAGTTCAAACCCTACTGTACTTAATAAAAATTTCAGATTTATCTTAGTACCTCACCTCTGCCAAACCTTACACCGTTTCCGTTTAATTTTTCCAAATTAAAGATATTTGAATTTGAAAAAATTTGAAGCGTCCATACTTACAAGACAGACCATTGACGCGAAGAGTATGTGAAACATCGGTAATTAGTTGTAAGGTTAAGAAAAAGATATTTAAGCATAATAATATCAGCATAATAGTTTAGTTTTAAATATACATATGCATAAACGTGTTTAATGTAGGCTTTTTACAACAAACAAACTTTAAGCCTACACTTCTGATTCCTTTAATAACTCAAGTGTACTTACGTTTCTTACTGGTATGTGGGCTACCAAAGTGAGATGTTCATAAAGCACTTTCAAGTATTTGAAATACTCCAATTTACATTCTGCCAGAAAAGTGTCCATCATTTCAGTTATCGTCAATCCAGCGCCGATAACTAGATTCTGATCAAGCACTACGTTTTTCAGTTCCCCTATTGCACTGATGTCGATTAAAATTCTAGGATATTGATATATCGGATAAGCACCTGTATATTAAAATTCTTGATTCAATTGAGGTTTGAAAGTTTTGTATTTTATTAAAATAAGTTCACTAACCTTTGGCAGTGTTCCCCGCAACCAACATATAGGAATCGTCACCTTTTAAATGCAATATGGTAAATGCTTGAAAAAGATCACGTACTCGAAACCATTCCCGACCATCTTCCAACCTTATATGTAACACTGGTTGTTGTTTGACATCGTCCTGCGATACAACACACCAGTCGTAGTCTTCACAATCACTTTTTGAACAACCCTCACTGCTCTTATTGCAAATGTGAAGATCCTCAATATCTTTGATTTTAGTCGAATTGGGAGAGTCCATTGCAAACTTCTTAAAAGCATGCAATATTGACCGATAGCCGGTACATCTACAGATGTTACTGCCTAACGACTGTTCAATTTCTAACATAGTGAGATTTTTTTTACTCTGTAACAGACTGGAAATTAGTGTAAAAAATCGCATTAGGAATTGTAATAATACTCACTGCTGAAATCCAGAGACAGCACTTAGAATAATCTTGTGTTGCAAATTACGTACGCAAAATTGTGTGTTAAAAGTACAAAGTGTTTTTTGTGTTTTACGAGACAAACTTTATAAATAACTCTTAGGCTTTGGTGTAAATAAAATTTTCTTACATTAAGTTTGTTAGCAAAATCTAAATTTATTTTATAAATTTAGCATTTGCTTATTTTCTGTGCGATCGTACCTGTTCATCGCCATAATCCAACCAGGGGTGCAGTGTCCACATTGGGTTCCATGATTGTCTGCAAGTGTTGTCTGCAGCATATGGTAACCTTTGTGTTTGTTTCCTAGATGTTCAACGGTAGTAATATCCCAGTCTTGACACGACGTCACAGATACCATGCACTGTAATAATAGAAAAATCAATGGTAGGAAGCAACGCTAACCAAGGGAGCTCTTTGCGTTAAGAATATTTCTTCGATCTATGTTAAATAAATTCAAGTTTCTTTTTTCTTTTTCATGTTTTAATTGTTATCATATAAAACATTTGTGATGGCCTTTTATTTTTTCATAGAAATAACATTTTTTATTGACTGGTTTAGATTTATTTGCAATAACATATTAAATTATTATTATTAAGACAATTACAATTTCGGAGATACTAAATTAATTAAAAGCCAACATATTCTATCTCTGATTGACTTAAACTTACACTTGGATTGAAGTGCATAAGTCTTTGGGACATATTACTTTTCACACAATTTGATTATCAGCAAAAAAACGAAACAAAGGTATTAAAAAGTTATAACCCTGACAATTCGATAACTAATGCTAAATACGAAGACATCTTCTTCTTTTCTTCAGTATTCTGGAGTCTTTTTGCCCAAGTTTAATGTATTGCTTTTGATCTCCATCAAAAAGACGTTATCTGTAGGGTTATAAAATACATACTGCATTGACCGCAGTGTTTGGAGCTCCTGGGCACTTGATGACAGAAACTATGCAGGCCCCGCAACCAGCTTCACGGCACATGTACTTGGTGCCAGGCAATTTTAAGGTGGATCGTATATAGTCCAGCAACGTAGTCTCTGAACTGACTTCACGACCCACTGTAGGCAAATTTAGAAAAATATATATTAAACGTACGATATTTGCAACTTTTCTATTATTTGGATAAGTTAAATATTTAAATAATTATTGACTTCAATGCTCTACTAATTCGTAAATCTATCAAATAAAACAAGACAAAATAACTGTTAGAAAAACGCGGCTAAACTTTTTCAATTCCTTTGGATTGGAAAAATGCCTTGGACTCGGCAAATTTTTACTTTTAAACAAAGCAACGCTCTTCATAATTGTATTTCAGACATATTTGTTCATTGTTTTCGACAATTATGACAGCTTGTATTAAAACTTGAAAGAGCTCCAAGGCTTTCGTAAATTATAGTAATTCAAATAATGTTGTTTACAGTTTTTGAGATAGGTTTCGAAATTTAATATTATTTAGAGTAGAAGATCCAAATAAAAATAAAAGACTTTCAAATCATAACATTCTTCAAGTCATAGAAGTATTTTTTTCTATAATATTGATTGGATTGTTTGTCTATATCAAATAAAACTGTAAAGTATTTCTACGGACGGCTCCTAAGAAAATTTATATAATAATTAGAAAACAACCGCCTCTGTGGTCTAGCTGTATTGGCCTTTGCTTAATATCGTCTTATTAGGTCGTACGTTCGAATCCTGTGAGAAAACTACTTTGTGATATCGTTTTCTGGATGGTTAGGATAATTTTAGGCCGCTTACCCAATTGTCTGAAAAGTTAGATGATCCATATGTAGGATGAGGATGTAAAAAGTCGGTCCATCCACCAAACCGCATTGAAACAGCGTGGTGCAATACGGTCCAAAAACACCCTAACGGAGATGGCGTGCATTCGCGGAGGCCTATGTTCGGCAGTGGACTAACACAGGCCGACGATGATGATGATAATGATGATGATGATGATTAGAAAACAGGCAGTTGCCTCATTACCTATTATTATTACCCAGAGCAGTATTCTATGGACGGATTCGATATTAGTCATGTTGAATTCAAAATAAGAGAAAATGTAAATAATAATAAAATCAATGACTTTGGTAGTTAAACATATAAAATTTTTGAAGTTATACTTCTATTGGCGCGTTGGGGAAAAATTATGATATTAAATTTAAAGATGCGAGCGCACACTGTCATAAATAAACAGCACCCAGAGGTTAGCTATAGACAAGATTTTGATTATTTTAGTGCTGTTAAATGAACTTTATTTAAATAGATAATGCATTAAAATAATATTGCATTTAATTTCACTCAATGTATTGAACAACTTTTTTCTATCGCTTTATTATACAAATGTAGAATAAGGCAATAGGTAAAAATTTTGTAATGATTTCTATCTTGTTACGCCAAAGAAGTATAGGTAATTACACCGGTTTTTTTTTTATCTTAATGACTTCAGTCATTGTAATAAACAATATGTTCAGTTGTATTATTTTGTAAATAATTTAACGGTCACCTAAAATGGTACATGCATCAGAATTGAGTAATACTCTTATGTTGTTTGCTAATGTTGAATGTGAACTGCTGTTGTCCTACTTATATAAATAAATACAAAAATAAATCTGAGACAATCTTTTATGCCCAGCGGGGCCTAATGATAGTCTTTTGCCTTGATAAGCCTAAGGTTTTACATTTAATGTTTAAAATTTAAAAAATACTGTATATAATAAAACTTTTTTGACGAATTTTATCCTATTTAATTTACTTTAACTTATGTCGATTTAAATTATTTTTGACCGCCTTCTTGTAACGAGCAGGATACGATTTAAAACATGTTTTAATATCTTACCTAATTACTCATTTAATCGATAATGCTAGCTAAGTGGTCTCAATTTTTAAAGTTAATTTATAAACAATTAAGAAATAAAAAGATACGTCTTAAAATGTTTATTATAGTGCGATTAAGACCGAATTTGAAAATGAAATGTCTAAAGCTAAAAGAATATCAAATAAAAAAGTTTCAAATTAAGACATAATAAGTCACGACAAGATAATCTATGTAAATAAAAGAAAACAGAGATTTCAAAGCATTTAAAATCAACGTAGCCATTTTATTTTATTTTATGTAGTAAATAAATAAAACTTTTTATTTCTATTTTTGCCTTGTAGTATTCATTTACTGCATAACCCTTTGAAAATAACTTAATTTGACTAATAAATTATAACTACTACAAATTTATTACTTAATTACTTATTCCAATTCCTGTCTGGTTTTTTTAACCAGAACCCTGCAAAGGTATCACTCGGTACTATATTTATTCAGTCTGCCGCTCCGTAACCTTTTGGCATTTATTTTAAAATGTACAAACACATGGTCAGAATACCTTCCCTTTTGAGTGTGTATTAGTTCAATTTTATACAAATAACTCATAGGTAAATATTTAAAACTAAATCGTAGCATATAACATCGAATCTATTTTAAGAACTTTTCTTCTTCAAAAACAATTAAATTAACAAAATGTTTGCTCAGGTAAACTTTGAACTACCAGTTACACTTTTTGTAGGTCACTTTTTATTCGTAGGCGAATACCTCATGAATAAGCAACATACCGGTACAATCCACTCCGTTTACTTTGAAACCGATGCGGTCCATGACTGCAATCCGCGAGAGGCACAATCAGACTGGCCACCGACCATTTAAAACCGACACACTTCCCCCTAAAAAAACTATGATCAACAGAACTTTTTAGTGCAACGGCTATTTTATTCGTTCGTTTTTTGCAACTGCAAAGGCTTAATTAATCCCGGTGTAATTTTACTTTGGCTAACGTATGAGAAAACCGACCACTGATAGAAAAATTTAGTAAGAAGTGTGAACGATATTTTAAATTGCTGGGCTATTTAAGAAGTATTTAGAAAGACTTTACAGAAGCGGAAACAGACTTATTTGGGAGCCATTTATTTTTTAATATATTTAAACATGTCATAATTTGAATACATTTTATATTCCCTCCACAAACCAAATGATATACGTTCAATTAATTAATTTTAAAAGAAAAATTGACACTACTGACTACACTTCCAAAGATTTGAGTGCATCGCAATGAGAATTGAGAACGATATTTACATGCCCATCTGCCTCGTGTTCTCATTTCTAAGACAATTTGACTGTCAAGTCCATTAGGATATTGCCCTGACTAACCATAAAAAACGATTGCATATATTGCTTGCCCCAGAAATCTAATCTACGAGCTTTGGTTAGTAGTGCAATGGTCAGCACAACAAGGTAGTTTGATCGACTAATAATAATTATAAATTGGCTTAAAATATGCAATTACGTAGAAGAATATTTACTTCTATGAGTCAAGATGGAGGCGTTTAAATTAAATCCCAATCACAAGATCCCAATTCAAATCAACGTCAGTTATTTTCATTTACAAATGTTACAATATCAATAAAGTATTTGAAAAAAAAAGGAAGTTATAGCAAGAATTATAAAGTGATAAAATAAAGACTTGGCGTAGTGATCGAGGTCGTTGACCCTTAAATATGAAAACACAATATATTTAGCACAGATAATCAATGTCAAAATGTTATCGATCTATCTTTATACAAATTACTTCAAAGCCCGTATATTATTTTTTACCGACTTTTTTATATCCTCTGTTAATTACCTCGTTGTACTCCCCTCGTGCTCCGTTTTATTTTGTTCATTCTGTTTTTGAATGATAGGTATTATGCATTTAGTCCCGATTATTTAAATAATTTTATATGAGCAGTTTGATAGATTTTTATGAACTTAACAAAATTATGGCGTCAAAAATCACAACCTCGTGCAATTAAATTGCAATCGCTGACTCAACCTTATGTTATACTTATGTTATGACGTTATGTTATTTTTGTACTTGAATTAACCTACAACAAAGTTCGCGAGAGCGTGTATCTACGTTTAAGAATCACCCACAATAAGCATTTTAATGTAAACATTTTTAAAAATTGCAATCAAGCGTATCCAAAGTTCCTTTGAGATGTTACAGTTTATTAATTATAAAAGTTATTGTTTTGTATGTACATAAAACGTGTAATTTTAATTTAATGAGTATCATAAAAGACATCAGAGATATAAAATGCGATGGCAGAAATCGCCAAACAATTTCATACGTTGTTACCTGCTAATATTGCGTAAAATAGTTATACGCTGTTTGAAGTCGGCCATATTTTTTTGTTAAAATTTAACGTGTTTCACACAAACAAAGGTGTTCTTTAATTTCGCTTTCTCCATTTGCACGTTAATAACTAAAAGATCATTCGTATTGATAGACATAGGATGGATACAAAATGTGCATTAGTTTTTTAAATTCTGACTGTTTTGCACTGCAAAACTAAATGTCTAGGAATTATGATGGCCCGCTTGGCGTAGTTACCGACCATGACTGTTATGCCAAAGGGTGTGGGTTCGATTTCTCGTTCAGTCATCATCAGCCTGAGATAGTCTAATGCTGGACATAGGCCTCCCTTAATACACCCCTATCCATTAGTGGGTTTTAGGACCGTATCCCACGACGCTGGTCCAATGCGGGTTGGTGGATGGACCGACTTTCTACATGCCTATTCGACGCATGGATCATCTTACTTTTCAGACAATTGGGTGATCGGCCTAAATTACCCTAACCGACTAGGAAACAACAATGAAAATGTGTTTAGCCCACGCTGGATTCGAACCCACCATAATAATATTGTGTTATTTGTCCAGAATTATATAATATCGTATTATTTTAATCAGATACATTCTCTGTGTACATTTAATATTATGTGTAAACCAGTTTCGGCCCGCGGTTTCTCTTGCGTGATAGTAGATATTGTGATTATCATAATTACATATAATATAACAGTAAGTCAGATGGTTTCTGAAATATATATAAATATATATATATATAGTGTGAAGTATGTATATATATATATATATACTTCAAACTTTTTATTATATTTTGATTGATTCACACTATAGACTGAAAAGATAACGAAGACATAGTATGCAACCATAATATGTATTAAAATTAAAAAGTATAATTTAAGCGTTATTCTGTATTCTGAAAAATTACAATAATCATAGTAACACTAGTAATACTGACTTTTAAACCAGTAGAAGATAGACTACGTTTTTAAGTTTTATTTTTCAAATTTAACTTTCACGTGATTTTTATATAAAAAGGACATCAATATGTATGCCAATTTTTTTTATAGTTTCCGTAGAGTGCTTGCGTAAGAAAAAAATGTAATTTGCTTACAATAATTATCATACATTAAATGATTTTTGACTTTTGTCGTAATTTATTGAAGTCGTTAAGGCCTCTTTTTTCGTGCATTGAGCATGTTTTAGAACAAGCATTGCTTTGCGTAAGCTATTCGTACGTTGCTTTAAAATGCCACCAAGCGTAAGAATTAAATTTTTACGCCTATTGCTCTCATACTGTAAAAAATAATAAAGTACTGGTTACGTGGCGTCACTATAATTGTGTTTAATTGTGTGTATTAATAATATAAAAATGTACCTAATTAACTTAAAAATTAGCTGTTTCTTAAATGTGTATCTTAACCTTTGTATCGTTAATATGGATTTATCTTTATCACTAAATAATTTTTACTTAATCGAATTTTAATACATGAAAACTAAACTGTATAGTCATACATATATAATTATTCGTAGTTCAAGATACAAAAAGTTCCCTAACGTGAGACAATGACATAAAGATGATGAGTTATTAATACTACTGCCTCCGTAGCCTAGTGGTATGGGCGTGCTTTAGAAACCGGAGGTCGTGGGTTCGAATCCTGCAGGGGACGCAACAATTTTTCATTGTTGTTTCCTAGTTGGTTAGGCAATTTGGGCGATCACCCAATTGTCTGAAAAGTAAGATGATCCATGCGTCGGATGGGCATGTAAAGTCGGTCCACCCACCAACCCGCATTGGACCAGCGTGGTGGGATACGGTCCAAACCCCTAATGGATAGGTGTATTAGGGAGGCCTATGTCCAGCAGTGGACTAAAACAGGCTGATGATGTATGTTGTATGTATGTATGAGATACTAATACTGAACATCAACTACTTAATATATATAACAAAAATATACTTCAAGTAATATATAGTAATGATTATTTCTTTTTCTGTTTGTTTATTTAACACCTACTTTTATTTGTGTAAAGAACAACGAGAGTTAGAAAGTCGATTAAAATAATGCGCATTTATTAATATTAACAAGCTCAAAGTCGGAGTAAGTAAGAATAAAAAAAATAGTAGAGCGGCAACCTACTGTCACTTCAATGGTATGATGGTTTCATAGCAATGTAACCAGACAACATACCTTCACTTATTTTTTGTTACGTACTTGTAATACAGATATTATTATTTCAAATACGCATAAGTCTTCAAATCGAAGTTATTTAGCTATCGTCTCAATAAAACTGCTAAATAAATTTGCTTATTGTTATTATGATTATGTCTCGTTACATTTATTATTGTTTTCATCTTTATTTTTGGTCGTTATTAATTGATTATTGACTTTATTTACGCTGATTTTTAACCATATTGTCACTCCCGTCTTAGGCTGCCTGGAAGAGATCGGTTAAAGCGATAAGACTGCTTTCGCCCACATTAGATTTTTAGTTTCATTATTTTCAGTCATTTGAACTAATGCAATAAATTACTTTATTGTGAGCGAAATATTTATTTAACTACCTATCTTACCGTTATATATAAATTGTTAGATTTCGGTAAATTATCTCTCTGTTAAATGGTTATATTATAAAGTAATGACACGTTTCAGTCACTTTTAGTGACATCAACGCTGTGTATTTTTAATTTAATAAAGTACAGTTAACTTAACCTACAGCTTATATTAATCTTTGTATTAAAAAGAACATGCGACCACCGTTTGGTTATGTTCCCGTTAGTCAACTTTTTAAGCCGGTCAGACTGTGGTCAGATAGTATCTAACAAGTGTAATTGGTGCTTTCTCTTTTATACACACATTTTTTGTACGTAGCTTAAGATAAAAAACTAATAAAAGAAACATCACTTGGAAGTTTCACCGTACCAAAAGCTATACTGTTCAGAATCTTTTATTATGAATATTAAAGAAATTGTATAATCTTAACGTGTGAATAAATACCACTGCACAATATATAATCTGAAATATCTTTATTCAATATAGAAGCAATAAATGTACCTTACAACAAATCGTCACTTAATCTACCACCTATTTGAACATAGAAGCATCTGATCTGATTAGAACCAACTTAAGAAACTATTCGGGACTATTTTTGTTTGAATTGACTGAAGCGAATAATTGATAACTAGGGTATCATCATCTAAGTAGTCATCAGGGTTGTAATGCCCTTTTACACACAAACTTTCCTTTATACCAATTTTAAATGTAGTGACAAACAAAAGCTGAATGCTTTGTAGATTTTTGTTGTTACAACCTATGTTTGTCATATAAAATGTTTCGTTGTTCTTCTAGGTCTTGTTGTTGGAAACACAATTTTGTTGCATTAACTAGTCTGCGAAGAATTTTTAATAAAAACCTTGTATAGATTTTTTTGTCTAACACACAATTTAAAATACAAAAACCTACATTTTTTGCTTGTGTTTAAGGTTGTCACAGGTCCTTATGAAACAATCTTATCCGTAGCAAACCTATTAAGAGTATAATGCCAAACCTTACTAAAATAATTCGGATTAAATAGCAGCCTTTACATATAGCAACTGACACTTGACTAGCGAAATTCAAACGAAAAAGTATATTACTTAACGGTGATGGATAGGTACATTTAAAACGATATTGCATGTTACTTTAAAATATACTTTCGTATTTCTATAAAATTTTGCTCATCAGGCCCAGATATTCTATATCAATGCAATATACACGCTATGTTGTTTAATATCATGTATCTGACATATCATCTATCTGACTTTGTTGCAAACATTTTTCACTAATAAGAACCTTCTCCTTCACCTTAACTTTGTACAAACTGTGTTGATAACGGCTTTACAATTTACCAGTGGAAACGGTAGTTATTGTGCTTTTGATCAGCTGAACTCTATTCATTCCAGAATTAAATTTACTGTTAGACATATTTTAATAGCCACATTAGTTTTTTTTTGGACTATTCGTATAAAAACATATAATCACAATTCAGACCGTATTTTGATGCCTATACAAATCAATATCTCAACGGGGATTCTCACCACTATCCACCCTTTACATCTATTGTTGGTAAATATCAAAATATTTCAGAGAACACGAAAGATCTACAGCCAGAAACATCTGGCTACTGAGCTTAGACTGTCAATTAAGTACTATGTGACGATAGCTCCTAATCCCTAAGCTTGCGTCACAGGGATGCCGCAATAGAGCCGGTTCTTGCTGTCCTGCCATATCTAACATCAGTCACCGCTAAGACTGTCTACATCTGAAAGAGGGATTTTCCCATCAAAGGATTACTTCTTTTTTACTGTTACAGAAATATTTATCGTCAAATAGTATTGTTTACTTCCTATTAAATTGTAATATCCATCTTCAAGAACAAGCGTGTAAAAACTCATTGTAAATGTTGTGTCTTTTATAAGAGCCAATTAAAAATATCTATAAGAACAACAATAAATAAGCAGATACATGACGTAACTCACCGTCTGTTGAAGAAATCTGGACTTTAATCATATCCTAGTTAAAAAACAACACCCCAGTTTGTCCTGTGTCTTCCGAAGCTGCAAAGGATCTTCAAACGCATACATTTAGTATACACACAGACGATTGTTACAACACGTACTAACCCGGAAAAGTAAACGTAAAAGGAGGTTTTTTATGATCCAAGCTCCACATAATTCGGCATTACGGAACTAGATTTCTAATGTAATGCAAATGCGTTGGTAATGCGTCTCTGCGGTATTCAAACTAGTATTTTCTCTTAGAATATTAAAAGAATACTGGCTGTTATTAGCTTAAATTTTCGATGAATATTCATAAAATAACGGCATAACTAGATAAAGAAACTTCCACTAAAAGATATAATTAAAATAATGAATCGCAACCATGACTAGAATCACTTGACAAACCACTAAAAACCACGCCAAAATTACAACGCAACTTAGTCGCTATATGATATGTTATATACAAAACTCTTTATAGAATGTGGTTCTTTACTTAATTTTTATCTTTCTTAACCAGATAAGCATTAAGGCCAATAAACGTGAACTGAATTCCTTTTACGCGGCCGCACAACAGTAAGTTCGGTCCATCAATGTTAAATACGATTACTCGTTTATAGTTTTTATTTCGATCACGTTTTTGGGAATTTCGTCCATAATATTCCCTGAGCAATGAAATTTTGGAGTGACGTAAATTAAGTTGCCGTAGTTAACTTAAAATGAGGGATATAACAGGAATTTTCATTATGCGGCAATGTTTACTGCTTATATAAAGTTCTAGTGGTCCAGTTTGGCCGTGGGTTTATATCGCGTTTTAGTTTTAAATACGAAAGATATTTTAGACTTTCTGGATATTTTAGATTTTAGTTTTTTTTTATGACGACTGTTGGATTCATGCCTCTGTATGTAATAAGAGTTACGGCCAAGTAACACTCTGAAACTAAATATTTCTTATTTATTTGAAAAAGCATGAGGTACTATGAAATTTAATAAAAAAAATATGACCGAATTGAAACAGTATATAAATAACCATTTTGCGCAATATAAGACGGTGACAATGTGCCCTCTGTAAGAAACCCTTGCGTTGCCGCCACTGTATTCTCTAATATATTTATTATATCAAATTGATTTAGAACTTTTTTATTTGCATTAACTTTTATGTAAATTTACACTATATTAAACAACTTATTACCAAATTATTAAAAGAAAATGGGAACAAGTGTAAGCTAATACTATCTTATCGGTCAAAAGTAAATTTTGATGTACGAGGATCACTGTTAATAATTTCAGATATTAACAAGCAGTATAAGCCGTAAGAGAAACTGCAATTTCGCCGAAATGTACAAGACCAAGAGTTGTTTAAGGTGCATAAACACTGCGCTTGATGGCAGCGAAAGTTATATGACCGTGTTGCGTCGTTCTCACTTGATTTTATAACGTATCGTGTTTTCAGAGTGAAAGCAAAAGAACATATGAGAAACAAGAACTGCAATAAATAAACCTTTTATAGGTTTAAAGATAAATCAATTCACGGCAAAGATAAACTGCATTTGAAAATTAAATTTGTATAGTTAACAATAACGTTTTCTTTTCTCAATAATAAGTTTATTCTGTTCAACTGTCGATTATCATTTTTGTTGAACACGATGTAAGCAAATATAAAACTAACAATATATATATAGATAACGTTGATAAATTTACTTTACACGTGAGATAGACTAATTAACTTATATCCGAATGAAATAACGTCGTATATCTCTTTAGATATTGATTTATTGAACATGCTGTAACGCCATTGTACTTTTATTTTGCTTATATCAGAATTATCATCCGCAATGATACGTGTTACTAAAACTTGTACATCTGCTAGTGGGATACGATTCGAAAGTATTGTTTAAATAATGCTAACGTTTCAATGCATTCGTCCTCTAGTAATGCATTGAAAACGTTTATGGTTGTGAACGACGTCAGTTTTATTTTTTTTTACGTGACAACGTCTTATAAATTGGTTCAAGATTAGGGAAGCACTCTCGAAAACTGTGTCACAGTGTCGCTCACGTAACGCTCTCCATAAGCAAAGATAAGGGGAAGTGAGAGCCACGCGTCTCTCTTACTCGTGCGCACTTGGCCTGCTTAAGTGAAAGAGAGACAGAGAGAAAGAGAAAGATGGTTGATCCTTCTTGCTATATTATACTAATGAATTTTCATATTCCAATTATTGTACCTACTAAAAGACGTTGTCACGTATAACTTTTGTCCTCTTACTGATTTTACATGCAAACCATTACATTTTTCATCAAAAATATAGATATAGCACTTATGGATATATCACGTCACGTTTTAGCCAAATAATGATTGAAATCAGTCACAAAAAGTGAAGGAACAATTATGTATAAAAAACAAACACTACAAATGAATTACCGTCTACTTTTTATGGTCGGTCGGCAAATACCACTTGCATAATGTATTAAGTTTCCGTAGACTAGTAAGTAATTCAACTGAAACTAAAAAACTAGAAAACATAGAAGGCAGTAGAATATCATATGCAATGCTAGCGTCCCTGTTTATAACTCTATGTAATATCACTTATTTTTAATGATATTAATATATCATCATCATATCAGCCTTATGGTGGACAAGGCCTCTCCCATAAGCTGGAGTAAGATCCTGTGCTACCAGCATCCACTGACTTCGTGCACACTTGCACGGTCGTCATTCCATTTCGTGGGGTATCGTTCCACACTGCGATGGACAGTACGAGGCTGCCACTAGATAATCTTTCTTCCCCAACGGTTAGCGGTTTTGTTTAGATAAATATATACTACAAGAAAATTATGAATACTATAATAACCATTGTTTAAAATTATTAGGAATGTTAAATAGCAAATATTAATGGCTCATTTATAGCTTTATTCGTATGACATGCATATGGCTAGTGTTTTTATTTGGTAAGGGAATCAAAACGTCTTAGAGTTCCGAGACGCAATGTATTGATCACCGTGACCGCTTTAAGAGTAAAACTCAAATTTTAAGAGTGAAGCATAAATGTAAAACTTTTTGGTTAACAAAAACAATACATTGCTACATACATTTATACAAAGACAACAATTTAAGCAACAGGGGAAATAAATGATACAGTTTTACGAATTTTGTCGAGTTTCAGCGACGTTTATAATCGATTCGAGTATAAATTTTAAATACATATACCAGAGATCGCGTTTTTGAACTCACTAATTGCGATATCTCTGAAGCTATCAGGCCGATTGACTTGAAATTTGGTATGAATATTTCTTTTGCCAAGTAGACATCAGCTAAAAACGGGTATTAGCTCTTAAATAATTAAAATTTTTATGAAAAATGACGACAAGAATATATGTTGTAAACGGCTCAAAATTCAACCCCCAAAGGGGATTGCCCGACTACCACGAGGACAAAGTCGTAGACAACAGCTAGTTTTACAAAAAGGCGACAAAATCCGTAAAACACCGTTCCTCTTTTTACAGGAGACCATCTGGGTGGGTACCACCGCGGTGCCTATTTAAACCGCAAAACAGTAGTGTGAAAACACTACTGTGTTCTGGTTTGAACAGCACCGCAGCCAGCGTATTTACTGGGTAAACGAGACTTAACATCCTTATTATGCGTTGGTGATACTTGTATTGCCAATGTCTATGGGCGTCGGTGACCACTTTCAATCAGGTGGCCCCGACTGCTCGTCTGCCTAAAACAACACAAAAAAAAACACAGTATAGTATTCGCCTAAGCAACAGAAAGTATAATGTGAGACTTCGCAATAAACATCAATTACCGCGGACATAGCCGAAGCGGAGGCACATACCATTAGCAACGGGGCTGTCACATGTCGCGATCCACTCGGTTTTATTGCGCGTTTAAATATTGAAAAGAATACAGGGTCCCGTAGTAAGGCGTTCGCTGCTGGAGAAAATTGCACATCCATCATCTGCCCCTTCCCACGCTTTAGGGTCCCGCCGGAGGGCATCGGGACCTCGTAAGTTATCCGCCCCTTAACTTCTGCCTTTATGATATCTCACAAAAAATTCACAGATGAAAATGTTTTTTTTTAAATCCGGATACATTACGCGCTTCTTTGATAGGCGTTGTAATAGTAGAATCATTTAATTACTTCTTTTTAATTAGATTCCGTATCAAATTCCGAATCTAATTACTCTGGTAATTATGTATATACCTATAAGTTAGACAAATGTTAACAAAAACTCCTAAACAACTGTTGCTGACTTTGAAACTGGATTGTGAATATTTTAAATGATTATGATAATCACGTACTCTTGTGTCTGCAGTACCAGTGTTTTTTTTATTATTATTAAAAAATATGAAATTTAACAAGATAAATCTGAATTACAAGCGCTGTGGTGTGGGTGCTGTGATCAGTAAATTGTGGTTATTATCTACATAAAATTTTAAATCTCTTTTTAAGTTGCGTAAGCGCCTATGTTATTCCTGTTTTAATAGCTTCGATGGTTAGTTGTTATCAGAGCATATTATTGTAACCAAACACATTAACCAAGTACATCATTGTAAGCCTCATTGTTATTGACTCCATAGCCTAGTGGTTTAGAAGCCGGAGATCGTGGGTTCGAATCGTGCACGGACTCAACAAATATTCAATGTTGTTTTTTATTTGGTTAGGGCAATTTGGGCCGATCACGAAATTGTCTGAAAAGTAAGATGAGCCATGCGTCGGATGGGCATGTAAAAAGTCGATCTACCTTCCCCGCATTGGACCAATGTGGTGGGATACGGTCCAAAAACCTAATGGAGGAGGCGTGCACTATGGGAGGCCTATGTCCAGCAGTTGAGTAACAAAGGTTGATGATGATTATTGTGAGCTAAGGTTGAATAGTTCCCGTAAATCATCGATCATTCAGTAATGTATTGTTATTTATTTAATAATGCTAAAGCAGTGTACACCTCGCAGGTTCTCTCGGGATACGGCTGTTTCAGGAGGTACCTGTGCCGCGTGGCTACGAGGGAACCGACAAAGGAGTGCCGCCACAATAGCATAAATTGAAAAAAATGGCATAGAAACTATGTTCGCGCGCATTTCTATGTCGCCTAACACAGCTGCAAATTAGTTACGCAATAATCTTCCTTCCCTCTCTTATTATAACGCTCGTTTCGCCTGCCCTCTTTTTTTCCTTTTAATTTTTTCTCATCTCGTGATAAGAAGAGGGTAAAAGGTGAGTATTTCGTGACACGGTCGGTGGCCAGCGCCGTCGCTGTCGACATTTGCCTTCGGGAGTTCCTACGCAACGCATCATATTTTAAAGTCACGCGACACGAATGGCCAACGCTCCGTTCGAATAGTTTTAAGTTTACCGCGAACCCCAACCGCATCAACGATGTCGCTTACAGCTGTGCCGCTATCATATGAGGTATTTATCCTACCTATTTTCGCATTCCAATCCGGCTTCATAACCACGTTGTCCGAGTCGAGTTACGCAAATGGTCCTTCGAACCGTATCCTCGCTTCTGGTCCTTAAATAGGATCTACCATATCGCCGTCATTCGAGCTAGTTGGTCCAATCAAATTGGCTGACGAAACTTGAGTGACCACGCGTCCGCGCAATCAACCTGCTAGAAGAGTTCCCAGCCTAGGTCGTTATAATTTAAATTACTTATCCGGTCAGCTATATATCATCATCAGCCTGATAGTCACTGCGACATTAGAGCTCCTATGTAATCCTTCCATAGAGGTTTTAACGATCCATCCACGCTGGTCCAATGCGGTTGATGGAACGACTTTATGCCCATCCGACCTGGATCATCTTGATTCAGACAATTGGGCGATCGGACTCAATATGCTCAACAACTAGAAACAACAAGAAAATTTACTTAGGTCCCTCAAATTCAGAACTCCGACCTCCGATTTTAAAGCAACGCCTATACCACTAGGCACGGCGCTATAATATGCGATAGATAAATTAGATGTTTGTAATTTTGAAGGGTTTTAAACGACTTTTACATGCCTAGCTGATGAACAGTTCAACTGATATTTGAGGGCAAACCGGCGATGGACTAATACTGTCACCTGTTACCCACAAAAAAATATTACACAGTTGTCTTCCTGAGCAATCGTTCTAAATCCGATTTGTAATTTAAGTCCAATACGCGACGCAACGCGCGGTTAGTGTCACTACCGTCGCACGGTTCGACTGCAGTCCTGGGCTCACCACCTATCATTGTCCGCTTCTGCGAATCGTCCGCTTTCATCTGCTTTTAGGCACCTGCGCTGCAAACCTTATGCCAAAACGAAGAGTTCCTGCAATCCCTAGGGAAGCCTTTTCCAGGCGACTACTACTTAATCCACCTCTAGCACCGCCTTCCCACCCCTCCGTCCTTCCAACGATTGGAAATTCACCCCGCGTGCAACGGCGAACAGCACCCCGGCGCCGCTTCAAATAGCCCGCATACTAGCCATAGCAATGGCAGCACTGGCAATAACTGCGTCATTTTAAAAATTGCTAGATCTCTTTGATCTAGATGAATTCAACTAAGCAGCAGATGCATTTGCCGCCGCCGCCGCCGCCGCTGACGCTATGGCTAGATTTTCACGACTTGAATAATACAAGAATTTAATTAACGCCCTTAAGGCATAATAGGTTGCGACACCCAAGCAGTAGCCAAACACACCCTACACTTAGAGTTTAGGACAAAAACACACACTGATGACTTTGACCCCACCGGTGAGGTCGAACATACACACCCTTTACTATATGACACTGTAGTTAAACACCATATTATATAGGAGCGTTGCTGGAGTTTCTTACGACACTTCTACTCCCAGCGCCAACGCTTTAAGAAGTGGTAGTAAAGTTTAGATAGAGCTCTTCTAGCTGTTAAATTATCCTTAAGAAAGCGTCTGAATCAAGCCAAGGGCTCCCCGCCTGGGGTCCTTGGTGCAGTTAAGTCACTCGGTGGGGAGACGCGCCTGTGGCAACGGCCCCCCTCACATCCGGTATGTTCTCATAGGTTTACTCCACAGAGCACGATTTATTTTTTAATTAAAAGGATTTTTACATGGTAATTAATTGCGACTCGAATGTAGCCCGTTTGAACCAGTAAAATTATCGAAATTGTTATATTAGATTTACTCTACCTTTTTACATGATCTTATTAACGTGAAGCATTATTTAAAATCTTTATTCGTTATAAATCTGACATTTTATTATTGTAAAGAACCACACTATTTCTTTGAGAAAACACTCTTATCACGTCCTTTTTTAATCAACGCGGAATTCATTTCACTGTTCGTAATAAAGTGTGCTTGTTTCTTTCTTGTTGGAAATTGAAAGCAATTTAGCCCTTTATATGCACATAACTCTGAACACATATGGAAATTTAATCTCCGCTCTTAGGAATGTCTCTTAATTTAACATGAACGTATTATTAAACCGAAAGACCAAGTGATGAAAAAAATATCAGTCTATTAATGTTCATTGCTCTCTTGTACGACAAACTCATCCAAATCATTCGTATAATAAATAAAATCTAGTTTCTTGATTATCCAACTAATTATTGTTATTAAACTGCGTAATTACTTTATAGAAATGATTTGATTGCAATATTATTTTACGGATAAAACATTAATTACAACGTAGTGATAATTTATTTTAAGCAAATTGTACATGTACACTATTTATTTCCAATATTTGCTTTTAAATAATTATGCATATAATATAATATTTTTTCTCAAATTTATGTTTAAAGATATAAATCTAGTTTATATTTTACTAGTCCACGTTAAAATATCTTTTTGCAAAAACGTAAATAATTAGACAAACGATAAATATAACGATTAAAAAACACATGTCACACTAAATAATAAAGTTCATTAAGAAATGTCTATTGCTTATGAAGATGCTGGTAGCTCCATTCGTGTGACCATACTTGTGTATAATAAAATTCTTTAACTGAAAGTAATTTAATATGCAAGTAGTCGCTTTAATAACTACTAAAATGAAAGAATGTAGCCAACTTTTAATTAAGACTATTTTAATAAACTTACAAAAGTGATTACAAACTATCAAAACTATCATGTTTGGGTGTTGAATATTTGTGACATAACACTATCGGTCGAGTGTGCACTGACGGTCACACTTTCAATCTTCTTGGCAACTTCTTCGAGCTCCTTCAGTTGCCTCTGCTTGTCTTCTAGAAACTCACGCCTCCGTCTCCCTCCTCCCGGTAACAACGTACCCTTTTTATCAGTTACTACTACTTCTGTCAACAACTTGGTTCTGGAAGAATTGTCTGCTGTTGTGAACTAACTTGTCGGAAACGTGCCTGCTCTGCTTATAAGAGTTCGGATTTGAGACATATCTCTTTTTACAATCGGGGCAAATACTTTCGAAATACGACCGCTTGTTCTTATTGAGATAATCGTCTGGTCTGCGCAGTGTGTTCATGGTCTCTTTCTCATCGTTGACTACTCGCCCGTTCTCGGTATTGATTGTTTTTGATTTTGCCGCTTTAGAATTTTTCGAGGTCTTCCTCTTTCGATCCTTCGTTGTCAGCATCGTGCTGGACTTGTTACGGGAAAAAAAAGGGAATCGAATATTTTTGAGTACGCTGCAACGAAAGTAAACTTTGAAATAATAAAATATATTTTAATTAAAATCCTAACGATCAGGAATAGAGTTTACCCTTTCTTCTGATGGTGGTGGATTGCCTGATTTCGACCGATTGCGTTAGTGTTGTACGTGTTTCTTGACAGAGTGTTACGGTCTTGGGTCTCTTTTAATTTCTGGCGAGACAACTCGTTGACGTCCGCGAAGTTGTACTCAAAATTCTTATCAAGAGGTGCGTCCGTTATAGTCTTGGTTGCATGTGTAGCGTCAGCTACACCGGGCTTTAGGTCTTCCACGGATTCAGCCCAATTGTCAGCCCTCTTATCGTTTAAATTTGAGTTGAAGAGATTTTCAGAGTTGCCGATATTTATGGATTCTTTCTGGTTGTGTCGTCTGTAACTAAATAACAAAATATTATCAAGGCTCGTATTCAAACATAAAATAATCGCCTGCATTATTTTTATGACTCAGTTCAAATTCCCTGTTATTTCTTTTAAAATAAGGTAAAGAGTCTCAATACATATTTGAATATATAATGTATGTGCAAATATAAAAAAAATATTCGTAAAACAGTGTGATACGCGTAACATAAATACTAAAAATGAGCATAATTTTAGTAACAGTTTGCTCCACGTTCTTACTGAGAAAACATGATGAAAACTATGCATAAATAATTGTTGGTGTTTTTGAATATTGGTACAACCATCGAGTTAATGTTGTACCCTGGGCAGGTGAATTATCTAATGAGTACACACTAAAGTGTGGAATAAGGCAGGGAGGGATAACCTCGCCAAGTCTGTTTAATTTGTACATAAATGAGCTTATTGAAGAACTCAGCCGCACTGGGATAGGGTGCTCAATTGACGGTAAATGTGTCAATAACCTCAGCTATGACATGGTGTTGCTAGCACCTTCGATAAGTGCCATTCAGAAGCTACTACTAGTGTAACAAGTATGTAAGTGCTCATGGGTTCAGATGTAATGTAACTAAAAGTGTAATAATAATGTTTAAGTCTCGAGGGCATAAGGTCGCTTCTGTTTCACAAGTTTTTTAGGGGGTGTTGCATTTAAGCAGGGATCAAGTTACTAATATGTGGGACACTGGGTTATGGAAGACTTCTCTGACAATGATGACATAGAGAGGGAGCGCAGGGCGTTGGCGGTGAGAAGCAATATACTGGCTCACAGTTTTTCTCGCTGTACTGAGCACATAAAGGTGTTACTTTTCAAGGCTTTCTGCAAGTCTTTTTACACGTGTAGCCTGTGGGTCAACTATACGCTTAAAACCATTAACGCGTTGCGCGTGCAGTACAATAACGCATTCAGGTTGCTCTTGAGAAGGCCTTGGTACTGCAGTGCCTCACAAATGTTTGCCCAAGCGCATACTGATGGTTTCCATGCCATTGTTCGAAAAAGAGCACCTTCGATGCTTAGCCGTCTTCGTAGAAGCTTAAATGGCATTCTACGGGTTATAGCTGAACGGGCAGACTGTCCGTTTCAAAAACATTGGATTCGGTTGCATAGTTTGTACATTGGTCATCCCTTACTATTTATTTTTATGTGTGTAATGTAAGTTATTATTAATTTATTTTTAAAGTTATAGTAAAGCTGGCTTTTCGTGTTTTGTATTTGTAATTGTATTGTATTGTATTTTTTGAATGCTGTATGGACTGTATTCTGAAATAATTTGATTTGATAAATTTTGCAAAATTATTGTAAAAAGTAAAAAAATATTTCCGCTTAGTTTCTAGGCATACGCCAGTTCTTCTCAAGTGACCATCACTTGAGAAGAACTGACGTACTACGTAAACTGGCTTCATTTCACGCCAGTTCTTCTCAAGTGACCATCACTTGAGAAGAACTGACGTACTACGTAAACTGGCTTCCATTTCCGAACCCGTGCCAATTTCTTTGACAGTTTATTATGGAATTCTTTTAGTAAAAGGTAGTAGTGCAAGTTATTAACCAACAATTTAATTGAAATAGTATATTATCAATCATCATCATCAATATAAGCCTGTATCAGTCCACTGCTGGCCTCAGGCCTTCTGCTGTTCCTAGTATAATAAAACTGAAAATATGTAATAAAGGTATACTTTAACATTTAAATGAATTCTAAAGTATTATATCGACGATTTCTAGTTAAAGCGGGCAACAAATTTGGAAATTTAAGATGGATACCTAAAGGTGAAATATTACAATACTTGAAATTAGATATTAAGGTATCAATATCATTTTAATACTACGTCCGTAAAACAGATTCTAGATACGAAAAAATATAATATATGTTCCATTCCTAGTTGGAACACATAGGACAGACAATACATTTGGGAGTCGATTTTTGGAAGACTCACGCGTTCCTGGATGAATCTTTATAAAGTCCATTGTCCTCAACAGCGTTGTCGTAGCCCTGCACGAAATCTGCGACGTCGAACTGCGCTACAGAATCGCCGTGTGTCTGGTGCCTTTTCCTATTAAAATTCCTCCTGGTTGTCCTTAGCTTCTTGTGCTCATAACCGACCCCATAACTACCGTCCCTTGCCCAACCGTCCGGCCCGTCATCGTTTAAATAGTCGTAGCAAAGCGTCGAATTAATATAATAAATAATTACTAGCAAATAAAACGATCGTAACATTTTTTCATGACATCACCTGTCAATCGATGCCAAGATATATTCTTCATAAAATTATTCGTTATTTGTTTAATTATTTACGGACATTGAATATACATAAAGTGAAGGTTGAATAAAAACTCATTACTTTAAACACGCCTTTTTAAAAACATAGTGCAAAATTTAGGAGTTAAAGTCCATTGCTTTAAATCTTCATATCCACTTTATAATATAACAATATGTTGCTTAGTAATTAGCTCCAATAACTATTACTTTCTTTTATGAAATTCTGTAAAATCATCTGTCTAAAGGTTCAAAAGATTGTAATTTTAAGTATCACCTAATAATGGAGAAAATTGTTTTGCTTATTCATGTTACGAAACAAAATTAGTCTAATGTCAACCGGTTTGAGAATTTAGCATAAAATTCGGTGCGCGTTCTATTACAGCGGGTCCAAATATCTGCAATCTACAAAGGTTGGAACATTACGTTTACGTTAAAAGCGCTTTTGGTAAGCAAACATTTCGGCTATCTTGTACCCTAAGAATATTGGAGACGGCATTCCTGGTCACGGGTGTTATGCCAACAATGCTTTTGCGTAAAGGGTCGAGGGCCCAACCGCAAGGTAAATTTAGAGCTAAAATCACGGTCCCTCATACCAGATCGGATTTGCCTAATGGTGTGGTCGCCATAAATCTTGTTAATTTATTATAGATCGTTTGACGACATAGCCGGGTGGCCATGGCATTGGTGAATTACGGGACAATCCAATTTTCAATTTAGTTTTAGGACTGTTATAAAAATTTAATAATTTAATACAAAATATGCTACTACGTTATCGTGTAATACTAAACATGGAATTATCTCTCTGAATAAATTATAAATAAAAAAAGACGAACGACTAAAAAACTACTTATAAACAACAAATTCGCATTGGAGGCCGAAAAAAGTGGAGACCAACTACCTGTGTATTTCTTATCAATATAGAAATGTTGTACAGATATACGCAATATATTTGTGTGCTATATAACGATATTTATATAGCACACAAATATATTGTGTACTTGTATAAAGTGTCAGTTGCGGTAAGGGTAACTGTGTGTCGTGTTATATATCGATGAATAATGGCCAAGGCGCCTAAAAATATTTAGTTAAAAAACGTTGTATCATTGTATACAAAATCTGAATATTCGATGTCAGACGAAACTTACAAATGCACATTTGGTTACGAATATAGTCGTATAGTCGTCCATGGCTGTTCCTTCTTATAATTGTTTGATTAAATAAACTGCAAAGAATAGGTAAATCTTCTATTAGGCGATGTAGGAGGATTCAGAAATAAAGATACTAGAAAACATTCAAATTTTACGTATTCATAATATAAAAACGTAAGTTAAACAAAAAAAAATGTGTAGTAAAGGTAATACAATATAAATGACCTTCTACATGATGGTACAGTATTTTAATGTTCGTTTAAGGTTTTTTCAATAAGATGACAATTGTATAAGTATCAGAAAGCATATTGTAAAAGAAAACCAGAAGCATTTCTAACCTAGCTAGTCTGTCATTGGTTCTTCTCAGGTAAGATGTATCGTTTTTCGACCGTACTTGGTTGTCAATTTGCGTATTTTGAACGCTTTACTTGGAGATATTCGTCGGATGAAAGATAGTGAGAATCCTAAATGGATATAGACAGGCTAAAAATTGGAATCGAGTTACGTCGTACAATGTACATCGTCATCATCAGCCTGTGTAAGTCCACTGCTGGACATAGGCCTCTCCCTATCACTTAGGGGGTTTGGACCGTATCCCACCACGCTGGTCCGATGCGGGTTGGTGGGTGGACCGACTTTTTACATGCCCATCCGACGCATTGATCATCTTACTTTTTAGACAATTGGGTGATCGGCCCAAATTGCCCTAACCAACTAAGAAACCACAAGGAAAATTTGTTGCGTCCGTGCAGGATACAAACCCACGACGTCCGGTTTCTAAAGCCCACGCCCATACCACTAGGCTACGGAGGTAGGCAGTTGTACCATTTACAGATAATGTTAAATAAAATTGAATCACTGAGTGCTATACATGTACGAAATCTTGCATCCATGAACAATAATTAGTTGTTAAATTGCAACAGTCATTACAGAAAAGCGAAAAGAAGCGTGCAATGTCCGGTAAAGAGCGCAAATTTTCTTTGACCTGCTCAATAATATGTATCGGTAGATAAGTTATTAGCACGCCTGTTAAATAATTACATGCTTTACAATAAATGGGTTAGTTTACCGGTATTACGGAAGACGGTTTCCCACCGGTAATATGTGCCTTCGAGGCGAAAAGTTAATGGAGATTTAATGAGGCCGCTGTTAGGCAAGGCTGGGATCAACACAGTGTAGTATTGTTCTCAGCAAGTCGTCCGCTACTAATGAAATAAAAATTCGAGGTCAGACAACGAAAATTATCGAGTTGTAACGTAGCTTCATGATTCATATGGTGTATTAGGCATAATAATAATGTTCTCTGGTTGATTACGACTACGGCGGTTGATCTATATTAGAGATCAGCCAACTACGCAGGAGATATTATAGTGCACAAATGTACGCGCAAACACAGGCCCACTCCCTGTTCCTTTATAACCGATGGGACGGATAACCGACACGATCGGAGAAAAATAAGGCGCAGGACCGACTTTTTACATGATATGACGCATGGATCATCTTACTTTTTACACAATTGGGTGATCAGCCCAAATTTGGATTAAGCATTACTGCCTGCGTAGCCTAGTGGTTACGCCTTAAACATGACCATGGTTGTGGGTTCGAAATTTAGACTCAAAAAATTTTTTATTGTTCTTTCCTAGTTGCTTAGTGAAATGAGGTTTGATCACCTGATTGTTTGTATAGATGAGCTATGCTTCGATGGGCATGTAAAACGTTGGTCCTGCATCTGATCTTCCTCCGGTCGTGTTGGCTGTCCATCGCATCGGACTTTCTGCACCTGTATGCACATGTATGCGCGTACATTTATGCCTTATAAATTTTTTGCGCAACAGTTAATCTCTAATGTGGATCGGTCGCCGTAGTTGGATTCTACTAGAACATTATTGTTAATGCGAAAGTAATTGTGTCTATCCGTCTGTACGTATTTACCATCTAAACCAATGAACCGAAAATTAGAAATTAATATTAGACGCAGGACATTCAAACATGAATATCCGACGCATGGATCATCTTACTTTACAGACAATTAGGTGATCAGCCCGCACTGCCCTAACCAACTATGAAACAACAAAGATGAATAGTTGTCCCCGCAGGGTTAGGACCTACGACCACCGATTTCTAAAGTGGAGGCCCCTACCACTAAGCTACATCGTCAGTTAATATGGGTATGGAAATAATAGTATTAGTATAGGATTTTAACATGTCCCAGTTTAGTAACGTTTTATTGGTTAACCGAATGCCACGCCTGATCTGTGTAACTCTAAGATATGCGTAACGGGTCTCTAAGAAGTTTGCACTTTAGCGGGGATCGAGTGTTACATGGCATTATCATTATACTGAAATATTTTAGCTTAGAAGAGTATTCTAAAGCAGAATATTAACTTATCTTCAAAATCAAACTATGTTTTATACAAATAAACTAAGAAAAGTAATATTTAACTCATCATAATACTGGTAAACCAGAAAATAGATACTATTTACAATATATCAAAAACGAAGATATTCGAATTTTTGTTTAGATTATTTAAAAACGTATAGAATGTTAAACTTTTTGACATTTCTGTTTTCATTACAACTTCATTTCTTTGAGAATTAATTTTCTTTCACGCCGTATTTTTTAAATTCCTCAAATATGTATCAAATAGCTTATCACGCAATTACTTTTTAAAAAGATGGAATCATATTACAGCTACTACAGGCCATTTAAAAAAGAGAATATTCAAAATCGGAGCACTATGGGCATGTATGAGCGAGGTAACATATATAACGAAAATAAACATATACGCTCCGAATTGTGTATTTTCTTTGGGAAGTCGATCAAAATACCCTTGACTCAGACATAGTGGAGTACTCCATCGAGTTAGTACACAACAAAACTCCATTGGTTCGAGTTCCCACCAAAGGTATCTAGCTGCTGGCTCAGGCATTTCCGTTGTTTGCACAAAGCAAACAGCCGCCGCATTCGATATAAGGTTTCATCTACTAGTAAGTAATTGTTTTGAAGCCAAATTGAAAACGATTCAATAGAAACGGATGTATTGCAAGAATTAATGTGAAAATCAAATTCTATTATGTCAATACGTAACCCATTCTTTCGTCATAGATTTTGGATTAGTTCATTAAAAGTAGGCATGAAAAACTTTTTTATAAAGCATTTTGTTTAATATATTATTATCACACATTACAAATCATCAGCCCTATCCATTAGGGGGTTTTTGACCGTATCCCACTACGCTTGTCCGATGCAAGTTGGTGGGTGAACCGACTTTTTACATGCCCTTTCGACGCATGGATCATCTTCCTTTTCAGACAATTGGGTGATCGGCCCAAACTGCGCTTACCAATTAGGAAACAACAATGAAAATTTGTTGAGTTCCCGCAGGATTCGAACCCACGACCTCCGGTTTCTAAAGCACACGCTCTTACCACTAGGCTGCGGAGACATTTACATATTAATATTATATTATTATAAGAAAAAAAATACCAAAGGTTCGCAGACATCTCGTATAAAACAAGACAGATCTTTTAGAGATGGTTGGTCCCTTTTTACAAAGGAGCCGCCTGAGGTAGTAACATCGCGGAACCTTTTTCTGCCGCAAATCAGTAGTGTGAAAACACTACCGCGTTCCAGTTTGAAGGGCACTGTAGTAAGCGTATTTACTAGCTAAACAAGACGTAGCATCAAAAGTGTCGCGGTAGGCAGCGCGTTGGTGATACCTGTTGTATTGCTGATGTCCATGGGCTTCGGTGACCACTTTCCATCAGGCGGCCTGAATGCTCATGTGCCTTTCTTTGCAATAAATAAAGTTGTCTTTTATTTATTGCAAAGAAAGGCACATGAGCATGAATACATATCGTATGTACCAATATCGTCATCGTTTCAGCCTACTGCTTAGCATAGGCTCCTCCCTATCTTCCCTCTTAGCGACTGCTAAGAGGCAAGATCTTGAACCACCTGCAAACCCCAATATTTAGCAAATGTGCAGAAAGTCGGTGGATGCAGGTAAACCACTTAGACATTTATTCGGACAAATAACACTCGGAATAGATATAAATGTGAACTAAAGTTAAATCACAATTTCTAACATGTTCTTTTTTGTAAGGTAAGATTGAATTAAATTGTGGATTTACTTCCTCTTTATTAGCTTCTATTCATTGCTGACCTTCTACTAGTTTTGTGTTTTCTCATAATCATTTTTCACACTATTACGGGTTCATTTTTATTCTATTTCATTTAGATGCTCATATTTTTTTAACATGTTAATAATGGGCTAGTAAGGGCTAATGCCACATAACACAAAAATCTTTTTAACCTTAATAGGGAATGTTATAACTATAGATAAATGTAATATACTATGGATAAATGTTACATAGATTAATTGCAGTAACTGTGTTATAATATATGTAAACGTCGTGAGTGTTATATACATTATTATACTTTTTTTTAGTCTACAGTAAAATAACAAAAATTTGCAATATCTACTCGTCCTAGTGCATTTCTCTAAATAATATAACATCAGACGCAGAATACACTGCTGTTTCATTTACTTTATATTCATAAAATATTTTCCTCAGGGGCTTTTAGCAATATTTTCATGGGATTACGACCTAACTCAACAGGTAGCATGTTTCATCCGGCAGGCTTAAGGGATTTAGACAACCCGACTTGGGATAAACATGACTCCGTTACGTTTGTACGGTCAATATTTTAACAGAAAAGAAAAATATTACAGAACACACCAATGTAAGATTATACCTGTTCTAAGCTACGCAAGTGTAATAACACAAATCAACTTTTCTTACATAAGGAAAGGAATAATATATCATGATACAAAAACTCAATTTAAGTTCTACGGCTCATGTGACCGGTCCTAGAGATTTGAAAGCAAGTGCAATTGGACTATTTAAACAAGAAAGCACTAGAACTTAGCGTGAAAAACGGTCACTAAAGTTCTTGTAATGATGATGTTGTTGTTGTTTGGGTCCATTTCTACAACAGGGGCCGATCTGTAATACTCATCAAACCTCTACGCGGATTTTATAGTGTCCAAGCTTACGCACCAATAAAGGCAACTCTCATAGTCCGATGGGACGGAAAATCGACCCGGCCGAAGAGAGATAAGGCGCTGGGCGACTTTTTCATACCTATCCGACGCATGGATTGTATAACTTGAGATTGCATTGCCATAACCAATTGAAAAAAATAATAAAAAGGTTTTAACAACTCTTCAGTCTCCACAGTATTCGAAGCCACGACCGCCGGTTGCTAAAGTGCGATCCACCACGGCTATGCTGGTTATTCGTTAGTTGTTTTACTGTAAATAAAAAAGTGTAAGTCTAATGGTTCAATGTTGGACGAACTAAGTGCCTACCGATATTTACTGAGCAATCGGTTATGTGTACGGGATATTGAAGGATAAGCCTCTGACCGCAAGCTATTAGGAAACTTCGACTTGATAATATTGATGATAATAAACTTAGTACTCTCTATTAGAGACGTCGGTTACACTTGTTGTAGGCGTTCTATGTAACCAAGATAAACTGATCTTAAAATATGTCCTTCATGCTCCTTTAAGTCGAAAATGGTTTGTTATTAATATTAGTCTTGACCTGAGTGCGTTTGTTTCAATTTCATTGGCCCTTACGATATATGTACGTTTGTTAAATTACCTATTCCATCTAATAGCATGCTTTACTTTATTTTTATTCTAAACTAGCTGACCCGACAGACTTCGTACTTCATGCTACTGCATCAAGAATCGAAATGTTAGGTGGTTGTCAGTTGTCAAATAATATGGTTAAGTTCAGGAATAATCTGTGAGAAAACTTCAGATTTATCAATGTACATGAAAATAATTTTATTGATAGTTATAATTTTTTTTTTTAATTCTGAGAATAAATACGTATTTAAAGAAAGATATAAAAAATCTTATTGATTATTTATTTTAAACTATCCTTAATGGGATTTCTGAATGACAGAGTCGTTAAAAAGTAAAATTTTGACCAAAAAAATATGACCGAATTCAAACAATATACAACCATGTTGCGCACGACAAGCGGGTGACAACGTGCCATTTACATTAACTTTATCAAATTTCTGCCAATGCTTTTAAATCTCTATGGTGTCAAGAGGAAATTTAGTTGGTGTAATCGTATAAGGGTGAGTCCATCGATTGCTCTTTCATTGAAACACCCCTAAACTACCCTTTCGAGATATTCGACTTAATTTTATTTAAATCATTTATCCAATATTTTTATTTTATTTGTGTTTAGTTTTTATTACATTTTATGATAAGATGTTAATAAACTTATATTTCAAGTTTATAGGCTTGACAAGTGAATAATTAAAAGATTTAAGTTTATTTCTCTATGGATATCTAAAAATTTATGCAGTTGTTCGCAATATGTTTAAAATCTACTTTCATCACTATCTAACAGTATAACATCTGTTGTTATTTCAAGAAAATATTTGGACTGTATATCATCCCAGTAACGTCACCTTTTTCTTAGTTATGACTGGTCTTTATTTTCGCAAAATGGCGTTTATTCTTTGGTTGACTATGATTGTTTTGATTATCAGTCGCTTTTCTTCTAATAGTAGATGTGATATCTTACTTTTTCCGATGGCTGTAATACTGGACTGTACTTCTAATTTGTACAATGTACATGAACTGGACTCTGATTATTATTGATGAGTTATGAAATGTCTACCTTAGAATTCTGAATAAATACTATTTAGAAAGATTGTTAAATGATCTATTAATTATTCATATTAACTATCCATAGATGCGGATGTGCTGATGACAGAGTCTTGAAACAGTAAAATTGTACAAAAATATGACTGAATTAAACAAGTAAGCGACCATTCTAAGCGTTACAGTAGTAGGGGTGTACAAGTGCATATCAAAATATGTTCCCGCTAAGTCTGCATGACTTTCAAATCTACTTATATATATTAAGGTATTCATTTAAGCAAAATGTTGTGTATGACACGTTCTAAGCGCATAGAATGAGGATTTTTTTAATGCATTAACTTTTATATTAATAGGCTAGCAAGTAAACTAAGCTCTGCAGCTTAGGCAGTAAAATAATTGGATTATTAACTGATGTGGAGACAGCTCGTTTAGTGTATTTCAGCTTTTTCATAGTAATATGTCTCTTATGCTTCTGTGGGAAATTCGGCGGATACTAAAAGCGATCTTTGTCCTCCAAAACGTGTAATTCGTGCAGTCAGTAACCTGGGCCCAAAGAATCATTAAGAAATTTGTTACGAGAATAAAATAATGACGTTAGTTCCAATACATATTTGAAAATTTAATGTATGTGCAAAACAATAGGCATGATTTCTTAACACATTGTGATGCACATAACTAGATACAAGAAACAAACATAATTTAATTCTTCCACAACTAGACTGCGAAGAATAAGAAAGTCTTTTATGGGAAAATGTATACGTTTTTACAACAAAATCCCAGTAAACGTTTAGAATTTAACTATTAATACATTTAAAAAGCAACGTTTATGTGTTAAAGGTCAATACGATATTAATGAATTTTTAAATTATAACACAGCCTGGTAATGAAATGTTCGCTCCAGGTCTTGTTTCAAAATTGCACAACATGTTATGCCTTCAAATTGTTTGTTATTTTTAAAAGATGACATAAAAACAGTCCGCTGAGTTTCTTTCGCCGGTTCTTCTCAGGTCTGAGGCGTCCTTTTCCGAACCGGTGGTAGTGTGTTTGACAATCAATAAGCAAGTGTAAACTTCTATATTGAATTAAGATATTTGAATTTCAATATAATCTTACACTATATAACCTTAAATAAGCTTTGAATATGACTGATGGCAATTTTAAAAAATATTTAAATAAAAATTACTATTCTGTATTATTCTTAAAACACGGTTGTTCGCGCTTGCGGACTTTATTCTACGGTATATATTTTAAGTGTAGCTCTTAATGTTGAGCCAGCGTTTGCAACTTAATGATTTTTGACGGCGTAATTTTCTTAATTTATTAAGTATCTATTAAAGTACTAATCACAAAATTATTAGAACAAAAGTGACCAAATGACACCTAAAACCTATCATTTAACAGAAGAATGAACAAAATCGGACTACTAGAATTGGGAAGTAGAAGACAACGATATGGGAAGTTGGTCCAAAAGAGTCTGAAAACTCAGGAATTAATATATACAGCGAACGAGATAAATGCTCGTGAAGTGAGAGTCTTTGCAACTTATTAATCCCTTGAAATGTTATTTAATGCATTAAGATGTAACAAAAAATTTGTTTTAAAACATTGTTTAGCTTTGAAACTGATTAAATTCAAAATATGCGAAGAATATCTTTATTGGTACAGTCCAGATAAAATATAAAATCATAGCCTTGCATACAGCACCAAGAGCATCGCAGGATTAAAAACTTGATTAAGACCTAAGCAAGTTTTAATGGAAAGTCGCAACCTGCGCTCCGTTAATTAAATCACCTGTAACTTAATTAGTATTTAACGCCCGCGCTGTACGATGCATTTTTAAATGCGTTGCAAGCGTTGGACGTGATTGCGAGACAAAACAAGATTTAATAAGAATATTTGCTGCACCTAAAGTCAGTATATTTTATAATGTCATAAAAGAAAAGGCAAAGATCAGTATCTAAAATAAAACACAACAACGAGTAGAATCAGTGCTTTTTATTTTAATTATAAAATCACCGAGCTTTTAAATATAACATATACCTATTAACAAACAAACATACAAATAAATAAAAGATAAAATAATCTCGTCCCCGGTCTATCCTGTAAAGGGATTGTAATGTTTATTGAAATTGTCTAGACCTCTCTCAACTTCCACAATACAGTAATAAGTCGTACTGTATGTAATAATAGAGCATTTGGTAAAAACTAAAACACAACTACATATATATATATATATAACACAATGTCCTCCTCTTGTAAGAATAAAAACTCCAGACAGGATAAGGTACTAATAAAAAAACGGCCACGGGACAGATAAGACATATTAGAAATAAAAAACAAGTTCAAGCTTGTATACCAATTCTCCCTAATCTTTACGCGTCAAGGTCAACTTAACACCTAAGAAAGAGTATACGGAATGTCTAATGGTTAACAACGTTTTGTGATACTTCAAATTAATCTATTGCGCTTCTTCACAAGTTGTTTTATGCAAACAAAGTTTCAAATTAGTTCAAACAAGAAACTGCTTGTGAATCGCTTACATGAGCACATTACAACTTTTTAAAATATTACTCCAGAGTTTTATAACTAAACCGCGTTTTCTAGCTTAATTATTGTTCAATTACAAAGTTTTTTTTTGGGTGAACTCACGTTGGTGGAGTTAACCGCTACAACCCGGTGGGTCAGAGGGGCTGTGCAACTTTAAGTGTGCACAGACTTCACCCCTATTCTGTGGCTTAGCTCTGAGGGACCCCTGAAGGGGGATCTCGGCTCCGGCTGCCACTTTGTATATACAGTAAGCGCGCTTGATCGAGGGGGCCAATGAGGGCCGAGCCTCGGCTCGATCAGCCGCTGATCTGATCCTTGCCTATTCCTGTTAGCAACATGTATCGAGGGGCGCCCCGGATCAGAGCCTGACACGTCTGATTTGGCTTTAACCGCCCTATCTAGATGCGTGGAGAAGTCGGCCCTGACGCAGGCGTGCTTTGTCTCAGTGCTTTCACACGTGCTTGTATGATGGTCGTCCCATCGTCCGGATCAGTTAGAACACGGCGCGCTCGCCTGAATTTTTTATGATTACGTAGTGAAATGCTTGGTACGTAAGCGGCGGCGCTCCGTTCCAATTCGTTGGGATGTAGCGAAGCCGAGTCAAAGTATCTGATTGATGCTTGTTTAAGATATTCGCGTATGGTGGGCAATTCCAGCTCCATGTGCAGGTCACGGTTGCGCAGATAATACGGCGCACCCGTAGCCCAGCGCATGAATTTTATTTTGCAGGACTTGGAGTTTATCAATATAGGATCGTCTTGCGTGTGCATAGACGGGACTGGAATAGGTCATTACGGGACGGATTACTGTTTTATAAAGCAACACATTATTACGCAGTGATAGCTTCCTATTGGGATTTATAAGGTAAAACAGGCGACCGAGGACGAAGGTCGCTCTGTTTTTGAGCCGCGTTATGTGCGGGCCAAAGGATAGGTTGTGATCTAGGATTACCCCGAGGTATTTGGTCTGATTGACCCAAGGAATAGGCCAATCAAGAAGGCGGATATTTGAAGGAACCACGGCCTTCGTCTTCGAGAAAACAAAATGGCCGCGCTTTTGGATGGGTTGATTTCAATCCTCGAGTTCTGAAACCGATCCTCTGAGGTCTTGGCCGCGGATTGGAGTCTTTCGGATATTAGGATAGGACATCGACCGGATACGTAAATGCAGGTATCATCTGCGAATAAGGCGGTGTTTACCAGTTTAAAGGAAGGGATTTCGTTGGTGAATGGGGTGAATAATACAGGACCTAATATGGAGCCTTGAGGTACGCCGACAAGGACCGGGTGTGGTTGCGACTTAGTGCCCTCTACGCGGTATCGGAACGTTCGATTCCGGAGAAAGTCTCGTATGATGAGTACGAGACGGTCGGGCACGCCGAGCTTATATAACTTGTATATAAGCTCTTCGTGCCACACTTTATCGATCGCCTTCGCCACATCGAAAAAGCGCTCCTGTTACTAGTATGACATGTAAAAAGTCAGTCCTGCGGCTGATCTTTCTCCGGTCGTGTCGGTCCTATTTTAGTACCTAGCCACAAAACACCGTTCATAATTATAAAATGTGTGCTGTTATAACACTTGTCACATTTCTAGCAAAGGAGATATTTTCTGGAAAATTAGGGTATGATTCTCCGTATAATTTTGCCTTAACACGTACTACATGTAAGGTCCCTTCCTAGCGTACGTAATAAATTTTATCCAAACGCGACATAGGCGCACTTAAATCGAGATTTATAAGCTTTAATTAATCGCCATCTTGGTCCCAAATCCGCGGAGTTTAATGTGTGTTTTCTAATGGATAAAGTATGTAATCAACTTTGTTCGGGCGTTCAAGTAAAGTATTCATAATTTAATGTCGCCGCTCTGTTCTTCCCAAACACGTTTCTTTAATTAAAACGTCGTTGTTCTTTTTAATTCTAAGTAGGATTTCATGTGAAAGCAAAAAAGATTAAAACCACGAGCTGTCAGTGAGATTTGTTTGGATTTTTTAACCACAGAAAATTTCATCAAACATTGAAAAGAATTGTAAACCTTTTTATTCTGATGATATGAACTGTAAAAGTTATTTTAATATAACTCTTTGAAGTTTAAGAACTTTTTCAATTTTTTCTGCAACGTGCATCACAAGTTCAAACACATTCAATCATACATATCAGTAATGATATTGTGTTTTATATAACATCGCATGACTGGTTAACGTAATTGGATATAAGTGGCAGCGTTATACAAATCAAATCTGGTTAACACGTCAAAACGGTTGCTGAAACCAAACTGGATGTTTGGTCTCGTTTACCTAGTATTCAACTAGCAACGGTGCCCTTTAAACCGGAACAAAGTTGGCATTTACGCACTACTGATTTGCGACAGAATACGCAGATGTAATAATGTGCAAGTTACGCACTAACACAGACATACACTCTTCCTTTTGCTCTCATAGTCCGATGGGATCGTAAACCGACTAAAGCGAGAGATAAGGCGTTGGGCGACTTTTTACATACCTTTACGACGCACAGATTGTATTGTATAACCAAGCCGGATAAAAACAATAAAAACGTTTTGAACTCTTCAGTCTCCACAGTATTCGAAGCCACGACCACCGGTTACTAAAGCGCAATCCACCACGGCTACGCTGGTGATTCTTTAGTTGTTTTACCGTAAATAGAAAAATGTTAATCTAATAGTTCAATCATAGAAGAACTAAGTGCCTAACGCAATTAACAGCACAATCGGCTATATGTACAGGATATCGAGGGAAAAGGTAAAGGTAAATAAGGGCTGATCGCAAGCTATTAGGGGACTTCGACTCCATCTCGAACACTTGTTGTAGGCGATTCGATGTAACGAAAATAAATTGCTCTTAAAATATGTCCTTCATGCTCCTCGAAGCCGAAATGGTTTGTCATTTATATTAGTTTTTACCGTTTGTTTCAATGTCATTGGCTTATACGAATACGTATGTCATCTAATGGTATGGTTTACTTTATTTTAATTCTAAATTAGCTGCCGTGTGTGAACTTTTAGCGTATAAACGATATTAAAATAATTCTGTTAGTATTCGTTACAGTCTCGTCTAAATCGGACCAGCCATACCACAGATTAGCCAGAACACACAGAAAGACAGGCAAAATTTAAAAAAATGCCGTTTTGTTACATGAATTGTTACTTTAAATGAAAATTTGAAAACGGTTACTTTGGTTAAAAGAACCCAAATTATTTTACTATTATCAGTAATTTTTTTGTCATATTTATAATAGTTTTCCGTGACCATGGTCTTTAAAAAGAGTCTGAAATGTCACAAATAAAAAATATACAATGAACGAGATAAATGCTCGTGAAGTGGTTTAGGTTGTTAGAAAAATAAAGTTGCTTAAGGTCAGTCCAATTGTGCTCTCTGTTAGATGCACGTTTCAAGTAAGTTACAAATACTGACGCATATATTTAATATATAAGCTAATATGATTACTTTTAAGCAACAAAAATAAAACTGATTTGTTAATATTACAACATTGGATAATAACATCCAAAAAAGCAATACCTTGAATTAAACCCGAAAACACTAAATGCCATAGTATATATAAAAGTTTTTGGACTCCCGAAACAAGATTAAACACGAAACAGATGTTCTTTAGCCTCAGTTAAAACTAATATTTTGCATATTCATCCGCGGTCGGGCCCGGATGCGTATTTATTTTATGAACCAACGGGATAACAGGTCCGAAAACATTACAAAACAACACTTTGATGTCGTTCAGGTGCCAACGGAATATATGGAATGCATAATGGATTCGTTTCAGCCAACCTGGTTCGACCATACAGAATTATAACGGTAGGGTAAGGGTATACCCCGAAGATGCAAAATGCAAGGATTTCCCATTAATTTGGTATGTATTCTTTTCACAAGGGACCGTCTGGAGAGGTGCCATCGCGATTCCTATTTCTGTCGTAAAGCAGGAGTGTATACAAATTACTGACTGCCTCCGTAGCCTAGTGGTATAGGCGTGTGGCTCAGAAACCGGAGGTCGTGGGTTCGAATCCTGCGGGGACTCAACAAATTTTCATTGTTGTTTCCTAGTTGGTTAGGGCAATTTGGGCCGATCACCCAATTGTCTGAAAAGTAAGATGATCCATGCGTCGGATGGGCATGTAAAAAGTCGGTCCACCCACCAACCCGCATTGGACCAGCGTGGTGGGATACGGTCCAAAAACCCTCTAATGGATAGGGAGTATTAGGAGGCCTATGTCCAGCAGTGGACTATCACAGGCTGATGATGATACACATTAAGGTCTTCTGGTTTGAAGGAAGCTGTAACCTAATTACTGAGTAAAGGAGACGTAACATTACATACAGGGTGGCCCATAAGTCCTTTGAAAAGTAAAATTTTAATAAAACGAACAGGGCGCGCGTGAGCGGTGCAGGGGAAGCGGAGGGAGTAACTTCGGTTTCTGGGAATTTAGTCGGATGGAGCATTTTACCGGAGCGGACCGTGCGTTTTATGTGCGCGAGTTTTATAAAAATATAATGTAAAACAGCGGTTGGGTCGCCCAAGGACGTCACGTACGGAACAAAACATAGACACAGTGACACAGTCTATTCGCGAAAATCCGACACAGTCAACTCGTAAGCGCGCCAGAGCATTAAATGTATCCAGGACATCGGTACAACGGATTTTGAAGAAAGATTTACATATGCACCCTTACAAAATTCAGTTGGTTCAAGAATTAAAGGAAACTGACGGTATTCAAAGACAAAATTATGCGAATGAAATGTTGAATCGGTTTACTTCCTTCAATAACATAATGTTCTCTGACGAGGCTCATTTCCATCTTAACGGGCATGTTAGTAAACAAAATTGCCGCCATTGGAGCCCCATCAATCCAAACTTAAGCATCAGAAGCCCTTACATAGTCCGAAAGTGACTGTTTGGGCTCATGTCAGCCCATGGTATCCTAGGGCCTTCTTTTTGAGGATGGCAGAGGGCGCGCAGTTACTGTTACGTCGGAGCGATATGTGGCTATGATCGAAGAGTTTTTCATACCAGGATTGCAAAACTTTTCAGGCTTTAATGCCAGGACGTGGTTTCAACAGGATGGGGCCACTTCTCACACCTCTAACACTGCTATGCCCGTTATCCGTTAATTTTTTCCTGGCAAAGTGATCTCTAAGAGAGGGGACATTTCCTGGCCTCCACGTAGTCCAGATCTGACCCCGATGGATTTTTTTTTGTGGGGCTACCTTAAGGCTAAAGTATACGACACAAACCCGCGGTCAATTGAGGCCCTAAAAGAAAACATCCGCAGAGAAATGACAAGTATTTCAGCAGTGACGTGCCGCGCAGTCATCGACAATTTTAGACGTCGTTTGCAAGAGTGCCGTGATCGCAACGGATTACATTTAGAAGATGTTATTTTAAAAAAATAATTCCCGTTTTTAAGCTTTTTTTGTAAATAAAAATTTAATTCATAATGTAATTAGTTTTATTTAAATATTTTTTTTTTCATATCAAAGGACTTATGGGCCACCCTGTATCTTGCGGCGGACCAGATTAGTATGTTTGTTGCTTCTCTAACTGCTTTTCTTATAGGCAGGAAGTATTTACCATTAGCTACTCTTACCACCAGGCAAACATCTTGCAAGTCTTGACGCTTTCATCTGTAAATAAAAATATATAGAAAGAGGTTAAAATAAAACTTAGCTAAAGAAGAATATTAACCAAACTCTGTTAAAGGCTTTGAGCGTTTGTTAAAAATAGAAGGAAAGTTTATTATAATTAGAGGGAAGACCAGTCTATATAAGGGAGGACAGTAAGGAGTCTTCGCAACTTATGAATCCCTTGAAATGTTATTAAATGCATTCAGTAACAAAACTTTGTATTAAAAAATTGTTTAGCTTTTAAACTGATTTAATTCAAAATATGCGAATATCTTTATTGGTACAGTCCAGATAAAATATAAAATCATAGCCTTGCATACAGCACCGAGAGCATCGCAGGATTAAAAACTTGATAAAGACCTAGGCAACTTTTAATGGAAAGTCGCAACCTGCGCTCCGTTAATTAAATCACCTGTAACTTAATTAGTATTTAACGCCCGCGCTATTCGATGCATTTTTAAATGCGTTTCAAGCGTTGGACGTGATAACGAGACAAAATAATATATAATTAGAACTAGATAATTGCTACACCTAAAGTTAGTATATTTATTACCATCAGAAAGAAAGCCTAAAGAATAAATTAGTCGTATCCTGGTCGTTTCTTTATAATTACTCTCATAGTTAACTACTAATAAAGAAACGACCTGGGGATAGATTAAACATATCATCATCATCATCATCATCAGCCTGTCCACTGCTGTACATAGGCCTCCCTAGTACACCGCTACCCATTAGGTTTTTGGACCGTATCCCACCACGCTGGTCCAATGCGGGTTGGTAGGTGGACTGACTATTTACATGCCCATCCGACGCATGGATCATCTTACTTTTCAGACAATTGGGTCAAATTGCCCTAACCAACTAGGAAACAACAATGAAAATTTGTTGAGTCCCTGCAGGATTCGAACCCACGACCTCTAAAGGTTTCTAAAGCACAGCCCATACCCACTAGGCTACGGAGGCAGTTAATTAAACATATAAAAATCAAAAAACAAGTTCTAGCACTATGTTTGTATACCAAAACTGATTTAAAAGATTAATACGACAAAGCCTGAATCCTTAATCTATACGCGTCAATCTCAACTTAACACCTAAGAACGAGTATACGGATTGTTTTAATGGTTAACAACGTTTTGTAATACTTCAAATTAATGTACTTCGCGCTTCTTCACAAGTTGATCTACGCAAACAAAATTTCAAGTTAGGTCAAACAAGAAACTGCTTGCGAATCACATTATAACTTTTAAAATATTTCTCCAGAGTTTTATAATTACACCGAGTTTTCTAGCATTATTATAGTTCAATTACTATGTATATTACCTTATTCTATGATATTTATATTATGCATTATTGATGTGTGTGTTGCTCGCGACTTAGCGTGTACAATAATCTTTTATTTTTACACATTTTGCACAAGAAAAGTAGACTGAGTTACTCGGAGTTATATTACCTATCGTTTAGAGAGAAAGTCCTGTCAAATCAGATGAGACATTCCAGAGATTAGCTATAATAAACAGACAGACAGGCAGATAAAAATTTCATTTATTGTTATATGTATTGGATACATATCACATATAATATTCATTCAGATTAAAGTTGTTTTCAGAGTACATATTATTATTTTTTATAACAAGGGCAGACGAGCAGTGCCACTGATGAAGTGGTCACCGACGCCCATGGACATCACAATACAGGTAGTCACCAACCGCTGCTACGTAAAGGACTCTTTATACCCGTTTAAAGGAAGACATATATCTTTCTACAGTCATTACCTCACGTAAAATATTCTCACGCACAAATAAAATAGCAACTCAAAGGTTACTCTGAAAGTCATGTCCCCTAAAATATGCGGACAATATAGCAAGACCGTTTATTTGCTATTTTTTTACGGCAGGCGATATCGCCCGCAGCAATAAACCGTCCGCAAAATGTATCGCAACCAATTTATTTCGGCTTGACTGACTCAAATTTAATCTCTTTATTTGTCCATACTATTTTTTAATTCAATTAAACACCACTGTTAGCTGTAACTTTAAGAGTATATTAAACTTTTTGTTTTTTCACATTCTTTTGCTAAAAGTTAATTATAATATTCATTACCAGCTTCAGAAACACATTGACATAAACTTTAGAAACATTTGGATTTTCCCTATCCTCTTCTTCTTTCTCCTTGTCTTATTCCCTGGTTATCAATTCAAATCTATACAGAACTACGATCCAATGATTTACCTGAAAAACTATTGTTAGGTAAAGCGACTAGCATTTGACGTCCAAAGACTAAAGGGGAAATTACATGCAATCAAAGGGTAATTGTCATTATTTTCTAAGGCATTGTAGTCCACTAACAACTGCCAAAGATGGCGTTAAAAATCGGGAACTACATTCCACGTTCCTATGCGACGCAACGGCCATCTAATTGTCCAGACTATGGGGTGATCGACCAATACATAATAGTCCTAAGCAACGAAAAAACGTTCATAACACAAAGCTGTTACCCCGCAAGCATTCAACTCGCTTAGTATGGGCCAATAACACTAAGCCACGAAGACCGTGCCTCACCACCTTAGCTGTTAGTATTAAGCAGTATTTGCAGTAGTACTCGTGGTTTTAATTTGTACATGACTTGTTACGGATTTGCACAACATGTCACTAGGATGTTAAAATGTAAAAAGAAACAATAAAAATCGTCTTTCAAGAAAAACTGGTACGTAATGTGTTACAGCCAAGAACTATAATAAGAAGCATCTTTATATCCGAATAGCGAGTTGTAACGGACCCATGGTATTAAGACATAAACCTGAATAGTTCCGCTTCGAGGGTTTCAATATCGTATGTTGATTCAGACCACTTAAATATGCATAAAGGTGAAACTAAATAGGTATAGTAAGGTAATTTTATGGAATTAGTTTGTTCATTGTTAGAGCAAGATTTCATTTGACTGTCTCTGTAGCCTAGTGGTTTGGGCTTGCGCTTAAGAAACCGGCGATCGTGGGTTCGAAATTTGCGGAAACTCAACTATTTTTCTTAGTTGTTTCGTACTTAGTAAGGACAATGCGAGCCGATCACTCGATTGCTCGGAAAGTACTACAATATATGCGTCCGGTGGACATGTAAAAAGTCGGTCCTGCGGCTGATCTTTCTCCGGTCGTGTCGGTCCTATTTTAGTAATAACCTACAAAACACTGTTCATAATTATAAAATGGGTGCTGTTATAACGCTTGTCACATTTCTAAGAGACACAGGAGACTCGTACAAAGAAGATATTTTCTAGAAAATTAGAGAATGATTCGCCGTACAATTTTGCCTTAACACGTACTACATGTAAAGTCCCTTCCTAGCGTACGTAATAAATTTTATCCAAACGCGACATAGGCGCACTTAAATCGAGATTTATAAGCTTTAATTAACCGCCATCTTGGTCCCAAATCCGCGAGTTTAATGTGCGTTTTATAATGGATAAAGTATGCAATCAACTTTGTTCGGGCGTTCAAGTTACGTATCCATAATTTAATGTCGCCGCTTCGTTCTTCAAAAACACGTTTCTTTAATTAAAACATCGTTGTTCTTTTTAATTCTAAGTAGGATTTCATGTGAAAGAAAAAAGATTAAAACCACGAGCTGTCAGTGAAGTTTTTTGGATTTTTTACCATAGAATACTTCATCAAACATACAATAGGATTGAAAACTTTTTTATTCTGATGATATAAACTGAAAAAGTTATTTTAATATAACTCTTTGAGGGATTAAAAACTTTTTCAATTTTGTCCTGCGATGTGCATCACAAGTTCAAACACATTCAATCATACATATCAGTAATGTAATTGTGTTTTACATCAAAATAATTAACGCATATATCAATATTGGGTTTTATATAACATCGCATGACTGGTTTTCACTAGAATAACTTTTTACGCATGGTCTTGGCTGAATGCTCCCTTTTCTTGTCTAGGTAATGTTCATCTTTATCGCAACATTTGCCTCTGATACAACAATAAATTAATATTCTACGACCGTCTGACTCAGGGGTCGAACTCACGTCTGATCAACCACCACATGCCATGAAAGTTTGATCTCTGTAAATTTGAGAGATAAGAAATTAACGTCACCTTCTTATAACGCCGCTTAGTTGGTAGATTAAAGTTATCGCTAAGAAGGCAGTAAATTATCTTTTTTAGATGATTAGGACTTGCTGATTAAGTACCTACTTCTTTGCATTGGCTAAAGCAACACAACGAGCAGGATGCGGACAGATGCGCCTTGCCCATAAAAGTAGCAGCATTTTACAAATCAAATCTGGTCAACACGTCAAATCATGGTATGCTTGGTCTCGTTTACCTAGTATTAAACTATCTACGGTACCTTTAAACCGGAACAAAATAGCATTTACGCACAATGGATTTGTCCAACAACTCTTCAGTCCCATCGGTTACTAAAGCGCAATCCACCACGGATACCCTGGTGATTCGTTAGTTGTTTTACCGTAAATAGAAAAAATGTTAATCTAATAGTTCAATGATAGAAGAACTAAGTGCCTAACGCAATTAACAGAACAATCGGCTATATGTACACGATATCGAGGGATAAGGCGTCTGATCGCAAGCTATTAGGGAACTTCAACACGATCTTACTATATAGACTCTCTATTAGAGACGTCGGGAACACTTGTTGTAGGCGATTCGATGTAACCAAGATAAATTGCTCTTAAAATATGTCCTTCGTGCTCCTTTAAGTCGAAAATGGTTTGTTATTTATATCAGTTTTGACCTGAATGCGTTTGTTTCAATTTAATTGGCTCATACGAATACGTATTTTTGTTTAATTATCTATTCCATCTTATAGCATGCTTTGCTTTATTTTTAACGTAAATTAGCTGCTGCATGCAACTATTTCCGCGTGGTGGTGTACTAAAAATAATTCTGTTGCTTTGTCTTTAAAGTCGCGTCTAAATCGGACCAGTAATTGCAGAGATTAGCCAGAAGAAACGGACAAACGCACAATTTTTTTAAAATTCATATTTTTACAAAATTTATATAGATATATGTATTGTTATATATCACAATGTTATCATTTAAAAGAGTTATTTTTATGTTACAAACAGACACTACAATTATTCGATTACTATAGATAAATTTTATGTCATATTCTATTATAGTGTCCCCTGTGCCATGGTCGTTAAAAAGACTCTACTGTAAAAGGAATAAACATGAACAGCTAACGAGATAAATGCTTGAAGTGGTTTTAACCATTAACTTCATGTAAATTCTGCTCGATTTGCTAGAAAATAAAGTTGCTTAAGGTCAATGTAATTGTGCTTTCTGCATAGATGCACGTATTAAAGTAAGTTAAAATTTGTCGACGTATTTATGTAATATTTTAATGTATATTATTACTTTTAAAGCATAAAATTAAAATCTGTACAACTGTAGCAATATTACAATTTCGTAAATATTCAGGCTGGTAATGTTAAAAGCTTGCTGGTGATCTTTGTAATTAAAAACGCATTACTATTTGAATATTGATCCTCACAAGATAAGATTATATACACAAACAGATGTTATTTGCACTCAGTTAAAATTAATATTTTGCATATTCATCCGCAGCGGTTGGGAGCCCGCGTTGCGTATTTATTTTATGGAACCAACGGAGACTAATGCGTTAGGTCCGAAAACATTATAAAACGACACTTTGATGTCGTTCAGGTGCCAACGAAATAAATGGAATGCATAATGGATTCGTTTCAGCCAACCTGGCCAACCTGGCACAGATAAGTATAACCTACCGTTCATAATCAAAAGTGAAAATTATTCAGTCAACAGATCAAATATAAGGGGCGTTTTGGTATACCCTAAAGATGCAAAAATGCATGGATTTTTCCTATTCATTTGGCATGTATCCTTCTCACTAGGGCTCGTCTGGAGAAATGCCAATGCAATTCCTATAACTATCGTATATACATTAAGGTCTTCTGGTTTGAAGGAAACAGTAACTTAATTACTGAGTAAAAGAGACGTAACATCCCACATGTTGCGGTGGACTAGATTAGTATGTTTGTAGCTTCTCAAACTGCTTTTCTTAAAGGCAGGAAGTACTTACCATCAGCTCTTTTCTCTTACCACCAGGTAAACATCTCGCACCTTCGACGCTGTCATCTGTTAATAAAAATATATAGAAAAAAGTTTAAAAAACTTATCTAAAGAAAAATATTAACTATAACCTGTTAAAGGCTTTGAGGGTTTGTTAAAAATAGAGCGAAAGTTTATTATAATTAAAGGGAGAAGTCAATATAATGTAAGGAGTCTTCGCAACAGCTTAATCCCTTGAAATGTTATTTAATGCATTCAGACATAACAAAAACATTGTATTTTTAATACAATGTTTTTGTTTATATTATATTATTTAGCTTTGAAACTGATTAAATGAAAAATATGCTAAGAAGATCTCTATTGGTAAAGTCCAGATAAAATATAAAATCATAGCCGTGCATACAGCACCGAGAGCATCGCATGATTAAAAACTTGATTAAGACCTAAGCAAGTTTTAATGAAAGGTCGCAACTTGCGCTCCGTTAATTAAATTACCTGTAACTCAATTAGTTTTTTACGCCAGCGCTGTACGATGCATATTTAAATGCGTTGCAAGCGTTGGACGTGATTTCGAGACAAAATAAGACGTAATAGGAACTAAATATTTGCTACGCCTAGGGTCAGTATATTTTATAATATAACAAAATAGTAGTTAAATTGAGAAAGTCTAAAGTTAAAGCACACCAAACTGCGGTATCGGACAAAGCGAAGCTATTAGTTTAGCAACAATGATACGAGTATATCTGTACTTTTACTTTCGAGAATTATTTTATACTACATAAGTATTAACAACGACTATTATAAAATAACAACTAAATATAAATATAACGGTTCTAGTTGGCAGCGAGTAGCAGGGGATCGGCCGTCTTGGCGTTCATTGAAAAAGGCCTATGTCCAGCAGTGGACGGGCTGCTAATGATGATGATGATGATGATACAAACGAATGCAAAATAAAAAGAAAGCTATTGATATACAACGCAATTTCCCTTGCTATTCTTGTCTAGTATCTAAGCTTTCACCCATCAACCCGCATTGGACCAGCGTGGTGGGATACGGTCCAAGAACCCCCTGATGGATAGGGGTGTATTAGGGGAGGCCTATGTCCAGCAGTGGACTATTACATACTAACTACATACTAACTATTACAGGCTGATGAGAGATCTAAGCTTTAATTTTGCACCTTGTCGTTAATAGGCTGATAAACAATCTTTTATAAAAATGGAGAATCGAAGCTGTGTAGAACAATTTTATATTGACCTATTGGTATTATGTTGAGGCTTCGACTCTGTTAAATTGGAAATCGTATGTGGTGGGTGTAGTTTAATTGAGAGGGGACAGTGAAGAAGGCTTTGAGCTTTCAGGAGGAGCTTCAAAAATCTCGTTCTTGGTCTATGCCAGTGATTAGCTAACTTGTTGAACTTGTCTCTAGATTTCTCTACACTTCCAAGAAAGGAAAATTGCTTAAAACTTTTATCAATTGACCTTAGGATGGATTATTTGCATAGAAAACCTGAAGTAAACGATAACATTGTTTGTTTTTAATTGAGACGCGAAACAGGCTGAGATAGTTACGGAAAGACTTCAAAGATGTGTTCAAATTATGAGAAATAAAATACATGATTACGTTACTTAAAAGCCTGAGATGTCTCTTCGTCTTTACGCGATGTAACAGCACTACCTTAAGAACCTTTCAATCGGATTGTTTTGATGGTAAAACGTTTTAGAATACTCAATAATACTACTATCGCCCTGATTTCAGTTTTTTAGCTAACAAAGTTTCAAATTAGTTCAAGAAAGAAACTGTTGAGAAGACTCGTTAATGGAACTATAATAACTTAAAAAATATATACTCCAGAGTTAATTATAATGACTAATCTTTCTACCGAGTTTTACTTATAATCGATTGTTTTAAACACACATTGTTTTAATGTATAAATTTTTGGATCAGTCAACTAATTGTTTGCTTAATAAACTTAAAGTCATCTACAGAATAATAATTGTTCGTATTAATTTTTTATTTAACTTTGTTAAATCACGCTTGGCAATACATGCCAACGGCATTATCAGCATCACTACCACTGGTGGTGAGAATTAAGAGAGTATAAGTAGGGCAAGTTAAGCTTAGCTACCTTAGACTTTTTAATATGGAATAATTTACTATATGCAACTTTACAGAGATTGGTTGAATGAAGTTAAATTAGATGAAGTTTAATAAAAGGCTTTTATTATCATAGACATAAATACAAATTCTACAATTATTTTATTTTAGCTTATTACTACAAAGATTATTATTGAATTTCATTAATTGTAAAAGAATTATTACTATCATTGATACTACTCCGCTGGAGAAAGTATACTTCGAATCACGCTGGTAGGATAAAAAGATGGCGCGTAACTTCAAGTTCTTCAATTACAAAATGACAAAATTTTACAGTAATCGCTGTTACTTAGCTTAGAGCGATTATAATCCTATACATTATACTGAAACCAGAACTCAATAGCTTTTAAAATGACTGAGTTGATGGCGATTCAAAACTATTCGGTTTGTAGGTGCCAGAAATCTTTAAAGCCTATCTCCGATTCCGTGGTCGCACAGCATACGGTTTCAGGTATGTTGACCGGTATATCGGGTATATAGTTGGTATATCGGTATGTTAACGAGGCTCTGACCTTTTGTGCAGTGAAGTTGTGAACACTTTTAAATTAGAGCCTCCGTTCGGGCCGGATGTTATGGATCGCTAAGAACAACCCTCCACCAAATTCCACACCGCTGCGATGTCCGTTCAGAGATTTCCTTCGAAAAACTCTATGAAGAGTTAGAAGACTCTATTGCTAATTAATATTATTGTCATTCAAAAATGTATTAAAAATTTTTGATGTGACTCTACCTAAAAAGATGGCGCGTAACGAAAAAAATGTTACACTATTTTTTTTCCAAACCCGATAAAGAAGTTTCACTTAAAAAAGAGAAAAACAAGGTTTAATACATAAGACTTGGATCGTTTGAAACTAAATGACAGAGTATTAAAATTAAGTAATACACGTATATAAATATGTACATAATACATATTCCTATACTAGATACACATAAATATAATAGATATATATGAATAATTATATATACTTACGTACATAAGTACATAAACATACAAACACTTATTAGTTATTTTATACATATTTATAAATATCAGATTAAAATAAGATAAAAGAATCTGTTTCATTGTTGTCATTTACTTAATAGTTTCTTTCTAGTTTCGTTCTAGTTGCTAATTTTCCGCTTAAACTCATTACGACTTTTAACCATTCTGATTTCCTGAGGTAACTCATTGTGTGAAGTCAGAACGTTTAACAGGACATTGAAGCAGACGATTATACGCTGAGCGAAGGTTTTTGCTGCTGACTTCACATTGATACTGGAAATGCGAGGATATGTAAGCTGGAGTAAAAGGAGAATTTAGAAAAGAATAGAGAGTAGTAAGCGCCCGTAGAGAGCGTCTTTGGCGAATAGGTAGCCACTGCAATTGAGCACGATAAGTCGACCCATGGTCAAATTTACGGAGATTGAAAACGTTATTGTTTTATTACTAATATTATATTTGATATATATATAAAAGTACTGTTAAGTCATAGACGTGATCAGTCAACTAGGTATCTATGGCATATCACAAGTAACTCTTCTTTTTATATTCATTACCATATACATAATATAGAATATCCTCATGAAAATAGAAACTCAAAGGTAACTTTCGAAGTCACGTCCGCAATGATATGCAGGTAATATAGCGAGATCGTTTATTTGCTATTCTTTTGCGGCAGGCGATATCGCCCGCAGCAATAAACCGCCCGCAAAATGTATCGCAACCAATTTATTTCGGCTCGACGGTCTCAAGTTTAATCTCTTTATATGTCCACGTTATTTTTGAAATACAATTAAACTCCACTGTTCTTGCAACTTTGAGAGTATAATAAACTTTTGGCTAAGCATACAATAACAAATGACAAAATTTTATTATTCAAGAAGCGGTTCAAAAATAAGCGTAAAGTTGGTTACTCTCAGAATTATACCTTTTTGTTTGTTAATATTCTTTTGCTAAAAGGTAATTACAATATTCAAAACAAGCTTCAGAAACATATTTACATATATTTTCTTAAATATTTGCATTATCCCACTCTCTTACTTTCTCTCGTCCACGTTATCATGACGTCGGCTTCAAATCATATTATACATTAAGATCCTATGATCTACCTAAAACTGTTTTAGTAAGCGACTTCATTGACGTCAATAGATAAGAATTACATACAATCGAAGGATGTTGCATTATATTCTTAGGCATTGTCGTCTGCTAACAACCGCCAAAGATGGTGTTAAAAATTCCTATTCGACGCAACAGTCATCTAACTTTTCTGACAAATTGGGCGATCGACCAATATTGCCCTAAGCAACCAAAAAACGTCATACGCAAAGCTCGCTTAAAAAAGGCCAATTCCATTAAGCCACGAAGGCGGTCCTTCTACGTCTTAGCTGTCATTATTAAGTAGTATTTGCAGTAGTACTCGTGGTTTTAATTTGTACATAATTCTTTGTATTTATTATTCATTTACGGGTTTGCACATGTTTAAATATAAAAAGTAACAAATAAAACTCGTCTTTCAAGAAAATCTGGTACGTAATGTGTTACAGCCAAGCGCGTATGCAAATTAAATGTATTAAAGAGCATCTTTATTTCCGAATCACGAAGTGTAACGAACCCACGGTATTAAGAAATAAACCTGAACGGTTCCGCTTCAAGGGTTGCAAAATTGTATGTTGATTTAGACCACTTAAATATGCATAAAGGTGAAGTTAATAGTTATAGTAAGGTAATTTTATGGAATTAGTTTGTTCATTATTTGAACGGGATTTAATTTGACTGTCTCCGTAACCTAGTGGTATGGGTTTTGACTTAAGAAACCGCCATAGTGGGTTCGAACTTTGAAACTCAACTATTTTTCTTAGTTGTTTCGTACTTAGAAAGGACAATGCAAGCCGATCGCCTGATTGCCTGTAACGTAGCATGATCGATGCGTCGTATGGGCGAGTAAAAATTTAGTCCTGCGCCTGATCTCTCTCCAGTCGTATCGGTTATCCGTCCCAATATATTAATAAGCTATATAATACCATCCTTGATTGTAAAAAACTTTGACAGTAATAAACTTGTTATATTCCTAGCAAAGAAGATATTTTCTGGATCATTACAGAAGCTACATGTAAGGTCCCTTCCTAGTGTATGTTATAAATTTCATTTAAGGCGACATAGGCGCTCTTAAATTGATATTTATAAGCTTTAATTAATCGCCATCTTGATCCCGAATCCGTGGCCTTTTGCAGACTTTAATGTGCGTTTTATAATGAATAAAGTCTGTAATCAACTTTGTTAGGGCGTTCAAGAAACGTATTCATAATTTAATGTCGCCGCTTCGTTCTTCCCAAACACGTTTCTCTAAATAAAACATCGATTGTTCTTTTTAATTCTAAGTAGAGTTTCATGTGAAAGCAAAAAATATTAAAACCACGAGTTGTCCGTGAAGTTTGTTTGGATTTTTTACCACAGAAAACTTTATCAAACATTCGAAAGGATTGAAAAGTTTTTTACTCTGATGATGTATACAGTAAAAATTATTCTAATATAACTTTTGAAGAAGTTAATCTTTTTCTATTTTGTTCTGCAATGTGCATAAAAGTTCAAACATAGTCAATCCGATATCAATATGGTTTTTTATATTCCTCGCATGACTGGTTTTATTAGATTAGTTTTTTACAATATATGGTCTTTGGCTGAATGCACCCTTTTCTTGTCTAGTTAACGTTCATCTTCATCGCAACATTTGTCTATGATACAACAATAAATATTTTACGACCGTCTGGCTCAGTGGTCGAACAGACGTCTCCTCAAACACCAGATGCGAAGAAAATTTAATCTTTTTAAATGCGTTTGTAAAAATGACGAGAAACAAATTTTTAATAAAGCTGTTAATATGTGAGATATCAATTAAAGTCGTTGCTTAGCAAAGTAATAAAGGATTGCTAACTTGTTAAAAGACCTATGAAACGTCTTTTCCTAGTCATTACTTACCATTTTACAAGATATCGTGGGGTCGGCTTTTAAGTCACCCAGATATAACTGAATAACACATTTTTTAAGTGAAGCAACCGGCATCTGACCACCACTAAAAAGAAGGTTTACATTATTTTTGGCTTGCTTTATTACACTCATTATTATACTTAAATAAATACATTATGTCGGTCAATTTTAATGTCGTCTTTTAATTTAATTTTGTATCGTTGGAAAAATCCAGTTTAAGGATTTCCAGCAGCAGCAGGAATTTTTAGGGCTTCCAAGCCAAGATGATACAGCCAGAATATCTACGCAATACCCTCTAAAAAGCAACGGTATTCCCGCCACGCTTTGGTCAAGGCCTTGGGTACATACTGAGTCTTCGGCAAACCCAGGGAGACTGGACTTTGACACACCCAGACCATCGCTAAGTGGCGATGCTAACAGCACAGCACATGCTAACAGCACAGCACCTCTTTAGTCCTTTCAAGACCACGGGCACTCTGATGCTGGTTGTTTTTTCAGGCTTGACCTTGTTCAACGGATTACAAGGACGTTAATGGCCTTATTGTCAATCTTGAGTCATCCTGACTACATTCGGCCTTTCAGAGCTCTTTTCTTTGAACACATTACGACATGACTGTCGCTTTAGTGCCATAGGGCAAACAGCAAAGCACCTCCTATTTAGCCCTTTTCGGGCCGGTTAACACTTTCATTTCCGTCGTATCAGGCCAGACCTTCGGCCGATTGCCAGGACGCTATTGGCCTCCCTGTGAGTCTTTTTCTCCAAACATATAACGTCACCATTACTGTCGCTTTAGTGTAGAGCAAATATTGCTAAAACAGCAAAAACACTCCCTCTTTTACCTCGTATTGGCCTTGCAGCGACCCTGAAGCAACTTGTGTTAGGTAATTTAAGCTACAAGCAAGTCAATAAAGAACATCGGCCTAAGAACAGCATGTTCGGCACCTGCAAGGCTTTTTACATCGGTGAGCCCTGAGGTGGTGTGTGATATAACTTGAGGGCAATGCGCCTTCCCAAATATGGCAGTGAAAGTAGATCTGGTACCGAATTCGATCAAGTGCGATATCACACTAACGTATGTAATCGTATGTCATAGATAAATGATAATGTTTAATTAATTTTAGTTTCGAAATAGTTTTGAGTTCGAATCACATTTGAGATAAAAATTGTTCACATAAAGCTTTACTTTACTTATTTAATATTATGCTACAATATGTCTTTAATTTATTTTTGCAAAGTTTTCATTTACGTTAGCTGTTGTAACAATTTTCACTTAAATTTTAAAACGAATAAGTAAGCCTTTAAAAGCATAAAAGTAAAAGTTTTCATCCATAAATGTTATCGAACAATTTTGTTACCGTTACATACATGATGTTACATAACTTATCACCACTAATAACCAATTATAACACGTTTAAAGGCACGTTCTTAACATTTTATGGAAGACGTTCCGTAATTAAGTTTAATTATTGTTAATGGACATGCTTTAAATTAATTTAACGTTCCAGTTGCGAGTTGTTAAGAATTTCAAACTTGCCTTTTTGACCGACTGGGAAGTCGGTCAAAAAGGCATTATGGGAATAATAAGTAGATACTTAGTCTTCGTAGCGTATGTTCTCAAATATATAATGTCTCCGTAATCGATTCCAACTTTGAGAGCTAATCTACATTCGAGATCAGACAACTTTGTTGGCTATATTATTGTGCACAAGGGTACGCGCAGATACAGGTGCAGCTCCTTCCTTCACTCTCACATGATGAGATGTAAAGCCGACATAACTGAATCTCTCTTCACTCGTGTCGGTTATCCGTCCCATCAAACAGTAAAATTTTTGCTATGCACAAAGTATTGCCCTTCATTTTCCTTCCCCTCCTGTTATTGTTATTTGGCTTTTCTGTTGTGAAATTTATAATGAAGATCTCTTTCAGTCATCTACTAATTGTTATTTGTATGTCCAGGTAAGTCAACCATTTTAGTATCAACGTTTTTTTATCGTACAATAGTCAATAATGTTCAGTGTTTTATTGTGATATTAAGTGAAATACAAGAATCGTACTTTCAAGTACTATTCTCGTATTTCACTTAGCCGTGATATAGGTAGAATCACCGCTCTTGGTGGAGCCATTGTAACTTAAAGAAGAAGTCATATGAAAATCCTGATACCGTATTGTAAATTTATTACTATCAGTATTATCTCCTAATAGTTATTTACACTGCCTGCTGCCTCCGTAGCCTAGTGGTATAGGCGTGTGCTTTGGAACCGGAGGTCGTGGGTTCGAATCCCGCGGGGACTCAACAAATTTTCATTGTTGATTCCTAGTTGGTTAGGGCCGATCACCCAACTGTCTGAAAAGTAAGGTGATCCATGCGTCGGATGGGCATGTAAAAAGTCGGTCAACCCTCAACCCGCATTGGACCAGCGTGGTGGGATACGGTCCAAAACCCCCTAATGGATAGGGGTGTATTAGGGGAGACCTATGTCCAGCAGTGGACTTACAAAGGCCGATGATGATGATGATGAGTTATTTGCATTGTGCCTTCTCTAGTTTTGTGTGATTCAAGCATGTGTAGATAAGTTTTTAACCTTTTATTTATACCAATATATCAAAACGCTGAGCTGCAATTTACGTAACAACATATTAAGTCATTTGTACATATATGTTCATCCGTTAAGGCCCGCTCTAGAGATTGATTTCGCAACATCCGCAACTGTAACCGACATTTCAACTATTTCATAGTTGCATCTGAGTTTTGTCATCGAATAAACCGTTTATTTCATAAGTTAAGTAAACAAACGTTGGTTTCACTTAATTTTCAGATATTACAGACCTTTAATATGAAGCTAGCAGATAAAGATACATAATTAAAAGATAACAATGGGAATTATAAAACGCAATGTTATTTCGAAAACATAAACAATAATTGTACAACGATTTTAATCACCAACAAACGTAGGGAGTTATTGTAAGTCGACTTACATACTAAGTCGACTTACATACTAAAACAGTGAACTAAATTACTACTTTTATTAATAAATGAAATCCTATATCCCCAAGCTAACAATCATAACTAAAGTCTATGAATAATCCACTGTTTTCTATTTCTAGAAACAAAATGGACGGCGGAAAGGCAAAATCGCGCGAAACTTGGTTAGTGTTCGCAGAATTCATATGTCGTTCACATTTTAACATGCCAATTTGCGCAATCCACGTACGCCTGGAGCATACCTGCATTAAAGTACCTGTCGACCCTATTAAATGTATTAACATGTCTCAGAAGACAGCGGCTTACTGGACTTAAAGCTGGCTTACGAAATGGGCTTTGCAATACTTACGCACTTTTTATCTACAGTAATATTATAAATACGAAATATTTGTACTTTTGTATGTAATGTATGACTTGAAGCTATATAAGACTTAGTAATTTAAACATGTTCCCGAAGAACCACCTCCGAGGTTCAGCGGCATTGGCCTCGCTTTATAAACCGGAGGTCATGGACTCGATTCGCGGAGAAATAACTTTCAGCTGGGCATGTTAAAAGTCGCTTAAAGAAACTTACCAATTTACCAATTACCGGATTATTATTTATTATTAAATATATTATAAGTTTTTCATTTAATATAAACGATTAGTGCGTCAGGAAAAACACACAGAAAATTGTGTCAGTAATTTATACCGGATGTTTTTGAGCTCACTAGTTAACTTCAATACAAATCCGGATCCATTATTCGGTCGAAACATTTACGGAAGCTAAACGTGGACTAGTACTTAATTTTCAATATCTTTAACGTAGAGAAGGTAAATAAGAAAGGTAGGGATATTATGTTAATAATAGTGTGAAGAGAAGTAGAAACATTAGCTTTTTTTTATATAAGACGGAAAGTGAGCAGTTGGACCACCTGATGTAAAGTGGTCACCAAGGCCCATTGAGACGTAGGATGTTACGTCTCTTTTACCCAGTAAATACGATAGGTACAGTGCCCTTCAAACCAGTTACGATATTTATTTATTTTTTGCCGTTGGAAAAATCCAGCTTACGGATTCCCCGTCGCCAGAGTGAGAGGGCAGCAGGGATATGTAGGGCTCCCCGGACTAAGATGGGGCGTCTGGTATACCTACTAAAAAACCAACGGTTGCTACTTTCTCATGTCGCTGTAGCCGGGCCGCGGGCGCATTACAGTCTTCGGCGACCCAGGCGCGACGTGACCCTCGCGGGCCTCTTCTCTATGGGAATGTTGGGACTCCCGGACCGTCCCTGTAGGTGCCGAGCCGGAGCAAACAGCACGGCACCCCCTCTTGAGCCCTACTCTGGGCGGTGGCCACCCTCTTGCCGGCTGCCCGAGGGCTCAGTGTCAGGTTAGGGGGGGTTCAGGTCAAGGATGCGCTCGTACGGCACTCTTCGGCGCCCTGGCCTTCTTCTGCGGATAGCCAGGGCGCTGTTGGCCTCTCTGTCTCTTTCCGCGGCTTCCTTCCGGGCCATCACGTCCTCGCAGAACGCAAAGGCGGAGCCCCACGACCTTTCGCTCTCTAAAATACTGCACAGTACTGCAGGAAGCAAAAGTTCGTGCCCCACGACACTACGCAGCTCTCGGCGTTGCTCAACCCAGGCTGGGCACTCTTCCAGCACGTGCAGGTCCGTCTCCTCGGCACATACGCCACAGTGGTGGCAGGTACCTCCCGAAATGCCGTGTCCCGAGCGAACCTGCGTCGCGCGGAATATTAGGGAGTCGTGTCCTCTTTCAAGCCACCACTTTAATATGGGCCGTATGGCCTCAACAGATCGACGGCCGGCGCTGGGTTGCTCCAACCGCAGCTCCCATTCCTGTATAGCAAGGGGGCGCAGTTCGCCGCTGCGCCCCCTTATCTCTTCTAGGGCTGGCCCACAGCCCCGACACCTCGCCTCTTCGCGCCAGAAGAATAGTGACGCGAGGACTTCGGCGACTAGATCCTAGGGCAAGGAGCCAGCCATCAGCCATCATCTGCTGGGTCCTCCAGTGTTGGTGAGCAGTCTGCCTAGAGCTGCCGCAGCTCTCGCCACTCTAGGCGCGAGGAGCTCAAAATTGGTGTAAAACCTCCATCGGCACTCTAGGACTAGGCCGAGATATTTCATCGTCGGCTTGTCGTCGACACGGACGCCGCAAACGATAATGTGAGCGTCCGCAGGTGGCGCGTTCCGAGTTCGTTGCGGAAGAAATAGGCACCGAGTTGGTACCGTCACAGATGGGCCCTTGGAAAAAGGGAGACCTCCCACCTCTTAAAGCTAACTGTTCGCGCGCATTTCTATGTCGCCTAACACAGCCGCAAATTGGTTACGCAATAATCTTTCTTCCCTTTCTTTCTATGCCATTTCTTTTGCCTGCCTTCCTTTTTCCTTTAACTTTTCCTCATCTCGCGAATAAAGGAGGGTAAAAGGAGAATACTTCGTGACGCGTTCGGCGGCCAGCGCCGCAACTGTCAACAATTGACTTCGGGAGTTCCTACGCAGCGCATCATATTTTAAAGTCACGCGACGCGAATGGCCAACGCTTCGTTCTTATAGTTTTAAATTTACCGCAAACCGCAACCACATCAACGAAGACGCCTCCAGCTGTGCCGCATATATGTGTATATATTATGCATATTTCAATAATTCACAATAAAGGCATAATACAACATGTTGTTTCATCATCATGATTAAGTTATATGTAACCTAAAGAGCAAACTACATCCATGTGATAGACTAGTGGACGGTAAGTTCGAAGTAAATTTATGCGAGCCCTATAAGGGCTTCCAAAATAAATCAGGTTGCAAAAATGGTCTTTATCATCTTACTGTTCACCCCATTGGTTCATCAGCTCGTATTATTTTAACCATCTAGAACACAACGACACCCCAGAGTTATTTTTCCGCCGTATTCGTTCCTACGATCTCTAGTTTGTAACGCAAGCCATCATCACTATGCCACGGTGGCGTTTATGAGGACTTGATAACATAGAAGAATAAATACTATCATAACAAATGGTTGCACATTTACGTTTGCAATGTTGCGTAAGGCATTAATTACTTTTAAGTCAGACTTGTATGTAGAGCACATTACATAGGCATGTCAAGCCGCACGTGGATCAAAATTTCGTAACATTTTCTTATCTATTGCTGGCTCATACTCTAATGCTACTATACTCCATTTCAAAGCCAAATTGCTTATGTAAAAGATAAAAACAACTTGAGACATTGCAAAGAAATCGCGTAGTTTAAATATAATAATACAATATAACATTTCTGGCCGAATAACGCGACATAATCTAGCCTCAAACTAAGCAAAGCTTTTTCTATTGAAACTAGAAGACTTATTATTACATATACATACTTTGCTTTTTAAAATAACAATATATTACATAGATACAAACACACAGACACTACAGAAACTGACTCAACAATCAAGGTCACTTACCACTGAGTCGTGCGGGTCGTCAAAATTGATGCAATTGCGACAATCAACTTATGTGACAATTCAATCTATGGGACAGTTCATCAATATGAACGATACCCGAACATTGCAATAGGTTACCCTGATTCCATTGAATGTATGTTTTATTTGGGTTTTTTAAAAGAAGTAGATCATTACGCTATTGCATTTACGTTCCGACACTTTGTCACTACTATTAGAATGGTCACCGTCCACCGTGATGTAATTCAATAGTTCACGATACATTGGATTAGACGAAGGTCGTCCAAGAAATCTAATACTCATAGCATATCCCATTCTAATGTTGCTAGATTAAAAACGGTCGTATTCCGTATTAATTGATCAATTAAAAGTACTGATACTTTTTATCAATCGATATGTACATAACTCATTAGTTAAATGGTCTGTAATTTACATTAATCTGTGGTAGCTATAAAAATAGTGCAATACCTCTAAATTTACTTCCAATATCACTTTTTAGACATGTGTATGATAGTATAGTATACAATAGTAACGGACAGCACCTTAGACTTGAAATGTGTACCATGTTTACATTTAATGAAGTGAGATAATATAGCAAAATAGGTGTTTTAAAGTATTCGGATTGTTCAAGTGGGGATAATCAATGCACCACTATTAAACCATTAAAAACTTTCGTAAGACATTGCACTGAAAATATAGTTTTCTACATACGATTGAGCGAACGTGAAACCGCCGTGAATTTATCCCACTCGTCCTGATGAAGAACATACGATAGTTCCGAAACTAGTCGGCGCCAATGCCAATTTTATGTGAGTTCAGCCGTTTGTAGTATATAATAATAATATTTATGGACGATTAACACATCATCATCTTATCCCAGACTAAGCAAAGCTTGTTCTATGGAAACAAGATCACTGATAAACACATGAACTTAGTTTTCATATAGATACATACACCTAGACAGGAAAAAGACACTACATTCGCCACACAATGTTTTTCCCGTAGTGGGAATAGAATCCACACCCTTTGATGCAACAATCAGAGTGACAAACCACTTCTTTAAAATATGTATACAAAATTGTAACTTTGCTGTATCAGTATCAAAGTAACAATTTCAGTTTGTGAGATAAACCTATAATTTTGAAAAATTAGACTCGTAATAAATATAAACAACGTAGCTCGTAGTTATTAGTCGACAGTCACTCAGAGTTTGACATCTCCGTGTCAATCTATACAAATAATAAAATAGGACTGTCTGTCCGGAACATCAAATTAATCATTTTGCAAATGAAAACATTGTGGTGTACAACCAATACGTGTAACAAATCAAAATTTTTAATTATTTTTGTCCGTCTGTCTGGCTGACTTTTTTTGTTCTGGCTAATCTCTGGAATGGGTGATTTGATTTAGATAGGACTTTGTTTATAGTCAATCAGAGTCTAAATTGGCTTAACTTAAAGAAGAAAATCTCGTTATTTTTTTAAAGGAGTAACATTTATTATCAAATATGCCTGTCATAAGTATAAGATAGTGTACAGATGTAAAGTGTTAGGCAATAACTCATTGACTAAGCACCTTTAGATTCTTAAGTTGAACTTCAGACAATATTTGTTACATAATTCTCTTTGTATCAAATATTTTCGGAATATATTATAACGTCCTAAGATTAGGTATTGAAATTTGCTTAATATACTTATTAGATATTATCAACCAAGCCATAAAAATATTAAATCGTACTTAAATTAATTGTATATGATAACATTATAGCCGTCATTGAATTTCACAAGTAAATATCCCAAAAAAATCTATTTATTTGGTAATTACGTCAGACTATATAACCCAACAAGTAAAAAAGCTAAAGTTTGTAGAAGTAATTAAAAAGTGTTCCTCACATTGATATGAGGCCCATAACATTTTATGTCTAAAAACCAGTAATCATAGAAAGTTATTCGAATACAGACCCATATGCAAGATATGTAACGCAACATTAATTATACCGTAGAAAGATGGAATGTTTACCAGCAGATCATTCAATCATGGTTAAGATTTAAGTGTGAAATCTGGCTTCGCACTCCTATACTATTACTGATTTCGCTTTCATAACCAAATATTGGCATAGCGTCTACTTCAGCATTTAAGTTATAATTAATTTCTTCTTTTTATACGTTTTTATATGTAAAGTTGATTCACAAAGATCTAAATATGATGTTGCGATTCTTAACTTCCTTTAATATTACTTTAAAGTAGTTCAAGATGTTACATATTTTCTGATGAGATCTTCACGCTATAATAGGTATATAAATAAGGTATTTTATAACAACATATTAAGGGCTGTACATTAATCTAAGGAATCCTTGAAGATTTTAAACGACAATGACAATAAAACATATTTTATTTTTCTTTTGGAATTTTATTTATGGACTTATACAAATCCAGTATTTAGGCTATTATAAGTTCATTAAAGGCATCATTTAAGTAAGAATTTTTATTTAAAAAACGTCATCATTAGGGGTAGGGTAGGGTTGATTATAAATGATGATAGAGACATCCTTGTAATAACTTGCCATAGTAAGTAGACATGAAGATGTAAATTCATTGAAGAAAATTCTAAGATTATTTCCGAACCAATCAATATGAAAGTGTAATGCTTCTATATTAACTAAAGAGATTTGACTTTGACTTGACTTTGACTTTGAAGTGGTGATTCTAGTTCTTCTAAGGTTAAAAAACCATTTCGTTCTACCTAAGTAGTTCAGTCACTTCTTGGTTATGGTACTAACTGAGGTTCACTAAAAGTTCAGCTATCTACGGGCTGTACAGACTAATAACAAGTCCAGCAGACTGATTACCCTTTACACATTGCTGGTTAATTCACGTTGCGTTTAAAATTATCATTTCAGTCCACTCGGTGCATTACGAGCAATTAGCGCGGGCGGCATTAGAGGCCTGGTCGAAATAGTAACTGAGTACAACTTAACAAATGAATGTTGGTGCGATGAAAATTAAAGCTGTGAATGGCTTTATCACGATGCGAAGCGAAATTTCACTGATTATATACTAAGTGTGGCATAGTAGTTCAATGCTTTAACTGCCCCGTAGCCTAGTAGTAAGGTCGTGTGCTTTAGAAACCGGAGGTCGTGGGTTGGAATCATGCGGAGACTCAACAATTTTTCATAGTTCGTTGGCCCAGTTGCCTGAAAAGTTATATGATCCTTGCATCGGATGCGCATGTAAAATATCGGTCCACCCACCAACCCGCATTGGAACGGCGTGGTGGGATACGGTCCAAAAACCTCCTAATGGAAAAGGCATAATTAAGGAAGCCTATGTCCAGCAGTGGACTAATATAGGCTGATAATGATGCTACTCATCATCATTCATTATAGCATTATGGCCTGGAATTGTCCCTTGCTTAACGAACCGGTAGTCACACTTGAAAGCTGCAGGGGGACAAGTTTGTGTTGTTTTGATTAGTAAAGTTAACAACCCGATTACCTGACGATTAAGATGATGCATGAAATATTCTGTCTTCGTTCGGTCCTTGTTAAGATCATATTTGACAGCTGATATGGGCGTTCTACGGACCTCCTGACCCGATTTTTAATCATTTTTTCTATTGCTCTTTATCTGTTTGAGTAATATAGGTAAAATGCTGGTTGCTCATTGTAAATACTAATATGAGGCCTGGATTACAATTCTGATAGGGCGTGAAGTATCTACATAAGAAACAGTTTTGAAATTCGTGCACTAGTACTTGACTTTATGTTTGTTTACTATAATTGCGAGTATTAATTTAAATTCAAGTTTACTTATAAGATGATTTAAATTTTATGTAGACATAAGCCTACTAGCCTCTTAATGGTAGTTTTCAACATCGCACTAAAGTTTTTAGGATTTTGATTGATTGCGTATAAAATATCACGGAAGTAAGCACTGCACATATTCCTAATAAAAAAGAACACAATCAAAAATTGTTATTAAATTGGCAAATGAGTACTGGTAACGATACTATTGAAGTTTATTGTTTTTGGAAGTACCGTTGATCATACCTTACCTATTGAAAGGTGGTATTACCTTAATACACGTATGTTTCCTTTGATAAAGCTCACGAAGGTAGAACACATTCATTGTTTTGTTGTTATTATTTTAGGGCACCATAATTCAGAGCTGGTCTCTATTATTGCTTAGGACTAAAGATATTAGAATAGATAGCGATAGAATATATTATTTACAATTCCCAATTACAAGGTATTATACCAAAATTTACCGCGACCTTTATATTCTAATTGGAATTTTTAGCCTACTGGCGCAAGATATCATTAAATTTATGTTATTTTACAACATTTTTCTAATGAACAAGGCTACAGTTTTATTTTATTTTCTGGGTCATCAAATCCTTTAAAGTCAAATGCCTGTTATAGCAGTAATGAGCAAAATACCTTACATATCTTGTGCGCTCCACGACAAAGCCAAAAAAAATAGTTAACAGTTAAATTAAATATGTAAAGAAAAGTCATTTTTTTCTAATAAATTTTTGAAGCAATTTAAGTGTCTTTTATAGATGTTTTGTGTAGACATATGGCAAAATATATAAACTACTCGTTAATAAGGATAAACTTACTAAAAACTATTGTTCTCAAAGCCGAAGTATAACAGTATCCAAGTAACCGCTACCCAAATCGCCGTAGTCGTTATAGCGTTTGTGACGTAACTGCTATTCTAATTAACAGTTTTAATACAGAGCCCGGGTGGCTGTTTCTGTTAATTAAAAGCGACCAACCCTGTGTAACTTCTGTAAATTGTCAACTCAAACAAATACAATATGTTCCCCGTAAGGGCTAATAAATGTTCTCCAAATGTTTGTGCCCCGTACGCAAACTAGGCCGTTGGTAAAATGTTTCAAACTAATTTTAACTCGCACATTATTATGTTAAAACCTCTTTATTATATATCTTTTATATAATGCATGTAGTTACTTTTTGTTTTTAGTAAAAAAATATATTTTCTGATACTCAGTTTTATCTCTGAATTATTTAATCATAAAATCTTGTAGGTATCGAAGATTGTTAGCATTACTGAAGAATAAATTGCATAAATCTCCTGTTTAATGCCGTTTTGCAAAAATCTAAGATAATTATATTATCGTGGCTTCAAAAAGTTTTACTATCACAAGTAGCCGCTGTTAAGCTTTAACCGAAACTATAAGATCATTCTCCTAATTACATCCAATTGAGTCACATTCCGATCTACAAAATAATGGGCACATTTTCACTAAAAAATCATCGTGACATAGCTTGCCCTTCTAAAACATTACCACTATTAAAACAAAAAAGCTTGTTGCCCTACGACAAAGCCGTAAATATCCTACAAAACCGCCAAATTGCCTCCTACTCGTTGCATAAAACAATTAGAGAACGAGAGATTCTAAAAGTCGGTTATCAATAAGCTTAAAGCCTTAAGCCTATATAAAATTAATATATACTGAAGTAACAGTTCAGCGGTAGCGGTCAAAATGTAATAGTTAGCTGGTAAATTGCATATAAGCCGTGATACGAACTTGCTTCGCCCATTGACTCACTGTCGCCGTACTGACACGGCGCTCGCGTGTGTAAGTGCTAAGTGAAAGATGAAGCTCGCGACTTGTGTACGTAACTTTCAATGTATATACTTAATAATAATTAGCAAAGTAGACGGCTAAATAGTAATAATAATAATATATATTTAGATAAAGTAACTCATAGCAACAAAACAGCGTCTTGCCTTTGTTGCTACTAATGAGTCGGCTGTCACTTAGCGATTGACATTAGATCTTTATTTTAGAGTAGCTGACCAGGTAGACTTCGGACTACCTCAAATGACAATCAAAAGATCTAAACTGTTGTGTAAGATTTATAAGTCTAAGTAAAAATAATAATCTGATAGATAGTTAACAAATAGAACTAAGTGTATTTAGTTAAAATTAATTTTAATTGTCTCCTCTTGATTGATTCTTGATTTTCAATTGGTTTTTAAGTAAATTGTACGATGGAAAGTAATATAGTATATACATATTTAAATACTAAGTAAACAAAAAAAAAGGTAAGTAACATTTTGAGAATTTATTTATGGTTACATAATATAAAAATAGTTTCCCACGTGATCCATTGAGCTTCGAAAGTTTCGAGTCAATAAATGTAGTTAAAACTTTATTATTTGTTCAAGGAAGTTTTCGAATACTTATTTTAAATGATGTGTAATAGCTTATAATTATGATAAAGTATATAGCCTAAAACGACCGGGAGTCATTGGAAAAGTTAGAAAGACAAAATTTTCAGATTAGCAGGCCAGCGCCAAAATTAACAGTTAATGTACAAGCACTGTTTATACACATAAGCTTCACATATTTTCAAAGATTTCAGATATACTTTGGATCAATATGTATTTATAATCTTACGATCAAATTTGAAATGCATTTCTCCTTTAAGTTCTGTTAAATGTTATGAAATTAAAACCAATATTTATTGATGTACCAGCGACCCGCCCCTGCTTAGCACGGGAGCTATATTATATAAAATAGACCTACAATATTAAGCAAGCATACATATAAATCTTCCTTTTCAATCACTCTATCTATTAAAAAAACCGCATCGATATCCGTTGCGTAGTTTGAAAGATTTAAGCATACATAGGGATATAGGGACTGCTAAAACGACTTTGTTTTATACTATGTAGTTTAATACATCAAAAACAAAATTACTGCAACCCACTTCCAGTTCACCGTTTAAATAACAAAGGTTATAAAGCCCTGCACTATTCAACATGCCCATCCAACGCTTGGATCAGCTTACTTCAGGACCAATCGGGTGATCAGGAAATAGGAAAGAACAGTGAACAGATGTTATGATGATGTTCAGGTCCTCGCAGTATTAAAACCCACGACCTCCGGTTTCTACAGCGCAAGCCCATACTACTAAGCCACGTTAAGCAGTTACCAAAGGGTACTATCATTATGCAATACGAGCCCCAGATACAAACCTGTAAGTAACGAATTCAGAACGGGACCACTTTTTACTAGATTACGTGTTCCGATGCGACGATTATGTAAACTGATGTAGTCTTACGTAAAACAACTGCAAAACGTAATTAGGCATTCAATTGTATGCAAGCGATTTCTTTAACATGGTTAGTAACAAGGTTTCCCCTCATATTGCATAAGCCACGTTTTTGCTCGTGCATATTTAAATTTTAGAAAATAACTAACAGGCAATATCGTTATGATTACGATAAAATTTACAGAACATTATGAGTTTAGACATTACATTTCTTTGTGATAAAAACAGCCTCTTGCCCCGTGCCGGATGTAAGTTTTTCAAGTTTTTCTCGGGAAATACTGCAATTCCTATGTTTGCTTTACATCCGTAGTATATAAACACTGCTATCTTCCGGTTTTCAGGGCACCGTACCCGACAATATTAATTAATACCATAAATTATACGAAACTTATCATGTCTCGGTGACGAATAAATCTGTAGCGTTCTACCCTTCGTTTCTTTTATTCATGTTTGCTTTTCTTTTAGGCAGCGCGTATTACTTATTATATTATGTTCTGCTCATCTCGTTACATTTTCTATAAAAATACAGTTTTTAAAAGTGTTCTAACTAGCCCAGTTTAAGACAGTCCTCATTTACCTGACCCAATTAAACTTGCAGTTTTTAAAGGTTTATATATTTGCGATTTTTATATATTTTAATATTTTAGAGTAGCATATTTCCCGTTAGGGCAAAACGTAGTTATACTTTACGATCAGGCGAACGCTTTTCTTTTAAAGTAGAAAGTTGGCCTAAATTCAGTCCTATTCCTAGAGTATAAATATGACTATTGATTTCACTTTAAAATTTATGAGATAGGAAGAAGGAACACAAGATAGAATGCGATTCTATGTTGTAATTCCGAGGTAGTACTGTCTTTTGCATGTGTATAATCTTTTTCATCAATAGTATTTAAATATATCCTAAAAAGACAATGAAATTACAAATTCAAGATTAAATTATATTTTTGACCTTTCTTAAAAAAAACTATCTAAGATAGGAGTGTAGTGTGTAGAGTGTATTAGGGGAGGCATATGTCCAGCAGTGAACTATCAAAGGCTAACGATGACTAAACTTTTCAGAGAATTTGGTCCGCACATAAAAAAAATTTACGGACTCTATCCTTATCCCCAGAAAGCTCTGATCTAATGCTATCCTAACACGTCAATAACAATTAGCATTCTTCATTTGTTTGGTTGAAATTATGCTTACAGAGAATTTCCTTTACAGGTCTATTTGCTTGTATTGGGGACAGCTGTACAGGCATTGTCCAACAAAGGCAGTTCATTAAAAACGGACAAAAGGGCACTTTCGGAAGGCAATGCAGGTGTGAGGAAAAGAGAACCAGCTTTACCCTCAGGTACACTTGTGATTGATCTAACTATATACGAGTAAAAGTTATCAAAATAATTGAAACAATGCTGAATCTACAATTTGCACAAATTTCAATATCCAATAAAAATCATGAAACCTTACTAAAAAGTTAGCTAATTAGTGACAATAATGGTTTTAATATTAGCAGCTGCAGCATTGATTTAATCTCAAAGTTTAATAGAAACATAGATTGCCTCCGTAACGTAGCCTAGCCTGTGCCTTAGAAACCGGAGGTCATGGGTTCGAATCCTGTGGGGACTCAACAAATTTCAATTGTTGTTTCCTAGTTGGTTAGGGCAATTTGGGCCGATAACCCCATTGTCTGAAAAATATAAAGTCGGTCCACCCACCAACCCGTATTGCACCAGCGAGGTGGGATACGGTCCAAAACCCCCTAATGGATAGGGGTGTTAGAGAAAGCCTATGTCCAGCAGTGGACTATCGCAGGCTGATGATGAATGTAATAGAAACATCTCTTAAACATGTTAATAGGAGTATCTGGTAATAAACAAATTAAAATCAAAACCAAATGTTTTAAGCGTGTATGTTTTGATCAAAATGAATGACAATAGTTACTTCGTAAAATTACATCATCGCTTCAAGATTTCTTTTACGTTAAACAAAGTCTTTTCGAAAAGGTTAAACTTTTCAGCTTCAAAACTGATTCGGCCATGAAGTTTATTGCCAAGTAATGAATATTACAACAGCTGATCGAAAGTGGAATCATACTTTTGGATGTACGATAAGTTTTTGAAAGCTGAATTTGTAGAAATAGTTTTATATCTGAGACAGAGATTGATGGTGCAATGAACTCCGCTTCAATTGTTTTAAAATAGTTTTAGATGCTATCAAACTTTATTGTTTTCGATTATACTTCAACGTCAATATGATTTATAAGTTCGTAAAAATGTTGAGAAATTTTAGTACTATCCAAGTATGGATAGGTTTAGGTACGTTTTATTATTTTAATATTTGAAAATACTTGCGTAAGTTGCGATGCTTGGTAAATTTTAATAAAAAATATTATAGCCGTTATAAATAACGAATATTTAATCACTCTAAAATATCTCAGTACATCCGTCTTATTGTTATTTGCAACTATTATTAAATATCAACTATTATTAACAGTAATTAACAACGTTTAATACCAAAATTACAAATATCCATTGAATAATAATTGCTCTAAAAAAATCACTCTCTTAAATTAATGATGAATTTTTATAACTGTTTTCGAGCAAGTTTCGTTACAAGACTACTTTCAAGAAAAGATACCCTTTTTCTTGTCCCCTTCATGCCAAAAAATGGTTTTAATTTTCTCCGACTGAATGTTGCAGGGAGCTCGTCTGCAAATGCAGGAGTTGAATATGCCGACACCAAGCAGCAGCTTCAAGATAAATCACCGTCACAGGTAAAATAAACATAATGTACATTGAAATATTATCCACTTACTTCTCTTTTGTAAACAATCAATAGCGAATACTTTACAAAGCAATCTAAAGAATCAAGCGTCAAAACTCCGCTAGCAATCCTAAGAACCTAGATTTCTGTAATCCTTACATTAATAATTAAATATTCTAAATGAAATAGTCTAATAATTTGAGACTGCTATGTTTCTAATCACAAACAGTTTGAGATATTGATTTGGTTTAGTAACTAATTATTTAAAGGTAATTCTTTGACCAGTAATTGATTAAATCCAAGATCACAAATGCTGGTTATCAAACGCGATCAGATCTAAAAAAGGTGCTACAAAAACCGGAACAAGTTTCCCTCGACGCACTTTAAATATGCTAACACAAATTCTGATCGTTTGGAAGTCTTCGAGCACGTACGAAGATTTCGCATTAAAGGTCTGTTGGTTTAAGGGAGAGGGCGGGGACGTTTTTCTTTTGCGAAAACTTTGGCACTCTGATTCCATTCGTAAAGCACCAATGACGGTGTAACGTTTAAAGTTTCGATGGTACTCGATAACTCGAATCAGAAACTGCGAGAATCCAATAACTTTACATTAATTGTAGCAGCAATATTTAATGATTGATGTTTATATCTTCAATTGAGTGATACTTAACTTGTCTTTTATTCAACTCTGTGACAATCATAGTTGTGAAAGCGTTTACTTTGTTGGTGTAACTAAATAATTAAATTAATTATCGCAGTATAGTATTTGCCATTTAAAAATAATTTGTCAATATTATTTTTAGTGTAATTTTAAGAAGGGCAGGCTTTGCTTTAGTTTTATAATCATCATCCTCATCAGCCTGTGTTACTCCAATGCTAGACATAGGCCTCCCCTAATGCACACCTTGCCCATTAGGGGCAAAGTGTGCAATTAGGGGAGGCCTATGTCCATTTTTTGACCGTATCCCACCACACTGGTCCAATGCGGGTTGGTGAGCGAACCGACTTATTACATGCCCATCCGAAGCATGGGTCATCATACTTTCATCTCATCTTACTCAGACAGTGGGTGATCGGCCCAAATTATCCTAACCAACTAGAAACAACACTAACTCAAAGTTGTTTCCACGCCGGATTCGAACCTACTACCTCCGCTTTAAAAATAAGGGCCAATACCGCTAGGCCACGGAGACGGTTAGGGTATATATATAAATATATATTACAAATTAATATAAAAGTGTCAAAAATAAAGTAATTTCAAACCAAAGCCTACATCCGCGTCGCAATCGTCACAGTGGATAAATTCAAAGCAACCCCAACTTGCGTAAATCTCGAAAAGTTTCAGAGTAACGGTCACATCCTTTCAAACCCGTCGCGGCAGTAAATTACTCCCGACGCTCACCCTTACGCCAGGGGTCGAAATTACGGGGTGCTAAACTAGGGAAAAAATCCTCTGAGTTAAGTAAAAGCTCGGAGATCGCCGCGTCCTAGATTTGTATATTCAATTTTCTGTACAACGTTATGTTTCAAAAAAGGTCATCTAAAAGAGGTTTTTTTGGCTTACTGGTACAATGAATAACTTTTGTTTTAATACACCAATACGAGCACTAATTCTTCTTTAATTCAGACTCTTATAAAGCTTCAAAATTGGAATATGTTGTGGAAAAATATGACATTAGAATAATTAATTTTCGAACCTTTAAAGTATAGTTTTGCCTATAAAATATTTTTCCCATGACATGTTTTCTTATCAGTTTTTCTTTGTTCGACTATATAAGTAGAAGCCTAAAGAATGAAAATAAAACCTTAAACCTACCTATGAAACCTTCTAAAACTATTTTTTATTGTCAATTCTATTTAAGCTTATAATATTTAAAGTTTCCTTTCCACGAAAATCCGCAAAGATCATAGTGTCGAAACTACTATCTTTCCGATAGTGCTTGTAATAGATACAAATCTAGACATTATCCACCGAGCTTTCGAAACAAAGCAAACTGAAATAAACATAAATATCTCACGAACCCAACATTTTCAGTGAACTTGCTGCCAGTAATGTTTATCTTTTTATGCATTTTGTGCACTCTCTAAGCCCTCCGCCAAATCCGGCTTTGCAACAAAGAGACTGCAGGATGACAGATATATTATTTAAAGATTCATTGTTTTCAGTGTTACCACGTCAATGGTTTAACCATTAATAATGGCAAGAAAAAGCATTAATTTCTTTCTTTTAACAAATAATAATAATAATATTTCTGGACAAACAACACAACTTCGGCTGGGTCCAAACTAAGCAAAGCTACTGTGGAAACTAAATGACTCATAAATACATAGACTCAATTTTCTTTTGTAAATAAATACGCATTTTATAGATACAAACATTCAGACACAAGAAAAACTCTATGTTCATCACACAATATTGGAACTTACACCGTTTGATGTAACAGCCTGGGCCACTAACCACTGCGTCAAGCGGGTCAAAATGGTACTACTGTATATGAAATATGAGCCTGCAGTTAAATTATCCCGCAAATTACTCTGGCAACACTAACTTTATTCCAGACTGAAAGTTTAGCTGGCCCTAGTCTGCTTAGATTAAATATTTCTGAACAGCGAAACACTGCATTAACTATTTTAATATTCCTTCAAAATAACAACCAAAACATTCGTTGAGAATTATAAATGACGAATTTATTTTATATATTAGAAAATAATATTACATTTATAATTAATTAATTCATAATGTACACTTATTATTTAATACTGTACATGCGGTAAGACACGCTTGCTTTCGAACGAATTTTCTCTAACAGCCAAATCAGAGTACTACGTTCGAAATTAAAGTTAAAGATTACTTCTGAATGAAATTGATTAACAACTTAATATTATCTAACCTTAGCAGAATACTCTATAAAAATAAAGCAGTGTTTACTAAGCCCTTTACTTACCACCTAAAATAAAGCATCGACGGTGTCCCCCACACCCCAATAAACTTTCGCCATACTTCGTAAGAATATGACAAAAGTATATTCCTCATCTACGGGAGACTTCTAAAAGCGAATAAATAATTCAAAAAGTCTTGAACACCCACACATAAAGTATGTCTGATAAGTTGAGAAATTCCTTCAAGTATTTGAAATTCGGATGCCGCGAAATAGGGAACGGTCTGGATGAGTTTGTGCATAGTAAGCTTTAAAGTTTCCATATTATTATAGTTCGCGGTATTGAAAACAAAATACGTTTATTTATATCCTCCGAAAAGTATGAAACTGTAACCAATATTAAATTTTCTTGGTCTGAATATGACTATTTTTGTTTGATATTTCAAAGTAGCAGTTATAACACATTCTACATTTTTTTAGCATGCTCTGTCTAGCACTAATACTGTTAAGTCTAAGCGATTTACAAATTAATTAAATATCATCTTCTAGTAGACCCAAATAAGATCAACAGGTTTAATGCAGAGCAACTGGTATCTGACTTTTTTGACGCAAAGGTTTAAATTTCTTTATCCGAGGGATACATTAGATGTCTGCGATATTAAAAGCGCCTCCAAATATGATGTTTTTATTGCCACGATGGCTGACGAGCATTGAGGTCTGATGGAAAGTGTTGGTGTTCGCCCATGGAGATCGAGAATACCAATGCGCTGCCTTCGTGAGACATAGCATGTTACGTCTCGTTTACCAAGTAAATATTCATGCATACAAGTCCCTTCAAACCGGAACACAGTAGTATTATACTGCTCTGCGGCAGAAAAAGGCACTGCGATGTTACTGCCCTAGGCAGGCCCTCTGTTAAAGGTGACCTACCACCTCCACTAAATTAGACGCATGGATCATCTAACCATCAACCAAATTAAATCAAAAAGTTTAAAAAGAATAATTCAATTTATTGTTATCTACCCTACAAAAATATAGATCAATAGGTTAAGTATAAGAAAAAGACAACATTTTTTACCAACTCTTTCATTCCCACATAACGTAACTGAGTATAAAGATAATCACTTGAAAATTAACGTGGAAGGCCTAACAAACAGCGACCTTCCGGAACATTCCCACGTATTTTATAACAAAAACAACATTGTAACAGATTTACTGGCACATATTGCAATAATTATTAGCATTAGTAAAAACGGTTTTTATTGTCAAGATCATTGCGTAAACACTTCAATTCCTTGTATTGTTTTGAAAATCATAAATAAATCTATGGTTGCAGCAGAAGAATATATTTTAAAGAACGTATTAAAATCACAGACAAATGTCTTACTATCTAAGAAAAAATAAATTCTTCAGACGTATTCAATTTTAGACCATTTCGCAATTTAATATATGTAATTTAATTTGCGGAACAATCGCGATTTACTTTTTAAGATATTTTTGATAATAAAAAATATAAAACTCATTTTTAATAAGTTCCTCCATTTAACAGAGTTTTATTAGGGTCCAAAAGACATTTGCACATGAAAGCACTGCGTATTGAATAACATGAATAAGAGTTATATAAGAAATGCGCTGCAATTCGCAAGTAATAATCAAATGGTTTCACACAAATTTAAACGAAAGCACCTGTTACTATATTATGTAAGTACCGTTAATACAAAAAAAAAAACATAACTGGCTTAACCGCTTCAAAACTTGTACTCGTATCATTATGTAATCCTGCGATTCTGTTTAATTTTTTATTGCAAGTACATTCTTCTGGCCGACCGTGAATACTTTCTCCAATCTATACCGGAATTGCTGCACGCTTTGCGATGAGTATATTTCTATAACAATTATAACTTAAGTAGCTCTTACCCGCGACTTTGCTCGCGTGGAATAGGAGCAATGTCCGCGAGGCGTATTTAAATATGCTGTATAGTATGAATGAGGGGTTTTCATTGTGTGTGTCTATCATTAGTTACAAATTTTCAACCCTTTAAGCGCCTTTTATCGCGATATTTATTAGCCTATGCCTTGTGTTTGAATCTATTCTAAATATGTACTAAATTTCATCTAAATCGGTTCAATCGTTTAGACGGTTTATCCGATTTTAACGGTAACGGACGGATCGATAGACAGATAGACAGTTACTTTCGCATTTATAATATTAGTATTGGTTTAATTTTTACTGCATACTGTGGTGCATATAAATGTTTTGCGAAAGATGTGAACAATTTAAGTTTACGTATGAGTCAGGTAATATATAGATTAAACAAATGCCCGCACGGGGTTTATTAGCAGCAGAATATATTTTCATAAAACTTTTTCACTTTCGCCACCTTTTGTAAATTGTCAAATAATATTTGTAAGTGCATATTATCGCGACAGCAAATTAATTTTACACTAGTTTTAGTTTGACTGGCAACCAGTCCGCTTTTGAGCAGTTTGCCTTCTACTATTAGTTAAAAAAAATAAACCCTATTATATATTCATTGTTTTCTTATTCTAACATTTGTTCTTAAATATCACTGTGAAATATTTTAATTTTTGTTGCCTTCGTGGTCTAGCAGTATTGGCCCTTGCTTTATAAACCGGAGGTCGTGGGTATGAATCCCGCGAGGAAACAACTTTGTGTTATCGTTGTTTTCTGGTTGGTTAGGACAGTTTGCGCCACCCAATTGTTAGAAATGTAAGATGACCTACGCGTCGGATGGGCATGTTATCCAGTCGGTCCACCCACCAATCCGCAATGGATCTGCGTGGTGGGACACGGTCCAAAAACTCCCTATGGAGAAATGCGGTAATCCTCCCCTAAGGCCTATGTCCAGCAGTGAACTAACACAGGCTGATGACGATAATGAATATTAAATGCTAACACAAAATTACCAACAAACTTGTACCACTAAAATATTACAGTGGTAAAGTAATTATTTATTAGTTTCATTCCTAACTTTATATCTATGTTATTGTATATGATACTTGTAATCACCCTGACGAGCGTAACTAACATGTATATTTTTCACAGCAATCATACGCCAACCCGTTGCCACAGGTGGCAAAGATATCGGACCTTCTAGCTGCCCAGGGTCCATCGTTTCAGGCGGCCATTGCTAATCAGCTGTTTGCACCGATTCCTGCATACCAACCACGAGTTAGTGACCGTATTTAGCATTGTCTCTTTTTCTTTAATGACATTCTTGATGAGTTTCATCTATGAATCTGAATGTACATTATATTAAGACCCTTTACCTGTCAGTGGTGATAAAGTTAAATTATATTAGATTCAACTACATCTTGCTGGCTTAAATATAGAGACGTTTTACTGTTATTACTTAAATTTTAATAATATTTTTATAATATACCGTTTTATAATGTACCATCTGGGTTAGTACCACCGCGGTGCCTATTTCTGCCGCAAAGCAGTAGTGTGAAAACACCATGTGCTCCGGTTTTAAGGGTAGCGTAGTCAGCGTATTTACTGGGTAAATTGCCTTTTAATGCCTTTTAATTTATAACTTAAAACCCGTGAACCTTTGGCTTACATGCATGTGTTAAGATTCACTGGTAGGAAGTTTCTTTTCTATTGTAATAAAATTATAATTTTTTGAATAATTTTCACATGAGTAAATAAACATATTTACAGGCTGAAGCACCAACCACGTACGACGTATCGGCGCCGGTACCATCGCAGCTCGCTTACAGTGAGCACAGAATAGGCTACCAGCAACCGAATGCTATACAATACAACCCACAGGACTACGCAATAAAACTACCTAGACAGCAAGAGTACAACCAACCACAGGCACTTGCCCAGCCTCAGGCATCAGTTCAACCACAAGTGTTTCCTCAAACCCAAGTACTACCTAAACCTGAATCACAACAAGCTCAGCAATACAACCAACAACCACTACAACAGTTTTATCAGCCAATCCCACCTTCGAATTATCAATCGCAGCTATTGCAACAACCACATTACTCACCACAATCGTTTAAACAATTTGAGAATCAAGTGCTACAAGGACTGCAAAATCAACAAGCTGCGGGAGCAGCTTTCCCAGATAATCGAGGACCAGCGCAATTCAATCTACCCCAACAGTACTTCCAACCTCAACAGCAATATCAACCTCAAGAACAATATCAGCCCCAACAGCAGTACCAACCACAATTAGTCCAGCAACAGTACGCTCAAGAGCCGGTACAGAATGTGCAATTCCCACAGTTTCCTCAACCAAGTGTAACTTACACTAATCAAGTGGAAAACCAACAAAAGATCTACAATCCACCAGTACAGAATCAAATCTACGATAATCAGCAATTTGTGGCTCAGGTAACTTTACATTAAAGCTCTGTAACTAAATTCCCCAGTTTGGAAAATTGAAAAAAACAATTTGTAAATTTATCGATTACGCAATATAAATATTGCGATGTGTTTAACTTTATGATTCTATCCTGAATCGCTTTGAATATACGACACCTTTGCCATTCATTTTAAACGAGGTAATATGATTAAAAAACAAAATGGATAGTATCTAAACTAAGATACTATGAAAATAATGCACTGAACTGTAACAATAATTAATTTTCTTGCAGAACTACCAGAGCCAGCCACAAGGGCCCGTCAGCTTCACAAATTTCCAGCACAACCGGCAAAACCCGTCCATCATTCACCACCCATTCCATCAGCAGCCGCAATATTCTCAGGAATCACCAAGTATCCAAGAGAAGCAGCCATCGTTATTCAGGCAGGGAGCGCAGCTGCAACAGGTTCAATCCCAAGTGCAACCACAGTACTAACCCAGAATCAGCCAAAACCTGCTGCCGGGTACAGACACGCTCCCGCGCCCACCTTCCCCGCAGTCCAGTACTTCGGGAAATACGCACAATCTATATTCAACAAACCACAGAACTAACAAATAGATGTTAATTAAACATTTAAAAAATAATTACGAACCAAATATGTGGTAGAATGAAAGTTTAATATTGTCTGTTAATCATCGTCATATAATTTCGTACGAGGGAATTGTACATAATAACTTTAGTCATAGGTATCTCGAATCAGAATATTATATGATGTATATTAAATAAGTATTGAATAATTGATAACTCCTTATTTTTTTTTGTTAATTCAAATCTGAATACGCTATCATAGTTATTTATATTTATTAATTGCAAAATCAAAGAGGTGTAGTCACACTTTTTTATTTCAATATATATGTATATATTGTATAACTGTGATGCCATAAGATTAGTGTAAAATTATGATTAATATATAGATTTGAATCACAAGCGTTATTTTTATTTCTGTTTTTTTTTCTATCTCCAATGAAGGCAGACGACCAGTCGGAACACCTGATGGAAAGTGGTCAATGACACCGATGAACATCGGCATTACTAGGTGTATCACCAATGTGCTGCCTACATAAGATGTTACGTCTCGCTTACCTAGTAAATACGCCGGCTAAGGTGCCCTTCTAACCGGAACTAACTACTTAAGTAACTATTTTACACACGATAACTTTTGTGGCGAAAATAGGCACCGCGGTAGGCATATATAATTACTGATGAAAAACATAAAGTGCCAGAAATATAAATCGATAAAAACCCATTTTCTATTATAATTCTTTCAGATTGAAGCAAACTCAAAAGGAAAAGTTCAATATCTAAAATATTCGCTTCACAATCATCATTCGCGTCATTGTTATCATAAACAGCCTTTAGTATTCCACAGCTGCACATAGGTTGGTGGCTGAACATAACTTGTATTCCCACTGTAAGGCAGATCCGCCGCCCAGTGGCCGGTGGGATCGTCATATCTGTACGCCAGTGATCATAAAATGATTAAACTAAATATGAATTCGAAGTCAAATCAGGCACAACTTATTAAAACTATAGATATACATGATACTACGATATTATACACTTGCAAACATTTTCCATCATGAACTTGGTGTTGCATCAAAAGAATGTTGTATTATTGAAATAGGATCGGTTCACAAACTTTATGGAAACCCGCCCCTGGTCGGATTTACGAGCAAACTTTGTCGAATACAATATGCAACTTTGGCTTTCGGTTGCGGATCGTTTCGGACAGTTTATATTTATAGAGTAGTATTATGGTATAAATAAGCGTGATTTTAATCTCTTAAAAAAGTTAACTATATAAAAAGTAATAATCGTTTACACTTCTTTATCCCTTTTTTACCACGCTCTATTGCTTTGTTAAAGCAGGAAAAAATTTACAATACGCGTCTGTGATAATAGCATCTAACTATATTAAAGATATAATTAGAGTAGATCACCCAAGTATGATTGGAATGTGCTTAAAGTGTTTCCTTATGTGCGAGTCCCCATTGCTAAATAATTGGACATTACTAAATTACTGTAATGGATATATTTATAGAAATGGTTTTTATTAATGTAATTGGGATCCCTTATAAACATTAAATAAATGGATTGGTAAGGAATTGAATATCGACATCTCCTTTTTTCTTTTTATTTTATTTATTTAAGTTCAAGTTTCTTTATAATAGGACATGAAATGACAAATAAATGTTGTGATACATATGAACTAAGCAAGATATGCGGTATTTGTTTACAACTAATAGAGGAGAGAATAAAAGTACAGAAATTGACGCTTAACAGTTACTATAAATACTGCTAAAGATGATCTTGACAACCGGGACCGATTTTATACATGCCCGCATGGATCATTTTACTTTTCATACAATTCGATAAAAGGCCCATATTGTTGTTACCAGCCAGAAAATGACACAACAAAGATGTGCCCCCTCAGGATTCGAACCTACGATTTCCTGTATGTAAAGTAACGACAAATACCCCTAGGATACGGCGGTGGTTATTTATATTGCACTCTTTTTCGGCTTTAAGTTACGTTTATAAATTGAATGAAGGTGTCATATAAGATACAAACTCATATTTCTAAACAGCTATAGGGTGTAAATCTTAAAATGTACAATTACATGTTTTTTTATTGCAATCGAAAGCGGATGAACAATCGGCCTGTTTGATGTTAAGTAGTCACCGACGCCCATGGACATCGGCAATACGAGAGGTATAACCAACGCGCTGCATATCGTGAGGCATAGGATATTACTTCTCCTTTACCTAATAAATACCCTGGCTACGGTACCCTTCAAACCGGAACACGGTCGTGTATTCACACTACTGCTTTGCGCCGGAAAGACTCCGCGATGATACCATCCCAGACGGCCCCCTGTAAAAAGGGAAGCTACCCTCTATAATATTATGTATATTACTCTACACCTATGGATAATGCACATAGATATATTTATACATTTTATTGCGCTCTTTTTTTAATTAAAAATAAAACATGAGAACTCTGTTTAATTAAAATTGGTCAACTGCAGTGCAATGTACAACTAGTGGTTTCCCCTTGGCTCTTTTATTTTGCGCCCATTTAATTTCCCATCACTGAAAGCTTAATTTCTTCTCCTTTGTGTTGCGTAATAGCCTCAACTGCATTCTCGTAATATATTTTTAATTTATTCTGACTCTAGATGGTCAGATTTTTACGTGAATTATTTTGTTTTGTTTATCATAAAACAATCGGAAATATTATATTAAGAAAGGTTATACAATTATTGAAAGTATGAAAGCGGGTGGAGAACCGATACTTGTAGTCCTACAGAGGCTCTTTAATTGCGTCCTACAGGATGGTATTACGCCAGAAGCGTGGAGCAGAAGTTTGGTGGTGCTGTTCTTCAAGAAAGGTGATAAAAGCCTCTTCAAGAACTGCAAACCGATTTCCTTCTGAGCCGCGTTTATGTCCTGTTCTCGAGAGTCATCTGAATCGTCTCACTCAAGACTGACGACTTCAAGCACCCGACAGTGGATTTCGAAGAGCTTTCAGTACCATAGACCAATATTGACTGCGGCAGACTACGGTAAGACCAAGGTAAATCTGCCTTTGATGGCTCGTTTGTGACAAATAGAAAGACTCGATTTTTCGAAATTGTGGACTGCTGCAGGCCTTCAGCGTTTCCTTGACATTTTGCGCCTAGGATATCGAGGTCTGAGGTAGTTTGTCCAGCATGCACGATATCCGTCCAGTACAATCCATAGTTGAAGCTTTATCCTTAGAGGTGGTCGATTTGATGTGTTATTTCCCGTAAACTCTTCACCTAGCATTGAAAGAACTATGAAACTTAATTGAATTGAAAGGCATAAGCATCGGGCGAGTGTATTACTCTGATTACCGATCCGAATTTCTCATCGGAGTCGTATGGACGTGAATTATGTTATGCTCTAGAAGTGTGCATAAACGTGGTTGAAGTGAACATGACAAGACGAAGTTATATGTAACGTTCGAGGTCATTCTGTACTCAGTTGTTGACGAATATGATTCACCTGGGACAAGTGTCGATGGACAGCCTTAGCACCTAGCTGTAGCTGCGGCAGTTGTGGAAACCGGGAGCTTGTTCGAAATCTGGCGGGACGCAGCCATTTTCATTGCATTGTTTGTGGATATGGAGTTTGAGGCCGATCACCAATTGTCTGAAGTGTCAGTCCATCGTCGATGGGCATGTAAAGTCAGTCCACCACCAACCGTTGAAGCGTGGTGGATACGGTCGAAACCCTCATGGATAGAGCTTAAGGAGGCATGTCCAGCAGTGACGTAACAACAGACATGGATGATGACATGTAAGATTTCCGATTAGTAGTGCTCCGATGCGAGGTCCATCGAGAATCAAGTTTGGATGGGCTACGGTTCGGAAGTGTCTACTATCCTCTGTCTAATATTCCTCAATGCGAAACAACGTCTTTCACAAGGTTTGCCTATGCGCCTCTTGGGCATGGTCTCGGTCCGTTGCACTGCCGGCCGTAGGGAAGTCCAAGTCGCTCAGCGAGCTTGCTCGGTTTTCTCTGCGTGATAAAGTGCGTAACGCAGCCATCCGCAGAAGAACCATGGTAACCGACATAGCCCGCAAAATTAGAAGCTGAAGTGGCAATCGGCCGGCCACTTAGCTCGGAACCGATAACCGTTGGGGAAGAAAGGTTCGAAAGGCGCTCGTACTGGCCATCGCAGTGTCGGATGACCACCCACCAGATTGAGTGACGACCTGTGCAAATGTGCAGGAGGTCGATGGATGCAGGTTGCACAGGATCGTACCTCTTGGCGACTTATGGGGGAGGCCTATGCTCAACAGTGGGCTCTGAAAGGCTGAAACGACGACGATGATACAATTATTATGCAACATTAAAAAATAAACTTTCTTTAGATTATATTTCTTACATTATCATCATCATTATCATCAACCTGTGATAATCCACTGCTGGACATAGGCCTCTCCTTATACACCCCTATCTATTAGGGGTTTTGGACCGTATCCCTTTAAATTATACTATATTTCTTTACATGATACAAAATATTAAAAATTCTACAAAAAGTTATTTAAAACAATTTTACTCTCAATCATATCTAAATAATGCCATTGGCTTTTTAATTAAATCTTGAATTTATAGAACAGTTACTCTTACTCTATTCCTTTAATTCAATAGCTATTACTCCGTCGCTGAAATTTGCGTTGTTGCATAGAACAAACAAACTATAGATTTTGGGTCCCCCAAGTCGAAAAGTTTCACAGTTTTTGCTTAGAATTAAGTATATGTTACATAACGAATGTCGGATTATTTTCAATGATTTTTCTCACCGTTTTTAATATCATTTCCCGTTTTTATTTGGTTTCAAAGTCGGAAATTAAACGAGTGCTTGAAACGGTGTCGGATGTAGTTAGACCGCATCGATGCCTTTACGAGGGCGTCTCGGGATTACTGTAGCGATACCTTTCAACGTTTAATTCTAGAAAATTCGACCTAGTTATACAGAAAATAAAATTTCTACAGCTTTCAGGCTCTGTAGCTTAGTCGTAAGGGCGTGTTCTTTAGAAACCGGTGGTCGAGGGTTCGAATCGAACGGCCTGAAAAGTAAGATTATCCATGCGTGGATGGTGATGGCATGATGGTGGTGGTGCATGGGCATGTAAAAAGTCGGTCCACCCACCAACCCGCATTGGACCAAAGTTGTGGGATACGGTCCAGAAACCCCCTTAATTGAGGCAGCATGGAAGGCCTATGTCTAGCAGTGCAGTTACACAGGCTGATGATAATGATGATGACAACTTTAAGGAATAATTTAAATAAAATTTTTATTGTAAACGCTTATTTGTACCAGAGAAGTGTATCTAGAAGACTTAAAAGTTTATCTATGCAATTAAAATATGAGTGTCTGTTTGTTACTTGATTTTACAAAAATAGTAATTAACCAATATTAAATGACTACATTGTAATATATCACCGGTACATATAACAAACAACATTTGTTTTCTATTTTTTGTCTGACTGTCCGTTCGTTCCAGTAAATCTTGAAGTGGCTGGTCCGGTTTTGACGAGAACTTATATGGAACTTATTCAAGTTACATCAGCTATATTTTCATCAGTTACTTTAAATTCCAACTTTAATAAAAAACGACCAAATTTTTTTATATTATTACACGGACGATTAGTTAGGGTTAACATTATTTTCTATATTTTTGAATATTGGTCGTAATCTACGGTATGAGGATACTAAGAATATAAGAAAAAATTAAGAAGATCTATGTTTTGAATGGACGTGTAATATGCAGGCTACTGTAGTCGGGTAAATATATGACGATCGTAGTAAGCAATTGTTCCTTAAATACATGTTGACACACGCACCAACCCGCATTGGACCAGCGTGGTGGGATACGGTCCAAAACCTCCTATTGGATAGGGGTGTATTAGGGGAGGCCTATATGTCACTCTTTTTCTGGCGCGAGGAGGCAAGGTCTCAGGGCTGCAGGCCAGCCCCAGAAGAGATAAGGGGGCGCAGAGACGAATTGCGCTCCCTTGCAATACAGGAGTGGGAGCTGCGGCTGGAGCACCCCAGCGCCGCTCGAACAATGAACCATACGCCCCGTTCTTAAGTGGTGGCTAGAAAGGGACATGGCTATCTAACGTTCCGCGCGACGCAGGTTCTCTCGGGACACGGCTGTTTCGGGAGGTACCTGTGCCGCGTGGCCGGTAGGGAGCCTACAGAGGAGTGCCACCACTGTGGCGTATGTGCCGAAGAGACGGCCCAACACGCGCTGGAAGAGTGCCCAGCCTGGGTCGAGCAACGCCGAGAGCTGCGTAGTGTCGTGGGGCACGACCTTTCGCTTCCTGCTGTAGTACGCAGGATGCTAGAGAGCGAAAGGTCGTGGGCGCCGTCCTTGCTTTTGCGAGGATGATGATGGCCGGAAGGAGGCCGCGGAAAGGGACAGGGAGGCCGTGAGCGCCCTGGCTATCCGCAGAAGAAGGCCAGGGCGCCAAAGAGTGGCGTACGCACGCAACCTTCCCCTGACACTGGAGCCCCTGGGCGGCCGGCAGAGGGTGCCCGGTGCCCGAGAAGGGCTCAAGAGGAGCGCCGTGCTGTTTGTTCCGGCACGGCGCCTAAGCGACCTGCCCCCTCACTTTGGTGGCGGGAATCCGTAAGCTGGATTTTCCAACGGCAAAAAAAAAAAGGAGGGCCTATATCCAGCAGTGAACTATCACAGGCTGATGATGATAAAGACATGTTGACACGCTAATAAATGTATATGATCTAACTGACGCTGATTTTTAATCATACATATAGATAAGAAGTAATGTTTTGTGTAAAACTACGATTAAAATTCCGCTATGATATAATTAATATCGTCTTGCTCTAGTTAAACATATCATCATTTTAATGACATCAGTCATTACCGCAACGTTTTCTTATTTAAGTTAAGGCACTTTTAATTTGTAGAATATTTTCGCAAAACTTAATTTTTAATAATAGAAACAAATCTTCCATTTAGAATCAATTTTTATTTATCTTTCAGATACCTGATGTTTACCATCATCATAAGAAGAACGTTATTGTTTTATCAGACCTGTAATTTATTTCTGTGACAAGTACATGAAAGCCGCTGCAGCACTGAGTATTGGCTAGCGTTGCTGCCCTTATGACCTAAATTATTTTGATCTAGCAATGGATGATTGATCTTTTAGGGCGTACAGCGCAATCATTCAGGGTCCCATTACGCCAAAAGGATCCTCATTACGGTAAATATAACGGCAAATAATTAATTGTCCGTTGCCTTGATGCTATCCCTGCCTTACCAATCTACAATTAGATGAAACTTAACATTTTACACTTATAAATTGAAAAGTCATGTCATTGGTAGTGATGGCTGTAAAATTGATCCGATAGGCCAACTTTTATATGCGCCTTTGGGAAATAAGATCCCTATTTTGCTCGGTTTATATGAATCCTTGAACCGTACTTTGTAAGGCTTGCAGTAAGTATAGGTCGACTTTTGATTCGAATAAGTGATAACTCAATGCCAATGGCTTTTTGCAAAATAATTTTACATTGAACTACAGCAAAATTTCAGTAAATTAAAGATATTGTGATGCATACGTAAGCAGACGAGCAGTCGCCTATGGACATCGGAAATACCACGTGAATTACCTACGCGCTGGCTACCGTGCGTGAAACATACGATGTTACATCACGTTTATCCAGTAATTACGCTGGCTACAGTGCCCCTTAAACCGGAATACGATAGTGTTTTTACACTAGATTTGTGGCAGAAATAGGCACCGCGGTAGTACCGCCCCAGACGGCCCCCAGTAAAAACCTGGAGACCTACCACCTCTCAACCGACAATAATATTATCAGATTTACTAAATAAAGTTTATCTAAAACGCAGATGCCATCTAACTAATATTTATTCCCATTATGAAAATAACCCAGGATAATATAAAAACAAATTTAGTTACGAATGCAAAAACTTTGCATATAAATTTCAATTAAGATTCAAGTTAGTGAAATAAATTGTTAATAGACACCGCCCTTACATGTTCCTTTAGTTTATTGCTGTTGTTCGTTTCTGTTAAAATATTTTTATTTCTAACTAACATTAGTCAAATTTAATTTTTTTTTGATGGCTTACGCAGGTGACGAGTCAGTGCCACCTGATTGAAGTGGTCACCGACGCCCATAGACATTAGCAATACCAGTGGTATCGCCAACGTGAGACATAGGGATGTTAAATCTCGTTTACCCAAAAATACGCTGGCTACGGTGTCCTTCAAACCGCACACAGCAGTGTTTTCACACTACTGCCTCGCGGCAGAAACAGGCACCGCGGTGGTACCCACACAGACGGTCTCCTGTAAAAAGGGGACCTACCATCAAGTAAATACTTGCATTTTATTTTAAAAAAATATATAGGTGTATGGTTTTTTAAAAGGTTTATCAAAATAACAAAGAAAAATCTTATTAAATATATAAAATATGTTAGAAAACTAAAAAAACGAAGCGCCTTTGTTAAAAAAATCTTTTGACATATTATTTTTTCCTAAAATATACTACGTGATGCCGTCAAAAATCCTTCAAGTAAGCTAGTTATAACACTAGACACGGTACCCTCTACACCAGAACTCAGAAATTTGGACCGTATTTTAGGCCAAGAATCACCATTGATAGAACCCAGATTTTATGTATGAGGTAGACGTAACCACATAATCCTGCCATCGTCGTCTTGGTAAGAGCATCAGCAAAAAATAATCATTATTATGTATTTGGTTCTGCTATTGAAAGACTAAAGCCTACGCACAAATTACCACGTACACTGTTTTTTGTCTGTTTTTCAAATAAACCTCAAAGTAATGCAGATTTATCAAATCCACTAATTTAGGATTTCTTGCGTTACTTAAGTATATTTATTCCCGACGTTTCGGATTCTTTTTAGCATCCATGATCACGGCAGACTAAGTTGGTATATATGGTCATGGAAAAATCCGTAAATTAGTGGATTTGATATGTATAATAATCGCGTAAATAAAAGAAATAATTAATGCAGATTTATAAAATAGAATTATGCCTTTCAATAGGCAAAGGAATTTTTCTAATAGGAGTCAATATTGTCTATACTAAATGATAAAATATCGACTACAAAATTCCTAGTGGTACGGGCTTGCGCTTTAGAAACAGGAAGTTGTGGGTTCGACTCCTTCGGGGACTTAACAACTTTTCATTGTTGTTTCCTAGTTGGTTAGGGCAGATCACCCGATTGCCTGTTAAGTAAGATGGTCTACGCGTTGGAAGGGCATGTGGAGGACCGTCAGCCCTGGACCTGATCTCTCTCTTGTCTTGTTGGTGTGTGTCCCATCAGACTATGAGACTGAAAGAAGAGGAGTGTTTGCGCTTTCACTTGTGCACTATAATTTCTCCTGCGCAGTTGGCTGATCTCTAATATAGTTCAGCTGCCGTAGTCGAAATCGACTTGGAGGATATTATTATTAATCCATAGTAAGAAGGCGGTTCGGTATGTATGGCGATGTTATATATTAGTCTTCTGTTGCTCAGATATTGTCATCTCGGTATAAATTCACCAAAAAACGTTAGATGTATGACGTCATTTCTTTTTATTGGAAAAAACTAACATGTCGACATTATTCACAGGGGACCGTCTGGGTTAGTACCACCGCGGTGTGTATTTCTACCGCAAAGCGAGTGTAAAAAACTACTGTGTTCCGGTTGAAAGGGCGCCGTAGCCATAGTGTTTACTGGGAAAACAGGCTTAACATCCTATGTCTCATGGTAGGCAGCGCGTTGGGGTAAAATTAGTATTGCCGATGTCTACGGATGTCGGTGACCATTTCCAATCAGGTGGCCCGACTGCTCGTCTGCCTAGGTAATAAAAACTAGCGACCCGCCCCTGCTCCGCACGAGGGCTATGAGGACAGAAATATACCAACAATATTAAGCATGTGTTATACATATAAATAATAATTGTAATTAAATATCTATTTAAAAAAACCACATCAAAATCCATTGCGTAGTTTAAAAGATTTGAGCATACATAGGGATATAGGGACAGAGAAAGCTTAGTTTTATACTACGTAGTGAAGTGAAGTTGCTTTTAAGTCTTATATTATGATATAGGTTGTGAATACATAATTAATATTTTAAATAATGAGAGCTTACGAATACAAAAGACGATTAGAGGAAGGCTTAGAAGTATTTTAAAGTGAAATAGTTCCAAAGGAATTCCTATAACAAAAATTTGTGATTGTATTTTCCGGTAGAAAATACATCAGAAAGTGGTGAAAATTACCTACATTTTAGGAGCGTATCTGTGTATTTGTAAAACATGACAGTAAAATATGCATTACACACATTTATAATAAAGCTCCAAAATAATAAAATGACAATAAAAACAAAACAATCAATGCGAAAGGTTGCTACAAAAGTTACTTAGGCGTCCATACCATGTTTATTTTGTTTAAAACAAATTCTACTTTGTGCTCACAATACCGCCTCTGCGCTAGCCAAATGTAACAAAATAATAATATTATAAAAAAATTGAGCAATACAAATTGCTCATTTTTTGTACGCATAAATTTAAATAACGCAAAGTTGCCGGAAAGATTGCGGAGGCAATATGCGTAAGATTTTAAGTAAAACCGAGGTCGCAAACATTTACATGCCCGTTGAATTTGCATTTTGTTGATTGTGCGACTTTTCCGTGCGTTGATTTTGAATATCACTTTTACCTTATGGGCTGAGAAGCTTTAGCGTACAGCTGACGGTATTCATATTTCAGCGCCATCTATTAAGCAGTCATACAAAATTACTTAAAGGTAAACTACTTAATTTTAATAAATTTTGCACAGATTCATTCAATTCGCATGTTATAAAATATGCTTTACAAAACTTAAGCATAATATAAAAACGAAAATTAAAAACGACAAATTCATTAGCAATGCCTGCGACAAAAATTGAATGAGCAATTAAAAGAGTTTTACTAGAATTATTAGGATCGAAGGAAAATAAAATTATATGTGGAAACAGAATTTATATATCAGAATAAATTCTTATTTTTCAAATCCACTTATTTACGGATTTTGATCGATGATGATCACGGCAGACTAAGTTGGTTAGTCTAATGTCGCCATATACCAACTTAGTCTGCCTGATCATCAGATGCTGAGAAAGAATCGAAACGTCGGGAATAAATATATTTGAGTAACGCGAAAATCCGTAAATAAGTGGATTTGATATGATAAATCGCGTAAATAAAAGAAATAAATTCTTATTTTTTGATTTTGAAATCAAATAATTATTTAATTAACTTATTATTAACTCAAAAGATTACTCAAAGTTGTACCGTCAAAGTCTGTAGCATAAATACACAAGACACAAGAGCTTACATTTTTCCCTACATCTGCTCCACTTTTAATTAAATTCATTACAATTACAAGAACACGAGTAATAAAATGAAAAAACTTGGAAACTGAAATTAGTGGGCCCCATTTTTGAAGGAGCCCATCTGAGAAAGTACCACGGGAAATAATATTTCAAAGAGCTGGTGTATAAACATTATTTCCTTCCAGTTTGAAGGGCACAGTCGACAAGGAAGTCACAGGATAAACAAGACATAACTTCTCTTGTCTCAGAGAAGCGAGAAGATTTACGGTGCCTTTGGCTGTGTTTCCTATAATCAGGGCGCATCATTTACCTACTAACAAATAAAAATAAAATTAACGTTATTAATTTAATATTTAGTGTCTTTTATAAATATGATATTACTATCTGCGAGCACTGTCTATATATACACCTATAGAAGATCCCCAACGATATCTCTGAACCTATAAGGCCGATTGACTTGAAATTTAGTGCCAATATTTCTTTTGCCAAGTATAGACCAACTAAGGCTAGGTTTAACGAAATTCCAACCTCTAAAGAGCATCGCATGCACAAAGTCACAGTCAACAGCTAGTATAATATAAACGAAAACTACGTTAGCCATAGCCTTAGGCATGACTGTCTGTACAAGTTTTGATAAATATCTATAATATTTAAATAATACGTCGTCACGAAGCCCGTTCACCTAGTGGCCGAAGTGTAATAAGCCACCGATGTCAACTGGTTCCACTCAAGTGTCGTGCATAGAGCCTGTGTGGTTGTGTCCGACAGATTAAAAAATATTTTAGAAATATATAATGTTTGCGTGACTGACAGAAGAAAGACTCGATAACTATTCGTCCTGTATGAAATAAAGGTAATAATATTTTATACGATTTTTTTCAATATTTTGATTGTAAACTTTTTTGCAAATAATATATATATACTTTATGTTACTAACCCGAACGCTATGCATGAGAAATGATACGTTTAAAGGTTGTTCCTTCACCATGGAGTCTGGAAAAGGTTTAAAGGTCGATAATAGTTTTAAATGATTTTTAAGTAAAAACTGTATTAAAATTGATATCATGCTTTTAGTAAGGTTCTCGCCATTTTCTTAGGTAAGTGATCGTATCTAATATGCTGCGGAAGAACTTATCGTTCTGTGAAATCTTTTTCATCCCAAGCATTCGGTGCTACTCTTAATTTTTTACGTATTTCGCTCGTAGTCATATCGTAAAGTGAATAAAGTTATTCCCGCTATAACGTACTTGAGTTTATAACACCTTTATAATATGTACACGGCTCTAATATTGTCGTAAAGTCGGGGTCGCTCTGTTGTTAAATATTTCGCTCTAAATTTATCATGCACCATAAAGTATATTTTCGTAGGAAACCCTTTTTTATACGATCGTGTTCTCCTGTTATCGCTAATGTTTATTTCGATCAACTTTTACGTGATTTTTTTTTATTTTGTTACACTTAAAGGTTCCTGCTGTTGAAATCCTTTGTGATATATTATTGAAGAAATGTTGCAATGATATGTTATTTACCTACTACCTAGTAACTTGTAGCGTAGGTTCTTACGTGTGCCTATTTCAAGGACTAGTCTTTTTACTAAGGATATTAGCTTATTTGTACTAGTTTTTAAGGGACTCTGTAAACCGTTTGTCAAAGAAAAAATTAAAATTCATTACTATTATTATAATATCATTGTAATTCACTCATCATCATCAGCCTGTGATAGTGCACTGCTGGGCAAAGGCCTGCTCCAAATACACACCGAATTTTACATGCCCATCCGACGCATGGATCATCTTGCTTTTTAGACAATTGGGTGATCGGCCCAAATTGCCCTAACCAACTACGAAACAACAATGAAAATTCCCCGCAGGATTCGAACCCACAATCTTCGGTTTCTAAAGCACACGTCTTTACCACTAGGCTACGGAAGCAGTTGTATCATTATAATATGTTTTGTTTTATATAATTCTTTCATAATTATATTAAATTAATTTATGTTTTTAATATGAAATGCGACAGTGTAAGGTCTAGAATATAAAATAGGAACCTTATTAGAGATATTTAATAGCTTACATAAATATTCCATTCAGCATAACCATGATAAATTATTACGTATTGTCGCCAGACATAGACAACCAACGTCATTTAAAATTAACTTCTGCAAAAAATCGTAAATAAAATTGGCAATTGATAAAGGTATTCTTGTTTTGTTGGCTCTTGTTTTTTATGTTATAATAACTTATATTAGCTAGAACAGCTCAAATTCATCATGATATGTTTTTCTCTACTTGCTTTTAAAGATTCTTTTCTAAAATGCCTGAACACTGAATATTAAAAAATATTATGGTTATATATCATAAATTAACTATTATTATTAATGATATGAAGTTTTATTTTAATATTTTCGGTTGCTTACAAATGCTGCACATAATTAATAATGCATTTTTGCGATTTTTCGAATTGATAACCCTCGCTATACATAATTGAAAATAAATAACTTTTTAGCAAACAAATATTAAATTGTTACCTAAAAATATATTAGAACTCGTAGAAGACTAATTGAGCCCATGGGTTACCTAGGTTTAGAATGATCCGAATAAAAATATTTCTTGTATAATAATTAAAAGACAGGCAAATACAACTTAAAAGTCATTCAAGACAACGCTTATCAAGAATTTCAAATTTAAATTCGAATATCTTTATTCAACATAGGAGCCCATGGGTTTACTAGGTTTAGAATGATCCGAATAAAAATATTTCTTGTATAGTAATTAAAAGACAGGCAAATACAACTTAAAAGTCATTGAAGAAACGCTCATCAAGAATTTCAAATTTAAATTCGACATCTTTATTCAACATAAGCCCATGGGTTACACTAGGTTTAGAAGATCGAATAAAATATTCTTGTATAATAATTAAAAGACAGGCAAATACAACTTAAAAGTCATTCAAGACAACGCTTATCAAGAATTTCAAATTTAAATTCGAATATCTTTATTCAACATAGGAGTGACATTTACTTATTCGGTTCGTTATAAAACGGTTCAAAAAAGAAGGCCTCTGACCTAAGAAGAACTGGAGAAAGAAACTTATAGGAATTATATTTTTTGTCATCTTTTACAATAAAATTATGGCAATTAACAAACGCTTACAAGCATAAAATTATAGTCTTATTGAAAAAACCTAGAATGAGCTTTGCATTATAATTTCTAACTCATTTAGATTGTTATAACCTTTAACACACAAGCGTTTCTTGACAACTTTTTTAATTTATAAATGGTTAGATTTTGATGGCATTTTTTATATAAGCAGATACATTATTATCTAAAGGATTCAGATATTCCTCGCAGTCTAGTTGCTAGAAGAATTAGTCTAGGTTTGTTCCTAGTACGTATATGATGTGCGTTTGGTGCGGCACGCCACTATGGCGGAAGAGCGGTTCGCGGATAGCGGGGCGCATTTTCACACTTCTTCCTTTTGTTAGATGCCTTAGACCACTTACGTCGAACGCTGTCTCGTAATTTTCCTTACAAATTAAATTCTTTCTTATTTGCTTATTTTATAGTTAGCTATCGAAGTTTATAGCATTGTAAGGCATAAAATCAGTTTTGTTCTTTTGCACATACATTTAATTTTGAGACCGCAAAAGACCTGCAGAAAATGGTGCAAAGCCTGATTGAGTATTCTGCTTGCATCGGTCTCCGGATGAACTTGGGTAAAACTAAGCACTTTGATCTGGGACCAATCACAATTAATGGCACCACCCTCGAATTGGTTTCCTTGTACCTTTACCTATCGCAAACGCTTGAACTATGTAGAAACAACTTTGAGACAAAAGGATTCGCAGATGCGAACAGAAAGATTTAGCTGATTTGGGCTGGCTAGCTTTTCATAAGCTTCGTCGAGTTTTCTCGTCACCACTCACAGTGCCGCAAATCGAAAGTCTTCGATCAGTGCGTCCTACCCGTTATGACCTACGGTGCCAAGATTTGAACACTTACGGCTCGACTGGTTCACAAATTTAAAGTCGGTCAGTGGGCTATGAAGAGGCAATGCTTGGACTACCTCTAAAGGACCGCATTAGAAATGATATGATCCATCAGAGACCCAAAGTCACCGACATAGTGCAACGGACCAGTAAGCTGTAGTGGCAGTGGGCCGGCCGTTGGAGTCAGAAAGCTATAGAGTGGAAACCGAGGTTTGGCAAAAGTAGTGTGGGGTGCGCTGCGGCAAGATCGAATGACGACATTCGCAAAGTGGCCGGTGTGAAGATCAGAAGTGGTGGCGTGCATAAGGGGAGACCTATGACCAGCAACGGACTACCACAGGCTGAAGATGATGATGATGATTTAATATTCAAAAATATATTGATAACCAACAGAGTACGGAGAATGCCTTCTACCCTAATAAAAATTATATCGAGGACCAAGATGTGTTGAAGTAGTTCAGATTTTGTACTATTAAATCCCCTGGTACCGAGAGAGATTAAATTTTTAGAGGTCTAATTTATTGCACCAGTAGTATTTTGCTTATTAGTGCCTGAACTAAATAAATAATTATGACTTTGACTTTGACATTGTAACCAATTTAACTCTCCACAGCATTGTCCGCCATCTTTGATTAATATCATGACATATCGAAGGTCCGATTGTTATTGATCTCGAGGCCCGATTAGATCGAATAGACACGACCGAAATTAATAATATCGGTGTTTCAATTTAACATGAACTTGAATTGACACTGGATAAAGGTTACCAACTTTAAATTTCTCGGTTGCATTTTATAAGTCGTACACACCCACTCGTCACCTTGTAATGCCTACCGAAATGTGTACTAAATTTACATTCGGATTTAATAAATTATGATTTAACATAATAACTTGTCAAAAAAGTTTCTTGTGCTTATTTGCTCGTTTATTTTACCACAATATTTTGAAGTCTTGGATATTGGATATACCGATTATCTATTAAGACCGCCTCCGTGGTCTAGCTGGTTGAAGGTTCAATTCCCGCAGGGAAACAACTTTGTTGGGCAATTTTTTTAATCAATTGGGCCGATCCGAATTGTCTAAAAAGTAAGATGATCCATGCGTCGGATGGGTATGTAGAAAGTCGGTCCTCCCACCCACCCGCATTGGACCAGCGTGGTGGGATACGGTCCAAAGACCCCTATTGGAGAATGCGAGTATTAGGGGAGGTCTGGTAATGTGCAGACGTGAATTCTAAAATGTTAAATAAAAAAAAACGTTATATTGAGTCCAAATATCGCAGCCTATCTCTTTGTAAACTATAATAAACAGCCCAACGTTGGCTAAGGCCAACAAGTACAAATATTGAGCTAAAGCCCAAAGTTATAGACGCGAATAAACCAAAAATAAAAAATTGGACAATTAACTTTAACTTTAAAGGTACTGCAGTTATAATTATTTTATTTTAATATATATATATATACTATCATAGGTCCCATTTAATCTTCCGGAACCTTACACAATATTGATAATTAAACCTTAAATTTACAAATAACATAATAATTGCGAGCAAAGACTGAACGACGTTAATATGGAAAATACAGAGGTGGCCATCTGAGGCGGTAGCACCGCGGTGCCTATTTCTGCCGCAAAGCAATAGTGTTGGAATATAACCGTGTTCCGGTTTGAAGGTCACCGTAGCTTAGTAATTTAAACGTCCTAAGTTTTAGTCAAATTGTCGCGCTTACCTAAATTTCTGGTTACCTGCTCCAGTCGTCTTGTGCATTCATTTGATAAAAAATGTTGTGTCATTGACCTCGTTATTTACTATTTTATTAAAAACAGAGATATTTATAATAATGTCGTGAATTTAAATTTTAAAAATAGTAAGCGAAAAGAAAGTTTGACAACGATAAATCTATTAATTCGAACCCAATACATCTTCTGACAACTCCTGCTCTTGACGGCTAGAATAATTTACAAATTTGCTTACTTTCGTATGATTTATGCAAAACAGAGGTTTTAATATTGAACACGTTTGCCAAATTAATTATTAATCTTGCTAATTCAATGCTCGGCTACTTTCTATAAAATTTGCCATTTTTCAAAGTGACATTTTGCTAATTTTATTTATTGCATTCATAAAATGGAAATCTCTCTGAATTTAGATTCAACCGTTCCGTTATTTATTACGGTTGCAATGTTTTCATATAGTTGTGTCCGTTTTGGAATTGTCTTTTTTCTATAAATAAATCACGATACGTCACAGATAAGTGAACCGAAAGTGTAGTTCTTTACAGATAATAAATCGCCCAATTATTACTAGCTACTTATATTGAATAGATTAAAAATATTCGTAGTTAAAAACCTCCTCTGTTGCTCAGTGGTACTAGACACGCTTTATAAGCTATTGTATTGAAATCCTTTTGAGAAGCAACTTGTTTTATGGTTATCTTATTGGCTTGGCTATTATGGGTCGAAAATATGTTATGGAATATATAACTATTTTCACTTAGAGCAACAGGCATCCGACCTCCACAATCCAAATGACTTTTTATCTTGTCTAAAGCTGGTTGAGGTGTTCGTTTACGATGGCAAGTGGTATAGCTTGCCCATACGAAACATGGGGTGAAAGCAGAGACATGTGATTTGTTACGTTTTGCTTACCTAGTAATTACGCATGACTACTGTTTCCTTTAAACCGAACGCAGTAGTGTTTACACACTGCTGATTTGACTAATTTACGACAGAAATAGAAATCGCAATCATACTTCCCAAACTTCCCTCTTAAAACCGAGACCCTTAAAGGATGAACCATTTTTACTTTGCAGGAAGATATAACTCTACGTTACACAACAATTTTCATAGGCAATTTGAAAATACTCTCTTCTGAACAAAAAGCTAATTTTATTAACCAACGTACGTCATTTTAAAGATGAAAACCTACCTCTACTTTTATAGAGCGTACATTCCATTTTGTATATCCGCTATAGTGTTACTTTAATACAAGCGTAGATTTATTCAATACACAGGGAATAAATAAAAATGTCGTTCGCGTCAATCCCGCGAACAGGATTTGAGCCGGCCCAATCTCACGGGGAATTCGAATTTAAATTGAACACGCGACAAAGCTATCGGTGGAAATAAAATAATCTTGCTATCACATAAAATAAAAAAGTTTTCGATCGTCCTTTTTTTAATAAAATAAAAACGAAATTGAGATCAGTTTCGTTGTATAGGAATTCATGTTTCCCTATGAGTGGAGCCGACACCCACTAACATTACGGCTCGGAGTGGGAGCATAAGCTAGGCGTTATCAGCATGCTACCCTGGAGCAGGGGAGATGGCTGGCCCCCCGAACAGGCTTTCGCTTTGTCGTAGCTGTGGCGCTCAGTACCTGCGGTCTAGTAGCCTAGCCGCGGGAAGCTAAGACGAACCTGGCTAACCTGCGGTGCAAGGCCGATCGTGGAGGAGGCTGCTCCAAGCGGGCTAAATAAGCCCGCTTTGGATGTGCCTTGGAGGGTGCGAGGGACGGGTCGCAGGAGGTAGGTGTGCCGCCTTTCCTGTCCTTTGCAACTAAGGCGGAGTCGCGGGGGAAGATGAGTGTCGGTATTCCGTAGGCCACTCTCCCTATCCTCTGCGACTCGGCGGGGCCGCACCGCTGATGCGGTATGGAGGGGCCTTGGGAGGAGGGGACATTCGACATGGTAGCTTCGATCTCTTCTCCTTCTGCGGGCGAAATGGAGCTAGCGGCGGAGCTATCAGCATATAGCTATTTTCATCATAGCATCGGGGCCGCCGCTGGCGGCTGAGAGTCTCGTCCCTGTGTTGGCTGGGAACTCCTGGCTCCCATGCCCCCTGAGTAACAGACTCGGGGGAGTCTGTTACCTAACTAAAGAGACCGAGACGAAAGACGCGCGTCTTTAGTTCAGACGCGCCCAGAGGGAGGCAGATGGCCGTAAGGCTGATATGGGGCTGCTCCGGCGGCCAGCGCTTGTGGGGTCGCAGAAGACTACGAAAGAGTTCCTGTGACCCCATCTCTAAGGCGACAAGAAGGAACGACGAGGTGGTTTTAGTCCGTGCGAGTCCGACATAACCCGTCTTTGTCCCCGCGAGGACGGGTATGCGTAGGCATTTTCCCACGGTAAAACAAAAGAAAAAGGGAGATGGCTGGGCTACTGCCTATCCGACGAAAGGGGGAGTTCCTGGGACCAGGCGCGGGGAGCAGATACATGACAATAGTCGATCTCGTTCTGCCGCTAATCGAAACGTGTGAGGAACACCGAGAGGTTTTAGTAATTTGAAATCCCACATAACCCAACGCTGCTGCCCACGGTGTCGGTTATCTTCGGAAGATTTCCCCTCGTTACAAAAAAGGAATTCATGGAACCATAGTAACATGTAGCTTAACAGTCAAGTAGTCTAGTCTATAACTTGAAAAACGGAACGAATTTTTTTTCTTTATAATTTTAAAGATTGTACGTAATTTGTACAGCTGACAATTTATGTTAACGAACCGAAGGATCTATATTATAGCAATTCAATAAAGTAATTAAAAAGTAAAGTCTTTTGGACATCAAAAATTTCGATTACTAAAAATTACCTGCAGAACGCTATATATATATATATATATATACATATATATCTCTCTATCTCGAATTATAGTTTATAATTTTAACTTAAAGTTGAAAATAATGCTCCGTAACGTTATTCAGACATCCGCTTAAGACTTTATTACATTATTATTTCAATTTACAAGGAATTTCGCATGCTAAAATTGACTCCGTAAATTATATAGTAGTGACAAATAGGCTTCATGAAACTCAGCCACGATCAGAAGGTGCGTTACTCGCGTGACAATATGATAGGCTTGATTAAACCCAACACCTGACACTTAAGATATATCAGAACTGACTGACAAGGCGTCTAGTCTTCATAATAATACCTGACATTAGTAATATGCCATACATAAGTTACGTCTAATGGCAACTAAATCTAAATATATCCGTAGGTAACGCAACCAGAATTGAAATTAATTATTCTATTCAAGCGAATAGAATAATTAATTTCAATTCTGTATATATCAAATCTGTATATTATTTCTACATAGTATAAAACAAAGTCGCTTCTTCTGTCCCTATATTCCTATGTACGCTTAAATCTTTCAAACTACGCAGCGTATTTTGATGCGGTGTTTTTTAATATATAGAGTGATTGAAGAGGAAGGATTATATGCATAGCAGACGCTTAATATAGTAGGTGCATTTAATATCCGCAAGCAATACATTATTTAAAAAAAAATGAAAAAAAGATAAAAAAATTCGTTGTAAGTCCTTTTATTGAATAATGAACCAAAGATTATTTAGAATTGAATATTTATATAGTCAATCGGTTCTTGCTGCAAGTAAAGTTACCGAGTTGTACACAAACTATCCACTGGGCGTCTTAGTTTTAGGTCTTGGTTTATTGTTTTAGAACTTGGGTCCAAGTATAGACACCATAAAGCCTAGACACATTAATTATTTAGACGGTATTTGATAGAGATTATCCAAGACATTCTCTGCTAACAATCCAATTATACATACTATCTGTATTTAAAAATCAATTTACAATAACTCATCATCATCATCAGCCTGTGTTAGTCCACTGCTGGACATAGGCCTCCCCTAATGCAGGCCTTCTCCATTAGGGGGATGTTTTTGTTGCTAGACCGACTTTTTACATGCCCATCCGACGCTGGGATCATCTTCTCAGAAATTTGGGTAATAATTTATCTTAACCAACCAGAAAACAACGATAATACAGAGTTGTTTTCCCACGGGACTCTAACTCACGAATTCGGGTTTATAAAGCAATATCGATTATTAATTCCTTGTAAAATTTATACTATAAGCACTGAACTTAGAATCTTATCATGAAAAGGAAGCATGAAATAAAATATTTTTATTTCATGCTTCCTTTTCATGCTGCTATACACCAATTTCTTCATAATACGTATAATTAAGCTGAATGAATGAAACTTTAGATCTGCCGGTTAAGTATGACCTGTTACAGTAGCATATTTATAAAGTTGATATATGTTCATTGTTTTGCTAATATAATTTATTATCATAATGATTCACAATAAAAAAAAGCTTGCTGTAGTTACAGTTAAGTTTATTCATTACATTTGTTGTTATGTTACCAAAAAATATCATTTATACAATTTAAATTGGTAAAAAAGGTAACATAGCAAATAAATAACTCAGCTCTCATGCTTTATAGACATTTTCAAATCAAATCTATTTTCTTATTGCAGATGGACTGCCGAGTTCTTCTGCTTTCATTAATTTTACACCTTGGGGTCGAGAGCTTCTCCAATATGCGACTGTCACGCTCGCTCATCGACAAACCACTACCACTTCACAACGTGATCGTACCAGTTATAAGAAAACCAAAATCACCAAGTGTATCCCACGTCATCGTACCAAACCTGCACGTCATACCGCTAAGTGGTCTGCACCAAGTGCATAGTAATACTCAAATCGTTGCACATACCATCACTCATTCTAATTCAACTGGTACAGTCCTTCCAGTGTTGATACCAATCCACAATCTAGTACCAGTTCACGATTTGACAGTTATACCTTTGCACAAGGAGCCTAAGATAAGTTTTAGGCTATCCAGTGATGGTAGGGAAGACCAGGTTTCAAGATATCGCCATCCTTTAGGGGTTATGGAGCTGGATGGTATTTTGGAGGTCACGGGGCGGGCCACGGATTTCATTACGCGTATGGATAGTAGAAATTTGATGTGACGATAACTATTTAAAATTTTGTATGTGTAAGTATTTATTGTTGCGAATTTAATTTATAGTTTTGTCAATACAAAATGTTTATAAGTGTTTGTTTTATTTATACACCTTTAGCGCAATTTCAGCAGTAATACCAATCCAGTTACTTTTCTTCTGAAATATAACAAAATGACATTAACTCCACATCAGCTTTATTCATTAAGGAGTTTTATAACTAAATTATAGATCAACAAGTTCTAAATTTCGTAATTTATCAGATATAACCTTTTACCTCGTAAGCGTACAGTAAGTCAGTGTTCTTAATCAGTAAGCAAAATTTTTATCGGTGAATGTCACCTTACCCATAAAAGTTCCTTGCTTAACCTTTCATTAGAATGTCAATAACAATCTTGCTGGATTGTTATGACTTTGTGAACTTCAACGAAATTCCACTTTGCAATAAAATGTACAAAATTTTGTACATTTTGTTTAAAGCACGTAAAAACTTTACATTTGCAAAATATTGTCTACTAGCTTCGCCCTGCGGTTTTCTCTGCGTGGTAATTTAATTTGTGTATTCATCGCACAATATACACAATAATAAGTCCAAAATTTTTTGCGGTATGTGTCGAAATAGCTCACAAATTTATTTATTTTTTTACATAGAAGACCATTCTTATTATATTATCAACTAGCTGTTGCCCGTCCGCGTAGGATATACATTTTTTTCTAAGAAAAAGTAGTCCATGTTATTCTTAGTTACATCAGCTATCTTCCAGTCCCGTCAAAATCGGACAATCAATTCGAGAGATTAGCCGGAACAAACAGACAGAAAAAAATTAAAAAATGAAATTTTTTTTAGATGTACCGGTTGTATATCACAATTTAATGACGTAAAATCAAGTTGTTTGGATGTTATAAACATCTTTTTTCCCGAGTTTAATTTGTTTAAAAAATAGACAAACAATAGAACTATCTACGGAAAGAAAAACAAAACGCAGAATAAATTTTAGTGCGAAGGTTAAACCTTGCCCATGCCATAACAGAAATTTGTCCAGTAGCAGCGGCGTTGGCTCATAAATGATGCAAAACATTCGTCGGGTTGTTTCCAGAGTTGCAAATTAGTTAGGTCGCGTAAAGTTTTAACAAACCATCTGTTTGTTCGGTATCGATTATTTTAAACGAAAACTAGGCAACATTGGAGCATTAAAACATAGGTATAGATATAATTAAAATCCTGAGGATCGGTAAATTCAGTCTATCTGTTGTATAAGAGCATCGCATAAGATATTCAACAATTTTTTTTTATTTCATAAACATCTCTTAAACAGATTATTATTTTTCAATTTAGGTAATGTCAAATATAGTTGTAATAATAAGAAAATATCAAATATAGTTCGTAATCTAGCATAGATTACGAACTATATTTGACATTTTTATCTATTGTTTTAGAACGAAATTGCGTATAGCTTTGAAAATGTACGAATTAATATATATTTATGAGGAATTTACACTGTCGTTGAACTAATCCTTTATTTTCTTTTTTACTCGCGTACGAAGACAAACGAGCAATAGGGTCATCTGATGGTAAAAGGTCACCAACGCCGATCGACATGGACAATACCAGGGGTATCACCAACGCACTGTCTACCGTGAGATATAAGATGTAACGTTTCCTTTACCCAGTAAGTACGCTACGGTGCCCGTCAAACCGGAATACAATAGTATTTTTACACTACCGCTTTGCGGCAGAAAGGAGTACCGCAGTGGTAACGCTCCAGATGGCCCTTGTAAACAAGGGACTTACTTCGAATATATTCTGCTCTCTCCGATAGATTTAAAGAGCTGCATTTTACCTTAGTTTTTTTAGGATCTATTGTCGGTGGAAAAAGAATCATTGGGATAAAAGTACAAGTGAACGCAAAAAAATTATAACTAATGAAATTTTTTTGTCATTCACAAATTTATTCCCTTAATATCTTTCATTATTAAACTTGTCTATGAAAGCATAGATGGAGGTTCTTAAAAAAGTTTGTTTCACAGTCTTGTGTCGTGCCCAGTTTACAACCAGTAGCAAGGTCTATCAAAAACCAAATATAGTATTGAAATAACAAATTTGCCGTAACTTATAACGAGGTGACTATTGTTTTTGGCTTTTTTATTATATGTAGTTTAGACATAGAGCTATATTTATTATAAATACATAGTTAATAAATTAAATATTATCTATACAAATATTATATAGAGCAATGATTTGTATTCTATGTATATGTTTGAAAGAATAAACTCTAAACTACTAGAAAGACTAAACTAAACTACTACTAGGTACTTATACTTTTACCTAAAATAATTTAAACTGTTAGTACTTTAAAAGTATGTATACAAAAGCTTAAAAATATACAATATACAGCCCTTTTTTCAAATGAAATACTTATGTATAAATGATCAAGAGTATGGACGAAATGATATTGTATGTTTTTATTAAATAATATAATGCGTTCACTCGATACCTTAGTAAGCTACTTGCGCCTGACACAAAATTGCGGCAACATTTGCCAGCAAATTATTGGCTATTTAAATTATTACCATTGTTGTATCATCCCAATTGTTGAATCTTCCGCTGCACATATAGTATTTCATCATTACGCATAATATACATAAGAAATTTAAAATGCTTTGACGAATCTATACTCATATTTTAAAACGCTAAAATTTAAACGAATATTATTTGGAATTAGATACGCAAATAGTGCATCTAGTTAGATTTAGGTCTGTATAAATTAATATATATCTGCATTATTAAATATTCATAAGTCTACTTATTAATAAATATTAATAAGTAGACGTTTCTAATAATGATATTTCTCGATATTGGTTAGAACCGATTAAATGGAATATCCAATATTAAAGCAATGCATCAATGTCCGCTGCCGTTTAAGGGATTTTATCGCATATTAAGCGACAGTTGATCACAGCGGCCATCTTGATCTATTGCCAAGAGTTAAAGTAGCCTGAAACTCGTGATATGTTAAAATATCGTTCCTAAATCCTGTTTATTTGAATTAAATATCTTCTCTATTTAACATCCTTATAAGATTCTTCTTTCAAGCTAGCTACATAATCTAGCTAGTTTGGATTTCGACATCGTTAAGTATATTACATTGAACTGAAAAGTGAATAGTGCGTGCAATGTTGTGTAGTCCCAGTTGGTGAGTTTGGCATCGACGGTAGGCTTATTATGGTAATGTAACACAATGATAATATGAAACTACGGGATTAAACACTTTATCCGTCATTGAGGCCAGATCAGAGGCAGGGAAAGCCGAGCTTCGGGCGTTAACTTTTATGGGCAGTAAATTTAAACTTGGCAGAGGATTATTAGACCGTTTTTTTTTTAAAACCCGCAGTGAAAATCTTGCAAATCATGAAAAAAGCAACCTGCTCAACTCAGCAGCTCTTAATATAAATACTAAAAGGTCGCTCATCGTGAATTTCTATTTTCTAGGAAATTTTTGTCACTCAATTTTGGAATCTTATGACTTATTTTAGAATAATATCATTTTCTTAAATATATTTTTCTTTTAACTAGACAATTTATAAATGGTAATTCGATAGTCGATTTTAAACTCTAATAAAGGATTAAAAAGTATTACAAGAAAAAAAGTAAGAGAAATTTTGTGTAGACCAAATTTTCTTTTAAAATATTTATTCTTTTTTCCGAAATAGTTATTTATCCTAAAATAAGTTATAAAACGCCAAAATCACAGCAAGCTTGGTATTTTTATTGACCACAAACTCTGATTGATTCCTACACATGTTCCAGAAAAACTGCGTCCCATAACTAATGCACTAATTAGGTCAATAAATTGTAACTTCCAAAGGACTATTAATATTAGCAGCAATTTATTTTTGAAACCTACGATTGAAGTATTGAATAAATCTACATATGGATGATTATTGCCGGTGTCTTTTAAAAAGGAACAATAATATAGTAGACTCTTGCAAGAGATCCCATCTCGGCTAGTCTGCATATAGCCGGAAGAATGATGCGTCTAGACTGTTCAGTTTGTCGCCTTTAAAACATTATTAAACAGTAAATACCTTCGAAAATATGCAATAGGTCGCATTCGCATGGTAATCTCCATTCACGTCAGCGTTATTCGTATAATTTAGTTACTAAATTAATTTTATTTGTCTTGGTTTATAATACTTTCACTTTAAAATTAAAGTACACCTTATGCTCATTAATGATAAATCTTCAACTTTGGTTAGACTATGCTAAAAGTACAAAATTTAATACATTCTAATACGTAAAGGTAATTTAGAATAAAACTTCATGGCGTAATGGTGTTTGTATCTTTTGAATCAAATTATATCCTTCTAAAATATATAGATGATTGTAGATAAATAAAAACTTCAAACCGGTATTAAACAGTAAAGATCTTCGAAAATATGCTAGTATCTACATTGTACTCTACATTTATGCAGCGTCATTTGTATAATTGAATAACTTAATCAATTCTACTTGTCTCGGGTTGTCATATTTTCGCCGAAAAATTAAGGGATATTTTACTTTGATTAATGATGAATCTTCCACTTTCCTTAGTCTATGCTAGGAGTACAAAATTAAATATATTCTAATATTCAGAAATTCAAACCTGTCCGTTAAAATTATGCTTATGTAATATATTAATATACAGATGATTATAGATAAATAAATAATTTAGATACAATTTCCTTAATCTCCATTCGTAATTTAGATACGATTTCTTCTTTTTTCTCCATTTCGTAAAACCATTCAAATGAATGATTTCATATAAATACAAATACTAGGCAAATTCTGCTGTTCTGAAGAGAAAAAAACAATTTTTAAGCTTTCGGACGCCTTGTTACCCACATGCCTCGTTAAGGCTGTCAGCAATTTTAATAGAGCTATGTCAGTTTGTCATTCGGTGCAATAAGTCACGTGTCAGGTGTTGGAGTTAATAAAGCCCGTCATATTGTTCTTCGTAACGAACTCCGTGACCGGCGTTCGGCTGATGGAAAGCCTACGCGGCGATTTATAATTTTTGGTTATTATTCACGGAATTAATTTGCGGATGTTTTAAAAGGTGTAGGTGTTTGCGACAACGTAAGCTTATTTTGCACACGGCAATTGCGGTGATTAAAAGCATACATATTTGATTGTTGATCCTTTCGCGTGTATGCTGTGTAGGCACAGAAAAATTGTATGGCGTTTTGTTTGTTCCATTAATCACATTTTAAAATATTACAGGCGATACTCGATAATATGCGATACGATACTCGTATTTGTATATTATCGAGCGGTCGGTCTTTTATTGGTCGAGTGTCGTTATATTCCACCGAAAACGGAGCCAAAGTTATTTCGGTTATTAAAATTTCGACAACAACTCTTTTTCTTTTGAATACTATAACAGACAAAAAATAAAACAGAGAAATTGCTATTAAAATATGTAAGGACTTTTCATTTCGTTTAAGTTTCATAGCAGTATATTTGATGAAAACTTTGAATAGATTAAGTTTTTAATTTGCTATTGTGAATTTTGAACTATCTTAAGTCTGATATTTTTCTGTACAGTTTGCATATCTATTGTATTCTGTAATATGAACATGTATCATGTTATGTGCATCGACTTTGTCGTGAATGTTGTATCTTCCGGGAAGTAAATTTTCTTGAATGTCAAGTTTATTTTTTATTGAATATATATAATTTCGAACTAAAATTTAAACTTATTTTGTTATTGTAGAACTTTAAAGGGCATCATACGTTAATTCTCCAAGCCGTTATATTCAATGGTCGACAATCATTTTCTTTGTTCTGTTCTCGTTATTTTAGTGATTAAGCGTTTACAAACGTAAAAATGTCACGTCTCCTGACCCCTTATAAATATAAATGGAGGTCTTGTTAAAAGTTTCAGCAAAATAGATCACGACTTTCACCAATTGTGTGTTTCTACATTTTAAAGTTGGACCTTGCCACCAAATTGTTCAATTCACTCTGATGTTGTACAAACTCAATAACAATCGCGGATTGTTGAACACGCTCTTTGTGTTATTTTGTCTGAAAGTTTTACTCAAATGTTGAATTGGATTTTGGGATTAAAATTTATGTTTTAATGCTAACCGGTTATTTGGGTAAGTATGCTTAATTTAAAGCAGATAAAATCTTAGTCTCTTTCTGAAATTATTTTGCAAGGTTACGATCAAGGATTCAGCCCTTGTATAAAGTGCATATTTCTTAGTCCTAATTTTGTTCATGATCATGGGTTCGGCTACTAATCTATCACATTTTTCATTTATTGACCTTAAAATCCCGGTTTTAGATGAAGCACCTACTCAGGCAAAACCCAATTGATGTAAATTGGGTAAAGGATAATCGATCAGTCTTGAAAAATTGACTCGATCTTTGAGGATTTTGCAGGTCCAGATACCAACTTAAATAATTTTTCTTTTTTGGTTTTAGTAGATCTATTTTAAGAATATACGTTACAAAATCCGTGATTTTTATTATATTGTTATTCATTTACGTATGTTATATGGTTATGTCAATAATGCAATATGTAAATGTAACATTCTCTCCCTTTGTTTAAAAAGTGAAAAAGATCCAGCTTGAGCCGCATAACTAAAATGTTTCTTTAATTTGACGGTGTATAACTTTTGGTAGCTGTAAACTCTTTAATGATGCCGATGAAAACTTAGTTTATAAAAAATATGATTACATTACCTTGACATTTCAAGGAAATATCTTACTTAGGCATTACATTATTTATAAACGCAGACAGCGTTAAGATAAAAAAACGTCTGGCTAACCACTTGACCGATATCATGCGTAAAGATAATGTAACACGTTGATAAAGCTTCGATTTTGCGTGTCATGATAGAGTAGATGCACGTGATATAAATTATATTCAATTACAAAGGGAACTGTATATTGGTTATATTAATGTCTACCTAGGGCATACATAGCAGTTCGGTAGGCACAGCGTTGACAGGGAAGCCGATAGGAAGATCCAGTTGGTCTTGGCAGTATTGGTAGATCTATCATGTGTACAGAAGAATCTATAGCTGCTGGGCCAATAAAGTTCTAGAGTGAAGGCGGCATTCGGGAAGGTGGAGTGTTGGTGGACCAGGTCAGGTATCCGTGGATGTCAAACTCAGTGCAGTAGCCGGTTGAATTCAGTTAAGTTGAAAACGAGTAGCATGATATTAGCCGTGTTTGTCTAGCAATGGATTGGTAAAAGCTGATGATGAATAAAGACTTAATATAGTGACTGCTCGCTTCTAAATAGATAGTTTCGTAGGTATAGTTTACCAAATGATATTAATAATAATTTTGTCCTCCTAGTCGATTACCACTACGCCAACCGAACTATATTAAAACTCATCTCACTGCGCAGGAGAGAGAGAGAAAGAAAGTCGGTCCACCCACCAACCCGCATTGGACCAGCGTGGTGGGATTTTCTTCAAAAACCCCCTTGTCGAGAAAGCGTCCATTAGGGGAGGCCAATGTCCAGCTGTGGACTAAAACAGGCTGATGATGTACATTAACTGCCTTTTTTTGTACATACATGAAGTTAAAAAGTTACTGTAATGTGTGATGAAATCGGTAAGAACGGTCGATACATAATATAACTGCCCTATACTGTTTTCATTATGATAGCGCCGGCTCGCGCAAATTTGATTGTTGCCTAAGACAAGCTATTGCTAAAGTAACGTTTTGGGCGTTTTCCTTTCATTTTTAAACTCAACATTTCCTTATAGGAGAAAGTGAATTGTTACAACAGCGATGTAGTGATACGATAGAGATTTTACATTGCGCTGAAAATAAAAGATAGTACAAAACTTTTTTACCTAAACTACGTCCAACTAAAGAGTATTATAATAACTATCAAATTTCGTTGTTGATAATCTTTCAAAATCGTTAGGGAATGTAAGTGTGTAAGTAAGTAATGTAGGTAATATTCACATGCTTTGCATTTTATCGCAAACATTGTTGAATTTTTATTTTTCATACAAATTTTTCTTTGCATTTTGCGTGAGAAACCTTTACAGTAAAAAGGTATTTCTAAATCGAAACTTACTATAGCTTCATGGGAAAGATTACAAGAAACTTGATTTAATAAAACGCTGGCTGCACGCTGATTATAAATGGACATAAGCCGTACCCTGCCGTACACGGCTCGAGTAAATTATAATTAGTATACCTGTATGAGATCACTTTGAACATCCAGTCTTTGTGAGGGTTAATTCTGCTTGACAAAGTCAAAGGCGTATCATGACCACGTGTTAATAGAATATGTCACCAGTGCTCGTAAAATTTCTGAGTTTGGTATGATAGAACTTGTATCGATGCTTTTTAGCGTGGAAACACTACCCTTTTCCGGTTTTAATAATGTTCTCCAGTCGATTACGACTACGGCGGCCGATCTGTATTAGAGATCAGCCAACTACGCAGGAGATATTATACCCGTTTGCGGGTACAATTGTGCACTATAATCTCTCGTAGATACTCGCGCACTAGCGCTTGCACTATACTACAAGCGCACGATGGGACGGATAACCGCCACGACCGGGGAGGTAGGCGCAGGACTAACTTTTTACATGCCGTTCCGACTCATGGATCATCTTACTTTTCCAACAACAACCAACTAGGAAACAACAAAATATATTTTACAGTAACCATTGCAATTTATATTCTAAAGACATTCCGAAATCGTAAAAAGACAACAATTAACTCAATTAATTCTTTCGCGAATACTACACATAATTGAATAAAAGGACTGACATGAAAATGTTATCTATATAAACACCAAGTCATACACAATAAGTTCGTTTTTCTGTTTAATAGATACAAAAAGCTTGTTAGGCATTAAAAGCAAACTAAAATTTTTAAACTGAGATTGTAAGATAAATTAATGACATTCATTGTTCAATTATTGTGGTCTAAAAGTAACACTGTAAAACAATTTCTAGTCTGGTTACACTATCTATATCGTTAAGTTAAAATATTATTGCTAGGAAATTCGACGATATTGTTCTACAGAGAGTCATTAACACAATCTTTTCATTGTTTTAGAGTACGTACATTCGTACTCTTAAACAGGAGAATCATAAAGTCTAGACGCATCATTCTTTTCAAATTATCTAGACGGTCTCCTAAAAACATTTGCAGTTCTACGCTTCGGACAGCAATATTATATGGTGCTTACCCGACGACAATGAAATTTGATATTTAATTAAATTTAGAAGTATATTTAGTAAGCAGTAGTTCTCAACAAAATTATCCGTGTACAAAAAGCATATATATATGGTTTTATACGTTGGTAAAGTTATTTACTTATCGTGCATTCAACTTTGTTTTGTCCTAAATCTGTTAACAATGAAAGGGGTAAGACCGTTTTAAATATGCGTATTGCTTATCAAAAATATATTTGGTCCGTTGAACTGCCTCCGTAGCCTAGTGGTATGGGAGTGTGCTTTAGAAACCGTAGAATCCGGAGGTCTTGGGTTTGAATAAACAAATTTCCATTGCTGTTTCCTAGTTGGTTAGGGCAACTTAGGCTGATCACCCAATTGTCTGAAAAGCTGGAGTCTAGAAACGGTGTAAAGGCAGTTTTGTATGCCTTATTTGATTTTATTTTTGTAAAAATATGAATAATAAATCGGCTGGAGGAATGTATTAGGTAGTATGATGGGTGATGCAATTTCCAGTTCACTGAACTACGCGTCGGTCAAGCATTATGCTAAAGGATCAATAAACAAAATCAATGCAATAGTCTCGGTTGTTTAACTGTGAGCTTTTTCATCGTATGCTGTTGTTAGCAATAAAAGCCTGCAGAAAAGTATCACTCATATACGATCCCATGATAGTTTGGAAACATACAAAGAAGTACTAATGCAAAGAACACTATAACATGGTTAAATCTTAAAGCTTAATATAAGATATTTTTAAATAAATTAAAATGAAGTGGATGCATGGATGGCGTTAGAAATTGTAGAATCAATTGTATTTTTAAGAATAACTCTACAGATGCAAAATTACAATGGGGCCCCCATATATATAGGCTAGCAAGTAAACTAAGCTCTGCAGCTTACGCAGTGACAGGTCGTTTAGTATATTTTAGTTCTTTTTATAGCATTATGTCTTATCGCATTCTACTGTGGGAAAATGCAGCAGATATAGTTACCAATACGATCTTTGTCCTCCAAAAACGTACAATTCGTGCAGTCTATAACCTGGGCCCCAAAGAATCATTAAGAAAGTTAGGTTCTTATGTGGTTAAGGGGGCAAAGGTTTTTATGAGACAATGTATACGTTTATACAACAAAATCCTAGTATACATTCAGAATTTAACTACCAATAAATTTAAAAAGGTAGTCAAGGAACGTTTATGTGTTAAAGGTTATTACGATACTAATGAATTTTTAAATGATAACACAGCCTGGTAATAGAATGCTCGCTCCAGGTCATGTTTCAAAATTGCATAATACGTTATGCCTTCAAATTGTTTGTTATTTTTAAAAGATGACTGATGATGTTTCTTTTGCCGGCTTTCACAGGTCTGAGGCGTCCTTTTCTCAACCGGTGGTAGCGTGTTTGACAATCAATAAGCAAGTGTAAACTTCTAAATTGAATAAAGATGTTTGTATGACCGGTACACAGAACAAAAGAAATTTTACTATAAACTGTTTTACTAAAAATATCAAACATTATTTTTATTTTACCACGCGAAAGTCGCGGGCAACAGATGATCTTATATAAACGTCCCATTCATCTACAAATAAACAGTTACATTAAAACATAAAAATTTAACCCAAAATCCGATTGAACATTTCAATAAAAGTTTCAGACGAAGTTCCTCGAACGGCGTGTTCAACAATCCGCGATTGTTATTGAGTTTGTACAACATCAGGGTGAATTGAACAATCGGTGGCGAGGTCCAACTTTAAAATGTAGGTACAATTGGCGAAAGTCATGAGTTGTATTGGTGAAACTTTTAACAAGGCTTTTAACCTTTATGCAATTGTTTTTAAGGGGTCGGGAGACGTGACGATTTGGCGATTATAAATAGGACCTGAAGTTAATAACGAGATAGAACTGTTGTATAGAACAAAGAATGAAACTATCGCCTTCTGAATGTAAGGAATTTGAGAGATGTACTTTTACTATGCCAATATTTGGATCTCTTCCAAATTGTTCTTAAGTGCCTCTTAAATTTGTACAACATGTAAAAAAGTATTAATTTTCGTATAGTCCGGTCAATTTAGACCAAAAAATGAGAGTGAAGTTACATAAAGTCTCAACAAGCTAAATTTCAGTGAAATTGTTCAAAATATAATTATAAACAATGTTTAGAAGTTCCCCATCATTCCCCCGTAAGGAAAAAATTTGAAGGTACTTCTATGATAAAACTTACCGTTTTGCCGAAAGTCTCGAAAAACTCATTTCTTTGACCTTTGACCTTGAATTATATTTTTCCTTACAGGGGAATGATGGGGAACTTCTAGACAATGTTTATAATTATGTTTTGAACAACTTCACAGAAATTCAGCTTGTTGGGACTTTATGTAACTTCGAATGTCTAAATTGACCGGACTAGTATGTAACTGTGATTTAATTGATATTAAAAATAACTCTTATTCACTAACGTAGAACAAAAACATTTTATAATCACTAAACAGAAAACTGAACTAACATAAAAACAAAACAATTAACTTTAAAATGAAATTTTAACGAAAACAATATGACCGTTTTCAAACAGTAGGTACAGAATTTTATGCAATACAAGCGAGTAAGAAAGTGAAATTGCGTTGTGATTACTGCCCCCGCATTTTACATCTCTCATATCTTTTGAGATATTCATTTAATCAAAATGTCGTGTATGACATGTCTTAGGTTAATACAATACAGATTTTTTTAAATGTATTCACTTTTATATGAACTTACTCTATATTAAATGAGCTTTAAACATGCCTAATTGCAATTATTTAATAAAATATAAGGGTTATTGGTGCATTATTCTTTAAACATAGATATATATCATTTAATCAGGAATGAATTACATCTGACCACTAAGAACGTAGCAACGAAGTAACACATATATATATAGACAGTTTTGGAAATCTCTAAGAGAGCTCCAAAAAGTAAAAACGATGACAACAAATGAACGTCTAAAAACTAAAAAAAATTATAATCGAGCTCACTGATCCCGAGAGTCAGTCCGTAGATGGTCTCGCTAATTCGGATGAGTCGATGCATAACTCACTCAACACCTCAACTCATACTATCATAGACCTGCATATACACTTTCACAATGAACGAGGTTCCGTTAACAGATAAGTGATGTCCGATGAAATTTCAACTTGTTCTTTCATGTTCAGATTCAGTTTTGGTACATTTATTATGATTAATGTAAAACAAAAATATGAACAAATGGAGAATCCACATAGGATAGTAAAGTTTTAAATTTGTCGGACGTGGAATTTGGGAGGAAGCAGGTCATAGAGAGAAGAGGACTGTTGCGGACAATTGAAAATATGTATGTGGTCGAGTGTTCCTTCATCTAGTCCACATTCACAGAAAGAGGTGTCTTTTATATGTAGCTTTGCAAGATGAACAGGGTACAGCATGTTCCTAGTCTTAATCTGCAGATGATACTGGTACAACGTTTGTGTAGATTTTTGAAGTTGCAGAACCAAGGACGAGTAGAAATATGGGGCTGGATATCAGCATAGTACTTTCCTTTAGAAGACTTGTCTTTGATACACGATTTTGGACAGACATAACGTCAATGTCGATACTTTTTCTCTTAGTACCCGCTTTAGAAATAATATTCTGACTAAATATTTATATATTATATTGTTTATTTAAAAAAAAACAAGCTCCGAATTGGTCAAAAATATACAACAATATACCTATCGCATATAGGTTATATGTGTTGTGTATAGTTTACGGAACAACATCAAACTATATTTTAGGATGAAGTAGGGCGAAATTAGCGATATTAAATTAAATCAGTTGAATAATCATAATCAGTTCAAAGATTTCATCAAATTCCTATTCTGCTTTTAAAATACAAAAAAGAAAAATGTTGCTCACATACTTTAAAAGAAACTCTCACCTTGAGCTTCCCCCTATATCTGTCAGTTGTTTTTTGATAAACGAAAAAGGTTTGTTTTAGATATTGTTCAAAGTTGTTATAGTATTTGTAAAATATTTTGGTTCGTAAATACGTAAAGCGTGGTGGGATACGATCCAAACCCCAATGGAAAGGGGTGTATTAGGGGAGGCCTATGTCCAGCTGTGGACTATCAAAGGCTGATGATGATGATGCAAATACGTAAGGATATTCACTTATTGAAAACCGGAAACGGTGAAAAGTTATGCTGCTATTTAATTAATAATACTTATCATCATCATCGTAAAATTTTACTTCTAATCATTAGGTAACACAATTCAATTTATTTTACTTGTCTTATATTTACAAGTACTGCAAAGCAATCTTCAATGGTAAGTGAAACACTAAGTTTAATTCAGATTGTAATTTTAAGTATTTGCATTTGCAACACAGGACGTTAAAAAAATTAGTTTATTTTCAAATTTATTGCGATAGCACAAAGAGACGCGTCGTTGAAAATTTTCGTCAAAACCATTTTGAAATCTGGACAGCTCGCAAATCTTTCCTTATTTAAGGAAGAAAAGTCTTCACAACTATTTATTGTTAATGAAATAATCTAATAGAAATGGATTTTGCAAGCATCGTGCTGGCAATGCTTCGTTTAAAAAAAAGTTTATTTAATTAATTTTAAATATAGGTACATTGTTAATGTTGACTATACATCCAACTTCAACAGAATATTTATATGTAATAATATACTATTTTAAATTAAAATATCAATACCAATGACGATTGATTCTAATATTAGACTACGGCCCCCCCTTTGTGGTAAGTTATTACGTAATAGGTAGAACGTAACCATCCTCAATACAAAAGAGTAACTGCCGTATATTTGTTATCAAACTTCTAAGATCTCATTTCGCAGTTTTGTAACCTTTGCCTATTATATATCCGTTTACCTGAGGTATTCCCACGAATATTTTTGTCATGTGATAAACGAAACAAATAAAATCCAACGCAAATTAGTGTGTCGGCACGCTGTACACACAGAAGAATTAACAATGAATGCTTTTAATCACAATGTTATATTAGCTTACGTTGTCGCAAACACCTACGACTGTTAAAACATCCGAAAATTAACTCCGTGAATAATAACCAAAAAATTATAAATCGCCGCGAAGGCTTTTCATCAGCCGAACGCCGGTCACGGAGTTCGTTAGGAAGAACAATATGACAGGCTTTATTAACTCCAACACCTGACACGTGACTTATTGCGCCGAATGACAAAGTGACATATCTCTATTAAAATTGCTGTCAGCCTTAACGGGGCATGATAGTAACGTCCGAAACATTGAATTAATTCTTAAATGGAAACTGGTCTATTTATTTATAAATGCATCATGCATCATCAGCCTTTGATAGTCCACTGCTGGACATAGACCTCCCCTAATACACCCTTTCCATTGGGGGTTTGGACCGTATCCCACCACGCTAGTCCAATGTGGGTTGGTGGGTGGACCGACTTTACATGCCCATCCGACGCATGGATCATCTTACTTTTCAGACAACTGGGTGATCGGCCCAAATTGCCTAACCAACTAGGAAACAACAATGAAAATTTGTTGTGTCCGCAGGATTCGAACCCACGACCTCCGGTTTCTGAAGCACACGTCCATACCACTAGGCTACGGAGGCAGTTTATAAATAAATGATGGCAACTATTATAATTAATTCTTCTGTTACGGAATACTACACATTATTGAATAAAAGGACTTTTTACGGATTTTACCGCGTTTATTTTTACATTTTTAACGCAGTCTACCTTGTTACCACGGCTGCTGGAAAGTGTTCGAAACCTCGGGAATTAATTAAAAATGTAAAAATGAACGCGGTAAAATTCGTAAAAAGTCCTTTAATTCAATAATGATGGCAACTAATTAACTAAATTAGTTAACTAACTAGTTAGTAGAAAAACTCTACAACTACTAAGTAGTAGTTGTAGAGTTTTTCTTGGAGAGCGAGAGGCAATACAACTAAGCCATACAGCCAAATCTTAAACCAATGCGGCATAGGTTCACCATTCGTTGCATTATTAGTGATTTACATTAGATTTGTTTACATTTGTCCCGACACTTAATTGACCTAACTATACAAAAAATAATTCAGGTGCGATATAGAAATTTATTTCATATGAGTATGTTATGTTACTATTTCCATAGATAATTTATAAAGGTATTACAATTTATCATAACATTAATGCACTCTTGATATTACCTCTTAAAAGAAGTATCCGATGCCACGCATGGTACTTTAGCGTCAAGTAGCAAATTCATAAATGTTACGTAAAAAATAATGATATAATATACAAAAAAGTAATTTTAATTTGAGCCAATACAAATAACACTGACGGAGTAATTTAAACAGAAGCATCATTTCGACACAGAATATTTTCTGAGATCTTTAATGTTTAATTTTGTTTTCCGAAGAGACAAACCATAAAGTCTAGACGTTTAATTCACCCGAAAATGCAGACGGCCAACAAAATTCAAAGCCGCTCCCCAAAATTCCAAAATTAACATCTGAAATAATTATTTGATAGCTCTGCTGTCTACTGTGTCATTAAAATATAGCCTTTATGAAAATGATTCTTGTTTAAATATACACTAAGGGTAAAAATTACGATAAAATTAAACTAAACTGTAAAATAATTATTTCTTTTGTTTACGCGTATACTATACATTATTAATTAAAATGACTTTACGGATTTTATCGCGTTTATTTCACATTTTTAATTCCCGACGTTTCGAACACTTTACAGCGGCCGTGGTCTACCCCGTCACTACGGCCGCTGTAAGGTAGTACTTTAAAATAATGAAGGTAAGTATCAAAATTTTTAAAGTTACTCAAATAATGGCGCACAAAAAGTATATCTTTTAAATTCGTTATATTTAGTAGGCCATGGTTATTCATATAATTTGTTCTTTTCTCGTTATTTACTTCAGGTACGTCATATACCAGTTTTGAATCGTAACGTTTTAGGTCCCCTCACGAATATAAAGGCCTTGTTTAAAGTTTCAGCAAAATAGCTCACGACTTTTGCCAATTTTAAGTTTTATCTGCTACCTATTGTTCAATTGAACCTGATGTTATACAAAGTCAATAACAATCATCATCATCATCAGCCTGTGTTAATCCAGTGCTGGACATAAGCGGGGAGGCTTATGTCCATATGCACTGGATTGACACTGCCTTTGAGGCCGTATTCCGTCATGCTGCTCCAATGAAGGTTGGATGGTGGGCCCACTTTTTATGCGATGACGCATGGATAATTTTATTTTTCAGACAATTGGGTGAACTCAAATTGTCCTACCCGACCAGAAAACAACGATAACACAAAGTTGTTTCCCTGCGGGATACAAACCCATGACCTCCGGTTTATAAAGAAAGGGCCAATACCACTCGATCACGGAGGTGACCAGACCTCATATAACTCAAGCAAAACCCGATGGATTTAAAAAAAAAAAACAATATAAAATTTAAGATATCTAGTATTCAGCCTTTGACTTTTTTATATGCTGTTTGCGTTTGTCTTACTGTTTACCTCTGATTGTTATGCATATTAACTAGAGTATAAGAAGTATAGACATCTTGCATGTTAATAGTAATTAAGGGTGAGATCATAACGCTAAAATCTTATTAAGTATAATTAATTAAGCCTTCCTTGGTTCGCTATTTTAGTCTATACGTGCGCATTTTTTTCTTTGCAAAGAATTTTTACAGATCCAAACTCCAACTTATAACACTTCCCTTATTTTTTGAACAGCAATAAATTTCTAGGTTATGTAATTTTACCGCTATGTAAACCGTTTAAACGCTGTGTAATTTCACCGCGCCTTCCCGATGTACACAGAAGAATAACCAATCTAATATGTATGCTTTTAATCACCGCCACCCTACCTTGAGTAAAACTAGCTTACGTTGTCGCACACACCTACGCCTGTTAAAAACATCCGCAAATTAACCCTGTGAATATTAACCAAAAAATTATAAATCGCCGCGTAGGCTTTCCATCAGCCGAACGCCGGTCACGCAGTTCGTTAGGAAGAACAATATGACAGGCTTTATTAACTCCAACACCTGACACGTGACTTATTGCACCGAATGACAAACTGATATGTCTCCATTGTATTTGGTGACAGCCTTAACGAAGCATGTGGGTAACAAGGCATCCGAAGCATTGGAGACTATATTTTTAAGAGAAAATTATTATAGGGTTTATACAACAATAAATTATATCAACCAATTTAAATGGAAATACAAATTTATCGAACATATGGGATAACTACGTTCAATTACGGAATTAATTTCATATAAGTGTATCAAATTAAAGCGTCTTCGTGGCCTAGCGGTACTGGCTCTTGCTTTATAAACCGGAGGTCGTCGGTTCGCATCCAACGAGTAAAAAAAACAGTATTATCGTTGCTTTCTGGTTGGTTGGGACAATCCGGGCCGTTACCCCAATTGTCTGTAAAATTAGGTTGTTCCATGCCTCGGATGGGCATGTAATGACAGCAGTGGACTAATACAGGCTGATGACGATGATGTATGTCTTAGTTCTACTGCTTTTCTCTTTAAAAAATGTAAAAATGTCATGCTTAAGATGAGCATGTAAGAGTCGGTCCGTTGTCAAGACCATCCTAAGCAGTCGTTATAGTAAGTGCCTTTAAATTTACTAAGATCTAATTCATCCTTCGAATGCAGTTTACCCTTCAGTTGCTTTTAACCGGTTTTACTCAGGTAAAACCGGTTAGAATAAAATCGACTTTATGATAACTTGAGAAAAAGGCTAGGTTAGAAAACTCATCAAATTGAACATACTGTTTTCTTAACTTAACCTATTGTTTTAAAATACTTTTGTCTACTAGCTGTTACTTCGTTCGCGTGGTATAAAAGAAATGCCAGCGAGTGTATTGAAATACTATAATATATTGAATACTATAATAAAAATGAAGTGTTTTTACTATATGTGCCTATCATTAGACACACAGTTTAATGACTTTTGCATCGACGCTGACGAAATTCCATATTGACTTTCATGCCCATTCCAACAACTTGAAACCTCAAAGTTAATAGAAAATCCCCACTTACGGTTTCGAGTGTCTAGGCACAGGATTTCATCGTTTTATTTTCACAGAGACGATTTCCATGTCAACTTTCATCCCCTATTTCAACCCCTTCGACCATTTTGATCGTAACAATCAACAGCCTATGTCTTTTTGGTATCTAGCCTGAGTATGCACCAAATTTTATATAAATCGCCTTAACGGCTTAGACAGTAAAGACAGACAGTCATATAGACAGAGTGGCTTTTACATTTATAATAATGATATGGATTACTATGCTTATTTAATATTTGCACTATCTAGACAGACAGACTAACCTCGATATTAATTAAGGATAAAAATTGAAGACAATTAAAATAATTTAATAACAAAGCAAAAAATGTTAACGTAAACATCATCATTTGAAATAATTATACATATTACTGTGTCCTCCAGTCCGCAGTCTTCTTTTCTTAATAAAATGACAATAGGTCATATATGATCTATTGTCATACGTCTGCGAAGTGTTATAACACTAAATGCAAAATATTAGACTAAACATCATATATTTCTGTTTTAAGTAGAGTCCGACCGAAACTGTTTTTCCGGCGAAACCGAAACCGAAACCGAAAGTTCGGTCGTGGCTTCAGTTTCGGCCGAAACCGAAACCGAAACCGAAACTCACGTGATCAAGTATAAAATTCTTAAAATACTAAAATATGGAGCTTTTATGCCTATCATTTTGCTTTATTTTAGTCATGGAATGGAGACAGTATATTAAACGTGTGGTAATCGTTTATTTCAGTTGCTAATATTATTTTATATAACAAAATATTAAAAATATATTAATCTCTTTTCAAATAAATTTCTTATAGCAATATCAATAAATAAATTAATAATTGTGACTGTTGCATTAAAGACTAAGTTTTGGTATTTTGAAATCTTACTAATTAATACTTTGGTTTTATTTGAGTTCCGAGGATCAATAAGTAAATATGAGATAGAATATAATGACTATGACAGCTAAATTATTTATTTTCTACACAACTCAGTCCACCTCACACACCAAGTCCAGCGTTCCAAGTTTCCAACGTCAATTCCTTTAAAAGAGGATTGTCTTGGTCCTAAAAGGTCACCACGCATCATTTACTTGTTATCATCATCAGCCTTTGTTAGTCCACTGCTGGACATAGGCCTCCCTAATACACCCTATCCATTGAGGGGTTGGACCTATCCACCACGCTGGTCCAATCCTGGTTGGTGGGTGGACCGACTTTACATGCCCATCCGACGCATGAATCATCTTACTTTTCAGACAATTGGGTGATCGGCCCAAATGTCCTAACCAACTAGGAAACAACAATGAAATTTGTTGCGTCCCGCAGGATTCGACCGACCTCCTGTTTCTAAAGCACACGCCCATCCACCTAGGCTACGAGGCAGTTTACTTGTTATATACGTTTTAACACATGTTTCCCTTAAGTATTGTATCAATTTGGAGAGAAGATGAAAAATAGCTGGCGCCAGATCTGGTGAATAGGGGATGCTCAACCAATTGTACGCTGGCACGCTGAACGGTGGCATCGCTAATGCCAACCTATGCGCGTATGTTGTCAAGATGAAACGGCTCGCCGTTTAAAGTTTGCCTCTTTTTATCATTGAAGGCATTTCTCAACCTCGGTATTAAAGCTGCATAATCTGTAATGATGGTTCCATGCTCCAGGTAATCAAACAACAATATCACTTCTGAGCTAAAATATTGAGCCATACCCGGACAGCCATATCCACGGCCAGCATGAAGACCCTTCGGGATACACCCGTGTTTCGTCCACTGCCACAAAACTAGATTTAAAGTTTTAGACTCTTCTTAAAACTTGTCCAACGATATCTTCGAAGTCGATTTTGTTTCTGATTCTCTGCCATCTTGGGAGACTTTTCTTATATTCAAATTTTTGTTATATGCGTTGAGTATCCTATATGAAATGCTCGATTCTTGGATTAGGTATCAGGTGGAATTCTTCAATCGCTAAAACAGTTTTTTCGAATATAGCAGATATTCTTATTGTGTCTTGTTGATTACTGGCTTTGATGGACGTCTGCAACCATTTTCGTCTTCCGTGTACGTTCTCCCTACTAAAATTAAAGCCCACTTTGGACAATTGATTTAGAGAGCAGTCTCTTCTCATTTGCCTTTGAGCCAATAAATCTCTTGCGTTGTTAACTTTTTTATAAAGTGGTTTTAAATGACAAGTTCCTTGGTTGGGTTTTCTTTTCGAACATTTCCCACACATGCAACCACAAAAGTAAGAGACTAAAGATTTTATTAACACAACAAATATCTGAGTTACGCTTTCGTATATTGTATTTATTTTTCGGTTACCAAGGTATAAATAATTTAATTCTTCCAGCAACAGACTGCGAAGAAATAAGTAAGTCTTTATAGGACAATGAGTTTTTACAACAAAATCCCGTAAACGTTCAAATTTAACTATTAATAAATTTAAAAAGGTAGTCAAGAACGTTTGGTAAGGTTAAGATGTTAAGAATTTTTAAATGATAAAAATGGTAATGGAATCTGCCCATTTGTTTCAAATTTAAACAGACATATACCAACTTAGTTTGCCCGTAATCATGGATGCTGAAAAGAATCCGAAACGTCGGGAATAAATATATTTAAGTAACGCGAAAAATCCGTAAATAAGTGGATTTGATATTAGTCACTTCAAATTACGTAAATCATATTTTTTGATAAATTTTGTGTTGATTAGTCCAGCGTTATAATGATTAATACTGACAAATGAAGATTTAAAATGAGGACAACGCCTGATCAACTGTCTCTTAATCTATATCTATCTATATACATATAAATTAATTGCTGTTCGTTAGTCTCGCTTAAAGTCGAGAACGGCTGAACCGATTCGGCAAATTTTAGTGTTGAATTACTTGTGGAAGACCATGGAAGGTTTAAATAAGTATAAAAAATATCGGAGTTAAACAATATAAATTATATCTTTCTACCTACGTATTTTTTCTCAAGATGTGTAAAATAAACTTAATTTCACTTAACTACAGATAGTAAATTTACTGCTGTTGGTATATAATATAAAAGTTTAGATCCTTTATTTATTGATTCAGGTAATACTGCCCTTCTGTCTTTTTTTTAATTTTTTTATTGCCTACGCAGGCAAACGAGCAGTCAACTAATGGGAAGTGGTCACCTCCGCCCATAGATATGGTTGGCAATACTGATGGTATCACCAACGTGCTGTCTACCGTGAGACATAGGATGTTAAGTCTCGATTACCCAGTAAATACGCTGGCTGCGGTGCCCTTTAAACCGGAGCATAGCAGTGTTTTCACACTACTGCTTTGCGGCAGAAATAGGCACCGGGGTGGTACCTACCTAGACGGTCCCCTGTAAATAAGGGACCTACCACCCGTAACTCTGCCGGGTCAACTAGTATTCGATAAGTCCTTAAACGGCAGCGGACATTGATGCATTGCTTTCAGTATTGGCATTTCCATCTAATAGGCTTCAACCGATTTCGGAAATTATCAATTTTGGAAGACGTTTCAAAAATTGATAATTTGTTCCACAACTTTATGTAAATATTACAGATATTGATATAAATAAAATTTATCATATTTCTATTTAGCAAACATATTTGTCTAAATGAAATCAGCATTTAATATCTATTAAATTAATCATTAGACAGGTCTTACTTTTAATGTTTTTAATTCTAACTTCCATCGGCCAAAAAATATTAATAAATAAATTCCAACACAGCCAGTATATATAGAAAGAGCTAGTTTTGTACAAGACAATGCCAACATAACAATAAATAAAAAAATATTGCGGCAATTTTGTTTACCATAATTTTTTTATTTGCATATGAAGGTGGTCACCTACGCTTATCGGCAATACCAGAAGTATGACCTTCATTATTATTATTGATGTTATGTCTCGATTGCCCAGTAAATACGCTGTTATGTTTCCCATCAAACCGGAACATACTGGTGTTTTCACCCTACAGCTTCGCGACAGAAATAGGCGCCGCGTGGTACTACCCAAGATAGCCCCTATAAAAAAGGGACCTATTACCACCAACCTTTGAAAAACTTTTGTACATAGCATAATACATAACAATGTAATACTTTAATTTATTCTATGAATGAATATATTTTAAACTTTTAACTAAATGCAACCTGTCCAAAACGACACGTTATTTAGTCATCAAAAGATTTGTGACAACGTTAATTTCTAGCACTATTTATATGTTTCCAGCTAATGACATCGAGGAACAAATTACGTTTATGCTTAAATACGAAAAAAATACTTTGAAATTTTATATACCGATGTATAAAACTCACAAGTTCGTATAAAAAGTCCGAATGTGAAATTGAGTACGTCATCGCCAAGTTAAAGAGTTGTTGTGGCAAGGCGATTTCCCAAGAACTGTTCCCAAAATTAAGTTTTTACGGCATCCATAAAATGTGAACTGCTGCCAAAAAAAACACACCGTCAAATTAAGGAAACCATATTTCCCCACTCTCTCTCAGCTCACTCACTCAGCCAGGCTGGGCACCATTTTCTGCAGGTCCTTTGGGGGTCTCAATCATGATGACGATATTGTCCGCAAATCACAGATGTGAGATGTACTAGCCTTTTATATTTATGCCCTGTCCTTCTCATTCGAGCGTCCTGAACAATTCCTCCAGCGCGATGGAGAATGATTGCGAAGACATGACGTTTCCTTGTCTCACAACCCGGTGCAGGAAGAAAAGCTCATTCAGCCCACTTTGAACTGCGACAAACATAGTGGTGGCGTCATACAGACATCTCAGCATCTCTATATATTGCCAATCCATATGGCACCGTTGTAAGGACTCGACAAAGACCAAGTCTCGATGGAGTCAAAAGCCTTCACATAGTCCACATATGTTGTGCACAGGAGCTGGTTATACTCATGTGTCTTCTGTATAACCTACCTCACTGTTTGGATGTGTATCGAGAGTATTTATTAAAAGTATACAATATATTAATATAATTGTACGAAGTTAAACGTTTTAAACAACGTTAAAATATATATGAAAGCTAAATGACGAACGAGAGCAAAATTTATGGTATTAAATCAAAAACTTATTCAGTTTAAAGTTTTTATCAAATATACCGCTTCTCTTCTCAAGCTCTGGTCTTTATCTTTCAGTTGTTTTTTGATAAACGAAAAAGGTTTGTTTTAAATGTTATTCAGGATTGTTATAGTACCTTAAAAAATTTAGGATCGTGAATACGAAAAGTTTTTCCCATTTTGCAAACGGGAAACGGTAAAAAGTTGTGCTGCTGCTGAATAAATAATATCAAAGCGTCTAATTAAATCGCAAATATTTTACAATCATCAGTCATTATATTCAATTTTTACTTTAGGTCATATAAAAATAGGTCACTAGCACTAAATTGCATGAAACACAATTTTTTTTGTGTCTAATATTTATATACAAGCAAGCAATGGAATACTTCAGTGATACATGAAACACAAAGTTTAATTCAATTTGTAATTTAAAGTATTTTAATTTGCAGAACAGTTCGCTTTTTAGTTCTTTTTCAAACTTTTTGCGAAGACACAAACGTACGGTTTGCTGAAAATCAACTACAAAACCACGCCAACCAACAATGGAAGAAAAGCCTACACAACTTCTTATTATTAATTTAGCAATCGAATAGAAATGGAAATAACATGTGTTTGTTATCAACATTCTAAGATCTTATGTTGCAGTTTGGTAACCTTTACCTGTTATTTATCCGTTCACCTGAAAGAAAAAAAGCGGGAATTTTATAAAACAAAGCAAATTTTATTAATCAAAGACCGACTGACCTTTCCTGACTGACGTTTCGACTGAAATTTCGAAACAAATAAAACGCTATGTAATTTTTCGATGTACACAGAAGAATAACCAATCTAATATGTATGCTTTTAATCACCGCCACCCTACCTTGTGCTAAACTAGCTTACGTTGTCGCAAACACCTACGCCTGTTAAAACATCCGTAAATTAACCCTGTGAATATTAACCAAAAAATTATAAATCGCCGCGTAGGCTTTCCATCAGCCGAACGCCGGTCACGCAGTTCGTTAGGAAGAACAATATGACAGGCTTTATTAACTCCAACACCTGACACGTGACTTATTGCACCGAATGACAAACTGATATGTCTCCATTGTATTTGGTGACAGCCTTAACGAAGCATGTGGGTAACAAGGCATCCGAAGCATTGGAGACTATATTTTTAAGAGAAAATTATTATAGGGTTTATACAACAATAAATTATATCAACCAATTTAAATGGAAATACAAATTTATCGAACATATGGGATAACTACGATCAATTACGGAATTCATTTCATATAAGTGTATCAAATTAAGACGCCTCCTGGCCTAGCGGTACTGGCTCTTGCTTTATAAACCGGAGGTCGTCGGTTCGCATCCAACGAGTAAAAAAAACAGTATTATCGTTGCTTTCTGGTTGGTTAGGACAATTCGGGCCGATACCCCAATTGTCTGTAAAATTAGGTTGTTCCATGCGTCGGATGGGCATGTAATGAGACGTGCATTAGGGGAAGCCTATGTCCAGCAGTGAACTAATACAGGCTGATGACGATGATGTATGGCTTAGTTCTATTGCTTATCTCTTTAAAAAAATGTAAAAATGTCATCCGTAACATGAGCATGTAAGAGTCGGTCCCGGTTGTCAAGACCATCCTAAGCAGTCATAACGACTAAGTGCCTTTAAATTTACTAATATCTAATTCATCCTTTGAATGCACTTTACCCTTCAGGCTCTGGAAGTGAGATGCTAGTCGCTCTGCGTAAAAACTGTTACTCAGGTAAAACCGGTTAGATTAGAAACCGACTTTATGATAACTTGAGCAAAAGGGCTAGGTTAAAGAAAAGTGCATCAAATTAAACATAAGGTATGTTCTTCTTGACTTAACTTATTGTTTTAAAATACTTTTTGTCTACTAGCGAGGTGTATTGAAATACTATAATATATTGAATACTATAATAAAAATGAAGTGTTTTTACTATATGTGCCTATCATTAGACACACAGTTTAATGACTTTTGCATCGACGCTGACGAAATTCCATATTGACTTACATGCCTGTTCCAACACCTCAAAGTTAATAGAAAATCCCCACTTACGGTTTCGAGTGTCTAGGCACAGGATTTCATCGTTTTATTTTCACAGAGACGATTTCCATGTCAACTTTCATCCCCTATTTCAACCCTTTCGACCATTTTGATCGTAACAATTAACAGCCTATGTCTTCTTGGTATCTAGCCAGAGTATGCACCAAATTTTATATAAATCGCCTTAACGGTTTAGGCAATAAAGACGTACAGACATATAGACAGAGTGACTTTTACATTTATAATAATGATATTGATCACTATGCTTATTTAATATTTGCATTCTTAAGAGAGACAGACTAACCTCGATATTAATTAAGGATAATAATTGAAGACAATTAAAATAATTTAATGTCAAAACAAAAATGTTGACGAAAACATGATCATTTGAAATAATTATACATATTACTGTGTCCTCCAGTCCGCAGTCTTCTTTTTCTTAATAATAAAAATAAATTATAAATTAATAGTTTAACTTTTCTAAATAATAAATTAATAGTTCATACATGAACTATTGTCATACGTCTGCGAAGTGTTATAACACTAAATGCATAAGAATAGACTAAACATCATATATTTCTGTTTTAAGTAATGCTGTTTATGAACTAAAAACTAAAAAATTCGAGTCTTTAAGTAAAATGAAGGGGCCGTTGGAACTTTGGAATATAAATTCTAATGAAATTGTGTAAATAACTTAATTGATATAATTTATCGATATTTAACGTATGTTATTGCGCCAAAGGAAATCTTTTGCCTCTTATTTTTATTGTCATATACCATATTTTTGTTACATTTTTTGTTCAATAATATTTTGTATTTGGTTGTTAGTATTAATAAAGATTTAAAATCGAGAGCATGCATTCGCATTTGCACATATAGTGCGTTCTATCAAAGAATGATCACACAGATGTATCATTTCAGGTGTAAATTGATAACGGCAGTCTGATTAAGGTATATTGTGCTTAGGATGGCTTTAAAGAATTATAGTAAAATATTTAATTTTAATAATTCCCTCTGTGACCGAATGGTTTAGGTGGGTGCTTTAGAAATTGGAGGTCGTGGGTTCGAATCCTGCGGGGACTCAACAGATTTTCATTGTTGTGTCCTAGTTGGTAAGGGCAATTTGGGGCGATCACCAAATTGTCTGAAAAGTAAGATGATCTATGAGTTGGATGGGCATGTAAAAGTCGGTCCACCCAATAACCCGCATTGAACCAGCGTGGTGGGATACGGTGCAAAACCCCCTAATGGATAGAGTTGTATTAGGGGAGGCGTATGTCCAGCAGTGGACTATCACAGGCTAATGATGATTTCAGTTTAATAAGTAAAATATGTGAGATGATATTACAATGTATCAAGGCTCTCCGACTATAGCAACTCTTGGTAATAGATCAAGATAGCCGCCATGATCAACTGTCGCTTAATATTCGATAAAATCCCTTAAACGGCAGCGGACATTGATGCATTGCACTTAATATTGGCATTTCTGTCCAAACGGCTTCAACCGATATCGGAAATTATCAATTTTGTAAACGTCTATTTATTCCATTGATTTATGTAATTATTACAGATATTAATGTAACTAAAAGACATATGTCATGATTGGTCGTATGCATACCTTGTACAATAGAAGTTTATGTTTGAGTGACATTTTACTGTGAGAATTCGTTAGGTGATAGAGTCTGGTCGAAACGAACAAAGCCTTTCTCCTAACGTCCTAAATATGACTTTTGAACGACATGTTGCAGTCGAAGGTCACGCCTAGGTATTTGGCCTTCCTTTCCCATGGGATCGGTTGGCCGTAAAGTTTTAGTTGCCCTAGTGTCTGGTGTCGGCCGCCCAACAATATGCTGTGCGAAGACATAATATGTTAAACTATTTCTATAGTTTAGCCAAAAATATTAAAAAAGATCAAAGCTATTTTCTAAAGCTTACGTGTTTTTCTTTACTTCTTTTTAGCTATCTAACCCATATATAACCGCTTATTTTAATCGAGATGCTCTCGAAAAAAACAAGCTATAAATCCAAGAGATTTATTGCTGTTCAAAATATTAGGAAAAGTTCTTACCAAAAACGAGACACACGCGAAATTGGGAGGCTGAAGAGACTGTCGAATCATTAGGCAGTAGCCTTAAGAATGTATTTAATCTAATTATAACAAGAAATATGATCAATTACAGACTAAGTAGACTGTGATAATGACTGTGACGTCTAATCTCTGACTAATCTCTGGACGGAATGATCCGATTTAGACGGGGCTTTCACTGGAAGATAGTTCATATAACTTAGAGTAAGTTATGCTAATTTTTTTTTTTGTAAAAATATTTTATTACCCTATATTTTTTATACTATCACGCTGATGTAGTCGCGGGCGACAAATAATCTTATTTCAATGTCCCATTTATCTCTAAATAACTAGTTAGCATTAAAACAAGAGTTAAACCCAAAATCCGATTGAACATTTCAAGAAAAGTTTCAGACGAAGTTCCTCAAAGGGCGTGTTCAACAATCCGCGATTGTTATTGAGTTTGTACAACATCAGGGTGAATTGAACAATCGGTGGCAAGGTCCAACTTTAAAATGTAACTATTGGCAAAAGTCGTAAGCTATTATGCTAAAACTTTTAACAAGGCGTCAATTATTATTTATAAGGGGTCAGGAGACCCACTGAATATAACGGCTTGGAGAACCAAGCTATGATGCGATATCAGTTTTTTATTAAATTACTTTATTTAGCAACATTGAAATACATACAATATTCGTTTTCGTTATGTTACAAAAATATAAATTATGATCTATACTATACAAACTGTAAGTTTAAAAAAATCCTTAACTACAAAAGAATATCAGACTTTATAATAAGTGAATTTAAAGTGAAAAGTGAAATTTATGATGTTAAAAATTCACAATAGCAAATTAAAAATTAAATCAATTTAAAGTTTTTATCAAATATACTTTCTTACATATAATCAAAGCAGTTTCTCTGTCTTTTTTCGCCTGTCATTTTGTTATGTTAAAATTAAATTTTGTTTCGAACATTGTTAGTTGTTGTCTACATTAGTAAATTTGACCGAACCATGTTTACCTCAGAAGCACGGCTTGTCAATTTTTAAATTGTTTCTAGTAAGAAAGTATTCACAACTGATGAGCTCTACTATGGTCGCGAATTTAAATTAAGTAAAGATATAATTATAGCCATATTTAATACATCTAGCATCAAAAGAATTCTTGTGGAATTAACTTTTGGAATGAATAAGCAAAATAACTTTGGCTCTCTTTTCTGTGGAATATAACGAAATTACGACACTCATCTAATAAAAGAGTTATAAAATACAAATAATAATATACAAATTTCGAAATAAATAAATGCTGCACAATTTTACTGTGCCTACAATATGTACGCACAATTTTACTGAGCCTACAATACGTACGCGCAGAAAATTACAAAGAAATATGTATGTTTTTAATCACCCTTATCCAACCTTGTGTAAAATAAGCTTACGTTGTCGCAAACATCTACTCATGTTAAAACATCAGCAAATTAATTCCGTTACTAATAACCAACAAAATTATAAATCACCGCGTAGGCTTTCCATCAGCCGAACGCCGGTCACGGAGTTCGTTACGAAGAACAATATGACGGGCTTTATTAACTCCAACACCTGACACGTGACTTATTGCACCGAATGACAAACTGACATATCTCTATTAAAATTGCTGACAGCCTTAACGAGGCATGTGGGTAACAAGGCAATGAAATCACATGGATTGATGTAAAACAAATGACAGCAACCAATTTTACAGGAGGCAGAGATAAATATATAACTAACATATGGGATGTCTACGATCAACTATGGAATTTATTTCATATAAGTATATTAAATTTAATTTACTTTACAAAGTCACGACAAAAACTATTTCAAAAGGTAGATAAAACTAGTATTAGAATCAGCATTTACATTATCTATTTCAGAAATATAATCTAATACTACTGCCTTTTTAATTTTTGTACTCTTGGCATTGACCAGCCCCAAGTTTAAAAAAGTATACATAGTACACTATGCTAATTTAACAAAGCAATTTTTTTAAAGTTAATGCATAATCAATAACAAATAACATAAGTAATTTCAAGTAAATCCAAATAATGCTTACGTAAACAGAGGGGTGTAATACCAATTCAAAACGGCATAGCATATTTCAATGTCCTTTATCTTCAGTCCACTGTTTAATTGATCTTTATGAAATGACCCTAGTTTAAATTACACTAACGGCAAAAGATGATAAAATTATCGAATAGAAACATGTATATCTGGCTTAACTGATGCTATTTATATACTAAAATAACACAAGTCTTTGAGTGAATTGAAGGTACTGTTAGAGCTTTGAAACTTATACAGACATCGTAATGAAATAGTTACGTTTTCTTGTACAAATAACTTTTTATCGATATTTTACGTATAGTTAAGGCGCCAAAGGAAATCTTTTCCCACTTATTTTAAATCACATATACCATATTTTTTGTTACATTTTGTGTTTAGGACTATTTTCTTATTAGTATTTATTTGGTTATTAGTATTAATAAAGATTTAAAATGAATACCTCGCAATAGCATTTGTATAATATCAATTGTACAGACGTATAATTCGAGGTGTAAATTGATAGCGGTAGTCTGAACCAGATATATCGTAATTAAGAAGATGGCTTAAAAGATTCATAAGGATGTTAAATTAATAAAATATTTAATTTTAATAAGTAAAATACTTGAGACGATATTTCAATGTATTAATACTCGCAGAGTTTACGAATTGTTGGTAATAGATCAAGATAGTCGCCATGATCAACTGTCGCTTAATATTCGATGAAATGCCTTAAACGGCAGCGGACATTGATGCATTGCTTTTTATATTGGCATTTCTGTCCAATCGGCTTCAACCGATACCGGAAATAATTAATATTGGAAACGTCTATTTGTTTCATAGATTTATGTAAATATTTTAGATATTAATCTTACTGGAAAGTTGTTCGGATTTTTATTTAACTATATTTATTTATTTAAATAAGACACCAGCAGTACGTACATTCAACATTAGTAGGCAACATTAAAGTGTTATTAAATTCTGATGCATGTACCATAATAGGTGACACAGCATTGATACAGTTACGTCATTTACAAATCGTGCGCTTACAAAATAATATAACTAGAATACAACAGAACAATAAGTAATTAATTACTAAAAAAAGGTATCCATAAATGGAATGACTAAGTTATTACGTTGTTTTCCAAATCATCAAAATAGTTACATATAATGTTCTTAATTTTTTTAAAACAATGGTGGAAGATGTAAGATTACAGACGGAATTATATAAGATGCACATGCGAAAGATATATTTGTACAGGTCTTACTTTAAATGTTTTAATTCTCACTTCTAACGGCCAAAAAAGTACGATTAAACAAAATTTAAAGATAGAAGTCCCCGCAGGATTCGAACCCACGACCTCCGGTTTCTAAAGCAAACGCCTTTACCACAAGGCTGGTCCAATGCGGGTTGGTGGGTGGACCGACTTTTTTACATGCCCATCCGACGCATGGATCATCTTTCTTTTCAGACAATTAGGCGATCGGCCCAAATTGCCTAACCAATTTGGAAACAACAATGAAAATTTGTTGAGTCCCCGTAGGATTCGAACCAACGACCTCCGGTTTCCAAAGCACACGCCCATACCACAAGGCTACGGAGGCAGTCTCGATATATAATACAACGTATTTTTTATTATTGTATGTGTCATATCACGTACGTCTATGGTATCATGTCACGCAAAATCAAACCTACATTCAACGAGTTACATAATCTATACGCATGATATCGATCAAGTGGTTAGCCAGACGTTTTTATATTTTAGCGCTGTCTAGATTTATAAATATAACAAATTTGGTAGGACGTAACATTCAAATGTCATGGTAATTTGAAAAATTAACTGACGAATTTTTCTTTTTCATATTCTTTCGGAGCGATGTCCTAAAGGTTCTCGATCAACCAAAAAGAAATCGTGCGCTGTATATAACAGAAAATATTTTTCTTCTTCAATTATGCGCTTTGAATTGACACATATTGCATTTTTGGACATGAACCGCTTTAAAGCAACCTTATTTTGTATTATTATCAAAAAATATTTCGTGAAAAGGGAAAAGTAATAAATAATAATCAAATTTATTAATATAACATTTTGTAAAATAAAAAAGTACGAGTAAAGCAAGATATACTCGCAACCGTTACAAAGTACGAAGAATATGATAGTATTCAGCCTAATTAATAAAGAATACATTGGGGACCAAGATTTGCGGAAATAATTTATGAACGATGATGCTGCCCTGACAACCGCCTAAATCATGTTTTGCGTTCAGTAATGATGATCCTAACGTATTTATAAATACGTTAATTAAAATGGCAAGAAAACGACCGCAGAGTTTCTTGCCAGTTCTTCTCTGGACAGTTCTAAATTTCCGAACCCGTATTTTAACACGAACATATTGTGCGTAAGTGCATAGACTTGACTTATCCTACTTGATTACAAATTCATCATCATCAACATTATCAGCCTGTGATAGTCCACTGTTGGACATAGGCCTCCCCTAATACACCCCTATCCATTAGGGGTGTTTGGACCGTATCCCACCACGCTGGTCCAATGCGGGTTGGTGGGTGGACCGACTGTTTTACATGCCCATCCGACGCATGGATCATCTTTCTTTTCAGACAATTGGGTGATCGGCCCAAATTGCCCTAACCAACTAGGAAATAACAATGAAAATTTGTTGAGTCCCCGCAGGATTCGAACCCACGACCTCCGGTTTCTAAAGCACTCGCCTATACCACTAGGGTTCGGAGGCAGTTACAGTGCAGATTACAAATTGGCAGGTTAAATTATTTAGTTAATTAGAAAAACATAACTTTTAAAATTTACCAGAAAAAGATCTAAGTGATTCCCCATGGCTAAAGTGTTTTCTTTTACATCTTTTTCGTAGTTATTTTAACCATATATAACCACTTATTTTAATTGAGACGCTCTCAATAAAACAAGATATAAATCCAAAAGATTTATTGCTGTTCAGGAAATAAGGAAAATATCGCATAGTTGGTATTTGGATCAGCAGAAAACCTTACCAAAAAAGAAACACGCGTATCGGCTAAAGAGAAATTGGGAGGCTACTATCAAAATATTAGGTCACTGCCTAATATTACTACACAAAAATAGTGATCAATTGCCAACTAAGTACACAACAATAATAACTGCTATTACGTCTCAAAGTCTCATCTTCATTCAATATGAAAAGCACTACACTCTCTTATTGATTGTCAAATAAACTATCACCGGTTCGGAAATGGAATCTATCGCTTATCTATTTATTGAAGCCTATCCGTTTATGCTGGCTAAATTACTTAAAACAACTGAGGTGTTCATATTTATATAGATAACCAATATATTGCTTATATTAATAAAGTACATTATTAACAAATTTAATTTAATGTGGGCAAGGGCGATGCGATGCGATTTATCATAAACGTAAAGTGCACTGATAATCTACGTATAAATATATGATATTAGTTAATCCTTATGACGTTAATTATGATTATAACGTTGTTTACATAGAATTGCCTGGAAAAATATTTGAGAAACTGTTATTTATACGAATAAAGAAAATTGGAGGATCTATTTGTAACATCGAATTTACCGTTAAGTTCACGATTACATTGTGATATATAATAGTGGAAACCAAAGCTCGGCAAACGTAGCGTGGGACCCACAGACCACATTCGCAAAGTGGCCGGTGTGGGCTGGATGAGTATAGCCGAAGATTGGAAGCGGTGGCGTGCATTAGGGGAGGCCTTTGTCCAGCGGTGGACTGAAACAGGCTGATGGTGATGTGATAATGTATCCGATACGTAAAACAATATAGATTTTTTTGTTTATTTTTCTCCGTCTGTCTGTTAGTTCTGACTTATCTTTGGAATGGCTGGTCCGATTTTGACGTGACTTTCACTGAAAGATAGCTGATGTAACTGATAATATATTTTCCCCACAAAAGAACTAACAGAAATATTTATTTATTTATTAACTGCATCGATCGAGTTAATTTATATTAAATAAAATATTAGCACCGGTTTGAGAACCTCCTTCTTATGGCATGTCGGTCCTGTGGCAAACTAACCACACTATATTTAAAGACAAAATTTTTCTTGTTTTTCCTTTATAAAAAACTATTTCATAAGGAAAACATACAACTAAAGCGATGCTTTAAGGCTACATATAATAAGGACAGACTGTGCTGGGATATGGAACTTTCCGAAGCGATGGAAATGAAATATACAATAAACTAGGAAAATACGTAATAAGTGTATTTTAAAATGATATTATTAAAACCGCCAAGCATACAGTAACATATATGCTATGTTACTTTCTCGCATGACATATTCGGTTTCACGAAAATATAACGTGATGGCAAGAGAAAAAAGTTATCTTTGAGCACGCAGCAACGGACTGTCGGTTTCTGATGACCCAAGGCCACATTATCAGTGCAGTCGGGGTTCAAAACCACTTTACAGTTAGTTATCTCGGACAGTCAAGAAACGCGTCCTCACCAGACCGGTTGCGACCGCAAGTTTACGAAGTGGAATTTATGTTAATAAAACATATTTGTTTAATAATCTGAAGGCATTAAAAAACAAGGAATTATTTGCTGTAAGTATTATTTCGTTAAACTGTTTCCATTTAAAACATTCAGATATATATTTATATGCATTTAAACTTGTAGAAAATTATCATTGATTTTCTTGAATTCTTTCATTGCAAATCTGTTTTATAATATTTTACATTATAAATACATGCAATCTATATTTATATTTGGGTAATATTTTTATATAGCGAGTGTTAAAGATACACTTGCTATCCATTATTCTTATTGCTACATTACATTTAATGATTAATGACATTGAAAGTGCCATTTTGCTAACTATTAGCTAACTGCCTGTTTTTAAAAATCGTTGTATATTTAAAGTAAATGTAAATAAACTAGCCGATGCGGGACAATCAAAGCTATTTACTTCATGTATTTTATTGTGTAGGTCAGGCTTCGAGATGTGCCTTGTTTTTGGTAAAAGCCTATAAATAACGCATCGTTTCAATTATAACATACTTCTGGACACACCGTTTCAGTATGTAGACTGATTTCAAATATATAATAAGTATTAAGTAATTTTCTCTAGTTCTGTAAGGTGTATTATAATCATTATAATGTGAATATTACAAAAAAACATGTATTATTTATTAGTCATCTTCGTTTCATAGTGCAAGTTTGTACATTTTGGGATTAAATAATGTTTTGAAACTACGGAAAAAATGATAAATCATAACTATTTTCAAAACTATGTTTTAGTTATTTTATTATTACGCCTGATTAGGTCAAGATAGCTATAAGAGTAAAGCTATTTATCTAATTACTGATAGAATATAGGTAATATAAATGCTCTTATATGTGATACAGATATCCTAAAACATATTCATTTCTCTATAATGAAAGTTCTTCATATGCAATTGGGTAGATAAAGCAAATTTTGGGATATGTAAAAGCAAGATGTCATTTTGATGGATTTAATTAAAATTACAAGAGGAGCAATTTACGGAAAAAAACTTCATCCAAGTTTGTTTGTTGCCCTTTTTTCACGACTGTAAAAGTAGCGAAGATGAGCTTGTATGAACAGATGCAAAAGTTTAATTCGCTATAAACATTAAGGAAGAATGATATATTGCTAACTGCCTCCGTAGCCTAGTGGTATAGGCGTGTGCCTTAGAAACTGGAGGTCGTGGGTTCGAATCCTGCGGGGACTTAACAAATTTTCATTGTTGTGTCCTAGTTGGTTAGGGCAATTTGGGCCGATCACCCAATTGTCTGAAAAGTAAGATGATCCATGCGTCAGATGGGCGTGTAAAAAGTCGGTCCACCCACCAACCTGCATTGGACCAGCGTGGTGGGATACGGTCCAAAATCCCCTAATGGATGGAGGTGTATTAGGGGAGGCCTATGTCCAGCAGTGGATTATCACAGGTTGATGATGATGAATATATTGTTGGGATGTTTACAATAGTAGAATTCGTTTATAAGTAATCGGTTACTAGACTTAAATAGGCAGGCCTTTTTTTATTTGTTTCGACAGTTTTAGATTTTCTTCTTGTGTGGTAAACTTTCTTTCCACTTTTCTCATTCGTTTTGTTACACTTGTCACACTTATCACACGCTCATATATAATTACTTGGTTTTCCTCATTTATTATTCCATCCAAGATGGGAAAAGCAAACCCGTACGCCGTTAATATGCGAGACCTCCTTCCTTATAACCACCAAGAATACATAACGAATATCTTCACACGAAAATGTTAGCAAACGAAGTTAGTATGACACCGCACGCGTGCTCACTTAACATATGAATTTAACAATAATATTTTATATTGAGAGGTCTAGTTTAATTTTGAATAAGTAAATATACTCTGAGTAAATATGCCTTACTAAACGTTTCTAGAAAATAAGTATTTTTTTTCATTTAGCTAGCATTCTTTATTTTCTTAACCGCTCGATTAGTAATGCTTGTGTTTTTGTTATTGACAAGCATCTTTACTCCTCTTTTATCTTACTAGGCCGATATTAGCTTCCTAATAAAAACTCTGCTGCTATTAAACTGCTGGACATAGGCCTTGCGTAATGCACGCCTTCTCAATTAGAGGGTCTTTGGAGCGTATCCCACCACGCTGGTCCAATGCGGGTTGGTGAGTGGACCGATTTTTTATACGCCCATCCGACGCATAGATCAGCTTACTTTTCATACAATTAGGTGATCGGTCCCAATTGTCCTAACCAACCAGAAAACAACGATAACACAAAGTTGTTTGCTCGCGGGATTCGAAGCCACGATCTTCGGTTTATAAAGCGTTAACCTCGGTGGGATCGAATCGAATATCTTATATATTTGTCATCAATATAATAAAGAGAAAGTAGCAAAGAGTTTGGTAGAACATGACGTAGAATTGTTCCACAATCGTAGGATGCAAGTTTTATGACCATTATTATATATTTTTTAATTGTGTTTCGGATATTATTAAGTTCTCTTAAAGTTTATTTTTTATAAATATTTTTTCCAAAAAAAAGGAATCAGTTCGCTAAGCAGTTTATAAATACATTAAATAATTTAATTTATAAAATGTTATATCACAAATTCTAAGCATTTTAACATGAAATCCAATGTTTTTTTGCGTTCAATTACAACGCAATCGACTACATATATTACTAGCATAAAATACAGATTTTTAAACGTTTCAATATAGTTGGTTAAATAATTCAGCAAGTTTAAATTTTACAAAACTCTCTCTTTAACGATCCGTAGGACCTTTATCTAAAAGCCTTGATTTAAAGTATACTCAATTCTATTTGAGGTATAAAAAACATTACTTTCATACATTTGCTTAGTTTGGGACTAGATGACGTTGTGTTATTCGTCCTAAAGCATTATTATTGTTATTTATTAAATAAGTTCCAATAAGTAGACAGCTGCCTCCGTAGCCTAGTGGTATGGGCGTGTGCTTTAGAAACCGGAGGTCGTGGGTTCGAATCCTGCGGGGACGCAACAAATTTTCATTGTTGTTTCCTAGTTGGTTAGGGCAATTTGGGCCGATCACCCAATTGTCTGAAAAGTAAGATGATCCATGCGTCGGATGGGCATGTAAAAAAGTCGGTCTACCCATCAACCTGCATTGGACCAGCGTGGTGGGATACGGTCCAAACCCCTAATGGATAGGGGTGTATTAGGGGAGGCTTATGTCCAGCAGTGGACTCACAAAGGCTGATGATGTAAGTAGACAGCATTTGGAAAAATACCGCCATCTCGTGTTACTATGCTAAATTTTATCACTCTTGCGACCAAAAATTATTTTCCTTTTGGTCACATGCATACACATATAAATATGTTAATATATATTTTTTCCGACATTAAAGGTAATATATTATTGTGTAACCATCAATTGTTTAAATATTTGAAAACACGTTCTTTTAGCGTGATATTCGCTTCATATCTAAATTAATCAAGAAAAATGTGTACAGCATTTATGTTTTGTTTCAGATAACGTGCAAATCAAAACAATATCGGACGCAACAATAATATTATAGACAGTTTGGATTTATAAAAAGAGAATATGTTGTAAGTTTGCGATTTCTTATATATTTTTAAGTAAAAGTCAAATATTATTTATTCAGTTTAAGCTCTACTGAGCATTTACAAACGTCAAATAATTACGTATAAACATTTATGTGTACCTCAGACATTTTAAGTTTTTGTCGTCAAAGTTTTTCAATTATCCACTTGTTGATTGCTTTACAATTATACAATAGTACATAGCAAATCTGAAATTAATTTATTCTATTTTTACATTATACTATAAGTTAGATCGTTTCCATTTAAACCGTTAAAATAATTTGTTCTATACTTTATTATAATAAGTTTTTACTTTAATTTCCTCTTGAAAGGTTAATATTTCCTTTGGCGTACGATAAATAGTTTTACCTAAATATCTAGGTAGCAACATTTATAAATATCTTATTAACTGATTGTAATGAAATTTCTTAATATTCCAGGTTCCAGGAGTTATCGGTTGCTATAATTTTATTAGCAGCTTTAGCCTTAGGGAGCGCAAGATCCTTAGATGGTAAGTTCATTTATCCTCATCTCTCTTGCCATATATTAAATTATAATATCTAAGATGCATTATAGTTTGATGATGGAACTTAGTAGATGGTAAAATGCTTTAATCAATGGCACATGGTGGAGTTTCTTACTCAACTGTTTATATTAATGAATAGTCATATTTTCTAGATAAATAATTAGGAATTAGTAAAATAATTTACAGAAACAACAACAAAACGTTTTTCTTGGATTTTGAAAAAGATTAAAGTATAGAAAACTTTCAAAGACTTGTAAGTAGTCTTGTAGTCTTTATGTAATACGAAATTAAAAGTCAAATAGACGTCAGAGAGGTAACAGGAACCAAAAATATAGATATGGCGATGAATTTAATCATTTAGAGTATACACGAACTTTCTCTTTCAGGTTATGTTAAAAACAAAGATATAGGAGCTGCATACAGAATTATGTACCGTTCGAAACCTTGGCATGACGCCTATATTATCTGCAAGGAAGACGGTGGCAAACTGGCAGTGCCAAAATCTGAGGTAAGGCAAATAAAATTAAATGTTTTCTGTAAAAGTGTTATAATAACATGCATGAAAAATGTAATTATCAATGAGTTACAAAGGTTACATAATGAAATCTTGCAATGCAACCCTGAAGAAACACAAACTGCGCAAAAGTAAAACATATATCTGCCAATAACAAACAGACACTCAGATATTTTATTTATACTTATAAATAATATTGTAATGTTGTAGACCAAACACTTATTCTAATATACGCAATTTCTTTTTCTTGTCAATTTATACTATGATTAATAAGTTATTCAACAAACAAAAGTTTATTTGTCATTGAACACTAAAACAGAATTTAGTTAATTGCTATTTGTTTGATATCTTGATATACAACTTTTAAATTCAGGAGGAGTTCCAGTTCATACAAAAACTGGTTCGTGCCATGCACTACCCGTCCATCAGTGATACGATGGAAAAGTTGGTCGTCTGGTTGGGAATCAGCAACATTGAAGACTATAGGACATGGAAAAGTGTTGATGGTAAGTTCAAATTTATTTTTAATGTACTTTTTTTAGTATAAGCTTGATTAGCTTAAACAATATTTAGCTAAATAGGGCCGCTTATAACAAGGTAACAATTTTATAAAGTTTAGTTATATATGAATACGTGACGCGTCCGTACGACAAAAATATCCTCCTTAATCAATATTTCGTAGGAATAGTACTCACTTTTAGAAATCTATAAACAGAATCGTTAACAAAAATAGTATTAACAAAAAAAATATACAATGTTTTGTAAAGTATTATTTTAAAAGGAATTGATTTAAGAGAAAATATTTTGCCTACGCGGTAATACATAAGTTAATAAAGCATAAGTTACTTAGTTACATCAGCAATCTTTAAGAGAAAGTATTACCTGAATCGGACCAGCCATTGCAGAGATTAACCGGAATAAGACAGAAAGACAAACATTTTATTCAATTATATATATATATAATATATTATATAATCTTAATATCAATGAAATATATTAAAATAATGGTTATATTCGAATGTACAAATTTGGACGAAATGTTATTTGTTGTATATATAACTAATGAAATTTTATTTAGTTGATATATATACAACTAAATAAAATTTCAGTGAGCCATTAGGATAAGCAGTTGATCTACAAACGCATTCAGAAACTCCTCTGCCATCTCCATATCTTTATCTAGGATCGTAATGCACTGTCGTATGTCACACGGAATCGGAAATGCTGAAAGTGGCTTCAGTTTTCTTATTTGAAAATCGAGACTAAAAGTTTTATTTGAACACAGAATATATATTAATATAATATGATATAATTAGAATAAGTCTATAGTAAAACAAACTACTTTAAGTTATTATTTAGTCATTTACGACACCTACAAGCTTTTTAGTTATTAACTGCTACGTACGCTGCTCTGCAATTTTCAAACTTCACAACGAAAACATTTATAAACGAAACAGTTTTCCATTTTGGAAATTATTATAACTCTTCATAGAAGATTTTCCTTAGACGTGGCTTTATTAAATTTTTTTCGACACATGTTTTTAATGTGTAAATTGAAATAAATAGCCCGTATTGCAATTTTGGATTTAGGTTTGATCACAACTGTTTCTTCGTATCCCTTGTTGAGTCCTAACGTTAACCTAGATATAGACGATGCACTCAGGCTATTAGCTCAAATGAGCCTGCAGCTTAGAGACGTTAAATACGCGAGTGATAAAAACCTCTCGCTTCCTTAATCTTAACAGGAGCTATTCACTTTATTCCTTGATGATATTCAATTATCAATTCGTCTATTAACTATATATAGATATAACCTGGTAAAAGTAGGTTTGTTTTCTTACTATACTTTATTAATACAAGCTCTTCATATATTTTTATATCTTCTTCTATTCTTAGTTATAATGTAAAATAAAAAGTACAGTTTACATAAAAAAATGTAAAGATTTCAAATAAAATAAACCCGATGGTCACCTTGCTTTGGAGAAGAAACTGCAAATCTTTTTAAAAAACTTCATATTTACTCATATTCAAATCAGATACTTTATTGTTGTGTATGTATGACATAAAACATAAATTAATTCTTTTGTAGAATACTAGAAATTTTTAATTGAAGAACGTAAATAAACGCGATAAAATCCGTTAAAAGTCTTTAATCAATAATTATTTACATTACCTATTTTTTTTATTTCCTAACAATATTAATTAAAATTACTCCCAACATGTAATTATAATTCAGTGCACGTGTGTTGTGATGCCTTGTTAATTGCTTTGTAAAGAGCTATTGAGGTCGCGTGCTATTGAGGGTGTTTGCGATTGAAATTAGCCTAACGAGTTGAAAGATAAAAGAAAAATATCTGTGACAAACAGAGCAAAGCAATAGTGTACTTAAAAAGCAATAATTTACTAACACGTTTGACAATTAAGTTATAAGGTTAAGAATAAAACAAGTTTTGAATGAGTATTGATATGTTTATTGCAGGTGAAGACATAAATGACTTTGAATTCCACAAATGGGCTGGAGAGAACGGTCAAGCAGTAAGGTTTGTACCTTGTAATTGACTTTTAACTTTATACTGCCTTTATTTACTTGCCTTTTCCGAAAAATGACATAATCCACGCATTGGATCTAAATTAACGTCTTGTAACTAAATTGACATCTTGCTAACGGGAACCAGAAAGTGACGGCCCAAGCCGAGGCTCCCTATCTGGGGGCCCTTGGTGCAGTTAAGTCACTCGGTGGGGAGACGTGCCTGTGGCAACGAGATCACCAAAAAAAACCGACGTCTATTCGATCTATTCATATTGAATATATTTTATCGTTTAGTCGGTGGGGGACTAATACAAGCCACTCTACCTATTAAGTTTTTGGGCACAAAAATATTGCACAGTATTTTGTTTGTAACAAAACATCTTTAATTATTTGATCATCATCATCAGACAGTGTTAGTTCACTGCTAGACATAGACCTCCCCTTGTGCACGCCTCCTCAATTAGGGGGTTTTTGGGCCGTATCCCACCACGCTGCTCCAATGCGTGGTTGTGGGTGAACCGACTTTATACATGCCCATCCGACGCATGGATCATCTTACTTTTCAGACAATTGGGTGATCGGCCCAAATTGTCCTGACCAACCAAAAAGCAACGATAACACAGTTGTTCTCCCCGCGGCTTACGGACCCACGTCCTCCGGCTTATAAAGCAAGAGCCACGGAGCTATAGCTAATAAACGACTTTTAATAAATTAGTTTCTGCGTTATACCTAAACATAATAATGCTATATGGAGTCTCAGTGCAAGTTCAATCTCCAGTAATGTTGCTAACCTAATAAACTCGTACATTTTCAATGCGAAAATAATGATAATATATTTAAAATATATGTGAGAAAGTTGCTAAGCAATGCAAGAGAAATATATATTATTTATTTTTATTAAATAAATCAACTTGCTCCCTTTCGCAGTAATGATTCTTTGGAGCCCCATTGCGCTGCGCTGGACGGAATAAACCCTGGACTCAGGGATTGGTGGTGCAACCTCAGCCAGCCCTTCATCTGCGAACTGGATCTCAAATCGCCAACAATTAGCAACTAGTTAATTTATAAGTATTATTGCCATCTCTGTAAGATATATTTGATGTATAATTATTATAATTATAAGTGACATTGGTGTTTTATTGTTTCGTTTTCTTAAGATATCCTTGTGCTTACTTCTTTTTAATGATAGGTCTGAAATAGGTATATAAACAAAGTAAATTAATAATGTCAGAATGTTTATAAATTTTCTTTTGGCGCAGCCTAATATGATGCTATAGTATTTTATTCTCAGCATATTCTATATATCTAATATAATAACGAGGAAGAACGTATTTTTGTGTGTATGTTTGTAACGAAAAACCTCAAAAACTACTATGCCGGTTTAAACACTTCTTCCACCATTAGAAAGCTACAATCACGTTCAGTAACATAGGCACACTTTTCCCCAGGATAATCCTCTTCCAAAATCCAAATATAACACGAGTAGAACCGTTATTTTGTTATCTATGAAGTTATGCTTCCAAACTCTCGTCTCTGGTAAGCTTTGTCTAACACAGTGTTTGCGGGAAGCTACCGTTACCATGAACCAGTTGACGAACACTTTTTGCTAAAAGAAGGCCAAACGTTAACGAAGTTACGTGAGTTCGCGATTCTATTGGGCCTTCGAATGATCTTCGACGACCGGTTTGCGAACCGTTAAGACGACGATCTGGCGACTGTTTTTAATCGGTTGCTGGGAGCGGTGGGAACCCTGGAACGCCGTGGATTCTGCTGTGGAAACTGCTAGTCTGTTATATAGAAATAACGATTAATATCATATGATAATACTGCCTCCGTAGCCTAGTGGTATAGGCGTTTGCTTTAGAAACCGGAGGTCGTGGGTTCGAATCCAGCGGACTCAACAAATTTTCATTGTTGTTTCCTAGTTGGTTAGGACAATTTGGGCCGATCACCCAATTGTCTGAAAAGTAAGATGACCCATGCGTCGGGTGGGCATGTAAAAAGTCGGTGCACCCACCAACCCGCATTGGACCAGCGTGGTGGGATACGGTCCAAAATCCCCTAATGGATAGGGGTGTATTAGGAGAGGCCTATGTCCAGCAGTGGACTATCAGAGGCTGATGATGATGATGATATGTTAAAATTAAATAGAAGACAAAAATTAATACATAACATTTAAATAAGAATTTTAATTGTACAAAGACTATATGCCTAGATAAATTAAAGCGCGTTATAAGACAAAGCAATCACTTCTTGGGAACAATATTAAGGAGGCATTATAGCATATTAAAATCACAAGTCCCAGGCCCTCGAATGTTTAATAAAAGGATAATAGGCGCTGATATTAAATGGCTCCAACGAAACTCGATTGGATTATGTTAAAAATCCAATATAAATGTTAAAAGCCGCCGCGCTAACATTCTCAATAAAACTTAGAACGATTCCGCGGGAACTTTTAATTGAATCGTAATGTATGAAAAAGATTTGCTTTTTGTTTGATGAATAGAAATTCATGTTTTTAATACATGTATTGAACACAAAGAAACACATAATTGATATTGTCATACACTTTACGATTGTATTGTAATAAAATATTACGTAAGAATATATTATTAGAGATATACCTATAATAATAAATAGTAACATATTAGGAAAATACCAAAAATATTATTTTATAAAAAGGAACATTAGCAGATGCGGACTGAAATAAAAATATTATTTTTTAAATTACGATTAGAAATTACGAAGAAAAATTTCCATCGCCAGTTTAAATGTATCATAATAAGAAATTCATTTTGTCTGTCTGTTTATAGTAGTTAATAATAAAAATTCCTTTCGGAGGCCTTTGGCAAAGACTTTTTATTTTTTACGTGGAAAAATGCCTACGCATACCCGTGCTCGTGGGTACAATGACGACTTATATCTCGACTCGCACCGACTAAAACTACCACGTCGTTCCTTCCTGGTGCCTAAATGGTCACAGAAACGTTTTATCACCCTTCTGCGACCTCAGCAAGGCTGGCCGCTGAAGCTGCCCTGCCATGGGCCTTCTCTGGGCGCGTCAGAACGAACCTGCCATTTGTCTTAGCCCCTACACAAAGGCAACACACTCCCTCCAGTCAGTTACCCAAGAACCATTGGAGCCAAGAAATCCGTACCCTTACAGTAATAAGATTCCCAGGCCCAGTGGCAGCCGTACGAGCCTCTCCATTACAACAAAGCCTATCCTATTCGGGGAGATCCAGATAAGTTCTAACACAATTTTCCAAATCTTAAGCAAATGAAACATGGTAATTATGAATAAAAAGTCTCATATCAAAAATTTATGGCGTTTGTAATTATGACGTTCTTCTTAGGGCAGCCGCCTTATCCAATCCATTTTCGGTGATAAACCCCTAGGAGCGCCAATCTTCGGGGCGCGAATACAGTTTTCTATAAATCTGCTTACGTATAATTCATCTCTTAGTTGGCTATGGCAAAGTAATAACACATTTATACACAATAAAACAAACATATATTGAAAAATACTACTTCACAAAAACTTTATTTTGGAAAAATTTACTAATTGCTTTAAAGCACAAGTAGTGCAATTACTTATTATCTAAATAACGCCATCTTTTAGTACGTAGCGTAACTAACATAATTTTATTATATATCGTTATGCAATGGTCTAATATAATTTAATGCTTATGAATTGGTTTCATAATGAATAACATCAAAAAATATTTTACGTGTATTTCACGCGTAATAAGCAATGTTAAATGTTGTATTAATGAAATATTAAAAAATTATCGTGTATCTTATGGCAGCACCAACAAAAACAAATACTGTCAATTGTCAAATCAGATGTCATAGTTTACTTTAGAGGTTATTATTTATTTTCCTTTTTCAATTTTCTATTAATATTAAAAATTAGTACAGTATCGTTTTACTTATAAAGGTTAGAATGAAACCTCAATGAACATATTTACATACAAAATTTGAATATATACTTTATAACAACATTATATATTTGTTTTTAGATGAATCTTATCAGAAGAGGTCTTTCTCTTCTAACTTCAGGCATCAGAGCACCATGCAGTCAAATTACAGGTACTTTTAATTTATTATGATATCAAAGCTATAGAGCTAATTCAAGATTTTTATTTTGTACTTTTGTGTTGTGGTTAAATTCTATGTATACATAGATATTTTTTTTGTTGTACATAATTACAATTATAGAAACTCGATTATATGGACTAATTGTTGTCATACAGCACTCAGATAAGCGGAAATCCGCATAATCCGAATATGCAATCAAATGTCTTATTCATTTGATTGCATATTCAGAAAAAGCGGGTTTTGTGGATATGAAACGTAATATTGTTTTTTTGTAAAAACAACAAACACACTTACATATTAACAAAATCAATGTTTTTTAAGAAATTATTTAAAAGATAAATTTTCTAAAGTTAAGTACATCATACTAAAATATTAGTTTAAAAAAAGATATATATTTTGTTATTTATACATATAATTTGAAGACGACAAGTATTTGGTAATTTTCATTTAGTAGTTCATAAAGTAAAATGATAAGTTTAATATAGTGTAAAATGATTGATGATGATGATGAATTGATTGCGGTTGGTAGTCTTGATAAGGCAAATCAAGATTAGTTCAAATTTTTAACTGTATTAGTTTTAATACCAATATTATTTTTAAACCACAACCAAATAAAATTGAAGTAAAATATATATGTCACATGAGTTACATATAACCAAATTGTGTAGTGCATATTGCAATGTGTAGTAAAATTGCCTCAGTAGCCTACTGCTCAGGGCGTGTGCCTTAGAACCAGAGGTTGTGGGTTCAAATCCTGCGGGGACTCAGCAAATTTTCATTGTTGTTTCCTAGTTGGTTAGGGCAATTTGGGCCAATCAGCCAATTGTTTAAAAAGTAAAATAATCCATGCGTTGGATGGGCATGATAAAAGTTGGTCCAGCCACCAAAAGTTATATGTTATTATTATGTTATATTGGTTACATTAATTTGATTTCTTATGTGCCTAAGATAGAAAATGTAATTTGTTTATAATACTACATGCTATATGGTGCTATTTTTATTTTATTATGAAACATTATTGAGCGATTTTTTTTGGCAAGGTTTCTTTATTATCTTTGGGCAAATAATTTGTTAAAAATAACAGACAAACATAATCAATGTTACTGTTTTTTTAAAATTGCATATGATTTACGTAAGAAAAAGTGTGTTAATACATTTTTTGATGCAAATTTATATACAAATAAGTAAATAGTTCACGTTAGTAAATGAGCTTACAGGTGGAATATAATGATGGTGCCCTTTTTTTTTCAAAAAGAAGTTATGCACATACTCTCTCTCTGCACATTTTACATTTAAAAGATAGGTAGATTTAAGATATAGTAGAAGGGGAAATATGGTATAAATAAAACTTCTTGTGCCTCGGGTTGACTATCTACTGCTAAAATTTTTTTTATAATTATGATCAATCTATAATAATTTCCAAAATAGGAGGAAATAAATGTTTTTCATATTACTGCAATCTTTACATTTAGTCTATAGGTTTTTCACTTTTATAAACAAACAAACTTTTAGTAGATAGATGGCGCTGTGTCCTTGTATTTCAATATTGTAGGTACGTTAAGTATATCCATGTTGTATGTAACAACGAAAACAGTTATAAAACCAATTTTTCTAAAAATTTTCTACAAAAACCAATTAACTTAAGGGATATAGACAAATACTTTCACTGATGGGAATAATACTTTCACTGACTATTAATTAAAATAGGATGTTTTATTTTCTTGTCCTTTAATTATTATTTTTTATACTTTTTAATTTGTATTGCAATATCATTTTAATTTAGGTTTTTAAAGTGAGTATTGTGTATCAAATGAAACTGCGTTTTGCTGTTGTGTAGATGATAACCGCTTTAAGATTAAATTAATTATAAGAAATCCATTAAATATAAAAATAACCTTTAATACAAAAAAGACATTAAGAACACCTTACATCTCCTTTACTACAACTCCTATAGGAAAAATATAATACAAATCGTATAATAACACAAAAAAGTAGTTCTTTAAAAAAATTAAATGGTCTTTAAAGTTTCAGAAACCTTACCAGACCTGGGCTTGGTGTAAGAAAGTTAACATATAAACTGTCCTGTGCTGGATAAACTCACTAGTTCCTTATACCAGTTGACCGCTCATTGCCGACGCGCGGTGAACTGGGAAAAGGGTAAATATTTTTCTTCGTTGATCCAATTCGCGGTTGCACAAGACTAATTTTATACAAAGTCGATTTACAATACAAAGTCACATCAATTAGTTGTCCACTCGTTGTTACCTAATATAAAGAACTCGTAAAATTTACGGTGTTAATATCGTATGAATTTTGACGCTTAATATATCTATGCTCTTCCGTAGCCTAGTGTTTTGTGTCGTGCTTTAGAAACCGGAGGTCGTGGGTTTGAATCCTGCGGGGACTCAACAAATTTTCATTGTTGTTTCCTAGTTGGCTAGGGCAATTTGGGCCGATTACCCAATTGTCTGAAAAGTACGAAGATCCATGCGTCGGATGGGCATGTAAAAAACCGGTCCACTCGCATTGGACCAGCGTGGTGGGATACGGTCCAAAGCCCCTAATGGATGGGGGCGTATTAGGGGAGGCCTATGTCCAGCATTGGACTATCACAGGCTGATGATGATGAATATATCTAAATCTCGCCAATAAGAGCGTTGATAGTTTGCCGAGGTATTTTTATAAAAAATATTTTATTACCTTACTACCTTACTGATTATAGTTTAAGACTTTCCAAGATTTACTATTTGTAGATTACAAGTCTTACTGAATATATTCATGTTGCCAATCGAGTTATAAAATTCTCTTATTAATAATTTGCAAAAAACAATTTTCTTACAGATCAAATTATTTGTTTAGAATTTTTTTTTCAATGTCAATTGTTGTAGAAAACATTTTTGGACTGTAGCAGTTAATGTAACGCGTTAGTATGTACGTTATAATCGATTGAACACGATAAAGTTCATCATCATCATCGGCCTGTTTTAGTCACTGCTGGAAATAGGCTGGAAATTTTCCATTAGGAGTTTGTGTACCGTATCCCACCACGCTGGTCCAATGCGAGTTGGTGGGTTGACCGACTTTTTTACAGGCCCATCCGACGCATGTATCATCTTACTTTTGAGACAATTGGGTGATAGGCCCATATTGCCCTAACCAACTAGGAAACGACAATGAATAATTGTTGAGTTCCCGCAAGATTCTAACGCACGACCTAGGGTTTCTAAAGCACACTTCCTTGCCGCTAGGCTATGGAGGCAGAGAAATGAAAATATATTTACTTTGATATAAATTATATGTCATAAAAACTGGTATAACTCTAAAACATGTGCCTTACTCACCATTCTTCCCCTCGCTATTCCCACCCATGTACTTTACATAGGAAGCCGCTTCGAATAACTGTCAATAGCGGACATGTCACTCGCATCTGCGTCGTATTTGGCAGCTGCTGTCAAATGTACGTCATTTTGACACTTCTTGTCGAAGTGATAGGCGACATTTTGCCTTGCCGGGCGTACGGTCAAATTATTAGTAAAGGATTGTGCATTCGCGCCTGCATTTTGCGTACCCTTCCGCGTGGACAGGGATTAAGTCCCTCGGGATGTATACCGTTGGCAGGGAAAGCTTGTAATTTTGCGAATATATTTGTTTTTATTACGGGATTTTGGGTAAAATATATGACGATGGAACTATTTACTTATCGTAGGACATGGATAGAACTTACCATGTCTGAGGTCTTAGTTGACGAAATAGTATATAAAAATTACAAAATTAGGTTTACCTGAGGTAGTGAACGAATAGTCTTAAGTATCTTGCATGTTGCAATATTTGTTTCCGAGCTTGATTTATTTTTTTAAATACCACATTTGAGAAAGAAAGTTTTAAGAAAAACTTTAGTAATTGATCTTATGTCTCATTGTTTTGCACCTTGGCATTTTGATAATAAGGACGATATAAAACATAACCTTCTTCTTACTTAAAAGCTTTTTATATATATATAAGATATGAATAAAAATCCATCGTTTAAATATGATAAGATTAAGAAAATATACATATATAAAATCATACTAACATATGATTTTTATATATGTATATTTAAGACGAAAACGTGTTTAAGCATTATGTCCTGACCGTACCGTTTAACGGAGGGTTGGTAGTGACTTAGCTAGATGACCAACTCGATTCTCGGACAGCGTAATCTCACCGTTGCATTTTACACGTAGCCATTGTGCCCTTTGTGATGTGGCACTTTGCATTTACCATTCACGGTACGCGTCTTTTGTGGTCGAGTAGAATTTCTGAAAATGATTCATGGCCTGAAATCTATAGAATGAAGTCCGAGTACAGGAGTTTCAGTGATTACGAGTTGGACAATAAAGCTCGGCTCAGAAATTGAGTGGCACCAGCAGTAAAATGTTCTATTAATAGGCTAGTAATGGAACATTTTAATATTGTACTATAGGGATGCGTATCGTGTATGTTTTCGTTCTTCTATTTGAAGAGAAAGTGACGAGACGAGACAATACTTGTAATATCACTAGTAGTCATGAGACGTAACATACGATTTTTAGGGAAAACTGACTCTGGTAGGAAAACATGAAGAAAAGCATTTTTTTTCTGATTTGTTTTAAAATATCCTGAAGATTTTGTTTGTTCAATTGACTTGGACCATTATTATTCTACGAGAGAAACGTATTGAACATGTCACATTCTTTGACATATAACATATATTACATTATATTTACACGCTGATAGTTATTGTTATGCATCTGTTATTGAAATTTGATATAAAGAAATCGAAAAAAAGTACTAATTAACAAGAAAATATAGTGTAAGCAAGAAACACTGCTTGTGTTGCATTTGCGTTCTACTAAGTAGCTTAATAAATGTCCATCGAGGCGTTTGCGTGCGAGCGACTCCCTCACATGTTTCACACAGTACGTGACACCACAAAAGGGCCATATTTGCAAATATTGATGTATTCTTATGTCTGGACAACAGATGCATCATTACCTGCTGTGACCATCGCGATGCCTAGGTAGCAGTGCTCTTTATGGGACAAATATTTACCATTCTGTTTATGCTACGAATGTTAATATAATAAGTTAAAATCAATTTGATTTTTAAGCTATCAGCTGTCAAGCTACGGTTGCCTTAGAAGGATTAAATATATTTGAAACTTGTTTCTCTTTTATATAAACAAGGTGGTCATGAAAAACTGTTATTTGAGCTATAAATTTTACAATTGCTTTTTACCATAGTTTCAGAACATTTAGTCTTAAAGCCATAAGTTAAATATTATTAAGGCTATTAAAACGTTTGAAAAAAACAGTCTAATTCATATGAATTAGACTGTTACTGTACTAACAATCGTCTCCATATAGGGACGATTGTTAGTACTACCGCCAGCTTAAAAATCATTTATTACGAAAATTAAAAACCAAGCATACCAATACTTTACGACCTTAAGATACTGTCAGCTCGACATACTTAAATCAGGCCAAATATTTATCTATCTCTGACATTATGACCGTCAACAGCTCAGCCTATTCTCCTGTAGGAAGCGTCTGAAATGTCTGTTATAATATTAAATTAACAGTAAAGTTACGGAACACGATAAAATCCGCAAAACTGTATTATTTATCTTTAATAATGTTCCAATTCTCGCATTCAATTCTTATTCTGCGACGCCCAAACCGAGATTGTTTACTCGCAACTGTATTATTATAAATATTAATAACTTTACGTTTCATACAACATTTGTATGGCTACCAACCAATCCTTCTCAGAACGCGTATGCCATTATGATTCCCAAGAAATACTTGGATTAGCTAAGTCGATAAGAAAACTGCGTAAGTAGCAAATACAATTGCGAGTAGGCCACAATGGAGTGTGCATTTGATTGAGACGAATGTGCAAATGTATGATTTACAAGCGCTCACAATGGGCCCGTGGCCAACTCCTTCCCATTGTGACCATTTTGGCCACGTTTCGAAGTCACTGGCCAAGTGACAATTCACTCGTCATCCGCTAACAATGCCCACTATTAGCGGATTATCGGCAAAAAGAGCAGGTACGGGCCGCAAGCCACGAGCTTGCGCGATGGTCGGATTGAGATATTAAATAATTACGTTTATATAAAAAAGTATCAGTTATATGGTTAGCGACAGATTTTGTGGTTTTTAACCTTTGCGTTTCAAAATACGTAGCTAATTTCTGCTAGCTAGTTGTTTGTCCCTTCATTGCTACTATTGGTAGTTGTTATTCATTAGTATAAAGATAAAATAAAAAGTTCTTTCCAAAATGTTTATCACTTCGTTCAAATAAATGTGTAATATTGCATAATGAAATATTATCTAAAATGGCGTCATTCATCTTACGTTCTTGTAGATGCTTGTCGCTAAGATATTAGTCACTGAGTGACATAAAACCTTTACCAACGCCCTACTTCGCTTCGTTGCTACAGATTTCATCAATTATTGATGACGTGGGTTGTAATTTTTTATAAGACAGTTTGTAAGTTTTACATACAATAAATCCGCTGCCGCTTATGTCTCGTATCCAGGAAAGGGATTTCCAGCAGATGCAAAAGCCTTAGTCCCGTGGGATGAGGGATGCTGTTATCGGGAACAATAACATTTCGCCGGACGCTCGGACATTCTCCGAGGCAGTTGCGTTTGTTGTTTTAGTTGTTCAACAAATACCACCAGAAACGTGCCAAATAGGAGCTATCCTAAGCGAATTAGGGGATGAAGTACGATTTTTTCAGTTGTTTCCTACGCGTAGGAGCTGTTCTAGGAAAAAAAGATAATGTAATAACCGTTTTATTTAGAAAACCTAAAATGAACTCCGAATGCGCCTCTGTAAAAATATAACGCCGGTTTACTGAAATTTTCTCAGTAGCATGTGTTAGCTTGCTTTTAAATTAATTATTTAGTACAAGTTCATTGAATATCACGAAAATCAATCATATTGCATTGTCTTGTGCTTTTTTGTCTTTTATTTTTCAAACATAAAAGATTATGTTTTATTTTTCCAACGTAAGTTGTGTGAAGCTTAAAGGAATACATTTACATTCAAAAATAAATGCACAAAAATTCTGAATATTGAATGCTACACGGACTGATTTCTAATTTTTGGTACCCCAAAGTCTTAGCTGATAGAAGAATACGTTTTGACTTTAAATGTAATAAAAACTTTTCATTAGCTTTGCATAATTCAACTTCGCGTCGTAGATTTAATCTAGCCTTTAGCAAAGATTTAAGTACCTACAGTATTTTCATATACGATGCAAATTAAGTAACAAAACTAAGTTTTCTCATAAATATAACCGTTATGTTTATAGATATTAATGTTGTATTTTGATGAAAACAACTTTCACACACTTTACACGTTGTTTTCGTCCATATAAATGCATAATCTTAAAAGATGAGTACATTTTCAGTCTGTTGAAGGCATTATAGGCAACGGTACTCTCCATTGTCAGGCTGTATACCCCGCCCTCCACACATGCTCCTAGACCATTGTGGCAATTGTGTTAATTGTACTATGGGCGTGTGGTATCAGCCACGCATCTAGCGGCACTTTGATTGACGTGCACATATACCTTTTATGGGAAAACCGTTTGCTGTTCCACGGTTGTTGTAAACAAATTGGGTAAACATGTGTCAAGTATCCGAGAGCGCTCAGGTAAATCGTGTTATGAGTTGCACTTACTATTTTGTAGGTTTTGTGACGATGTATTTATTATTGTATTGGAGAAACTGGGACTTTGTACTAGGTCTAAGATTACGAGATATTACTTACATTCGAAATCAAATTGGTTTGACTGTTATTTCTAATCCAAATTTTAGCAATAGTTATTAGCTTACAACTTCTTATGTCATAACGAAATGTAATATAGAATTATACACAAATTTTATGAAAGGAGTTTGAGTAATTTTGGAGCAACGGCTCTGAGAAAATGTCTTGAATAATTAAAATTTTCCTCTCTCTTTCTCATTCCAGTCATAAGCAGTCCGCATAATTTAATACAGAATTAATATTGATTATTATTTCACTATTGGTTAAGTTTTATGAAGAATTTTTATCAATGCACCTTTTCAATAATCAAAAAGCCCTTTTATCAGATTTCGTCCTATATTTACTTGCAAAAATACCCCCTTTACATTCGTTGTATTGTTCAACATAATGCAAAACTCCACACTAGGACTTCGCAATAATCCCACAGGGCATCCTTTTGTGCAAACATTACGCGGAAAGAGTTATGACCATAACTGAATTCATATTCAAACGGTACACAAGCTTGGAATGGCCAATATGGTCCTTTACGCGTCTACTAAAGGTTTGCATTTGTGAAACTGCTTATAGATAACAGATCTCTGCAAACCCGCAAATTTTGAAGGATAATCCGTGAAATGGCAATGTCACTTGGCACCTGCCGTTTTTGGACACATTGCCCCACCTAACTGTAGGATATCACGCTGTTAATGGTAACCGGTATAGTTTTGTAACAGTTTTTGTTGCCAGTTTAGTAGTTTTGTATCTTTAAATATTGAATCCCCCGCGGGAAAGGGGGACACATTTCGCGTTGTTTTAGAATTAGAGTAATGGAATCATCTGTCTCTGTTTTTGACTGACTTTCCAAGAAAAAGAGGTATTCAATTCGGATCGTATGTTTTTTTTTTCATTCATGTTATCGCGTTGCCCCGTTCCTAGTGCTCTGATTTAAATACTTTTGTACTCGGTAGATAATAGCTGTCATATGGTCATAATTTTTGATGTTTTGTGACTTGGAAAATTTACTTAATGTTAGTAGGTACCTACTTTTAAATAACATGTGTAGAATTCCGAGACTCATGACTTACTTTACATAGGTGTTTATTAAAAAGCATTTTTGGATAATAAAATTGTATTTTTTTAAGAATTTTGTGTGTATTTAGTCCATGATACTTCACAATTAGATTACTGAGAGCTTGACTTTTTGTAGAGATCTTATTCAAACTCACTTGGCCCAAAAAAGCCATAAATCATATTGGTTTGACATCGCGTGGGATTCAACATAAAGCATAAAGTGTCGGCGTCTAGTTCGTGGGAACGGGAGCTTCCCGCAAACTCTGTCTTAGATGAAGCTTACCAAAGACATGGGTCTGGAAGCATAACATCTTTGCTAAAAACACTTGATTCTGGGTCCTTCAGTGTTTAATATTGGACTTTGTCTACGACAATTCCATCCTCTTGGCTCAGGTATAGTTTTCCGTGTTAGAAAATTATAACATCAGTTATTATTTAGCTTTGTCCGAAACCACGCAAAACCTGAAAATATATTGATCCATGCGTCAAATAGGAAGGAGTTTAAGAAGCTTGCCGGTCCTCGATCTATTTTCATATATATCTTCAATTCCTTTCGTATTTAAAAATAAAGAGTGAGATACATTTGTACGTTATATGCCTAATATTATATATGCATTATCGTTATTCAAGTATATTTAAATAGATTACAGTCTGACCCATGATATATTAGAAAAATCGCAAGGAAAAAAAATTATAATTTTTTAAGGCTAATTGTCATATACTTAGTTTCTTACGCCGGTTTTTCTCAGGTCAGAGGCATCCATTAAGAACAGTGGTAGTTTATTTGACGATCAATAAGAAAGTGTAATGCTTCTATATAGGTTGAAGATATTTGACTTTGACTTGAAACAGTTTAGTCATTGTCTGGTTAAATTTAAAGGTTATTCACTCACCGCTTTTTTCCAGCTATACAACCAATCTACCAACCAACACCACAAGTAACAGGTACCCAGGGATTGCTAGCACGGGCTATGGCCTCTCTCGCCCAAATGCACAAAACTGGCCCTCATAAGAAGGACAGGAAGTCTCGTAACCCCCTGAACGGAAACCCCTTTGCTAAGGTATTAAGTGTTTGAATCTTCTGCACTGAACTAACTCCAAAACTCTAGAGGAAAAGTAGCAATATGAAGATATAAAGCATTTTGTTAATAATAAAGCTAATATTAATTGTAATTATATAGGTAATATTAATCTACAATAAAGATTTCTTATTGGCAACGTGTTACACTTTGGTACAATCAGGCGAACGTGATGCTTGTCACTTCGCTAATATAATAAACAAAAGAGCAGTTTAATGTAAAAAATATTGAAAGAATACTAATACTCTATGAAGCTTAAGTGTAGGTATTGAACAGTAGAACATATAAGAGCAAAGAAAACAGAACTCCGTAACAGAAAGTGTGTGCTAGTGCGTCTGTCAAATGGTAAAGGATGTTGTCCTACATCCCGAATATACAAAACTAATCTTCATGAGCAAACATCGTCTTGTCAGGGTTGAGTATAAATCATAATTAAAAAAGAACTGGTTAATGAATAATGTTACAAAGTTGTTGAAGGTAGAAGATGTTGAAGAAACTCGACAAGCAACGTAACTTCAAGTTTAGTAATAATTCTTCTTGGATTTTTGAAATGAACAGTTGTTTAGGTTCGATAAACAGTGTTAAAAACAACTTTTTAATATTTATTTATGTAGAAAAATAAATAAATGTAAGAACATATCGACGGAAGAAAACTGAAACGTAAGGAAAAGAAATAGTTTAGTTTAATAAACTTCATATATTTGCAAAAAAATTGTAAGTTGTAAGTATAATAAATATATAACGAGTATTATTTATTGGATAAGTTATGATCAGAAATTAATTTCTTGATTCGATGTTTTCGATTCGGAAATTCATTTCTATATTGTCGTTCGTGAACAATTCCATTATTGTCAGTTGTGACGTTTCTGTTTCCTTCCGTCGATAACGATTCAACTGTATAAAGCTTTTAAAAGATTAAAGATCTGTACGCAGATGTTAAAGTTCATAATATCATAAACAAAACTGCAGCTTATAATTCTTATCAGGTTCCTTTTAATGTTCAATTACATACCTAATTACTGTTGATGGTCTAATATTCCATCATACTTCACGAGGCGATAAAACCACTTATTTTTTTTTCTTATTTCAGAGTAAAAGATTGTCCCGGAGTGAAGCTGAAATGCGTACGCGGAAAGTACGACTTGTCACATGTCATCAAGCAAAAAGTTTAGTGTTCAGTACCATTTGAATATTATTAGTCATTAAACCTATAGTGTAAGAGTTATTTTGTTTAATTTATCCTGTGTACTCTTTATTAAGGTGTCATATATGTCCCAAAAGTCGAAGTCAATACTAGGAATAAGCATAATTTTGTTTTTCCAAAAACTAGGCTCCGTAGAACAATGAAATCTTTTATGGGACAATGTATACTCTTCTACAACAAAATCCCAGAAAACGTTCAACTATTAGCTAAGATTAAATTTGAAAAAGTTGTAACGGAAGGTTTGTGTGTTGAAGGATATTATTGCTGTAATGACTACTTGGTTGATAACACACCCTTGTAATGAACTGTTCGCTCCAGACTATATATAAAACCGTTAAAATATGATGTTCTATGTAACTAAATTTTGTAATATTTATTGAAAAAAGGATTAAAAGTTTTCAGATCTTATTTTCTTACGCCGGTTGTTCTCGACTTTGACTAAACGAAACGGAGTATTGATCGTAAACATTTGATGAGAAAATTAGAAAAAAATCTTGAATGTTAACAATTGAATATATACTATGTTATGTATATATACTGACAGATGGTATAGATTTTTTTGACCCGTTAGCTTATGCTATATTTTTAACCGGTCAATCCTTAGATGACCCAATAAAATTCGTGGAGACACACGGATATCGTAAACAAAAATATCACATAGTAGGCATTAACACGTTTCTAAGAATAAAAAGGCTAGTAAAAAGTCAATTCTTTACGAAAAATCCACACAACAAAATTCTGTTTTACTATAATGCATATTAAAAAATTGTTTTATCCGTTAAAAACGTGAAAATTATTACCACGCGCAACGTAGTCAATATTGCCAAATCTTGATTTTAAGAAGTGCCGTTTCCAAATGAAAAGATTAAAGTAGATGTCATTTCCAAATAAAAATTAGAAGAGATGCAGCGTTGTATGTTTTTTTTATGACATACGCAGGCAGACGAGCAGTCGGGCCACCTGACGGGAAGTGATCCCCGACGCCCATAGACATAAGCAATACCAGTGGTATCGCCAACGCGCTGTTTACCGTGAGACATAGGGTGTTAAGTCTCGTTTACCCAGTAAATACGCTGGCTACGGTGCCCTTCAAACCGGAACACAGTAGTGTTTTCACACTACTCTTCGCGGCAGAAATAGGCACCGCGGTGGTACCACCAGATCGGTCTCCGTAAACAGGGACCTACCACCGAGTAGTTCCTCTGTTTTATATATATATTTATTAATTTATTAAATATACAACGATGATAAGGTAAATAGCCTCAATGTGAGGAATTTGCGGAGCCATAGTTACATAAGAAGACAAATAATGGTTTATCTCTTAGGAAGAAATTTTCTTGTCTATAGCTAAACCAAATTCGATTTGGGACATAAACAACGTAACTCATGAAAGCGGCGTAAATATTATTTTATTATTAATATACTAGCTAGCTCTTTTGGTGCCATATCGGTAAGGCCAATTTATCAATAAGAGAGATATGTGTCGCTAATTTGTTGCCATAGGTTATTTTGTCTACATATTTTTGAAGTCCAATCTAGCAAAACTATAGCAATCTATGCGCACAAAAAATAACAGAAACTTTCGTGCAGCGAAAAAGAGGAAGGAGTCGCCGCAGCTACCAGACTACATCTTGAATTATTTTATGGTAGCAAAAAAGTGCTATTGAAAATGATCAATTTAAATTTATAATAAAAATATCCGGAAAATTATAACCTTCATCTGCCGATATGAATCCTTCAAAAATTTTAAATATGGTTAGTGAATTTAATGCTATACAATTAAAAATGTTTATAAATAAGACGGTAAAAGGGAAAACCGAAATACCTTTGTCATACAAAGTTAGATTAAAAGTTTTTAAATGAAAGTACAACAACACGACTAGTTTAAAGCAAAACCTTACTTGTTTTTGTCATAAATGAGTTAGTTCTTCACATAAAGTCGCCTTTAATTCATTAGGTCCTCACATGGAACTCCTGCGAGGAGCGAATGAGATGGAGTAGATGTTGTTGTTAGAGTCGCCACGAACAGTTATTTGGCCGAATACCGAATATTCGGCAACGCCGCTGGCCGAAGCGCCGAATATTAGGCGACCGAACTTTCGGCACAAAATGAATGGTGGTCAAGGTCCATATTAACAATGGTCAACAATCGTCACCGATCGTAACAATCATTCTCTAAATTTTTACTGTCTTCTTTAGAATTGCATATATCGTAAGGTAATTTTCTAAAGTTGTTTTCGTGTAACGACGACAAACGTAATCTTTTGCTACCAAAAAATGCTGGAAAGCTTGTTTTTATCCATCATAACTTCAACATTATCTGCCTGTGATAGTCCACTGCAGGAAATAGAACTTCCCAAATGCACGCTTTCTCCATTAGGGGGTTTTTGGACCGTATACCATCACGATTGGCCTACCCACCAACAATTGGACCAGCAATTGTTTGTGAGTAGACCAATTTTCATGCCTATCCAATGGATCATCTTATTTAACAGATAATTTGGCGATCGGCCAAAATTGTCCTAACCGACCAAAAAACAAGGATAACACAAAGTTGTTTCTCCGCGAGATTCGAACCCACGACCACGGGCTTACAAAGCAAGGGCCAATACCGCTAGACCATAGAGGCTTGTGACAACTTACAACTGATCAATTTTACTTGCTGAAGTATCCTCAATTGGTTTTGAATATGATTTCGTATTCGGCCAGAAACCGTGTGCTAAAAAATTGGCCGAATAGGCAGAATATCTAACAGTAGATCTAACGGAATATTTAAGACATCTTTCGTCATTATTCTTTGTTAACTATTTCAAAGCAATGATGTCCAATTACGGAAACATAGATGGTTTTGATTACCCGGAGCTGCTTAGCTTATCTAACTTTTGCAAAAGATGGCACTTTTCTGTGAACAACTAACTAACAAGAAAGAAAGACGAAGCGGAAAGAAGTTCAGAAATGCGCCGCTTAAAGAAAATACCTAAGTACAAACTTACATTTTCACCATATGGCTTTAAACCTATCTGTTTGTTGATAACCATCAAAAGAATATCTAAAACAAATATCACATACATTTAAAGTTTTCACAGCTCACATTAATGATTTTTGAAGTTATACTTCTTTAGGCGCGTTATGAAAAAATGATGAGAGTGTAATTTTAAGATCGCACCTGTGACACAAAATTAACAGTATGAAGCCGTCTGCTTAACCGCTCATTAAGTCTCGAAAAAAGCTACCAAAAAATATTAATTGAACCTCGATATTATTGCGCATGTTGGTACGCTCGTCACCTCTGATCACTGTTTTCATATTTGTAATATTTATCAACATGTCTCTAGTTTATGCATTCACAACACGTGTTTGAGTTTCATGCAAGTGCAATTATATATGTGCTAATAAATTATATTCAGTAGTGATTTAAATTGAATATTTTGATTGATCTTACTTACTATTTGTGAATATTAGTGAAAAAATTGTGCTTATATACTTTTCAAGTGCTCTTATATAATTGAGGTTAACTATCCAGTATGTATATTTATTGATATAAATTAAAATACTTTTATTTAATATAATAAACACTCATCATCATCAGCCTGTGATAGTCCACTGCTGGACATAGGCCTCCCTAATACACCCCTATCCATTAGAGGGTTTTATAATAAACACTAAATATTATTAAATTATTAATGTTAAATACTTATGATTGGTTATTTAACATTCACAAAATAAAGAAATAAATTTAATAAAACATTTAATAAAAGTTTGTGATAAAATTAAAATTGAACATCAAATTATAATATTAATTTTAATATTTGCTATTAAATTGAATAAATAATAAATATTTATAAAATAACTAAATAAATTTAATGAAAACTTTTGATAAAAATGATAACTGAAGTTCCGATTCAGACATTACGGAAGATACTATGGAAGTGGACATCATTTAATTAAAATACAATTCGAATAATAAGACAATTTATGTTAGACTTCACATCACATCACACACATCATCAGCCTTTGTTAGTCCACTGCTGGACATAGGCCTCCCTAATACACCCCTATCCATTAGGGGTTTGGACGTAACCCACCACGCTGGTCCAATGCGGGTTGGTGGGTGGATGTTAGACTTAATGTAAGAAAATAAATATTTATTTATTTAATTTTTCAAATTTAAACTGAACTTTGTTGATTATCCTTTTCCAATCCTTCTATTATTTTATTGTAATTAATTATTTGCATGCAATTAAAAACTATTTTTAATGATGCCTAAGAAGTATAACTTCTCACGCGCGTACATAAGTACACGCACCCATTTTTTTTTTGTGAAACGACGCTGAGTGGAACCATTTTTGGTGCATCGAACATTTATTATGATGTGATATATTGTTGTGTTTATGTAAAAATAAAGCTTTATCAATATTAATCGTGTTTACGTACCAAATAAATGTTTTTCATTCTCTCTTTTTTAATAAACTGTTGAAAACAATGTTTATAAGTAATTTTAAACGTCAAATCTTTGGTTGTTTTTTACACAATTCCCGCGCGCGCTGCGATTGGCTGTTTGGGGATTGGCGCGAGCGCAGACCGCACCCAGTGGCCTCGGTAGCGTTCATTTTATGGCACAATAAAGCTTTATTGAAGGGTGTTTATTTTTTAGTGGCCATAACTAAGGTAGCTGAGTTTTATTTTGTGTTGTATTAAAATGTATATTTAAATGGACTTAGAATATCGTTTGATGTTTAATTTGTTTTAAGCTTAGAGTTTGTGTATTAGTTGAAGAAATAATACGATAACTCAATAAAAGTACGACTACAACTGCTTATTTGAAAATGTAATAAATGAATCGGCTGGGCACTTAATGAGAGGCCAAGACAAATGGAGCAAATTTGTAACACAGTGGTACCCAAGAGATGGGAAGAGAAAGAGGGGCAGACCACAGAAAAGGTGGAATGAGTATATCAGGCAAGTACCAGGGGTTACCTGGAGAAGAGTCGCCCAAGATAGATAGGAATGGAAAAGGTTGGAGGAGGCTTTTGCCGATTGGCAAACAGACCTACAAAGTATAGTTAAATTTTAGGATAGAAAGGATTAAAATTAGATTAGGAAAAACAATTATGTTATCCATAGTATAGTTTAATTTGTTTTGTAACTCGTTACTATGTTCGTCTGAATAAATGGCTTCATTATTATTATTCTTATTATAATAAATGAAAGAGAAATACTTTTATATTGAGTATTGCAAAAACTTATAACGATTGAGGATGGAGATAGAGGTAATAAAAGAAATTGGATAATTTTCTTACAAACTTTATTAAGACACCATATACATATACAATGTGTTCACCTCCCGTATAACTTATACGAATTGTACCTAACATTTATATTAATAATTATTATTGCACTACATGTTTTATATTTACAATATATTAATTTACTTAAGCTAGGTGTACTCTAGAAAAAGTTAATTACATTTAAAATTAATACGGATATGCTTGATGGCAGCGGACGCATGATCTCGAGGCTAGTTGGCTCTTGACCTTCGAAAGCTCATTTCTCAAGTACGTGACCTTCAGCGCCAGGTGAATTTCCCGCAGCTTCCTTCTATCCCTGCTCTGTTTGGCGGCATAGTTGTTCCTCTCCCTCTGCTTCCTATACGAGTCGTCGGCTGCTTGACTGGTCTGCACAGCCCTCCTCATTCTTGGATTGTTCCCTAATAGTGTCCCACCATTTTTCTCCGCCATCACTCTTAAAGCGTCCCTTTCGAATGCCTGAAAGTCTGGGTCGTCAGATAACGTATCCACGTCCACCATATAGCTCGGCCTTTTCGTTCCATGGCTGCTTGGAGAAGCTGGTGGTGAAATCAGCCCCATCTGAGGGCTGATCGGCGCAGTCATATACGAGCAGGTACTTCCGCCTGACAGCGGTGATGGTTCAGCAATTGGCACGTACTGATATCCTTGGTACGGTATCTCGTTAGGATACTCGTAGTAGGCCTGCTGGTAAGGCACCGACGATATAGTCTCCTCCTTGCACTTGGTTGTAAGGTCCAAAGCTGCGTCGTCAGCGTAAGGCGTCCAGAGAGCCATGATTGATACGTATGTCCTGTCTGGAGTATCGATCCGATGTGACGAATATTGCAACCGCTTCCTTAAGCGCCCTTCGTAAGGGGCGGGGCCATTGGAGGGGTAGCTCTTCCCCCACTAACACCCCATTGCAAGGGTTAGCGCTACCTGCAATGCTAACGGGCCCCTCGGATCAGGAAACAATGGCGCTGTGCGGTTTATTGCGATTTTTAATCCTTGCGTAGTCATAGTATTATATTGCATTGTATTAACTTATAATTCCACGGCTTAGTTGATGTCTCAGACCCTGCCCAGTTACAGTTTAAGTTTCTAGAAATGCGCCTCCGCATGTTACAGAAAGTTTAAAAAGTATTAGACTGAATTTTTAATCATTTTGTTCTGCACTCTAATGCAATAAAATGGCTATAAATAAAATTTAAAAATATCGTTAATAAATGCAAAGTATGTGCATATGATTATGTGGTAATAAATAATATGAAATTCTTACACCATCCGTTACTATATAAAAAAAGGTAAATATAAGTAGAAAGAGAGTTTTTCGTTTTAGCAAAAAACAATATTGTTTTGATTGTTAGAGCTCATTAATGGCGTAATTAAATATTTACTTAACTTTTCGAGTTGAAAACAAATTACTAACGATGCAAGCTACGCTAGTGTGATTTAACAACAACAACACAATTAGATGCAACCGTCATTAAATATCATTAATTTTTACATCACAACATAGGTAATCTTAAAATATGTAATACCAATACGAGAGATATTTAGTAATTAATTATTAAAAAATCCAGTGACTAATTATGTTTTTTTATATTATACAATTTAATGAGTTATATTTAACACTAAATGTCGCATATACAATCACATGTTTGTTGTGTAATAATAAAACAGACATATTTTAAGGTGTGTAAAATTATTTATATCAAAATGTAACTTTTAATTTTAAGGATAATATATGGTCTTGAGGGGTGTCATGAATAATATGTGACTTGGATTTGTATAAAAACTAGCGACCCGCCCCGGCTCCCCACCGGTGCAAAACCGTTATCTGTAAAATATTACATATGAATTATACATATATACCTTCCTCTTTAATCATTCTATCTATTAAAAAAATGCATCAAATCCGTTGCGTATTTTTAAAGATCTAAGCATACGTAGGAACATAAGGACAAAGAAAGCTACTTTGTTTGACACTATGTAGTGATAATCATCCCACCACAACAACTAATTTAAGTAAAGCAAGTAATTGAATTAAAAAAAGTAATTTTGTTAGAGACATTTGGAGCGTTCTAAAAACGTCTATGACAGATGCTGTCATTAGAAAATTAGGTAGCAAGCACAATACACAACAAAGATGACATAAACGCGGATGGATATTGTCAAAAAAATATTACGCTCAATGGTCAGGATAATATGACAGAAATTAATAATAATGTCCGGCAATGTTTTCAATAAATGCACTCGTGCGTGAGTCTCGCAACTGTCATGGAGTCCCTTCCGGCATGCGGAAAAGGCAAAGGATATCTGCCGTCATTACGTAAATCTTTAAACTTTGAAGTTATTATTGTAAAAAATAAAATAATAGACGCCTCTATGATTTAATGATAAATATAAGTCTTTTTGCTTTCGATTCATTTTAAAATATACGTTGAATGCGGTTATTATCTTTTTTAATAGAAGATTTTGCGTATTTTATCGCATTTAATTAGTTTGACAATATTCTCGACATTTACTTCGTAGATGATACCAACAAACGCAAAGTATTTTATTCCATCATGTTCTGTATTCTAGTAAATGCAAGCCGATAAATGATATATGTGAGTAATCAAAGAGAAATGCTTATAAATGTAGTGCATATATACTTTACTAAAAATCTTTATCGGCTTCTATCGTGCAGAAGTAATTCACAGCAGTTCCTATCCTATTTAGTAGTACGTACTTTCGTTATTATTAAAGCAAAAAAATGTTACTTTTTCGCTCTTCTATCCGGCTTTAAATCTATACTATTTAGTCGTAACACTTAAATATTCTACTTTAAAATTGAAGCTAAGTCACATAATTTTACGTGAAATCTAACAAACTAATCCTGTCTGCAGACTTATCTTAGTAACAAGTTAAAATTGAATTAACTAATCATGTTGTGGACGCGTGCCGCAAAACTTTTAATCTGCACCATAAAGTCTTATTTATGCAGCGTGCGTAATCCTAAGAAAATGCACCCCTATTATGTAGCCGTCCTTGGTAAAATAATCCGGATTAGTTTAATAATAAAAAATACAAGACAGTCTCATAATATATTAAATTGTTATATCATTAATTATAAAAAGAAGTAAGTTTATAAATAAGTTATAAATATAGTTTTTACGGTTTAAATTGAACAAGAAGTGAAGAGGCAAGAAACGTGTAACACGTACAAAACAGCCTGTTAAATTGTTAATTATGAACATCAATGCAATAGCAATAGATCAAGCTTTTATTTTATTAATTTTATTTTAATAATTAGCTAAATTAGCTGTTTTTATCTGATAAAATTTTAAATATTGTGGCTTTAAAGTAATGAGCTATTTTTATAAATTTAGTATATTAACAGCGCATCAAAAAGAATATTTTATACGACAAAAGGACTAAAGTACAGTTTATAAAATTGATGTGTAGTTGAGATGTAGTAAAATTAAAATTAGGCTTATTTTATTCAGCCCGATTTCGATTTCATTAGCGCGTGTTATTGATAATGTAATGTATATTAAAATATCAAAGACAAAAAACGCTCTTTTACTATTTGAGCAGTCATAGAGATAGTTCAGTACCTACTAAAAGTTAAATTTAATTAATACCTTAACTTCGCCACTGACGCACAACTAAAATTGCCGGAACAATGATTTCTCATTATATAACCCTTGCATTAAACTAATCGAACATCTAAATACTATCGCATTTGTATACACTGCCTGTTATTTAAGTCATAATAAAATAAAAATTGATTAGTCATTTATTATCTATGTTTTTAAGAGCGCCTGTCACCATCTGTGCTAGTTACCTGCATAATCCCGCCAATATAACCGATACGTAATCCTCGCAACGACTTCTCCCGCCAATAAACCTAAGCTCCTTTAGTTTACGGAGACAATTATTGCTACCTTAAACAAAATCCCAAAAATGGACCGACGCACCAGCTTCTGCGAAAGATTTAAACTCGATGGGATTTATCTAATTCCCTGTACGTTTTATAAAGTTAGAGTTATAAATATTTTGATGATTTAGTTTTGAATTGTAAATCTTTGCTTATCCTAAAAGCATAGATCTTCTGGTTAAGGTCTTATAAGTTTAATATGTAAACGGCACTTACTACATACTAAAAAGCAAGGTCGCTTCACTTTTGTCAGTATGCACTTTACTCGACGGGTTATGAACGCTTCTTTTAAACAGATAGAATGATTCAAGAGGTAGGTTTTCATGTATTAAAAATGCATAATATAGATCAACTCTTATGAATATAGAGGTTTCTAAGGTAACGTCGTTATATATACATTTTTTGAGCTTCCTTAGATCTGCTAAACCCCACGGGATAAATCAAAGATATTTACTACAAAATTTTACGCCTCCAAAAGGTCTACAAAATTTTTGCGTTAGTACATGTGTAACACTTAAGGATAACCCACAATAACCTTTTTTGTCCCTTACATTTTACGGGAAAAAAATGGCTATTTAAGTGATTTTAGGCAATACTTTGTTACTCCTTATCCAATGTAGTACCTTAAACACATCGTTCATTTGATATACATCAATATGGTTGTATACAGCGTGCGATTTAAGTAATTTCTACCGAAGTTATTTCACATTTAAAATGCTGGTTTTGTTGCACCCGGGCGAAACCGGGGCAGATCGCTAGTATCTTTATATTTGAACAATGATACTCATTACAGAATTTATGGGGTTTATTTTAATTTTATTAATTTATTATCTGCAGTATATTTTTATATACTGTGCAGAAATCACATGCCTAAAACAATAACTAATGTTGCATAATGCCTGCATGCATACATTTAAAATAAATTGGCATCTCGGTAATTTACCAACTATTAATGGTAGTAAACTACTAAAAAACTAAATAGTTGTTATTTTTAAACGATACAAAGATTTCCAAAGTTGCAACTTTGTCTGTAACACCTACCTACAGCGATTCTATTATTGCGAAAATTCGACGATGCCGAGCGTCGCATGCAAATCATATTTCAATGACACTCCCAAGGGATTAAGATAAAAGCTGTTGGGCTGTTTGTTCCGGCAAAAGTTCGGGACACCCAAGTAACGGTATTCAATAGAAATGGCGGGAAGCGAAACAGTATCGTCTGTCCGTTCGCTTAAATCGGGAAGAGGCGCCTTTTTGAAAATACCGTAAATCTCTTTGGCAAACACGTTTTGTTTTTGCAACGACATGTTTGTGGAACGCAACTAGCTAAAATTTACTCAACCTTATGTAGCTGTCGGCTAACGTGCTGGAAAAGATGATCATTTATTTAGTTATATTTTTCAAGAAACAATATTTTCTTTGATCTGTATGATATAAATATAAACTCAAAATTAGTTTCAAATTATGCAATTCTTAATACTAATACGTGATGAATAATACAAATTTTATAGAATTTATCGTGTTTAATTTACTTTACAATTACACCCAACGTTTCGAACCCTTCCTAGGATCCATTGTCGCGGGACCTAGTTTTTGCATTTCATATTTTAACTACATTATAAATTATACATAGAAATAGCTGAGGCCCGCGAGTTCATCCGCGTGGTACGATTGAAAAATTCCATTATGTAAAGTTTTAATAAAGAGAACATGGAAAAATATATTTTTATTGATCTATAGCAATCATAAAACAGGTAAAATTTGTTTTATTGCACGCAACGTCCAAAATCATAACTATAGAACCTTGTTTAAATTAAATTATTTTCCATAACAAATAGACGTTATTACTGTGTATTTTAGGCTTCATATATTAGTAGAAAAATGTAAACATTATTATAAATGTCAAACAAAACCTAACTCATTACATAATTTTAATTACGAAACCAATTTAACCTAATATTACATATGCTCTTTTCTATCTAAAACGAAATAAGACCCGTGTAATACATTTGATCAATCTGTTTCCTCAACGATTAAAAATATAAACGTAACCGAAAAAAGTTTCCGTTTTCATTTATGTTAAATTTACATAATAACGACAAATAATTAATAACCAAACGTCATAAATATCTTACGCAGCAATATATACCACAGTTAACTTCGTGAATACCATAATGTAAGTATATAGGAGCGTAAATAAGGGTCGCTTACACAAGTGATGGGGTGGGACCCCCATTGCGCCCCCGTTGCATCGCATTAGGTAAGCCCATTGATTGGATCTCGATATTATTCGAGGAATATAGCGCTAGTGTTGTATATTTTGTCGATATTAGAACCCTACTAATTTTCTTTACAATAACATAGTTACGCTATGAAGAAAGTTTTATTTATTTGACAAACAAGTTTAACCTTTTAAGCATCAACTAGATTTTTGAATCAAGGTTAAGATATTATATTGTATTAGGTACATAACTCAGCGCAGAATATATATTACAAATTGAACTTTAACAGGGAGAAAAGAAATAGTATCGCTAAGTTACTGTATAAGATTACGATAAAAAACCTGAAAATTATGTAAAGCGTTTAAAAATTGTTATGTCTCACCATCCGTCTAAATTAAAGAGCGTTACGAATGACATGTTAAAATTTATGAATTAAGAACTGTATATAAAACTAACTAACTGCCTCCGTAGCCTAGTGGCAAGTGCATGTGCTTTAGAATCTTAAGGACGTGAGTTCAAATCAAGTACAAACTCGACTTACAAGACTAAGCGACATCAATTGGTTTTTGATTGTTGTTTCCTAGTTGGTTAGGGCAATATGGTCCGATCACCCAATCGTCTGAAAAGTAAGATGATCCATGCGTCAAATGGGCATGTAAAAGTCGGTTCACCTACCAACCCGCATTGGACCAGTGTGGTAGTGCACCGTCCAAAAAACCCCCTAAATGGCGTGCATTACGGGAGGTATAGCTGTGGACCAACACATGCTGATGATGATGATGAAATAAAACTAATGATTTTTAAGTTGTTCCGTCTATTTATGTTTTAATATTTTTCTTCAATCAACGAGTATGCAATATAGAATCAATAGTATAATATACACAAAGATTATCCATATATAAATCTTACACTTTCGAAATAAAATATGGGAAAGAAGAATCTAATTCAGATGTCGGTACATCATTGGTTCCTCTTCACCATAAGTTAATTGAGTTGGACGCAAGGGCGGCACCCCCATATTCAGCCCCTTCTAAGCCCCACGATGCACGACCAGCATAAATTACGAAAGGTTCATTACATTAAAGTAAAGCAGCCAAAATTTCACAACATGCATCTTATATATAACATAGATTTATATGTGTAAGTTTGATTTTTTAAGGTATACAGTACAATGGCACTTAAAGATAGCATTTTATTATTGAGAGTGTAAATCGTGTGTTGTGACCAGCTTGGCGCAGTGGTTAGTGACACGGGCTGTTGCGTTAAAGGTTCGATTGTGTGATGAACAAAGTATTTTTCTCATGTTTGGGTGTTTGTATTTATATGTAAAAGAAAAGTAAATCTATGTATTTATCGGTACTTAAGTAAGCTTTACTCAGTTTTGGACTAGATGTTGTTGTGTTATTCGTCCAGAATATTATTATTATTCTTAATTTTGTCTAAAAGCGATTCTGCAGTATTTATTAAATGCTTATGGAAGTTATTATATTATCGCGTAATATAAACAATTTATAAAGATATTTTTTGTAATTTTTTTACTGATATAAAAACTAATTTAATTTTTATACCACTAATTGGTTTCAATTTTGGTTTTTTTACGTTACATTGTTTGTTATCATGTACGGTAACCGTAACAGTCAGATTTAGGAAATCTTTTAGTATTTGATTTCCCATTATTCAAGTGAAGTTATTAAATTAATTATCATCGCGATACTAGAAAGATAGGAGCAGAGCATTAATAAAAATATATAGAAGAGGACCAGTTAGTCCTCGTGTTGTTTGTAATATTATATACTTTAGCTCGTTGCGAAAATGAAAGTTTCGTAAATATTCGAAAAATACGAGAGTTTGTAAATTTTATAACAAGTAAATCGCGTTTCAGTAAATATCTTCAATTTATTCCCTTTGCTTTCATTCTCTGTTTTTCTTTTAATATTTTTAAGCCGTTTAAAACTTATTTACCGTTTAATTATTGCTAGATATCTCAGAATGTGCAACAGAACATGTTCTATATAAAGAAATATATTACTATATAGTTACGACCAGCCATTTTCTATCTTAAATCTATATGTACATATTGTCAAAAACATCTGTTTGTCATATCTCGATTTCTGTGCTGCTTAAAGCACATGCGACACGTGTCGAGAAAAAAAAAGAGATTTCCGAAGAAATAGAATCAATTCTTCATATACTATATTTAAATCTTTGTTTCTCCACGTGCTACATCATTTATTTAGCACTTTTTTACACACATAAATGCATTATTCACTTCTTATAATAATAAATGTTTATACGTATCGAAGATTTTTTTTAATTTAAGTTAATATTTATCAAATCCGGACTCTTTGCGTTAATTATGTATATTTATTACCGATGTTTTGGACTCTTTCCAGCATCCAGCATCCAACACCCCCATGATCACGGACAGACTAAAATGGGATATGACTGTATCTCTAAATAAAAGAAATAATTATGTTAATATTTATTTAAATTAATTCTATTATGTTTTGTAAGGTATATAAATGTATAAACCGCGGGCTTTTTTGTCTCTTTCCTGTACATTGTGGTTATTTTGAAATGCTTCAAAATGAGTGATTTTCTACTAATAAAAATGTTAGCTATATGTACACCCGCTTTGTTTTATTTATGTAAAGTATTTTTGCTTTATGATACCATTACTTGTATAATCATTTTAACTAATTCCTTATCCGTTCGGTAAACAAACATCAGAATAACATGTCATTAACGAGCAAACTAAGATTTAGATGTAAATCAAGTCATTAAGGATAGTACGAAAACAAAATAATTGCGAAATCGTCTATAGAACAAATAGTCGTATCATAATTATGTTAAATTATTTACCTTCCAACATTTTTAAGATTTAACAGTTTTGTGCAATGGTAATCTATCTTTTATATATATAAAAGAGATTCCGTCCTACATATTGACTCATCACGATATCTCTGGAACCATAAGGCGTAGCAACTTGATATTTGGTAGGAATATTCCTTCCGCCGAGTAGAGGTCAGCCAAGAACGGATTTTGCGAAATTCCATCCACAAGGGGTTGCTAGTATTGTTATAAACTACCTACATTTGGCTCCTGCTTTACGAACCGGAGGTCGTGAGCTCGGATCCTGTGGGGAAAATAACTTTGTGCCATTATAGTTTTCAGGTTGTTAAGATGATCCAGGTGTCGGATGGGCGTTTATAAAGTACATTTTGGCTGTCGGGGCCATCTAAGGCAGTGGTCTTAGGATCAGGGCCTTAAAATTGTTATTGTGATATTATATTTCAGTGATATTTAGTTAGTAACTTTAGATAATCGCCTTTGAACTTAAAAAACAACTGTTCAAGTGTACAGGCTAGTAAATATTAACATATACTTAATAGTAACATAAATAATATGTTTTTGTCTACTTGAATAGCTCATTAATTGGGATTTAAATCATGAAAATACTAAAAAATCCTACGTAACTTAAAATTACGATTTCACAAATAGAGACTAAACACTTACTCAAAAAAATGAACGTCAAAACATTAATTGTATTAGGTAGAAAAATAAAATGACTTGTTATATCAATATATAATTTATTTAGAGATAATTCATTCGACCAGACAGACATATAGCAAACATTTACAACTATATATACACTAACAGGTAACTCTACATCATATATCTTTGACTAACACACGAACACAAAACAGCAATTGCACACAACATACAAAATTCCAGTCCAAAATTTCAACATCTACACTGCTGTTGACACCTAGCGCAGACCCTCTCATCCAAGCGCGCTCTCAAATCTGTCAACTTCTTCTTTAAGAAGGTAACCTGGAACGCCAACCGTACTTCTCTCAGCTTTCTTCTGTCCCTGCTCTGCTTTGCCGCATAATTGTTCCTCTCCCTCTGCTTTCTGTAAGAGTCATCAGCCGCCTGACTCGTCTGGACCGCTCTCCTCATCCTTGGGTTATTCCCTAGCAGTGTGCCACCATTCTTCTCCGCCATAGCTCTCAAAGCGTCCCTTTCAAACGCTTGGTACTCTACATCATCAGATAGCGATTCGCAGTCATAAGACGGTTCTGGTGATGATACTGATTTTCTATACGCTCTGGAGACCAGCTGTCTATGGAATCTGGTGAGGCCTGAGCTGGTGGTATACACGGTGCTTCGTATACGTAGTATGGTATTCTCTCATGTTGTCTTTGATATGGTGGGCTGTGTATCTGTGGTAGCTCCTTCTTGATTGCTGCCTTGGTCAGGTCTAAGGCCTTCTCAGCGTATGGTGTCCACAACGCCATGGTCACTGTTATACTGTCCGCGATCGAATGGTGACAGTCGGGTTGCAATTAAGCGAAGGGCGGGGCCCAAAGAGGGTGCGGTAAGGAAGGGTTGACAACTACCTGAACACAATCGTAACGGGATCGACGCGTTTGCGGAAAAATACGACTCGACTGTCCTTCCTTTTCATTGATGAAAAAACTGTATACGGGTTTCGTGTTTGATGAAACCACAGTTAGATTTAATCGATTATTATGTTACGTTATATCGTGGTTTGGACAATTTATGTTTGGTTTATTCCAAAAAGTATTTTCGAATAACATGTTTCTTTCGTCACATATTATCTAAATTTATTTATATTTTGTATTGATATTTGTTAGAGCTATGGTCAGTGTTATATTTTTAACTAGTGTCAGTTGCCCGTTACTTTGTCCGCGTAGTGGTAGCCTATTTTATGCCTAGATCAGCTATCTTACAATAATAGTCCCGTTAAAATCAGACCAGCCAATCCAAGATTAGCAAATCAAACAGATAGACCGACAAAAAGACTAACAATTTTTTTTATAATATTCTTATGTTATATATCACATTGAAATAATTTAAAAACATTTATTTTATTGTGATTTTAAATTTATTTCTTTGTATGATTTAAATATCACATATATGTGCGTAGTGTTAATTAATAAACTTAGTAGTATTAAAACTTAGTAGTAGTAACAAATTGTAACATTAAAAATATTTATAAATGAATGATTTTGTAACTTTTCAATTATTATGGGGGCTTTAAATCACATCATATGAATTAAATTCTAATATCAGTTCATGTCACTATAGCAGTTACACAGGGATGAACAAAGTTAGCTGATGTCCAACCATTTCAACTATTATAATTAACTGCATGTAATGATTTTTTCTTACTAAATGCTGCTTACCTCACAGTATATAGAAATGTCAGGAAAATTAAATTCACTGTCGACTATCAAAGGGTTTTTTTACAATCAGGAACAACTTCTTCCCCTACGCATCGATCATCTTTAGTGTTTCCGCTTTGTTTAAAACAAATTGTACTACCGAATTAGTTTAATTCAATTCCCATAGAGAGGACATGTCCAACAGTTTTTATTATACAAATACCTGTATAGAATACATTACGATACGCCCATCTCCCTTCATAATCTGCTTCTTAATATGGACAATGAAAGAGCACGAAACTAGATATATTCCGCACAATAAGGCGCAGATTATATTTTAAAAATAACAAGCTACCATATTTGCTAATTATAAACATAATACCGAGCGGTTACGCTTTTGAATGTAACTTCCAAGAAGGGGTTTATCAAAGCTTTCCTTGTTTATTTTAAGAAGGATTAAACTCAAATACCGTTTAATCCGACATAGACCCTAGGCATAGGACGCCTAAACAAGAATCCGCCATATTTACAATTTGTCATTAATCCAGCACTTAAATCATTTGTAGCGCAATAATCCTAAATATTGTCTTTTTACAATCACATCTCTGAGAGATCATATTTTCTCAAAAATACCTTGGTAGGTTAGTCTTAACAAGACGAAAAATTATATTTTTTTAATTAATTAACCGGATTAGTAAGCTGAAGTGGCAATGGGCCGGTCATATAAGCCGCAGAACTGACGACCTCTGGAGTCGAAAAGTTCTGGAGTGGAGACCGAGGCTCGGCAAACGTAGTGTAGGACGCCCTGCGGCAAGATGGAGTGACGACATTCGAAAAGTGGCCGGTGTGGGCTGGATGTGAATAGCCGAAGATCGGAAGCGGTGGCGTGCATTAGGGGAGGCCTGTGTCCAGCAGTGACTAACACAGGCTGATGATGATGATGATGATGAATTAACACGATGAGACATGCACAATATTCACCTGGTGGTAAGTAATACCTGCCCTACCGCTGGCCAACGGTGCCCTTCAAACCGGAAGGCATTAGTGTTTACTCACTACTAATTATAATTTTGAGACAAATTTAAAAATTTCTATCTAAATTATTTAAATCCATATCAATTCATAAATATAACATTTCATGTTATTTCATCTCTGAAGCTAATTTATATGTAACGTTAACAAAACAGTTTCCCGTGTGAATGCGTGGACGTGAACGATCGCAGAAATCGATATCCATTCATCGGGCAATAGAGAGATTACGTTGTGTCCGAATCCGTCACAAAACACTTGATCTCACCGTTCAATGGCCATTCTTCTACCCTTTAATGTGTGCTGGACAATAAATCAGACCACCGTGGTAAACGATTATGCTACGACAAGATGGCTACCGGAAGCATGGGGACAAAGCGCGCGAAATCATACGGTGACAGTTGCTTCCTTCGACGCATCGTTACATTTCGTGAAAGGATTAAACTCACAATTATATTAACTATGGTCAGTCGCATGTTTAGATAATTTTGTACGCAAAAAAAACAGAGGTAACAAAGTGTTCCATTTAGTTATGATGAGTTTATTTTATATTGTTATGCCTATGCCTAAATTCGTTAAAAAGTTGCTACTTTAGGCATCATTCAATTAGTTAACTAATATAGTAGTAATGTATTTCAACAATATACTAAAGATATTACAATTTATTTCAACAATTTGGGCCGATCACCCAATTGCCTGAAAAGTAAGATGATCCATAGGTATGTAAAAGACGCATTGACCCGCATTGTGGGTTACGATTAAAAAACTCCCTATTAGAGAAGGCGTGGATTAGGGGAGGCCTATGTCCAGCTGTGGACTAATATAGGCTGATGATGATGATTTTACAATTATTGTAACTTTTATTTTAAGGTATAGTCATAGGACAACAATTTAGGCATATATCTATGATTAAATAGTGTTTTTTTTTTAATGTAAAGAGGTTGTTCACATCTAAGAAAACTGCGTAGAAAATGTATTTTTTGTTGTTATTAATCTTGAATTAACATGAGAATAAAATTTTAAATCTATTTTATTTAGATTATTACAGTTACTGTGAATACATTATGTTGTATTAGTATAAAAATACTGCCACACCTTTATTATACTTACATTATACGATCAACAATCAACTTCGAACTGATGTTAGAAAAAAATATACATTCAAATAGCAAAATAGATATCAAATGCAGCCTTTATTGAGGGACAGTTAGATCCATCGATCTTAGATGTCCGCAATACAAAACGGTTTTGGCCACAAACAGAAAAGGGGTTATATAGATGGCGGGTGCTATTGGCGGGAAATTGAATGGCACAGGCGGCATGAAAAACGGTATGTTACTTTCTTATACAGAATATTATTAAGTAATGATAGCCAATAATCGTGTCTTTTGGTGACTGAATTTATCTTCTATAATTCGATATTTTTAGTAATATATAATATAAGTTAATATAATATAAGAGTTTGCTACAATTTTATCTGTTCCTATAATTTTTACGCGCATTCTTTTATTATTCGTTTCAAAAATACTGTACCATGAGACATAAGAAATATTAGCGTCAACGTAATTTCAATTACAAATAGTCTTCTAAAATGTATATATATCCACTTCAAAAGTACCGCAGCACCTTATATTATTCAGTCATATCTACTAACCTTAATAATATTCTCATGATTGTACTATAACAACTCGGTATAGAATAAAGTTGTCTATCAAATCAGCAAAAATATGCTCGTGCCATCCGTAGACTCAATTAAAATATTTTCATCAAATCTAAACCATTTCGTACTACATAAGCTGGCGAATGCTCCAAACAAATTTGGCCAGCAATTGTGGCGGTGGAATCAAGGCGCATGCAAATTATACAATGTACAGGCGTCATTGTCTCCGTCACTTTCGCAATTCCATCACAAAAGGGTTGGACCGTTTCGCATAGACAATGGCGGAGTTTCTCGCGAAATGAACTGCACTTTCTCCCGTGACAATGGCTTTTATTTTGCATATCGTCTTCGTAAACATTTCTTGTACGGCGGGGTGCACTATTTAATTTCTGTCAACGCAATGAAACTCTTCTTTTTTGTATTGCAATGGCGGCGTACTTGCCTTTATTTAATAGTCATTATTTTTTTAAGAAATGCGCACTATAAAGACTTGTAATTTAGGCAAAGAAAGGTAAATAACTCTCTAGCTTATAGATTTTAGATTTCTAGCCCCAATATGTCAATTAATTCTCTACAACTTAATACTTATAATCAGATTTTGACATTATTAAACAATTAGTTTACGTACGATACTTTTTACGCCTAATTATGTGCAGATATTGTTTATTGCATCATCATCATCATCATCGTCAGCCTGTGATAGTCCACTGCTGGACCTAGGCCTCCCCTGATACACTACTATCCATTAGTGGGTTTAGGACCGTATCCCACCACGCTGGTCCAATGCGAGCTGGTGGGTGGACCGACTTTTTATATGCCCCTTCCACGCATGGATCATCTTACTTTTCAGACAATTAGGTAATCGGCCTGAATTGCCCTAACCAACTAGAAAACAATTTGTTGAGTTTCCGCAGGATTCAAACCCACGACCTCCGATTTCTAAAGCACACGTCCATACCACTAGGCTACAGAGGCAGTTTACCAATAGGCTACGGAGGCACTTAGTTTATTGCATAGCTCACAAAAATATTATTTGTTACACAAAGTACAATAACAATAAAGACAATAATAAATCTTCAGCATTAATTAAAGCTTTACTCATTTCGTACCACGCGTCATCTCTAAACAAAAACTTATAGGCTGCATCTCTCATTACTTTGGACTTGTTTTCTTTATGACCCCTATCGTAAGCGTGCCCATTTTGACATCTGTCATGGCGAGTGTTGTTTTTGACGCCACGTGCCAGTGTTTTCTCAGCGGTAGATTCGCGTGAGATATCCTTTCGAAAGCATATTTTCTTTTAACCCACATGCACACAGTAGGCATAATGTCAATTATGTTCCCTATAGTTAATAATAACTCTTTATAATTGCTATATCATATTTAAATAAAACAATTTTAATGGTATAAAAGTAGTTATATAATTTATCTGTGTTTAAACTACTCTACGTATATTTTTATTTGCGTTTTTAATAATGAGTTAAGTCACTATACAGTTTTGATAAAATAACTTCAATCTATGTTCAGGTAACGCTATTATTTATAGCAATTCAGCAACAAACTATCCTTATATAATGCTCCCCTCGTATACTATCATGCATTTACTTTTGAAAGCGTTCAAACACGGCTCCATTGGTTGTGCAATAATAAAAATACAAAAGGCAACAGAATGGGCGTGCTTGCGCAAACGCATTGAGTCTCGATATAACCAATGGGACGGTTTCACTTACCCTCTGACAGCAATATGGCAATCTTAAAACGCTGTTTTTTATCTGTGATAAAATATAGTACATAACTCGCTTCATGGTTCAATTTTTACCAGTTTAAAACTAAACTATTTCATGTAATGTTACCTTTTTTTAATTGATAAATTAATGTCGTGTTTGTGCCATCCCAATTTTCGATCATCTTAAATAAAAGTAAGAAAAAAGTAATGTTATATTTTATTCGTTGTTAGATGTAACATTTTTTATTCGTATTCTTATTCTTCTTTAGTTTTGAACACCCTAACTTTTTAATTACATAAATAATCTAATCAAAATATAGTTTTGTGGTTTTTATGCAAAGACAGTTACACCCAATGTTCACAAGAATTGCAGCGTTAGACACAATCGGTCTGCTCGCCGCCTTAAGAAAAGAAATGCTTATTTCCGTTTACCACTGTAGCCTACAAACCGGAACACAATACTGTCGTTACACCACATTTTTACAGAAAATTTACATATACAATCCTGGTGTCCCTGCAAATTGTTACCTACCACATACACATTTCCTACGAACCTGATAAACTTTTCAAAATTTCCACCCAAATTTCAATACAGTTAACGTCATTTTCGTATTAAATGCACATTAACAGTATTCGAAGCAACTGAGGCTTAACAGCTCGTCTTATAAACAATGGGAGCACTGGCTCGCAACAAAGCTACAGAGCCAGTGATTTATGAGCCAGTAAAATAATAAGCCCTTTCGCGATGCAGTTTCGTACTGGCTTTGTGCTTTCTGCTCGCTCTTAGCGTCTGAAAGCGATACTTATATATAAAGCCTTAGGATATTGTGAAAAATTATATACATTATGACAAGCAACATAGCGTTGTTACATTGGATTCATATTTTGTAGTGTTTATGAGATTAATGGCATAGTAGTTTAAAGTTTAAATGATGATGGACGACCCGCTTGGTGCAGTGGTTAGTGACCCTGACTGTTCCGTCAAAGGGTGTGGGTTCGATTCCCACTCGAGGTAAAATATTGTGTGATGAACATAGTGTTTTGACATGTCTGGGTGTTTGTATCTATGTAATATGTATGTATTTAAAAAAAGTGAGTTTATGTGTTTATCAATTATCTAGTTTCCATGGTACAAGCTTTCCTTAGTTTGGGACTAGATGATGTTGTATTATTTGTCCAGAAATATTATGTTTATTACTTAGTTCATAATTTGGTTTATGGTTCAATAAGTGGTAGCTTTGTTGACATTAAATACTTAATTGTAACACTTGTTTGTTAAATAATGGTATTTTTATTAATAAATGATTTTACTGTTAATAATTACTACATCTAGTCCAGTTAGGAATAATCGGACAATTAATTTTTAAGTATTATTGGTGCAGAGGTCTTCCAGTTGCACCTTGCAATAGATACTAGATGTTGTTAGTAAAATTGTACATTTATTTTTACTGATTGCAACATATATATCTGTCATCTGGATACATGATGTGTGTTGCTATACTGTTCATCCATCGATACGAACGTATGCATGTAAATATTCTTTCGCTTCTAATTGTTCTCCAGTGAACATTATTTTTGTTTCGGCACAAAATCCACTGCCCGTCTACCAGAAGGATAAGATTTATTAATAATATTGTCTTGCTAGTCGAATCGTGGGCCGATCTATATTAGAGATCTGCCAACTGTGCAGGAGATATTATAGTGCACGAGTTCACGCGCAGACACATACACTCCCTATTTCTTCACTCACATAGTCCGATGGGACGGAAAACCGACACGAACGATAAGAGATCGGGCGCAGGACCGATCCGATGCCCTAACGAACTAAGAAACAACAATGAAAAATTGTCGATTCCTTGCAGGACTCGAACCCACGACCCGCTATAGGCCCGCTGAGTTTCTTTCGCCGGTTCTTCTCAGGTCGGAGGCGTCCTATTCCGAACCGAGGGTAGCGTCCTTGACAATCAATAAGTGAGTGTTACACCTCTATATTGAGTAAAGATTTTTGAATTTGAATTTGACCTCCGTTTTTTTTTCAGATTCAGATTTACTATAAGTACATTACGCTAACTGAATCGCTAGCAGTTTTTAAAGTTCAATTCAATTACAAACCATCGCAGAGAACGGTCTGTTAAGAAGTGGACAATGCGAACAATTGAAGGAATAAAATTCCTTTTACTCAATCTTCGACGCCTGTCCAGCGGCAATTGAGAGAATTCATCATTTTAAATGACAAAAATAACTTTTGTGTGTTTACTGTATTTTGCGTGTTTTTGTGAGGCAATACCCTAAGTTAAGTTGGCTTCCTATACAGTTTTGATAAGTACATTGAGATAAAGTAACTTGCTAATATCCATATACAATAATACCTCTAGTGTAAAACCGGGGTAACATAGAATAAATATATACTTTATAAAAGTAATGCGTTGTTATTAAGCGCTGAAGGTAATTAAATATATGAATCTATTATTTTTTGTATTAACATAATGTAGTGGGAACCGTTACAACAATCCTATTCAATTTTCAAACATGTCGCATGCTAAAAAAATATAATTAAAGACAATCATTGCTTTGCCCAGTCTTAAATTTATCAACTTTGTTTTTCAAACTTTTATAAGTTTTGTTTCATATGCTGCGTAACATTATTTACAAAGAACTGTACATATTTGAAATGAATTAATTTATACTACCAAATGCTACCATAGTAGATACACTATAAATTGCACAATACATGTCCAAGTTCTATTATATCCACATATTCAAAAAACTTCGGTGGTCCGACCCAACAAAAGCTTTCATACCAGACGACTAATCCCGAAATACTTTGACTGTATCATTTTGCACTCCATCATGCGTAAATTGCGTCAGAATTTCCGCTTGAATCGTTGACAACTGTCTCCATTGCTTTAAAGACGTTTTTTTAACGTCGTTCGAAAGTTTAAGACCACACAGCAAAGAAGTTTGCAGATCTGAGATCACTTAGTGATTGCAAGGCAGGTTATTGTTTTCGAAAGGTGACATTTTAATATTTGCATGGTTGATATCCATTGTGTTTTTAAAACGTATGTATTTCTTTACGATATATATTTAAAGTTGTAATTAAACCACTTAATGAGTAATAAAAATAAGCACATTATATAAACCTTTGATTAATTTTAGATATTTGATAGTTCGTTGCCTATAACTATTGCATCCGTAACGTGTAGGTAATGCATGTGTATTGTGACCGATGTGTGGTTTACGAAAACAAACCTTAATAACACTTTTTACACATCTACTATACATATAAACCTTCCTCTTAAATCACTCTATCTATTAAAAAACAACCGCATCAAAATCCGTTGAGTAGTTTGAAAGATTTAAGCATACATAGTGATATAGGGACAGAAAAAGCGACTTTGTTTTATACTATGTATCGACATTGTATCAATTTTTCCTCAGCCAGACGACTAGCAAGGCGTTCGTCTATTCAGTTTAAACATTTTTTTTAAATAATCTCTAACATTATCTGAAAATCTCAACGAAAAATTTTCTGTTGATCGTAAAATTTTACCTAGTCCGTTTTCAATTTGAATTACTTAAATTTCTAATTACAATAATATTTTCAAAAAATAAAATAAATTGTATTTTTTCCTAATACTTTTGTGGGCAATGCCTCAGCCAAAGAAAAGATGCCATTGTGGTAATCAAAGCAACCCATAGTCTCGAAGTGTCGTTATTACTTATTATTGTTATTTCTCGATTGGTGATTGATATCTTGGTGACAACCTCCGTTACCTAGCGGTATTAGCCCTCGATTTATATTCCGGAGCTCGTAGGTTTGATTCCCGTTAAAACAACGTTAAATGTGTTTGGACCAGCGTGGTAAGATGCGGACGAAAACCCCTACTAATGAAGAGGACGTGCAGTAGGGGAGGCATATGTTCAGTGCACTAACACAGACTGATAATGATACAATAAAAAGTAAAACACGAATGCCCTATTTTTTGTTCCCTATTATTATGCGTTTACAACATACGAAAATACTGCTAGGAAAAACTTTTGGAGCGTAGCCTCCAAATAGTGTTCCTCAAATACTGTGTTTTTTGCGTGAATCAAACATGCGTCTATTTTTAGGTTACTTTTTTAAGATTATCTATTTTGACGCAAATTTGCGAGCCCAAAAACAAATTAATTCTTAATATACTTTTTTTTATTTACAGTTTGCTTGTTATGTTGAACATTTATTATAACCAGCACGCTGTTTTACAAGTATTTGTAAAATAACGACACTTGAATTTATGTAGGTAAATTTTAGATAAATTTGTGACAAAAACCTTTTTTTTGGTAGGAGTCTTACTTTTTCTAGCTTGTACAACTGAATAATATTTCAAATAAAAATCAGGAGACCAGTACTGATACAATGAATGACATCTAGCATTAAAAAGCCTAAATAAAACGGACGGGATTAAATAATTTCCGTAATAGATGGCGTTTAAACGTATCAATCATTTCAAAATTTAAAAAAATCAAGACCAGTAAGTAACGAGACAATAACAAATAAATAAATTACTTGTTGTTGTTCCCATATTTATATACATGGAAAGCTATAACTTGAACGATTAAATAATCTGATTTATTGCTATCTGTAATCGGCCATATTGGATTTTGATAATTTGACTGCTCTCCGAGATGGATTAAATGTTATGTTTTCATTCTACCTGCGATTTTCGAATTCAAAATTATTTCGCGGACCACGTCACACACGCCGGCCTTCCGACGCCGCCACCGAAGCCCACTAGGCTGTTCATCGCAAAACTGGTCGGATTGTGGTCACACGATCAGCTGTCACGTACCTTTGACGTGTTGAATACAAACAAATCTGATTTGCTCGGTCTGCTATGCAGTTGGGGCGATGAACGGCACGTTTTACGAGCAGCTAGGGGGTGTGGCAGGGCTTTTCGAGCAATGGGGCACTTGCGAGAGGACGGTGGTGGCGTGTGCGTTGGCGCGGCGGGTGCCCTGGCCGGGGTTGAAGCTGCTGCAGAGGTCTGTGGAGGCGGCCCTGCAGAACCATGTGGAAGACGAGCGGCTCGAGAGAGACGCGAACGACGAAACCCTACTGGCCAGCTTACTCGCGCCGAGGACTGACGACGATGACGATGAGGGTAAGAGCAAATTTCTTGCAAAGTTTAGGATTTGAGTTCTCGACTGATATGACCAGTTTAATGAGGTATAATTCATAAAAACCATGTACTTTTAGGATGTTTGCAAAACGATAGATAATTTGTAACATGTTTTGACCCTACTGTTTTAATTTTTAATCTTTTAAACACATATTGTTACGCACTATAATATTTAACGCATAAATTGGTAAAAAATTAAGTAATGATTTGTGAAAAGACCTGTTTAATGTGCTTTTTAAATTTTGATAAAGTAAGAAAAATACAGCACACAATAATATGAGAACTACCATTAAATCATTCAGTACATGTGTGTTACTAATACAAAATGACTTCTTACATTACCCATTACTGATAAAAGTACAAAGTTACAATTTGTATCACTAGTTCAAGTATATTGTACAAAAAACTATAAAAAAAATTATTTACAGATATGTTCCTTGAATTAGCAATGTTTTCTAAGGTATAAAGTTTGTCATATTGACAATTCTTTTAGTATTGAAATTTAATCAAAAACTACTAATTAAATGACTAACTGCCATGCACCTTCATAAGTTTCTTTTCTTTCAAAGAAGATATTTCATTACTTACAAAACATGTTACTAAGATTTTCAAAGATGATGACTAAAAGCAACTAACACTTACTAACAGTTTATGCTTACTAAATCGGCTATGTTTTCTACTATTGCATCATTTGCATACACTTATACTAGAGAAAGTAAAACTAATTTAAAAGCAAAATATGGATGAAAGTCCCCTATTTAAAATAATGGCCTAATAAAATTTAACATGACATGCCCATTATGAGAGAATAATTGTTAATTAATAAACTTCAACGAAACTTTCATTAAAAATAATAAAATGGTTTCTTACATGTTTCTGTACTGCTATGCCAAGTTATTTAGATTATTAATATATTTTCTAATAAAAAGTAGCATAATGTTCCATAGGAAATAGCTTTTTATGTAAGATATATCTCATATCAATTAGGCAGCTCTAGAGCCAAATCAAAGCTAACTATCAAATCTTTCCCTCATATTACAGCTTTAACCTTTCACACATAAAACGGACACAAATTAATTAATTATGTACACCCTTATTTAAAACTGCATTATTTATTGGAAACATTTTTTTATATATTTATGGCTGAATATGAAAACTATTTGGTTTGACTGAAAAAAAATCAGACTGAAAAAGCTTGTACCTAGTTACACCAAAACTGATAAGTACATAAACTTACTTTACCTTTATTGATAATACAAATTTTAAAGATAGAAAAACATATATAAACATTAAACACCTAATGTTTATTATCAATATTTTACCCCAAAATTGTTATACACAGGAGGTGAGAGATTGCGTCAGCTATTGACCCTGCTTCCTCTACTCCGATGTGACAATGAGCGCGCCAAATGTGTGTACGTGAGTGCTGCGCCCTCCCTAGTTCAGAGATGTGTGGATGCCCCGAGGAGAAGTTCCGCATTACCTGAGCTCTGTAGACAGTTGCTGTCATACCTTTTGGTGCACCCCGCTGTCACACTACATGAACAAAGGTCAGTATTAATGTGGTTTTTTTATAAATTTATAATACATATATATGATGACCTGCTTGGTGCAGTGTTAATGACCCTGACTGATGCACCAAAGAGCGTGGGTTCATTCCCACAAGTCAGCAAGTCTATGTACTTATGTATCAGTTACTTAGTTTTCACTGTGCTTTGCTTAGTTTGGGACTAGGTGATGCTGTGTTATTTGTATTGGCGATAGATACTGAAAGATTATGCTAAATAATAAAGTTGTCATGGGTTTATCTTAAAAATTTGATATAAGATATTGCTGACTTTTACTAGATCAATTCATTGTTCAAAATTCACATAGATGTTTGTTAACATTTATGTCTTAAAATTTAGTGAGTACAAATGAAGCGCATACATTTATAACTTTTAAAAGTTGTAATTTTCATGAGTCCTTACATATCTCGAAATTATCCTGATGTAACATGAATTAAAAAGGTAAATTTTCAATCACGTACACAGTACATGGACTGTTTTACATATTATCTCTATAATCAACGGCAGCAGTCGCCAGACAATCTGTTGATGCAGTCGATGAATACGTCGATATTCATTTAAAAGTGCAACGTTACGTTGTACGTCTCTTCTTATAAGGGACCATTTGAGGCATTACCACCGCGGTGCCTATATCTGCCGCAAGTCATTAGTGTTAAAAACTACCATTCCTAATTCCGGTTTGAAGGGCATGAAATGAAAGCGGCGACTTACGTTGCTTTGCTTATAAGCATGGCGTGTTACTGACCATCAGATGAACGTTTTGCTCGTCTCGTCCCTTCAAATAAGAATTAAATAATATATATTACTCCTTACAACTGTAGTTTAGCCAAATTAGACTAGATGCAAACAAAGTAACCTGCGCCAACGAGGGGAAGTCGTACGTATGATGCTATTATGCGACCGTCTCTCTTGTATAGATAAGAGAAATAATCCTTTGGCTTTAATTAATTATTTCCCTAACAAATTACAGGACACTAACGCAGTGGCTACGCTACTTAGAGAATCACATTTCCGGCAACCGGACCGACTCCATCTGGCAGCAGAGGATAGACCCTTGTCTATTGCCAGAGACAAACATTTGGGGTAGCAACAACCCTTTCAGACGCACCATAGGCAAAAACGTTGAGTTCAGAGGCTTGTTGGACGGCAGCGAATCTTATAGCGAATTATTGCAAGAATCCTTCTCGAAGAACGGCAGAGACGTAGACATAAGTGTCGAAGGGGACTCGATGTTCGAGATGGCCATAGGGCAGCCCAAAGCGAGGTCAAACAGCCTGACACCGCCTACTAGTAGTTTCATACATATATCCTCGTCAGCTGAAAACTTGAGCGACGAGCCCTTTCAGAAACCTAGGAGTTTCTCGCTGAGCAGCGAGCATAGCTTGGCCCAGATCAGGCCGATGATGGCTTACGGCACGACCGGCAGTGAGACGAGGCTGGACGAGCTGAGGTCGAACAACTTCGCCGAACACCCGGGCATGTCCACGGTGGCTCAGTGGCTGAAGAGCCTCAGGCTGCACAAGTACGTGTGGCTGTTCACCAACATCAGCTACGAGCAGATGCTGGCTATGGACGAGAAGTATCTGGAGAAGTTGGGTAAGGTTGCGAAGAAAACGTACAATTTATTTCTGTCTTTAATAGTTTTACTAGCGATTTGCGCAGCAGATGTAATGCACAAGTTAATGCTTGGACATAGATGATCTTATTTTTTTACTCTTATAGCTCGATGGGATAATTGATCGACGAGAGGTGGCGCGTACTGAACAATTATTCTCCTACCCGATGAATGGTCATTGCAGGCCATCGGGTGATTAACAATTAGTCAAGGCATTGCATTGACCAATTGTTTAGTCCCCGCATAGTGTGAACCTACGACCATTTGTTTTTTATCCGAAAACAATACGCCGGCGTCTCCACCTACAGGTGGTCATAAATATATTTTATGAAAAAAGGATATATTTTAATAAAGGTTGTTTAATATTTACCAAACTCATGTTCGGTCTGGACATTTTATTAACGTGGTGTAACGATAAACTGAAATTGTGTGACAGTATTGTTGACAGTTCATAGCAGGAATCACATTGACAGCTGCTATGTATTGTCTCTTTGATCAATCAAAGAGCCAATACATAACAGTTGTAATATATGCTACATAGCATCAATCAGCCAATTAAGTGAGGTACTAAGATATTGATGCATTTGTACGGTAACAATACCGCCGCCTGGTCAAATTCGACTACCGCGGCCGATTTGTATTAGAGATCAGGCAATTGCGCGGGAGATATTACGCTCAGACACAGGTGCACTCCCTATTCCTTTACTCTCTCAGTCTTATGGGACGGATAACCGACACGACCGGAGGGAAACTAGGCGTAGGACGAATGTCTTACGTGCCTATTCATCGACTGGAACTAGGAAACAACTATGAAAAGTTTCGAACCCAAGATTTCCTGCTCTCTACTCGATTACGACCACGGCGGTCGAACCATATTAGAGTGCACAAGTGTACGCGCGAGCATAGGTGACTCCCTGTTCCTTTATACTGTCAAAGCCCGATGGGACGGATAAGCGACACGACCGGAGAGGCGAAGGACTGACTTTTTACATGCCCATCCGACGCATAGATCATTTAACTTTTCAAACAATTGGGTGATAGCCCAAATTGCCCTAACCAACTGGGAAGCGACAATGAAAATTTGTCGAGTCCCCTTAGGATTCGAACCTACGGCTACCACTAGGCTACGGAGGCAGTTAGAGATATCGGTGTGCAGGCGTGACGAAGGGCGCGCGCCACAAGATCCTGGTGTCGATCCGCAAGCTGGGCGAGCGCGGCGCCAGCCTGGAGCAGGCGCGCCAGGAGCTGGCGGCGGGCGCCGTGGCCAGGGCGCTGGAGAGGCTGCGCGCGCTGCTGCTCAGCCCCATGCCGCCGCACGGGGACCTGCCCGAGGCCATCGTGGCCGCCCTGCAGCTGGGTAGTCCTCCCCCACTGCCACCTCTAAACGGGAGACTGACCACCACTATTGAAGTGATGACATGAGCTGGTCATTCGCCTGATGATAAATGGTACACTCGTAAGAAAAGTAGCGTAAGGCCTCACAGATTCGCTCACCGCCCTGAGACATGAGACATAACATTTCAATAGCAATGGCTATTATTCACTTTGTGCTAAAAAATAGAAGTACTATAGTTTTGAGTCTGATTCTGATTTAAGAGGTGGTTAATGAGCCTTCTTTATTTAACTCACTTGAATCTTTTATCATTTGCAATTTATCAGAGCAATAAACTTATAGAAAATATTGTGGCAACATTATTATTGCATTCTTACTCATTGATTGCGATACTGCTATTTGCTTATCAACAAGAACTCTATAGGCGACAACAATGCAAATAAAATTAAAGGATGTTACTATCTACATTAATATTGCTTTATCTGTCATATAGTATACACTTATATACAACAATATAAATGTAAATTTCAATGCAACAATTAATTCTGCTGAATTCTTTCTCTGAATTCTACATTTCCAATATGTATGAATAGTAAATAACTTTTATTTGATAATCCAGCATCTAAGGCTCTGAGTGGGGCAGAGGAGGAATCGAGCACGGCCGGTGCCCCCTTGGCTGCAGTCCCATTAGAAGGGGAACCAGATCATATTGACCCAATGTCCCTACATTGTTGGCTTGTTGAAAAGGTAACATTTATTTTTATATGGAAATTAATGAATTTTGGTGTTATTAAAACCCAGATGTGCATTTGAAACCAACAATTAATATCAATTATAATGAGATAAGGTAACTGCTTCCGTAGTCTAGTTGTATGGGCGTGTGCTTTAGAATACAGAGGTCGTAGGTTCGAATCCTGCGGGGACTCAAGATGACTCAAGATAGGGGACTATCACAGGCCGATGATGACGACGATGAATGTCCTCAGGCGCTGCACCACGAGGCGTTCGGGCGCGGCGAGCTGCAGCGTGCGCTGCGCGCGCTCCGCCACCGGCTGCCGCCGCGCCAGTTCTTCCGGCGCGTGGGCGAGCTGCCGCTGCACGCGCACCGCCACAAGCCCAGGCGAGCACCGTTGCCAACTGTCGTTAGATTCCAATTTGGTGTTACTGTGACGGATCCATGTGTTGTACGAACGGCTATGTAGTAGAGAAACATGTGCGCTAATTGTCAGGGCGTACATTATTTGGCCATATAGTACTCAGCCATGCATTATCAATATGTATTGATCGATCATCTATCTTCACTTTCCCCCTATCGTTAGACTATTTTTATATATTGTACGTGTGAGGTGAGATGACAACGCCATTACAAAATGTTACCGTAATGTAGATGGCGGTCGGGCAGCGCGTGCCGCGGGGGCTTGCGGCGCAGCTGGGCGCCTCCGCCGCGCGGCAAGTCGCACTCGTACCCGCCCTTCCCGCCGCGCGCGCTGCGGCCCTCGCGCGAGCCCGACGACTACTCGGGCCTGGACGCGCTCTGCCTGCAGATGACGGAGCAGGCCATCAACTGACGCAATTGAGGATCCTTCGGTACTTTAAACCACTAGTGCAATTATGTCCAGTTGTTTGTGACACCTTAGGAATACGGTCTGCGTGAGATAAGTTCATTTGTTGAGCAATAATATGTTGTTACTGTTGTAGTGCGAATTGTATGTTTTTTAATAAGTTCAGTGACGAAAATGCAAGCGATGAGTGTCATAAAGCTACGCTTTATCTTAATATTCATGACATATTGTTTTAACTATGTCATTTATGGTATTTTAAAGAGGCCATTTGAAGCAATGTATGAGAGAATTATCACAATATTATAGTTATTTAATAGACATATAGTACTCTGGTATTATTAGCTAAAATTGACAATCGCAATGGGGCAAGCTTTTAAATCACTCCTCACAAAAGTGTTATTTATGCTGTGAGCAATTTTGTTTATTTGTTTAAACATATGACCAAAGGCTGTGCCTTTATTTGTGTTTGGCCTTGAGCAAACATCAAGCTCCTATTGAATATGGGAGGCGATTGTCTTATAAGTTATTTTGGACTATTTCCAATGCATAGATAAATAATGTATACACAGTTTGACTCGACACGTTCACATACAGAATATTCAAAAGTTTAATGATTGAATTGTAAATATTTATCGTGAATCGTGGCGCAAAATTTTGTGTTTGACTTCGGTAGCAATATTAGGCTAGAAGAATTAGTACCAATGATCAAATGATGAGAAATACAAATTAATTATAAGTCGTACCGTGGAAGTTTTGACACATTATTGTGTGGCTGGATTATACATGATTGGCATAGAGCTTATAAATAGTTTTGCGTAAGTTAATTAGATTTATTCACGACATCGACTAGTTCAGTATCGACTGGGAGTTTCAGTTGAATAATATAATTTTAAGGTGCGCTCTCATTAGACAAACAATGTTTGGAGTGAAAGTTCTTTGTAATGGTTCGTCTAATGTAAACGCACCTTAAATCTTCACCAATGGGTGTGAAACGGGAGAGTAACTGGGATTGAATATATAACTGTATCCTACATTTCTCTGGTGCTAATTTGCAACATGGGGTTAGTCGGTAGTACTTAGTTTAGCTAGTGTTTGTTTCCGACGATATGTTATTTGGACACGGGGTAACATAGGAGAGCTTATTGTTGATGGACGCGTGTTCGGCCTAACTGATAATATTTTGTTGAAAATGGTAAGGTTAATAATGCAATTATATCTATATCAATTGATAGCTCTTTGTGAAGTTTTTTTTCTATTGACATGTTTATTATGTTATCAATAAATATGTTGTATGTAATGGAATAATTAATAAGTAAAATAGGTTGCATTATTAGCTTTATTTCTAAGAATATATGCCCATTTGTATATTTCTGAAACAAACAATTTTAGTTATCAAATTTGACCTTTTTTTATTCTAAAAAAATTATGCTTTTGTATTAAATATGCTTGCAGTTATGTTGTTAAGTGTTTGAAAATTGTTTGTTTTGTTTAGGGCATTTGAATAAGAAACAGCATTTGAATACCATAATAGAGAATAGATGTGTGAATTTAGACATAATTGTTGACTGATGGCATAATTTATGATGTTTGCATGTTCATTGCATTGTCTCTTTACTATTATTTAGTTTTTAATGACAATATTTAATAATCATCAATCGTATAAACTGTTTTGACTGGATCAAAAGAAATTTGATTGTAACATGTGCAATTTATTGATTTTTTATTTTTACATATATATTATGCATATTTGTTGTAAACAAGGAACTAATAAGGGATGCGTTTAATGTTATAAGATTGTTTTTTTACAAACAAGTGATATTGTGTTGACGAAATGTATGATAATTACATTAGAGAAATGAAATAACAGTTTAATTGACTTATTGTTTTATTTTCCAATAACTTAACTTTTGCTGTTGAAGTTTTCATTACTCTACACAATGCTTTTATACTGTTTTGTTGCTGCTTATTTATTTCCTTTCTATTATTTACAATTGCTGTATCTTGACTGTGATAGACAACAATGAATTAAACTTCCAATCAAATTATGCAAATGTTTTAAAATAAATTATATTCAATTCAATTTTTATTTTATTTTATACATACTTCATTTTATTGGCCTTGATGATGAAAGTTTACTTTTTAAACTGATGAAAAGTTATGAGCACGAATACATTTTTTTTGCAATTAAAATTAACCACAGAGAGCCAGTCTATGGTTTACAATATGATCCTTGCATATAATAAAATATCTTAACAATATCATAAAGGTAAATATATAAAAAAACATAAATACAATACTTTTACATAAACAATAAATAAATCAAATAGCTAGCTTAAATTCTTTAAAATAATCAGTGTTTAATACAATAAACTTCAGTTATCAATGTTTATATTTATTGGAATCTGACAACACCCAACCAGTCAATAAATTATAGTATTAAATGGGTAACATTTTCATATCCATTGATGAAACAATGAAACATGAAAAATGAAACAATAGTACAAATTCTTTATGTCAAATGTCAAAATGAATAATGTCATTGTATAATTTAAAGATATATAGAGTATAGGTACTGAGCTATTGGAGAGAGCTAATAAATACAACCTTTATAGCAAAATAAGGAAGAAATTTTTTTCTCACTATACCTGTAGTAGAAAATAACAGTGATTAACTGATTTGATGGACTAGCACTCGTATCCTATAAATGGGACAGCAATTTACCCTGAAATACCACTAGGTTCAGAATATATCAAAACTGTATTGTAAGTCCATTGGTAATTTCAGTAACTGATGAAAATAGACAGTATAGCAAACACACTAAACACAAAAACATTTTTTTTATTCCTTTGACTTTACAATTTCTGTATATATTCTACTTTTATGCTTTTGTATATATTATACTTTATTTACATGTTTGCCTCATGAAATGTATATGCTATATATTAGGCCAATCAGAACATTTACCAGCATATATATGACAGTCCATACATATATCACAACCACTAGTTATTTTCAGTGATCCAGTCTAACACGTCAGTCTTTCCTTATGCGTGCCAATTTTGTGTCTAGCAAGGTCGTTTTTTCTATAGAAACCCCTTGAGCACCTATCACAAGGAAATGGTATGCCAGTCTCATGAATCTTAGCTTGGTGAAAATCTAGCATAGGTTTAGTCGGAAAAGCCATTGAGCAACCCTCGTAAGTACATTTGTGTTTTTCCTTATTTTTATGACGAAAACTGACATGGTGAGCAAGAGCTTTCACATCGTAGAAACTACTGGAGCAGAGCTTACATTTTAAAGGTCTTTCCCCAGAATGTTTCCACATATGAACCTCTATGTTGGCTACATTTTTCGAGCATAAACTGCAATGTCCGGATTTTGTAGAATGAATTCTGTCTATGTGCATCTTCAAGTTACCTTTAACATTAAATCTTCTACCGCATTGATTACACACAAAGTTGTTTGGCTGTGAATGTAAAAGGATATGTTTTTTCAAATTGTTCCTGTATTTGAATGGTGCACTGCATATTGGACATGAATATTTCTTCTCATCAGTGTGAACATTGTAGTGCATCTTCAACTCCTCTTTGGTACAGAACTTTTTATGGCACTCGGAACAAGAGTAGCTTTTGATACCAGTGTGTCGTTTTTGATGACGTAAATATGCACTTATTTGGGTAAATCTCATTGGACAGTCTTTGCATGCATATGGTGTTTCCCCTGTATGAATACGCAGATGTATTTTAACATCATTCTTTGAAAAGAATGCTTTACCACAGCTCTCACAAATGAAGTCACGGTTTCTTATGTGAACTTGATGATTTCTGACCTTGTGCCTTTTTAAGCTACCTTTATCTTTATACCTTTTATCACAAGACAGACATTTATATGGCCTTTCATGTGAGTCACTACACATATGCTTACTTAAAGCAGAACTATTTTCAAAAAATTCAGAATCTTTTATATGAGTATAGTCTTTATGGTTACTTTCCTTTAAGTCGTTTTTGTTATCATTGGATTCAATGGCATCAATATCACAAACCCCCTCCAAAGAAAAATCTGCAATGTCGTGTTTATCATAATTATTCATATAAATATCACTTGATTCGCGCTTAATTTCATCTTTTGTTACAAATTCTGTTTTAATGTTAGAATTAAGGAGTAGCCTGAATTTTTTATCAGATGCTTCGCACTTCTGCGCGAAATTGTAAGATTCGACGAGTTCATCTTTACAAATATCACATATAAGTGCCGGTAATCCGTCGTCTTTCGTGATTCGTACGTTGCTGCAGCAGAACATGATTTTATTACAAATAAGTATACCATTACTGTCCTCAAAAACGCTTGTGGTACCGATATTTACACTACAAACGCGACATATATTTTGCAGATCCATTCTGTACCTTGCTATTTTTATATCAATAATAGTAGTAAAACAATCCTTTAAAAATGGTCGATACTTAAATACATGTGCTTAACGCACTTTATTTACAAAAATAATTATAGTAAACAGTGTATGCACTTTTTTATTATTATTGTTTGAACAAACGTCAAATCACAAATGTCAAATTAAATGTTTTGCTGCTCTTATTTGAATAGGAATAGTCCGTAGTAAGTACAGCCAATGGTTATAAAATATTATCATAGGTTTTGTCAATTTTAAAAACAGCCTTAACAATAGGTTAAATGTTAGTCTTAGTCGTAACAAAAATGAGGGGTTTCAACAATTGTCACGTAAATAATATGTCTTCATTATCAGCAATCATCTTTACGAACACTATCATCATCATATCAGCCTAAAAAAGTCCACTGCTGAACATAGGCCAACTTTGCTCGATAGACAGAGATCTTCGGCGAGGATATCAAAGTCTTGGTTACGTTCTATTGCTTCTTTAATACAATATGTATTTAGGGAGTGACTTAAATAAGTTTCAGTTAGCGCCACGCGGCGCGATGGCAGCACTGTCGTACATAAGCCGCGCGCCAGAGCCAATTGTCTTTTGTGCCGTGCGCTCCATGGGACTATGAACGTACTGCTCTGCGCTGCTCGCTTGCCGATGAAGACCGCTTCTGTGATGATGAGAATATATGCCTGGAAATCTGCCTATTTATACCTCTGTCTATAATTTGACATATCAGAAGAAGACTGTAGCCGCAGCTTTTGTCTTGTTTCAAAGGTTAAGCTAGCTTAGCTAGTTAGCATAGCTTCCACGAGCTCAGCGTTAATATCGTCCACAGTGTTGCAATTGTCCAGGTAGTAGGTAGTGGAAGCGATTGCAAAGTTTGAAGTGAAAGCCTTCGGCATTTTGGATTTGGGCACGAGACGGACGAAGCGCGGACTTTATCAGACAAAAACTTTCCAGCCTAACGGTAAGGTTCAATGTCCCCTGTCTAGTCAACGATCACTTACGGATTTAACCCTTGTAAGCACAGAGACGTCATTGAATATTTGGCGTTTGGTCGTCGTGATAAAGTTAATCTCGTTTTTGACGGAACCATTAGACTGCCTCCGTCAGCCTAGTGGTAAGGGCGTGTGCTTAGAAACCGGAGGTCGTGGGTTCGAATCTGCGGGGACACAACAAATTTTCATTGTTGTTTTCTAGTTGGTTAGGACTGGGCAACGATCACCCAATTGTCTGAAAAGTAAGATGATCCATGCGTCGGATGGGCATGTAAAAGTCGGTCCACCCACCAACCCGCATTGGACCAGCGTGGTGGATACGGTCCAAAACCCCTAATGGATAGGGTGTATTAGGGAGGCCTATGTCCAGCAGTGGACTATCAAAGGCTGATGATGTATGATGTATGTATGTATTAGGACTTATCCAAGTCCACTTGCATAACCCTCAACGAATGGTTATTCGAAGTATAAGGCATGCAACCCTTTACGACATACTTTCGATTTTAACTATGTAGCTAATGAAAGACTTGCGGACAATAATACGAAAACCCCCTTGGAAGAGTTGGTGCCGATGGTAAAATAGGTTGCCGCATTCTAGGATTGTCGTGTCGGCGACCTCTATTTGGACTTCATTTAATCCTATAATATCCCAATGCAGCCTGTTTACGTCTTCTTTCAGCTCCGTTATTCTCTCGTCAGTCCGCGCGTTGAATGTCGCCAGGTCAAGACATTGTTGAATGTAGCCGAATCCTATCCTATTCTTAGCGTCCCCTGCCATTACCATGGCCATTATCGTAGCTACGAATGATGGGGCTGCCAGGGACTGGGGGCCTTACGTTATTGTGATAGTTCATTTAGGGTTTTGCCATAGTTGCCACGGTTAGTGAGTGGGTTGGCAACCACATCCCTGCAGATCCTTTCGCACTGGACGCTGATGAACACTGATGATGATAATGTTTCTGTTGGCCGCCACTTGACGGTCTTGTATGGATCCATTATCATACGTTATTTCGGAAACTAATATCGACTTTTTAGAAAATAAGTTGATATGCTTTTTTGTTTTGAAAATATTTGTTATTTCTTTAATTTTGCTTAGAAAAATAAAACAGGAAAGAGTGATATTTTGGCTCAAAGTAGGATTGTTTATTGAATCTAAATCCTCTTACAAATTAGTTGTTAGAGGAATTGGTTAGTTGTTTTATTTCTTTTTAATAACATAAGCCATAGTATTTTTCATTGCTACATAATCGCTGTACATAGTTAAAACCATTCTGGATGTAGGCCTCCTCGGGACCATATAAAATCCAATGGTTTTATTTATGGGAAAAATAAAATAGAAGCAATAAATCCATTATTTTGTGAACTTTTATTTTTGATGTCTAAGTTTATGGATAAGCACTCGTGAACCTAAGTTTCACCGAAAAAGTATTTTTTGTGTTATTGGAAAAGATTATTAAATGTTCATTATCGATATATTAATGTTCAAAAAGCTCTTATATTTTTTTTAAATCTTCTACGCAATAAATATTTTATTAATAGCATGAAACTTGTTAAAAGTCGAGTTTGATTAAGATGTGATATCTTGTTCGTACCTCTTAATTTAATCCTCTTTATTTACCTAAAAAGAAAAAAATATTAAGAGATAAAAAAAACCTATTTGGAACTATTTTTGTTGTATTGTCGTTAATTTCTTTATACTATAACCTGTGTGTATTTTATAACTAAAACAATGTTCTTGTTTATATTTTTGACATTGACGCACAATTTAGGTAGGTAACTTAATAACTTTAGCTTATAGAGATTATTAAAATAGTTTTATGTTTGTAAATAAATAGTAAATATATATTCAATAGCATTCTAATAATTAATATGGATTGTAACGTCTGTAGAATTTGCATGGATAAATCGGCAACAATATCCGTTTTCGGCAAAGAAGAAATTCCCTTTTGTGTTAAAATTATGAGATGTGTAAATATAAATATCGAAGAAGGGGACGGTTTACCTACTTTGATATGTGCCAACTGTGTAAGTGAACTCAGCATTGCTTATGAGTTTGTTCAAAAATGTGAAGCTTCAGATAAAGCGTTCCGAAATCTTTCACCCGATTTTTTTAGAGAAATTAGTCCCAAAGACGAAATAGACATAAAACTGGTAGACATAAAAAAGGAATTAGGTGATCAAGAATGTTACGACACTTATTTATCGGATACAGAATCTGAGAAAGTTCAGGATTCATGTGAAAAAAAGCCGAAACGCAATGATCGAAAAAGAAACGTCAGAAAGAGATTCAAGCGCGGTAGAGTCGGACCTATTCAATGTGTAATATGTGGTCTGCTTGTTACTAGCCCTTCAGCTATGCAAAACCACATGCGTACACATACAGGTGAGAAACCGTTCTCGTGCCCATGTTGCGATGCCAGTTTCCCGACTAAAGGCTCGTTGAAACGGCACCACGATACCTATCATGCTGAGCGCGAAAGAAAATTCACCTGCGAAACTTGTGGCAATAGCTTCTTCAGGAAAAATGATATCATCACTCATATGAGGGTCCATTCTGATGAAAGACCTTACATCTGCCCCTTCTGTACAAAACGCTTTCGCCAAGTGGCGTCACTGATACGTCATAAAAGGACCCACACTGGTGAGAAACCGTATTCCTGCCATATATGCGATAAGAAATTTGCCGACAAGAACCTTGTCCGGAAGCACCAAAGTGTGCACAGCAATGAAAGAAATTTCAATTGCCACCTATGCAGTAAATCCATGAAATCAAAAACCGCTCTTAATGCTCACATAGCTTTGCATACAAATGAAAAACAAAATATCTGCAGTTTCTGTGGAATGGCTTTTTCAATGAAGGGTAACTTGCAAACTCATATTAAAAGGGTTCACTCTGAAAGGTCAGGGCAGTGCACAATATGTCTGAAAACATTTTCCGACCTACAGGTCCACATGAGGAAACACACTGGAGAGAAACCGTTTGTGTGTGAAATTTGCAATCAGGCATTTGGAGCAAAACGCAGCCTTGCCCATCACATGGTCTTCAAACACGAGAATGCTGCGAAATTTAAATGCTCAGTAGGTGAATGCACTAAAACATTCCCAACTGCGACAATGCTAGAGTTTCACCTCTTAAAGCAGCACACAAATCACACACCATACGTGTGTCAGTACTGCTCTAGAGGCTTCTACCGTACAAGTGACCTATCTCGTCATCTTCGTGTCAGTCATTTGGATGCACAGACAAAACTGGCAACACCTATAGTTCATAAGCCATGTACATTACTATACTCCTAATAACTTAAATTATGTCCTAGTCATTATTTAAAAAAATTACTCTTTACTTTGAGACTGAATTTTACATTTGTGTGTAATAATGAATTAGTATTATGGTTTGGTTATAATTTTAATTTATCTAGTCTTTGTCAATACATACTTTTATACATATTTTACACCTATCCTTAAGCTTTGTTCGAGTTAATAATAAGTTGTTATAACTAAGTACTGTAATTATACACCTGATTTCTATATACTAGTAAAATTAAACTTAAAAATACTATTAGTTAGATCCATTTAATATTACTAAAAAACTAAAGTATACAAAAAAGGATGATGTTCCGAGTTTATTGGTTCTATCACCCTACCTTAAAACAAATTCATTCAGTTCTTAAGCTTTGTTACAAAAGACATTCCTTGGTAATCCCAATATTTTACAAATTAGTTGCTTGAAAACATGAAATATCTTGGTCTCATTTGAGTGTTAAAATTTTTTAAATTACCTTATCAATTAATTACTCCTGATTTGCAAATCCATTCCATATTTTGTTCTTTTAGAGTGTCAGTCAATACCATAGGCAAGTAAATAATAAAAAAATGTAAAATAATAAACTATCATAAAATAAAGTGTTTATTATGTTAGATATTTATGTGTAAATCAATTAAAAATATATGTGTAATATAAAGTTATTGTTTTTGTTGAATCCCACCTTGGTAAATAAATGCTTGTACAAAGTCATAAATTGTCAACCTGAAAGGGCTTCAAAAAGGGCTTGTGATTATTTTTGGTATTAATAACTGCCTCCGTAGCCTAGTGGTATGGGCGTGTGTGTATTAGAAACCGGAGGTCGTGGTTTCGAATCCTGCGGGGACTCAACAAATTTTCATTGTAAACAACACAATAGTAGGTTGGGGCAATTTGGTCTGATCACCTAATTGTCTGAAAAGTAAGATGATCCATGCGTCGGATGGGCATGTAAAAAGTCGGTCCACCCACAAACCCGCATTGGACCAGCGTGGTGGGATACGGTCCATAACCCACCCTCCTAATGGATAGGGGTGAATTAGGGGAGGCCTATATCCAGCAGTGGACTATCACAGGCTGATGATGATGATTAAATAAAGGAAACTAAATAATTTTTGTTGTGTACTATATAAGCTTCTTCTTTAACAACTTATATATCCTGAAGTTATAGCTATAACTTCGGAAAACGAATTTTTAAATACTTTTGCAGTATGAGGTAGCCGAAATTCCTCAATTTGTAGGATTTTAATTCCCCGCTTTTACAAGCTTCTAGTTTGAGGAACAGCTTGTCGTCGATGCAAAAGCGACATGCCGTAGGACATACCCCTTCAAGAGAAAGAACTCTTCGGCATATTTTTTTATTGTCCACGAAAGCAGACGAACAGTCGGGCCACCTGATGGAAGTGATCACCGACGCCAATGGACATCGGCAATGCCAGGAATATTATCAACGCGTGAGACATACGATGTCGCCTTTTTTAACCCGCAAATACCTCGGTTTCGGTGCCCGCCGAACCGGAACACGTTAGCCGTTTCACACTACTGCTATGCGGCAGAGTTACGCACTGCAGCGGTACCGCCCTAGACGGTCGCCTGTAAAACCTACCACCTTTAGATTTATTGTGACCGTTATTGCTTCCCTACCTTGAAGTCCAAGTCAAGAAGGGATAGGCTCCATGGAACATACCAATCTCGTAGTCAACTAATAATGTTGTACAGATCAGCATAGAGAGCTGCAAAAAACTTTTATTTTTCACTGTAACTGTATTAGTCTTACAGTAATGTTCAATCTCGTCTGTACTACATCGAATAAGATAACAAACAAACCGAAAAACATTCTCCGTGGCCTAGCGGTACTTTTGGAGGTCGTGGTTCTAATCCGGGAAACAACCTTGTGTTATTGTTGTTTTCTAGTTGATTAGGACAATTTGGGCTGATCACCCCATTGTCTGAAAAGTAAGATAAGCCGTGGGTTTGAATCCTGCGGGGTCTCAACAAATTATCATTGTTTCCTAGTTGGTTAGGTCAATTTGGGCTGTTCATCAAATTGTCTGAAATTTAAGATGATCCATGAGTCGGATGTATGTAAAGAGTCGGTCCTACCACCAAACCGCATTGGGCCAACGTGGTGGGATACGTTCCTAAAGCCCCTAATGGATAGGTGTGTTAGGGGAGGCCTGTGTCCAGCAGTGGACTATCACAAGCTGATGATACTAAAAAGTATTGACTCCTCTCAATACCCGATGGTCAACATTAAAACTAGTAAAAAAGTGTAAAGAACAACTTTCAAAAACTTTTAAAAGTTTAACACTGTACTATGATTGATAGCAGATAATTGTAAAATAGAAATATTGAGAAACCGGTAACGGGTGTGTAGGGAATATATAAACCGACACTATCCTACTTTTTGTTCGGCTCCGGCTGCCATTGTAATAGAATGGGATCGTATTCTATTTCGTTGTAATTAATTAAGGCGGGACGAGGCACATCGGTCACACACGACTTCCTGCCAACAGGTCCCGAACATCCCTATCCTGGCCAACTGGTGTCCCTCCTAAAGGCAACGGCGCGTAAATCCGCGCTCAAATTTCAAACGTGCATGAGGGTAAAGCATACAAAACGCGTCGGTAAAGAAGCGCCAGGTAAGCCTTTCTCTTTTCTACAGGTAATGTCGCCTCTCACTCTCGCGCCAATTAGTCGAGAAGTGATACGAGAGGCCGTTAGCCCGCGGCCGGCCAACGGAGCGCACGTACCGCCAGTCGTCGATTAGCCACGAATCGCGCCTGATGTCGGTGCCGTGATGTGTACACCGTGAAGTTTTAGTGTTAAACGAGAGTTTGTCCTGTCCGAGTGAACTTTTAAGCGCAATGGGTGAAGTGAGTATCACAACGGATTGGAATGCGGACGTGCTCCTGTTGGGATACGCGATCTTAATCGCGAGTTCGTAGGTCGACGGCATGGGATACGGTACTCGCCGCTAACGTAGGTAGCCGTGCTCGGATGGACGCGTGTTTTTCTCAACGCAACGCGGCAATACGCGGAATACGTTGGAGCTTTTTGCCAGTTGTCGCTGTACCCTGATTAGCGGTACTGTTGTTACATCTGATAACGTATCGATTCCGTTCGATCCGTCGCGAATGCCCGCTAACCGCTGCCCATTGTCTTATCGCGACTTATGAGGGTTTTATTGAGATACGATATGATAATGATTCTTATTAACTGCAATGAAAACAAGTTCGATTGCGTTTTAAATACGTGCCAGCGTTCTATAGGCCGTTTTGAGTTCGTAAATATCGTAGATCCTTGTAAACCTTAAAGTTATTCTTCGATTAGCACAGCGTTTGTGGAATGGTATGGTACATTGATTGTCACACGAGACGTGTGCTGCGGTGTTCGGATGAAAGTGAGCTGCGGTCAGTTCGCTGTTGCGTAGGTCTGTGGCCAATTCGCACGGCATTGTCTGACCCCCTTGCGGACAACTGCCCGGATTCCAAATCGATTCGTTTTCCTACTTTGAAACATCCGCCGGGAAGTGTTTTTTTTTATGCTTAATCTTGACGGTCATTACAAAAAGTAGAGTTTATGATTTGCACATTCCGTTTTCCGGCAGTTCACGCGTCGAATTGAGTTATTGGATAGTTTTTGATACGATCTATATTGCGCCGTTTTTGATGAATAATGATTTTATTGCTTGTCAACCTTCGTTTAAACGTTGATTGATATTATTCTATTTCGATTTGTGCATGACTAAAACCGAATGAGGTATTTTATAATAATGTCCTCCAAGTCGCAGAAGATATGGTTGTGCACAAGTGTACGCGCAAGCACTGGTGCACTCCCTGTTGACCTTTATAATCTCAAATCCTGATGGGACGGATAACGGATGAGATAAAGGGACGACTTTTTACATGCCCATGGGCATGGATCATCTTACTTTACAGGCAATCGGGTGATCAGCCCACATTGCTTTAAGCAACTAGGAAACAACAATAAAAAGTTGTTGATTTGGTAGGATTCGAACCCACGACTTCTGAGGTATATTATAGAACAGGCCCGATGATGATTAGATATGGATAGATGATTATACATTACTGTTGACCCAAAAGATTGAGCGGTACATGCCGAAGTAGATCACAGATCGCACACACCTATTCGTATATTTTAAATAATCTACCCTATATGTAAGTTATTATGATGTATAAAGAATATTTTTGTGAAATATTACTAAAGTTCATAAAGTACTTTTGCGTGAAATAGTAACGAAATTTCATCCATTATTTCAAACTATCACGTTTATATTCTTAGTAGAATGAAAAGGATAGTACAAGATACAGGACACGTAACGTCTGAAAAGTAAGATGATCCATACGTCGAAAGAGCATGTAAAAAGTCGGTCCACCCACCAATCCGCATTGGACCAACGTGGTGAGATACGGTCCAAAAGCCCCTTATGGATAGGGGTATATTAGGGGAGGGCTATGTCCAGCAGTGGAATAATACAGGCTGATGATATAATTAGGGTAATAAAAAGAAATATTATGATTTTCGCGATCTAACCCTAAGATATTTTTTTTTTTTACATGTCTATTACTATTAACTAGTATTCGTACCCTATTTCGTCTCTATTCACAAGGCTATAAGATGTTGTGGTCGTTTGTAGAAGTAACGTAGAGATCTCAATAAAATCTCGTTCGATCCGCTTGTCCATATTTAATGTTAGTCTGCGAGCATTTGAATGCCGGCTATTTACAATTGTTCCGGTCGTAAAAACGTTGCACAATACCATAAAAATACGTAGAAACTCATAGTTCTGTTTAATCCTTAACGCTTAGTCATAATTGTGTGTGTTTATTTCTTTTACGGTAAAGTTTCTTACGACTTGCGAGGCGTTAAAAATAGACTGGTTTTGTTCAGTGTATTTAAGGTCAATAGAAACAGGTATTCAGTATTGACAAGGTTCGAGTGCACTTGGTACTGATATCTACCTATTGAGTCCTTGCTAAAGTGTGTCATATGCCTTTGCGTTATTCAATACGACAGATGAATAAATAAATAAAGACCGTCTAGATTTTTATATAATCTATAAAAGCATGCATGATGCTGTTAGGGCTGCCACTTGTTAAATTATTCAATCGTTATAGTAATTACATAATAGTGTATGAGTTGCATGAGGGTTTTAAAAATTAAGCGATGATGATATTTTTGTTTAACTTGTATATGTTTCTTGTTTCGTCCAAATCTCGGTTGACAATGCGATGAGATAAATCTTTTAACGATTACTCTGTCTGAAAAATGCTTGATTCTTAAAAAACATGGATCTTTTTATATATTTCTTTAGATATGCTTTTTGGACAGTGTACCCATAATTAGAATAAATGTCTCACAATTTCCTTTCTATTCCAGGCAATGCTGAAGGAAGATCCCCTAACGAGGATACAGAGGGAAATAATCGAGGTAACAGAACGTGAGAGGGAGTTCAAAGAGGGCCACTTCAGGATGAACAGGCTACTGTCCGAATCCACAGTCGATGTGACCAAGCAGAATGGCCACATGAATGGTGATGACAAACCCAAGACTCTAAACAGGGCGGTGTCGACCTCCCAGCTGCTGGGCCCCATCGCCCCCTCCCCGCCACCGACCCAAACCGTTCTCCACACGAATGGATACACCCGTCGGTTTACACCCCAAACGGGAACTAAAGGAATAATGCAGCGCTTCATCGCCAGCAAAGGCAAGCTGTCAGTCTCCCCCGTATCCCCCACGTCTCCAGTCAGTTTGCAACCACCGTTGATCACCAGCCCGGTGGCTTTGACTCCAGTAGTGGCGCCCGCGGCTATAACCCGCACTCCAGAGAAGCCTGTAAGGAAGGGCTACGTGCCCGTGGAAGAGAAGATCCAAAGGAGCTACGCGAAATGAAGGACAGGGAGCACGAGCTGAAGAAAATGCGCAAGAAGCAGAGGCCCTTCGATATAGACTTGAGCGACGAGACGGGCTCTGAGTCGGATGAGGAGGACATTCCGCTTCCGGGGAAGTTGAAGGCGACCAAGTCAATAGGCGAGCTGTACGAGGCCTTGAACGAGGAGTTGAGGTCGCCCTCGCCCAGAGCTAGTTCAGGAAACGACTCCTTGGGCAGTCTGAAGCCTGCGAAGTCGTTAGCCGAGCTCTGTGAGCTGGCCCCGGGGCAGGAGTTCCTGGCGCCGAGCTCCACCCGCCTGATCGCTCAGTGGGAGTCGATCATTCAACAGAAGCAGGAGGCCGGTGCCGCCTAGGTCGGGACTCGTTGCTAGTTCAGTGTGTGTCAGTGTCACTTGTGATCGATTTCCATCGGACGTTTGGAAAGCTGGGATTCTCCAAGTGCAGTTTCATCGTATTGTTCGGACCGCAGTGCCTTTCCCATACGGCGCATTGTTCGTATCGCCTATTGATACCGCGTGAATTGTGCCGCGCGAGAAGTGTAACGAAACTCCCAGGAGTGTTTTCTGTCTATTTAATACCGTCTCGTTTCCCGATTTAACCATGTTAAAACGTCTGTTACGATTTCGCGTTCGATCGTCGTTTCTCCTTCAGTATATATCGATCGACGCTCTGCTGTCTTTGCCGTGAAAACGCATACATTCGAAATGTCAGTGATATCGGGTACATGATAATGTATTGCGCATATAAACAATATTAAATTTGCATGTTAAGTATTATTTGATCTCTGCTCGAAAATAAAATATACATGTCTATTCACTAATTAACTTATTAAAGCTGTGCATTGAACATAATATAATCTTTATTTTCTCTGCAATCGCAGGTTTTTCGGTCAGAGATTGAGCCATTTTTTATTTAAACGTTGCAACATGAAGTGATACCAATTTTTATAGTATTTAAATTTGTAGAGATATTTACGCACTGTTACTGATCGCATTTAACTTGAAATTTTTACTTATAAAAATATAATGGCCGATGTAAGGTTATGACGAATCGTTGGCTGAAAGGAAAATGTTATATATATGAATCGACTGACAGATTAATAGTAAAAACCTATATATATATATGAAAGTTCAAAATAATTTTTGGTCTAAACGCGTGTATTAAGTGCAGTTGTGTTAAGGCGTTTATTTAATATTTATCACGTTAAATTGTAAATATTTATACTTATTTATATACATTTAGTAGTTAAATCAGTGCAGATTAGTTGTTATTTAATATTCATAAAGCAATTAATTTACTTACAAAATGAACTTAAAATATATAAAAAGACGTTTCTATCTTAAATGTGATTGATTGTTCCAAAATGAGATTCTTTCCCATGAAAAATAAGTGATTTTAAAATAAATTTACGAAAATATAAATAAAAATAATTATGTTGTAACGAGAAACGTATTAAAATGTATTTAAAAGAGTAATATTTTCAATAGTGTGATGATATCACTTTCTTAGTGTCAAATAGACGTGCCTTATTTAAGAAAGATTGTACTAGGAATATAGAATACGGCACAATATTTTTTGTATGCTTTTACATTAATTTCAATAGAACTTGTACATTTTAAAAGGTGACAAAATATTCCTTTCAATTTGTTCGTAGACTTGTTTTAAAGAAAAGATAACAAATAAAATTTTATCACTTAGTGTCCTCACTTTTAGGTTATTATTATAATTTTTTTTATTCTTAGCATAATAGTAAAATAGTCAATTTAAATTATTAATATCAATATTCACGTTAGCTGTGGATAATGTTTGATATATGTTTTACTTTTTAATTTTTTATCTATGCCAAGGATGCGTTCCGTTCTACTATTAACTAGAATTTAGTAAACGAGTTTTCGAACTTTCTAGTTATTTCAAACTTGTTTATATCTTTAAACGCATACATAATAATGATGTGATAAAGGATGCCTTAATTTGAAAAATATGTTTGTATTCTAACGTTGAATCCGTTGCCCTTTGGTGATATTTCAATAATATACACAGTTACAAAAGTTTCTAACCGTACTTTTACATATTATATATTTATATTGTGGATACTAGATGAAATATTAATTTATGTTATTATAAGATTTTTGCAATAAATTCGGTGTCAAAATCCAATGTTACTTTGTTTTTTATTATTATTCTGTATTAATAACTGAACAAAATAACAACTGAGTGACTAAAGTACACAAATATCTTAATATCTTTGACTATCTTCCATTGATTTCGATAACAACACGACAAATAAACATGATGATGTTACAACTCTAAGGAAAACTGAAATTTAAGACTGGGAATTTAAAAAAAAAAGAAAAGTCAAATATAATAATATAACAATGATTAACAACCCACCAAAAAACAAATTATGAGAAAAACAATAATAAAATATTTAAATTATCGCTTCAATTAAACCTGTGTTATGATTAAACGCAACCTAAATTATTAAATGCAAGTGCGAATCATGCTCCGCTTTGATTGGAATTCGTTTCACCAAAATCATTTAAGATGTAATAAAATACATTTATAAATAAACACAGTTTAGCAAATGCTTTATTAGAAAGTTGTCGAATATAGGTTTCATCACTTGGCAAATCTAATATCTTAGTTTTACTACTATTGCCGTAAAATTCTGCCTCCTAGGTGCTGGTTATTTAACGAAAAAGCTTGAATCGATTCCAAGTACGTATTCTGTTAAGTGTTAAAGCATTCGTGAGAAGTCTATAAAAAGGAAACGGTGGGGCACCCGTATACCTGAAGTTCATTGCACCAGTTAATATGGCAAGCAAACAAGACGGATTCTTAGTCCAAATAGCGTTTGAAGTTTTAAATTTTGCATGCGTTCATTGGGCTTCAAATATATTAGTTATTAGAACTTGAACAGAGAATCAATAATTTTCTAGAAAATATAGGCTAATTTAAATCTTAACACAAACTGTCTTAAACCTTTCTCTAAGTTATGATGTTTTAGAAGTTCCTTAACAGAATTTTATAGCCTATATTTAAATATTCTTTCAGAAGAATACACGACGAAATCAAGGCTTAAATAAACTACGAACTGAACTATTAATACACAACATAAGATAGAACCGTAACTTAGAAACTTAACCTAAAAATTTTGAAATATAATCCTCGTAGCCAGTTATATAAACTATGTTGACGGTTATAATAAAAGCAAAATATGGCAACACATGTTCAGAAACGCCATTAACACTTAACAAAGATGGTACTATGTAGAGCATTCCAAGACAACTTCCTAAGAAAGCGAATAAACAAAAAACTAACAATTTCACTACAACACTAAACAATAAAGTAAACTTTATCTTAGTAAATGTGGACATAAAAAAATAACTACATAAAAACTGCTATTTTTTGTGCAATTGATGGTAATAAAAGTTATGGTATGATGGTTGTAAGGTTGTGTTTACATTTTGATATATTTAGTCACGGGTTTATGTATGTGTATAAAATACACATTTAAAGATTGGTCGTTGCCTCCGTGGCCTAGCGGTATTGGCCCTTGCTTAATAAACCGGAGGTCGTAGGTTCGAATCTTGCAGAGACACATCTTTGTGTTATCGTTGTTTTCTGGTTGGCTAGGGCAATTTTTGGATCGATCACCATGGAGGCCTATGTCCCTATGCAGTGAACTATCACAACCTGATAATGTAAATATCATTTATAGAGCTTGTTTTAAGACGAGTTTTTGAAAAATAAGACCCCTTGTTACATTTGGTTAACCCCATATCTCAACCATAATGTGTGCCGTAATTTATGGATAATAAATTTTAATACAATTTATCATTCGAAACGTATGAAAAGTCTAACATTGTAAGAAAATACAACTATCTTCTTACAATGTTAGACTTTTCATACATCTCAAACTGATTATTTAAAAGATAAAAGCTTACGTGGATCATAAAAAAGGAAAGAACATAAGGGATTATAAAGACCCGTTTCCTATTTCAGGATAAAAAGGCGCTTGTCCGACATGATATCTGATTTTTTGTAAAAAGCAAAATAAATTTATTTCAGGAAATATTTTTACTGACGTATATGATAAACATTACTCAGATTATGTGCAATATTAACGTTGACATGGTAATATATCATTAAAAGTTTTATGCCTCCTTTATCTACAATATAATAACATCGTCGTGTCTATTACTTATGTCATTACCAATACACGTTCATAAAATGCGTACGTTAATAACGTTTGGTATAAAAAAAAGTTAAAAAGAAGATTAATTTTAATAATAAATCGCAATTTATATAGCAATAGTTTTGTTTCTTTTTGCAACAGACAAATTAAGTTTTTTGCCATTGTCATACTACATACGTACAAAAACACGATAATTTTATTTAAATAATTTTTTACTTTTTTATAGCCTGTATCTAAGTGCCAAAAATTAATAAATATTTACAGCTCAAAACTTTATAAATATACATATATGATACTAAAATATTAAGATAGATTAGATAATACAGCGAAGAAAAGTACAAATAGTTCTTGCTTATAAAATTTTTATGAGGGCAATACTGTAACTTATTTACTTAAATAAAAAATGTAAGCCACTTTTAAATGACCTAGAAACTTGATATTTGGCGTCGAGGTTAACTATTGGGCTTATACAAAGGCAAACGGCTGACTTGATTATCCTTTTAGGTTGTGGTGGTTATTTGAGATCTAATAGCATTTGGAGCTGAATTCTCGTTTGTCCATAGAAGTCATGTAGTACCATAAAGTATTTATGGGTCCGACCATACTTCTTTTCATCATTCAGACGCGGGTCAATTAATTTATTGTCGCATTAATAAAGAGGGTAAGATTACTTTTATTAGAAAAGGTATCTTTGTTCGCATGAAAAGATGGATGGCTAATTGACAACTTTACGTGTTCGACATTAATGCAATTTTATTAAAATTGTGCCTCCGTAGCCTAGTGGTATGGGCGTGAGCTTTAGAAACCGGAGGTCGTGGGTTCGAATCATACGGGGACTCAACAAATTTTTTATTGTTGTTTCCTAGTTGGTTAGGGCAATTTGCGCCGATCACCCAATTGTCTGAAAAGTATGATGCTTGCGTCGGATGGGCATGTAAAAAGCCGGTCCAGCCACCAAACCGCATTGGATCAGCGTAGTGGGATACGGTCCATAACCCACTAATGGGTAGGGGTGTATTAGGGGAGGCCTATGTCCAGCAGTTGACAATCACAGGCTGATGATGGTGATGATGATGATGATTGAAATTGTAATCCTTTCTTTGATGTAATCCTTTATCTCCTCAAAACTAATAACGTAAATATTATTGTAAATCTTTGGCCGCATGTTGACAGTCTTGTGTTTTCAAAACATTTTGCGTAATAATTATTATCCTCCGGTCATGTTGACATGTTTACTATTTTAAAACATAAACATAGCCTTAGCACTAGAATAGTGTTTTATTGAGAAGATCGTGAAAATCACTAAACATATGTCCTGTAAAATCGCTTATCGATTTTGCACTTGTCTTTTATATTAAAAGCCTGCTCTGTCCCTAAAATTGACCTGTTAATCATATCCTCTGACCGGAGATTGAGTAATCAAAAAGCGACAAATATTTTGTATTATTGCTCAACAGTACTACAACAAGAAGTAACTACAAGAAGGTCCCTATTGTTATATAAATTAATGTAAAGCAACTTTCATAATTCGACTCAGAACAGTCATGGAAAAATATACAAGGTACGGTGAGATACTGTTCTTTCGTAGAATCTTTATTTTTTTCTTACCTAGTGTAGATAACATATGGAGATTCCTTTCTGATGCAAATATAATTATGACCGACTTGCTTTCCACGAACTAATTAAATGGACACACGTATATGCACCTACTCGAATAAAACGATTCGCCCGTTATCGGCCGTTGATAGGGCAAGCAAACAACTGATAAGGGGATATCGATTTTGGAAACGGCCAAGGTCATAACCCACGCAGTGGTTCCTCTGGAATTTTAACAAACAGGTAAACGTTTATTAAAGGTATCATTATATTATTTAAATGTGCTTTGAAACAGTAAAACCAAGATGTAATCTCTCGATTTTGACGTGACAGCGTGTTATAAATTGGTTCCAGATAGGGAGACATTCAGAAAAGTGTGTCTCAGCGCCGCTCACGTAACGCTCTCCATAAGCAACCATAGGAAAGTGAGAGGCAAGCGACTCTCTTACTCGTGCGCAGTTGGCCTGCTTAAGCGAAATTGAGACAGAGAGAAAGAGAAAGAGAGTGGATGATTCTTCCTACGTATGAATATTCACATTACAATCATTCTACCACTAAAAGACGTTGTCACGTATAACTTTCGCCCGTTTACCGCTTTTACAGGCAACCAATTTTTTTTCCAATATACAAGTACAAATATTAAAACTAATCTAACGCTTAGCAGAATTTGATGTTCATTTATTAATTTCCATAGGTAAATTTGTTTTTAATTAAAATTTGCCCAGCTTCAAGAGAATGCATATCTGATAATCAGATGCTGTTGTGATTTAGTGAGTTACCTCAAGATAATGAATCTTGACGGGAAAATCAAATTAACGGATAGCTAATTGTTTTTTTTTATACAGTAAAACCACCTAACCCACCAACCCGCATTGGACCAAGTGGTGGATACGTCTCAAAGTCCCCTAATGGATTGGAGGTGTATTAGGAGCCTATGTCCAGCAGTGGACTATTCACAGGCGATGATGAAAACCACCATAACCAAACGTCACAGAGAACTGAAAAGCGTCTCTAATCACGGAATAGTTTTCCGTAGTGTAACTTCCAAATACGTGTCACGTTAAATGTTGGCATAGATCGGTTGCGTGACAAACAACAATAACTATTATCCGATCTCCTTTGTCTAAGACAATCGGTGAGTTCGACACTGCATTTTTCCGGCCGCATTAGAATGGACAGGAGAAAAACTCGCGCGGGAGCGATGGAACACAATGGACGTTGTGAAACGCAGAATTGTTTAACTTCTACCATAAAATTCATGATTACCACCTAGTTTATCGGAATTAGGCTTTTTTTTAGTCGGGGCTACTGATGAAAAGTGATCACCGATGCCGATGGACATCGACAATACCAGGAGTAACGCTAACACGCTGCCTACCGTGAGACATGGAATGCTACGTATCGTTTACCTAGTAAACGCGCTGGCTGTGGTGCCCTTCCAACCGGAACACGGTAGTGTTTTCACGTTGACACTTTGCGGCGGAGATAGGCACTGCGGTGGTACCGCCCCAAAGAGCCCACTGTAAAAAGGGCACCTACCACCTCCTAAGCCTCCTAAATTTTAATCACTTTTATTACTATTATTAGTAAGGAATGTCTATTCGAATATTTGAACAAATAATAGAAAGTCATAAATTTTCTTAATTATTACTTTATCATCTAATGTTAAAAATCTGACAGATATTAATTGAACGTAACGCATTAATAATAATTATCATTTCTTGTACGAAGCGCTTAGTTATTGCAAGATTTGTGATGTGAGTAGCCTTGACTTGTGTTCTGCCGCATTTTTAATGACGAAAGATATTTTACTCCGACTGATGTTAGTAAAGTTATAGTAATAAGTTAATCGTATAGAAAAGAGTATTTGGTTAGCAAAAAGGTAAATAAAAGGTTAATAATTACCTTGCCTTGCCCTCGACATATAGGGCTATTATTTGACCCCGACTTTCTCGTAATTTAATTGTAATTATTTCGAAGCGTCCATCTTTTTTATTTAAGTCATCATATCACTTCGTCTCATTTTGATAATAACGTTCATGTGAACGTTATGATATATATCATATAAAATTTTTCTATTTTAAATTGGTAATTTTATTAAAAATCACTGATTTAGATAAAAAATATTTCTGGATAAATCTTAAATTAATGTAAGGCTTGTATACAAAAATAGTGTATAAAAAGCATAAATCTTCTTAAGACGATGTTCTTAACAGACAGTAATGTAAATTAATATAAACTTGACATTATAAACTTTTGGTACGTCCAATGACTGCTTTCGTACGACCTCTGTCCCATATTTGGTCTAGATCAAGTTGCTGGACATTCCTCTATCAACTTTTTTACACTTGTAAACTTTTTAAAAAATATTATTTTACAAAGTTCTTTTTAAACCTAATGAGATAGTAGTAAAATTCGATTTTTTAAGATTAAGGCTTCTAGAAAATAATTTAAAACTTCATTTAAATATATATGTATATAAGGTTTATTTATTTTGGGAACTATGTTTTATTGAAAACACTCGCTTTTAATAAAAACAATTGCTAGCGATAATGTAAGACGTTTGTACATAAATTACACTAGCTGCAGTGCATTTTGACCCGCATACTGTAGTGTGTACATTACTGCCTTGTGAAAGTAAAATAAAATAGAAATGTTATCGTTTTAACACGCTTTTGTAAGTTCAGGATGTGTTTGCGTGGGGCGCATTTTACAACATTCCCATAACTCACCTTTCATAGACAGTTGCTAATAGAATGATTGTAACCTTTAATATGCCAAGCAAGACACGGCTTTCAATCCGGATTAAATGGTTTTGTCTATAACTTAATCTTTATTATAATTTTATTTCGAAGTAATTCTTTATAATTGATCGTTTTATCGCATTGACCAGACAACCCTGCATTGACCAGACCAACCTGCATTGGACCAGCGTGGTGGGATAGGTCCAAACCCCTAATGGATAGGGAGCTATGTCCAGCAGTGACTCAAAAACAGGCTGATGATGTGTGTGTGATCGTTTTACCCTCTGCTACTGTAATATAAACCCTTTGTTTTAAAAATTTTTTCTAGTTTTTACTTCGGTTGGCTATAAAAGCGTTTTAGTTTCTTTAAACTATTATTTATTATAATATGAGTATGTATGTACATAATTTCGATATCAACTTCGACAAAGTCTAGAGTCTAGACTGTTTTATATCCTTGCGATAATGTAGTCGATTTAGTGTCGGTGAAAGCGACAGAGAAACATCAATAAAACAAATTTTAATGTCGCCCACGTAGTAGTATGTGTAAAAATATTCTAAGTGTAGATTAATATGCTCGTATAAGACTTAAGACAGTTATTGATTGGTTTAACATACTATATATGATTATGTTAATAATAGAAGGTGGTCTTTATAAGTAATATATTTTTCTAATATTTTATATATCAATTTGACCTAAAATATATATAGAAATTTATGATGTTAGCCGCCGTCTTCTTTATAATGTTTATTAAAAAAAAAGTAGAGGAGACCTTTCAGAAAGTTGGCGGAAAATAATTTAAAAAAAATTGTGCTTTACAAATTATAATTTCACATAACTGAAAAGAGGCAATCAAGTTTTAATTGTTTAAAAACAGAGTTTATAAATGATCTCTTACCGTAAGATTGTTTTTAAACCAAATACCTAAGTTATATTGACTTATTCAGAGACGAGACCGACTTGTATGGACAGAACGAATGAATTTAGCTCCGCTTCGAAAAAAACAATGCTTGCTTACGTGAATTTTGCAACGTCGCGTTTTTCGAGTGTTACAATTTACGATTTACGATATCGGGACGGCAACACCGCACCGATATGATTTAGTTTTTATGATAAAGAATATGATTAAGTCGTCATATAATGAAAATGTAAATAAGTACAAAAGAAAGCTATTTATTGTGTTCAATAAACGCACATTATTGATAATCTAGACTTATGATATTGAAGGGGCTAGCTTGTTTTTTATTTTTTTAAATAATATTTTATAAGTTTGTCTACCTTTTTCTTGCTATATTGTAAATTCTGCCTTAAATAAATTGACAGATTTTAAAATTTAAGCTATTAGAGTTTTTGTTAGAAATTGTGGTGGATTTTGAAGTTACGATGTTATTTACCTATCTACCTACTCTAAGGCTTGTAATCAGTCGTTGCACAACCTGTTTGGTTAAGGTACTTATTGTTAAAATGCCTTTGTTTGGTTTAATTTCTTTGTCCTAGCTTCTCCTATACCCTAGTAGTTTGGATCCACGGTGGTGATGGATTTGATGTGAATACACAATGGAACCACAGTCTATCCATTGCTGTTCTTAAGCCGTTTTGCCATCATGGCTCCACCGTAGTTTTTTGCGGTTTTACGGAGGATGCACTGTGGTTTAAAGATGGATCTATTGCGGCTTTTATTGTTAATTTGGCGTGCTTTTATTCTGGTTCTACCATGGATCCATCCATTCATTTCCGGAATAGTCTGAACCAGCATTTTGTGATTGAAAATCAAGTTGTACAGCTGTTATATATTACATATTCTTTTTGAGTGTTAAATAACAGTGGAACCACTATTAAATAATAGCAGAAACTACAATGGAACCATGTTGGCAAGATGGCTGAAAATCCACGGTAGACTCACCCTGGTTCTACCGCAAGCCCATCGCAGTTCCACCGTGACCTCCAAACGAGGGTAAGAGAAAAATTTTCATTTAAATCCTCGTATATGAAACGCCTTCCTTATAGTTCAATAGAAATATAAATACCACAGTACAAGGATAGCATGAATTATTTGGGATAGCAGAAACTTTTCACTGTTATTAAATTACACTAGTACGTCACTGGTTTAGGTAGACAAGGGCACTTTATCGCCAAGGGAATCACCTAGCGTATAAATTGTTTCTTTGAACCTATTATTCGTTACAAAAACTTGTTTGGGAATACCCTGTACACAAACAGAAGAGTACGTTGATTTTTCTTAATTCCCATTTTTAATTTTGTAACAACTTAGTCTATAATTATATATGGTTGTTTCTTCGATGTTATTTTAGATTATTTTAATGTTGGCGACTCGATTGGCGTAGTGGCTTGTGCCCTGACTGTTAGGCCATAGTGTGTGGGTTCAATTCCGACCACGGGAAGAATATTGTTTGTGGGTATTTGCATTTACATAATATGTATTTGTTTATACAATAAATTTAAGCCCACATACGTTCAGAAAATGTTACACTTGTAAATAATACCCGTTTATAACAATATCATGCTTAATTGGCATTATGTTAATAAATATATCCTTATGTCAATTAAAGTTATTTCTGATCATTTAATAGATATTTTGTTAAGTGAAGTTTTTTGCTAGGGACCGGAGAAAAACACTGCTTTGGATATTTTTGCCACAAAGCAGTAGGGTGAAAACATTACCGTGTTCCGATTTGAAGGGCATCGTAAAAAGCGTAATAACTGTGTACACAAAACTTTATGTCCAATGTCGTAAGTAGCAGGATTTCCTGCTAGTTCGAACAATTTACCATTAGGATTGTCTTGTTTCACGATTAAATAAATAAAAATAAATAATATATATTTTAAATAAATGTTGTTGTTCCTTGTGATCTGTTAAGCTTCATCATCATCATCATCATCAGCCTGTGATAGTCCACAGCTGGACATAGGCCTCCCTAATGCATGCTTACATCATTAGAGGGTTTTTGGATCGTATCCCACCACGCTGGTCCAATGTTGGGTGGACTAACTTTTTACATGCCCATCCGACGCATGGATCATCCTACTTTTCACACAATTGGGTGATTGGCCAAAACAGTCCTAAACATCAACCAAGGTTGGGATTCGAACCCACAACCTCCCCTTAATAAAGCAAGGGCCAATGCCGCTAGGCCACGGAGGCGGTTAAGCTTAATTTAGGAAAATTTTGTACATAGTGAAGTTTACTTAATATTTTTTAATCTGTAGTCTTGCATACAAAGTTAGTGATTGGATTGAAAAGTTCCCCGGAGGTTTGAGACACCAATAAACGCCGAAGTGAAACTACTTTGCCCTCCAGATTGTTACGAAGCAATTTCTTAGAAAAGAGTAATGGATACATTTTAGTAGAATTTCTTTATGGCTATGTTATAAGGCAATGAAAAGTCTGATTCAAAATCGAAATATTTTCTAAGAGAGATGCTTTATTATGAGTTTCAGAGGAAATTTGTAGGCCGAAGTTCGTGCATTGCGGAATATTAATATTTTGATGATTGTTAAAAATTTGATTACTATAATTTTATAATAATTTGGCCTACACTTGAATTTTGTGATACGACCACGATTTTTTAAAATTCTAATAACAATCAATTGTTAGTATATTTTATAAAATTTATAACTTAATATTTTCAATTTAGTGTAATAGATGACAAAAAAATTGACTTACCACGTACTCATCATCATCATCAGTCTGTGATAGTCCATTGCTGGATATAGGCCTCCCCTAACACACCCTATCCATTAAGGGGTTTTGGACTGTATCCCACCACGCTGGTCCAATGCGGGATCCACGTACTTAGCAGCCCATTCTTTTCTTGTAATGGGCAATATATCTTTATTATTTTTATACGATCTGTTTATTTTGTTACACTATACTATTGTGATAAAGTTGCGAGCAATATGCATACAAATTTAGTTAATCATTGTCAAAATATTGACCATCGTTGTTTTTATACTTTGAAAAAAAAGGTAAACAAGTGATAAAATTTATAAAAAAGTGTTATTTATCAACTTCAACAATATTTATTTATCTCTGCTTGGGTCGAAACATTTGAGTTTTTAATGCGAAAGCAGATAATTAATGACACTAATGCAGTAAAGATCCATTAGTTTTGTTCTCTTTTTATGAGTATGCAAATAAAGAGAATTTTGAGGTTAAGTGCCTTATTTTGAGCAGGTTTTATCGCATAGCATTTTATTTGAAAATGTAATTATGTTTGAACCGTTTTGTATACTTTAATACAACGTAAAATATGTTTAACTTTGGCCATAATGTACGTTACGATTTTTAAGGGCTATGGGGCTTCTAGTCTCTAGGTCCTTTTTTGCCTTTGTAACAATTGTAAAAAAAACGGTACTTTAGAAATATTTATTTAAAAAATCTGCTGTATAGAAGAATTGATTAACAATCTTACTTTTTTCGTGACAGTTGCTTGTACTTGAATTATTAACTACAAATTAAATCAATTATTCCTTTTAGAAAGTTGATTAATATGTTCGTACTAATTTTGTTACTAAATTAAATTACTACACCAACTTTTAATTCTGAAAGGGTAAAAGCCTTTAAATGATATGATCTGCACACAAGAAATCAGTTCAAACTTGTTTTGTTTATAAGTTATTTTGCTAGATTTTAAAACTCGGACATAATACATGGATTATTGACGATGTAAATAATAATCTCTCCAAAGAAGCGCATTGGTTCAGTGGGAATAATTTAATATTAAACAACAAAAAGACAAAATGTATTAAATTTATGACCCCTAATGTGAAACGTGGTAATCTTCCAGTGTCTTTGGATGGGGAAACGCTAGACCTTGTTAACTGTACTGTGTTTCTCTGCATAACATAGAAAAATGTATAAGTAGGCAGAAGTAGGCACTCTTATAACCTATACTAGCCACGATAACTGCTAAAGGTAAATCAATGGGTTAATTTGAATGTCTAATTAATATAAAGCAGTCTTCCGCTAGTGCAGAGGTAAATGCACTTTACTCCATACACGTGGCTGAAGCATTAGCTATTAAAATTGGTCGAGTTCTCGTGAGCCACTTGCGTGCAAGCTACTTTGTGTAACATTAAACACACTTTGAAGCAGATTCTCTAGAAACAGCAGCGTGAATGTGTTTTGCTATTTTTGAGTTCTACAGGGAAGATGTTCGAATTTGCCTCTGTCATGACTAATATTGCTAACTTTTTTTATGAGGAGTAAGGTATATTCAGGTCTAAAAAAGTATTAAACAGTATATTAGAAAAAATAACAGTTTTTTATTAATTTATTTCTTTAAATGAATATTTTTACTACCCTCTGCTCAAATAAAAAGCAATTTGTGTGAACGTCCAAATATAACAATATAATAATATCATGTTGATCTGTTTGACTTTTGTTCCACAATAAAAAGAGTAATATAGGTAGAAGTAACATAATAGTGTTTTAAACAGTATAGTTCGCAACGGTATTCATATTCTGCCAATCAAAGTACCATCAAAGAAGATATACTTTGATTTGTTCAGTTATTAAAAAAAATATGATAATGTTTACATCAAATCAAAGTCTGCTTTGCGTACCGTATCAAATTGAAACTGGAGATCTGGATACATATTCCTTATGTGTAAGTAAGTTGTAAAGCAAAAAGTTACCGACGACCTTACGATCTATGTCTAAAATAAAGGCACAGAATAGTCTGTAGATAAAACCACTTTTATTTATTAAGAAATAAGCAAAGATGTAGATCTCTCCAACGACAATTGGGCGTCAAAACGCGTGAAGCCACCAGTTCGTCACGCCCTCTATCCCCAACGATCAAGCGGAGGTAACGACCGCTCGTCTTTGTCACGAGTAATGCACTCGTTAATATTAATAGAATTTCTTATTACATAGATTAATATATTGTGATATGAATTCATTATTTTCTTGGTGCAGAAAGTGTGAATATGATGCGTAATGTAACGCCCACTAGTGTAAAATAGTGAGCCTCGATCTTAACACGACTAGCGCAGCATCTATTTTGAGATATTTGTTGGTACTCGGATACAATAGCAGGCTTCTTGAGATGATTTTATCGCTGAATATCTGGCAACTAGATACATTTGATATAAACTAAAATAATTTAGCTTGATTGTTTTATTGATGTTTGATATGGCATCACCTTAAGACATACAGTGGTGCATCACAGTTACTGGCTTTATTAGTTGATTCTATATATTGTATCATCAGTGTTTGAACTCTATCATAGCGTCATTTTTTGAAGGAAATGCCTGAGCACACCGGTCCTCGCGGGGGCAAGTACTCGCACCTACTAAAACCACCACGTTGTTCTTTCCTGGAGCTTTAATGTGGGTTCACTGGGCCGGTTTTGCACTCTGCTGCAACCCCACCACCGCTGGCCGACGAGGCAACCCTATATCGCATAGCGCCTCCACGTCAGGCGCACGTCTTGCCCGTCTAGGACTACATCTGACAGCAGCTCTTCGAATCTGTTACCGGCTTGAGCGAGAATTACCTTCAGCGTGGACACACCATGACAAGTCTCTCCTCCACGGTCTCTCACCTCATCAACGGTGTGCCATCGAGGAGAATGGAGTTCCTACGATCTACCAACACTCTGAGGACAGGGATGGCAGCACGTCTACCGCCTTCTTCCCTGTCCGCTCAACTTGGAGCAGTTTCCTCCCCGGCCGGCATTACTCCTTAGGCTAGCCAGTTACTTCTTAGCTTTCCGCGGCTGACCAGGTCGCAGGTACTGAGCCCCACCGTCACGACAAAGCAAAAACCTGTTCGGGGGCTATCATAACGTCCATGGACAACTGGCATTTAACATTCACAACCCAAGGTAAATTCTTTGGTAATATTAATCGAGTCAATTAGAAATGTTTTTAAAAATCTAAAAAATAATCATATCTTGTATAGAGTAATAAAAACATATAGTTTTTATCATGTGAAAAAGCTAACGCTGCAGTTTTTTCAAATTAGAGATAGAGTTAACGTAAGCAAAGTGTAAAGTCAAAATCAATTGTAGCGGTTCACCAATAAGAATGCGTTGCTTCCATAGTTTAACATTGGAGTTCAACAGTTAGTTTTATAGCACGAGCTAGTATATAATAAGTTTCGAAAATTTTGTGCCAATATTGGCATCGATTGTGCAATGTATTGATTCGACTATTTCACAGCAAGCTTACTTGATGCACTTAGTCATTGGAACGCCGCGTACCCGGTTATACCGCTTTGTTGGAATACCAGACTGGGGTTTTACTGCGCATTTAACAACAAGCTTTTTCTAGACATGTTGTGACACTTTCTGCAGTTTTAGAAATATCTTCTAAATTTGCTTATTAGTCAGCATATACGCAAAGCTCGGAAGTCGGAAGCAAACAAAGGATAAATTATAAAAAAGGTTTTAACATAACTGTATCAAAATTATTGTATGTAGATAATTTTCGTAGAATAATGTTAAAACTTTAACTTCCGACTGACTAATAATACCATTACAATGATTTATGAAGATTTTACACAATTAGAAATGTTATAAATTTTCTAATCGAACTTCAAAACCTCTCTTATCCGCCCTTACCTAGCCTCTTGCTGATTTCTTTGTTCATATGTACAGTCGTGGGTTCGAATCCTGCAGGGACTCAACAAATTTTAATTGTTGTTTCCTAGTTGGTTAGGGCAATTTAGGCCGAACACCCAATTGTCTGAAAAGTAAGATGATCCATGCGTCAGTTGGGCATGTAAAAGTCGATCCACCCACCAACCCGCATTGGACCAGCGTGGTGGGATACGGTCCAAAAACCATCTGATGGATAGGGTGTATTAGGGAGGCCTATGTCCAGAGTGGACTATCACAGGCTGATGATGATGATGATCATGATGATGTACAGTTGAATGTTTTCTTTTATTGCTCTTTAACAATGTATAGCAATACGGTTTCAAGAGTTCAATATAAAATTATTCTTTTATATCCAAAAATAAATTTTACGCATTACAAATATTGCAATCCAACAAGGCATTTATAAATAATAAAACCTTTTGAACAAGAAAAATGTCATAACAACAGTGAGTTCGTAACAAATGTTTAATAAAAAAATACGTGACCTTACGAACATAAGTCATCACTCCAAGCGTCTTTTAAACAATTGACAAAATGTTATTTTTTTGTCATTGTATTAGGCTTTCGCTCTTGACATCTGCTTCGTGATAAGTTAAAAAATACCATTAGACTCAATTAATAAAGTTATAGCTGACAATGTTTTTTAAATTAATAAGATTATATTATCTTTGTTAAGCACAAAACCACAAAACAACTTCCTGTTAAATCTTAAGTTAATAAAGATTATGAGTTATGTTAAAGTGTTCAAAGAAAAACATTTGATAGCGAGTTTACTATTTAAATATTTTTCGTATGTTTTTAAAGTAATTACAAAGAAAAAATTGCAAAGTAAATTAGTAATGATGTAAACATTGTGATCTGTTGGCATGTTTGTAACTTTGCCTTTATGAAACGCGATGAAATTCTATAAATTCCTTATTGCCTTTTAAGTAAGAGTTTAGTAAAGGTTGTAAATTTTTATTTGCTTGCGATTTTAAGTATCTGGGCCATGTAAGCTACAAGTACATTAAGTTATGTACAGGTGTTGTACTCTATTCTAACACAAAGTTAAGGCATAGGTTGTGAAGCGATTAGACTTGACCACTTTGAAATAATCGTCATAATCATCAGCCTGTGTCAGTCCACTGCTGGACATAGGCCTCCCCTAATGCACGCCACCGCTTCCGATTTTCAGTTGTTCTCATCAAGCCCACACCGGCCACCTTGCGAATGCCGTGGTTGTCTGGCGGATCACATCATTAATAACATACATCGTTAATATTATCATATTAATTATAAATAAATATTAAGTCAACTTCACTGTTAGGTCCATAATTACGAGCCATAACTTCCATAAAACAATTCTAAAAGAGCGAATATTAATTACAATTATTTTTTTATTGAAATTGGGTAATTCTCAGAAAGGTAAGAATTGATTTTAATCTATTTAAACCGATGGTGTATTCAAAAGTTTGCAGCTGTTACGACCATTTTCTTTTTAATGCACCTTGTTGCATTCAGACGTTTGGTCAGCTGACGCAGCATGTGTTTAAGCCGTTATTGCAACTTTCTTCTAATAAGTTTAACGAATAACACACAAAAGAAAGGAAATATATAATATTTTAACTGATATATGTATATTTGTTCTTTTTTGGATAGATTTAAAAATAACTCGAACGTGTAGATTCCAAGATTTTTTCGTGACAGTAAAGGAAGCCGCATTGAAACGTGTTTTTTAGACACATAATTAATGCACATAAATTACCGGTGGTGGGTCCCCTTTTTACAAGGGACCGTCTGGGTTGGTACTACCACGGTGCCTATTTCTACCGCAAAGCAGTTGTGTGAAAACACTACTGTGTTCCGGTTTGAAGGGCACCGTAGCCGGCGTATTTACTGGGTAAACGAGACTTAGCATCCTATGTCTCACGGTAGGCAGCGCGTTGGTGATTTCTGTATTGCCAATGTCTATGGGCGTCGGTGACCACTTTCCATCAGGTGGCCCCGACTGCTCGTCTGCCTGCGTATGCAATAAAAATCCGTTTACGATTTTTTTTTAATTAAAGTCCAAACGGAAGAACCGGCATTCGGGAAGAATTTTGAGGATAATATATATATAATAATTTAATAAATTATATAAAATATATTGATAAGTTGGTTTACCTTTGTTCGCCTTCATTTCTTCTAAACGAAGAAAAGATTTATGCAAAGATACTTTGCCCAATACAAAGTTTAATCTAATCAGTGTTTACGTCCTCATTTTATTATATTTATCTGCAAAGACATTTGTAGTTTTATAACAAATCGCTGATATTAATCGGGGCCTTTGCTTCCTTCACCTTATTAGCATTAATTCAAGTGAATAGCAAAATATTAGGAAATTATCGTGGGACCATGTTCACTATAATTCATAAACTGTAAATGGTCGTTATATTTTCCTAACAATAAACCTACCTATTGAATAAAAGTTCTTCTTTCGGATTTAATCGCGTTTATTTTACATTTTTAATTCCCGAAGTTTCAAACACTAAAAAAAAATAAAATACCTAGACTGTCCTTTTTTCCAATAATGTGTAGCATTCGCGTTAACAAAAATTAATCAAAGATACCAACCTTTTATATATTTTTGACATTTACACCAATTACTAGGAACTAAAGATTAAACTACAATGAAAAGCAGTTAGGAGGATTTCTTATGAAACTTCCGTTATTGAAACCAAATTATTTTTTGTTCTTCCATTACCAAGAAAAAAATAATAAAAGGCCTTACAATACATTTAAAATTACAACTGCCACTACCAATTTACTAAAATATACATAAAGTTGCTAACTGACACGACGAAACCAATTAAAACTGATTTAGTTAGGTACGTATTCGTTAGTTAAAGTAGCACTTAGTGAGGTGACAACTTTAATATGATTAAATTTACTTCTAACTGTCCACTACTTGCTAAATATATATAGTATATGAAAAGATACTTAAATCACACTTTTCATAAGGTAACAATAAATGAGCCAGCAAGAATAGCTGCATACACACTTTAATTGGGTATTATTATTACAGCAAATTGGTTGCACAACACTAGTTCACAATATTTGAATTATTGTCGTGGCAGAGTCCTTGACAATCAATAAGCGAGTGTTACACTTCTATATTGATAAAGATATTTGAACTTGGATTTTCGCCAAATCGTACTTGAAGTGGACGTAAGCAAAGTAATAATTAATTGACGTGCGGCGTCATGCATCTAGCGTTTTTAATGGCGAATTGTCAACGAGATGTCAATCGCAGAATGACAGATGACTCATGACAACAACGTATATATTTTTATATATATGTTGTTGTCATTGTGTAGTCGTTCGACATGCAGCATGAACCCTTGCGCGCAACCCAAGTGGCATTGTAATTATAATTAGAAAACTTATTCTTTTTTTAAAAATTAATTGTTTTTCTTTTTTTAAAACTCATTAATCGGGTATATATAATTTGGGTATAATTTGGCAAAATTACCGTAAATAAACGGTCAATTTCCGTTACGACTCCAGTAATGCTAATTGATGATGTATTGTGAATGAAGTTCAATTATTTAACGATTAGAAATCCGACAGGATTTGACCATATAACTGTTTCCCGCCAAAATAGCCGACACCTATACTAATGGCAAGAATTCCGATGTTACTTAACATGATTTGTGAGTAACTTAACAACGTTCCTTCCGATCGACATAATGTAATTTAACGCTTTAGTTCTTATAAGTTAACATTGCTAGCAACTATTTTATATAATAAAAGACAAGATTATTGAAATAGTATAATTTGTCTTAATGTCTAATTATTACATGTAATAATTATATTAACGTGTTAACTTATTTGTGTTGCTATTATAAATTTATTATAGCGTTGAAAAATCTGGCAATTCCTTTTTTAGGATTCATGATTATTTATGTTGCGGTTTTATTGTTTAAAAATACGTCTATATTTTCATATTTCAAATATATAATTTGTTCGTTGTAAAGGACTATATAAATTTAGTTTTATCAAATATACCAATATTCATTTGCAACCTAAATAAAGTAATAATTCATTCAGTAATTTGTTGTAAGAACTAGACGCTGTATCAAATTTGCGTAATTAAAACCAAAGGTCGTTCTTTATTGTATTTTTGTTTACAATTTGTGTGGTGTGAATTTTTCACAGAAAAGAAGGTCGGTCAGTCTGTCAGTCCTAGTTTTTATGTTTTATCTTTGGTTTGTGTTATTAATACTTATTACATGTTGATAACTCTTAAAATTGTATTATCAATTTACGACTTTGAAAGTTAAACATTATTTTATAACGTCAAATCGAAAATGATTTTCTGTTGGCCCAATTATTATATGTTTGTCGAATATTGGTAATTTGTAAAGGTATCATGTTTTTAAATTTATATAAAAGCGAAATAAAATAATATATATCGTAGTAAACTCTACATTAATGTAAACAAAGAATAATTTCAAACATCTATGACGCGAACAGCGAACGCATTCTTTTTGGTGGACGGCGGCCATTTGCAGTCGAGAAGCGATGTTTAACCTATAGAGCGCTCTATATTTATGATTCATTTCTCTATTTTATTTCAATTTCAAATCTTTTGGCTCTTATTTGGCTAAAGTATGATACTTGGAGGGCCAAATAAAGCAGTTCTTAACCTAATAAAAGTTAAGACACGTTAAGCAAAAACAACAGTAAAAATACAAACGATATGAGATCATTGAATCGAATTCAGAATAATCGAAGCTAATATAAAATACAGATTATTACATATATGCAGTTAAACAACGTAGGATTTATGCTCAGTAATTCCATTAAAGAGTCGCAACTCCGTTCGCCTCATTTCATTACGATTTCCTCACAACACCATTTCCCGCGCGAAAAGGAAGATTCGACCGGCGCGGCTACTTCCGGAGCAATTTGCTCTTTATTTTGGCGTCCGACTGACCGCCGAATATGTGCCGGAAGTAATTGTCGGCCAACGAATCTAATTATTTATAAAAATGTGTGAGTACTTATATCGTGTATATACGCGTTAGAAGTTAACTAACTGACTACAGCTGGCAGTTCTCAAGCAAATATACGTAGATATCCTAATTTTTACTTTGATCGTTACATGTTGGTTTTTCGTGACGGTGGTTGCATTTCATAAATTGACTGTTATCCTCCAAAAGTATTACTTAAAAAATAACACGTTGTGCATTATTGTTATATTGTAGATGAACTGCCATATTTTATTTATTATAAGTGCATATATAAGGGCACTCCAAGTTATGACATATTTGTCGAACATTCTTTTTAATTTCTCTCTTAATGTTTAGCTACCATTATCAAATTAATTTAATAGCGTGTGATTCATTTAGATTACTATTTTTTAATTCTTCCATTATAAAAAAAAATTGCAGGCATTACGTATAAAAAAAAACATGCACTTAATTAAGTACCCCCTCTTTTGGTAAGTTATTATTATCAAGGATTCATAGTCGAAACAAACCATTTCCGTTTAATTTTACAATCTGGTATCTAGATGAGAAATCGACTAAGCCAAAGCAACCGTTCCGGTAGGAAGTTCCACTTCGCAAAACACGAGGTCAAGGTGTCCGTAATCACCGATTCTTTAACCGGCTTTTCATTTGATTATTTAACGAAGGCAGACACTAATCCCAAGAAGACCTGAATCTTTAAGAGTAACGTTGCGTTTAAAACTGACTATAGTTATTTTATTTAAACAATCTATATTACAGAGTTGTTGCAAAGGCAGTTGTTGTAGGAAGTCAGTGCCTTCAAATTTACTGACAACTATATCTTCCTTAACATGTTTGCATGCACTTTACCCTTTGGGTTGCGGAGGTCATTTTACCCTTTGGATTCAGGTAAATCTTGATGTATTAGGAGCCGACCCCATAGTAACCTGGAAAAATGCCTACGTGAAAGAAAACAATATTTTAGAGGCGGTAGGCGGTTTGTAGGTCGTTATTTACCGAGGCCACTGGGATGGTAACACCGTGGCGTCTTTTTCTGCCGCAAGGCGGTAGTGTGAAAACACTATCGTATTCCGGTTTGAAGGGCACCGTAGCCAGTGTAATTACTGTGTAAACGAGACATAACATCCTATGTCTCACGCAGGCAGCGCGTTGGTGATACGCCGGTATTGCCAATGGCAGTGGGCGTTGGTTACCACTGTCCATTAGATGGTTTGTATGCTCTGCCTCCGTATGCAAAACAAAAGAAAGATAAAAAAACACTTCCATAACAATAAAATTAAAAACATAAAAGTGCAATGGTTGTACTTTATAATATAATAGCGAACTGTCCCTGCTGCGCGCGAGTGCTATGCTGCTAGAAAATATACCTAGATTATTGAACATAGTTTAATAATATAAACCTTCCTCTTCAATCACTGTATCTATTAAAAAAACCCGCATCAAAATCCTTTGCGTGGTTTGATAAATTTATGCATTCATAGGGATATAGGGACAGAGAAAGTGACTTTGTTTAATACTATGTAGTGATGATGGGAACTTTGATTAATAATAAGTAGGTAAAGACTGGGCAAAGGTATTATAACATGTTATAGTAACATGTTTTCCATGTTCAGTATTTAAAAAATTGCAGAAAATAGAGCTTGATTAAAAAAAGGATTTTCATGCCTAAGATTATACTTATAATATACATGTCGAAGCAAAAAAAAATATTTGTAAATTTTTATTTTATTTAGTTCTAGCGACCCGCCTCGGCTCCGCGAGAGGGCAATATCTGTAAAATCTATGGAAAATTATATAAATTTATCAGCGCTTCTCTACAATGTTAGGCATGATTTTTTATCATTCATATACCTTCCTCTTCAGTCTCTCTATCTATTAAAAAAAAAACGCATTTAAATTCGTTGCGTAGTTTTCAAGATTTAAGCATACATAGGGATATAGGGACTGAAAACGGGACTTTGTCGTGTTTATGGTCCCTATATCCATACTACCTAGCGATCCACTAAATAGCGATTTGCTTAGTAGCACCCATTTTTATTAGTGATATCAAAGCTATATCACTTGTATAATATTGAATAACTCTCGACCTATTTCATCGCACAGTTAGTTGTTTTGGGTACAAGGTTCGTTTCCAAATGTAATAACATAAACTGACAGATTGCAAGTATAAAGTCCAATCAACTTCGCCTAATGTTAATAGATAAGCATTATATATTACATTAAATAAATGTAAGAAAATTAAAATGATTTCTTTCTGCTACACACTACATATACTGCTACACTACATATGGTAGTATATAACAAATTCGCTTTATCTGTCCCTATAACCCTATGTATGCTTAAATCTTTCAAACTACGCAACGGATTTAGATGCGCTTGGTTTTAATATATAGAGTGATTGAAGAGGTAGGTTTATATGCATAACACATGCTTAGTTTTGTAGGTACATTTTCTATCAGCTTAACTCCCAGTGCGATATAGGTGCAATCACTGCTGGACATAGGCCTCCCTAATACACCCTATCCATTAGGGTTTTTAGACCGTATCCCACCAAGCTGGTCCAATGCGGGTTGGTGGGTGGACCACTTTTTACATGCCCATCCGACGCATGGATCATCTTACTTTTCAGACAAATGGGTGATCGGCCTAAATTGCCATAAGCAACTAGAAACAACAATGAAAATTTGTTGAGTCCCGCAGGATTCGAACCACGACCTCCGGATTCTAAAGCACACGCCTATACCACTAGGCTACGGAGGCAGTAAATGATTCACTCTGTACTTAATATATTGTAGCAATTGTAATCGTTGTGTTGATATTGTATCACCTACGTTATTATAAAAACATTTGTTCAACTCCGTTGTGCAGTTTTTGCGTAAAAGAGTAACAAGCATCCATACAGTCTTACAAATTTTCGCAATTATAATATTAGTAGGATCGCAATAAATTTTTAATTACGTTCGGTATCAGTTTATTTTTATATAAATAATATTAGTTAATTATTGACACATTATTGCTTTTGCAGTTAACGCTCAGAATATAATAGCGTAGTTCATTAATATTAATAAATTCTAAGTAGTGTATAATTACAAAACGCGTAACTTAATGGCTTAACCCATAAAAAGATTGTTAAAACGGGACTCCTCGTTAAGTAACCGCTAATAAGAAGTTTTTTATATTTTTTAACACTATTTGATTTTATTTTAGTAAAAGAAATCGGTTTTAGCGTGAATTTAAAGATTCAAATTTGCGACAAAAATTCAATGAAAGTTCAAAAATTACTAAGGCCTTGATAGATTATTTTAAATTTTTTATACAATTTTAAGTTTACATTTGAATAAATTTCAATGCGAGATTATTAATTAAATATGCTTTATCAAGGTAATATTTTTGCATAAATCATACGCCAACTAGTTTAAATATTAAATTAAATTGTTACTATGTCGTGTAATACAAAAGTAAGGCAACACCAAAATAAAAACCACACCAACCGTGAAATGCCATCAGATCGTGTATTCTTACTTAGCGTATGTTTATACTGAGTCGTGGCCTAAATTGCCGAAACGGTATACTTACGCCCCGCCTTTAAATTCCTTAGAGAGTGAAGCCGACCTGTTGTAAAGGACATGCAACAATAAAGCAAAAATGGCGCGAAACCTTGCCACAGATAACTAATTAATTTAACGAACGGATTATCTAAACATTTACATATATGTAATGTAGTAATTCTATTACGAAAAGGTTTAAAGCGCCATCTGTGGGCGATTTTGTTTTATTGAATGTTTTCACTTTGACTTTATCGTTTCTTTATATGTGCCTTATAAGTATCTATAATTTAGTTAACTTATATACTTACTAGGTAAGAGCAAATTGTTAAAATTATATATGTATGTACTTTTGTAATCTTGGTTGTATAACGGTTTTATTTACTTTTGCGTCCTGAAAATGTAACTAACATTAAAGAAGTAACGTTTTTGTTAATTCTGAAATATTAATATAGGTACTCGGAAATTTATCACTATGTTGCAATAACTATTAACTGAGCTTAATACTTGCATATTATATAAAACATAAGATATAGTTAATATTAATTAAAACAGTATTTGATGTCAATACAAGAGCCAAAAGAGCATTTCTTGTGCTAAACCCATACTTCGGTATTGATTGTTCAAAGCCCAAGGGCTCATATATGATTTAAATTGCTGTTTTAAAAACAAATTAGTTGATTTTAATAATAATCATGTCCTTCTAGTCGATTCCAAGATATTATTTTGCACAAGTGTACGCGCCAACACAGGTACACTTCCTATTCCTTCATACTCTCAAAGCACGATGGGACAGATAACCGACACGACTGGGGAGAGACAAGGCGTAGGACCGACATTTTTACATGCTCATCCGACGTTTTGATCATCTTACTTTATAGGCAATCGGGTGATTAGCCCGCATTGCCCTTACCAACTAGAAAACATCAATGGAAATATGTTGAGTCCCCATAGGATGCGAACCCACGACCTGCGGTTTTTAAAGCGCGAGCCCATTCCACTAGGCTACGCAGGCAGTTAAAGTGCTATTGACATTATGATAGTTAAAGCAGTGGGAACCGCCCCGAAACATGAATATATAAACATTTTGCGTCTAATTAACAAACTATAAAAGAGGGACGTGTTAAGTTGGTAAGCACACATCCGTCCTTAAAATGGGGTGTGAACTGAATCACATTTCCGGCTTTGATAATTTAGAAGAGTTTTTGGTTGTGTCTGCCTTTCGCCAGCAATTACAAAATCCACCTTCAGTTGTTAGGCCAAATTGGATTGAAAATAAATGTAAACATTGTAACCAATGACGATGAGGCGTCACGCATCTAGCGTTCCTATAAATGATTTGTCGCCGATTTATTAAATTGACGACAAATTGACGACGAATCGGTAATATCCTAAATGTGAACTAGTTAGAAATATAAAATTATTTGATGCCGGATTTAAAAATCTTGTACCGTATTCGCATGTACGGAGCACTAATTTATATAGCCGCATTACGATATTATTGATGGATTAATTCATGGTGCGTGAATATATATGTGTAAATGTGTACATATACGTATGTAGTAAGTGTGAGTCCAAGTCTTAGTAATTAGTGCCAGTGCTAGTGATTATTTTCAGTAGACATGTTAAAAAAAATAAATAACGATATGTGTTTTGAGTTGCAGAACAATCAGTTTTAGTAATTTTTCCAAAATAAACTCTTTGAAATAGGTAATATACACACTCTGTTTATGTTGGACTGGAAAACGAGTAATAACAATAAAAAGCTAAATGTCCTATCACATGTGAAGTCTTGACGTGCCTCAGATTTTACGATTGCGTCCGTGTATCATACTTTACGCAGTTCATTTGTTCCCACATCTTTACATGCAATCGTCACCTTAATGCTGCGTTCTTTACGGATACGTTACAAATATAGCAACGAAAACGTTACAATTATGTTGTGAAATTCTCAATATAATATTAATATATAAGCGTATAATATTTTGTTGGAATTACGTGAATATTGAACAGGATTTTATCGCGTTTTATTTGTGCTGATTTGTGCGAAGTATTAAAAATTTTAAAAATATTGTAACTAAATTAAATGCTATAAAATCCGTAAAGTATATTGTTAAATCATATCAACGTGTAAAAGATTTTATTCTTGAGATTCGATTAACTCAATTTTATAACCTGCAGGCTTAACTATATGTAAGTTATTTAACTTAATTTTATTTCAAATCACTATTTGTTTTCATTAAACCCATAACTTTGTATTTGTTGTCATATTATAAATCTTTTCGCAATTACTTAAAATTTGACAAAATAATGTTAATCTAGGCTGAAATTTCAATTGATTTCACACGCGTTAATTGGCTAAGAGATTTTAAATAAAATATCAGCCGTCTATTTACCTGAAACACAGTCTTGTCTGTTCCAAAATCATTTTAAACATAGGTTGCAATTATAAAATCGTGTTAAGTGTCATAACAAAACAAACTGCCAACATTATTATGGCACAACCGTTCAATATTCCCAACAAGGAGGTATTATGCCAAAGCTGGGTGATTTGAATTGCGTGACACCATTGGCGGTGTCCTTGACGACGCAGCCTGCATAATAACATCCTGGCTCTGAGGAAACTATGGAAGTCTTGTTGGAACTGACGTTTTGGCACGGTGACCAAAGAATGCTTATTTGATGCTCGTGACAGATATTCACGAGATACGAATTTTAATTGAATGATGACAAATGGGAGATAATCACAAACATATGCCATATACGTTTATGCGGCGAGCCCTTTTTATGAATCCTGTTATACATTGGCGAAATTAGTCTCGTAAAATAAACAAAACTATCTCAACGAAGAGTCGTCATACATCTAGCGTTCTTATTGATGATTTTTTATGGATACGTTAACTACTGGCAGACAGTCACCATCTAGTCTGACTGATAAATAAATAAACTCACTTTTCTTTAAGTTTTTAAATACATATAACATAGATACAAACACCCAGACACGAGAAAAACGCTATGTTCATCATAAACTATTTTTCCGGGGTGGGAATTGAACCCACACCCTCTGGCAAAATTGTCAGTGTACTAACCATATTTTATAAATAAAGAAGACTGTTTATAAATGCTTTAAGCGACGAGGCGGCAATTACGTTTAATAAAAGCAGCGTAAGACACTGCAAATCCGCTGGCTGCCCTGAGACACGATCATACGTCTCGTTTACTTAATACGCTAGGTTTGTCACCCTACAAACCGGAACGCGGTAGTGCTCATCCTAATAATTTGCACCGTGATAGTCTTCGCGTTGGTACTTGAAGAGGCAGCCAGTTAATTAAAATACATTTACATTACGTTTGGAATGGATTGTGAGAAGGAAATGATGATATTGATTTTGCTATTCCAAGTAAGAACTTTTTATTAGTCATGTTAAGATATAATTGATGTATAAATTCTCCCAGTTCATTATAAACGCGGTATGGCTTCGTATCAACGAAAAGCCGGGCTTAGACCTAAATGGTTTAACAAAATAGTCAAATAAAAGCATTAAGTAATTTGAAGTGAACACTTCTACGTTTTTAAAACTGGAATAATCTAAATGCTAGAAGTAAAGCATAAGCTCGTTGCTGATGTGAGAATCTTGTAAATAAAGATAAAATAAATAAAAATATTAGGATATTGGTATCTCTTTATTCACAACAGTGGAAAATAAATATTTAAAACAAATAACAATTAAATTACACAATTAAATAATAATAATAATAATAATAATAACTCTTTATTTTGTAAGTTAAGGTACATTGTATGTGAAAGCTCTGAAGCCTGTGCTAGTAGAAACTGTGTTACAGGCTTCAGCATCTTCCCAAGTAATGACTGAATACAAAACAATTAGTATTGAATATTTAATATTTACAATCATAATTCTCTCTCCTGTGTGTGTGTGTGTGTGTGTGCGCGTGCGTGTGTGTGTGTGCTGTGTAAGAGAGAGAGAGAAGACATAGTGCGCGTGCATGTGTGTAATATTGTGTCCGTTTGTATAGTAAAAGAAAAAAAAAAATAATAATAGTAATTTATTGTACCATCTCGAAAAGTTTCTCTATTGAAATATAATCCATTCTCTTAAGTATTTTTATCGTTATAATATTAAAATTATAATTATATTAGCCTTTTGTTGCATCAAGCTTGTAAAGCATCGATACGTTGACGTCCTAAATCATCGGTGCAGATATATTAGTCAGTAGTATGTTGAACAGGATCAACGTCTACATTACTATCTTATAGAGTCTTCGGTAGAGTTGTACAAGTAATATTAATTACGTATCTATTCTGACTAAATTAAATTTCTATCTTTATAGCTGACGTCATCCAATTACTAACGAAATAAGTAACGGTTTCTTGTGCAAAGTCACTATTACATATTTCTTTTATTTAATTTGACACAAACAGCCAGTAATACATGCAAATATATACATATGTGTAGTGCTTATAAAAATAGACAAGGAGTGCCCAAAATTATACAAAAAGCAAAATATGATATACAAGCAGTACAAGTGTAGTAAACATTCATCTACATCATCATCATCAGCCTGTGTCAGTCCACTGCTGGACATATGTCACCCCCATGCACGCCACCGCTTCCAAACTTCGGCTTTTCTCATCAAGCCCACACCGGCCACTGTGTAAATGTCATCACGCCATCTTGCCAGAACTTTCCGACTCCAGTGGTCGTCAATTCTGCGGGTATATGACTAGCCCACCGCCACTTCAGCTTACTAGTGAACATTTTGACAAACAAATTAATAAACATATATGTATAAAAAGAACCACGTAATACTATTCATAGTATTAATAATTCAAACAAATTCCAGTTTAGATATCTCGTAGGAATTTTTCAAATTGTTTTCGAAGATATCTTCTATGAAAATGTAAGTTACAAAGTATCCGATATAATCCGTTTTAAGTCTTGAAATATGTAATCGGACAACGCAAAGATAATCTTGTGCATAAACAGTTATTCACGTCGTGGATTAACCGTTCTGAAAGACGAACGACCCGGCGAATGCGTTACGAAGCGCGGGAAAATCACAATGTCCTGCGACGATCGATTTCCAGAAAGTTCCATCGTAATCTGCGATAATAAACACTATACGTCGCTATTAATGTGTATTACACGCTACCATATGTAGTTTCAAGACTCCATCGTCAATTCCGTAAAAGATTTAATGGTAATTATCATAATCATCATCAGCTTGTGTTAATCCACTTGGATATAAGCTTCACCTAATGCACGCCTTCTCTATTAGGGGAAGGGGGGGGGGGTTGGACCGTATTCCACCATGCTGGTCCAATGTGGGTACGTGGGTGAAGCGACTTTTTACATGCCCGTCCGACGCGTAGATCATCTTACATTTCTGACAACTGGGTGATCGGCCCAAATTGTGCTAACCAACTAAAAACAATTATAATATAAAGGTGGTGTCCGGAGGGATTCGAACCCATTACCACCGGTTTATAAAGCAAGGGCCAATACCGCTAGGCCACGGAGGCGGTTAAGGTAATTTATATAGATACAAATACATTGATTGTTTATATTCATCTAGCCGTCCGTCTACGGCTCTGCCGTTTTATTTTATAGATTTTCGAAACGGATTTTCCTGGGATAAAGCTAGCTAATTATAGCCTATGCTAATTAAGGTGAAGCTTTCTCATGGTCAATGGTTTTCGGAAAAGGACGCAATAAAATAACAGCTTGGCGCAAAATAAAATAGCAACAATCGGCGAAAGAAACTGCGAAAGGCGAAAGATACTCAATTCCCTAAAAGACCTATGGATTTGACAATGATAAACAATACATAAATTTTCCGTCAGAAAAGTTCTTAAACATTACAAGAAGAAAGACGATTTGTAGCCAATATTTTCCTCCGTAGCCTAGTGGTATGGGCGTGTGCTTTAGAAACCGGAGGTCGTGGGTTCGAATCCTGCGAGGACTCAACAAATTTTCATTGTTGTTTCCTAGTTGGTTAGGCAATTGGCCGATCCGATGTCTGAAAGGTGGATATGCTTGAATGGACATGAACAGTCGGTCACCACCCAACCCCTTGGACCAGCGTTATGGTGGTCCAAACAATATGTAGGATAGGGGTGTTTTAGGGGAGGCCTATTTCCAGCAGTGGACTATCACAGGCTGATGATGATGATGAACTATATGTTTCTACGTATGTTAAAGAAGTGTGAAGATAAAATTGAACTAGGTAATATACTACAAAGTATGGAAAACAAGACCCGAGCTAATAATTATCGATAAAGAAACGAAGACAAAACAATCGGCCAACGATAAAAACTGATATCAATTGATAACGTTAAAGTCGCGTGATATTGTCCATCGGTCTATAGCGAATCCAGAGTACATAATGGCAATAAACGGCTTTTATCAGTAAAGTAAATTAATATAGATAAGGTGTAAGAGCTCTTTTGAGTAAACTTCGATCAAATAAGGATTAAATAAAGTAATATACTTCGTACATTGTTAATTTTTACTTGCAATTTTTGCTACTGCAGTTATATGGATTCACGTAACCAAACTACGAAGGGCGTGGTCGCAAGTAAAATATGTATTAACAGCCAAAATTTTACATTCATCGTAATATTCGCGTTATATAGAGTTACCTTAAGGTTTTACCCACCAACCCGCATTGGACCAGCGTGGTGGGATATCGTCCAAAAACCCTCTAATGGATAGGGGTATATTAGGGGAGGCCTATGTCCAGCAGTGGACTATCACAGGCTGATGATGATGATGATGAAAGGTTTAGTCACAAGGTTATATGGGATAGTTAGTTATAATATAAGTAAATAACTTAAGTAATAAGTAACGTACAGGAGTCTTTAATTTAGTACACCTTCTATTTTTAATGTTGTAGATTTTTATCAGACCTCAAACTACATTTTTCTCACGATAGAATTTATAATATTATATACATAAATAGTCAAACAAGTTTAAATAAAATGAGAAAGTTAAGAAGCGTCCTACGGTATGTAAATGTTTCGGGAAGTTGGTACTTAAAAAATTCCAATCTAGAAAAGTCAATCTAAGTAGGAGTTATCGAGATTTATACATGCATATCAAAGTTAGTTCGTTACATATGTACATATACATTGAAAAATGTGAATGTTTAATTGCGTACATATTACCATATTTATTTATTTATTTAGACACACTAAGAATACATACAAAAAAATTGAAAACAGATATCAAATTAAGTACTGGCAGGTATGTCAGTTGCAGGTTCTACAGCAATATCTTATAACGCACTTTGACATGTAGCAATGACATGACAAACAACGGGAATGTAGGTTAAGTTTAAAATTGACAGAACGACATAAAATAAAAGTAAAAGGACATGAAAACAATAGTTAAGTATTAGTTATATGTTGCATATTCGCTTACAATTAGTGTCCGACCGAACTTTCGGTTTCGGTTTCGGTTTCGGCCGAGTTTCGGCCAAAAATCAAGTTTCGCCGAGTTTCGGTTTCGGCCAAATTTGGCCGAAACTTTGCCGAAACCGAAACTGGTTTCAGAAGTGTTTTCAATTTCAAAATAGTAGCGAAAGTTAAATATATCATTGCTACAATCGAGCTCAGATCAGTCGATTTTAGTTCACACAAATATTCCAAGTTTCACAAAAGAAATTAATGATTCTTCTAGAAAGACGAGGAGGAACAAATAGTAGTGAGAACAAAATATATACCCTTGGTAACCAAAAATAAATAAAATAATACTGGAAAGTGTAGCCCAGATATTTGTTGTGTTAATAAAAAATCTTCTAGTCTCTTTACTTTTTTCTGAATGTAGTCATTTGTTTGCTATGTGTGGCGAAATGTTCTCGAAAAAGAGAAACCCAAGTGCGACCTTGTCATTTAAAACCACTGTTATAAAAGTTAACAACGCAAGAGATTTACTGCGGCTCAAGGGCAACGTGAAAAGGGACTGCTCTGTCATAATCAATTGTCGCAAAGTGGGCTTCTTAATTTCGAGTAGGGAGAACGTACACGGAAGACGAACATGGTTGCAGACGTGCATCGAAGCCAGTAATCAACAAGAAACAAGTTTGGCGTGAGGTGGCGCCTTATAGAATACTGCCTCCCCATCTCTTTCCGTGGGTGTCGTAAGAGACGACTAAGGAATTAAGAAACCAACGAACAACTGCATCTTTAGCTCTACGTCAATCGTACTGTCTAGGCGGTCCATTGGCTCAAGGGGGCTAAGACAAGAGAGTGGGCTTGCGGTTTGCGCAGCTTGTCCACTATAATCAAAATCACGCGCCGATGACCTTGTTTATTTGGATTCCGAGATTCAAAAGCCCTGCGGCGATCGAGTTCTGGTGGTAGAGTTTCCAATTTAGTGATACTGGTCTCTAGTTGGCACTCGGCACGTAGGCGGCTAGACGAGAGTGGTCGCTCTATGACTCGATTCGAGGCGGGAGTACGGGTTCGGCAGCACGTCTAGTGACAAAGCAGCCCTATTTAGGAACGCTCTGCTTTCCCCAATTCCGGGGAAGGGCCTAGGAAAGGTGGCCTAAACATAGTTTGCCTCACAATCAACGCAACCGGCTAACCGCGGTCGTTTGTCTCACTACCAAAACGCGGTCGAAATAATAAAATACCTAACAAAAATAAAAACTTTGCATTATACTTTGCTATAGTTATGAATGAAGCCACAAGCCAGCCATTACAAATATCGGTAAGATCCGACAAAAGCGTTTGCGTTAACCAAAATTCCAAAGCAGCCTCCTAAAGGCCAGAACAACGACAACCAACCGCTATACCTATATAATAAACAACTCGAAGAAGTTTCCAATTTTAGGTACCTTGGGAGCAATATCAAAAATGATAATACACTTTCACTGGAGATTTCTTCACGCATTTTTGGCAATGTGCGAAGGCATCTCAAGTGAAGGCATCTCAAGTGATCAGATCAGAATCGCAGCTGCTGCTTTCGGTGGTTTGGGTTGTCGTGTCTGGAAGTGCCATTACATAAGTCTCACCACAAAACTTCTTGTATATGGGGCCATTGTTCTGCCAATTAGAAGAAGGCTGGACTCCTTCCACCTTAAATGCTTTCGCTCTATCCTTTGGATCAAATGGCAGGACCATATATCCAACGCAGAGGTTCTGCGGCGCACTGGCATGCTTGGCATGGAAGCTACACTAATGAAATGCCAACTTAGATGGTCTGGGCACGTCCTGCGCATGGATGATCGCCGTTTGCCAAAAGCAGTGTTTTATTCTGAACTTAGTGTTTGAAAAAGAAACCGGGAGGTCAATTCTAATATATAAAGACGTTTTGAAACGCCACTTGAGTAATTGCGAGATCGCACCAGAGAAATGGGAAGAGCTTGCCTATGCGAGGCCGAAATGGCGTGTTGCTACTCAGACTGGACTTAAGAAGTTTGAAGAGTCTCGTCTTAAAGATTTGGAAACCAAGCGTGCTTCGGAAAACCCGCCCAAAAGTCACCTATACATACACTTATAATACTTTAGAGTCCTTTATTGTACGCAGTGTGATCGCTTTTTAAGACCAAAATCGGATTTGCAAGTCGTGTTCGGGCTCATCAAAGAAATAAATAGAGACGTCGCCGTTGTCGGATACGACAAGGAGGCCATCATATGGCCTGGCCGGGGTATGGCGTCAATATTTTGGGACTCACAAGTGATATTGTTGTTTGATTACCTGGAGCATGGAACCATCATTACAGATTATGCAGCTTTAATACCGAGGTTGAGAAATGCCGTCAATGATAAAAAAGAGGCAAACTTTGAACGGGCGAGCTGTTTCATCTTGACAACGTACAGGCACATAGGTTGGCATTAGCGATGGCCACCGTTTAGCATGCTAGCGTACAATTTGTTGAGCATCCTCTTCACCAGATTTGGCGCCTAGCTATTTTTCATCTTCTCTCTAAATTGATACAATACTTAAGAGAAAACATGTGTTAAAACTATTTATAACAAGTAAACGATGCCGTGGTGACCTTTTTGCAGGACCAAGACAATCCTTTTTTTAAAGGAATTGAAGCATTGGAAACTTGGAACACTGGACTTGGTGTGTAGGTGGACTCGGAGATTATGTATAAAATAAATAATTAGCTATCATAGTCATTATATTCTATCTCATTTTGCTTTTAATTCCCCTCGCAAATACAAATACAAACCAAAGTATTTATTAGTAAGATTTCAAAATACCAATACTTAGTTTTAATGCAACAGTCACAATTACTAATTTATTTATTAATAACTCATATAACTATAAGAAATTTACTTGAAAAAATTATATATTTTTAATATTTTATTACACAAAATATTATTAGCAACTGAATTAAACAATTACCACACGTTTAATATACTGTCTCTATTCCATGACTAAAAAGCAAAATAATAGGCATAAAAGCTCCATATTTTAGTATTTTAAGAATTTTTATACTTGATCACGCGAGTTTCGGTTTCGGTTTCGGTTTCGGCCGGAAAAACAGTTTCGGTCGGACTCTACTTACAATCAAATAAATTTGTAGTGCACTGCCATTTTATCATATTCTTACATAGGCAGGCAGTTTATCGAAATAAAGAAATGGTTATTTTAAAAAATAAAACCTAACCTAACCTTTAAATGTAAACAATACCAAAAATAGGTCGTAAAAAGTAGGACAGAATAGGTAAATATGTACTTTAAACATATTTACAACTTTCAATAGTTAATATAACGAAGCAGTTTATAAGCGTGTAAACATAAGTAAGTGTTTGTCTATCAGTCGATGCATTAATATATATTAATTAGACCGTAAGGTCTGAGAACGTGTAATGAGTACCAATTGTGGTTTTGCATTTATAATGCAACGTTAGGCTGTTCTTAATAATGAGAGAAACATGTGGACGCATTAAGTACAATTTGATAATTAAAAACACAATTAGTACTAATTATCAATAACAGAATACATAAATATAACCACGAAGATTGAATATATATTAAAAATTGATAACTTTGACTGCTGTGTAATACGTGGGATACGTATTGTCAATGTTAACTTCTAAAAATTAACTTTTTACTTTTTGACGAAAGTAAGGCGAGACAAGATTTATTACATTTTGTGACTATTTCATTTTCTCATCAACATCATCATCAGCAGCCTTTCTTCGTCCACTGGTGGATATAGGCCAATGAATGCCAAGACGGCAGATCCCTTGCCGCACTTCCAACTTGAACTGAATACTGGAGATCGGTATCGAACGCGGCCTTCACTTCAGAATCTTTTTAGCCCATCGAATATCGGTTCTTCTGACCATATGACCGCTACTTCAACGAGCTAATCCTTTGCACTGTTTATATTATCCTAGAATTCAACAATTAAACTATGATTCATGACCTACATACTTAAATGGAGTAGTAGATTTTTCGACAATTAATAATTGAATGGGCATGTAAAAAGTCGGTCCACCCACCAACCCGCATTGGACCAGCGTGGTGGATAAGGGACAAAACCCCTTATGGATAGGGTGTATTAGGGGAGGCCTATGTCCAAGCAGTGGACTATATCAGGCTGATGATAATGATGATGATGAATAAGTGAATGTATCGCTCCCATGTTGAAAAATTATAAATATATTAAATTCTATTAAAATATATTTGAATTTGAATCGTCTAAAGCTATCAACAAATGCTCATGTATCGTTTACAGTTTTATCCGTCAAATGCATGCATCATGGTTACATTCGTGGACTTGATGGAATCTACACATTTGCAATGCTGGTATGTCCGCATTGATTGCAGATTGACTGCAGATGAAAGATATTGCGTTTCTTACCTTTGATGGGAAATCGTGTATCGATAAACATTGCTTTAAAACAAATGCTGTAAAAATGTTGTGAATAAACACATTTAAATAGACCAATGGCTTGGGGTTTCATTCGAGGGTTTTTCGCAGGTTTAATGCAAACATATTTAATACGTAGATATTTAAATATGTTATTGCATAATTAATGAAATAAAAAAAATTGCAATCGTTATACGTATTATTATATATGTCAGTTGTTATTACATATTAAATAATGAAAAATTAATAATTTGTCCCATAACTTGTCTATTTGCAATGAAATTCTTCTAAACAAATAGAAGAATAGAAGAAGAATTTTTTCATTACTCAACTTTTAAAATGTTAAGGTGAAATAAAAAAAAATCCTGTTAACTTGAAAATAAACATGTTACTTCTATAGCTATGGTATTTCAAAAAGATAATCTTATACAATATTATTTTGGAGTCAAACCTATGTCTCTATCGATAAGCTGCGTTACGATACAAGATGATAGATACACCACTAGTCCATCGTGGGTACTAGAAGGATATTGACACACGTCACATCGATACGAAGGCTTTTATTCCCCTTTTGCATTGCTCTCATTTTACTCATATATTCGTTTATTTTCATTACAATTTAAGTTATTTCAACATTTGACACTTGCCCTGAAAATCTTTATATAAAGTCTAAAAGTTATTAAACTATATTTGTTAAGCTTTTGTGCAATAGTCATTATGATTTGAAAATGGTAAGTAGCAGATGTGTTAACTCCACAAAAGCTACGATTATTCAAGCATATGTTTTGTTCCGTTTAATAAAGACCGTAGACCGTAAGAATGGAGTCAAACTAAAATATTTTCATTTGCAAAAGTTGTACAACAAAAACATCACACGCATGTGTCTTATAAAGATATAAGGAAGCAAAACCCACTTCAACGATCAAATATGTGCACGCATTATGCTAAACAAAATGTCCCCAACGTGACCATTTCTTCTTTCTGCCATCTCAGGGTTTAAATTTTGACTCCATTTATGCATACTTTTCTGGATGCATACAGGTTTTCCACTATCCATCGCGTGTATAACTAAATAACTAAATCTTTTTTTACGATGGGGTCTACTTACAGTATAGTATAGGATTCAAAGTATTCAGGATAATACAATTTCCTTTAAAATACAAGGTGTTTTAAGAATAATAAAAAAAAAAGTTGTCAGTCACTTGTTTCCTGGTCAATCAGCAAGCTAATCCGATCTTATGTAAAAGGTTGATTTGAACTTAATAACTTCTGTATATAACTATTTCCTATTAATCTATCATCTACAGATCTGTTGCGTAAACACCATCAGTAAAAACTTCTGTTTTTTACCTCTTTTATGAAACAATGTTATTATTACTTTCGAAATAGTTTTTTAAGTTATGTATTGAAGTTTTGGTGTACCTTTCTATTAAACTGAAACTGTCTAATATACAATTGCACTTATAAAATACACAATTTTCAAACCGGTGACAGATTGTTAAGGCAAATAACCTACTTTTATTTAAATACAACGTTTAAACTTGTGATGATATACGTAACGAAATTAACTAATGTTAATGAATTTATCGCTTCCCTTTTGTGCTAACAGAATAAAGTTAAAAGTGATCGTTATTTCATCCTTATCTCAGACTACCGAGATAATATTTTTTTTATATTTATTAAATAGTCCGCATAACATTCCGAAGAAGTCCTTTCATGGTTTTTGTTAATGAGGTTAAGCAACTACCACTAACTACTTTTGAATAAGTTTCATTTTATTTTAATGCTTGTATCTATTATTTTTTTGGTAAGTTAGAGCGATGAGACGAGCAAGACATTTAACTGAGGGTGACGCCCTGCCTGTAAGAACAGCAGCGTCAATTGCCCCAAACCCGCTGACCGTCCCTAGTTGACCCAGTTATTACTCTGTCAATCGTTCCCTTTAAACTGGAAGACCACAGTGTTGTTTAAACATTACTTCTTGATTTGCGACAAAATTGGCACCGCGGCTGTTCTTCTCCGGATATGTGACTTTCGTAAAATAAAAGCTATCGCTAAAACGTGTCACCCAATTAAAGTCAGCATCTCAATTTTAGCTAAAAAGCCAACGCAGAGCTTGCTTATAAAATAAATATTTAAATGTAGAAGTTACAGTCAGGCTGCCTTCATAGCCTAGTGGTATGGGCGTGTGCTTTAGAAACCGCAGGTCGTTAGTTTAAATCCTGCGGGGACTCAGGAAATTTTCATTGTTGTTTAACCAACTAGTTAGGGCTATTTGGGCCGATCAGCTAATTGTCTGAAAAGTAATATGATCCATGCGTCGGATGGGCATGTAAAAATTCGGTCCAGCTGGCTGGGATACGGCCCAAAACCACGTAATGGATAGGGGTGTATTAGGGGTGTCCTGAGGCCAGCAGTGGACTACCACAGGCTGATGATGTATTTATAACAATGTATGTAGAAGTTACAGTAGTGCAACGATAAAACCGTCAAAACTTATTAATTTATAACGTATGCTATTCGCAACATATAACATAATCATGAATGATTTTATATGATGACATATGAACAAATGTCGACGTAAAAACTGTGACTTCGGGTACTAGGAGCCAATGCGGGTTATACATTTTGTATGTTGAGTGTTGCCGCGATTCGGAAGGTCAGACCGAGGAAATGGGTCGAGGATGCCAGGTGGTGTAGGGTCGTCACATTTGTGAATGAAATTATGCCAATCTATAAACTGACTTAGCAGTAAGCTAAGCGAACACCTTATGAGTGTTATTATGAAGCTGTACTCCTAAGCTAGTTCACAACATTCATATTCAGAATAAATTGTCATAAAGCTTATAAATATTTGTTATTAATTATTATTGTAACTGCTTACTGTAACTTTTCATTAGTCAGAATTTGAGCAGGACATTCTACTTCGTCGTTTTGTTTTATAAGCTTAGACAATTGAGAAATTTATGTAAAATGATTAATAATTTTACATTACATACATACAACATTTTACAATGACGTTAAAAGGCCACCATTTTACGCATCGTTTTGAAATATTTTGTTGTAGGTAGTACAACAAAATATTTTTAAGCGTTCTCTGTAAAGGTTATGTCACCTTTTTAATATAAAACTATTTTTTAATGTAAAGTGCCAACCATGTTCTGGTTGAATTGTGGCCTTTACCGCAGCCCCTCCTTTCCCTGACATAATTTCGCTGACCCTTCGCCGTCCTGGTATGACTCACAACACAAGCAAAAAACAAAGTTATGCAATAACTTTCGGCCAACCTCACCGAACATGATGTATTTTACTTGAGTAAAATATTAGTTATAACGGTTACAATTTAGAAAATCAATAAAATTAATGACACTTGACAATGTTTATTAAAAGGCTTGTTTTAGCAAGGAAGTTAGGCTTCCAGACTCATGTCTTTGGTAAGCTACATCTAACATAGAGTTTGCGAGAAGCTACCGTCTTCACTATGACAGAAGTACGTCTCTTCTGTACGTGTGGCCTTTTAGAAGACACTAAAGCATGCCTAACTCACGTGAGTTAGGCATTCGCGGATTGGGACGCCGACATCTGACGAATATAAGTCATTTTAACTTATAGATAATTAGGCTGCCTCCGCAGCCTCAGTGGTATAGGCATGTGCCTTTGAAACCGGAGGTCGGGGTTCGAATCCTGCGGGGACTCAACAAATTTTCATTGTTGTTTCCTAGTTGGTTAGGACAATTTGTGATCACCCAATTGTCTGAAAAGTAAGATGATCCATGCGTCGGATGGGCATGTAAAAAGTCGGTCCACCCACCAACCCGCATTGGACCAGCGTGGTGGATAGGTCCAAAGTCCCCTAATGGATGGAGGTGTATTAGGGGAGGCTTATGTCCAGCAGTGGACTATCACAGGCTGATGATGATAATTAGGCGTATCGAAGAAATAACTCCACTTTCAGTACTTCCGCCGAGCGATACATCTGTTGTGTAGGGAATAATAGCTTTCTAGAGCGGAATAGCCATTTAGGCTATATTTCGTATCTTAAATGGTCAGTTAAGACTGAGTCAAAAGAAATAGAATCTGGGTAAGGAAAGCTTTTAAAACTGTAAACGTTCTTAATGGGCTCATCCACACATCCACTAATCGTCAACCTCATCCATCACGAGATTATTGGCTAATAAGAGCCAAAATTTTTAACACCACAAGATGCTTTATTAAGTAAGATTCCACTTCTTTCTATCTTTTACATTTTCTTACTGAGGCCGATTTTTTCCGTAAAAGATCTTTGGATACGATAGGAATATTAACGGTTGCTAAGGTCCATGACCGATCCGTTTCTAATAGCAAAAATGATAACATCCGGTGATAATGAAGATATTGAAAACAAAGACCATTACTGTGGCTATTACATTTTCTAATTGCGCAACGACAGTGCAATAACCCGAATTGTTCAACGCCAATTCATTGGGCCATCGGGCAAAGTGATTTTTAATTGAAACAAATAGTTTCATGGTTTGCTTGAAGGGAATTGCTTTCATTGATTACCACATTATTTGAAACGATTAAAGTACTATCGGTTTTTCTATTATCATTGAATTAAACTAAATTGTGATGGAATTCTGCAGATTGCTATTTTTTTGTATTTTTAATTATAATTTATACCCCTTTCAGCCTTCATGGTCAACGCTGAAATAAAGAATAAGGTAGTTACGAAGCAGTGTTTATTTCTATCGCAAGTTTGTAGAAAACAAACACTATTATCTTTCGGTTCGAAGGGCATCGTGGCCAGCGTAATTACTGGGTAAACGAGACATAACATCTCATGTCTCCGGAGCTTGTAGCGTTACGCTTAATTTCTTATGAATAATGCACGTCACTTACGATCATTACGTAGCTTTACAAACAAAAGAAGTGACAGTTGTAATAACTGGGAAAAAGATCTCGAAAAAGAGTGCAATATAAAGAAATCAAGTATAACCATAACAGTTACGTAATAAACGGAATCCATTAATGTTTAAAGTTCGTTTTCAGGACCGGACACATAAATGAGCAATAAATAAAGCACAAGATTCAATTTCAGGATCGCATTCAGCAGAAACGAGATAAAGTGCAAAACGCGCGGCGGAATGAAAGCGAGGCCGTTGCTAATGGCAACTGTCAGTGCGCAGTTCAATGAACCCGTCGGCGAAGATCGCATTATATTCCTTTCATTGTCTAAAATACACGATTACCGATTGTGTTGCGACATTTCATGACTAATTTCCTGTTTTATTTAACAGTCTTAATGTATTGTTGTGATACAATTAAAATTTGTCTGACAACGATAACTCAAAGTTGTTTCTCCGCGGGATTTGAACCCACGACCTCCGGTTTATAAAGCAAGGGCCAACACCGCTAGGCCACGAAGGTCATATAATGTTTTATGTAAGCTAAAAAAGGACCCGCCTGTTTCATAACCGTGAAGGTTTTTCCTGTCGCATCTGTTTCGAATGCAGCCGTAGGGTATTGTAATGCAAATCCGTGTCACAGGGCTCGCCCTTTGTTAGTCCTGGGTTCGAAGTATAACAATGTGGCCTTAAGTATATGAAATAGATAATAAAAAACATGTTATGGACACAGATATTCAAATCCAGTATCCGAGAAAGACATTTACCGAATCTTTAATGAATTTAAAAGAACAACATATATTTTTTGTCCAACTAAACATTTTGTTAGTTAATTTCAAAAATATAAAATAGACGAACCATTGATCAGTACAAAAAATTAAATTTAGACCCATTTGGCTTTCCCTTCAAGATCTGTATGTTGTTAAGAAATATTTAATTTTATTTTATTTATTTAATATTTTTACCAACGTACGTTCACATAAGTAAGCAACAATCAGTAAATAAACGTCAAAACACTATATATTACAGACAATTACAGACAGAATTCCACATGTATCAATAACAAATATAACGAAATAAAGGTTAAAAATAAATTGTTTTCTAAACCTCGCAAAAGAAAACATTAAATAAATAACAAGGAGAGAAAACTAAGATAAAAAAAATATTATTCTGAAAAAAAAAAAGTAAATACAATTAAACTCAACCAATTACGCTAAAAGCACAAATAAAAAATAAAGAGAAAAAAACAGAATATACAATAAATAAGTATTAGTGAAATATGACTTGTTTCAAATTTGAAACTGAACTGAACTTTTAACGGAGAGATAGCATCTTTTTGAATTCTATACAAAGTATCGAAATGACAAATTTACCTACATTCTTACTTACTTATAAAAATTTTATATGCCACGTTCTTAAGTTACGTAGTGTACGCTAAGTTCCTTTATCGCGTACTATCTGCGGTGCCTTTCGAACCAGAAGACTGTAGTTTTCTCAATTAATTGCATCATATGTGGCCTGTGTACTTCCTGTTTATGCACTGTATTAATAGTACATCCTCTTCTTGAGTAATCTAGTTTATATCAATTAAAAAGTATATAACAATTTTCAAATGAAGAGAAATAAACATACATTGAAACTTTCACGTGCGTAATGACATGTTCATAGCGAGATTTTGTAGCATAGATAGTGGGAAACGCATTGCATTATTGTTTCGCGTGTTGCATTAAGTGTTAAAACGGACTTTATCGAGATATAAGTAGACATAATTGCCTTTTATCGATGAAAACTACGGTACAATAAACGTTTTTAGAATAAAACAATATTTTTTTACTAATTTACAATTATTAATATTACATTTATGAAAAATATACTGCTGCCGGTGACTGCTTAGAATCCCCGTTAGCCTGAATATTACGTCCGGAAACACTTGATAAATCATACATTGAGGGTAATGATGATGTTCGTTCAATGATCAAGAAGCGGTTGCATAAGAGTGATAGGTTAGTCATTTGTATAAAATAGATAAGATAGAAACTTAGATAGAATTTCTAAACAATATAATATATAAGATTCATAAGCAAATGATTGAATTTTTTTGTCATTACATTTGTTTCTAAGTTTAACCTTCTTACCTCGTCATCGTTTTAAATAGTTTCATTAAGAAAGAATGATATTAAAAATCTGTATTTAAATATATCTATGCCTTAGAGAATCTATAATCTCTGTAAATTCAACGGCAATCATTACCTTACCAGGAATAGGACCGTTTTGTAGCTGTTAAATGTTTATGAAAATTCTACGTTTTAATTGGTTTAGCTCATGATAGGTTATAATTATTTATATAACTACACAAACGCTTAAACTTTCTTATTCTAAGACCTAAAACACGGAAACATATAACACATTAAAAGTTACTGCTTAAGCGAAACTTAAAGTGAAGTAGCATTATTCTTTACATGATTAGTCGTAGTGTTTCACATGTCAAATAATCTAATTTGTGAGTTAAATATTAGTGCCACGTGCCTTAGGTATTAACGTCTAGACATCAAGGCCACCCCAAATCCCTAATAAGGCTTCGGGTAAACTTGTTTAGGCACTAAAATTGTTGATACTGATAGTTTATGCGTGCCCTGAGCTAGTTTGTATTAGCATTGATAATGTAACTCTAATATATTAAAAGTTAGATCATAGACAAATAAAAGAAAGATAGTGGAAGACGTAAGCAAAGAAGGCAGACGAATTCAGGAAAATAGTAACTTTTGTAATATTAAAAGAAATTTGATGTTATTCATATTTGATTCAAAGAATTTAATCATCCACCTGACTAAAGTGTAAAAAATAGTTTCTTTAGTATATTAAGTTGTATATAAATTCTCAATCAAAGATTGTTATAGCAATGCAGCACCGTGTGCAAAAGCTAATAGTTTCTAGGATGCTCGATGTCGTGCTTATAATCGGCCAATTGGACATCATTACACGATTAAGTACGAATGGAGACGAGAAAGTACGCGGACGCATAATTACATCGGCCCACTTGGAATGGAAGACTGATATGCCTAATGCCACAAATCTTATATGCAAATGGGCAAAGTCCACTGGCGACTTATTTTTTGCCTTGTTGCAAAGAAGCCATGCCTGAGGAAATCGTTTATATCTGAAGTCTAAAGATAGAAGGAGTTAAGTTACGCTAAGTCGGAGATATTAAGGATGTATTGAGTGCTAAACGGGAATGTATTATGTATTTACAATTGTGCACGGTAGCAAAGTTTAGGTTATCCGCAAAATCAGTAAGTCTTTTAAACGACAAATATGTATTGACAGACGACAGATAAGTGCAATACAAGACCGCACATAGAACATACCGTATGTAAATGAATGCATAGAGAAATATATAATATATCTCAATAAATTATACTATGTGGTATAGAGTTTAAAAAAGTAAATTATTAACGTTTGTTAAAAACTTTCAAGGAATATTTTTAGTGCACTTAATATCAGTATGATGGACAATCTGTATTGCAAAATTGTTATGAATATAGTTGGTTTTTTGCATAAAGCCAAATACAGGATAAACATTGTAGGCGCAACGTTATCTACCCTCTGTTATAAGCCAAGGTGAGGTATTTAGGAACTGGTTCTTTATCATTATATCGTCGAGTATATAAGGTTTTAACTGACGGTGAGCAGTACAAACATTTGAAGATAGCTCCCTTCAAACGAAGACGAAAAGTTAAGATAGCTTAATTTAATCTAACGGATCAGCTCTCCGTTAGGTTTCTGGAATAAAAAACATTGAGGAGGTATAATGTTAGAATGGAGGAAGTTTGTGATAAGATTTTCACGATGTGATACTCCAATGCTGGACATAGGCCTCCCCTAATGCACGCCTCCTCCATTCTTCCGGGAATCTGGACCGTATCCCACCACGCTGGTCCAATTCGAGTTAGTGGGTGGTAGATCATGCTGTTCGGTTAAGTTAGAGCTGGGTAAATTTGAATAGTTATTAATATTGGTCTATCTATCATTATGATGTAAAAATATGTAAATTTATTTTTTAGGAACATTCGTAAATTGACTCGAAATGAAGGGACTGTACGCATTAACAACTTACGTGCTTCATGGAGCGGGACACTACTTCCTGTTGAATCAAAGTTTGTAACTATTTTTGGAATAAGTCCCGATTTTAATTGCATTACGTTATAAAATAATCAAAAAGCAGACAGTACTACCCACTGCCGTTTTATGCATCTGTTATAAAATCTGTAAAGTGATGTTAAGTACTGCTAATAATATATAAGAAAAGTTATAAACTGTCTTTGACTCTTAGAAAGGTATTCTTTGGTTCAGTTGCTCATTACGTCGGTACTCAAAAAATTCTGAGATCAAAAGAAAATAGTATTAAAAAACATACTTCCAATATTGATCTAAGAAATAACACAATAACGTTAAATGGAAAAACTTCGTTGCGGCCTCGACGCAGATTAATTGAAACCTAACTATTTTACAGGAAAAGCTTTTTATGAAAGAGCTATAATTTCTTATTATTAATGCGTCATTGAGGAAACTTGTAACGATATTACAACGAAAACAACAAAAAACTATTAGTTATTTTAACAAAGTTCCTCGTTTTCTTAAATTCAAACATTTAAATTTAAATTGAAAAATTCTTGAGTAAATTAAGTTTAACACGATTTAGACTATGTTCTTTTTATTTACAATTTACAATTGCCATAATTGTGTATGGTACTCGAATCAAATTTACAACGCTTTTTTTTGTTGCCTACAAAGGCAGACGTACAGTCGGGCCACCTGATGGAAGTGGTCACTGCCCATAGACATCGGCAACACTAGTGGTACGCGCTGCCTACCGTGAGACATAGGGTGTTGAGTCTCGTTTACCCAGTTAATACGCTGGCTACGGTGCCCTTCAAACCAGCACGCAGCAGTGTTTTCACACTGCTGCTTTGTAGCCGAAATAGGAACCGAGGTGTTACCCACCCAGATACCGGTAAAAAATGGACCACCAGTATGTCATTTTTTTTTATTAAACTATCGAGACCAAATTTAACTACCGAGTACAGCCTATAGTGAACCTTTTTTTTATTGTAAGCAACTGTGTATAAATGCGCCGTGTTCACTTTCGATCCTGACCTATACACTAGAGGGCAACCGAATCGGCTCCGCTGGTCCGTAACTGACAATTTCACATGCCCACTTTTTCACAGTAGTAATTCCGACATCGCGTGTCATGGAGATGCCTTTTTTGTGCGCGTTTCCATTCACACGAGCGGCACGGGGTGTACGCGAAAGCGAACTTGATCACGGGCAAGATGAGAGTAAAAATCGTGGTAATTAACACATTTACTTTGTTAATTGTGAAGCTAATATTCATGTACTATGGTTAAGGTTCGATTGGTAGGTTTTTAAAGGTAAATGAAACTATTTTAAGCTTTATCAGTGTTTTATTTTACATTTCTTTGTGTTACAAGATCAATTAATTTTGGGATAATAATTATCAATGTTTTTAAATTAGCCTAAAAAAGATGTCTAAGGATATATGTCTTCTAAAAGTCAATAAGTTAAACGGCTTATTTATAATTGTTGAGAAACATAGGAATAAAAATTCAAAACTTTTGACGCAGAAACAAGTGCAGTTTCAATCGCATCTCCTTGGACGTGGCAATCGATGTATCATTAAATTGTATTGAATTCCTAACATTATCCAGCCATTATCTATATAACTGGAACGGTTAATGTCTATGAGAAATTACATTATTATAAAAATTGTGGCAGCGATGGCCGATTGGCGGGAAAATATAGCTCTTTGCATTCCGCTAAGATTTAGTTAGAAGCGCGACGACCCAGTATTCCACATTGGCTTTTGAGTTCGGTGTTTGGATTTGATTTGATAGAGTGTGGATAATTATTAATTATATTAAAACCTTAATAAAGGTGCAAGAGCTGGAACGAAAAAAGTTTTTGTACATCTGATATTATTGATCTACTGACATCTTACTGTAATTATAAATTAGAAGTTCGTAATTATGAATGTTTGTTACTTCTTCACTCAAAAACCACTGGGTGGATTAAATGAAATTTCTCAATAATAGCTTATAAAGCAGAACCACTTATACGCTATTATATTAAAGATATAGTGAAGTTTATTAAGGTGATAATAAAGTGTAAAGTAGAAGACAGATCAAACCATACTCACCAAAGACCGCCGGGCAAAGATATTCTGATTCTGATTATATATCAGTTGGATCTCGTTATATGTCTTTGTTGCTTTCTTTGTACTGCCTTACGTGCCCAAAGGCGTACACATGCACCTATGTTCAAAATAGTTAACAAAGTATCAATTAAAATGTACCTCTTATCTTATCAAATACTTTTTTTTTAGTTTGAGATAATAAGTTGTCAGCCTCAAATAAAAGTTTTAAGATCTAATAAAGTTCTTTTACATCATCATCAGCCTGTGATAGGCATAGGCCTTCCCTGTCCCACCACGCTGGTCCAATGCGGGTTGGTGCGAGGAGCGACTTTTTACAAGCCCATCCGACGGATGGATCATCTAACTTTTCAGACAATTGGGTGATCAAATTGCCCCAATCAACTAGGAAACAACAATGAAAATTAGTTTGGTCTCCGTAGGATTCGAACCCCCCACGGCTTGCTTACAGAGGCAGTTGAAAAAAATATGTTCTTTGAAAAAAGGCAATTGAGTGAATAGTGAGTCTTAGATCACTGCATTATGTAATTTCATATTATGATTTAAGTCATTGTTAATTCAAAAAACTTTCAAAGCAGTTCAAAGGAAACTTAGATCAAAGATGCAAGAGGCCGTCAGTCAATATTCGACCGAGTCGTGTTTGTACAAGGATAGAGCAAAGTTAGAACAGCTGGCTTTTCCCAAGCTGTGTTAGTTCCAAGGTGGCTGTATACTTTTCTGTGCTCTTTACTTAGATGTTAATAAAGAGAAATATTTAGAATTTCCAATGGTAGAACTATTTAACAATTGTTATTTGGTAATGGAGATTCTAAATCTTTAAGTTATTTAAATGTCAGCTTGAGAAGATAAGAGAGAACATGAAAAAAAAGTGTTAATCTTTGCATTTTATATAGTCGATGCAAGTTAAGCGCAGGATTATTAGTGGTGATTACTGGTGGTAGATCCCCTTTTTACAGGGGACCGTCTGGGTGGGTACCACGGCGGTGCCTATTTCTACCGCGAAACAGTAGTGTAAAAACACTACCGTGTTCCGGTTTGAAGGGCACCGCAGCCGGCGTATTTACTGGGTAAACGAGACTTAACATCCTATGTCTCACGGAAGACAGCGCGTTGGTGATACCAGTATTGCCAATATCTATGGGCGTCGGTGACCACTTTCCATCAGGTGGCCCGACTGCTCGCCTGCCTGCGTAGGCAAAAAAAAAAGATTATTGGCCTATAAAGTAATTGTATGAATGATTTATGACTAAAAATGTGTAAAATAACTATTTGCTAGAATTTCTTTGTTGATATGATGACTTCATTTTGGTTTCTACTTGTCATTATTTCTTTTTCTACACGCTATAAGTTATAAAATATCAAACGTGAAAATTTTATTTCTTTCGTGTTACCATTACTTGAATCGATCGATGATATTTATGTTTGATAAACAAGTAGATAATCAACAACGCATTCTATGGAAAGTATTAAAAGCTTTTTGTTATTTAAATTATCTTATCTGAACCTCAAAAGAAAGTAACCGTCTTTACATATCATGCGATTGCCATTATAATTATATTTATTCCATGACGTTAGTGAATTATCAATACTTACATTTATTTGCATAAATAACTTTACTATACTCATTTGTATATAAAAGTCATATTCATATTTAAGTCGTCTATAGTATATTATTATCAATAACGATGAATGTATACTCACTTTTAACGTAAAACGTAAGAAGAGTTATGTGTTTTTAATAATGGTTATTATTAATGTACATCAATGTTTTTAAAAAAATATTTACGGAGCAGAATATGTTCATATTTACTAGAGTCCGACCGAAACTGTTTTTCTGGCCGAAACCGAAACCGAAACCGAAAGTTCGGCGTGGCTTCAGTTTCGGCCGAAACCGAAACCGAAACCGAAACTCACGTGATCAAGTGTAAAATTCTTAAAATATTAAAATATGGAGCTTTTATGCCTATTATTATGCTTTTTTTAGTCATGGAATGAAGACAGTATATTAAACGCGTGGTAATCGTTTATTTCAGTTGCTAATAATATTTTATGTAGCAAAATATTCAAAATATATATATTTTTATTCAAATAAATTTCTTATAACAATATAAGTTATTAATAAATAAATTGATAATTGTGACAGTTGCATTAAAGACTAAGTATTGGTATTTTGAAATCTTACTAATTAATACTTTGGTTTGTATTTGTAGTTCGAGGGGGATCAAAAGTTGTAAAATGACATAGAATATAATGACTATGATAGCTTAATTATTTATCTATCTACATAATCTTCGAGTCCACCTACACACCAAGTCCAGCGTTCCAAGTTTCCAATGCTTCATTTAAAATGGATTGTCTTGGTCCTGCAAAAGTTCTCCACGGCATCGTTTACTTATAGTTTTAAAACATGTTTCCTCTTAGTATTGTATCAGATGATTGATCATCAGATGAAAAATAGCTAGGGCCAGATCAGGTGAATAGGGGATGCTCAACCAATTGTGCCTATGCGCGGTACGTTGTCAAGATGAAACAGCTCGCCCGTTCAACGTTTGCCTCTTTTTTATCATCGACGGCATTTCTCAACCTCGGTATTAAAGCTTCATAATCTGTAATGATGGTTCCACGCTCCAGGTAATCAATCAACAATATCACTTCTGAATCCCAAAATATTGAGGCCATACCCCGGCCAGGCAATACACCACGGCTACGGCATGAAGACCCTTCGGGATAAACCCGTGTTTCGTCCACTGTCACAAAACTAAATTTAAAGTTTTTAGAATCTTCTTAAAACTTGTCCAACGATATCTTCGAATTGTTAAGTCGATTTTGTTTTTGATTCTCGGCACCCATCTTGCGGAGACTTTTCTCATATTCAAAATTTGTGTCAATATGCGTTGAGTACCTCTATATGAAATGCTCGTTTCTTGGATTAGGTATCAGATGGTAATTCTTTAATCGCTAAAAACAGTTTTTTCGAATATGGCAGCATATTCTTATTGTTTCTTGTTGATTACTGGCTTCGATGGACGTCTGCAACCATGTTCGTCTTCCGTGTACGTTCTCCCTACTCGAAATTAAGAAGCCCACTTTGCGACAATTGATTATGACAGAGCAGTCTCTTCTCATGTTGCCTTTGAGCCGCAATAAATCTCTTGCGTTGTTAACTTTTTATAACAGTGGTTTTTAATAACAAGGTCGCACTTGGGTTTTCTCTTTTTTCGAGAACATTTCGCCACACATAGCAAACAAATGACTACATTCAGAAAAAAAGTAAAGAGACGAGAAGATTTTTTTATTAACACAACAAATATCTGAGCTACACTTTCCAGTATTATTTGTATTTATTTTGGTTACCAAGGAGTATATATTTTGTTCTCACTACTATTTGTTCCCTCCTCGTCTTTCTAGAAGAATCATCAATTTCTTTTGTCAAACTTGGAATGTTTGTCTGAACTAAAATCGACCGATCTGAGCTCGATTGTAGCAATGATACATTTAACTTTCGCTACTATTTTGAAATTAAAAACACTTCTGAAACCAGTTTCGGTTTCGGCAAAGTTTCGCCAAATTGGCTCGAAACCGAAACCGGCCGAACTCTTGATTTTGGCCGAAACTCGGTCGAAACCGAAACCGAAACCGAAAGTTCGGTCGGACACTAATATTTACTAAAGTTATTTAAACTACCAAAATATGGTTCAAATTGTATCGGCACTCTTCAGTAAATCCTCAGTAGAAATAGGATTATGTTTGAGTACAATTGGATTTAAGCCAGCTTTGGTTTTTCAGTCCGACGCCCTGTCTGAAACGAAAGTGCTGCCGTATTTAGGAATGTATAAGAGCATTTAGTGCGTATACTGTGTGGGTGATCGTATTTGTGTCAGTAACCCAATTATTAATAATCTAATAAACATGGTCTTAATATGTAAATACGCGTTAATAAGTGACAATATTTTGAGGCACTTTAAGCTGTTTACGGGTTTACTTAACAGGACTTTTACGAAGAGTGAACGCAATATTCACAGAAAACTTAACTGAAACTTTCACAATTAAAATAGCAATAAACATTTCTTACTAATATAAGTTTTGAATTCTAGAGTTACGAAGCAGAGATTAAACAATACAAACAATCTAAATTTGTAAACATTTTGTTCAAATTTATTTCTCCTAAATTAACTTATTTTAAATTTTTACACAAATTCAGTCAGCGACTGAGTCATGCGTTAAACCCAAAACGTAATTATATTGATAAAACGGCTGATTTTTGGCCTCTAATTGTGCGGATATCAGTGATTCACTTGATATCCGTATCACGTAAGCCATTTTCGAGAAACTTCATGACCGATATTAATAACCATTTTGCGCAGATTTCGATGCGGCATTTTTAATAACATATCTCTAAAAAATAAATGCAAACTTTAAATATTTTGTTATGCACAAATGCTAATGATATAGACATAACAATCTATTTATAAAATGTTTAAAATTTATATCTTTAGATAGCGGTCCTCATTAGTTCTTAAATCAAGACAGTACTCTGAGTGTGTGTACTGGTTTAAAGGGCTCGAAGTAAAATTACTGGGTAAACAAGACGAAGCATTTCATGTTATAGAGAGCTGATGGTTTTATTCGACACAAATCGTACCTGTCTTGATGTACTCCTGATATATCATAAACAAAATACATCATCTTACAGACTTTTTACAAAGCGCAGACACAACCTATAAGAAATAAGAATATGCATATTCACGTTGATTATTTCCGATGTACGGTATCGAATGTTAGCTACCATATGTGCGCTGTATTGAGCGATTACTCTTAGTTTTTTGCCCGTCCAAAAGCCGTCGAAACGGTACCAACGGATTCCCGCAATGATTGATAAACTAACCGACTTCGAATTTTTAACGGGTCTCCGACTGTCCCGTTTACTGGACGTATGCACAAATCGATGTCACTCATTCTATCGTGTAACGCGCTTATTGAACTTTTATGTAATTGTGCCCATAAACTGTGATGATATTACGATCTTAATGGTAAAAAGGCTTAGCATAAGCCATTTGTTAATGTTTAAGGATAAAGATTGTGTTTGAATAAATAAAGATTAATAATCTGTTATGAAACCTTTGCACTGTTCGCGGTCCAGATCACTGAATTAACGCTTTTCTAGAATCATTATAAACTAAAACATTGTTCTTCTTAATCGAACTAATGTTTATATACCATATACCAATATTGGTACGATTTAAAATACAAAAATTTAAGATTAGCATAATGCTTGGATTAGCCATTTTTCTCTTGAAATTAGGAACTTGAAATTACTCGCAAATTTGTTTCTGAAATCTAATTTAGTTTTGCTGTTGGCAAAAGAGCATGATCGCACACCGTCAACTATTAGCGCATCTGATATCAATAAAGTATATTACTATTATATATACTATTAGGTCAGATTTAATAGCGTATTATCAGATCTATTTATTTGTCCTAATAAAGATAGAGTCCTTATTTATAATCTCGAACTCTTCTGCTTAATAAAGAAGAATGTTATCCTAACGCGGTAAATGAAAAGATAATAAGTTACTCTGTTAGTTAGTTGAAGCAATATGGTCCGATCACCACACTGCCTAAAAAAAGTCTAAAAAAACTGCACGTCGACCGAGCTTGTAAAAACTCGGTCCCGTGATGAGTTTGTCATGTAACAAGTTCATAAGTGAACAATCGTGATTGTGCCATCGTCACGTACAACGTTACATAGTAATTGAGTGCCTTGTGACGTGGCAGTCATAGATCGCCTCTCGCGTGTCTATTGTACGCACGTTTACTCGCTTGTTACGAGTACTGTGACCTTAAAGATGGAATTATTTGGCTAGTCAAATTAGTTAAATGTGTAGTAGTGGAAACTGTATCGTGTTCTGTTTTGAAGAGACGCAACATTCTTTTGTCTCACGGTAGGCAGCGCGTTGGTATTAACCTCGGTATTGCTGATGACCATGGGCGTAGGTGATGACTTTCCATACGGGTGGCAACTGTTCGTCTGCCTTCGCATGCAAATTAAAAAAAATATCATGTTAACAACTTTTCTCTTTTCATTAAACACCATCATAGATTATATTGTATTATTTTTACGCATTTATTGACTGCGCAATCGTTGAAAATCATTCAATTTCCTCTCAAAGCCTCAAATGCTGCCTTTATTATACACAGTTGAAAGATCAGTATCGTCTCTTTAAATAATAAAAAAAAAATAAAACTGTCATGCCGAAGAACCATCTTTTCTGTATTACTAATCAGGTTGTGATTCTTATCTTACAAATTTTTAGTAAAAGATCCACAAGCTTCATTTGGTTTTTGTCTGCTGTACCATGGTCACCGCAGCATATCTGCTGATGCCCGTTGTGCCCGTGTCATCGTTCCACATGGTCCAATGCTCACTCACGATTGCACTATTACAGTGATTGATGTCCCCGAATTCCCGACCTCGTCAGCTCATTATCGGAAGCGGAGATGGCTCCAATTGCCCTTCTACTACATCTTTCTAATGGCTACGTTTATTGTTTGTGTTACTATAATTGTGTTGATTTGTTTTTTATTATTATATTCGAATTATATACGTAAACAATTTGAAATTATTTAATGCTTTGATCGACTGCAAACGTAGACGAGAAGATTGATCGAATCTTTTGGCTTGACGTTCGATCTTCAGTTTGAATTTCTAACAGTTTTTTTTTTATACGAGAAACTTGAGAATTGTTATTACACACTTCTAGTAGAATAATCTGTAACTATCACATTATATATAACCAGATGATGATTCCTTTAAGTTTTAATGCCTCAATTCGGAATTATTAGAATTTTTATGTGCCTTCCGGCAGACGAGCAGTCGGCCACTTGATGGAAAGTGGTCACCGACTCATAGATATTGAACAAGGTATTACCAGCGCGCTGCCTACCGTGAGACATAGTTTAAGTCTAGTTTACAAATCGAACATACGCTGGCAGGTGCCCTTAAATCGGAACACAGCAGTTTCACACTATGCTTCACGGGAAAAGCACCGTGGTACCTTCAGACTTCTCCTTAAAAGGGACCTACACGGTAAATAAAATTTAATATATGAGAACATATAATCAACTAAGACCATTATTAAGAAAAATGAATTTTGTGAATTCATTTAATTATGATTTATTTATCGCTTTTTAATCAAAGAATATAGTTTAAAGAACAATGATTCGATGATTCATACCGGAATAGTGTAATTATTTCACGATAAGATAACAAATCAAACGATAATGGCATGTTGCGGTGAGATCTTTCAAAGCTAATGCCAATATCAAAATGTTTCCGAAGTTGAAGTTAATAGGGCATTGTGTAGAAATTATACACTCGTGCGAATAAATCGGAAGGTTTTCAATTACACATCGATAATAAGTCCGCCATTACATTGCAATAGGCGAAAACAAAAGGTTTAAAGGTCTAGATGCCGTCGGGTGTCAGATAACGGTGTCCTAGGTGTTGGCCCTAGCTTTATAAACCGGAGGTTGCGTCGGATGGGCATGTAAAAGTCGGTCCACCCACCAACCCGTATTTGATCAGCCTGGTGATGGTCCAAAATAGTTTTGTTTCAATCAATTGGTTTTTAACTAAAACCAATGGAGAAGCGTATAAAGGGTGACCATATCCAGCCATGGACTAACACAGGTGATGAGTATTACCAGAATACAAGTATGAAATACTGAAAACAATTACAGTCGCTCTGCATATAAGTATCAATCCTTTAATTAATTTGTTGTACTGAATTATATGAACCTGACATGGTTATATGTCACTACCCTTTTATTTCTTTAGGTTTGTTTTGTTCATTGGTTGAAATTCGTTAAATAATTAATTATTCTTTCTATCAAATACTCAACTTTTATGTCAAGTTTCGGAGTAGAGTGGAAAGTTTACAATTAAAACTTAAATAGTTAGTGCATTTCAGCTTTACTCTATTTGATGTACTGTTATAGTAAAAAATATTTCATGCATACCTAAATATCACATATACCAGTGATTTGTTATTTGAATCATAACTATAAATTTTTTTTTAAACATCCTTATTATAAAACTATGCTTATTAAATATTCGGACGACTGATTATGTTAATTAATAAAATAATTGTAACATATATTTCAATCATCAGTGTTCGGAGTCAACCTTTCGTTCTTGACGAATGCGACACTCGCACAATGGCATGAAACTGTTTATATTTCTTTCAATAAAATTGCAATTCACTGAAATATTTTCAAATGTCCGATGAGGCCTTTCACCGCCGTCGGCCCCTAAAATGGGGATAAGAACAATATTTATAGCCGAAGCTAAGTCATAAAGACTTGAATTCTAGTATAAATGGTACAGATGCTTAATTGATTATTATTGCATGTACTTGGACAACGTACAATAAACGATGTTTTTAATTGTAGTGATATTTTAAAATGTTTACGAAAACAAGTTTTAACGATGAATTATTCGTATAATTTTAATCAATGAAATGGATTATTACAACATCTAACCTTTAAATAAAATATTCATCGTAAACTATTTTATGCCTAAGTTTAATCTCTTATGGTGTAGACAGAATAAAATAAAAACCTTACAAAAGCCTGTATCTATTCAACCTGACCTCGTATCCTTTCTGACAAATGATAATCAATATAAGTGATGGCGCTATATTTCTTTGCTTGTTCTTATCACTTTTAATCAGCGAACAGTCTTCAATCCAAATATAGTAAAAAACCGAAACAGAATATGTCGCGCGAAAACATCAAAAATGAATTAATTTAACCGTTTTCGGGAGAAAGCACGGATAAGTGTAAATTTATCAGTTATATAACAAACGTAAACACGAAACTCCGAAGTGAACGGGCTTCGAAACGATTGATACACTCTGTAGTGTTGATGTTGTTACACAACCACAATATTTGGTAATGGAAATTCTAAATCTTTAGTTATTAAAATGTCAGCTTGAGAAGATAAGAGAGAACATGAAAAAAAAGTGTTAATCTTTGCATTTTATATAGTCGATGCAAGTTAAGATCCCCTTTTTACAGGGGACCGTCTGGGTGGGTACCACGGCGGTGCCTATTTCTACCGCGAAACAGTAGTGTGAAAACACTACCGTGTTCCGGTTTGAAGGGCACCGTATCCAGCGTATTTACTGGTTAAACGAGACTTAACATCCTATGTCTCACGGTACACAGCGCGTTGGTCATACCAGTATTGCCAATGTCTATGGGCGTCGGTGACCACTTTCCATCAGGTGGCCCGACTGCTCGTCTGCCTGCGTAGGCAAAAAAAAAAAAGATTATTGGCCTATAAAGTAATTGTATGAATGATTTATTCCTAATAATGTGTAAAATAACTATATGCTAGAATTTTTTTGTTGATATGATGACTTCATTTTGGTTTCTACTTGCCATTATTTCTTTTTCTACACGCTATAAGTTATAAAATATCAAATGTTTTATTTCTTTTGTGTTACCATTACTTCAATCGATCGATGATATTTATGTTTGATAAACAAGTAGATAATCAACAACGCATTCTATGGAAAATATTAAAAGCTTTTTGTTATTTAAATTATCTTATCTGAATCTACAAAGAAAGTAACCGTCTTTACACATCAAGCGATTGCCATTATAATTATATTTATTCCATGACGTTAGTGAATTATCAATACTTACATTTATTTGCATAAATAACTTTACTATACTCATTTGTATATAAAAGTCATATTCATATTTAAGTCGTCTATAGTATATTATTATAAATAACGATGAATGTATACTAGCTTTTTAACGTAAAACGTAAGAAGAGTAATGTGTTTTTAATAATAGTTATTATTGATGTACATCAATGTTTTTAAAAAAAAATATTTAAGGAGCAGAATATGTTTATATTTACTAAAGTTATTTAAAACTACCAAAATGTGGTTCAAATTGTATAGGCACTCTTCAGTAAATCCTCAGTAGAAATAGGATTATGTTTGAGTACAATTGGATTTAAGCCAGCTTTGGTTTTTCAGTTCGACGCCCCGTCTGAAACGAAAGTGCTGCCCGTATTTAGGAATGTATAAGTAGCATTTAGTGCGTATACTGTGTGGGTGACTGTATTCGTGTCAGTAACCCAATTATTAATAATCTAATAAACATGGTCTTAATATGTAAATACGCGTTAATAAGTGGCAATATTTTGAGGCACTTTAAGCTGTTTACGGGTTTACTTAACAGGACTTTTTACGAAGAGTGAACGCAATATTCACAGAAAACTTAACGGAAACTTTCACAATTAAAATACCAATAAACATTTCTTACTAATATAAGTTTTAAATTCTAGAGTTACGAAGCAGAGATTAAACTAATCATACAATCTAAATTTGTAAACATTTTTGTTCAAATTTATTTCTCCTAAATTAACTTATTTTTGATTTTTACATAAATTCAGTCAGCGACTGAGTCATGCGTTAAACCCAAAACGTAATTATATTGATAAAACGGCTGATTTTTGGCCTCTAATTGTGCGATATCAGTGATTCACTTGATATCCGTATCACGTAGCCATTTTCGAGAAACTTCATGACCGATATTAATAACTATTTTGCGCAGTTTCCGATGCGGACATATTTTAATAACATATTTCTAATTTAACTTTCCGATATAACATTTTATATAGTTTACTGTCTAAAAAAATAAATGCAAACTTTAAATATTTGGTTATGCACAAATGTTAATGAAATAGACATAACAATCTATTTATAAAATGTTTAAAATTTATATCTTTAGATAGCGGTCCTCATTAGTTCTCAAATCAAGACAGTACTCTGAGTGTGTGTACTGGTTTAAAGGGCTCCGAAGTAAAATTACCGGGTAAACAAGACGAAGCATTTCATGTCTTAGAGAGCTGATGGTATTTATTCGACACAAATCGTACCGTCTTGATGTACTCCTGAAATATCATAAACAAAATACATCTTTACAAACTTTTTACAAAGCGCAGACACAACCTATAAGAAATAAGAATATGCATATTCACGTTGATTATTTCCGATGTACGGTATCGAATGTTAGCTACCATATGTGTGCGTGTATTGAGCGATTACTCTTAGTTTTTTGCCCGTCCAAAAGCCGTCGAAACGGTACCAACGGATTCCCGCAATGATTGATAAACTAACTGACTTCGAATTTTTAACGGGTCTCCGACTGTCCCGTTTACTGGACGTATGCACAAATCGATGTCACTCATTCTATCGTGTAACGCGCTTATTGAACTTTTATTCAATTGTGCCCATAAACTGTGATGATATTACGATTTTAATGGTAAAATGCTTAGCATAAACCATTTGTTAATGTTAAGGGTAAAGATTGTGTTTAAATAAATAAAGATTAATAATCTGTTATGTATGTATGTGTATGTATGTGATGTAATCTGTTATGAAACCTTTGCACTGTTCGCGGTCCAGATCACTGAATTAACGTTTTCAAGAATCATTATAAACCAAAACATTGTTCTTCTTAATCGAACTAATGTTTATATACCAATATACCAATTTTGGATTTGAAATTTAAGATTAGCATCATGCTTGTATTAGCCATTTTTCTCTTGAAATTAGGAACTTGAAATTACTGCAAATTTGTTTCTGAAATCTAATTTAGTTTTGCTGTTGGCATAAAGAGCATGATCGCACACCTTCAACTATTAGCGCATCTGATATCAATAAAGTATACCTTATTAGGTCAGATTTAATAGCGTATTATCAGATCTATTTATTTGTCCTAATATAGAGTCCTTATTTATAATCTCGAACTCTTCTGCTTAATAAAGAAGAATGTTATCCTAAAGCGATAAATGAAAAGATAATAAGTTACTTTGTAAGTTAGTTGAAGCAATATGGTCCGATCACCACACTGCCTAAAAAAACGTCTAAAAAAGCTGCACGTCGACCGAGCTCGTAAAAACTCGGTCCCGTGATGAGTTTGTCATGTAACAAGTTCATAAGTGAACAATCGTGATTGTGCCATCGTCATGTACAACGTTACATAGTAATTGAGTGCCTTGTGACGTGGCAGTCATAGATCGCCTCTCGCGTGTCTATTGTACGCACGTTTACTCGCTTGTTACGAGTACTGTGACCTTAAAGATGGAGTTATTTGGCTAATCAAATTAGTTAAATGTGTAGTAGTGTGGAAACTATATCGTGTTCTGTTTTGAAGGGCTCCGTAGCCAGCGTATTTACCGGGTAAACGAGACGCAACATTCTTTGTCTCATGGTAGGCAGCGCGTTGGTATTAACCTCGGTATTGCTGATGACCATGGGCGTAGGTGATGACTTTCCATACGGGTGGCAACTGTTCGTCTGCCTTCGTATGCAAATTAAAAGAAATATCATATTAACAACTTTTCTCTTTTCATTAAATACTATTATATTGTATTATTTTTACGCATTTATTGACTGCGCAATCGTTGAAAATCATTCAATTTCCTCTCAAAGCCTCAAATGCTGCCTTTATTATATACAGTTGAAGGATCAGTATCGTCTCTTTAAATAATAAAAAAAAAATAAAACTGTCATGCCGAAGAAGGTTGTGATTCTTATCTTCCAAATTTTTAGTAAAAGATCCACAAGCTTCATTTGGTTTTTGTCTGCTGTACCATGGTCACCGCAGCATGTCCGCTGATGCCCGTTGTACCCGTGTCATCGTTCCACATGGTCCAATGCTCACTCACGATTGCACTATTACAGTGATTGATGTCCCCGAATTCCCGACCTCGTCAGCTCATTATCGGAAGCGGAGATGGCTCCAATTGTTTATTGTTTGTGTTACTATAATTATGTCGATTTGTTTTTTATTATTATATTCGAATTATATACGTAAACACTTTGAAATTATTTAATGCTTTGATCGACTGCAAACGTAGACGAGAAGATTGATCGAATCTTCTGGCTTGACGTTATCTTCAGTTTGAATTTTAACTGAATTACAATAAGTCAAAATTAATCTTGTATTCGTCAATATTTTCTATTCGCTGCTGGGATGCATAATACGAGAAACTTGAGAATTGTTATTACACACTTCTAGTGGAATAATCTGTAACTATCACATTATATATAACCAGATGTGATTCCTTTAAGTTTTAATGCCTCAATTGTGGAATTATTAGAATATTTTTTTTTATTGCCTACGCAGGCAGACGATCAGTCGGGCCACCTGATGGAAAGTGGTCACCGACGCCCATAGATATTGGCAATACAGGTATCACCAGCGCGCCGCCTACCGTGAGACATAGGGTGTTAAGTCTAGTTTACCCCGTAAATACGCTGGCTGCGGTGCTCTTCAAATCGGAACACAGCAGTGTTTTCACACTACTGCTTCGCGGTAGAAATAGGCACCGCGGTGGTACCTACCCAGGCGGTCTCCTGTAAAAAGGGGACCTACCACCGGTAAATAAAATTTAATATATGAGAACATATAATCAACTAAAACCATTATTAAGAAAACAATAAGAATTTTGTGAAGTTCATTTAATTATGTGTTATTTATTTATCGCTTTTGAATCAAAGAATATAGTTTAAAGAACAATGATTCGATGATTGCATACCGGAATAGGTGTAATTATTTCACGATAAGATAACAAATCAAACGATAATGGCAGGTTGCGGTGAGATCTTTCAAAGATAATGCCAATATCAAAATATTTCAAGTTGACAAGTTAAGTGGGGCATTTAGTGTAGCAAATTATACACTCGCGCGAATAAATCGAAAGGTTTTCAATTACACACCCATAAAAAAGTCCGCCATACATTGCTGTAATAGGCGAAAAACAAAAAAGGTTTAAAGGTCACATAGTATGCCGTCGGGTTACAGATAACCGTGTCCCAGGGGTATTGGCCCTTGCTTTATAAACCGGAGGTTGCGTCGGATGGGCATGTAAGAAGTCGGTCCACCCACCAACCCGCATTTGATCAGCCTGGTGGGATACGGTCCAAAAAGTAAACTAAAATTAATGGAGAAGGCGTGCATTAGGGGTGACCTACATCCAGCCGTGGACTAACACAGGCTGATGATGAAGTATTACCAGAATACAACTGTAGAATACTGAAAACAATTACAGTCGCTCTGCATATAAGTATCACATGCCCACTTAATTAATTTGTTGCACTTGAATTATATGAACTCACAGTAGCCAGCTTATAATGTCACTACCCTGTTATTTCTATTAGGTTTGTTTTTTGTTCATTGGTTGAAAATTTGTGTAAATAATTAATTGTTCTTTTCTATCAAATACTTCAACTTTTTTGTCAAATTTCGGTGGTAGAGTGGAAAGTGTTAACTTAAAACTTAAATAGCTTATGCATTTCAGCTTTACTCTATTTTGAATGTACTGTTATAGTAAAAAAAAAAATTATGTCATACCTAAATATCACATTTACCAAGTGATTTGTTAAATAAATCATAACTATAAATTTCTTTTTTAAAACATCCCTTATTATAAAACTCCGCTTATTAAATATTCGGACGATTGATTATGTTAACTTAATTAAAATAATTGTAACATATAATTTACAATCATCAGTGTTCGAGAGTCAACCTTTCGTTCTTGACGAATGCGACACTCGCACAATGGCATGAAACTGTTTATATTTCTTTCAATAAAAATTGCAATTTCACTGCAAATATTTTCGCAAATGTCCGATGGAGGCCTTTCACCGCCGTCGGCCCCACAAATGGTAGGATAAGAACAATATTTATAGCCAAAGCTGAGACATGAAAGAGTTGAATTCCTAAGCTATAAATGGGTACAGATGCTTAATTGATTATTAGTTGCATGTACTTGGACAACGTACAATAAACGATGTTTTGTAATTGTGTGAAATTTTAATAATGTTTACGAAAACAAGTTTTAACGATTGAATTATTCGTAATAACTTTAATCAACGAAATGAATTATTACAACATCTAACCTTTAAATAAAATATGCCATAATTAAACCATTTTATTGCCTAAGTTTAATCTCTTATGGTGTAGACAGAATAAAATAAGAAACCTTACAAAAAGCCTCTATCTATCCAACCTGACCTCGTATCCTTTCTGACAAATGATAATCAATAATATAGTAATGACCGAGCTATTATTTCTCTTTTACTTATTTTCTTATCACTTTTAATCAGGCGAACAGTCGTTCTTCCAATCCAAATATAGTAAAAAAAACCCGAAAACAGAATATGTCGCAGCCGAAAACATCAAAAATGAATTAATTTAACCGTTTTCGGGAGAAAGCACAGATAAGTGTAAATTTATCAGTTATATAACAAACGTAAACACGAAGCTCGAAAGTGAACGGGCTTCGAACGATTGGATTGCACTCTGCAGTGTTGCATGTTGCTTACACAACCACAATATTTGGGGATAAGCGGCCGGCGAAAGTAAGAGCTGGATGAGAATGTTGGTTCGACTGTCACGATTAATGGCGATAAGCTTACATGATTACTAGATGACAAGCTCATACTTCGTGTTGTGTTATAGATACGCAGTAAGGTTCAGCAACTATCTATCTATAATTTTTTCTTCTGTGACGCGAATACTATACATTATTAAATAAAATTACTTTTTACGAATTTTTTCGCGTTTATTAAATTTCCATTATCAATTTTAAATTCCCGACGTTTCGAACACTTTCCAGCGGCCGTGGTCACGAGGCAGACTGAGGTGTCATGCGTCTTGTTGCCAGTGCTGAAGCATGGTTTCCAGATCTTAATTTTAATTAATTATTTTTAGTCTGTACTTCGACCTATGTAAAATGAACTGGTTTTATCATTACAGCCAGCGGTGGTATTATCCTTGGGTTTAAATTTGATTTTTTATTTTTGGGGTCCCAAGCAGGTGGTAGAACCCAACCAGCTTCTCTATTGAATATTTGTCCCAAAATTGCGCTCTATTGTCACTTATACTTATAAATTGGGTCAACATTTAGTAAAATTCTCTCGCCACTCAGAGGACAAACAAGCGCATTTACAAAGGATTCTTACCATTTTGTTAGTGAGGTAAAACATCTACATCTTGTGACAATGAAACTATGGTTAGTTTTGATGATAAATCTTTGTTTACATCTTTACCTATAGAAGATTGCATCAATATTGTAAGAAGAAAGTTAGAGAAAATAACATCTAAATAGAATATGCATTTTACTAAAACATTGTGTAACATCTGGCTATTTATTGTAGAAAGATGAGTTCTACATGCAAATGGAAGGTGTAGCGATGGGTCGCCCAGTGTCTCCTATTGTTGCCCTACTCACAGCTCCCATTCATCCAAGATTTTATAAGCGCTATGTAGATGATACATTTACCATCTTACCATATGATAAAATAAATGCAATTTTAAACCACCTTAATTCAAACTACATTAATTCAAAAAGCAGTTACAGTTTACTATGGAGTTAGAAAATAATAATTCTTTAGCTTTTCTTGATGTTTTAGTTATTCGCAATCCTGATAACTCCTTGAGCTATACTGTGTTTAGAAACAAACCCATACAACACTCGTACTTGAGCCATCGAACTCAGAGAGTTGACGTGAACGCAAGAGATCTCCTCAGGCGCAGGTAGGTATAGTCCACAGGGATCTATTAATTGTTAAACAAAAATAAAACTGCATGAATAAGGCTTATGACTCCTAATGTTCCTCAAGCTGGGTGTGCTGTGGTCGTAGATGTAGAAGCTCTAGACCACGTACATTGCACTGTATTTCGCGGCATCACAATAGATTCTAAACTGCAATGGGGCTATCATATTAATAGACTGGCGAGTAAACTTAGCTCAGTGGCTTATGCAGTCAAAAAATTAGACAACTAACTCGATGTTGAGACAGCCCGTTTAGTATATTTTAGTTATATTCACAGTATAATGTCTTATGGCATTCTACTGTGGGGAAACCATGGCTGATATTAATACAATTTTATAATTCAAAAGAGCGATTCGAGCAGTCTATAACCTGGGCCCAAAGAATCGCTGAGAAAAATGTTTACAGAAATCAATGTAATGACTGTTTTTCTCAATACATATTTGAAAATATTATGTATGTTCAAAAAATAAAATTATTTTGTAAAACATTGTGACACAATATAAATACTAGAATAAGCTAAATATGTTCTTCCAAAAACTAGGCTCCGAAGAACAATGAAATCTTTCATGGGACAATGTTTACTCTTCTACAATAAAATACCAGAAAACGTTCAGCTTTTATCTGTAAATAAATTAAAAAAAGTTGTAAAGGAACGTTTGTTAAAGGATATTATTGTTGTAATGACTACTTCATAGATAACACACCTGGTAATGAACTGTTCGCTCCAGGCTATTTCAAAGTGGTAAAGTGTAAGGTTTTATGTAAAAGTTTGTAAAATTTATTGAAGAAAAAGGAAAAAAAAAAAGTCCCGCTGAGTTTCTTACACCGGTTCTTCTCAGGTCAGAGCTTCCATTTCCGAACCGGTGGTAGATTATTTGACAATCAATAAGAAAGTGTAATGCTTCCATATTGAATAAAGATATTTGACTTTAACTTGACTTGACTTTGACTACAAATAAATATTTAAACGGTAATTAACAACCATCATCCACCCCAGTCAGCGTCACAGTGACTGAGTGAAGGCGACCACAGTGGAGCAGTACACCTGCTGTTCTACCTTTTGTAATAGGCGAAACTGACAATATTGGCTACATTTTGAGGCGGGCTTCAATCAAAGCTAGATTGTGACTGCGGCCTCTTATATTGGACAAACAAAGCGAGCAATAAGAACCCGCGTGAACGAACATATAGCTGACATTAAACATAACAGACCCTAACAAGTCGGCAGTGTATGACCATACTTTAAATCATCCAACCCATTATTACAGATTTGATTGACCTCAAATTTTCACTAAAGAACAACGATTTCTACCAATGATGATCCGTGAGGCTATTGAAATTAGAAAACATCGAAATTTCAATAGAGAAGATGGTTGGGTTCTACCACCTGCTTGGGACCCATAATTAATAAATTAAATTTAAAATCCAAGCATAATACCACTTCTGGCTCTAATGATAAAACCAGTTCATTTTGCATAGGTCGAGTACAGACAGATAATTCATTTACGATTAAGATCTGAAACCCGCTTCAGCACTGGTAACAAGACGCTTGACATCTCAGTCTACCTCGCGACCACAGCCGCTGGAAAGTGTTTGAAACGTCGGGAATTTAAAAATGTAAAATAAACGCGATAAAATCCGTAAAGTCATTTTATTTAACAACTATCTAACCTTTAATACAAGTTTGTTCAGATCAGCTCTGCCTTAAATTGTATAGTTTTAGTTACCATGTCTGCCTACGTAGCCTAGTGGTAAGGGCGTGTGCTTTAGAAATCGGAAGTCCTGGGTTCAAATCCTGCGACGACTCAACAAATTTTTTTTTTTGTTGTTTTTTTTGTAAGTTAGGGCAATTTGGGCCGATCACCCAATGGTCTGAAAAACAAGATTATCCATGCGTCGGATGGGCATATAAAAAGTCGGTCCAATCACTAACCCCCATTGGACCAGTGTTGTGGGATACGGTCCAAAAACCCCCTAAAATGAGAAGGCGGACATTTGGGGGGGCCTGTGTCCAGCAGTGGACTAACACAGGCTGATGATGAAGAGTTATCATGTCAAATATAAAATTTATGTTAAATTATAATTATATTGCGGGCTGATCTTTTTTCTATCGTTATTAGTGGTGGTTAATTTAATAGTGGTCCTATTAAACAAGCGGCGGAGGTTAAACATCTGCGATCTAATCGTCAAATTTTCAATGACGATCTCCATTAATACAATTTGCTTATAAGGCAAGTTTTAACTCTTGAATTCATGCGTCCGACTGACATAACCTTGATGTTTTAGTAAGGAACAGTTTACATTTTAATAGTTATGTAAAGTTTGAAATATTTGATTTTTTCAATTTGTGTTTAGCTCAGGAGGCCCATTTCGCACGTTTCTAGCCCGAAGGCGCCCTTTCCGCTTTCGCTGGACTAATCGCTTCGCGGAAAACGGACCGCGGGCTGGATTTCATAAATCGGCAACAACGGAACGAATCACTGCGACCAACGTGACCAAGGGCTCGTCATACTTTCCTCTTTCAACAGCTCAGCTGGCTCGCTAATCGTCCGTACTTTTTTCAATTAACACTTTAACTTAAAGTTTCTGTCGACGAAAGTCTATATTAAGTTATAGATCCTAATGTAGTTATGTTTCAACGACAAAGATATAACGTAATTTATAGTTTTGATGATTCCAATATTACCGACCGACCGACGGAGGTGGTATGTGCCCTTCTTACAACTGGCTGTCTGGGTCTTCTTTTGGCATAGGACGGAGCGACAGTCGGCCACCTGATGGGAGTGATCACCGACGCCCAGACTAGCAATACCAGTGGTATCGCTAACGCCGCCTACCGTGAGACATAGAATGTTAAGTCTCGTTTACCCAGTAAATACACTGGCTACGATGCCTTCAAACCGGAACACAGTAGTGTTTTCACACCTGCTTTGCGGCAGAAATGGGCACCGCGGTGGTACCCGCCAGACTGTCTCCTGTAAACAGGGGACCTACCACCGGTCGTTACCAACGCTGTGCCTATCTCTGCTGCTTTGCAGCATTGTGAAAACAGTAATGTGTTCCGGTTGAAGGGCACCATAGCCACTGTATTTACTGGATAAAAGAGACCTAACATTAGTATCACGGTAGGCAGCGCGTTGGTGATACCACTGGTATTGTCAATGTCCATGGGTGTCGGTGACCACTTTCCATCAGGTGGGCCGACTGCTCATCTGCCTTCGTAGCCAATAAAAAAAACTTGCCGCGCCACAAATTAACATAAGATTATAACCATAGGTTAAAGCCAAGGAAAACACTGTAGTTTTTTCTTTATTATGTTACTAATTTATGGTCACATTTATGCAACTCAATGCTATTTAAAGGTCATGTTCAAGTTCAAGATTTTCCAACAGATTGCGTTTAATAATTGAGCAATTACCAACTATTAAGACATCTAAAATAACTAGGTGCAGCTGCTCAAGATAATTGAACCGGTATTTAATTCCCAGATTCCGTTTGCGCGGAGATTTATCAAGTGGATATTTATTCTAGACGACGTGGAATGGGCGGCCATTTTTATCTGTCGTTTTAAAACAAACGCTTGTCGAGTTTCGTTTATAATTGATTAATGGGCCCCGAGATACGGCACTTAAGGTAATTATGTTCTCCAACTGCAAAAGTGTTCAAGGAGCTTTTAAAATAACGAAAATAATTGCGAATAGCCTTCTATGATTCGTTGCAGTCTCTCTCAAGTATTTAAAACACACAAAATGACACGAACCACCCTAAAGTATCCAGGTTACGTGATGGTTAAAAAATTTATTATTAGTAATAGAAAATTATTGCATAAAATGTGACATTTAGCATTTTATAATTAATTAAAAAAAAAGATCTTGTATGAAAAATGCAATAAAATTCATAATTAATGCGTAAGTTACGATTAGTTTAGATATACTTTTTGGGGACGGTCTATTCAAACCGAATACATTTTTAAGGACATCGTTTCAAAATATACCTTTAACTTTTTAAGAGAACGCGTTTATAATTTTTTGTTAGGAGAAAAGAATGTTATATCTAATTTAGTTTGTGATAATTTGGTACGTAAATTTTTGGGAATAAGGTTCCATAATATACAGCTTTTAATGAAATAAATAAAACAACGCAATCTTAATGTTGATTGTGATAATAAAATGTGCGAGCGCTCCGAGTTAAATTTATTTCTTTAGAAAATGTAAAAACACGGCCAAGCGTGAGTCAGACTCGCACACGAAGGGTTTCGTACTATATTTATTAAGAACAGCAAATAAAACCACGATTGTTGCATGGGTTTACCTTTAATTCCTGCTTTAATATTTGTTCAATATAGTGGCAACAAAAATACATGATCTGTAATAATCTCGAAAGTCACTACGTGTCACAAAATACAGCCTATTGACAGAAGTACGAAAAACAGACAGAAGGACAGAGAAGATTCAGCAATAGGGTCATATTTTGTCCTATAGGGACCCTAGAATAGCAAAGCCCAAAGCGCATTTTGCCTTAAAGATTAAAGATGTTTTTTTTATTTACTACGAGGAACGCCAGCTTGCAATATACGCGAAACTCAGAAAACGGGTATTCTTTAAGAACTTTAATCCATGGTAATTATTTCTATTTCAAGACGAACAAAAACATTTCAAATATTTCAGATAATTACGCATAAAGCCTTATTCTATTTTTGTATAATTTCAAGTCGGTAGGTGGCCATCTTAAATGTTTTTTAACATTGTATAATAACAGCAGACCAAAGAAAACATGAATCTTTTTAATCATAATATATAGAAACAAATACAATAAAATAAAATATGAAAAAATTAAAGAATACATAAATTAAAATAACTCGCGTCTGTTTATGGAGTAGATCTCCGAGAAATCGAAAGTGAGCTTCTTTCACCGTTCAGTTCCACAGATAATGCAGCGTAATTAATTCAGAATTCGTTTAATGACCACGCACGAGAGCCGGAAGCGGCCATTTTGATACAATATTACGTAAATATATATAATCTGTATGCATTTACCCGCCGATTCTGTTCAAGGTAAATGGCGTTAAAGTTTATTCATTGCAATTATCTCTGTCACAAAGTGACGGCCAAGCTGAGACTGCCCTTCTGGGGACCTTTAGTGCAGTAAAGTCCTTCTGTTGAGAAATGCACCTTTGGCAATGGGGCACCACATCCGATAATGTTTAAAACAGTCTATTCACGAGAGAAGCAGATTACATAAAAAAAGCATCTTGTTTGCTAGCTACATGTTGTTATTAATTAGTTGAATGCAGTGAATTGGCAAATTAGAATTTAGATCCTCGACGTTGGATCCATTTTGAAATATTTTATATGAAAAAAAATCAACAATATACGTTTTATAGTGTTGTAAATATAGTTTAGCCAATTAAGATTCGGATTAAATGTTGTAATCCATTGCATCGAAATAGCATCTTACATCTTTTGTACAGTCGACTAATAACAACATAAATGTACAACAACACTTCGTTGCTATAAGTTACTTTTTACATCGATTCTAGATAAACAATAATTATAGAATTATTAATGGATTAATATTAAACCTCATACGTAATTTTTTGTTCATTACTGTACCATAATTATACACACAGTTGGTCAATAAAAAAAAATGAGTCAATGTTCAAACATTCGGTTTCTCTTGTGAGTGAATTGGTTAGTGCTTGTTATATCAGGTGTTTCGGCTGAACAGAAAGAAAGGTTGCTCCTCTGTGAGTCACCTCGTCTGTATGCTGATGATATGCGTCAAGGATATATATGTTTAAAAATATAAAATAGTTTTGACATATATTTATACTCGTACTGCTAATTTTGCACCCTTTCCCATAGACAATTGAGGTTCGTAACATTATCTATCTACCATAGATAATATGGTATGATACAAATACGTAAACTCTCAAATTATAAAGGTAAGATATACATTTTGATTGTGTTGATATTACTAGATCGCTTTTACTACAATTAATTACTCGCGATGTTAAGTATAAAGAGGCCAAATTATTTTTCGCCATTTTTGTGTTATCAGGTTTAATTAATAACGGTAAATTTGCCAATATCAATAAGCACGAAAACAAATAAGTACTTAGGTTCTATCTAAGAAAATATTTTAACTTTGGATATTATATAATTATCATCATCATAAAAGCCTTTACCAGTCACTGCTGGATATAGGCCTTATTTTAATGGACGCCAAGGCGGCGTCCGTTAGAAAGAGTAGCTCATAATTGCCACGCAGCAGGCGGATTGGCAATTGACTAATTGCACTTGCATTGTGGATTTACCTTACTCCCACAGTGAGGCAGATCCGCCGTCAAGTGGGCGGTGGGGTCATAACATCCCTGCTTTGGATATACATATATATATTCGTATAGTACATTCCAGTGAGAATTACTTGCGTCGAATGTGTCATCCTTGTGTGACCTTATGGCATTTATCGTCAATGTAGAAACGACTTCATATATATTGAGCCAAATTAGAGATGGAATGTATGCAAACTAAATTTAATGTTAAACTAAACTGGCGTGAAATATCGGACACTGTTATTGGTAAAACATCGCGGAGAATTTAACATGGCCGCGGTCCACTAATGAAAACGCGTTCTGTTCTGGCGACATCAGTGTTTCACATTACTTTTTGTTTAAATTGTACCTTTTTTATATTGGCTACGTAGGCAGACGAGCCAACTGATAGGAAGTTGTCACCGACGCCCATTGACAATACCATTAGTATCACCAATGCGCTGCCAACCAAAAGACGTGGGGTGTTAAGTCTCGTTTACTCAGTAAATACGTTAGCTACGGTGCCCTTCAAATCGGAATACAGTAGTGTTTTCACACTACGGGGTGCCTACCACCCACCATATTTCATTTAAGTGTAGAAATAGTTGCATTTTGATGCAAGTCAAAGCCTCGGCCTCAGCCATTCGCAGTGTCGCAGCCTCGAGCACTTCGCAGTCATTTGCTATAATGATTGCGTGAGAATGCTCTTACAATGAACAATGCTTCAATCCACTTGCGAAGATTTCTTTAGTACAACGGTTAACAGCCCAAATAAGTTAATAGCGCATGACTCTCAAAAGATCGGATATATTAGGGAAAACATTAAGACAATTTTTTTTTGGTTTTGTTTGTATGAAATTCACTAAATGTATATAAAATAACATTTAGATACATTAAATATTTATTAAATTTAAGTTTATATGTTTACTTATTTATTACTATATTGCCCATCCGACGCATGGATCATCTTACTTTTCAGACAATTGGGTGATCGGCCCAAATTGCCCTAACCAACTAGGAAACAACAATGAAAATTTGTTGAGTCCCTGCAGGATTCGAACCCACGACCTCCGGTTTCAAGCCACACGCCTATACCACTAGGCTACGGAGGCAGTTGATCGAGCATGCGTCGGATGGGCATGTAAAGTCGGTCCACCACCAACCCGCATTGGATCAGCGTGGTGGGATACGGTCCAAAAACCCTCTAATGGATGGGGTGTATTAGGGAGGCCTATGTCCAGCAGTGGACTATCACAGGCTGATGATGATGATGATGATGATTACTATATTGTGAATATTATTAAGACGTGTTGGTAAACAATGACGCTTGAATTTTAAGTATTATATCTAAATACATATGTCCTCTGTGTCTTTGACACAATAGTAATGGACTAAAATGCATTACAATGTCTATTCCACAAAACTTTTCCTTTTCTTTTTTTTCGTAGGAAAACAGAATTGCTCTCTATATATTCCGCAAATCTTTCTTTGCAAGGGCAGACAGACAGATTTTGTTAAACTTGCAATAACTAGAACCATCACATTTTACTCACATTACAACCGGTGGTACTATTCTTGGCAATCAATAAGTAAATGTAATGTTTCCATTTTGGACATAGGTATTTTAATTTGAAATTGAATTAAGGTTTTTAGTAGTATTCTTGATATAACCAGCGCTGGTCCTAGATCTAGCGCCACTTAGTAAAACCGCTTTCTTCAGCTTCTGAGTTCTAGACCTATTGCGCCTTAATTCCTCTGTGACGTCAAACTTATAAACTGTTAGAGTCCTTTACTCTATACTATCATATTTTAGCCAAATAAAACTCGAACCAGATTAAACAAAGTTACCCATGGCAACGAAGTGGCGACATACGTCACACATTCTAGCGTTCTTTTTGATAACTTGTCATTAAAACGTCAATGGTTGAGTGACAGTCGAAAAAAAAGCAACGCACGTGAGACCCCGCTTCTTTCCTTTGAGCTATTTTGTTTTATCTGTTCCGTGCCTCAATTGGCTAAGCTTTGGCTAAATAACCACGAAGACATTCTGCTACAACAATTCCATCTCACTTTTTTCTGTGACACTGGGTTAAAAATCGATTTATATGTACTATTCGCACATATTAATGAATTTACTACAATATGTTTTAAAATGAAGGTGTATATAAGGCATAGGTTTTTTTTATTTGTTCTAGGTAATCCGCATTTACATTCAAACACTTTTAAAAACTAAAGATTTTCTAACAATTTTTTTTTGTCTAAATTAATATAGCTGAAGTTATATATAGGTGAATAAATGCATAAGTAGGCCAAGTTTTGTATAACTTATATCTACCAACCGAAATAGCAAATACTTATTTGATTTTTTAAATATTCCATGACAGAAAAAGTTTAAACTAGTTATTTAGTACCTCACGCCATCTAGCTTTGAAAAGGATCGTAGGTAAAATAGCCAAAGATGTTGTTATTGGTAAATTAAATATGTATTTTTTTTCTTAGAAAGATTCTTTCCTTTAAAGATTGTATTTCTATAAAATATATCAATATTTAAATGTTACGTCCATTTTCGCTTCCATTCTGGATTGAGTTGTTTACGCTTTTCATAGAAGCGCCATCTACTATACTATCATTCTTATATTTAATCCATTGCATAGTAAAGGTCAACGCAGTTGTTAATATAATGCATAGATGTCACTATATTCCGATTACAATAATATATTTTATTAGCACCATTTTTTTTAATTTTTTGTGTTATCGTTATTTTAGTAAGATCTAGCCGGCTCTTTTTTTTAAAATGACGTTTATGACTTTTGCTTAAATATTTGTTATGTGTTAATAAATTAAGTTTCATAAAAAGTTTTACATCATATTCAAAATCCTGTCATGGATGAACTATGCCCAGGTAATTCGCTGATATTTTAATGTTTTATAATATTTTATATGTTTATGTTTGTTAAAACTTTGGTCATAATATAAAAAAATATTTATTGATGCAGTATTTTTGTCCCACTTTCTATATGTGTTTACATACGGATAGAAAGTTTTTACTTTGTCAAATTATGTGACCAATTTTTTAATTTATTTTTAATAATTTCATTATGCAGGTTTAAATAAGTTGGCGTGTAATTATGACACGTCAATTCAATTTGCAAATAAAAAAATATTCCTTGCCTTTCTTAAATAAATCACTAGGATAGTTATAAGTTAAGAACTAAAAGTTGAGAAAATCATTTATCATCAACCCGTGTTAATCCACTGCTGGACACCGGCCTAATTATGTCAAATTATGTGACCAATTTTTATCCCGTTGGCTATAATTAGAGATTACTCAGGCTATACTAAAATGCATAGTGATTATTTTGTTTGTTAATGGAAAGATTACTCAACTGATACTAACAGAACTTTTTGTCTCCAAGAAAATAATGCATTTTTTTTATTGCATACGCAGGCAGACGAGCAATCGGGGCCACCTGATGGAAAGTGGTCACCGACGCCCATAGACATTGGCAATACTGGTATCACCAACGCGCTGCCTACCGTGAGACATAGGATGTTAAGTCTCGTTTACCCAGTAAATACGCTGGCCACGGTGCTCTTCAAACCGGAACGCAGTAGTGTTTTCTCACTACTGCTTTGCGGTAGTGTGAAAACTTGCAATATTTACTGCGATTTGCGTAGTAAAATTAAAAAGTAAATTATTAGCTATAATACTTAGGAAAGTGAAGCTATCAATCGTCATTTACTAATTATTGTATTATTGTAATACCTTGTAATATCAAGTGATCCAACTATTCGTTATCGTAATGATATTCAATGATACATTTTTATTTAAGGTAAACAAAAACATTTTTAATTCCGTCTCTTCCTCATTATGTCGTTTCATTTTTATCTTTGATAGCTTATCATTTTACAAGATCCTCCTTTTATATTTTTATAACGATCTCCTTTTTCGTTTTGTCGATTTGGTCGCTTCTTCCTCGGCTTCAATTTTAGTTGATAGAAAAGCTAATTTCAAATGAGATTGCTGTTGCTATGGCTTTGCTATATTATATATTTCTTCTTTAAATTCCGCTATTTGTGAGTTATTATGCAAATGGTTCAATCCATCCATCTTTCAAACCCTTTCTGCGGATTCGATAAAAATCTATTTACGTGAATTGTGTTCGATGTTATGTGTGTTGTAAGCTATTTTATTTTCATAACCCATTGTGCTATTTTTAACACTTTCTTCATTCTTTTACTTGTTTATATGATTTCTCCTTCCTTGCACATTTTTAGTCATAAGTGACCTTGCACGAAAGCAGCCGACTGTTAAATTAAGATTAATATCTGTAATTTTGTTTTTGATTAAAACAGTGCCATTGTCAAACAGTGTGGGGTCACGATTAAGCGTATCTCTGAGCTATCCAATCGATTTGTAGGCCTTGACCGTTTGCGCAATTGATTTTTTCCCCATTTCCATTTAATGGGGACACTGAAATATCTCGAATATTTCATAGATATTTAAGCGAATGAAAAGCAAGCAAATGTTTATTAATATAATTGATAGCTGGTTTATTTCTTCTGTATGTTTTTAGCTTTTTGCTGTTTAACTTTTGCCTAAATATACAAACGTTGCATTATAAATTTACTGCAATCGATCTAACTTCAAAATTGTGGTGCTAACGTTGTGATAATTAATAGGCGTAATTAAAAATAGTCAACAGTTTATAAAATTTAATCTAATTTCATGGAACGAACGCATTTATTTTAACGAATATATGAAATTGTTTTGGCGCATGATTCGAACCCCTGATCTGCGTTTCGGGGGATAATACTACTCAGCTACGGAAGCGGTCCCTTTTGTTCTTTAATGTCGAGTTAAATAAACTGTAGACCCAGAAGTTGATGATAATGCTTAGGGTTGGTGTAATTGAAAAATAATGTATGAATATTTTGCGCTCGGTATTAGTAACAGAAAAAAGCTAGGCACTAGATTAAATAGGTTCTTTCTGCGGCTTTAAGAATGCTCATTGGAACGTTTTTGTTCTCTTCTGTGACACCAACCACAGTGTCTAGTTTTGAACACAGGCCCTGAGCCCCAAAACTTCGACAAAGGAAGATCTTAAAGGCAATTGGTGTTAACGTCACATCAAGCGGGTCGTTAAGTACCACTGTACTTTAAGTCTGCCAAAATAGATTTTAGTCAACTTCTTCTTTATTTATAAATAAAAAGTAATATCTATAGCATTTATGAATATGAGTAATAAAGTAATTGCCCCGCTGCATGTTGTACAAATCGATAGTTTCATTATGCAGTTTTAAATAAGTTTAAGCGTAATTATGATATAACTATATATAAAATATTCTTTGGCTTCCTTTAATGAATAACTACGATAGTTATGCAAGTAAAGTTAAGAACTGAAAGTTGAGACCGAAAATCATTCATCATCAACCCGTGTTAGTCCACAGCTGGACATAGGCCTCCCTTAAAGCACGCCTTCTCCATTAGTGTTTTTTGTTTTCTCCGTATCCTACCACTCTAGTCCAATGCCGGTTTGTGGTTGGACCGACTTTTTGCATGCCCATCAAGGATGACGAAAATCATTGGATATTAATATTAAGATCTACCTACAATTAACTCCTACTAATAGTACCTATGCATTAAACTAAACTATTTCTTTAGAAAATAAAAATAACACCAGACCAGCCCATTCTGCATTAGAAGTTCTTCATAAAGGAAACTGTACAAAAGTTAAATTACATTCAAACTTACACCTTAAATTATAATAGTTTATATTTTATCATTGTCATTTTATAAGCAAGAAACGGTTTTAGCATAGTTATGATAACATTTTTTAAGCTATCTAAAAATAAAGCGATAACAAAATAAGATTGATTACAGCCACTATAATAGTTACCTAATGAATCACAGCCCAATAATAATCAAAATTTCGCCAGCCACAATAAACATGTAATATTTGATTCTGCAAGCTCTTTCAACAAACTGTGTCGTATAGGAAAGTAGATTACTTTATAACGCTTATTCCAATGAGTTTGTATCAATTGCACAAGTACGTAGTAATTGTAATAGAGCTTTTCAATGAACGGACAGAATCACGTACAAAACCGCAATAATATAAAACCAATGTAAAACAAAATCTACAAACGCATTAAATTAGACCAAGCAATGAAAACAAGGTCATTTGTTACTTATTATTCAGTTGAACCAGGAAACTTTTACAACTTTGTATATCTCATAACCGAGTGCTTCAAATAATTAAGTTTTTAGGTCAGTTTGTTTTATAGTGTAGTAGAAATCGATAGTTTTAATAGCAATTTAAATGTGTGTCTTCTTTCATATATAGCAACTAAAACTTTTCTTATTGTAAATATTATATTTTAAAACGGAAGCGGTAAGCTTCCGTAGCAAAGTGGTCAACGACGAATCCAGCAAGTGCTTCCTCGAGTAATTGTGTCCCAGTTGGGTTAAAGAATAGGGTTATCCTTATCTCCTGATTGTCTGTAAAGTACCGAAATAGTCCCATGCTTACTATTTTGCGAACGTCTGTAGGAAATCAATACTCGCTAGGTTCCAATAAAGAAAATGCAGTGCTAAACGCAGAGAGTCCTCTCGCTTGTACGTGTATACTTTGGATGTTACGCTTTCCAGTAAATACGTTGGCTATGTGCTCTTCGAACCCAAATAGAGTAGTTTTTATAGATTTTGCTTAGCGGCAGAAGCAGGTACCGCTTTGGTATTTTCCTGTCAGTATTTTTTTAAAAGGGGACCTACCCTACCTATTGTTTATAGTGACGCAAGTTATTTAGTCATCAAATAATTAAAGAAACATTTAATGAACCGCTGCCTTAATGGTATTGGCCATTGCTTGCATGCCAAAATTCGTGAATTGTAATTGTGTCGGGAAACTGTTTAGGTTTGTTAAAAGCTAACTTCATGACAACCGGTAAAATGAAAGAGGAAATAATCAATAAATGCTTTGAAAACCTAACTTTAGCTCGATACTATATTTTTAAAATAGTCTAACATCCTGCTATTGTGCGGAAATAAGTACTGCATTCCTAAAAAAAGATCATAAGTATAATTTGACAAGTTAATATTGAATGCTCATCTCAATATACAGAATCATTTATTGATATAGTTGTATATAAGAAATAAAGTAAAAAATATATAAGAATATAAAGACACTTGCATTCAACGCTCTGTCAAGTAATCCGACGCCCATCGACCCGTGACGGTGTTTCAGCAACCGGTGACCGGACAAAACCCAGCGCGCGCCGCTCCCGCGCGACATTCGCTCGCGCCATGCCGCGCGCCGCGACGCACAAGCAGCTGCCACGGCTGTCACTACTCACGCTGCTGCTACTTGCAGCATCCTGCCAAGCCCAGCCAGCCCAATCTACCTCTGATAACAACACTGTTTCCGTTTTCGTCCTAAGCGATAAACCTGATAACTTTACATCTCTAGCGGATAATGAAACTCTTTCGGATGGCGACCATGAACCGATCGTTCGAAAGAAGAGGACCTTTGGTGACATAGTGTTTAGAGGGCTGGCAGACGTCTTGGGCTACAGAGTGGATCGTAAACCAGCCCAAGTGAACTTTCCGCCACCATTAGCACCCGTCCCCGGAATTGATTTGCCTCTTCAGGCTGGCGCACCACCTGCCCCAGCCCCAGCACCTGCTGCTCCACCACCTTGCGGCACCCCTAGAGCTGCACCACCTCCATGTCGTGCTCAGCGACCGCCCCCACCACCTCCGAAGCCACGGCCACCTCCTCCTTGTCCAAAACCTAGGGCAGCTCCTAAACCGAAGCCTAGACCACCACCACCACCCCTTCCACCACCGCCACCACCACCATGTGCTAAGCCCCGAGCGAATCCCGCTACACCAGCTCCATGCGCTCCGCCACCACCACCTCCTCCTGCACCTAAACAGGCTGATAATTTGGAGACCATCTCTTCCAACTTCCGCCTTGATTTCAATTTCAACAGAGCACCGGCTTCCGCTCCTGCAGCTGCAGAGCCCACCGCGGAAGAACAGGATCAAGATATTGAACTTGAGCAGGTCGCGCCAGTAGCCATCGAACCTCGCGCGGCTCGACTACCACCACCACAGCCACGACAACCCCGAGTCTATGTAGACGCTTTCGTCGTTCGCAATGGTGTAGCACAGAAGATAGATGCTGTTGACGCTCAACATTTCAACTCTCAAAGGGCACCGCAAGGGGACGATTATTTAGTTTACGATGATGAGGAAGTACAGGAAGCTCCGGAAGATGACTATGAAGATGTTCAGGAGTCACGTGATAGGGCAAAAGCTGTTCGAGACTTTGGCAATGCCGTCGACAAGTTTTGGGAACCTAAAAAAAGGCAAAATAAAAAGAAACTACCAGCTAATGACTACCGTAATGTTCATTTTGGTGATCGTGAGTTGGCTGATCAGTTAAGAAGGCGTAGCGACAGGGGATCACATCAAAACTTGCAACAGGAACGAAAACACCCAAACAGAATCCCCTTACCATTGCCCGAGGCTGAAGAGGACTCTGAGGTGACTACGACCACAGAAGATCCTAAACGCCCTTTAAGACCAAGAGTACTACCGCCAACTGAGCATAATCCCGGTCAAATTGATACAGTCACAGTTCGGGTTCCACCTATTTACAAGGAGAGACGTCCTAAGAAACTGAACCGTGAAAGGCCTGAAATACCGGATCGTCCCGAAAGGCCAGATCGAGATGAAGACGAAGATTCGCAGAACAGGTCTACCGAAATCGAAGATGACGCTGATGTTGAGGATAGCGCATTAGTCTCACGTACCGAGCGTCCTATAAGACGTAAGCGACGACGCAAGCAGCGACGCGACAAACGTTCAGTTGAAAGAGAGCCCTATACCGCTGGTGACTATGACTATTACGGAAAAAAGCTCCCGTTATCGGACGAGGAAAAACACTTCAGAGGTCTTACAGTGCCCCCTCCGACTAAGGACGCAGATCTAGCACGTCTGGAAAAGGCGCCGGAAGACAGCCATTTCTTAGACGATCACGAAAGGATATCTGAGGATTCGGAGAGAGTCGGCGAGGATGAAAGATCAGGCGATGATGAGAAATTAGGTGAGGACTACGAAAGATCTGATGATTCTGGCCGGACAGACGATAAGGAGCGTTTAACCAAGGACCTAGAGAGGCAAGGGGATTCGGGTCGCGCTGATGACAGCGGGAGAGCAGATGAACGGGAGCGCACCGACAAGCTTAGTCCCAACGCGAGAATCCACGAGACAGGTTTCCAGAACAACTATGTGAGGGCGACCAACGTTCAGGTGGACGACCCCAGGCCACACGTCTCCTCCGTCAAAAAGAAGACGATGAAAATAGGCAAAGCGTGATCTCCACGCCCGCCCTGCGGGGTGCCATAACAGTTATTTATTCTTAAACTCTGGGACGCCAAATAAAGGGTATATACGGGTAACCAACCCAGCCTTTCGTATATTTCGACTAAACATAAATAGATATAGAGGTGTGTCGCCTGTGATGTAGGTTAAGTCTGCCCGTCGTCTCGTCGATGAAGCGTTCATATTTTTATATTGTACATTATATTATGATGTTAAGTTTCTTAATAAAGAGTTTCATCAATGCAAGAGTTTCATTATTGGTTTTGTCGAATCGATTGCTGCTGGGGCGTGAAATTCGATTTTCTCGCCGAGGCAATGACAACGTCTGTCGGCTAAGTGGGTGAAGGTCCGCCGATGAAATTGAAAACAGAAACTAGAGAAGGGGCCGACGCCCTGTAGCGGCCGCCACGGAGAGACTAGCCGGCCTAACACCCACTCGAATCAACGAATGCAATGATAATAAACACTGAATCTATTTAAAACTTGTACATTGACATCTATTTTATTGCATTATATTATATCGGACTGCAACAACTCAATTAGTAAAAACATTTGAATTAAAATTAAATAAATCTTTCATCATCATCATCATCATCATAATCAGCCTTTATCAGTTCACTGCTGGACATAGGCCTTTTTTTGGCTACTGCACGGAGATCGCCAAATAAATCTTTATTGTTATGTTATTCTTCGCATTAGTCTAATTTTTAATTGATCTTATAATACATGTATATGAAATAACTGTGTTTAGATTGAATTATGAAAATATAAAGTAAAGACACAAGTACGTTTTGTTTCTATAATAAAAAAATGTGTATCAATTTCGAACCACATTTATAATTTATTTATTATCAATTTAATGATTTCTTTACTAATATTTGATGTTTTCCCTCCATACTATTACTTATTGTTAAGCTACAATTGCATCAATTGCGTTTGTTGCACTGGAATTGCAGTCCTGTCCATGCAACAAAATAACGACCGTCACGGAAAAAGTGTCGAGTTCTTGGCAAATCTTTCTTTTACTGTTATAGATTGGGTTGAATCGTAATAATGTTGCAATGGAAAGAAAAATATCCGGTAACGAAACAGTAAACTATCAATTGTGCTTGTTACCTTTACATATAACTATGACTTTATCAAGAAAAATAAAACTGTGACTAAAATATTTGCTAATGTTTTTAACATTACATGATTAAAAAAGATTTTAATTGTATTCGCTGTAATCTTTCGCGTTTCGATTACTTCAAATTTCCCTTCTGAATAATATCATTAATTTTTTTAGGGATACCAATATACTGACTCGTACTTACTTTGGAATAAATTACTGTTATTTAAGTTTCTGGATGTACAATGTGCATAGGAAATTTGCATCAAAGATGTTTTTCTGCAACGGATGAACTTGTCTCACATGTGGTATTTGATTTCCTGTTAACTTTGAGTTAACTTAACAGGTCGATGATTTAGAAACCGGCTGTCGTGTTTTTACTTCTCCAGAGAAATATCTGTATTGTTTTCTCGTTGGTTATTGTATTTCCTTACGTTATGTTTCCAGACTTTAGTCTTTAGTAAGATTCAGCTAACACAGATTTTAAAGGAGGTTACCGTCCGATTACCAACACTTTTTGTTAAAATGGTGGGAGATTAGGTATTCGTGGTGTCTCCTAAGGATCGTCGACGATCGGATTTCGCGCCAGGACACCGACGAAATTTGCCAGTGGCTCTGCGTTGAAATGGTTAATGAGGTCAATCAATTATATATTACGTTTTTGACGTGATGAATCAGGAATGATAATTGTATTCGCATAATTGACTGTCATTGAAATAAATCTAAATGGTAAATTGGACTTATAATATGTACTGCAAACGGCAGAGTTCGCAGGTAATAGTGCCGAGTAGTTTTGGACCAGTCGGAGGTCCTTAATCAGGACGATTTGGATATCTTTACTTCGAGACGAAGCGAAGCGACCGATTTCACGTAAGTTCGGCTGTTTGCAGTAAATATTTTAAATGTCGATGAGTTAGAAGCCAAATCCATGAAAACTTTGGCTACGAGCAAGGAAAGAGAAAAACGAATATGCCAAGGGACTTGATTTTGTCTCTAAAAGGACGTAGTCATATATATATATTAATGCGTATCAGTATACAAAAACAGCATCTGGAGCCAACGGACCATTGGCTTGATGTTAAGTAAGACTGCATACCGTATAGGTATGTTGTTTTCCGCCAACAGAACCAGTTAGGAAAAGTTTGTGCATCATCTGCTTAAAACTTAATTTAAATACCAAAAACTATGCCATGTTTTTATGTAAAAGTAGTTCTTTGGCGACGTCCGAAGTAAAATAAAAACTGCAAACGGTCAGTCCTGTCACATGTCAAGGCAAAATTAAAATAAACCTAATAAATAACATTTCGATGTTTTAACGATTGAAATTTCTTATGACTTTATTCGTTAGTTATTTACTGTTATTTTTAATTTGGTTTTTATATCTTTTAAAGTGTCTAATGCGATATTTACCAGGATAGCGTTACAAGTAAAAAAGCAATACTATTATATTTAAACTTATCCTGCGAAATTTTGCATGAGGTGACTAAATATAAACTAGCTCTTCTGAGAACCAATATCGCACCTTACTTTGTAGTAAGATGCGTGATATGTTAATTAATAAATACTTACTTACTGCCTGCTTAATTAAATAAATTCCATTGAAAAATAAAAAATTGATTGCGACAAAATTAAAAGAAAACACGCTGTCCTTACATGTACAGAACAATTAAAAAATATAAAAAAAGTTTAAGCAACAATAGTTTCAAACTGGGTTTGAAAGTTGCTGTTTATTTCCTTGCTGCAAATTCAAATGACTCGTAATCTTCTGACATTTTTAGAACGTCCTTTATATTATATAAACTAGCTTAGTGCCGTGTTTTTCACCCGCGTGACAATTGTAATTTGGGATGATAATTATTACAATATATATAAGCCTAAAGATTTTTGCGGTACGTGCCGGAATAGCTCGTCAATGGCAGATTTATATATATGACACTTACTATTATACATTTGAATAGACGACACTATATCCTTGACTGATTATGACTAGAATAATTTAAAATCCATTGAGTAGTTTTTGAGTGAAAGGGTAAAAAACATACTATCCAATCCACATAAACTCTTGCATTTATAATATTATTCGGATTATAATTATTTCTAATGTTCGGCAGATAAGATTCATCAGTGGGCATCATAAAAAAGTGTGAATTCCTCATAGTCTATAGACTAGAACTGACATTTACTGAATCAATCTATTCTTAGTGCACTAAGGAACACTACGTATGTGGGACACACCGTAAGTCTGTTAACCTCATTCGCCGAAGTGTCGCAATGATATACCTACCTCCTGATCAATCTCGTGGTCGAAGTATGGCCGCTGGCCAAAGTTCCTATAAACGCGGAATTTAGCAATTCGCCATTTTAGTTCGTGCGTCAATTTTTTGTGCTAATTTATAAATCTTAGTAATATTAAGTTACAAATACGGGAATAATCTTCGACAGGGTGAGTACAGGATTGACTAATCAGTGATGATAGAGAGAAAAAACAACAATTAAGCGAAGAGTAGTGGATGTGGCTAAATGCTTTTAAATAATTCTGTAAAATAAGCAACGAAATTGGAGAAAAAGGAAAAAATACTATTGCTAATCCTCAATTAAATATACTCGTAATTAAATAATTACGTGAGGAGTATATAAATTTGTTAAGTTAATTACAAAACCAACGACGTCACATATCACCATAAAAAAGAGACCAATCGAATAAGCCGAAAGTGGAGTTCGTTTTGTATTCTAGGCGCGATAATTGGCGACACAAGTTAAACCATTTCCCTGTTCACGACCGACTGCGAGATTCGATGTTGCTTCAAAACACGTGACGGAAATGGAGAACTCGATCAATGTTGCCATATGCAATGGCGCCAAGACAAAATAGTTAAAGATTGGAAATGTTGAATAAAATAACTTTTAAAGGCTGTGTTGGATTTGAACATTTTTAGACAGTGAAATGTTAAAGTTTATGATTGTTTATAAGATAAATTTTACACATCACTTTTTTAAAAGTTTAAATATGTTACATTAACATGGGTTATAGAACAAGCCAGACGCTTGCTTTTAGCAAAAGACATACATCATCAGCCTGTGATAGTCCACTGCTGGACATAGTTCTCCCTAATACGTCCCTATCCATTAGGGGGTTTTTGACCTTATCCCACCACGCTGGTCCAATGCGGGTTGGTGAGTGGACCGACTTTTTACATGCCCATCCAACGCATGAATCATCTTACTTTCCAGAAAATTGGGTTATCGGCCTAAATTGCCCTAACCAACTAGGAAACAACAATGTAAACTTGCTGAGTTCCGCAGGATTCGAACCCACCATCTCCGGTTTCTAAAGCACACGCCTATACCACAAGGCTACGAAGACATTTAGTAAAAGAAGAACTTTTTAAAATTTCTAATTACATGTACGCTGTTTAAATAAATTTGAAGTTCATTATCGCGCAACGCAGCGCCCTAATATGGCCAGCAAGGAAAAGGTCTATGCCAAGGATCACGTTTCTTTGCAATGTTTCAATTTAGCATTGAATTGCGAAATTGCTCAAATTGTGGTCCAGTGTTATTGGGCCTTATTTTACAGGTCTAGGGGCACAGTTTTGTTTTATTATAATTTTATGGTCGATTAAGATGAAATGGGTTAATCCACAGTCGCATGAGCTTTAAAAGTTTTCTCTGGTAGGTATCTTGTTTTGTTGTTATTTTGGTTCTCTTTATATGTATTGGCATTTAATCCTTCTACTGTTCTCCATTTTATTTCAGGCTTTTGTTAGATGTCAATCTCTTTGTCTCATCACAAGTTGCTTTTGTTTTTTACGGGTACAAAATAAATTACCTGTTACTTATTATTCTATTGAGTGATCTATCTTAATTGCGTAACCTAATCGGTAATAAAGATCGATCCACCCAGTACACACAAAAGATAAACTAAATGGGTAAATTTTTATCGTCGTAAAATTTATAAGAAATTGAGGTTACTTAAGACTAAAGTACTGCAACTGCCTTCGTAGCCTAGTGGTACGGGCGTGTGCTTTAGAAGCCGGAGGTCGTGGATTTGAATCCTGCAAGGATTCAACTATTTTTTAATGTTGTTTCCTAATTGGTAAGGGCAATTTGGCCGATCACCCATTTGTCTGAAAAGTAAGATAATGTATGCGTTGGATGGGCATGTAACCACCTAACACTACATTATCAGTTGGCTATTCATAACAAAAACGTTAAAAAACATGTATCTAATTGCAATACATCCATATTGAACCTTGAACTCTGAATGTCCCTAATCCAATGTCCCTTTCGATGAGGGCCAAAACCAGACCAACGATAGTGAGAGCGCAGGAAAGTGAGCTCAGTATATTTGGTAACTGAGATGACACGCGCATATCAATGTCCTCGCTGCAGAGGCGGACTTTCGAGTATTCTCGTCGTCATAAAATTTGCCATTAAATATACACATAATAATTAACGTAAATAATAACATATAGTAGCATAAAAATTAACAATAAAGAATATAAATTAACTTTTTACGTTAACACGATATTTAACGATATTTTGTATAATTTTGTATTTATTAAATTATATTTTAAGATGAAGACAAGACACATATACGTAAGTAATTATGTCTGTCCCAATTAGCATATAAAAAAGAACATACACTTTACTCTAAATGAGATCGATTGCTAAGAGAAATGTTTTTAATAATTTAAACTAGGTCTGATCTTTGTCTTTAAGTTTTACTCAATAGAAGAGAATAGATATTAAAACTTGCCGCATCTTATCAATTCACCGTATGGATAAAATAATAAAAGAGTCTAAATGCGGCCCCGTCTCCACTGGTACAGTTTTCTCTCGATTACGTTTCTTAATCGATTGGTATGCATTGTTACATGCGTGTTACGCGAATGACGGCAGCGGCTCCCATGTCCAGGCGAGACACGAGCTCTGCAAACAAAAGCCAATCTTATCACAATACAATAAGGTGACTAAGCAGTCGAGAGGCAAGGAACGAATCATTTGATAGGCAACATTTAGGCATGAAAGCCGCGGAAGAGGCCAACGCCGTCGCGTCCGGCCACACCGAGTGAAACTTAAACGCCGGCTCCATACTAATTGGCGTTCGCTTTTAAGTTATAAGTATTGGTCGGGTGCTCCATGCCACCGTTTTGTGAATGAGTGTCGCGCCGATAGGGCGGCAGTATCGCTATGAGGTTCGCTAATGTAAGTATAGAGTGGTTCGTGCTGCAGTCAGTGCCAAATCAGTGAATGAAAAGTGCGTTAAAATGCCTCGTGTTTCAGATCGCGGTGTTGTGCGCATGCCTGTGCTTGGCGTTCTGTGACGTCATCCACTTGAAGTCAGCCAAAGCCAGGCTGATCAGCAGCCTAGTGGGTAAGGCGAAACACCACAAGCGAGGGATACTGTCTTCGGTGCCACCCTTCAAGCTTGGACACGATATTCCGCTGGTTTCACATTCCTTAGTGAAGCCCCTGGTGGTGACATACCCTCCCACGGCCACCGTGGCTACAGTCAAAGTGCCTCTTACCCACCCTCTACTGCCTCGATACCCAGTACCCGTTGGGCATAGGGTGCCTGTCCCCCATCCTCACTACGGACTTAAATTTCCGCATACCACGAAATCCGTCTTTCTATCTAAGCCGGACCATCACTTCCATCACCATCACCACCACGTCGCCCCGAAGCCGTTAGTGCCAATAGTTCCTGTTGCTCCCGCTTCAGTTCCAATACCCGCACCAGTCCCATTACCTGCTCCAGCCCCAGTGCCCGTGCCAGCGCCATTACCAACAGCTAACTTTATACCAATCGCACAACCAACAGCAGCTGTGGCACATCCTGCTCCATCACCACCTGTCCTGGTCCACCAAGCGCCAGCCGTTTCCGCACACCCTGTTCCTATTGACCACCTCCTTTACAAATTGTACCACAAAATCACTTTCACTATAAACCATTATTACCTGCAACTGTGCCAATACAAGCAGCTTCAGTTCTTCCTACTCCATTATTTCAATATGCTCAACAATTTCCGTACGTTTTACGACCCGGTGGCGCTGTACAGACGTCAATATTTGCTACATATCCTAGGTATCCATTGGTAAACTATCAGTCACCCCTTCTACCTTTATCTCCTTTGGCCCCAGCTGCACACAGTCCCGGACAAGTATTGCTAAATAGACCACAAGTTTTGCTTCAAAGGCCTCAAGTCCTTTTAGAAAGACCCCCGGTTCCACAATTTCATTTATTACCGCAACCTGGAGTACAGGGAGGTGTAGTACAGCATGCGCATACCAACGTTGCCGTGGCCAGACACCGACATTGCTCCATCCTTCTCAAGCCGCTTTTCCTTCACCCACCTTTAACCTTCAGCCGGCGGCTGTTCCACAACCTGCAGTGCATCTGCAGCCAACACAGCCTTCTACAACATTAGATAACGAAGGCTGGACCCCAGTCACAACACATTCTCACGATCTTACTCCAACTCAGATCCCTGAACCTCATTTCCCACAACCTCAACCGCATCACCACTTTACTCAGGAACAGGGTACACAGGTATATGAACACCACACCGGGGATGGAAACTATAATGACTTGCACCACCAACTTCAACACCATATTCAGCAGCAGATTGAGCAGGCTCAATATGAGCAGAATTTGAACAACCACAATCATCAGTTTGCCACCCCTCAACAACCTGGCCAAGAGTATGGAGTTCCTAACCAAGACTTCTCACAACAAAACCATGACTATGCCTATCACGGCCAAGAATACGCCCCACATGATCAGCAATACATTCCAAATGATCAACAATATATTTCAAATAGCCAAAGTTTTGGCCAGAACGACCAACACTACATTCCACAGGAGCAGCAGTTTACCGAGCATGATCAACAGTTTGCCCAGCATGATCAACAGTTTGCACAGCACGATCAACAATTTGCCCAACACGATCAGCAGTTTAATCAACATGATCAACAATTCGCGCAACCTGATCATCAGTTTTCGCAGCACGACCAACAGTATCCTCAGCAGGATCAACAGTTCGCCCAACATGATCAACAGTTTGGACAGAATGGCCAGGGTTATGACTTGGCTCAACCAACCCAGGAGTACGGCCTGCCTCAACAAGGTTTGGAAGGTCGCAATGACGATGCCCAGGAGTCAGATCAGCAATACCACAATCACATACCCTTAGGACTACAGCTGCCAATAAACGAACCATTGGACCATTTTCGGTAGTAACGTCTATGGCAACATAGACTGCTACCCGGAAGCTTAATAAATGAAAATAAGATGAGTTCAGTGTAAACAATTCACCAGAGCTTTTGCCAAACTCCGGCGAACACATGAATATTGTTTTGAATTTGATTGTTTCAAATTGTCATGGATGTACAAATAGTATAACCCCTAGCTTAATAAACGTACAGAACTCAAGTCAAATGTAAATATTGCCTAATACTACTAACTAATTAAATGTTTATAATGTAGAGTAAGAGTAATTTATTTTTTTATATGTAATTTAATAAATAATTCAATAACTGAAGGTGTATTTTTATTATTCGTGATATTTATGGCATGCTATCTGCACCCTACGGTTTTTAACGTGCGGTGACGGAAATAATAATAAACCGCCTCCGTGGCCTAGCGGTATTGGCCCATGCTTATAAACCGGAGGTCATGGGAAACAACTTTGGTTTATTGTTGTTTTTTGTTTGGTCCAGACAATTTGGGCCGATCACCCAATTGTCTGAAAAGTAAGATCCATGCGCCTGATATGCCTATTATAGGTATACACATTCTGAAAAGTTGGTCCAGGCGTGCATTAGGGAAGGCCTATACTAAAAATAGGCTGATGATGATAGAAATAGATAACAAAAGAAATCGCTAGGTAGTGCCTGTAATCGCCAACCACGGACCTGATTCTGTCTGATTCTGATTTGCGGCTTGATTGTAAGACTATTTAGGATAAATGTATCACATGTTTTTATTTCGTTCGTCCTTGATACTTACTGTTATGTTTCAAAATTATTCACACTATATATTTATAAATTATAGACCATAAGTTATTCTGAGGTGGAAGTTATGTCGTTGTAAAGTTTTATTAAAATCCATTTAGTAGTTTTTGCGTATAAGAGTAACAAACTTACATTCGTACAAACAATTATTTTAATGGTTAATATATTCGTATCGTAAAATAAGAAGAGAGCAAAGGATTTATCAAAATTTATAACAATAGTTTTTTTTAGAATGTAGAAAATTTTTCATCGCAAAAATTATTTAAAGATTTGCACATAATATAATATCTTTATGATATCTTTCTCAAGTTCTCTCACTCAGTGAAGTAGTCAATTTACATAGATGATAATAGACTAATTCTAATATAAAAGAATTTATTGGTTTGCACATTACTGTTTATAGATAGAAATAGGTATAGTGGTGGCTAGGGGTTTTAGCATAGAGGGTTTTTCATTTGGGTTGGTTTTAGATTTCTTCTGCATTATGTCAATAAAGAAAATTTTAGAAGAGGTTCTTTTTTACAAGGGACCGTGTGGGAGACCTTTTCAGGGCTTATTATGCCGTAAATCAGGAGTGTGTAGACAGTACTGTCTTTCGGTTGGAATGGCACCATTGCTACGGCAATTATGGATGCCGTATCCAGCGATTAGAAGAAGTACAGAGAAAATTTCTGAATAGTTTAACCTACCGAATGGGCTCGGCCATTGAAACTGAAACTAATATTAAAATGTTGTCCCTCCAAAATCGTCGTAAACAATATGATATGTCTTTTTTATTTAAACTTTTGAATAATAAAATTGATTGTCCTTCACTTTTGTCAGAAATATCGTTTATAGCACGGTCTAGATTACCTATACGCCCCTCACGTCCCAAAAACATTTTTGTTCCTCACAAATTCCATAAAAATTATACAAGGAATTGTTTCACCTCTCGACTACCGCACTTATATAATAAAAATTTTTCAGATTTAGACCTCTTTCATCTTTCGTACATTGAATTTAGGAATTGTATTCATAAAAAGTTAGTTGGTAATTAGTTATATGTTAAAATGTTGCGACTCTTTATATAAACTCTGAAAATATTGTTAAACATTGTTGATAAAAATGTAATACATACATGCGGCGTAAATTTAAGAAATGTTTTAGTTATAAGCTCGCTATTATGTACTATTTTGTTATCTTTTTTTTTTCGGCACTATTTTGTCTTCGTTATTAGTAATATAAGCTATATAATATCTTTGTAATGACTGTTTGTTGCCATAATAAAGTAAAATAAAAAAATAAAATTACTGGGTAAACGAGACATAACATCTCATGTCTCAGGGCGGTGAGCAGATTTATATATATCTTGCATTTCTTGCGGGTTAATATCATTAACCACCAGGTGGACGTCCTGCTCGTTTAATCGCTTTAACAAATAAAAAATATAATCTTAAATATGATCTCTGTTGGTGTCAAAACGTAATGAGTTCTGTATTTAACCATTATTAGGACTTTTTTACAGGCGCATTTATTATTTGATATTACTTTTTTGTATATTACAGATCATACTTTATTTTTGTAAAGTTATATGTTATAAAGCTACTTCATACACTAAGCGCCTGATGTGTATGTAAGAGCAAATATTACGACATGCAACCAAAGAGCTTAATATTTTTTCAATTTTTGTTTAAAGGTTTTGTCAAATGACAAAAATTTTAATTGGAGCTTATTACTTAATTTTACGTAATTTCTTAATATCACAAATTCATTGATTAAATGCATATATTTGGTGTCAAAGCATTTTCTTTCAATTCACAATTAAAATGATGGCGCCTTCTAAGCTATGAATAGTATAGTAGACGTCGTTTGGTTGAAGCTGTGATTTTTTAAAAGAAACAACATAATAAAATGGTCATTGATATTGTTGTCATGTTCATATTGATCAACATGGTCAACAACAAAAAGTTTATTTCCTTTATTAGAACTATTCAAATTGTGTTCTAATTTGGTATTAAGAACAAGTTTTAAAGAATCCTTTGCCGCCTTATAAAAACCTCGCTATTGTTTAAGAAAATATTTATTATTTATCATTTAAATAAGTAAAGGAAAATAAACATCCAACTCTCTCATCATCCGACTCTTGCAAGATATGCGATACTATCGCACTGCTAAAAATTCTTGAAAGCGAATTGTTCGAAATGTGGGAACCATAAATAGTCTCTAAATCCAAGTTCTGGGTCATTTAAACGGAGCTGACAGCTATATCTGGTCCAGGAGTGCTGTACACGTAATACTATCCGCGGACAATTTTGTGCAAAAAAGATAGGCCAGCCACAATCCTGCAATGCAATTTATATATTAATATGTTTATGTATTTACATTTTTACGAATATGTATCAATATAATATTATATATTATTTTATTATGAAGTTTTTTTTTTAATAATTTTCTCATCTGGCTGAGAGGAAATTTTATAACAGTAAATAAAATATTACGTATATACGAATAAAATAAATATATAGAAATATCTCGGCCAGACGGAAACCTTCGGCAGGGGAGACCAAACGGCCGAGGGTTAGGTTGAAAGGGAGCGGTACCAGGAACCAGGAGGAGGGTTTATTTTATTTTGTAGTTTTTCAAAAGAATTTTCTCATCTGGCTGAGAATAAAATTTATAACAATAAATGAAATATTACGTATTTACGAATAATAAAGCAATACATATAATAAACAGTAAATATATAGATACATCTCAGCTAGACGGAAGCCCTCGGCAGAGGAGACCAAACGACCGAGGGTTAGGTGATAAAGGTGAGAAAGCGGCGGACGATGCGAGGGGTGTCCAGAAGCACCGCTTTTTGCATTTGAGCTAGAAGCGGTCCGTCACGGAGTCCCAGCCGCCTCAGGTGTTGTGCGAGGCTCACTGGGATTAACCCGTTTGCAGAAACGACTATGGGGATAACTTCGGTCGGCATCCGACCCCACGTGTCAGTCACCTCGTGAGCCAGATCCAGATATTTTCGTTTGTTTCGGCTTTCACGAGGTTCAAATGGGATCGTTATGTCAATCAAAAATACCTTTGACAATGCCGTAATGATGGAACGGTCCCAATAGAGCCTGGCGCGATGCTTTACGAGCACGGCGTCCGGCGGGTACTTATAATACGGCAATCGTTACGGCATGCGTTCCACGAGACCGTACTTCAGAGCGAGCTTTTGATGGAGTATCCTGGCTACTAGGTTGTGCCTGTGCAAATACTCAGTGTTATAAATGAGATAACATGTCGCAGGGTCTGCCCAGGATGGCGACGTGCTCGACAAACGTCGTGGTGCCATCCTTAAGGATGTATCTCCTGTAATTGTTGGTCTTAATAACCTGATCTTGTATTGCACAGGCAAAACCCTCGGTTTCTCTGAAGGGATTATCAAACGTAGCTGAGTTTACTGAGGTACCGCCTCAGTAAACTGGCTACGTTTGATACGAGCTCTGAAGACTTTGTGAGAACCGGCCTGTAAGCGCTTTCTCTTTCCACATAAAGAGCTTTGTAGGACCACTCGTGTAGCTCTTTCTCTTTCCATTATTTTATTTATTACTATGCTTATGTCAATTCAGTACTTTTTCGTTTGTATTTTTATCTGTGCCCCTCCCCACTTATTATCTATGCACCACCTTAAGGTTGACTGGGAGAAAATGCCTATGGCATTAAGCAAACAGTATTTTAGTGCATAAAGTATAAATATATAAATAATCCTTCGATTGTTTAGTGTACACATGCTTTAATATTCAAGTCGATGATCGTAAATCTCTCTTTTAAGGGTTCCTGAGCTGACATGTAAAAAAGGAAGCGCGCTGAATTTTTTCGATACGTTGCGATGTACCCTACATCGTAAGTAGGATTCCAGATTCTTTCGAGATTAAGACCATGTCATTCTAGAGATACAACACTATGTGCAATACGATTGCAAAATTTAGCATTCATGTTTTCTTTTGATAGTGAAAAGCGTCGACACGTGACAAAGTTGTACTAATGGATATATTTTGTTAACAACTACACAAAAATAACTACCTTTGTCTGAACTAGAGGCAAGTAATACATAATTATAATTGCATATCTCTGGTTTTACTATGACTTCATTAATACTTTCTATTGTCTACTATAAATGATAAATAATACAAGTTTTACCAATATCTTAGTCGGTCCCGTAAATATGGACCCTGGGAAGGGTTTTAAACGTCGGTTATCATTTTAAATAATTCTAATGTAATAACACGCGACGCATGTGCGGCGGATGGGAATGTAAAAAGTCGATCCACCCACCAACCCGCATTGGACCAGCGCGGTGGGATACGGTCCATAACCTCCTAATGGATAGGGGTGTATTAGGGGAGGCCTCGATGTCCAGCTGCAGGCTGATGATACTAACTTAATAGTAAAGTTACATTTTAAATGTATAAACAAGTAAATGTATGTTGTAATAACATAAGTTTTATTGTAAGCGAAGAAAGACGAACATTCGGGCCACGTGATGGTAAATGGTCCACGATGCCCAAGGACATCTGCAATACCAGGGTTATCACCAATGCGCTGCCGACCATAAGACATAGGATGTTATGTCTCGTTTACTCAGTTAATACGCTGGCTACGGTCCCCTTCAAACCTGAACAAGTCAAAGTTTTCACAATACCGCTTCACGGCAGAAATGGGCACCGCGGTGGTACTAGCCCACATGGCTATGGTAAAATAAGGGCCTACCTATTAAAACATACTAGAAGAGATAACATGGTTCTAGAGATATTTGATTTAAATCGTTTTAGGCTATATGCTTAACAATTGACTATATATAATTTAAAAATGACAATGAAACAAACAAAAACTGTCATAGCTGTTATATATTAGCGATATTTTATTTTGTAATGGACGCTATTTATTTTCCATTTCGAAATGTTTACACCTGTATCTACCGATATACAAGGAATCATTGCAAGAGATTATTAAGTTTTGGGAAAAATGCACATAATTAGTTAATGATATGTGAGTTATTGCATCCGTACTTGCTCTGTTTACGTTACAATTAGTTTTTGGCACATGTATTTCATCAAGATACTTATGATTTAACTATGATTGGAAATTAATAATTAATTTTCTAATAAGAGCGTTTTAATTTAGCATTTTTAAGGGATAACTACTGATATTAAAGTTAAAACAAATGTACCAAATAAATTTGACAAACAAATAAATCAATGGATAGCTTGACCCTTAAATTTGGTATTACAGCTGTTCTAAAAGAGTACTCGCTAGTCTACACTAATAATTAAGATTGGAGCGTTTGTTTCTAACATCAAAACAACCGTTTTTAAATGATAACGAAACAAAATTTAAAACTTTTATCAGTTAGTCTCTCTGTTTCGTCTGGCTAATCTCTGGAATGGATGGTCCAATTTTTACGGGACTTTTACTGGATGGTAGTATTGAAGACGGAGTAAATTGGGTTACATATTTTTTCTAGTAAAAAGAGTGACGGTTTTTCTAGATTAGCACGCCGACGAAGTCGTGGACGATAGCTGGCTATTACATATAACTGAAGTTAGCGTACGACACAAATCACGATTATTATATACCTCTGGTATTGCCGATGTCCATGGCATTGACCGCTTCTCATCAAGTGGCCCGACTGCTCGTCTGCCTTTGTCGGCAATAAAAAAACCAACTACTAAAACATTTCAAAGTTTGCAAACCTTTTAACACCACCTGCAGAGCCGATAAGGTGCGTCCAGACCATAGATTTCCACGGATCGATCTGTCAATTGCCCGTTTTATTGCGGATGTATGCATTGCCCGTCCGATCACGCGAACACATACCAAGCATGGCTCACTCAATTGCTCCGTGACTGAATTTGAGCATATTATGCAAGACTTTTTATGGAGGCGCTCTATTTAGTTGAGATGCCTTTACGTTTTTTTAGGTATCCTTGCTCCAATCAAGTATTAAGGGGATTTTAACTTAGCTGTCTCGTTAAAAGGAAATATCTTCGTACTTTGTCTATGATAATATACCTAAATGCTTATATTTTTAGCATTTCTAGCACCGTATGAGAATAATTTTGGATTAATACCTGCGCTTTAGGATTTTGTGGTGGCTGTTTTAGATATTTTTGGTAAGGTGCAGGGATCAAAATATTTTGGTCCTTTAAAAATTTGCTACGAACGTTTTATTAATGTGTGATGATATTGAATTATTTATAAGCGAACCGACAAGCATTTGGCATGACTAATAACTAATTATTTAAAACGATAGCATCGATTCTAATGTTCTGATTGTTAAACAAGTGTCTATAATTTAAATAACTGAAGTTTTTTATTAGTTTTTATATATAATAAATAGTTTCGATCGCCTATACAATATCTCTTTCTCCACTATAAAGTAAAGGATTAATAGTGATAGGTCAATGACTGATTATGATAAATATTCTACTGATACAAACCAATAAAAAACTCTTTATATGTATATGATATAGTAATAACGGAGAGTAAGCAGTCTTTAATCTTTATGCGGTAAGTAAAGATTGTCAAAGTTTTTATTACTGTACTTTTTACTGTAATACTTTTTTGTTTTCATGATAGTAGTTGACCGCCTCCGTGGCTTAGCGGTATTGGTTCTTGCTTTATAAAGCGGAAATCGTATGTTCGAATCCCGCGGGGAAACAAAGTTAAAAAAGTCTTTGAATTATTTAACTGTTATCTAAATCTAATAATTGTTATCATTGTTTCCAGGTTAATTTGGACAATTTGGGCCAATGACCAAATTGGCTGAAAAGTAAGATGATCCATGCGTCGGATGAGCATGTTAAAACTCGGTCCACCCACCCAAAACCCAAATTGAACCAGGATGATGGGATACGGTCCAAAAACCCCCAAATGGAGAAAGCGTGCATAAAGGGGTGGCCTATGTCCAGCAGTGGCCTAACACAGGCGGATGATGATGATGATAGTGATAATAGTAATAGATAGTAAACTTAGTTCAATATTAAAACCTGAATAGACGACTAGCAGTAGTTAGAAAACTTTAGGTAAGCAAAGTTATTAACAACTGGTACCTTATAAACAATTCATACTCCACTGGCATTTGCACAGGATATTGTGCTCTACTAGTAAGTTGAACACATGTTGGCTATTTGCACAAGTTTGATAAATGTCAACGATTGTAAAGTAAATATGCTGTAGTTTAATGCTTAAACTTCTTGAATTCACTACATATTGATAGAACTTAAGAGCCGTACAATGTAAAATGACATATCTTTAAGAAATTACACATGTAATGGTGTTGATAATTTAGAACCAATTAAAGTATATCAAAGAAAAATATAATATAACTGTACATCGTTAGATTTTGAAATCAGTCATAATAACATTAGGCAATATAAGTTGCTAACAACAGAAAACTGCTTTGTTATTTCTGCCATAGCATTTTGAATCTCTTATAAGTGTTAAGTTATCCATTTTATGAAAATTAGCATTCCTTCGAACTCATTCCTTTTATAACGCTGTAAAAGTCCGAGTAGAGAATGGTAACTTTACATCAAGGTCAGAAAAAATTTATTAAAATGTCATCTGAGATACATGTAAGCTACAAGAATTAAAAAAATATATGTTTTTACAATGGCTTACATATAGGCAAACTTAAATGAGCTTAAAAATGCCTTATTGCATTTTTTCCACAATGATTACATTAAAAATCTTACCGTGGGTTACCATACATTAATGACATATATTACATGAACCTATTATTTTTCAATTTAGTTTTATATTGAATTTTTTTGATTTTTGAAAAAACATTTCCTATTGAATTATTTTCGTCCTTCTATGATGCAGTAGCATTCTCTCAGTGCGAGCTGTCACGTCCAATCTACTTACACTGTAATCAGGTCTTACTTTAGATAAGATAAAAGCACATGTATCGCAATATGTTTACCAGAGCCGGGCGTTTCTTGCAACACCGTCCATTAAACACCTACCAATGTTAACAGCCGTGCAATTATATAGCACAAGTGAAATATTATCCATTTATAATCACGCCAGAGAAAAGCTGTCAACGGTTATGATGGCGTTGAGTGACAATTTTAAATTGGACTTTTGTAATACCATACGATTGTAGCTTATCACGCTGGAAGTTTGTAATATTGCCTTACTTTGTAACAAAAGTACATCGTTTGTGTACATTTCATGCTTCTGTGATAAAGATGATAACGTTATACTTCTGCGTAATTGTAAAACAAATCCCAATGAGGAGCAGTTATAGTTTCTTAAACTTGAACCAAAAGTCTATGACCCTTTTAATTTCTTTTCAACATGCATAATAATTATGATTTTACAATCAGGGGTCGCTAGCTTTTTAAGCCGTTTGGAGTTCTAGCTCAAGTTTTGGCAAATTTCCACAAATCTGTAAAAACTTCCAATATATTTAGTATCGAAATAAAAATCAATAATATATGCAAATTATCGCCACACTTAAAGTGTAGATATTCTTTAATGCCAGTATTTATTGGTAAAGGTTATTCGCGTAAATATAAATATGATGTAATTTCTTAAAGTGACATGTCACAATAAACTTATAATAGGTCTTTAGATATTCCTTTTTCTATCTATCTAGCGCTTTCTCCACACAGAATATCATCAGCTTATGTATAATGGGAAATGTGTTCATCGAACTAGAATCTGACCGCTGCATCTCAAAGACATTAACTTAAATTCAGTAAAATGTCTCTGAATAGATTAAACATTGTAACTCATGGCAAAGAACCTTTGTTTGCTTAGTTTTGTATTGTTTGTATTGCATTGCTAGAGGGTGCCGTTCTCACCAGATCACGTCTAAGAACTCGACAAGAGATTAACATAAATAAAAACAACAACACTATATTTGTTAATCAGAACTAATGGATACCCGAAGGAATATAGACATTGACCATTGGACTAGAACTGCTATAACGACTCACTTAATGCAAGTAAAATAATTTTGACGAAAATCTATCTTTCGACTCTACGATTTCTCCTTCCTCTAATCGCCTTACAATTAATAGTATTAAGTAAAACATCATGGTTTAAAGAAATATGTATACGTTATACTTCGGCTTGGTAAAGGCAATCTATTTGGGTATGAAGAACTTTTCGAAAGATCTTTCATCATCATCAGCCTTTGTTAGTCCACTGCTGGACATAGGCCTCCCCTAATACACCCCTATCCATTAGGGGGTATGGACCGTATCCCATCACGCTGGTCCAATGCGGGTTGGTGGGTGGATCGACTTTTTTACGTGCCCATCCGACGCATGGATCATCTTACTTTTCAGACAATTGGGTGATCGGCCCAAATTGCCCTAAGCAACTAGGAAACAACAATGAAAATTTCTTGCGTCCCCGCAGGATTCGAACCCACGGCCTCCGGTTTCTAAAGCACACGCCCATACCACTAGGCTACGGAGGCAGTCAGTTCGAAAGATCTTTAGCTGAAGGTATTAAAATTTCAAAAGAAATTATTTTTAGTTACGTTGATAGAACGTGTCTATTATTGCTGATCTAAGAACTCTGAAATAAATAAACTTTACTTAGTGAACTTTGCAAGCAGATTCTTTGTAAATTTTACTTAACATTCAAATGTTATGTTTTGCATAATTGTTCAATCGCGCGTAATATTACGTGTTTCTTGTAACCTATCTGTTGCGTATCTATTCGCTTCCCCGTATCATGTTACCTCTTTCGTTGTCTTATTTTAAAAAGGAAAGAAAAAATACATTACTTAAATAATTTTTAGTGAACTGACCCCGTAGCTTAGCGGTATGGGCGTGTGCTTTAGAAACCGGAGGTCGTGGGTTTCCAATCCTGCGTGGACTCAATAAACTTTCATTGTTTCTTCCAAGTCGGTCTGCGATGTGGGATACGGTCCGAAAACCGCTTAATGGGTAGGGGTGTATTAGGGGAGACCTATGTCCAGCAGTGAACCCATGACAAAATAGGTTCCTTCCTTAAAATAAAGTTCCTATCATCATCATCAGGCTGTGTTAGAATCCACTGCTGAACGTAGGCCTCCCCTAATGCACGCTCCCCTAATTCTCCATTAGGGGGTTCCTATACCTATGTAAATATGCCAGGGATTTGACTAGGGCCTCAGTGTTGGACATATTTGATTCATAAGTTAGAATCATGGGTTTCAACTCACTTTTGGTCACTTTTGCCGGTGTTTAGGAATTTAGGATAATCCTTTTACCGTCTAAAAAAAAGCTTTGGATAGTGTTGATCGAATGTTAGTCGTTCTGCGTTAAAATTTTTATATCGTAATATTTAGGAGCTGCTATCAAACATGAAATATGCAAAGGGAGCATAACCTTGTAGTTTTAAATAAATATTACCGAAAATGTAAATATTAGTTATCTTAAAGGCTAATTATGTTTTTGCAAATTTTCAATAAAATCATGTTGAGGATTTTTGCCGGGTTTACTTGTGTGTCAATAAAATATGCCAGCTCATCAATTCACACCTTAAAATTATGTAATACTAAAAATCAGGTTAATCATTTTAATAATGGTTCATTTTTATCATTCGTAATAGTAATGGGTAAATATGATTTATTAAATAGGCTCGTTTTCTAGTTTTGATGTGAAAACACGTGTAATTGCAATATAAATATGTCAATTGCCTCTAAGTATAATTTAAAATTGCACAATAAATAAATAGCAACCCAAATCGTAACTGTCCATGTCTTAAGGTTTGAAGTCACATATCAGTCAATATATGAGTCACTGAGTAATATCGGCTTATCCGCCCTAGGTACCTTAAAGTCTAGATCGAGTTAGGGGGGCTAGGTGCGTATAGGTCTTATAAAAGCGCTGACCGCTGTGCCTGTATCAGTGTTATCTGAGGACTCGCAGTACCACAACAAAATCCTGAAAATATGAAGGCTATCGTAAGTTATACTGCGTTTGAACAGATTTTTATTTCTTTTTATAAATTACTATATTTCATTTTAGTCCCATGTAGTCTTTATCTATCCCACGTTGTTTAGAATACAAAATCCTAGACATTATAATAGAATTTCCACGTATATACACGAATTATATATACACGTATATACACGAATTTACGATATGTATCAGGATGTTATATAAATTTCAGACAAAATCTTGAAAAAAAAACATACATCTGATCTCTGATCGTTACACAATTACATAAAAAAAAATTAAACAATAAATAGTCTGTTGTATAATATTGCAAATATGTCCAATTAAAATGTAGTACTACTAGTAACGTAAAATTTTATTTATCTATAAAATGTGGTTCTTATGTAAAAACATGTTGCAAGTTGGAAAAATAGTTACATTTCTATGTTACGACTTCTTGGTGGCAACTGGGATTTTAAATGAACCATTGATTCAGCATAGTATTATAATAACATCTTAACATTTTTTAACTTTCGGCAATCACAGAGCATATTTGTTTGTTCGCTCAGTGTACAATGAATTCTCATTTATGAGCGAATTTTCGGCAAACATTATTGATAAAGTTTTTTTGTATGCAGTTTATGCTGAATATGTATCAGAATGTTATATAAAATTTCAGACATTCAGATTTGGACTTTTTTTAGGTTATTTAGAATTTTAAGTTTTTTACATTAAACCAATACTAAGCTTCTCCATAACGAAGATAACTAATCTATTAATAAATTCAATAGAGACATTTGCAGGTTTAAATGAGCCGCAGATTTAACTGACTGACTACTTTAGCAAATAGTATTTCTAATTTCATAAGCTAATTCCCCTTTTTCTTTAGGTTTGCGTACTCCTGCTGGCAACGGTGGCGTTTGCCGCTGAAGAGAAGAAGAACGAGAAGCGAGGCTTGCTAGGTCTTGGCTATGGGCTGTCCTCCCCCGTCGTCGGTCACGGGATAGGACTGGACTACGGGTACGGCCACGGCCTCGGACTAGGGCTGGGACACGGCGTAGGATTGGGATACGGCCACGGAATAGGACTAGGTCATGGCATAGGACTTGGTCATGGTATAGGACTGGGCCACAGTGTGGTCTCCGCACCTGTCCTCAGCCATGGCTTATACAGCGCCCCCCTCCTCGACCATGGTTACCATGGCTACGGAGCACCTCTTCTTGGCCTAGGTCATGGCTACTTACATTGAAGATTAAGTTAATCCGCTAAACTTCCCGCTCTATAGCGGAAGTGCAGTATATATATTATATGTGTTGTAAATTGTCTATCTGTTTGTTTTAACATTAAGTTAATCGCGTGTGTCTTCTGTGCCAAATTGAAAATGTGTTTGATGCTATTCTATGTATATTATTTTGTTGATTAAGTTGTCTGTAATAAAATTTCTAAAATATATTCCGTTTTTCGTTAATTATTCCCCAAAATACAAAATGTGTCTTCATCTGTATTAAATTACATGTATGACTATAAAAATACGCTATAAGAGCTCAAAACATAAGAAAGGATAAATTTTAAAGGGTATATTACAGTAGAGTAGATTATAGTAATTTTAGTTACATTATTTCACAACAAATTCGCCTTTTCAGTAAAAACCTATGCATAAAAATAAACGACTATACTACTGTAATGCTGATACTGTAATGCAACTTATATAGAGCAATTGTCAACTTTATTGCAATTAATAAGTAGTTGAGGTGCTATACTCATCCCTTCGAAACTAGTAGAGCTGCATTACTAAATTATATGATATTGTTCTTCGAGACAATTCCGACTATGGCAGGCGATCTTTATTAGAGATCAACTTATTGCAAGCTTTAATAATAAGCCTTGCACAGGAGATAGTGCGAGTGCACACGTAAATGCGCGAATATAGTGGCATTCCCTCTTCCTTTACCTCATAGTACAACGGGACGTATAAACGTTACGACGCAGGCGCAGAACTAACATTTTATTTGCCTATTCCACACATGCATCATGTTACTCTTCAGGCATTCGAGTTATCAGTTCGCACTGTGGTAACCAACTAGGAAACAACAATGAAAATTTGTCCCCGAAGGATTCGAACTCATGATCTCATGTTTCCAAGCCGCAAGTTCATGCCACTAGGCTGCGGAGGCAGTTTTATATACTTTACTGTTAAAAGGATGGAATTTTATATATTTATAATAAACTTATACAATACAGTTATATTTAGGGTAGATTCAGTTTCAGCTGCAAAACTGTAGTGTATTGACACTTTTGAATTTTTCTCAGGCTTTGAAATTTTTCTACTGTTCTAAAAAATATATTTCATTTCACAAACAACACACAAGCTCAAAACAATTTCTTTGAAATCTGCAGCTTTCTGTGGCAACCAGGATGAATTTAAATTAAGCTGGATTGGAGTCCACATAAGTAGTTTTCAAATTGTGTAAATTGACAATAGTCCTACACCAAAAATTGATATTTACTGGGATCATATTTCTTGTATCCTGTCCTGTTAAAATTCGCAGATGATTGATTTTCTGAAAACATTTTGCTAACAGATCAATAAAACAAAATGTTCTGATGCATTTGTTTATATTTTTGTTTATTTTTATGTTATGTAATATTGTAATTATTAATTTATTTATCAGTAGGAAAAATTCTCAAAAAGGAAAGCAGAATGAGTTAGGAAGGGGGCATCTGCTCGTAAGATTTCTTTGTTAATCGCCTAGCCCTCTTCGTGGTCTCAACAAAGCTCTGAACAATTTGACAAAGTAATAGATAAATAGGTCGCCTCTAGTTTGAAGGGCTCAACATCAGGAAATGTATATAAAACAACAAACAAACATTAAGAGTTTTTGTCTCAGAGTAGTAATAAACGTTAATTTGAAAATCCCAATTTTACATTAAAGTGCCAACTCAAGGCCTGATAAAGGTCAAAACCCTCCACTTTAATTTAGCGGGGCTTGAATGAGTTCAAGTACACACTACCAGCTGGTCCTGTCTAGCTCGTTGTGGTCTTTCCGGACACTTATGTAATCCTGATATTGTACAGGTTGCAACTGCATGTCACACTGACTTACTTTTGCAACTTTTCCAGTTTACATTTCGCTCCGAACAACTTTCTCGTGGATTTCATATATAGATAATTATTGACTGCATTACAAGTTAGGTAATCAAGATAATAACCCTAGTTGAGGTTTAGTTTTATTGAATTAGCAAATTTTGGTGCTTTATTAACTTTCTAACTTATAACTGCGAAAGAAGAAATGTTTTAAAATGATTTAGGAACAGATAAAGGGGATAGGATGCAAAGAGAAGATTATTTTAACAATTTATGATTGAAAGAAACAATATACCGGTGGTAGGTCCCTGTTTACAGGAGACCGTCTGGGGGTACCACCGCGGTGCCTATTTCTGCCGAAGCAGTAGTGTGAAACACTGCTGCGTTCCGGTTGAAGGGCACCAGCCAGCTATTTACTGGTAAACAAAACTTAACACCCTATGTCTCACGGTAGGCAGCGCGTCGGCGATACCACTGGTATTGTCAACGCCTATGGGTGTCGGTGACCACTTCCATCAGGTGGCCCTGACTGCTCGTCTGCTGCGTATGCCATAAAAAAATGCACCTACAACGCAAATTGAATACTCTTTTCTATGCAGAAATACATTTATGTCTTGATTAGTTATAGACTTATAGGCATTAAATACGTAAAATTAAGTCATACAATAAATGGCTTGGTAACTACATAATGTATTAAATGGAACCTAACATATGTTGTAAGGTTTTGTTTACGACTTTTGTAGCAGCGTGATTAAGGGCGCGTGCGATGTGGCAAGCGGAAATGAAGCTGGCAGCGGAAGTTTGCGAAACGGATCGGGTCATTGCGTACAGGTATTAGGCTGAACTATGAACAGACCGTGGGAATGGCTCATAGTCAAAGATACCCATGTTGAGTGATATTTGCCTTCAAAAATTCAGAGCAATTAATTTTCTTGTTACGTTAGCTGACCATGGTTGACAAGCAGATGAATTTATACTAGCTAAGTTTGATATTTCAGACATGTTTAAATAAAATTTTAACAAAAGCACCATGAGATGTTACTTTTTGTTTTTTAGATGAAACGAAAGCTACACTAAATATAACTGAATTGTATAAGTTTATTACAATTTTCTGGCACTCAAAGACCATCATTTTAACAGTAAAGCATATAAAACTGCATCTGCAGCCTAGTGGCATGTACTTCCGGTTTAGAAACTGAAAGTCGTGGATTCGAATCCTTTGGGGACTTAACATAGCTTTTTGTTTTTTCAGTAATTACGCTGGCTACGATGGCCTTCAAACCGGAAAACAATAGTATTTATAAAATCCTATTCTACGAAAGAAACAGGCACCGCGGAGGAATTTCCCCAGGCCGTATCTGAGTGATGAGACGATCTGGGTAAATTCCTCTCCAATAAAAATGTGTTAGAACTTTTACCATTTTCAATCTGCATTGGTTCTCGTTTTTTGATAAAATGTTAAAGTTCTGTAATGAGATATGTGAACTTTACATATTTAAAAATAGATGATCTATTTTTTAATATCTTATTAATTCACGTAAACCTAGGCAACTTTAGCCGTTAAACTCCAAACTGATCTAACTCGTATTGGTCATACATATTTGGTAGGATATATTAGCGTAATAAATAATGCATTTACTGAATTATGGACCCCAAAGTGGTAACATAACCTTAAATCCAATGAGTCGACCGCCTCTAAGGGGGCAATGACGTTTGTTTGTTAACAACTTTCCTTTCCCTTTTCGCCTTCGTAAAAATTTCCACGAAACTTCAATCTGTACTAAGCAGAATTGTTGTAACGAGACATTCTGTGATACATTTTCTGGTTACGTATTAACGTATATGTTGACAATGATTACAAAAGGATAAAAAAAGAGTTACATATAGTAGTAGTATAATATATTGTTTATATCAGATATTGTGGAGTCGGCTAGAGTTCCTGATTCTGCCGCTAAGGTGCTAAAAAAATTACACATTATGAAAAGGACACTAAAGCTAGATTAATTACTGTCACTAGTATTACTCGGCGTCGCAGAACGCCCTTTTTTTATTGCTCTGTTCTGTGGTTATAGTCAATTGGGTTCATTTTTCCTTACTATGGTGCCAGACCGGAGGTCGTGGGTTCGAATCCTGCGGGGACGCAACATATTTTCATTGTTGTTTCATAGTTGGTTAGGGCAATTTGAGCCGATCACCCAATTGTCTGAAAAGTAAGATGATCCATGCGTCGGATGGGCATGTAAAAAGTCGGTCCACTTACCAACCCGCACTGGACCAGCGTGGTGGGATACGGTCCAAAGCCCCTAATGGATAGGGTGTATTAGGGGAGGCCTATGTCCAGCAGTGGACTAACAAAGGCTGACGATGTGATGTGATGGAGCCAATGTAAACCAAGGTGGTTAAAAAAAACATTTTTTTAACAAAAATTTTGTCTACTGGATTTAGATTTCATGCACGTGCAAGGTTACTGCTGGTTTTGGATCATTAAAGTATGACAAACAAAAGCTACCATTTATACTATTTCAACTATTAAACCAACGGCCAAAGAAACATGCAAAACCAATGTGTTCCTCAACATTTCAAAGGACAAAAAACCGAGTGAATAAAAAGCTCTACATCCTAATGCGACCTCATTTGCATTTACTTGTCGCAAACAAATCTCTCGCGTTGCGACGAGCGGAACTAAAGTACGATTCACAGCCGGTCGCTTGTTCAGCTTCGATCAGAAGTCAAATGACTTTCGTTAATATCGGAATAGACATTTGTCAACTGGTGTGATTTACATGGGTAATCTATTCAACCTCACTCCGTGGTAACTTGTGGTATTACGTCCTTGCTCTTCTATAAAATCGGTTCGAGAGTTCGAACTAAACTACAATAACAACTTTGTTTTCTGGCTTGATTCAGGACAATGATGGCTGATATCGAAGACATTGTCCTCAATGGACAGTAATTATTCAGCGTCGGATGGGTCATGGTATAAAGTCTTCCTACCAACTCGGTCTGGACTGAATACGGTACCAATAAAACTTCTTCTAATGGAGAAGGAGTTCTGATTATTAGACTGAGATAAGGAGAGACTGACGCAGGCTGATGATGATGAGTCTTATATTGTAATAATGTTAATGTACTATTGTTGATTTTTTGATTTTCTCGTAAAGAATCCGTTTCGGAGTGATTTCTAACAGGATAAGAGAAATCTCATTCATTCAGAAAAATATTTGTATTATAATTTATAGGTAGATTTTTAAAATAAAATATCTATTTAATATTATATTTCCGGGAATGATTTTATTTCTTATTAATATTTATCGACACATAATGCTCATTCGGGTTTTGATGAACTCAACGTCAAACGTAGTACGTATTTATTGATCTTTGAGTCTAATTCTAATTCTTCACAGTTTTCGGAGCACAACGATATCAGTAATGATATTTACAATCTCTGAATGTTGATAATGAACATCTTTAATTTTCTTAATCATTTACTTCCTTTTAAGTAACTATACACATTAAAAGACAAAAGTGTATATCAAAAGTTGTATGTTATAGAATGGTAGAAATTGTGCACGTTAGTTCTGAATCGTCATTTATAAATTGCTACATGTAAGGATTGCGCTGTGTCCATACTTCCTTGTACAGACCGCTTTTTTGCCCCATCGGCGCAGTGGGCGCTGTCGACAGCCCACTGTTGGGCAACGTATAATTTAAACGCATTACTCAACTGTCACCAATGTGTCAATGTTCGGGCTCGATTTTTATTTAACCAATCTTATTAATTAATAATTGTGAGTTGTCATTATGAAGTAAAAATTTGTGCGATCGGTGATTATATCGTTAAAAATCTTTTTAATTTTAAAGATCTTTTAAACCTTTTGCTATACAGGTGGTTTTAAAAACAGCTAGAAGACTAAGCATATTTAGAACTTCGAGCTTGTTATATTGAACTGTGCTTAATGTAAAATGAAAAAAATTACTTAAGCCATTGCTACCCCACTGTTGGACATTTTCTCAGTATCTCGAATTTTGTCGTTGCTTACTGTTCCATCATTGTGGTATTGAGCCCAGTTGATTCTACACCTGTTTTGGCACTAGAATTATCGTACGGAAATACTGTTATGTTTTGGAGGTGTCTGTAGTTAAGACTATGTAAATAACTTTTTAATCCAAGTGACATCAATGTGTTGCTTTTAAGTCTACTTATTTTTTAATAAACAGGACATTTAGAATAGGTTCTACTATATAGTATATGTAAGTTATAGGTTAAGCTTAATTAACACAGTCAAAATATATATAAAATCATTTTTGAGGTGACTTAAGTGTTAAATCTTATAAGGTTAAATATTTAAGATCCATATACCACTAGTCTACGGAGACAGCAGGCCTAGTACCTTCCTTGTAATACCTTATTTATACATACTTAATTTTGTAAATTAAAGCATTGAAATGCACAAAAATGTGAAGAAAGTTGTGAGAACATTTTTTCTAAAATTTGGTTTTACAAAAAAAAATCCATAAACATTTCATATACATTTGTCTGTTTTGTCATTACTTTATTGGCGTCGTATAAAATGTCAGAATCGGGAGCTTTTCGATAGTTCATATCACTCTTGTTGCCACACACAACCTCGCCATAAGAAATGCATGGAAAACACAGGTGCAATACAGAGCCTTTCACTTTTGGACAGCCAGTGACAATTAGAATATGTCAGATATCAATTGCATTGACATAACAAAATTAGTTTCAAGATTTTTTGTGAGAATTAAGTATGATTTACATAAGTAATTTCATCGGAATTATAAAAAATTACGTTGGACATAGGCATTCGCTATTTGACGCCTTCTCCATTAGGGGGTTTGTGAACCGACTTTTTACATGCCCATGCGACACATGGATCATCTTACTTTTCAGAGGCCTAAATTGTCCTAACCAACCAGAAAACAACGATAACACAAAGTTGTTTCCCGCAGGATTCGTTTATAAGGCAGGGCCAATACCGCTAGACCACGGAGGTGGTTTGCCGGTATCTCTTATATAATAATTGAAGTACTATATTAGTCATCGGTCAATAATACCTTATTTTTTGTTTTTGTTGTATCCAGCCTCTTATATTATAAAATAGCTGTTGCCCGCGATTTCGTCCTCGTCGTAACTATAAAAAACTCCTCGTCGTAATTATAATTATACAAAAAGCTGTTTGTCCTTTTGCTGTAATAGTCGCCTCAGATACTTCCATTTATATAAGCCATCTTTAAGTGAAAGTTCCATCAAAATCGGTCGAGCCATTCCAATGATTAGCCGGAACACAAGCAGACAGACTAAATTATAAAATATATTGTCTCGATATGTGTACCAGTTATAACAATGTACTCATTTAAAACAATAATTATTGTTACAAATGAACACTTCAATTTTGTTTATTTGTTTAGATAAACTCACGCGGCGTCATACTGCCAGTAAATGTTTCTCAAAGTTAATACTGAACATACAACAGAGCTTTAATCGTCATCTAAGATGCCGCATCATTCCGAATGATAAAATTAACTACAAACATCCATAAATCATATTCTTTTAAATATATTTACATTATGAGCACCTTCCAGATAAATCTTGTTATGAAAAGTAAAACGACGGGTCGTATTCCGATGAAGTCATTGACTTTTAGAGCACAATTATTATTCCATCGTGAATTTTACGATTATAACCTAAAATTAACATATTAACGAACAATCAAAACTATAAAATTAATTCATTATTACAGAAATGTTTGTTAATACCCAATTTATTAGAGAAATGAAATATCAATATTAATTGAACTGAATTCGTAAATTTGGACACGTAAGATATAAAAAAGATCTTAAAATAATAGAGTAAGTTACTCAAAGTTACATAAACTACCTTAAAGTGAAGTCCCGACAAAATTGGACCAGCGATTCCAGACATGAGCCAGAAGAAATAGACAGACGAAAATAAAAAAAAATGTTGTTTTTTTTTTATTTACTGGTTATATATCATAGTACAATAATTTAAAAACGATTATCTTAATATAACTATAAATTGGAATGCCTCTTGTTCCAATTTTTAGTACTTATATAGACTACATTTTCAAGTTTTACAAGTTTTGATATAAATGGTTTGAATTGCATTTTAAGTACTAATTGGTGACATGCAAGGTAGGAGACAATCAAACCACATTACTAACTATATTCAAAAATATAATGACTACAAAAAGTGCCAGGCGATGATTGTAGGGAGCAATCGCATTTTGAGTAAATTAGACTCAAAATTCATTTGTGTAGACAGATAAATATAATATATATGTCCATTCAAGTTCCATTATTAGAAAATATATTTTTTATTTGTACACTTATTTTCGATAAAGAATCATCCACGTTTTGTTATTGCCCTTAACGATCCGATATTTACAATGGTATCTCATTAATTAAGAATAGGCAGTTTGATAAATGATCAAATACAGATCCTTTCAACCTTTAATGGAATTTATAAAGAGCTGCCGCATAATGTACGGGCATAAAATTAGCAATATTTATGTTCTGGTTTCTCTACCCGGACTTGGCAGCACGCGGTATAACCTCATGAACCCATTTAACTGCTCAAGGACGCCACAGACAGTTATGGCATTAACATGGCGGAGTTCCGTACAATTAATTACCATTGGTGTTAAAAGCTAGTAATTTCGAAAACTAAGTTGCAGGTAAAGGAACTAACAAAAAGGAAAATATGGACTACTAAAGCATGATTGAGGTAATTTTTGAAAATAACTTAGAAGAAATACATTTTGCCACTTCCCTAAGTTTTAATGGGATTGTTGTCGATATGTGACGATACATGGATTAGTTGTCAGTAAATTTAAAGACTAAAATACAGCATTTTACGACGTCGACTGCCAAAAATGGTCCTGACCAGGACCAACTTCTTACTTGCTCATATTTTTACCATATTACTATTCAGACAAATGGGTGATGGCCTATTAAATTGAAGGCGAAATATGATATGTGGTAGCTCTACAATAGTCTACTGATCTGAACACAATTAAAAATTTAAACTTTCCTCTCTTATTCCTCATCATTCAGTCATTCCTAATGGTCTTAATTTAGGAATCATATATTAATAGACAGGAAGGTAAGGAAGCGGATGTGTCAGATAGATGACAAATGAATGAGCGACAGATGCGTAAACAAAAGGTAATGGTGTAATCTGTGGAAATAATTATAAATTAATATTAGGAAGAAGAAATGTAAATTTATCGATTTTTCTTTTTTATTTCGAACCATATCAGCACATTTATATAAAAAATAAATGAAAAAATTCCAATTTTATTATCTATTGATTGTTTCGTACATTTATTTACAACTAACTTCGTGAATATCCAAAGGGTTTTTAACATGACACGCTGATCCCTTCTTGCCTATTCAAAAACATCCTATCTTTTTTTCGATCTCTAGGGTCCTGTTTGTGGCGTTAATTTTTTCCAATATTATTATTAATCTCCATGGTGTTTTCATATATATATACAGATCACAAAATACTATCACCATTGATCGAACTATCTCAATCGTGTCACATACGCCTTTGGTATTAACCACATAATGAAATATCTGGTGAGTTGCTATTTGCTTCCGATAGGCGTTGCAACAGCTGTTATCATCGATATTTTTTTAAGAAATAACATATTTCCCTTCTATTTTTACGGGTACTTACAAAAACTGTCTTGCTAGAAAAGATTTGGGATTCTTAATAAAACTTAAGTAACGTAAAAAAAGTTGTTAAAAACGTCTTTTATGTTTTTTGTTGTTTGTTTGAGCAGGCAGATCTCAGCAACTACTGAACTGATTGGACAGGCTTTCGTGTTGGATAGGTTATTTATCGAGGGAGGTTATGAACTCTCGTGATTTACTCGTTTAAAGCTGGGGCGGGAACTAGTGTGTAATAAAATGATCGTTCTACTTCAAATCGAGTGTAGTTTCGATTTGATTCATAACAATGTATATAATCTCTTTGTTTGCAGGTTGTGTTCGCTTTGGTCGCGGCCGCCGCCGCCGTGCCGGTCGCCGACGAACGCGAGAAGAGGAGCTACTACCAATACCCCAGCCCTCAGTACATATCCGGCAACGACCAATACTATGTGGTAAGTTACTTTAATATTTCGAAGTAAACCACCTTTACGGATACGGTCCGAAAACCCCCTAACGGAGGCAACAGGGGAGGCCTATCTCCAGCAGTGGACTATGTACGGGCTGTTGATGATGATGAGTACACAGCACAATCTTGATTATTTCAAACTTTGCTTGCAGTAAATTAATCATAACATTAAGATAGAAAGTAGTCATTGCTCGTCCATGTCGGCTCTTTAAACCTACAATACCAAAGTTAGTGGGTAAGGCTTCACTCGGACATAACATATACTTTGCTTCAGACGTCGCCGTCTAACATAACTTCTTGTCGCAACTATAATTTTACAATTTCGTCTTAAACCTTTCCTAATTAGTGTTTGCTTCTCGTTTACAGAACCAAGCCCAGCCCGTGTACTCATCGTCGCCCGTGTACCCATCGGCTCCAGTGTACAACGGCCAACTGGTGCAGCCTTCCTACGGAGTGCCAATAACCCAGACCGGTTCAGTCTACCCCTCCTATACCTCCCCTACCTACGTCCAAAGGCCCCAGTACACCGGCGTGTACAACACACCCCTCAACACGCAGGTTTCGTCCCAGGCCCTATACAACTCTGAACAATCGTCTCACGCCTCCACATCATCTGTGTACAGGGTACAGTCTCCAGCCACTGTCACATACGCTGTGCAATCTCCAAGTGCACAGTACATTGCCCCCACTTGGAACAATGGAAACTGGGTGGTAGCAAACAACCCAGGAAGCAACTGGAACATTAACGACCCATGGTGCTAGTTCACAGTTAGTACTAATTCAAGATATGCTTTAATAAAATAGTTATTGTATAGCAATATTGTGTTTTCATTGTTGAGTTTCGAAACGTATAGTTAAGCTTAATTGCTAACTTTGAATTGATTTAAACGGTGGTAGTCCAAAGTGACGAAGCGACGTTGTTTTTATAATGTAATGTAAAAATAATATTAATTCTGGACGAATAACACAACATTATCTAGTCCCAAACTAAGCAAAGCTTGTATATGGTTTTATATATGGTTTATAGAAACAAAATGACTGATAAATACATAGATTTTCTTTTCTTATATAAATAAATACATATAATATAAATAGAAAAGACAAAACTAGATAAAAAAGCTATGTTTCATCATCATCATCCAGTGTTAGTGCACTGCTGGGCATAGGCCTCCTCTAATGCACGCCTTCTCCAATAGGTGGTTTTTGGACCGTATCCTATCACGCTGGTAAGTGGATGGATCAACATTTTTAGATGCCCATCCGACGCATGGATCACCTTACTTTTCAGACAATTGGGTGGTCAAGTCAAATTGTCCTAACCAACTAGGAAAAACAAAGAAAATTTGATGAGACCCGCAAGATTCGAACCCACAACCTCCGGTTTCTAAAGCACATGCCCTTACCACTAGGCTACGGAGGCAGTTAAGCTATGTTTAAAACAAAATATTTTTTCCAAGGAGGGGATCGAACTTTTGCGGAGCAGCATGACTAGCCGCTACGCTTAACTGGTCGTCATACAGTCATATAGTGTTGTTATGAGCCCTGCTACTATCAAAAAGGCATCCTAGATGGACTATATAATGTTGCCACTTCGTTGCCATGGGCTACGATGTCAACGCCAATGCCGATACTAAACTGACCCCGATATAGCTTATTAATTATTTAAAAACATTTGATTCTAGTTGCCGCTATTTTCTAAGACTACTTTATGTCAACTGATGAAGTATGTATGATGTAGGTATATATATAAGAGATTGATAAAGTATTATTTGATTCAGTACATTAAGTAGATAAAAAAAAATACCTAAATTAAAGGGATATGCTTCAAAATAATATAAATTTATAAATAAAAACGAACATTAAGATTTTCTTTTAAATATAGACATATATTTCTCCTTGCTAATCTTAATTTATAAATATTTTCACACATTACACGTCTGCTGTCTTTGGCCGCTTTACGTCATCTGTCGCTCCTTAATTTGTCGTCTTAATGTGTCGTGTCTGATACATCCGCCTCCTTACATTCTTATTAATATACCAATACATTGAAAATTCTAGCATACATATCTCATAAAGTTATCAGCCGCTAAATAACTGATAAAATAGTTAATTTTACCCTAATGCAATTAATAACGATTATCATGTCCATTTTATGATCGAAACTGCTATTTAAAGGAGGAATAAAGTTAGCGAAAAAATCTTTAATAATTTATTAGCCAAACAGGCAATTTGAGAATAGGCTTACGGTGTAAGAAACTTAACGGAACTGTTATTTCACCTTTTTCTATAAATTCCTTACAAAATATAAGTGTAACATAGTTTTCTCACTTTCAACTAGACAGGAGCGAACAATTCATTACCAGAGTGTGTTATAATTTGAGTAGTCATTATATTAATGATATGCGTCCACACAAACGTTCTTTATAAACTTTCTGGATTTTATTAACAAACAAAAACTAAACGTTTCCTGGGACTTCATTGTAAAAGCGAATACATTTCCCCGAAAAAGATTTCATTGTTCTTTGTAGTTTTGTTGTGGAAAAAAGAAGTTAGTGCTTATTCCTAGTATTTATGTTATGCCTATTAAGATGGTTAACGAATTCGTTTTTATGCTTTTGCTCGTAGAAGAAACAGTCATACTTCAATTTTAGTAAACAACTCTCTAAGGATTCTTTAGGATCCTGGTTAGACTTCTCAAATCTCTGTTTTTAGTAAAAATCGTATTTTATTAGCCACCTTTCCCCATAGTAAAATGCCATAAGATATTATACTTTAAAATTAAATAATATAGGCCAAACGAGCTGTATCAATCGTTCAGAAAATATTTTTATGAGGCTCAAATCTATATTTAGTCCCTTGTAACTGATAAATTCCATTTACTCATGTTCTTAGTAAATGTATCACTTAGAAATGACGGAATAGTGCTCAGATTTATTCCATGATATAGTAACAGCCTTTTCAGATAGCCAGCTCAGTCCTCTGAGCATGATTAAATCGATTTAATTTAAAAAGGGATATTTAATTTTAAATTTAAAAAGGAACAAAGGATTAAAAATCGCAAAGTTGACTCTAGGTTTTAATGCATGTGATGCCCGTTTTTTTGCATTTAATAATCTTTTTACTGTTGAAAATATTCAGGTGGTTCATAGCTTCGTTACTTAAGTATAGATAAATTTAAATCAATCGAAAACTCGTTATAAATTGCACTCTTATTATGGAAAGATCATCAAGAATTTAATATTCAATAATCGCTAGAATTAATTACATAAGCAATTTGTTCGAAAAGTTTACTTTAAGCTTATTTAAAAAAAACCTGTCTCCTCGAATCCTGTTTGAAAACATTAACTGCATCTGTATTATTAACAAGTTGGTCATAATTTATATATAAATGGAGAATGTTTGCTTCTTCCGATTAGTCCCTCGTTGCATCCAAATTGTAAGTGCATTATAAGCCTTACAAAATGAAGATACTGGTAAGCTATTTCATAATTCTTATTGATCTAAACATTGTTATATATTAGTGACAATATTTTACCTATAAGCCATATACATATATGTTATAGGTAGAATACAATTGAAAATCATTTATGTCTATTCGCTACATAGATCATCTTATTTCCAGACACTTAGCTAATTGACCTTTTTTACATCGATTAACTAAATAATAACAACAACGCTACTTTAAACTTATAGTCAATTTCTTTCACGAGGCACACTACTACTGTATAACATCTTAATATAAAATAAAATCGATATGAAATTAGCTTATACTTCAACGTTTTTAGGACAGCTAGAAAGTAAAATGCGTTTGAAACAGCAATTACAAGAATTATCTATAACGTTACATTAAAATTCTGGTAATTTTATAATTGTTTAGGCTTTTAAAAAGTACGAACTCTTGATGAGTATTTTAGGTTAATAAAAGTTAAAAAAATATGTCAACAGATTTTGCTTGTTTGCGCAACGTCAGCAATAGCGACAGATCTTTCACCGATCGACACTGAGGTAATGTCAAATACATTTTTATACCACTTTTTTGTTTTTTTAATCAGTCTTTTTTTTTAAGTAAATGCTTAATAATTTCGTGGGTGATTAGGCCAATTGTGTGAAATAATCATTTGTTATTTTCCATACAGCAATTTTTTTTCTATTTCAAAGCATACAAAAAATTTGTCATACTATATTACAAGTTTTTTATAAATAAAAATTCAGAATATTCGGTAAAATGATAAAATATACCGTTTTAGTAAAACTTATCGGATGGTTTAGAGATGTCAATGTAGGAGTAAAATAATTAAAGCAAATAACTGTTTCGAACATATAGAATGTAATGTTTAATAGCACCATGGTCTGAATATTTTTTTGTTTCCTTTCAGTCATACCAGTTACCATTTGCAGCGCCATGTGAAGTTAAATCTTGGGATAGCTACTTCAAATATCCTGCGGCGAATGCAGGAGGAGCATCCAATTTAGACACTTACTCTTCAGGACTACAAAAAAACTCTTTGCGATCTCACAGTGCATTCTTTGAAAAGTTATTTGCTACACCCGTAGTAGAAGTTAGTACTCCGAGCAAAGTTGAAGACATTAGTTCATTTTATTCAACCACATTTTCTCCAGTAACATCGATTATTTCATATCCAAATAGCAAAGATTCATCTAGCTCATTGTATACAGCTCAGAGAGATTTTTCAAATACTATAACTGAAAATCACTATGCACCTTTAGGTGTTGCGGCAGCAGACTCGTTCGCACAATCAACAACGAGCTCCCCTTCATCATACATTAATCCAGTTTACAATTCGAATTATCAGACCACGTCTTCACCTATTCACTCTTTATTTAAATCCACTCCCAAATCAGTGCAAATAATATCGAATGGGGATGGCCTTGAGCCAATGTCTTTAAATAACTCTGTGAATTTTTCTTTGTTTTCACATAATTCCACGACTAAGACGTATACAACTTTAGAACCGTGGAAAAGTTCAAGTTTTGCGAAATTTGGAGTAAATAAAACAGAAGGTAGAAGTAATTTTGCATCGCCAATAGGTGAGACTAAACCGATCATTTACCACAAGTTGTCTTTGAATCGCGATCCTACCCCTATTCCAAATTATATTTCAACTACGACTAGTAAATATCCCAGTAAATTTGCGTACAATACCAATCTTTCCTTTGGAAAATACTCAACATCAGCGACCCCTGTTTGGAACAGATCATCATCAATATCAACTACCACACCTAAAACCTACAGCGTGACGTATAATTCGCCTAAAGTAACAAACTTACCTGTATATAAGCCATTTTCAACCATCGTTGCCGAAAAAAGTTCCCCATATACTATAAACTCCAAATCGGAATCTGCTTTACATAGCTCTAACATAGTGTCGGAATCCCACTCTACTGAGTCGCCTGCATTGTTTAAAGCTTCTTTTCCTACATTCTCCACTTTTACATTATCAACTCCTTCCCAAACGTCTTCATTATTTAAATCCACTTCATATCCTTTCTTTGGATCAGTAACAACTTCTAAACCAGCTACTAAAAATCCTTCAGATAACTATAAATTAGTAAAATTGTCTTCTTTTACATCAACAACGCCTAAACCATACTCTACATACCAAAAAGTAGTCTCCACCCCTGCACCAGTTGTCTGGAATGCTTTGTCGAATAGATTTTCATCCGACTCAGTATTTAAAACTCCAGGCCGTGAAGCCTCCTACTCTGATTCAGCGTTTGCACATGTATCAGTCGCAAGCCCTCTTGCGTATTCCACCGCCTCACCCGTTGCAAAAATTGCATCAACATCGGGGACGTACTCCGTACCTACGTGGCATAGCATAAAATCATTGCAAAACACACCAGCTTCAGGACTGCTGGCGCATTATTCCGATTCAGTATTCAGCAAATCAGTATATTCTACGCCTACACCTATTTCTTTTTCATCTTTCCGTTCGACATCTGCACCAGCGCAGGTATCATACCCATCAGTGTTCTCGACGACTTGGAACAAAAACACGAGACACGGCTCTGAATATACTGCACCACTTTCGCCCCACAAGTCAGTATTTCAAACAGACAATTTGAAAGTAACATACAACGTCCAAAATGCACCAGTCACGAAAGAATATCATACAGTTGAAACACCTCTTGTGAGCACATGGGAAAAGGTAGGCACATGGAAAGTGTCACAACCGCATCACGTAGAAGCTTATTTGAATTAGTATAATTATTAGCTTCGGTTTATGGTACAAACTCTCTCTTATTTTCGTTAATTAATTTTACAGATTCTACAACGAAAAGATTTATCACTCGTTTTATAAATGTCTGTTTACATATACATAAGAGCTGATCCTTCGTATGTATCCTGCAGGTTGTCTTTTAAACATTGCTGTTTAATGTGATAGCAAGCTAAGTTAAAAATTGTTAAATAACACACATCGTATACTGATAATCGTGTTAATGTTATGTAAAGTAGTTGTAGGAATTAATTTAAAATGTACGAAAATAGTGATACACTTTTTTTCTGACCCACTGGTGTCTATTACATAACATGAAAACTGTGCAATATTTAAAATGTGTAGAAAATCAGTTTAAATAATTCTAAAACTACCTGTTGTATTCATTTGGCAATTGCGATTTGTGAAACAATATTCACAAGCGATATAAATTACTTAAAAATATGAATTTTCAAGCCTAAACATTGTCTAATTGTATAAACTTAATTTTTACTTTTACATTCAGATAAAAATATTCTTCAAGTTTATTATAAAATACCTACATGTTTAAGAATTACTTTTAAAACTTTAATCCGCAGAAGATTGATCCTTATTCAGATGTTCAAAAATAAAAAAATAAACATATATTTTAAAAACAAAGAACGTTTTATTTACAAAACATTATTTTTTCGTTTAAATTGATCATATATAAATGATATGCAAAAAAGTTTAACCACTTTACGAAATCATCAATTATCACATTGTTATGAATTAACTTTGACACACAGAATATTCCACTAATTTTATTTTAAAATAATTCATTTTCGATACGAAAACATCGTGACTTTGGTGTTGTCATTTAAATTTATGCGTTGGCGTCCATTTTAGAGGTTAATCTGGAAAGAGCGCTGATGTCGGATGCCCCGGCGATCGAAATTATCATAAACTTCGAGGCCAACTGAAGGCGCGTATACATCGGTGTTTTTCTCATTAATTACTTGTAAATTAATTAATTTATTTACTAACTTGTTCGTGATGAACATAATAGTATTTTTTTGTTTATTTTCCTAGCAGGACGTTTAACTGATGGTGACTGACACGCTCTGCCCATAAGAAACGGTTTCATCTGACGCTAAATTTTTTTTCGTTAGGATGTTAAGTCTCGTTTAACCAGTAATATCCTACGTCCTATAAATCGCGAGCCTTATCTTTTGATATACAACATAGATTTTTAATTTGTCCATAATATGTTTTTTACAATCAATATCAACGTCATGTTTTAATTCAAATGTGACTTTTTGTTAATTTTTTTACAATATAATATATATTTATTCCCAAAATAAAATTAAAATACGCAAAACCATTGGTCAATTCGAAACATTTCACGTTACACTTCATTCAATCATTTCTATGGTCGTCGATTTTGACTTTCGGTTGTAAAGACCATCTTTTGCAGATGTTATAGGCTGTCAGATCCTTAAAATTTATTGACAACTATTCATCAACTCATTCTTAAAATGCAGCTTACCCTTTCGGTTGTGGAGGTAAGTGCCAGTCGGTGTGTGTATAAACTGTTATTCAGGTAAATCTGCATTAGAAAGGACTAGAAGCCGACCCTTTGATTATTTGGGGAAATGTGAAAAAGAAAAGATATAGAAACTGTGCGATGAAACTAGTGTTGGTGAGAAAGTGATTCAATACCATATTTCTGTAATATACGTATAATGATTTAGTATGGTGATTGAAACTGGTTTTACCAAAGCACAGATGATTATCTACAGAACATTGATGACCTTTTGATTACTCATAAGAACTTTATCTTACATCGAATTTCTTTATACATATGTACCCGTCCATTGCTTTTTTATTTTTGCCAATAGATATTTTTGTGACTTCTAATTTGATGTTCAGTGTTTGTATATATTTGATTCTTTATATTTTTTTAAAGGTTTCGTTGATATCAAATGTAAAATACATTTCAGAATTGAAGTACATTATTTCAGTTTAGTTGATATACTTTAATATATAATATAAAAACTTGAATAATGGAAATAGAATGCGTAGAGCATTTGACTCGACATATACAACGACTAAAATTGTTCTTGAATGACGCGCTACGTTGCGTTTTTATATTTGCTTTTTTCTGTTTGTCGTACGTATCTAATTTATCAAATTATTACGTTTTATCTATTGTAAGTACGCACAAATTAAACTCGACTAGCAGTTGTATACGTACCTTTACACAAGTCGCGTCCGGTCTAGTATGACGTTTTGAAACGTGTAATACATAATTAATTAATTATTCGGTAGTTGGTAATAGTCGTTAATAACATAATTGTATCAGAGGAAGTGATTGGTTGTATTGGTTCTATTCCCGTTTTGGTTAAATCAACTTTTCCCACATTAACAGTCGTTGCAGGCAAAGTAATTTTGGTAAATGGTGAACTGAATATAGTTTGATTAAACAATTGACTTTGATTAGTACCACCATTATATTCTATTCTTTATCCAAACTAGATTCAAGATGTATGTAAAGAAAGTTATCTATGGTAACGAAGTGAGATAAAAGGTACATATAGTTTTACAACAATAAAAGTTGTCAAGAAATGTTTATGTGTTAAAAGTTATTATATAATTAATTAATTTATTAATGTTAACGCAGCTTGGTAATGGAATGCTCGCGCCAGGTTTTGTTTCAATATTACATATTATGTTACGCCTTAAATTGTTTAGAGTTTCATTCCCCGGTTCTTCTCAGGTCGGAGGAGTCCTTTTCTGAACCGGTGGTTGCGTGCTTGGCAATCAATTAGCAAATATAAACTTTTACATGGAATAAAGAAATGTTGATTTTAAAATTGAAAAAAACATATTGACACTTAATCATCGAGCCTCTCTGCCCTTAGCTATGGAGTCATACTTCATCATCATATAATACTAAGCGTTTATACATCCAGCGCTGGACATTGAAAAGCCTATGTACAGCAGTGGCAGTCATATTTATTTAAGAAAATTGTTATATGTATGACGACGTGGCGTGGACGTTATGGCGTAGGGATGTGCCGGCCCCACTGCACTCTTAACGGCGGATCTGCCATACAGTGGGAGTAAGACAGATCTGCAGTACAAGTGCAATCTGTCAATTTATAATCCGCCTGCTATAATGGACGCCAATAAGATCGGTATATGGTTGCGAATAGCGTTCATTAAAAAGGCCTATGTCCAGCAGTGGACAGCTAAAGACTGTTTATGATGATGATGACGTAATGATATATCGGGGCCATTTTTGAGCTTGTAATTGATGTGAACATTGCTAATCATGGCAGCAAAGATGCATCATACATCGGGCATTCATATTGATGAACTATCATCGAGATAAGAGTGAGTGACCGTGGATTAATAACACCATACGAACAACTCACGTCGTTTCCATCGATTACTTTGTTTACATCTGTTTCCTGCAGTATATTTTGATTAAAGTATAATGCTATTTCTCACAATAAATTAAAGTAGTTTCAAGCAGTCGTGAATGATGATTTATATAGTTTAACGGAATATTGTATGAGCCGGAGCCAACCAATCACCCTCCGGACCCAACGGAGGTCCCGTCATCCAACCTTACACACCACACAAGTAAGGATAGCATACTCACCTGTAGGTCGCCCTCGCTTACGATTACAGCGAAACACACATCCGGTGCACAAACTACCCACGCGTTACAGGGCGGTTCCCACCGCCCCCAGCTACCGAGTAACTTAGTCCCGTCCCATAACAAGACATAAACAAGTGTAGCCTTCACTTTTAGCAAGAAGTATCGGCCACCTAGTTCGTGGGGAAGGTAGCTTCCCGCGAACTCTGTGTTAGGTTAAGCTTACCAAAGACAAGAGTGAGACCACGAGAGGCTCTTAAACATATTAAGTATTACAATTTTAAATGTTTCAAACTGCATATAGCCAAAAAATAACATAAAATTTAATATTTATTTCTTTTAATTGCGCTGTACGTATTTAAAAAAAAAATATTCATATATTTCAGACATCTTTTGTAAATACTTTGTTCCTGATGTTTGTTTCATGGAATATGGGGTAGCAAATCCGTTAAACCTACTTCCGTGGTCTAACGGTATTGGCCGTTTGTGGACCGGAGGTCGTTGGTTGTATCCCGCGGAGAAACAATTTTGTGTTTTCGTAGTTTTCTCGTTCATCAGGAAAATTTGGGCTGATTACCCCATTTTTTAAAAAGTAAGATGATCCATGCATTAGGGGAGGCCTTTGTCCAGCAGTGGACTAACAGAGGCTGATGATGATGAAGAATCCGTAAAAAGTAGATTATATAAGTTAAAATTATATTGCAAGCATTCTCATCAATCTGAGAATCAAGAAGGACTTTTATAAAACAATTAATAATACGTCCACAGCTCTGTATTATTTTTAGATTTTTGGGATGGATCTTGCTGAAAGTAAAACAAGTCTTTGTTGATCAATTCGGTTAAGTAGATTCGGAGAGCCTACTCAAAACAAACAAACTAACAATCCATTTCTCTTTACAATATTAGCATAGATAAATATTTAAAGCTTAACATTTTGGCAACATACACGATATCACAAAAATGTTCTCTCAACGGATTAGTCTTCCGGGAAAAAAAGAATCCATGACAAAATCTGAATGACTCTGGCGTGAGCGGGTAAAAATAAACAGTTATTCTTAGATACATTTTAGGTTTTCTTATGATATAATCTTATGAGGTGATCTCTTGAGGTGGTGAGATTTATTAATATTAAGTAATTTAAAGATCGACAAACACATAATAACATACGACAAAGTCTTATAGTAGAAATACTGCTGTGAACAATCGTCTTTCTTACAGAAACCTGAAACCCAACAAATGATTTCCTTACAATATTTAAAAACAAGCCTATAAGAACAAATAAACATTTACATGTAAATTTTTAATTGTTATTGTAATAATCCACATTAAATTCTTTTAGTTTCTCAGATTTTATCGCACTTCACGCTTTTGTTTCCCACATTTCAATTGTTTTTGTATTCAACAAGGTGGTTTTTTAAGACATTGAATTGTTATAAAGTTTGAACATTTAAAACTAGTTAGTTTAGAAATATTTATTGTGCCTTCTTATACCTAATTCTTATCTACGTAGCAAGTATAAATTATTAATACAATAATGATTATATAATGTGTTTAGACAATTTTAGTACAGGCCTTTCCTTCTTACCAAAATGCGTAAGACGGTCATTGTTAAATACAGGTTATATTGGTTATTTCGTTATTAATTTTATTTGAGGACAATTTCATCATCAACTTTTTTGGAGATAGTAGATATTATTTTAAGCCGCCTCCGCGGTCTAGCGGTATAGGCCCTTGCTTTAAAAACCAGAGGTCGTGGGTTCGAATCCCGCGGGGAAACTACTTTTTGTTATCGTTGTTTTCTATTAGGTTAGGACAATTTGGGCCGATCACCCAATTGTCTGAAAAGTCAGATTATCCAAGCGTCGTATGGGCACGTAAAAAGTTCATCCATCCACCAACCCTCAATGGATGTGCGGGGAGCGTGGTGGGGTACGGTCCAAAATCCCCCTAATGGATAAGGTGTGTATTATGAGAGGCCTATGTCCACCAATAGAATAATACGGGCTGATGATGATGATGAGATATTCTTTATATTACAAGGGACCATCTAGGGTTTTATCGCAGTGTCTTTTCTGCAGCAAATTAGGGTTTAATGTCTTCCAGTTTATAGGCCCAATGTAATTACTAGGTGATAAAACCTAACATGTAATGTCTCTGCGCGTAGAGCAATTTTGTGGCGTTTTCCGCTGCTTTTATTATGGGCAGAGCGTATCACTTACTACCAGGTGAACGTACCATCGCTCTAAGCAATGCAAAAAAGATTTCCAGAAAAGATTCACTAGAGATGGCGGTGTATTTGGTCTTCCTTACTATCCCTTGCTTGCGTGTATTCAATGATCTTACATATGACCAATATATAAAATTAGCTAGAAGTTGAGTCGAACAAACGTAGCCAAAGTAATCATACCTTATTTTGCGTGCTCAAAATGATTTCTCCTGCACTTTTAGCTAGTTGACGCATATATTTGATAACTTGTTATAGCAAACAATGGAAGAGTTGCTTTGCACGCAATATTTCATTAGTCTTTAATTGATACAGTAGAGAACATTTAAGTGCTGAAGACATATTAAAAAAAAGTAATTAAGTCAAATGAAAAGGATGTTGCAGTTTTGGCAAACAACGACATCGGCTGCTTAACCCACAATGAATTCAGAAATCCCATTAACCTCCTTATTGCGTCCAAAAGATCCATTAACCTATGCATATCAAGATGACTCGAAAAATTTTGGGCTCATTATCATTTTTGAGAGAAATTAGCATTTTGGAACGACAGCCTTACCCTTGGCCAAGTGGGCCCCATCTGCTGAGATGGAAGGGCAAGTTGCACAACCCTTGAATCTATTTGAATTAATCACCCTATCACTAGTATAAATGACACCGATTTGGATATTTGGGCATCACATCTTCTTTAAGCATCAACAGCAGTCATCGCATTAGCATCATGAACGCCTTTGTAAGTTTTTTGTTTGTTCACACGAATCAACACTGAATACAACAGATTTATAGGGAGATACAAGTTATCAATAGCCAATTGGAACACTGATTCATAAAGTGTTCAGTTTTTCAAACTTTAATCAATCTACGCTCAAGTAAATTTATTGTTACTTATAATCGCTAAATTACGAAAGTGATCATATTGTATTAATTATACGTACAGAAGTAAAGATAAAAAGACCACTACTATATTTAAACAATTATAGACACTTGATTAATAATGAATGTGATGTTATTAAAAAAAGTACGGTATCATAGAGTAATATGTACAAAACACGTACTCCATTGCACCATTAATACTAAAATTGTAACAATTTAAGTAATCATTAACTCAATGTTATAAAGATGAGACAAGTTCACTTATTACATTAACAATTTAATCTCATATTTTGTTACGATTCCAAGGTCACGTTAGTATACGCTAAGCCTTTTACATATCCATAAGTCATATTTGCATATTCGGAGTCCGCGCATCGCTCGAGCGGCCACACCCGCAGATACATCTGCTAGTAATTTATTATAACACAGTCGTCTCTTTGTGATGAAATCGTTCTATTACGAAATGACTTGCTAACGTTTTGCGAAAACTGCCGCTATTCAATTAACTAGTTAGAAATATTTTGGCTAAGAGTAGGAAATTGGTTTTGTTAAGCGTTTCTTATGTTTACGTTCACACTTTATTTATTGGTTCGATTTTGTTAATTTATTACGAATTTAGAAATCCAATCCGATCTAAATTGAAAAACGCAATTTTATTAAACTTAAAAAACATTGTTAATGAAGCAGCTATTTCTTAAATTACCAACAGGTATTCGCTATGCTGATCGTGGTCGCGGCCGCAGCGGAGACCCGCGACAAGCGAGGACTTTTTGGAGAAGCTGCCATCGCCTCCCCCCTGCTGAGCCCCTACGACGCACCCCTACTGGGCTTGCACGGACTCCACTCACCCTACCTTTCCCACTCGGCATACCCACACTCCATCTACTCTTCTCCGTACTTGGGTTCTTCACTGCTCGGCTCTTCCCTCTACTCCCCCTACTCTTCCCTCTACTCACCTTATTACGGATCTGGATACTACGGGGGCTACTACGGCGCCGGTCTGCACTCCCCCCTACTGGGCTCCCATGGACCTCTACTGTCCCCCCTCTCCGCCCCACTCATCACCGCCCATTCTGGCCCCATCATCCACACACACACCTCACCCGCTGTCACCGTGGTGAAGACCTCGGAGGAAGTACATTCTGACTCTGGCCACAGCAAGCATAGAGAGCAGAAGGTGTCAACCACAGTCTTGTAAATAAAAAACTAGTTGTAAGAAATTTAGTTAAATGAAATAAATATTTTTTTACTGTTATCGAATATTGTTTTTATTGTCACCTTATTTTTATTTAAGCATTTCGTTAAAGTAATACTGGCATTCCGGTTTTGTTCAATGACGATGATATTGCATTTTTCCGATGTATTTGGTTTGATATTTTATAGCTTATACTTATATACATCCGGCATTTAGAAGAGACAGTTTTCATAAGGAAACTTTACGCTTTATTAATTTTTACTTTATAAACAGATATAGTTCTGCACAATAGATGTCCAATGGTTATGCCTCTAAGTTAACCATTAGATAACTAAGTAGACGTACAATGATCTTTTATTAAGTATAAAAATATATGTCTGAATATACAACCAGATATTATATATATACTATATTTATAATTTACATGATATGGTACGTTCAATTTTGCTTTTTCAGTCTTTCAGGGCTATTGAGCTAACTCAATTTAGTCATAGTTTCAGTAATCATTAATCATTAAATTATTATGATGGTAAAACCAGCGTTTTCAAGGTTAGGAGTTGCAGATGACAAAATATTTCACCTCGCAAAAGACAGAATAAGTATAGAGAAGGACTCACTAATATCTAGCAAAACAGCTTACTGAGCTGTTTTGCTAGACTTTAGTGATCAATAAGCGGATCGTAAAATATGCAGTTTTTTTCAATCAAAAATGGGTTATTATATGTTACGTATCATCTTATTAATAATAAAACCAATCATCTGTTATTAAACAAAAATTTTCAGCAATATGCAAAAAGAATTTTCAATTGCTCACTAAATAATTTAGACGTCCTACTAAAATAGGGTCACAACTATCTATATGAACACTAATATTTCAATTAAAAATTAAGTTAATTTTTAACTTAAAGCAGTAACAACACATTCTTCTAGACCTAATAAAGATAAAAATAGTATGTTTTTTGATACTATTAACTGTGTTCATTGTACGTGTGTAGGTAACTTCTATATACATGGTAACTTTTATAAATAATATTTTTTATAATATTTCTGGACGAATTACTCCAACAACATCTTCTAGTCCCAAACTTAGCAGAGCTTGTAATATGGAAACTAGATGACTGATAAATACATAGACTTACTTTTTTCTTGTAAATAAATAGATAATAATAAGATACATATACTCCCGGACACGTGAAAAACACTATTACATCGCATAATATTTTAACCGTGGTGGGAATCGAGCCCACATCCTTTGGCGCAACGGTTAGGGTCACTAACCACTACGCCAAGCGGGTCGTCAATGCATTGGTTCTTGTGCAAAGAATCTTACTGTATTGCTTGAAAGTAGCTCAAAAATGCCTAATTGTGTTTTCTCCGCTACATTCCTTCATAGAGATTTAGCCGGCGTTCTAAAATTAAGAACACGGGATTTCTATAACATTATTAATAACAACAAATTGTAATTACTAGAAGATTTTTTTCAACCTTAAATATTTTTGAAGGTAATCATAAAATAATCTAAAAATATACAGCATAAGCCATCTTGTACTTCAGAATTGTTTCATAACCGAGGTGGCCTTTAAACTGGTCCATTGTTATGTTATAATGAATTATATTAGCATGAACATTAACAAAATATCTGTTATGGTACTTCAAAAAACTTTAATACCAAATTATTACTTTATGTTCGCTACCATAAAACACGTTTGAACTATAAATAACCATCTTTTTTGTTTATAAATAGAAGGATAAAAACGACTTCAGCCTGATCCTAGAAGTAGTCTAAGAAAGTTATTTTACCTAAAACTAATCGGACATGAACGTATATAACTTTTCAAGAGGTTTCAGATCAGAGCACATCTATATACTCATACATATGTAGGAGATCCCACTTATGGATTCTCCGATCACGATATCTCTAAAGCTATAAGGCCGACTTTTTTTTATCCTTGACGTTATGTTTCCAGACTCATGTACTATGTACATGTCATGGTAAGCTTCATCTAACACAAAGTTCCAAGGAAGCCACCGTCTCCACGAACTAGGTTCCGATTGACTTGAAATTATTAGTTGAGCTAAGAACAGGTTTGACAAAAAAGAGGCATTACGGTAAACAATAGCAAATTAGTTAGACAGTTAGTTTATAATAAGCACACCACACGGCAGACTAGATAAACAAGTCTAGAATCTGTATTTATAAAGCTTACACTGTCCTTTGCTTTTTACGAGTGCTAGTTATCAATTTTATAACTTTCATGTTAAGCAAAATATGGGAGTTTCATTGCTGAGAACCTGGCTAAAGACAATAGGCACTTGAAAAATGTAGTAATTTAAAAATTAAGCTAACATGCATTACTTTTTTGGTTAATAACTGCGTGGTCAAATGTAGTTAGTGAAAGAGCAAAAAATGCATAAATACATTAAATACTTTTCGTTTACATTCGTTAATACATGTGACTTCAAAAGGTGCTACAGAAAAAAGGAACATTGTTACAAAGTGAGCTTTTTATCCTTGCGTACAGCTGACTCTTTGCATATTTAATTATAATCAGAATTTATTCTCATTAAATAGTATTGCAACACATTTATCAATTAATCATAATTACGAATCTGAACTAAATTAAGTAATTAAGCGATAACTATAGAAAATAAAATAAACCAAATTAATTCTATAAGTAAATATCTTATAATGGAAGTATTTCAGAAAAATATAGAAAAATTCTTCCGCGATATTCATAATCAGATGCATATATTAAACGCGAAAACAAATTGTTTGTTATGTTCCAGTTGATTCTTCGGAAGTCTACTGAAGGTTAAAAACAAGATGGCTAGGATCACGTTGCCGTGATTATAATTCTGATTTCCGATAAAATTTAAACAACATTGATGACCGGTTATAGGACCTTGTTCATCTAAGGACTTATTTAAAATATTTTGGAATTTTATTATGTAAAATGTAGAGTATAAACACGAAAAGGAAAATTAATATAAAGACCAATATTATTATGACAGTAATCTCATAATGCTTTTACGGATTTCATTTTCGAATAAAAAGAAGTATTAAAATGGTACATGTCTATGCTAGGAGCCAGTTTGAGCATAATCTCCAAAGCATATTATTGTTGCAAAGCCAAACTATTTGTCATCTGTATACAAGCTAGTTCCGGTTTCTATAAAATATACTTTCTATTGGTTACGCAAATAAAACGTAAATAATATAGTTTAATGGATTTTCTCGAACTTATTTCACAATTATCATCTCATCTCTGATCATAATTATCAATCTGCGTCAGTCCACTGCTAGAGGTAGGCCTCCCCTCATGCACGCTACTGCTTACGATACGATCTTCGCCTTTACTTATCCAGCGCACACCGGCGACTTTTACACAATTATTATTCTAAAATTATTTATCGTGGCCATGGACCCCGAGAGGGGTTGAAAACCTAATATTAAATAATTGGAAAGTTAAATTAAACGCGATGAAATTCTTAAAACTGTACTTGTTATTTATATCTATAGATTAGTCAAGTTAGAGAATTTACTTAAAGGAATTTCTTAACGTCAAACTCAATTGGCGCCAAAAAGTTGGATAATCTTATTGGTTAAACATCGCGTAGGGATCAAAGATGGCCGCGGTTCTCCAATAGGAACGCGTATCGCTACTGGCGCCATTAGTGACGTCATTTACATCAATTCTCTTTGTAATTTGATATTATTTTTAATTTGTGTAAATTTTTAATAATACATTCCGGCAGTTATGAGACAAATAGCGGCTTTACAAAATTAAAAGCTCTGCTTCTGCCAACATTATGAAGTGAAAACAATTAAAAATAACATTACGTATTAACGTCTTTAATTAGATTTTATTACGACGCAGAAATATATAACAGAGGTCATTGTCTGCGTGCATATATTTGTTAAAGTATCCTTAATGTTAGTTTCATATCAGCCTAACATACTCACTGTGAAAATATTTTGGCGATACGCATAAAGTTAAAATTTACAGCGACAATGTATTAACGGTAAATAGAAGCTAGTAGAAAACAGATATATGTTGCAATACACATATTTCCTACATTAGTCTAACACTAAATCTTCGTATAAAATGACTAATTTATACTTGACTAGTGTGGCAACACTTTTAGATTATGCGAACTTCAATGTAGTTTTTGTTATTGAAGTTAGTTCGCTTATTTCGATTTTTATTAATTAAAAACTTATTTATTTCCGAGATTGACCTCAGCTAATAACATATCATCTTTTAGAGCTGTATTAACATATTGCATGACCGTGAATATTAAAGGATTTACGGATGTTCGTGCGGGAAAATTTATTACGTGATGATAAAATTATCTTTTACATTAAAACTAGTTTATTTAAAAATTAATATAAGCTAGCTCATTAGTATAACCTGCAATCAAATTCAAATTGCCTTAGTAGCCTAGTGGTATATGCTGGCGGTTTTGAAACCGGAGGTCTTGGGTTTAAATCCTAGTGGACACGCAAAAACTTTTCGTTTTTGTCTCCTAGTGAGCAAACGGGATATATATAATAACCTAATTGCCTGTAAATTAAGGTTATTCTTGCGGTGGATGGGTATGTAAAAGGTCGGTCCTGCGACTGATCTCTCTCCAGTCGTTTTGGTATTCCGTCTTATCGGATTATGAAAATGAAGAAAACGAGTATGAAAGTGTAGAGTACACTTGTATTACGCCTTATAATATTTTGTAACCTTCGTAGCCTAGTGGTATTAGCTTGTGCGTTAGAGACCGAAGGTCGTGGGTTCGAATACTACGGAAGAAACTACTTTTCTTAGTTGTTTTTTAGTTGGTTAGGACAATAGGGCCGATCACCCACTTTTCTGAAAAGTAAGATGATCCAAGCGTCGGATGGGCATGTATAAAGTCGGCCCATCCACCCGCATTGGACCAGCGTGGTGGGATACGCTTGTGGTACAAAGAATAACAGCACCAAGAAAAACATAATCAGTAATCAAAACAATCAGTAACCTCAAAACAAAACCCACAACACAGCAGGTATTCTAATGAGATCTATAAAGTTTGTTGAGATTTAAACATCTAGCATATTTAAACTACCTACTAATTATATTATTGAAAGTAAGCATTCTTTGTTATTTATTCAATGTTATTTCCATGAGAAAATAAAAACTAAACAAAGCAACGAGGCATAATATTACTTGTTTTTAAGAACTGTCATAGCAAGAATAATAAATTACTACAAGACGTAAGGAAGGACGATCGTTGCAATAATGTGGTCCCACGACGCCACCTAATTCAGAAACATATGATGAATTATGACAGTAATAAGTTCAATCTTATGACTATATTAATCAATGACATAGTCTCATCTGAATGACATTTGTATATTGTGAATTATTTTCTCTAGCCTAATGGTAAGGGCTGGCTTGAGAAACCGGAGGTCGAGGGTTCCAATCCTGCGGGGACTAAACAAATTTTCAATATTGTTTCCTAGTTGGTTAGGGCAATTTGGGTTGATCCCGGCGTCGGATGGACATGCAAAAGTCGGTTTACCTACCAACCCGCATTGGACCAGCGTTTTAGGATACGGTTCCAAAAACCCCCTATGGAGAAGCGGTGAATTAGGTAGGCCTATGTCCAGCAGTGGACTAACGCAAGCTGATGATGAGATAATGATGAAATTGTAGTGTACCCACTATAGAAGGCAAAGCGACTAAATTGTATAATAGATTCCGTTTAAAATCTGTTATTTTTATTTAAAAAAAATTACTTTCGACTGCACATTCTTTGTGTACCTACTATAGAAGCAAAGAACTATTTTGAGTAATAGATATCATGTAATATCTAGAAAACAAGAAAAAAAGCTACAAATCCTTTTTAAACAAATTTGATATTTTTTTATTTTGTGCCATTCAAATCGGATAGTAGTCACCGGGTAGGAGACACAGTAGTGTTTTACACTACTGCTTTGCGGTAGAATTAGGCACCGCGGTGGTACCCACCCAGACGGTCCCCATGTAAAAGAGGACCTACCACTAATCTGTTATAGCACGAAAAGGTGTAATATTTTAGAATTGGAAATTTAGCATACGAAGTAAAGTCGAATTCGGACACCAGATTCTTTTGAACAAGAACTAAACGTACATTCCTTTTTTCATTGCTCATTACAAATCTAATCGACTTTATTGTAAATTTGTTGTTGTTTTCTTCGGCATATATTTAGTATCGGTAAAACCCGAAAAAACTTTATACGTAATGGTCTAGGTCACATTTTGTATAACCGGTACCAATAAATATTAAGGCACAAAATTTATTGAAGCCGATCAAACTAATAATAACAGTATATACTCGATACGAAGAGCTCGTTTAGTTCAGTTTTAAATATCAACTACATGATTTTTTCGTAAGAATAAAATTATAACCTATTATTAGACTTAATCATTGGTCGAGTAACTTTTATTCTGTTTTAAAATGTAATTATGTTGAGCAGTTACATATTTGTATAATCATATTATGAAATAATGACATTTAAAACATTGTGTTATTGGTACGATGAAGTAATGCACGTTAATAAGTTGAAACAACATTTTTCATTTGATATTAACCGCATTGATTAATACGATGATTTATTGACAGAATAATTACTTCGCGAAAATTATAAAGTGTCACTAGGTGTTGAGCAGTAAAGTTGGGCTCACATTAAATATATTAATTATCTTATGTATATGACTTTATTATTACGTCACATTTATGATTCTGCCAAAAAATATAATGCGCAAACACTTAAAAAATTACAAAACGGTAATAATTTTTGAAAATAAGTTGATATATTATGAAATATATCACGATGCAATGTACAATACGAACAGAAAAGTTTATTTAAGAAGCTTTTTCAAATGTTTCAGTTTAACAAATAAACCTTGTGTCATTTAGCTTTCATGTTTAATTTACTAAATTTAAGAGCCTTTCAAAGAATTGAAAAAATTTAATATTTTACTATAACTTTTACAATAACTAAGCTACTATTATATATTATGCTTCAAACCCTGTGTAATCAGCTTTAACAAAATATATACCCGTTCTGTTTACTTCATACGCCTGATTATTACACGGGCAATAAGTCAAGGCACAGCATCAGAATGATTGAGGACATTAATTTACGTTACATAGTAATCACTTAATTATAAGTGTACATATCTATGGGCATACGCCATACAATATACGTAAGTTATGTTTTAAAGTTTGCAGGTTTAAGGGCTACTGTAACGGTTAAAGTCCATAAAATACACAAAGAAGTATTTACAATTAAGGTACCAAAGAGATCAAGATTTACTTAAACAGGCTTAGTATTATAACCTTTTAAATTAAATATTTGTAACCTTATAATTTCTATAACCTTTGAATTTGTGATTAAAATAATATCATCGTGTTCAGCCTGGGTTAGTCCACTGCTGGTCATAGGCCTTCCTAATACACGCCTGGGATTTTGAACCGTCTCCCACCACGCTGGTCCAATGCGGATTCGTGGGTGGAAAAAAATAATATATCTTATGTTAAATTTAAGATGACTTGACTCATCATATAAGAAGTTAAGAAAAAATTCTTTGTGTTATAATCATTAACATACATACACTTATTAATATTAAGACTAGTTATTCTACAACAAAAAGGGCAATTAGAGAATTACACTGCTTCCGCCACAAATGACCGGTTTTTTATAATTACTATTAAAGTTCTAACACTAAGATAAAGATCCTAAACAATTTCAACGTAATTATTATTTTAAAAGCAAGAAATAATTTCTATTTATTTTTCTACCAATTTAGGTAATTTGTACGAGTGAATCGTATTTTTTTTATTTAATGATATTTCAATCCCTTTAAGCTAAAACAAGACGATTGCTTAAGAATTAAACCAGAGCGGTATCAACACAAATTTTAATATTATTAGAATGACCATGACATGTAGATGGGTTCAACATGCAATCTTTGCACTAAATTAAAGATGAACATCTTACCTCAGTATACTTTCTTGTGTTACCGTTCTTATCTTTGATTATATTTTAAAACCTTGCAGTGCTTGTATGCTTTCAATCAATTAGGTCAATTTTTGTCAATCTAGACCTTGAATCGGTTGTAGGCACCTTACTAATATCATTTCCTTTAGGAAGACATTGTAATACTTTTGAATTATTTTTTTTCACGTTTGGCGCAAGAGCGCTAACCTTACACGAGAGTTTTATATCGTTTGGCTGTTTGAAGACGTCTACATATATACTTTCTAGGCGGCAGGTCCCTTTCTACAAGGAACCGTCTGTGTAGTAACTCCGCGGTGCTTATTTCTGCCGCAAATCATCAGCCGTGTTCCAAGGTGAAGGGCACCGTTACCAGCGTAATTACTGGGTAAACGAGACATAACATCTCATGTCTCAGGGTGTTCAGCTGGTATGTTACGTCTTACTCTGCTTTTGTTATGGGCAGAGAAGGTATCACTTACCACTAGGCAACGTCCTGCTCGTATCATCGCTTTGACCATTAATTAAAGATACATACATACATAGCTTAATGGTATTGGCACGTAACTGCCTCCGTAGCCTAGTGGTATGGGCGTGTGCTTTAGAAACCGAAGGTCAGGGGTTTGAATCCTGCGGTGATTCAACAAATTTTATTGTGGTTTCCTAGTTGGTTAGGGCAATTTGGGCTGACCACCCCATTGTCTGAAAAGTAAGATGATCTATACGTCGGATGGGCATGTAAAAGTCGGTCTACCCACCACGAACCAGCGTGGTGGAATACGGTCCAAAGCCACCAAATGGATAGGGGTGTAATAGGGGGACCTGTGTGCAACAGTGGACTACCACAGGCTGATGATGTATGTATGACGTAGGTATGTATGTATTGGCCCGTTAATGTAAGAACCGGAATTATTTCATTATTACCCTGCGGGGAACAGTTTGTTTAATCGTATATTACTTGGGCAATATGAGTTAATTACTCATTACTCGTACCGAATTTGTCCTCGTTTTCAAGAACATTTATGAAAACTCTGATTCGATTAAATCGGACATGTGATCAGTTAGATGCCTGTCACACCGATTTGAAAATTGTTATAAAGAATTATTTTCTCTTTATAATTTGAATAGTCCCAACTAAAACGTGTAACAACAATAAAAAAATTTAATGTCCGTTTGTGACAAAAAACAAAGGCTTTTAAAAGATTACACTATTATATATTACGGGTACATATACTGCCTGTCTGACCGTTAGCCAGCCAGACCGACGGTCTTTCTGTTTGTTAGCTAATCTTGTAATAGTTGATCTGATTTTCACGGGATTTTAAACAAGATGAAGAAGTAACCTAGACTTTTTAAGAAATAATAATGGTAATAAATAAAGAAATTCAACATGTTATATTTATATATAAACCCGGGGACAAAATCGCAGGCAACAGCTAGTTATTTAATAAAACTCTTTACAGTTTTAAGATAAAAAACTCAACGGAACACTTAAGGCGTGATGTTTTCTTAAAGTATATCAACCTTATTTTAAATACAAAACAATAGTCAATATATTAAATTCGAAGGCTAGTTCGACCTTATGGGTGATAGATGTTCGACTGTTATGGGTGATTTATAGAGATTTTTTATTAAATCGATGATCTAAACTGGCCTAGATAACATCAGATACGCCCACTCACCATATTTGATAAAAAATATTATACATTTAAAGCTCTAAGTTTAGCTAACTTAAATAGCTACATTCAATATGACGTTATACTAAATACTTCTTTTATTACGATGTTCGTATAGTATAATTTATGTACTGTACATGTTGGATCATGATGGGTTAAAATCTGTCCACTACTAACATACAACTGATTGATGCATATATTTTCCTTTGATTTGATTGTACGCATTATTTTTGATTTAATTCATAATTATGCGCAAACTGCTCAGTTTGTTGTTGGTTCCGAATTGCCTACGTCACTCGAACTCCTTCAGAATAAACTACTATATAAAGGTGCGGTTAGGCCGCTGACATCGTACAAACATTTCGCTCACCAAGCAATAAACAACTGTCAACATGAAATACTTCGTAAGTACAGTACAGTTTTGTTTTTGATTTAGTTAAACTAGCCTTACATTGATTTTTGTAGTAATTTTACTATATTTAAAAAAATACATCATAAATACATCAAATTGTTAAATAAAAAATAGTTTATCTAGTTTAGGCTCCAGCTCTCGTATACCTGAAGTAAAATGAAAAGAACAGCGAACCATTTTTCTTGATAGTTTTATTAAACTCTTTACTCTACATATGGCTATGAAGTTATAAATTGAAGCCTAAATTACGTGTAGCAGATCAATCTTTATAAGATTTAAGCATTTCTGTTTTATGATATTACCCTGATAGAGTAATAAATTATTTTATAATGCAGGCTTGCCTCTTCGCCTTAGTGGCCATCCTCGGCATGGCTTCAGCCGGCTACATCCGCTCCGGCTGGTCTCCCTACTCCTACTCCTCCCCCGTGGTCTACTCGCGGCCCCTGGCTAGCCGTGTGGTCTACCCATCCTACGGCTATGGCGGACTCGGCTACGGAGGTTATGGAAGTTACGGAGGATATGGCAGTTATGGAGGTTATGGCGGCTACAGAGGTTATGCTGGCCTCGGAGGCTGGTCCTCTGGCTACAGAAGTGGCTGGTGGTAGACTTTAACTATTATTAAATAACGTGTACGATTAAATATTGACCACCGAAATCATGAAAGATATCTCGTCACAATGTCCATCATTAATTTATGTCTACTGTTCTGATTTTAGTGCAGGCCTTAAGTACCTTTAATAATTCTGTGATAAAAGAGGAATATATTATAAAATAAATCTATTTAAACCACTTTATTTGTTTTCCTTCTGTGTCGAATTTCGGCAACGACTACCGTTTACGGAATGTATAACAGCGCAATGTGATTTCGTACTGAAATATAATTAACATGCACTTTATCTTCAGATAACTAACTGCAATTATGGCCTTGTAATAGACGGAGAATGTGGCTATCCTAAACTCGATAGTGGTTCCTACCTTTCATCCGAATATTGATCTTAGAACATTTCATGGTCCATGAAATGTTCATGTTTTATTGAACCAAAAGTTATAAAAAAGCAAAATTGACGAAACACTAAACGGTTAGTGTTTTCTAAAGCTTATAAAATAATATCTCAAAATAGTTTTATCTTCTCCCGTTTCATTTATACTTTAATTGGTGTTGTGGGTAAAAACGTGATAGATGTTTATTTTAAATGTAAGTTAACAATATTACCTAGATAGCTCCAACAACAAACAGTGGACAAATTGCTGTCAGTGTTACTACAATTTTACATTGTTTCGTTAATCAGCCGTCATCCTAAGATATCTTTTTTGTATAACTTGCACTTTTTAATATAATTAAGCCTATATTTCAATGTATAAACAGCAATATTTAGACAAAATACCTCGAGTATATCACTAAAAGATGCGATCGTACAAAAAGTAGTTAATTAAGGATTTGCTTTCATCTATTACTCGAAGGAACAGTTTAAGTAAAGTAATTCATTAAACAATTAAAATTTTGTATTCTTATTCTTCAAGAAAACATGACTTGATTGAGCTAAAGAAACTTCAGTAATTTAACATAAATTTTTAACAGATTTACATAAATAATATTTTTTACGTACATCATGCAGTAACCCAATGGATAACACGGATGGATAAATGTATATGTATGTATATAATAAATTTAAAGCCGCTGATATTTTACATCGACTGTCAAATATGGTTTTGATATCTGTTGTACGGTTTAAAATATATTAGCAGGTAACAAGACCGTCAAAGATCCACTGGGAGCTGAATCCGGAGATTACTAGAGCTATTTATAATGCGGTAGAAGTCCGGTAATCTTATATGCAGCGAGCGCCCCCCGTGACCAAGAAGGTGCAGGCGCGGCGGCATATTAACATGATTCAACGCGGCTTCGTGCAGAAAATTACTAGGGCTTAGAGAACGGTGTCGCTAAACTGACCCTGTTGCTCGCTGCACTGTCTACTAGGCAGAAATACTAGCACTTCGTAGGGCCGTAAATGTGGCACTTAAACATCCTGCGCGAAGCTGCAGTGTATATAGTGCCTCAAGGTCCGCCCTTGAGACTTTATGCTGTAGTGGCTCTTTACACCCGATGGCCGAGATGGACCTTCTCGCTTAGGTCCACCTATTCCAAATGTCCGGTTACATTCGTTAAGAGGATTTACCCAAGTGTACATTGACGAATGGAACCGGCGTTATATTTCGGAGCCAACAGCCTCGAATACCAAGTTCTTCTTCCCAAAAGCGGTCGATGTGTAATACACTATCAGGAAACTGGGCTGGAATTCACCGCTAGTGCAGATTCTGACAGAACATGGGGGCTTTGCCGAATATATCTGTTGACAAAGTGCCCATTTTTCAAAAGCAAACATCGAAAGACAACTTAGCAAATTATATTAACAGAAAAAACAATAATGCCTTCAAAGAATTTGGCATTACAATAGTGGACTATGCGAATAGAAAGAACAGCACATAATAAAAATGGTTCATATTTCCTAGGCATATATGCGTTTGATATTTGTATTTGTCGGCATGTAAAAAGTCGGTCCACCCACCAACCCGCATTGGACCAGCGTGGTGGGGTACGGTCCAAACCCCTTAATGGATAGGGGTGTATTAGGGGAGGCCTATGTCCAGCAGTGGACTATCAGAGACTGATGATGATGATGATGATTTGTATTTGAGTAGCAAAGGCAAAAATGTATATTAATAAAATAGTTTAAGAAAAAAATATTTTAATATTAAAGAATAATAGAAATAACTGGAAAGTCCGCACTACTTAAATATTATATAAAGTAAATACAAAATAAGTATAAAAAAGTCATAAAAGTACATATTCACATAAACAGCATTAAGAAAAATGTAAAACTAAAAGAGTTAAGAACTGAAAAAAAAACAAGATATTTTACAGCACATAATTGTAAAGAATCGAACAAATGGTATTATTATAAGAAAATGTACAAAACAAGTACTCTTATAATTAAAAAAGTGGAAAAGGACCCTTATCCATCATGTCAGGGGAAAACCAGAAAATAAAAATAGTAAAAAAATTCGAATCTGTGACCTTCGATTTGTAAAATAAGGACTGAAGCCATTACAAGTACTTTAATACCGTCAGATATGACATCCTTCTTGCAAATAGCAAAGAGGAAGTAATGGAATAGTTTTTTTTCATGTTTCGCGGGCGCCTTCAGTCTCTTATTCTCGATGTATTATCAACCTAGTATTAAGTTTCTCAAACCATTTTTGATATAATCTATTCGAACGCGCTAAACGTCGAAATTAAAATAGCTATAAGTACAACGACAAAAACTTAAAAAGCACCTTTTAAAGGACTTAAAGGGGAATTTGTAGTCATCAATTTATGAATGTACTACGACTACATATTTTATTTGACTATTTAATTTGCCTCGAGAACAGGCCGGGTTTCGGAAGGGTTACAGCACCATAGACCACATCCATACAGTGAGGCAGGTTATACAGAAGACACTTGAGTATAACCAGTCCTTACAGCGGTGCCAAATTGATTGGCGATATATCGAGATGCTGAGATGTCTGTACAACGCCGCCACTATGTCTGTCTAGGTCCAAAGTGGGCAGACTGAGCCATCCCCTGCACCGCGGTGTGAGACAAGGAGACGTCATGTCTACGAAATTGTTCTCCGCCGCGCTTGAGGATATGTTTAGGAAGCTCAACTGGGAAGGACACGGCATAAATGTGAACGGCGAGTACATCTCACATCTGCAATTTGCGGACGATATCTTCATCATGGCTGAGACCGCAAAGGACCTGTAGAAAATGGTGCAAAGCCTGGCTGAATCTTCTGCACGCATCGGTCTCCGGATGAACTTGGGTCATGGATAAAACCAAGGTCATGTTTAACGAGCACGTTGATCCGGGACCGATCACAATGACGTACCTCCTCGAAGAGGTTTCAGATACGTTTACCTAGGGCAAACGCTCCAACTAGGTAGAAACAACTTTGAGGGGGAGGCCAACAGAAGGATTCGACTGGGCTGGGCAGCTTTTCATAAGCTTCGTCGAGTTTTCTCGTCACCCATCCCACAGTGCCTCAAATCGAAAGTCTTCGATCAGTGCGTCTTACCCGTTTTGACCTACGGTGCCGAGACTTGGACACTTACGGTTCGACTGGTCCACAAATTTAAAGTCGCTCAGCGAGCTATGGAGAGGGCTATGCTCGGAGTATCTCTGAAGGACCGCATCAGAAATGACGTGATCCGTCAGAGAACCAAAATCACTGACATAGCCCACCGGATTAGTAAGCTGAAGTGGCAGTGGGCCGGTCATATAAGCCGCAGAACTGACGACCGCTGGAGTCGAAAAGTTCTGGAGTGGAGACCGAGGCTCGGCAAACGTAGTGTAGGACGCCCTGCGGCAAGATGGAGTGACGACATTCGCAAAGTGGCCGGTGTGGGCTGGATGAGAATAGCCGAAGATAGGAAGCGGTGGCGTGCATTAGGGGAGGCCTATGTCCAGCAGTGGACTAGCGCAGGCTGATGATGATGATGATGATGATTAATTTGCGTAAATACTACATATTTTTGACTAAAAGGACCTTTATCGGATTTTGTTGCAATTATTGACATTATTAACGGCGGTTTGTGATTATACGTTGAATCTTCTCATCCATTATATTAGACTTAATCGTCCACAAATCAACACTAAAGTAAAGTTTCAATAATAAAGGTCGTTGAGCTTTATCACCAGCTTCGGACCCCATATTTAACAAATATATATTTTATATAGTATTAAAACCCAAGAATGATAAGTACCATTGTCGGTAATAAAGATCAAAAAAGTTTCTTTTGCATATACAGATATGCAGAAGAATATCTATGTCAATTTCCTCTTATTTCCACCCTCCTCCATAGCTGCCAAAAATACCTGAGACATTAAGCCAACTTTGTACTCTATGTGTCTCTAAGTTAGAAAAAATAAATGAATAAATGCCACTAGACCATGGCGGCGGCGATGTTATTGAACGTAATACATTTACGAATTCATTGTCAAATTTTAAGCGCATTCCTATTAAGAAGATTGAACTTTTAAATTTCATATAATTGCACGTCCTGTTATTTATTTTATGACAGATAAACCTCTTGCTACAAAGGTAGGAAACATGATTCATCATCATCAGCCTGTGGTAGTCCACAGCTGGACATAGGCCTCCCCTAATGCACCCCTTTTCTTTTAGCGGTTTTTGGACCGTATCCAACCACGCCGGAGCTGAACCGACTATTTACATAACCATTCGACGCGTGGATCATCTTACTTTTCAGACAATTGGGTGATGCCCAAATTGCCGTAACCAGCTAAGAAGCAACAATGAAAATTTGTTGAGTCCCTGCAGGATTCGAACCCATGACTTCCGGTTTTCAACGCACACGCCCTTGCCACTAGGCTATGGAGGCAGTTGGCAGGAAACATGATTCATGGTGTCATATTACACTCATTAGCAAGTTGTATTTCATTATTTTTGTCATGGTTAACATGTGGGGTGTTGTCCTTCGTGTGACGTCAAATTTAAGTATCGTTTAAGTTGTACTACACAAACTGGTCCGAATCTCGTTCAATCAAGCTCAATTACGTCACTCGAACTCCTTCGGACCGACTCACTATATAAAGGTGAGGATACTTTGCAAAAATATCACACAAACAATTCGGTTACGAAGCAGTTAACAAATACAAAAATGAAATACTTCGTAAGTACAAATTTATGAATAAATACATCAAATTACGCAGATTAATTTTAATTAAGCAAATTGCTTTTTTTGTAGACCATAAATATCTATATTGGAGGTCTTTAAATACAAAAATTTCAACAAATTTCAAACCTAATTAGAATATAAAAGTAAACCTGTTTCTTTAACCTCCCTATCGATCACTATTATGAGTAATATTTAACCAGACAATATTATGTTTACAGGCTTGCTTGTTTGCCCTGGTGGCCATTCTTGGCATGGCTTCCGCCGGCTACGTCCGCTCCGGCTGGTCTCCTTACTCCTACTCCTCCCTGTGGTCTACCAATCCTACGGCTATGGCGGTAGAGGCTACGGAGGCTACGGCGGTTACGGAGGCTATGGCGGCTATGGTAGCTACGGAGGCTATGGTGGTTACGGAGGCTATGGTGGATACAGAGGCTACAGTGGCTACAGTGGTTATGGCGGCCTCGGAGGCTGGTCATCTGGCTACAGGAGTGGATGGTGGTAGACTCGAATAACTGTTTTATGACGTGTATAAGTAAAATTTGAATGCCAAAACCTAATACAAGGTCCATCTTTAGTTTGAGTCTATTATCCTGATTTTAGTGCTGCCTGAAGTGCCTTTAATAATTCTGTGATAGAGGAAGAATATATTTTAAAATAAATTTATTTTAATCACTCACTTGTTTTCATTCTATATCAAATGTTTGGCAGCGACAACTGGTTCTGCGGGATACAAATAAGTGGTCATCCATTGGTAGAAATGTTTCTAAATTGACTATGATTTTTTTTATAAATTCACGTTTTTATATATAGCTTCAAACTGCACTTTACACGAAAGTATCTATATCACTCAGTGATTTTAACCTAAAATCTATAAACTAACCTTACTAACAATCTTTAGTCTCATAGATTAATCATTTACAAATAAAAATGACACATGATACACAGATTTATTTATGATAGTGTATTGGCATTAAAATAAACTTTGGCTGTAATTATTTAAAGAAAGGAGGCGGAGGACAAATGATGTTGTAAATTGTCAATGAATTTTTATAGTTAAAGAAACATTGGCAAAATATGAACATATTTTGCCAATGTGATTGTTTACCATATCCAATTTACCCTTGTGGTGATTAAATCTATAGATTACTTGGAAATGGACTGAGGGTGTGGCACCACCAAGGTTAATTGCGATTCCAACCTCTACCCGACCACTGATTCTTAAAAGATCACTAAAGCTATTAAATATTAATAGTTTCTTGGACCCAAAATTCATAAACAAAAAAATGCAAAGTTGAAACACTTGCGTTTTAGCTAATGTCTTTAAATTATTGGTATTTATTGAAATAAGATGTTTGAATAGAGCGATTTATTCGTTCGCGTTTATGTTAAGTATATTTGTGTTAAATTTACTTGAATTACTTAAAGATATTTATTACTTAGATTACATCATCAACCTGTAATAGTCCACTGCTGGACATAGGCCTTTCCTAATACACCGCTATCCATTAGGGGTTTTTGTATCCCACCCCGCTGGTCCAATGCGAGTTGGTGGGTGGACCGACTATTTACATGCCCATCCGACGCATGGATCATTTACTTTTCAGACAATTGGGTGATCGGTCCCCGCACGATTCGAACCCACGACCTCCGGTTTCTTAGATTACTTTGGTGTAATTAGACAGGTCCATCGAAATCTTATCAATTATGCAAATAAATTGCAGCTAAAAATGATACTTTTTTGAATTATTAAATAGATGGTAACAAAGAGTATATTTTTTTTAAACAGAAAATTAAGCAAGATTAAATTAGTGCAAACTCGTAGAGACGAAATAAAGTTTAGCTTTAAGGTACAAAAATGTATATTAATGTGTATTTAATATATTGTGCTAAAAACTTACCAGAACAGCAGATACAGCAATTAAAAAAATGATTTGATTTAAATCCTTGTTTCAAGGCAAGACTATCCCTAGATCCATTCAAAGTCAAAGTCAACATCATTTATTCAATTTAGGCTCTAGTGAGCACTTATGAACGTCAAAATTATCCATTTACCACCGGTTCACAAACTCAGACCCGTCCAGAGAAGAACTCATACATTTTTTTTAAGTTACCAGGGGATTTGCTAGCGCAGAATATAAACTATTTTATAATATCATAATTATTATAAATAACAACGATATCAACAAACTACAAAAATTGATTTGGCCTCGGAAGATGTCGTCTTTGCAGTTTAGACAGACTAGTACGTAGGTGCAAGTGATTCCTGCGTTTAAAAATGACATGTTGAATGACTGTAACTTTATGCTGTAGAATAGTAATTTAATGAATTGCCATAGTATGCTTCGAAATTAGCTAAATTAAATTAAAAAAAATATCAAAGTACGATGGTAAATCCCGTTACAACAGCAATCTGATGTGTTTGTCTTTACCATCTGTTTGGGATCCTACAATTGTAAAAGTTAAACTTAAAAATATAAGTTAATCTTACCAAAGTTATATACATAAAAACAATTTATTTTTCACAAGCATGCAAATGTGGTTTTACTGCGCGTTTTCTTCATATAAAGATCAATTCTAATTCAAATCTCATCATCAGCCTGTGATAGTCCACTGCTGGACATAGGCTTCCCCTTATACACCTCCATCCATTAGGGGACCGTATCCCACCACGCTGGTCCAATGCGGGTTGGTGGGTACTAATTCAAATATCTTTATTCAATATGGAAGTTTACACCTGCTTATTGATAGTCAAACAGCTACCACTGGTTCGGAAAAGGATGCCTCAGACTTGAGAAGAACTGGCGAAAGAAACTCAGTGGGCTACATTTTATGTCATCTATTGAATACGAGAGTCGATATATGAGTCGACATACAGATTTCACATACATATATAACAATTAAGATCCATGAAATGGAAAGAGTACAAATTGATCTAATTTCTTAAGCTCTCAGAGAAGAGCACAGCATTTGGTAATACAATATCGTATCAGCCCTTGCAGCACGGCAAATAATCTTCCAAGTTTAACGAATCATTATTAGTTCCAATGTATAAATTGATAACGATCTCTACCTATGCGTTGTTATTGGTTTACTGAAAATAATTTGTGCACAATGCATCATGTGAATGTTAGGCAGTGTATGTGTGAGTCTAGGTCTGAATCTTAGTTTCAGTACGACGAACTCTAAATTATTGTCAAATGTCGACTTTGGCTGATGAACTTGATGAATTTCAGGTGTTCTGTTTTATATTCCTGTTAAAAACTTAATTTCACCCAAAATATACACGTTAAGTTGTAGAATACTACTTATATTAAAATTAAAATAATTTGATTCAAGCAATTGTTTATACGGTATGTAGCTACAAAATAAATTGTAAAAAGGAAATACAAAGTTAGCGGTGGCAGATAGTCAATTCTTAAAAATAATTCGGAGCGTGAACACAACGCAACCAACTCGTTACTCGGTCGTTCGTTCTTAAAATTTAACTCTAACTATAAATACGAGTTACATTATACTGCTTGAGGTATTACAGATAACATAAGAGTACTGCTCAAAATTACAAGGCTGTTGTGTGTTGCATGTGTTCTGTTTGTCGCTCACAATGCGAAATGTTAATCAGATTTTGGGCACTTATTGGCAATATTGACTGATGCAATAAATATGAATACACTAAAACCCGTTCAAGTCGCCGTTTAAGCGAGAGAGTAAAGCAAACGGAAAGCTAAAACCAATTTTTTATTTTACTAAATATTTTTACAGAAATATTTTGTTTATATTGTAGGATAATATATGTAAAATAATATGTAAAAAATGTTAGAAGAAATCACCTAATCGATCAGAAACTTTAAGACAATCACTTACTATTGTAACGCAAAAATATTGTGCCTCTAAGACGCAACCAGAGTCGAGTAATTTGTGTTTGTAATTTATACTCACTATATTTGTATTATTCACATTATTAATAAGCTATTTATATATATAAACCAATCAGTATATCTTTTTAATTAAAACCTGCTTTCTTTAAATTTTTTGAAAGTCTGCTGTTTTATTGATTTCCTTACTTATAGAATTCTTTGGTACATACGAACCCTTGACAGCGATAGGAATTATTGTCAAGAGTTTTCAGCTTTAGTATCTTCCGTTTGTCATAAAGATTAAAATAGTTTCGCTTTGTTAAGTTAATAATAGTAAGTATATTAACAAAGGTTTACAAAGTATCTTAAAAACTAGTAAAAAAGAGCTAATGTCCTAAGTGAAGAGATTGGTCCTTGAAATAGGTTCACATAAGAACCGTGCTACAAGTAACGAAGACTCTTATATCTAAATGCTTTTTGTATGCTATCTAAAGGGGGCAAAGAAAATTGTGTTGGTCATGTTAGTTGCTCAGTTGTTTAAGGAAACTATTGTTTCAATGCATCGGCTGCCTCTAATCTTGAAGGTAATATTCTAACGTAACGTATGTTCTTCCAAATACTAGGCTCCGAAGAACAATGAAATCTTTCATGGGAAAATGTATACTCTTCTACAATAAAATACCCGAAAACGTTCAGCTTTTATCTGTAAATAAATTTAAAAAAGTTGTAAAGGAACGTTTGTGTTAAAGGATATTATTGTTGTAATGACTACTTCATAGATAACACACCCTGGTAATGAACTGTTCGCTTCCAGGCTATTTCAAAGTAGTAAAATGGAAGGTTTTATGTAAAATTCAGTAAAATTTATTGAAGAAAAAGGAAAAAAAAGTCCCGCTGAGTTTCTTAGGCCGGTTCTTCTCAGGTCAGAGGCTTCGATTTCCGAACCGGTGGTAGATTATTTGACAATCAATAAGAAAGTGTAATGCTTCCATATTGAATAAAGATATTTGACTTGACTTGACTTGACGTGTTTTTACAGTTTTAATATTGTTTATGCACAGACATTCCTGTGGCTTTTATCATAAGAGATTCGGCTAAATGGGATAGGATTGGCGATAAAATTAGCGCGTATATTAATATTTATTGAAAGTTATAGGATAAGTGTGATTTTACTTAATAATTCAATAACGGTTTCTATTTGAAAATATTTTGGTGACTATGCGTATTATCTATTGCATTACAATTTTTCAGAAATCGTAAGTTACTTGGAAAAAAGTAATTTCCTTTGAAACAGAAATGGATCTTTATTAATATTTTAATTCAATACCTGTTTTTTGTTAAGTCCCTTAAATGATGTTTTTTAAATCTATAAACATTGTAGAAACGAGAATCCTGTTCGCTTCAAATCACTTTACCTTAGAATCAAGATTCATGGTTTATTAGTTTACTAATTTGCAACTTGAATTTCATTATTTTTGTCATGGTTAACATGTTGGGCGTCGTCCTTCATCTGACGTCAACAATACGTATCGTTTAAGTAATGCAGCACAAACTGGTCGATATCTCGTTCAATAAAGATGAATTACGTCACTCGAACTCCTTCGAGCTGAAATAACTATATAAAGGTCAGGTCGCGTTGCAAAAATATCACACAAATAATTCGGTTACGAAGCAGTTAACAAATACCAATATGAAATACTTCGTAAGTAAAAATTATATTTGGAGTTCAATTTTACGCAAGCAGACCTATGTGTGCACTATAGATAAATCGTAAAATACCAAAATTGGCATTAAAATATTTATGCAAATTTAAAACGAATACTTACGAAATTTGTAACTAACATTGATTTTAACTACATGAAGTCTGATCCTGCCATCCCTTTGTTAATTTTCAGTTGCTTTTTTACAAAACATCTTTTATTTAAATAAATAATTTTAAATTTGCAGGCTTGCCTGTTTGCCTTGGTGGCCATCCTTGGCATGACTTCCGCTGGCTACGTCCGCTCCGGCTGGTCTCCTTACTCCTACTCCTCCCCTGTGGTCTACCAATCCTACGGCTATGGCGGTAGAGGCTATGGAGGCTACGCGGCTACGGAGGCTATGGAGGATATAATAGCTACGGAGGCTATGGTGGTTATGGAGGCTATGGTGGATACAGAGGCTACAGTGGCTACAGAGGTTATGGAGGCCTCGGAGGCTGGTCATCTGGCTACAGGAGTGGCTGGTGGTAGACTACATTGATAACTATTAATTTAAAATATAGTATTTTTAAATGCATCCACATAATAAAAAAGGTAATTAGTTGGCCTTAATTGCACTGACTTTTATGCCGTCCATAAGTCTTATATAACACTGTGATAAAAAGTTATGTTTTGAAATATATTTTTATTTGAACTAGCACGCTCTTTTGCTTTATTTTCAACTAGTGACTGACCTTCTTCTTTACACGACTATCTATAGAAAAGCATAAACCTGTCGTTTGATTAAGCATAGAGTATATGATATAAACCTTCACTTTAATACTCTATCTGATTCAAAGTTTGGAAACTAATTACAGATGTCTTCTTTTTTAAGTTCATGTGTAGGACATGAAATGCCATAGGGCATACGAATGGAATTAATTACTTCAATATTTAAAGTAGGTGCTTTTATTGGCGGCATCTAAGTAATATTTTATTTACTCCGTTTAGGAATTTTGCAATTCCAGTTCGCAGCATTAAATAGTTAAATTTCCTTTGCCGGTTTTCTCACTTAAGGAGGTAATAAGGCACTTTGTAATTATCATATCAATCCCTCTAATCAACACTTACCAAAATATGGTTCAACACTTATGTGTAATAGTTTTGAGAAGAAAAATATAAAGAAGCGTCATAATATATTTGATTTAACTAACTAGCCAAAAAGTACTAGCGTTTGTTTTTATAGCTTTTATGAACGTGGTAGAACAAATCGTGTATATATCGTGTATATAATTTATATCTATGTATTTTGTATACTTTATTATATGTATAGAAATGTATCATCATCATCAGCCTCTGATAGTCCACTGCTGGCACATAGGCCTCCCCTAATACACCCCTATCCTTTAGGGGGTTTCGGACCGTATTCCACAACGCTGGTCCAATGCGGGTTGGTGGGTGGACCGCCTTTTTACATGCCCATTCGACGCATGGATCATCTTATTTTTCAGACAATTGGATGATTGGTCCATATTGTCTTAACCAACTAGAAAACAACAACGAAAATTTGTTGAGTCCCCGCAGGATTCGAACCCACGACCTCCGGTTTCTAAAGCACACGCCCATACCACTAGGCTACGGAGGCAGTTGAAATGTATTCGTTTAATCATATACATATTTTTAATGTACATGTGCCTAATCTCTTATTTTTTGACTTTGTACCGAAACTACCCTTCCCCCGCGACACCACCGTGGTTGCGAAGGCCGGGAGAGCGGCACACCTACCATCTGCAACCCGCTACTCGCACCCTCCAAGTCGCATACAAAACGGGCTTGTTTAGCCCGCTTGGAGCAGCCTCCTCCTTGCATCACAGGCCGGCCAAGTGGCCGTGGGGCACCGTTCCAGCGTTTTGCGAGGACGTGGCTTCCGGGTCGAAGCCCCGGAACGAGACAGGGAGGCCAACAGCGCCCTGGCAATCCACAGAAGATGGCCAGGGCGCCGAAGTAGCTTACGCGCACAACCTTCCCCCCTGGCACTGAGCCCCTGGGCGGCTAGAGGGTGTCCGCCGCTCAGAGAAGGGCTCAAGAGGAGGTGCCGTGCTGTTTGCACCGGCACGGCACCTAAAGCGACTCTGAGTGTGCAAAGCGAAGGCCCGCGAGGACTGTAAACAATACCTGCAGCCCCGGCTACAGCGACATGAGAAAAGAGCAACTGTTAGTTTTTTAATGGGTATACCAGCCGCTTCATCTTGGCCCTCCAGATATATTATTATATTATACCTATTTTTTTACCGAACCATCTATCGTTTGACTGTAAAGAATGCCGTTTAGCACTAAGTCCGCCATTGTGTTCAGGAAGTTTTAATTAATGGATAACATAATCTTAATTAAAACGAACAACAAGTTAATGACTGACAATTCTTTGTCTTTTTATTTAGTTTGATATCTTTTGTTTTGTGTTTTACACGTGTTGTATAGCGTTAATGGTTCTATTCGTGATTCTCCAAAAATCAATCAAAATGTAGTTTAGTTTCATTGCTCTACGTCATTTAATCACCTTTAATGTTAATTGATGTATAAAAGTAAAAACGATCCGCAGACATCGCACAACCGATTTTGGGACGAAGCAGATAACCGAATCTGTAACATGAATAATTTCGTAAGTACTTTTTAGTTTAAAACGCGAAAATTAATTTAAATTTCGACAACTGGTAATGATTTCATCGCTACAGTATTGAAAATGTAGGCTTCGCAATAGCTCAAAAAATATTTTTAGTAATACAAGTATTCAATCAATCAATCAATCGTCTAACGTTTTTTTGTGATGTATTGAAAAAATTAAACAGTAATTAATAAGTTTAACTTGTAAATATACAAACCATCGCTTCAGCATTAGTTAGTTATTTATTTAGAAATGAGTTGTTAAAGTTTCAATCTGCCTCCACGATTTATATTTCAAAGAAAAAGAAAGCGTACATTTTCCAGGTCCATAAAAATGTTAAAACAAATTGTAAAGTATTATTTTAGTTGCAGTACTTGGCTCACTTCTTCGCGCTGGACGTCATCCTCAGCATGGTCCCATACGCCTACTCAATGCCTGTGGATTCTTCCTTCACTATTATGGAGGATTTGGATACGGTGGTGGCGACGCTAATAGTGGTTACGGCCATGCCAGCTATGGTGGTTATGGAAAATAGCAATTTCCGCACGAGTATGTAACTCATGATCTATAGTTTTGCCAATTTAGACTTGGAATTAAAGGAAACAAAACAAATGTCAAACATTAATGGAGCGGAAGAGGACGCGTTCTTATTGGTCGCCTACGGCCGTTCTCAATCCTCACGCGATGTTTAACCAATGGGAGTGCAGGAATATCGGCAATTAAATTTGACATAAGACTTGTTCACGTAATTCCAATCTCTGATTTGGCTAAACCTAAATTAAGAATGCATGTAAAAGGGTTGTTAGGAAACCTTTAATGAAATCCTGTTACTTTAATTATTTTATTTTAATAATTCTGTGATAGAAGATATTTTTTATTAAATTTATTAAAACGTTAAGTTGTTTTCTTTCTGCACCTTAAGTTTCGCACGGCTGTTTTTGGAGTTATAAAGCCGTAATAAGGATGTATCATATGCAAAATTCTTACTTTTACTAATAATATAAGTATCTTTTATTATCTTCATAATAGTTGTTATAAAGATAGATACATATGATCCATTCTAATATTATAAATGCGAAGGTAACTCTATCTGTCTGAGTGTCCGCCTTTAATGTGTAAACCTTTGAACCGATTTTGAAGAAATATAGGGTGTTAATTTTGCGATGGAATTGGTTGAAAGGGTCGAAATAGGGTTTAAAAGTTTCCCCCCCGACTAGGTTCTCGCTTAGTCGTAGCGGTGGGGCTCAGTACCTGCGGCCTGCCCAGCCGCGGGTAAGCTAAGAGGAACCTGGCTGGCCTGTAGTGCAAGGCCAGCCGAGGAGGAGGCTGCTCCAAGCGGGCTGAATAAACCCGCTTCGGATGTGCCTTTGGAGGGTGCGAGGGATGAGTTGCAGGATGTAGGTGTGCCGCCCTTCCTGTCCTTCGCAACCAATGAGGAGTCGCGGGGGAAGAGGAGTGTCGGTAGTTCATAGGCCACTCTCCCTAACCTCCTCGATTCGGCGGGGCCGCGCCACCGATGCGGTGTGGTGCGGTGTTGTCGATCTCTCCCCCTTCTGCGGCCGAAACGGAACTAGTGGCGGAGCTTAACATCGGGGCCGCCGCTGGGGACTGGAAGTCTCGTAGTTAGGTAACAGACTCGGGGGAGTCTGTTACCTAACTACAGGGGCCGAGACGAAGGACGTGTTAGTTCCGACGCGGCTAGTGGGAGGCAGATGGCCGTTAGGCCGAGATGGGGCTGCTTCGGCGGCCAGCGCTGGTGGGGTTGCAGATAAGTGTAAGCACATTCCTGTGACCCCACCCTAGAGGCGTCAGAAAGGAACAACGTGGTGGTTTTAGTCGGTGCGCAATAACCCGTCTTTGCCCCCGCGAAGACGGGTATGCGTAGGCATTTCCCCACGGTAAAGAAAAGGGCTTAAAAATTTAGACGGAAATAGTCTCCGTTAAATAGAACGATGGGATGTAGTGTCTAGATACTGGAAACTAGCCGAAAGTGATGATTTATGGCAATTTTTTAGTTTGAAACAGCACCGTGATGAACTAGGGATAAACGTAAATGGTGATTTACACGCATTTACACACATATTTTCCATGGTAAATTTGTCTGTTATGATAGACATATCTAATTATATCACCTCATTTAAATTATAACTTATAGTTCATAAATACATATGTTAAGTTTTTTGTTTTTTTTTGTACATCAATATAATTGTAGTTTTTTTATTAATAACATTTATTGCATTTGACATTGCATTTGACAAAATAGAAGAACGAACGGATTGGCTCACCAGAAGCGAACTAGGTGTCATATAGTTTAATGAAACTTTCTTCTATTGTAAAGGCGATCTAAATGCGTATTTAAAAATATTTCAAGAAATTTAATGAAATTATATTTCGTCTTTTGTGTCTATACGTTTTTCAATGAGATAAATAATTGCATTACGTGCCATCATACTATTTATATCAAAAATACATTGTTAGTGAGAACCGAAATCTAAACTTAAATAATTAACGTTATAAAATTATTATTTATTATTCATTTCTATTCTTATGTATATTTATTAATAAGTAAAGATAATCATAATTCACACAAACACTGCGTGACAAAATCGATAACACCAATTGAAATTAAATTGTCATGAGCAACTTTCTGATATTGATTTGCAATAACTAATTTTTAATTGCTATACCCATTAATGATGTCATAAATATGAGAGAGTGATATTTACTTTATTCTAAATCTTTTAGATTCAATACATACCTTTTATTATAGCTCTCCAATTGCCTTTTGATCGTTTGTTGTCATTCTGCCACCATTAAGGAAATGGGGGTAGAATGAATCATTATTATTGAAGGATTTAGTGAATGGTATGACCATGGACAATAAAATTGAAGTGGTCACATTATGATACATAAATGGTAAGTCGATTCAAGCATTTATTCAACTTTCACATCCGCGAAAAGTTCCAAGGATATAAACGGGACATGAACACAGCAGAGGTTAAGGGGGAAACCCCTTGTGTTACGAATTTCCGCAACCCAACCAAATTTCTTCAAGTTGTAAAAAATTGCATCTACCTTCTACTTAATTTCGAACCAATTCGTCATATGCACCGAACAAAACCTATAATCACTGTATGTATTAAATAAAAGAAACAGCCTCCGTAGCCTAGTGGTATAGGCGTGTGCTTTAGAAACCGGAGGTCGTGGGTTCGAATACTGCGGGGACTCAACAAATTTTTATTTTTGTTTCCTAGTTGGTTAGGGCAATTTGGGCTGATCACCCAATTGTCTGAAAAGTAAGAAGATCCATGCGTCGGATGGACATGTAAAAAGACGGTCCACCCACCAACCCGCATTGGACCAGGTACGGTCCAAAACCCCCTAATGGATAGGGGTGTATTAGGAGAGGCCTATGTCTAGCTGTTGACTATCACAGGCTGATGATGATGATGAAAGATATTTATATGGATACAGGATAGGTTTCAATGCCTTTTTTTATAATAATTTATATATACCTTAAGTTACATTCCTTTGCTTTTGGTTACTTTACATTGCCACAACTTGTCGGTTCATAACTATGTAAAAAATACAAGAAAATCAAAAGGTTAAATCTTAGCTAAATTTGTTAACGACACGTCGATAATATATAATAAAATATTTAAAAAAAAAACTTCCTCCGTAGCCTAGTGGTAAGGACATGTCCTTTAGAAACTAGAAGTCGTAGGTCCGAATCCTACGAGGTCTCAATAAATTTTCATGGTTGTTTTCTAGTTGGTTAGGGCTATTTGGGCTGATCACCCGCATGTCTAAAAGTAAGATGATCCATGCGTCGGATGGGCATGTAAAAAGTCGGTCTTGCGCCTTATATCTCTCCGGTCGTGTAGGTTAACCTGCTCATCGGGCGTTGAGTGTATTTTAAACGAACAGGGAGTGCGCCTGTGTTTGCAAGTACACAAGTGCACTATAATATCTCCTGCGTAGTTGGCTGATCTCTAATATAGATCGGCCGCCGTAGTCGTAATCGACTGGAGAACATTATTTATTGTAATAATCCATCGACTGGTTCACATCGCGTAGAACCATATAGAATATTTTATTTAGCATGGTATTCATTTTTAATTACGGAAGTACTTATGATTACCATAAATGGTAACTGGCCATAATAAAAAGGCATAAGGTTCTTTACATACTAATTAAATGTTATCCTCAACCCTTCCTTCGCCGGACCTTAGAATCTTGCCTAAAATTACTACTAAGATTCTTCCAGCAACATTCTAGCGTCCATAACCATATCCATATCCATAACCGTAGGCATCATCACCTTCAAAGCTGCCGCCGAAGGTATCAGACAAATAGTTCACAGGCGAAGAGTTTGCGTAAGGAACTATACTTAGAATGACACCCAAAACGACGATGTAGGTTAAGTACTGCAACTGAAAAAAACTGGGTTCAATTACTTCGATCATTTTTATCTGAGGTCTTGGATATGTTTTCTAGTTTGCCAAAAACATAATACAACTGCTAATTACTCTATAACGGATTTCAAAATATTTTTTTTCGAGTTGGACGTTACGCTTCCAGACTCTTTGGTATGCTTCATCTAACATGGAGTTCGCGGGAAGCTCCCGTCCCCACGAACTAGGTGGCCAACGTTTTTTGTTAAAAATGAGGATCACATGTACAGAAGGTACGTGGGTTAGGCATTTGTTTATGTCTGCTAAGGATCTCCGACAATTGGTTTACGAACCGGGACTGGGAGCGGTAAGAACCGCCCTGCAACCTAATTAAAATTACGGTTCTGCCACTGTCCACGATAATAGTTTGTTTGGAATAAAATAAAATACTTATTTAAGATAAATTATTTAATAATCTACGCCAAACTGTATACTAAAGAAATGGTTGTATCAATTAAAAATCTATTTGTTACACTAAAAACTATGAGCACTTACGTAATTTATCATATTGTGGCTATAGGTTAGTTATGTTGACAGCTTCGTTGCCGAACTCTTTGTGCGACGACTACAAAGCAACATTTCTTTTATATACCAATTAACTTTGAGTGTCAGATAAATCTAATTAAAATACGTATCGATCGATTTGTGACTATCACTAACGAAGACATTAACAATGTTTACAAATGAATGAATAAACTAAAAGGGCAAGTAAGATGACACACCTGATGTTAAGTGATACGCCTGTAAGAAACGTAAATGCCATAAGTACCTTTACCGCACAAAGACAGTGGATTTTACGTCTTGTTTGCACAGTAATTACGCTGGTTATGGTGTCATATACAGTAGGGTTAACATATTTTGTTTTGTTTTATGTGGGTATTTCCCCAGTCGGTATCCTGGAAAATTGGGATTTACCACCTACCAGACAGCATAGAAGGTAATTGCAATAAAACATTCACATTTTAAAAATGACAGAAGGGATTTTTAGTGAAAAATTTGTTCTATAAAACATCATAGTACTCAGCGGAGTACTATAATGGTTCTATTTACTTTTGGCAAAGATATTAAATGTTTTACAGGTCCGACCCCGAAACATCTAGAGTCTAAAGTGCAAACCTACTTTACTCAGTAGCCTACCACTAGACTACAAATAAAACGGGCTAGAGACAACAGCGTGCACACCTTTATGTTATGCTGATGAAGACAATAGAATATCGCAGAATATAATTTTGAAACTTTCTCCTTTAACGAAATGAAATAATACATTTTCACTTGTAATTTCTTAAATAAATCATTAACGAATCAACAATTTCTGCGGCAACTAACATAAAACAAACTTATAAGTTGACTTATGGCTTTTAGTTATTTCTGTTGTGATTCGTCAAAATAAATAACTCGTTATCAAACTAAATTTAACAAAAACCGGATTGAGGGTCAATGCAAAATTTTACATATATTCAAATGAGAGGACAAATTTATTTCGTACGATATGTCCCGTTTATGCTTTACATATGGATCGTTGTCCTTCGTGTAAGGTCACACCGCATAAACTGGTCGCAATGTTGATCAATCAGATTCGTTCCGTCACTTAAGGTCCTTCGAAATATATTGATATAAAAACGCGAGGGAACGCTGCGAACAACGTACTTGCACTTTCGTCTCATAGCAGCGGACAACCGTTAAAATGAAATACTTTGTGAGTAACTTTTTGCATTTAAATGCTTGACAGTTATTTTAAACTACTAGTGCTTTTGCGCTTGCTGTGTAATAAAAATTTTTAAACAATATAGTTCGTAATGGTTGATATAAATATTTTTATTACTTTCATTCATTTAGTTTAATACAAATATAGTCAATGTTTGTTGGGATATTCGAGGTGTCTTCAAAAAGTATCGCGAATTTTGAATTTTCGCGGGTTACGTATATTCAAATTTCGATTTCTTTTTTTCTTGCGTTGTGTTGGTACTCATGTCTCTCACTTATGCCGACAAGCTCGGCCATTTTAAATGTTCACTTAATTATTGCCAGCTGCTTTGCTTGCACGAGTTTTGGATGGTCTTCGATTTTTACCTATTCAAAAAATGGATCAAAGAACCTGTATCAAATTTTGTGTGAAAAACGAAATTAGGTTCGCGGTAGCATTCAAATGATGACTGTGGCATACGGAGAAACTAACTTGGACCGAAGCAACGTTTATCGGTGGTACAAAATGTTCTCAGAAGGCCGAGATGATGTGAACGACGAAGTGCGTGCCGGACGCCCGAGCATTCAGAATTCATTCTTCTACATCAGACGAAAAAATTAATGAAATGGAGAGAATGGTATTGGCTAATCGTCGAATCACCGTTAGAGAAGTTGCTGAGGAGCTAAACATATTGATTGGCTCGTGCCATTCGATTTTTATCAATGATTTGGGTATGAAACGGGTCGCCGCGAAATTCGTACCAAAATTGCTCAATTGCGACCAAAAACAGCATCATATGAACATTGCTAATGAGATGTTAAACTCTGTCCGCGACGACCCAAATTTGCTCCAGAGAGTCATAACTGGTGACGAATCGTGGGTTTATGGTTATGACGTAGAAGCCAAAGCTCAATTATCTCAATGAAAGCTGCCACACGAATCAAGACCGAAAAAAGCGCGCCAAGTTCGGTCAAATGTGAAAGTTTTGCTGACAGTTTTCTTGGATTGCAGGGGCGTAGTGCATCATGAGTTCTTGCCACAAGGAAGAACGGTCAATAAGAATATTACCTGCAAGTTATGCGCAATTTGTGCAAAGCTTTCCGTCAGAAACATCCGGATTTGTGGAAGAACAAAAATTGGGTTTTGCACCACGATAACGTCCTGCTCACACATCGTTGCTTGTGCGCAACTTTTGGCCAAAACAACACACTAATGATGCCGCAGCCACCGTATTCCCCAGATCTGGCCCCTGTGTGACTTTTTCTTGTTCCCTAAACTGAAGAGGCCCATGAAAGGACGACGTTATGCTACGCTTGACGAGATAAAGTCGGCATCGAAGGAGGAGCTGAACAAGATAAAAAAAATGATTTTTGGAAGTGCTTCGAAGATTAGAAAAACCGTTGGCAGAAGTGTATAATATCTCATGGGGATTACTTTGAAGGGGACATAATAGGTATTCATAAATAAATAAATAATTTTTGAAAAAACACAAAATTCGATACTTTTTGAACACACCTCGTACACGCTATCACTGCCCAAATACACTTTTTTAAAACCTTGTTAGTTATTTTTAAACCTGCGTGATCCATATTTATTTTTAAAAAACATGTTTAAGTTAAAAAAAGAAAATAAAACATAGAGCTATTTTTAAGTTAAGTTGGGTAAAAATTTCGGGGAGCCGTTTAATACATACCGTTTAATACCTCCTGACGCATTTACTAAAACACGACGGATTTCATCACGTTTAATTCATGTAAAATAATATTTAGGCTTAAATGGAACCTATATACAAACCAATTTTATACTTTCAGGCTTGCTTCTTTGCCCTGGTGGCAATCTTCGGCATGGCTTCCGCCGGCTACGTCCGCTCCGGCTGGTCTCCTTCCTACGGCAACGGAGGCTACGGTGGATACGGAGGCTACGGTGGATACGGAGGTTACGGTGGATACGGAGGCTACGGCGGATACGGAGGCTACGGCGGATACGGAGGCTACGGCGGATACGGAGGTTATGGAGGGTATGGTAGCTACGGAGGCTACGGTGGTTACGGAGGCAATGGTGGATACAGAGGCTACAGTGGCTACAGAGGCTATGGAGGCGTTGGAGGCTGGTCATCCGGCTACAGGAGTGGATGGTGGTAGACTGAAATAATTATTTTATATACAATTCAATATTAACCACTATTATCATGAGAGATATTATGGCACTAAGTCTATCTTGAAAATGCTTCTATTTCTGTAATTTTAGTGCGGCCACTATCATCAATGTACCTGCGATAAAAGAGAATATGTTTTGCAATAAAAATTATTTTGAGTATTTAATATGTTTTCTTTCCGTTTAGAACGTAACCCGGTTCCGTTGCTTTTTGTTATTTCTCAGCTCAAATCTCAAAATTAAGATGAATAAAAAGAAAATTAATAAGTCCAAACACAATTTAGAAATTTACTGTCTTTCATATATCGCTTTGCACTAGTGATGCAACGAATAGTTGTTTAGCCGGATACCGGATACTGGATATTCAGCCTCATCTCCGGCCAAACATCCGGTATCCGGCCGCCGAATATTCGGCCGGCCAAATGATACCTACATTTTAGTTTGGCGGCGGGCGCGTTGTGCAGGTTTCAACCTGTTATGTATTGTAGGTTCGCGCGGTTCGCTTGCAAAAGCAAGTTTTATTAGGTCAGTATGTACGAAACTATTTCGTATGCAATACGCGCGCACTCACCTATTTTGCTAAATAGATAAGTTTTTTTTGTTTAATGTGTATAGCATAGTAGTGTATACGTCATCACAATCACTTCACACGATCTTTTACTCCATTTCGAGTTTATTTTATTTGTCTAAAATAATGGCAAATAAACGATCTCCGTTCTGAAACTATTTTAAAATAGAAAAAGACGACGTGAAGTACATAGTGTGTTTAATTTGCAAATTAAAATTATCTCGTGGTGGCGAAGGGATAAAGGTAGGGACTTCTTCTATAAAAAAAACCTATCTGTATTTTCATTTGCAAAAGAAGATACTCCACGGAAAGTACGGAATTTGTAGCCAGTTTTGATGTCTTTGAAAACAGGAATAGAGCAACGTTTAAACATTTTGATGACGATCCAAAATATTTCGTGGCTACTTTATTGGATCCCTGATTTAAAACCAGTTTTGTTTGGACAATAAAAACATAAAAAGCTAGACAAAAGCTGCTTCTGGAGGACCTAAAAATGAGTTGTAGCGAAGAGGATTCAAATAGTAGTGAATGTGATTCGCCTCCAATGAAAACAAGGGCAAGCAATGGCGCATCTGTTGTTCATTAAACATTTTGTGATTGCTTTAACAAAGTCGCTCAAGATAATAGTCAAACCGAAGTTATGACAAATTGTGCTACAGCCAACGAGCTTGACTTTTACTTATAAATGGTCCGAGTAGATCACAGAGTGACCCTTATGAATGCTGGGCAGCAAACGCTAATCAATTCCCAATATTAATAAAATTTGCCAAATGTACTGTCCTCCCCGTGTAGCAGTGTTCATAGCGAAAGACTTTTTTCAGAGGGAGGACTTGTTTATAAAAATAGGAGGAATCGTCTGTTACCCAAATGTGCAGCAAATTTCGTTTTTATTCACCACAATTTGCCATTGGTTAATTATGAGTATTAAACTGTACTTTTTATTTATTTGGTAATACTTATTTTTATTTGATTAAAAATTAACACAAGATACGCTATGATTGGTTGAATGGATACCTAATGCTGATCATAGGATTTCTTAACTACTTTTCTTTTTGATAAGTTTAAATTGTACGTTAAAGGTTATAAAATAAAGGAATATTGATTATTTGTCGTTGTTTTCTTGTAGACTACATTTTTAAGTTAAATACCAATTAAATCACTATTCCGTATCCGGCCGGATAGTGCGCAACTATCCGGTATTCGGCCGGATAGTAAAATAATGGCCGGATAGCAACCGGATATCCGTTGCATCTCTACTTTGCACATTTATATGTTTGGATACGTATAACGTAGAAAGCACTCACCTTAACAACATTACTTAAAATTACAACAGTTTTGGCACAGTCGGGCAACCTGATGGGAAGTGGTCACCGACGCCCATAGACATTGGCAATACCAGTGGTAGGTATCGCCAACACGCTGTCTATTGTGAGACATAGGGTGTTAAGTCTCTATTACCTAGTAAATACGCTGGCTACGGTTCCCTTCAAACCGGAACACAGAAGTGTTTTCACACTACTGATTCGCGGCAGAAATAGGAACCATGGTGGTACCCACCCAGACCGTCTCCAGTAAAAAGGGAACCTACCACCGGTACAATACGTCAAATACAAAAATTAAATAAAACGCCGTTCAAAGGCAACACAAAATAGTAAATAAAATAACAGCTACTTTGTTTGTTCATTATGATCAATAAATAACACAATTAAAGGATGATTTCTGTATACCCGTCTTATTTTATTAGACAATTTCTGTGTAAATAGCTACAAACAACAGGATTATTCACATAACTTAGGCCCGTTAAGTACTAAAGCACAGTAGCCAAGTATGTTAATAGGGTAATCATATTCATGTACACGAAAGTACAACTAAGTTGCATAAAGAAGAAATAAACAACGTTGGTAAATAAAAATAAATGTCTACGAAGTCTTCTTCAATTTCCACTAGCGAAAAATCTTGAAAAAAAAGCACAAAGAATTATATTTAAGAGTAAATTGGGTTCCTTTAATTGATTGTTGCTATGACAACAATGTAAATATTAAGTCTCTTATGGATCTGTTATAAAATAAGTTTCTATTACACTACTTTAAAAATAAATATTTTATGTTGCTATTTTCTTGAGGCATCATAATGTCGACTTCTAATCGATAAATTACATATATTATTTATATATATAAATTATATATAGCTAATGAATTTTTAACAAAAAATATGACTGACTTCAAACGGTGACTAAATATTTTCCGCAACACTTAAATGAGCAGGTAACAACGTGCTCTGGGCACGAAAAATTTCCGCGAAAATACCACCACATTTTAAATCTCGGATACCTGTTACGATATTCATTTACTCAAAATATTGTGTATGGAAGTATTTTAAATGAATAAACTTTTATGTAAACTTACACTGTATTACCTTAAATGGCGCCCTTGAGTATGCCTCACCACAATTTTTTTAATGTTTACACTAAAATGGTCGATAGATATATGCTTTCGCGGACTTTATTGTGGGCCAATTGAATTTACAAAGTTCAATTACGCTTAATTCTCATCTTTTAAGATTGAGCCAGAGTTTGTTCGCACCAGGTTGTAACTTTAACGCCATAATGGTTTCTCAAGTTCTTGAATTACAACATTATTAAATTGTGGGACCACATTACACACGCTAAAAACATCTATGATTCGAATCAAGTATTTCATTCTTTTGAAAATCAGTCCAAACACTAATGTTCATATTAAATATTGTTTATACGTGCATCCGCGGCTAAATCTTTTTTTAAATGATTCTTAAAATACAAGAGGTTTTTACGGGGAGAAAAATGCGAGTAAATAGTGGAAAATACCTAAAAACAGGCACCTTTCCTTTTACCACACCAACGTTTACCTACTGAACCGTAGAGTCACTAAGAATTTTGGTTGCTATTCAATAACGTGTAAATTAAATTACAAGCACTCGCTTTTGTCTAAGCAATGTAGGAGTATTCCTAACGTCATAGAGTCAATTTGCCCTTATTTCTGCTGCACTAAGTTTAAATTCAATTATATCTACGTGTAAAAACAATGTGCGTGTGCGCGTTAGAAGATCCGCGTCTTAACGAAAGCGTTCGAAGTTCAATCAGGTTGGAACTCTAAATTTGCCTCTTAAATTGAAGCCTCTGCCTCTGTAAGCCTAGTCCTGGTGTGGTTATTGTTCATGTATGCAAAGATACTTTGATTTTATTTAATACTAGCAGCCCCCCAACCTCTCTTGTGGGTGGAATTTCTTAAAATCCGTAATTCTTTTAGCTGACCTCTACTCGGCGAAAGTAATTTTCCTACCAAATTTCAAGACGCTACGCCTTATGGTTCAAGAGATATCGTGATAATTAAATATTTTCTTAAAAACTACGAGTCTCAGAAATTTCCTTTTACACGTCTTGAAGCAACATTTAGTATTAATTACAATTTTACTACGCTCATACCTTTTTCACACATAACAAAACGTACAATGCTGTTGATAAGCAAGCATTGATGAACAGCATTTTCGTATTTAAATAAAATATTTATAATACAAAAAATAAGATGTTTTCGCGGTATTATGGAGGTTATCGAAGATGGTAAAAGTAACTATGCACTCGATATTTTCTATGCTAAAATTTATACGGTTCGTCTTTTGAATCAATTCATCGCAAATAGTTGAATTTGTAGTTATTGTCGTTATGAGATTAACGGTCAGATGTTTTGGGTTATTTTATATTTTTGCTTTGTGAATTATCACTATAATACATTTGGAATTGTTAATTATAAACACATTTATAAACTAAAATCCTAATAAATAAAATCGAAGTGTAAATTTTATTAATATAATTAAAATAATTTGCCACGATATTATTCACAACATACTTACATTATAATAGGATGTAATGTTTATATCTCTATAAAATTAATACGTAATTATGACGCTGTAATTAAATGTTTATTGCCATTCCGGTTATTTTTCCTACTACTTTAGCCTTGAGCTACGAGGAAGAATATTTGAATACCAAAATTGTAATAGGCCCAGATTTAGTGCAAAAATTATTCTCATATTATTTCGTCTGATTATAAACATAAAATTTATCTAATTATTTCTATTGCTTGCGCGAATATTATACATTTTGAATTCCGACGTTACATACTAGTACGGCCGTGGTCACGGGCGTAGTCTACCCGTGACCACGGCCGCTGGAAAGTGTTCAAAACATCGGAATTTAAAATGTAAAATAAACCGATAAAATCCGTAAAGTCATTTTATTTAATAATAAAATTTATCGTTAAGTCATGATAGCCGTTGTAACTGAAATTTAGATTTTTTATATTTAATAACCATGAAAAACAAAATTTTGTCATTGTTTTTAAAAAACGGGTGCTATAATATAAAGGCAAAATTTTATAGTTATATTTACAATAAGCCAAAATGCGCTCTTTAAAGTTCCATCCCCTTTGTAACTAACTCGAAAGCTATCACATGTGTGTATTAAAATCGAACCTATGAAAATATACAGAAAAAAATCCAAAATAATCTCAACCAAATTATAGTTACCACCTCCGTGGCCTAGCGGTATTGGCCCTTGCTTTATAAATCGGAAATCGTGGATTCAAATCCGCAGCGAATCTTCTTTGTGTTATCCTTGTTTCCCGGTTGGTTAGGACAATTAAGGCCGATCACCCTATTTCTGAAAAGTAAGGTGATCCATGCGTCGGATGGGCATGTAAAAAGTCGGCCCATCCACCAACCCGCATTGGACTAACGTGGTGGGATAAGGTCCGAAAACCCCCTAATGAAGCGTGCAGATTAGGGGAGGCCTATGTCCAACAGTGGACTAACACAGGCTGATGATGATGATGAATTATAGTTTTTGCCCCATTATGTTGGTAAAGGTATTTTTGATGTCACTTGGAACGTAATTAATAATATACATACATTTTTTTAATAAAAACGATCGATAATTCATTAAGCATATTAAAAAACGTAAACCTTCAACAGTGAATAATGAGTTTTTGTTGCTGTTAATCCTCGCAAATCGCAAAACTGGTCCTAAATGAATGCGATTCTTTACATATATAAGGATGGACAATTGCCCCACACTTCATACAAAGTCACGCAGTGCTTGTAACAACAACACAATGAAATACTTCGTAAGTGTTTTAACATAAGTGAATTATTATTTTACCTTATATTTTAAGAAGTTAATATTAATCACTACTTCCTTGCTTTTTATATTACCTCTACAAGTATAAGCATCTAACGTTTTGTATCTGCAATTATAACGAATTAATAGCTAACAAAATATATGTACTTGCAAATCATTAACGAGCCCCTTGGAATATTGGCACTGGAACTTCAAGACATAGTATATGATATTACTTTTTACTAGAGTAAGTTTCCAGTCTATTAATGACTATATACATTTAATCTAATCACTCTGTCCTGTCTAATTACCCCTTAAAGGGGTTCGGTTGCAAGGTGGCCAAATTAAAACATCATATTATTTGAGTAATATTTAAGTAACGCGGAAAATCCGTAAATTAGTGGATTTGATGTATATAATAATCGCGTAAATAAAAAAATAATTACATCATACAACTTTAAATTTCTAGTTTACCAATTAACTCTACCTAGATATTTTTAAATAATCATGGTACTAAAAAAATCATTGTAAGACGTGACTAATTACTGAACCCTCAAAGAAGGTATTTCATATATTTTTAGGTAACATTTAATTCCGACTATTTTATTTATATTATTATCCGGCACATTGTCATTGTATTTGTTTCTCTCCAGGCTTGCTTCGTCCTCCTGGCCATCCTGGGCGCCGCCAGCGCTGGCTACATCGGCTCGGGCTGGGCATCCCCCGCCTACGGCTACGCCTCCCCCTCCCTCTACTCGTACGGGTGGGGAAGCCCCGCGTACGTGGGTGGCTATTCCGGCGTCGGCCTCTATGGCTCCGGATGGGGCAGCAGCTACAATGGCTGGAACTCTGGCTGGTGGTAGACGATAGACACGAGAACGAGAAACGGAAATCGGATGACAACAATTTGAGGCAATCGTAAACAATACCGTAGATTTCTTTATTTCCTCTGAATATGACCACTTTCCCAAATTACTCACCTCCAAAATTATACATGGGAAATTGTTGAGTAAATTAATAGAACCGAATTAATAAAATATCTAAAGTTTTTCAAAATTTACTTGAGTCCATTTATAAGTATTATATACCTGTGCAAAGATCTTGTTAAAATTTGTGATTTTTATAAGTTTAAGTTTTTCTTTGTGACATTTTTTCCAAATCATATTGTAAATAAACATACTATGTCTTTATGCCTGTTTTGAGTAACATCTCTGCATTGATTATTTTTTCTTTTTTTTTTTTCATTTTGTATTAATATAAGATAAATTATGTTCAAAAAGTGACTCGTTATTTCATCAAATTTCCATTTTATAACACGAACCAAATTAAATTCTTATCCTGTCTATATAAAATTTCTTCCTGCTACTAAATGAAATACTTCATAAAATTATATCTTTCATTAGTTTAGAAATTTTTAATGCACTAGGTAGCAGCGACTAGGTAATTTTATAAAATTGCTTAAATCAGGGAGAAGTTTATATACACATATACAAAAATGAATACATAAAACGTGTTTTCTAGTTTTGTACGTATTTTGATATTATCTTCGTCGGTACAGACCCTCATTGCACTGAAGGCTGTGGTTTAATACATTTTAGGGTTACACAATTTTGTTATCACCTATAGTGAGATCTAGCAAAGTTAGGCACGTAATGGTTATTACTAAGCTTCGTTTTATTTTATGAGTACAAAAACACGTTGCAGTTTCTTCGCAGCTTGATTGTATTATGTGCAAGGGCAAGCTTGTGCACTATAGCTTATCTTGAATAGGCTAACCCTGACTGATATCGGATACAGAAACGTTATTACTAACTTGATATAAATACTCTTTGCTAGGACTAAAGTTGGCATAAACATATTTCTATGAGCACATATAATCTTTATCTTGTGTTGAGAAATACGAGAAGGATTTTAAATGTTCATAAAAGTCTTTTTATTATTTGGTCATAAAGATAAAATATCCGAATATATTGTCATGATATCGCTATGCTGTTTAATTTGATAACATTATAAAATATGCTTACGTATATTATAATTTCTTCTTTGGCTAGTTTCGAAAAGAAACCAAAATTTTGTGACAATAAAAAGGGTATTAATTTGTGTTCATTCCAAATATATAGAAGTCGAAACAAAATAAAAAGAGTCGTGTTTAGCAAATAAATTTATTTGAGCTAGAAGCTTTTATATATTAAAGATGACTGGCAGGGCTAGACCAGACGAGACAAAGTAATTATGAAAGAAGTAAAGGCTCTGATTTACCAAGATCCTGTTCATAAACTAAAAATCTTAGTTCATCACAGAATCTCGGTAAATAGACTATTAGTTGTAATAAAAACTAGGGTGATTATCATTAAATCATCTGATACTTTTACAACGAATGATTTAAAATATGGCTGCAAAGTTCCTGCAATTTACGTCCGTATTTAAGGTGAAATTTTCTTTACCGGTGTATGATTTTAGTGTCGATTAGTGCTTTCTATCTAAGTTTGTTATTTTTTCCGAAATTTCGTTTCGGTTACTGAAAAATAAAACGCAGTTTATTTCCAAAGCAGTGAAGAATCGAAGTGAACGTATTCAAAGGCTTAACAGTTGACATTATTCTTATCTCAGCTTGGATTTACTTGTGTTTGAAATTGCATATTAGGGTTTTAGGATGTCTTTCTATGAGCAAGGTTAAAAAACAGTTCTAAAATAAAAATACTGCCCTTATAAACGTTGAGCAACCTTTGTCTTTATTCAAGAACAAATATTGGATTTTCCAACAGATCCAACAGATGACTCTGCAGTAGCTAATAGGGCACAATTCAAACCAACTGCATGATTCATACTCATACAAAAATGCTAAAAATGACAATGCGATGTATAAATAATTAAAAATATCTACTAAGTTAACTAAATTAGCGAAAGACTACAAAAATAAGCAATCGTTCTCAAACAAGCAACTCTGCAACAGTTAATAGGGACACAAAGAAACTTAACTAAGAGGATAAATATAGTCGACTCATGAATATATATAAACGCTTTAGAACTAGACTTCAACTCATTGTACTACAAGCTATGGCCACACTAGGGTAAATAAGCTGCGCTAATCTTAATGTATGTTCCAGTTTAAAAAGAAGCGTAGCATTCTTTTATATAGCAAGGACGATATGCTTCTAGACTCATGTCTTTGGTAAGCTCCATCTGACACTGAGATTGCTGGTAGTTTACCTTTCCCAGCAACTACGTGTCTAACACTTTTTGCTAAAAGTGAAGGCTACACGTACAGAAGGAACGTGACTGAGGCATTGTTTATTGCGTCTCCGAAGGTTTGTCGACGATCGGTTTGCGAACTGAGACGCCGATGATCTGGCACGACTGTTTGAATCGGTTGCTGGGGCGGTGAGAACCACCGTGGAACGCGGGAGTAGTTTGTGTACCGGGTTTGTATGTATCACTGTGCTCGTAAGCGAGGGCACACTACCCGTCTTTGTACCCTACTAATACTAAAGTATGTGTACTAGTAGGGATACAAACACCCGTAATAAATGTGGTGTGTAAGGCTAGACGACGGGACCCCGTTGGGTCCGGAGTCTCAGTGACCCTTTCCTCGTCCGGATCGAGGAGGACCTTACGCGTTCTACGATTGCGACAAAAGCCTTTGGATCGGCCGTATACGTTGCTGCTTTTACCAGCAGAGGGTTACTGTAGTTGACAACCTTATATAAAAGTTTGCCAGTTAACTTTTGAAAGAGCTCGTGCACCGGATAAATGTAGCGCAATATGCATATATATACATATACAAAATACACAAATACAAGATGTCCCAAAACACAACGTCAAAACGAAAACGGTTGCAGGATTAATCGTAACCATTAGAAAAATTATAATAACGAATCGATCTCAAGTAGTCTAACTTTTGCGGGAACCGGTTTTTGTGGTTAACTTTTATAATTATTGTTGATTTATATTTTGAAACCATAAACCTAAATATGAATGCCTTTGGGAACAGTGGGATCAATCTCTGTCTCGCCAAATCATGGCCAATTTGTCCAGAATCAGTCTCTCTCAACATTTTGTCGTTAAATTGGGAGACATGGACAAGTGTGGAGAACATTTTACCTAAATAAAATTTGGTTTGCAAAAATTGGGTAACATAGAGGTTTTTATTTTTAAACTCATTTTTTTTCTACATATATCTTGATTTTTTTAAAAAAGGCCATAATCGACAATCTACACGAGACAGACTTTTTTCTAATTTTTACTATGATAGTTAAGATCAATACTGTTGCTCCGTTTTGTTTTTACATTGAGTTAAGAGTTTTTCAGGGTGTCCCCTGTATAGGATATTAAGTGGATTTCTGGTTGACGTCTCCGTTCCGTTACTTCAGAAAATATAAGAAAAAAAAAGTTAAACCGGTTCTAGAATCATTAATTTTCGTACCAAATTAATTTCGTACATAAATAAATAAAACAAGGTAACTATAAAAAGGTTGTAATTGAATAGAAATCAATTATTTTATTTACGTAATACGCATTTTAGATGCGTGTTTACCCAGTATAAGCTGCTTGTAAAACAAAATATAGCCATGAATAACGATAAAAAATTTAAATAACCTTTTTATCATTAAAATGGATCATGGTTGTAATTAGCAATTCAATTAAATTCGTGCTTAAGAACTTATGTATTTTCCAAAAAAACTATAAATATTCAACAAATAAATAAGGAAATATACGTTTGCGAAAACATAAAAACGTACAATTTTAATTTGTTTTTCTCATGATTAAATTTGCGAACTGGTCTTTGCGAGAAATTTCTCACTGATATATAAGGATGGACAATTGATGTCGTCTTCATACACACTTGCGCAGTCGCCGTTACAAGAAAACTCAAAATGAAATTCTTCGTAAGTTTTATTATCATTTCAAAACTGGCATTTATTATTAGAGTATCTTATTGTTTGCCTATTAAAATCACGTCACCTTCAGATTATTTTTATGCAACCTTTCCTTCCGAGATCTTCTATTATCGTACAACGGGTCCAACATTGATTGCGTTCGCCTTTCCTTTAAGAAGTAATTGAATATATTATTCCTTCTATGTGCCTTTTCTTACTCAGATATTCTATTACTCAGCACATTGTTCACCTCTCATTATATTTGTTTCTCTCAAGGCTTGCTTCGTCCTCCTGGCCATCCTGGGCGCCGCCAGCGCTGGGTACATCGGCTCGGGCTGGGCATCCCCCGCCTACGGTTACGCCTCCCCCTCCCTCTACTCGTACGGGTGGGGAAGCCCCGCTTACGTCGGAGGCTATTCCGGAGTCGGTCTTTACGGTTCCGGATGGGGCAGCAACTACAATGGCTGGAACTCTGGCTGGTGGTAAAGGATTCGCACGGAAACTGGATACGACAATTAGATGACCATTCTATTACGATCGGGATCAAGATAACATAAGTTACAAATATAAATGGTTAAAGGAAATGTTAAATATCTCAAATGTTAAATACTCCTGGTTTTTCCTCTATTTTTTTCCTGTCCTCCAAGTAGTCTTGTATAGCTCTGCATTTGTTTTAAGAAATTAAGTTTAAGTGTATATAATTTTTCTTAAGTCAAACTATCTTTGAGTTTTATTTCCGTAACCTATATAAAAACATACTATAATTTTATTTTGAGTCTTTTTTTCTTCAGTGCTACTCAGCCACTACTAAAATATATTTTTATATGTGGTTTTTTTCACGTAACTTTTATAAACATATTAAATATCTTTCAATAGTAAATTGCCGTCATGTAAACATTTAAAGGGAATATAAATTTGAAAACCTGTAAAGTATTCTTAAAGAGTGTGTTATTCACCTGACACCAATAAAGTGAAGTTGCTAGTTCTCATCAGAGACAGCGCAAATCATTAAAAAAGTTTTGATACAAACAAAAACAATAACCCGTATAACAAATACAGTGCAGTAGTACTAGTACGGAAGTAAATAGCCACACCTTACCCTTTTGCTCTACTTTTTTTTTATCCTTGAAGTTATGCTTCCAGACTCATGTCTTTAGTAAGCTTCATCTAACACAGAGTTCGCGAGAAGCTCCCGTCCCCACGAACTAGGTGGCCCACATTTTTTGCTAAAAATGGAGGCCACACCTACAGAAGGTACGTGAGTTAGGCATTAGTTTATGTCTCCTAAGGATCGTCGACGATAGGACGGTTTACGGACCGGGACGCCGACGGTCTGGCGACTCTATTAATCGATTGCTGGGGGCGGTGAGAATCGCCCTGGAACGCGGGTGTATCTAGTATACGCGGTGTGTGTCGCTGTGCTCGTAAGCGAGGGCGAACTACAGGTGAGTGTGTGCTATCCCTACTCATGTGGTGTGTAGGGTCTGATGTCGGGACCCCCGTTGGGTCCGGAGTCTCAGCGACCCTTCCTCGTCCGGGTCGAGAAGAACATTTCGCGGTGTACGCTTTTGGCTAGACGCGTTTGGATCGGCCGTATGCGTTGCTGCTTTTACCAGCAGAGGGTTGCTGTGGTTGACTATTTTATCTATGTGTTTGCGAGTTAACTTTTTAAAGTGCTCGCGGAGTGTCGGCAATTTGCAGTCGCTGTGTAAGTCTACATTTCGTTGGTACCACTGCGCCCCAGTGGCGCGGCGGATGAATTTGTTTTGAACTACTTGTAGTTGCTTTAGGAGTGTGGGATGCGTGAGCAAAAGTTTGGCATGCATAAGCCATGATTGGTCGTATGCATACCTTGTACAATAAAAGTTTATATTTGAGCGACATTTTACTGTTAGAATTCGTTAGGTGATAGAGTCTGGTCGAAACGAACAAAGCCTTTCTCCTAACGTCCTAAATATGACTTTTGAACGACATGTTGCAGTCGAAGGTCACGCCTAGGTATTTGGCCTTCCTTTCCCATGGGATCGGTTGGGCGTAAAGTTTTAGTGCCCTAGTGTCTGGTGTCGGCCAGCGCGTGGCCTTATCCTGACGCCTGGGTTGAGAACGGGGGGTATCGTGTAATCATGACGTAATCTAGACCGATGAAAGTGTATTGCTACACTTTTATCGGGATTGACGTCGGTTCTCCATTTACGAAACCATTCGTCTTAACGATTGATCGCGTTCTGGAGCTTTTTATAGATATAGTTCGGTCTAAGCGAAATCGGCGAAAAGTGCCAGATTGACATCGTCGGGCTTTGGAATGTCGCTCGTGTAGAGCGCGAATAATAAAGGTGATAGGACCGATCCTTGAGGGACGCCCGCTTGGAGCGGACGGCTCGTGGACAGGGTGCCCTCGACTCGATATCGGAAAGAGCGATTTGACAAGTAGGCTTGGATGATGTGAACCAGCCTGTCCGGCACTTTGAGAATGTACAGCTTGTAAATCAAGCCGTTGTGCCAGACTTTGTCATTGCTCTACTTGCGTATCTACCACGTCTATCGGGTCGTCCTACGCTATGTACAATTTATTACTACATAATGGAAATGGTAATTTTTACTTGCGTGGTTTACCCGCTAACAAGCAATAAGGTTTAACACGGGGTTGCTCTGGGTGGTACAGCAAGTACTCAGTCTGTCAAAATATGGTTAGAGCATGGGAAGCGACATTGTGTGAACAATGCCTCAGATGTCTTCTGAGACTTAATCAAAGCTTTTGACCGCGTATAGCATAAACCTTTGTCAAGGAAACAACACCACCAACATATTAAAACTGCCGTGTCGTCGACATTCTGACTTTGTATTTAGCCATCAAATTAAGATAGTTGCGTGAACTGCAAGAGATCTCCGGGACCCCAGAATGTATATATATTCACAGTGATCTATTTTGGAGCCTTTTCTCTTTAAAATTTACATTAATGATCTACCCCACCAAGTTAATAACTTAATAATGACTCCAAATGTTCCTCTGACTGGGTGTGATGCGGTTGTAGAAGAGTAAGCTTGAAACTTCATAGATTCAAATGTAGGCTAGAATATAATCCGTAAAAAGCATTAGGAAAGCATTTTTGTGGATACCCTGCAGATAAAATTCAGATCCCAGCCCAACTCACCATTACCCAATAGGTAGGTAGAAATTTATCGTATTGTTGCGATGAGTACCGAATTAATCCTTTTGCGATTAATAACGAATAAAAAGTTATAAGTACTTTACGATTCGGGGACAGACGTGCTGAAACGTGGCTTGCTTCTTAGGCCTTTAAAACAGTTGGGATACTCTGTTTGATTTAATATAACGTTTTAAATATTTGCTAATTCTAATTATGCTTTGACTATACAAGTAACAGTCAAATGATAACATTTAAAACAGTTGATCGTTGAACATAATTCAAAATATTTCAAACAATTAGTCGATGTTACCACACACCACAGGTGCCGGTACCGAAAACGAGTCCGCAAGAAACATGTATAATCCGTCAAATTCGATGCATGTTTAAGTGTATCAACCCATTAGTGATATATGTTAGACTGACCTCGGATTGTTATGATTATTACCTGTCAATATTAAAGCTCAAGGCTAAGATGTCCTTAATAGGTTGAATCGGTGGCCATAACGGCTAAACTTAAATATGCGATTATTTAGATGCGCAACATGCATAATGGAGATGTTGTCTTTTTACAATATAATCAGGTAAGTCGTTATAATAAATTAAATTAATGTAATGAAACACGTATTAAAAAAATTAAAAGTTCTTCATACCAGTAGATATAATAAAAATAAAATTAAGAAGTACAATTTTATTAGGGAGACTTTTACGGGCAAATCAAATGATGCTTTTCTTTTATTTGTGTTAACAACAAAAAAAATGTGAGGCGTCATGGGACGCCTGGCAGATGTGAAACATCGTGTGTGTACAAGTATTATGCATAAAAGATAGTATTATTACTGGAATTAAATAATAAATTGAAGATAATAATAATATAATTTATAAAATTATTAATCTTACAACAATTTATGTAATTACTAATATGATTTAGATGTTTCAAATCAAAAATTTTAAATGATAATTATATAGTCAATAGTAATTTCCTAATTTTGTGTTGGTAGAACGGGCAAAACAAAATGGCTTACTTTTTTTTTTATATAAATTTAAATCCAAGATTAGAATTTTCTTTAAAAAGGGGGCTCTTTGTCAATTTATGTAACCCCATTAATATATATATGTATACCCAAGAATAGCGTGGCGACCCGTCGCCACGGCAAGCAATTCGGTTTACAAGTGAGCCTGTAGATGTTTCACATCAAAAATACTTAAAAAATAAAATAATCCTACTCGCATATTCTCATTCTCAATTTTTAGTATAGCCTATAGTTCTCTTACGCATAAACATTATTTGATGAATAAGTAGGTATTTTCCACGAAAACACGAACAATAACGCAAAACTGTATCTAAAGCAGTATTGTTGGGGTAATTGAACATACGCCCTTTAGTGCAAAAGTTGCTATCTATAAATAAATAAAAAAAATAAAACACATTTCACTTTTCGCCTTGACCATCTCTTGATTTTGGTCGCGAGCAGAGCATTCTGTTGTCTATGCTTTGCACCACATTCATTTTATTAGGCATGTGTATATTGTTTACGTGAAAACTCGATATATCTCTACTTAAGACCGTGTTAGAAGTTTGTAATATGGACGCAAGATGTCGTTAAAATAATTAATCAATATATCTAATAAAATGTATTTAACATCTGTCTTAATTTAAATATTACCCTTGTTACAAAAAATATTACATCTAATAAACAATTTATATACTAAGTTTTAAATTTACTGGCCTAAACCAAGTCAGTTTAGCAAAAATTACAAATAACAACTTATTAATTGATTGTGGATGCAATTACTAATTTAATTATATCCGATTGGTTTATTGGCTTATGTAATTTACTATTTTTATATCCAATGTTTTTTTGTACTTGAATTAAAACATTATATTAGAAATAAAACTTTAAATCAAATTGCGTTTCTTTAATCCTAATTATGTTATATACAGGAGGGAGGAAAATAAAAAAATGTGGAGTCCACTTTCAGGTTTTCTGGAGAATTAAGAAAAATTAAGAACTAATAGTTCTTAATATTTCTTTTTCCTGAAACAACAATTTAATTTTGTTCTTTAAACATTTTTGGCCAATTCCACTCGATTAATATTTCTTAGTAATGCTTACTTAATTAATCTCAGTTAAGTCCTTCCTTAATTTAATCGATGTGCTATTGCTTAAACATTTTTTACAACACAATTTGCTTCTGATTTATTGATAAATACGGAAAAAAACATCATGCACAATTATACATCAGCTGTCGTAATTGTAGATATAATCAGGACTTTAGGCAGCATTTTGCAACGATTATTTCAATTACGCTTTCACAAGACGCATTATCACTTGCACTCAATGCAAAACGGTGCGAGTTTTGCGACAACGCAATGCTACTAGTACTTACAATGCATCTCTCAAATACGGAACATAACTGAGGGACGGACGGTCGGACGTAGGGACATGCTTTGACAGTCAGTATTTATAAACTTTTAAATTTTAAGCGTAAATAGCTTTATGTAATAAAGTAACACAATTATATATAAATAGCAGATCATGAATACTTGAATGAGAGAGAAACGTGAAGAAATATATATAATTAACGCGAAAACTATGTATAATAGCGTGAAAAAAAGAAATTATTAGAAAGCGCAGTTATTCAGACGTTCAGTTAAAAGTTATTTTGAATTTTATAATAATATATATATAAGATTAATATATTTGATAAATAACAAAAACTATTAACTAAAAATAACAAAAATGAAATTAAGTATTAACATAACATAACACGGCAGTAAATTTGAGCAACATCAATCAAATGTTGTATAAAAACAAATCCACCGGTGATGTTTCGCAATGGCCGCATTAAACTTTCCTGCCTAAACGGTGCCGTTCACTCGTCGCTTCGAGCGCCACCTATCGCCGACCTTGGACGGCAAAGCGTCAAGGTCAGCCTGAGATAGGGTTGCCTACTGTTCTGTTTTACTGTTTCTCACTAAATTATTCTTTTTACTGTTGAACCACCTCCATGCTCTAGCGGTTTTGGCCCTTGCTTTATAAACCGGAGGTCGTGAGTTCGAATCCCGCGGATAAACAAGTTTGTGTTGTCGTTGTTTTCTGGTTCAATTTGGGTCCATCGCCCAGTTATCTGGAAAGTAAGATGATCGTTGCGTCGGATGGGCATGTCGAAGGTTGGTCCACCCACATACCCGCATTGGGCCCGCGTTGTCTGATACGCTCCGAAAACCCCCTAATGGAGAAGGCGCGCATTACGGGAGGCCTTTGACCAACAGTGGACTAACACCGGCTGATGATAAATCAATGAACAATATTAATGTATGAAAAATACTATTTAGCATTAAAATACAAATAACACATTATTATTATGTGTCATTAGACTAATTGTTTTTTATTTAAGCAGAGGACTCTAGAACATGTATTAAAAACAATAAATAAATAAAATACTGTTCATTTTTCCAAAATATTGTATAATACAAAAAGTTGGCAACCCTAGCCCGAGAATCCGTTGTTATTGCGAAGCCAACCGTATCACTTTATGAAATGTTACCAAATTCGATCTTTTTTGTGTGTTTTTCACCTTGGCGTATATAGAATGTCTTTAATGTTATGTTAAAACTGGAGCTAGCATTGTAAGTTAATATGTTTGAGCTGAAATTGTTTAAATAGCTACAGTAGATTTGTATCATGGTTATAGTGTCAGATTTAATTACTAATTCTCGAAATGCCCGCAGTGAAATGCGTAAGTAACTGATGATGATGTAAAAATGTAAAACTTTGCATCAGTTTAACGTCGAAACGTCTGAATTACACACTATGTAATGTTAGTTAAAGTATCAATTGTGGGTCTATGCCTTACCCCAATTTAGACATTAATACAAACAAATTAAGTTTATTTAACAACTATAAGAGAGTGTAATAATTCTATATTGTATAAAGATATTTTACTTTGACTTTGTCTAATACAGACAAAGTAATCCGTGACATTGAAGTAGCGTCGTAATATCCAGCGATACTAAGATATCAATCACTGAGGAATAATGGCCTAATCATCATCATCCTCATCATCAGCCTGTGATAATCCATTGCTTACCATAGGCCTCCCCTAATACACCCCTATCCATTAGGGGTTTTTTGACCGCATCCCGCCACGCTAATCCAATGCGGATCACTTACTTTTAAGATAAATGGGTGATCGGCTAAAATTGCTCTAACCAACTAGAAACAACAATAAAATTTGTTGAGTCCCGCAGGATAACCCACGTTCGCCGCCCATACCACTAGGCTACGGAGGCAGTTATAGTTATAGGCAATGGCTGAATAATAGTACCATATGTTCGTATCGACGCCATTGCTTTGGGTTACATTGTATACATTCAATCCGAGTTTTAAGATATAACTACGCTAAACTATACACTTACATTTGATGCATACAATCAACAAAAGGCGTTAATGGTACAGCTATATCGTAAAATAAGAAACGAGATCGACTTTTATTTTCACGTGACGCATGTAACATGCATAATTATGCACTAAGGCCAATCACGTTTCAGGCGATCTGGTGATTAAAGTTTAAACCGTCAATCAGCGCACAATTACAGTAAGAGGTATAACTGTAAAATTTGTCGCGTCTCAGATTGTAAAGTAATTTTTGCTTTAGTGGTCGCCGTTTCACTGTGTAATTTGCTATTTTTAAATGGGTCTTATACGCCTTATTTATATATAATAAAGCATTAGCCAGTTTATAACGAATGAACAAATACTGTCCAATGTGTGTTGTTACATACATCGCATGTAAAGGTCACACATCGCATGTGACGCGTGGTTGATTCAGTCAAAACTTGATCGTTAGGCTATGTCGCAGTGACTTTAAAACTATGATGATGATGATGATTAAGAGTAGTGGTTTTATCGAAGTTTTTACATTACTTACTAAGTAATATAGTGTTTTAAACTAATGACACTAGTTAAGCTAAAGTAAGTTTTTCGATATTTTTACGGCAGTTTCTTTACTTTTATAGTCAATGTAGTTGAACTTCTAAAAAATATATTCTAACCGCCTTTAAAAAGAGAAATATTTCTTTTCATATATAGTTATAGTTAACAAATAATTTATACTTTCCTAGTTAATAATATCTAAACAAAAATACAACTCGAAGAAATTAAGTAATAACTTTTACTTACTAATCATATTACACTACTTATTTTATCATCAATGGAGATGTAACGCGTTACCAATGTTTAATATTTTCATATTAAAATCATGTTTACTAAAGCGGCCTCGAGTTAGCCTAATAAATTATAAAAAAATATAGTATTGGCCAACGGTATTCACAGCGGTAAGAATATATTAACTCGGATATTTCGATGACACCTTGTCTAATATATTAATTTAGCTGACTTTGTTTAAAAATATAGTTATATATGTGTGGAGTGACGAAGAAAAATCTAATTAGAAATGAGCAGATTAGGGAAAATTGCAGTTGTACTACGCTGGTATTAAAAGTGCCATAATTTATTTTATATGTTTAGAACCAAGGGCAACACCGACAAACGCGATACAACATTATTATGCAACTTATTATAATTTTATAGTCCTATTAATTGATTTAAACAGGCTTTTATTACGTTTTGGACTTTATTAATTGTTATTATATCATTATATCTTGTTTCATACAGATTTTTTTAATTAATTATGTTCAATAGGACCTTCCACTTTGTTTTACTGATTTAACTATCGTGTTGCTGATAATAATAATACTTATAATCCGAAACCCCTGCCTCTAAACTTTAACAAGTATTATGCAAATGAAAAAACTTACTTTTCACTACAAAAGTTTTATTTTGACTGTTATACCAGCAACTTCTTTTGTTGACCATCAAAAACTTTGATAAAAATACCAACTTTACTTAGTTTTATAAAAATTGTATAAATCTGAATTTGTACTATTTAAATTTAAGTTAAATTAGATCCCCATATCTAAGACAAGGAATGCGTGTGCAACAACCTTAGAGCATTTCCACTTGTGAAACACAATGTGCCACTGCATTGCGCAAATTAGGAGCACGGCTTTTATGAAACCACGGAACTGCCCGGCCCCTGCTCGGCTTACACTAACTTGATTTACAATGAAGTTGATTTGATTATCTATCAAATGGAATAGACCTGACTAAACCGAAAGCTTTTTTGGCGGTTTTTTTATGATAAATAATAGGGAATATCTAAATATCATATCAGGCCAATTATATGAACTTTATAGGCATACTTCTTTTTTAGACGTTACATATATTTATGAAAACAATTTCTCGGAAGTATAGCTGACTTATTTTCTGCACAGACTTAGCGTAAAAACTTATGCGAAAGTTAAGATTGTTTTCTTTGGTTTAAGCGATAAAACTTGCAAGACGATGATGCCTGATGGTAATTGATACGCCTTGCTCATAAAGAATTTATTCACCGTGTTAGAGAAAGGAAGGTAAATCCTTTTTTACAAGGAACCGTTTGGATCAATAGTGTGCAAACTCTTCTGACTTCCGGTTTGAACAACTCTTTTGCCAGTGTAATTACCGGGTAAACGAGACATAACATTCTTCATGTCTCGGGGTGGCGAGCGGATTTTTGGCAGTTATCACTTACCTGAAGAACGTCCTGATCTTCTCGTCGCTTCAAAAAAATGCAACAAGATATTAGTTATTTCTTCTCCTTTACCAAGTATTTCGCTTCGCCTTTAAGAAACTTTACTATCTTCTGTGTAAACGTTACTATGTATTTTTCGCCCCAAAGTTTCGATCGCAAGCATATTTACTAACTTAAAGGTTCAAAGTGTTAAAATAAAACACAGCACTGTTAACATGCTGTATTTCTAGTAAGCTAGCAAGAGCTACATACTCAGGTCTTCGACGGATCACCTTATCAACCTCATTGAATTTTTCTTATTCATATCCTCATTAAATCTAAATATTAATAAACAAGGTTATTAACAAATCGCTATTTATAGCTTATGCAGCATTCAAGGTCTTTTATTAATATACAATAACATTCGAAATCTCTATCATCGTCTTATTTGTTCTGAGTTCAATTTACCAAAAAATCAACAAATAGACTATTAAATAAAGTAGATTTAATAAACCTTTACAGACATCATTATTAAGTAATAAAAATAATCAAAAACATATGTTACAGTCCGATCGTAGTTATGCTATCAATAACCAGTTTACTGACTACAAATGTTTATATATATATCGTATAAGTCTTTAAAACTTGACAATATATAAATAATATCTGAATATATACCTAGAAACTATTCTAAAATGTGACGACTTACCAAGTAACTCAGTTCTTTCGTCCCATAACTTGCCCTAAGAATATTATTGAACAAAATTACTTATAAGTCTCCGAAATTAATATTCTTAGTTTATTATAGATTCCTAATTTATATTGGATTACGTAATAATCAGAATAAATTACTATTTACTTGGCATCGTATTTGTAAAACACATTTTTATTTTTTTTGCCATTTATTGACTTAGCACATACATTGTCATAGATCAACCTAATTTTTTTTATTTGATAAAAAAAACACATAAACGATTTCTGCCGTCGCATTTTACATCTTTAAAATATTTTGAGGTATTTATTATTCTAAAATGCCGACTGCGGTACATTTTATTACAAAAAAATGAATTATTTTCAAATGCATTAACTTGCATCAGGTACCACAACATATTATTTTAATATATTGCATCTCCGACCGTCGCTGTGGCCTAGTGGTTTGACCGCTGTTTTATAAAGCGAAAGTCGTAGGTTCCAATCCCGCGAGGAAACAACTTTATGTTATCGTTGTTATCTGGTTGGGGCTATAACTCAATGGTCTGGAATCTAAAGTAATCCATGTGTCGGATGGGCATGTAAAAATTCAGTCCAGCCATTAACCCGCATTGGGCCACCGTGGTGGATTACGGTCCAAAAACCCCCTAGTGGAGAAAGCGTGCATTAGGGGAGGCCTATATCCAGCAGTGTACTAACACAGGCTGATGATGATGAAGATGATGATGATTGCATTAAAATGTTGGTTATTCTTTGCCATAAAAATATTTACATGAAATAAAAACGATGGCACAGGAATATTTATAAAAACAGCTGAAAGTTTTGGTGGAAAAGTTTCTATGACCAACGGACTGCTACTTAAGAATCTTATTTAAAGTCGACATTGTATTATTTAAGAACGAGGTTTAAAAGTCAAGGCATTTGTATATTTATGCTAATATAAAGTGACCCACCATTGAACCTTGGACTTTCGATAATCTTCTGATTATTCCGAAGACCTCACTATTGATATCTTGTAAAGGGCTTGTTAAAAATTATCCTCGCTTTTATTCTCGTTTATCGTCCTAGCAACTTAAATAAACCGCCTCTGCGGAATCCATTTTTAACCAAACGCAAGGATTTTTGTCATAACAACCTTTGGTGGAAATATTCAACGTGAATATAATAATGGAACTTTTGTTTTTGTAGATTCTCATATGTGAAGAGATAATTTATTTGTATTGTTGCGCAATTCAGTAACTTGGAGTAAATTTGTGCATTCACTACAAAAAGATACATTGCGAGGGAACTATTACTAGAACGTTTATTGGAATTCTTTATGTTCATTAAAATTCTTAAATATATATATTTTTTTAATGTAATTATTGAAAAACACCGCCTTAATCAAAAATAAATAATAATGGCATCCGAGCCGATTAACTACTACGGCAGCTCATTTAAATAACAGATTAGCCATCTAAGTATAAGATATTTTAGTGCCTTGTGCACTATAATAACGTATATGCACAAGCACAAGAGCTCTTCCTATTCATTTACTCACTTAAACCGATCAAACAGAAAGTCACGATCAGAGTGATTACTTGCAGCACCGACTTCGTACATAGCCATCCGACGCATGTAATATCTAACTTTAACAGGGATAGAGTTGAGTAATCAACCGGCGTTGCCCTAAAGAAGATAACTTGTAAAGTCCTTGCAAGATTAAAACCTACGACCTCCAGTTTCTGAAGTGCAATTATACCACTCGGCTATAGGAGGAAATAACTACATTAGCGCATGTAGACAATATTATGAATGCACCTGCCACGATCTATTTAGACCCTTCTGATTTCCGGCCGATATGAAACCCACCAAAGCCCGCAAAAAATAAAGAAATATATTTTTCTCAGTTAACGGAAGCCGGTGCAAAAAATTATTATTACCAAGTTGTGTTTATTCAAGCAGTCGTTTCAGTAACAAGTAAAATTTTAACAAAAAAAATAAGACCGACATCAAATGTGTTTTGCTTAGTGTTAGCCGATTACAACGTGCTCTTTGCACGGCGTACTTAAGGTATTCATTTTATCAAAACGTCATATACGATACGTTTTATGCACATAGAATAAAAAAAATTAAATGCATTAACTTTTATGTCGATTTCCTCTGCTTTACCTTATATAGCTTTGGATTTGCCTCGTTGTCATTTTTGTGTTTACATTAACATGGTAATTGTAAATTATTCTTAAAAATAATTTGTGCTCTCACGAACTTTATTGTACGCCAATTCAAGACACAATTACACAAGTACAATTATGTAAATCTCTATGTATTCTCTGCTAATCTCTTAAGGTTGAGGCAGCGTTTTAACATTGATCGTACGAGGTTGTGAAATTTGACGCCGTATTTTTTTTAGTTTGTTAATTTTTTTTAAAGAATATCTAACAATATTTTCTTATAATATAACCATGCGGACGTAGCCGCACAACACATAGTCACAACTATGTAAGGAATCGATTATGAAGTTAATTAAGTGAATGCAGTATATATTCTAGTGCAATTTTATCAAAATACTGCTGATTTCAAAGTAGGTCATATTATTGTTATAACAGTATTTCCAAAGAATCGTTATCAACTTCTGGGACCTACATATTTTAAATTAATTGCTTCAAATTTCGTTTGCAAAATATGGTCATACAAAAGAATTAAACACATCTAAATTCTTTTTGCTACTAATCAAATTAACTTACATAGTTTATGCAGGAATATATAATACACATGATTAAACAAGCAAAATTGCGATTTTATCACTTGTACTATCTTTCTCTCTTTGTACTAATGATTTTTCTAAATTATCGTTATTATCAACAGAATAGAATTGAAAGCAACTCTCGAAAATATAGATTAATATCGAGTATGATAATAGTGTAAATTGTAAGAGCTATTTATAGCTTCATATTTATTACGCTATTTCCAAACCGCCTCCATGGCTCGGATAAAGAAAGTCGTGGATTCGAATGCTGTGGGGAACAACTTTATGAAATCGTTTCTTTCTGGTTTGTTAGGACTATATGGGCCGATCACCCAATTGTCTGAAAAGAAAGATAATCTATGCGTCAAATGGGCATTTAAAATGTCGATCCCAGTTGTCATGACAATATTTGGCAGTCATTAAAGGATGTCAGAGCCTACATTTTGCTGACAACTAATTCACCCTTAGAATTTATCTTACCCTTTGGGTTGTGGAGGTCAGATGCCAGTCATTCTGTGTAAAAACTACTATTTAGGTCCATGAGGACCACGTTTCAATGCCATAGGTCATCACTGGCAACACACACTGGTCTCCTCAAAAAGGCGTCCATATTTAGACATTGAGGTATATTAAAAGCACTTATAACCTTTCAAGTTGTTTAAGATAAGGATTATTTATTTATTATAATAACATCTTTATAAATAATAAATATATAATATCTTTTATAACAAAGCTAAGATGTGCATTACGTTGTTATACCCTAATGTATGTCACATTACTTGCCCAACTTTACACCTTTACGAAGGCCAGTAATTGGTAAAGCTAACGACGTTTATGCGTACAAGCTGTAAGTTACGTTCTTAATCTAATATTTGCATCAAAGACTACTAAACTTAGCGCTAAATTCTAACTCGATGGTTAAAAATGCGTCTGATTTTCATTTAAAACGGCGACAGATAATATCGAGTTTTCAGTTATCAGTAATTTCTCCATCATCAAAGTCAAAGACCAAGTCAAATATGTTTATTCAATATGAAAGCATTACATTCTTTTTGATTGTAAAATAAACTACCAACGGTTTGGAAATGAAAGCCTCTGACCTGAGAAGAACCGCCGTAAGAAACTCAGCGGGACTTTTTTTTCTTTCTTTCATTACGTTTTACAAAATTTTTACAATAAACATTTTAATAGTTTTAAATAGCCTGGAGCGAACAGTTCATTACCAGGGTGTGTTATCTGTCAAGTATTCATTACAGCAACAATATCCTTTAACAAACAAATTTTCCTTTACAATTTTTTTAAATTTATTTACAGATAATAGCTGAACGTTTTCTGGGATTTTGTTCTAGAAGAGTATACTTTGTGCCATGAAAGATTTCATTGTTCTTGGGAGCCTAGTTTTAGGAAGAACAAATTTATGCTTATTCCTAATATTTGTATTGTGTTTGTCACATTGTTTTACAGATTCATTTTTATGTTTATGAACATACATAATATTTTCAAATATGTATTGAGAAAAAACAGGCATTACATTGATTTCAGTAAATATTCTACTCAGCGAGTCATCGGGGCTCAGGTTTGGACTGAATCGCTCTCTTTTGAATTTTTGTATTTATACCAGCCGCGTTTCCCGAAAGTATGATGCGATAAGACATTATACTGTTAAAATAACTAAAATATACCAAATAGGCTGTTTCAACATCAATTAGTTACCTAATTTTTACTGCATAAGCCGCTGAGCTTAGCCCCATTGCAGTTTAGAATCTTTTGTGATGTTGAGAAATGCAGTCGAATCTACGTAGTCCAACGCTTCTGCATCGACGACCTATAAAAAACCCAGCCTGAGGAACATTAAGAGTCACATTTATTTTTTTATTTTACATAACATTAATTATTATATATTTTATTTTAACATCAAATTATTTGCAAAACAGTATCCTACTTTCGAGAGGGTATTATTTACATCGTCATTTTGCAAGTTACGTCATTTCATTCTAAATATTAAACAAGTGTCATCAGCATATAATACAATCTCGTAATTGTTCTCAACCTGGTGTGGTAGGTAATAAGTTAGGCCACAAAGAGTAAAGGCCGCTGTGGGACCCTCATACCTACCGGAGCCCGGGGATCTGTCTCCGTTCACGTCAATTTTCTGAGTTCGATTGCTCAAGTACAAAGTCAGAAGGTTGAGTGCGGCATTTTTGATACCGTACTGGTTTAATTTCCTGACAAAAGTAACACACTGTACACAGTGAAATCAAATACTTTTTCAAAACATGATGCAACACCTTGATCAGAATTTTTTCATTAACATTTAGTCAAATTCAAGGTTTTGTTTACAGCCCTCCCTGTTTCACCACAAAGTGTTTTCCAAGTCATTTTTATTTTGTCCGATGAACCTCTAATTTGGTTTTTTACGTAAAGTGACTTTTGACCAGCACACTTACTTTTGGAATATATTTTAACATTTGTCACAAAGAATTGATTGCAGTTGTAAGTCTTTTCACTATATAGTTCAAGTATTCCAACTGCTGCCATTTCACGGAAAGCCACAAATCTTTTGTGATTTCTGTGAGATTTGACTGTTTTAGAAGTGAATATCCTCTTAAATTCAGTTGTTATTAATTTAAATAATTTACTATACAGTATATCAAATATCAGTCAAAAGAAGCTAATTGCCACAATGATCAGATGATAACATATTAATGATGTATTTATTGACAGCCATGCAATTTGTAAATATAACATGTTGCCGAGGAGGCAGTAATTCTGGTTGGCTTAAGAAATAAATTTAAAAGGTTATATAAATTGATCAATGGTCTGAATCTAATAGTGGTAGTTGTAGTATCTAATAAATTTATGTGAAAATCGCCTCAAATTGCTATATTTTAATTCGATTCAGATAACTATAGTAACATTTGTTCCAATATAAATACCAAAGATTAAAGAACAATGTCTAATAACAATGTAGTGCTCAAGCTCTGCACAGGCTATTCCAATAATCTGCTCAACTGAGAGGCTCACTATGTCAGTGCGATATTTATTTATTAAATTTTTCACGCATATTATTGATCAACCGCATATACCTTTCTCTGTTGAACAAGCCAGCAACCTGGTAACATCTAACATTAAACATTAACTGATAATCATATATAATTATTTCTTTTATTTACGCGATTATTATACATATCAAATCCACTAATTTACGGATTTTTCGCGTTACTTAAATAATAATAATTCTTTTCAGCATCCATGACCAACTTAGTCTGCCCGTGATCATGGTTACTGAAAAGAATCCGAAACGTCGGGAATAAATATATTTAAGTAACGCGAAAAATCCGTGAATTAGTGGATTTGATATGATTATCATATAGTCAGTGTTCTGTAATACAATTTAACTTATGCAAACAAGACCATCAGCCTGTGTTAATCCACTGCTGGACATAGGTCTCCTCTAATGCACGCTTTCTCAGCGGGTATTTGGACCGCATCCCACCACGCTCGTCCAATGAGGGTTGGTTGGTGGACTGACTTCTTACATGCCCATTCGACGCATGGATCATCTTACTTTTCTGACAATTGGGTGATAGGTCCAAGTTGTTCTGACAAACCAGAAAACAACGATAATATAAAACTGTTGCCCCGATTCGATCCCTCGACCTCCGGTTTAAAAGCAAGAGCCAATACCGCTACGCCATGGAGGCGGTTACCAGAAATATGGATATTTATTATTAGCACATAAATTATATGTTTCTTTTTTGCATGTTTTTAACAGGAAAAGGTCTTGCGCAACGAAACAAAGTGGGTCGGTTAAAATTATAGATGGCATGAATCGCCAAATATTCTGCCGACCTTAACACCGAATAGCAGCATATTCGTCCGAACATAGACATTCCTTATCATTATAAACTGACAAATTTGATTCATGAACAGTGATGTTTGAGGCTTCAGTATATACTGTAAATTACTTAAACCCTTTGTAGAATAAACAAAATAAAAGGTTTTAGTGTGTCCTGCGATTGAATAAGTATTTCAAGTATAAACAAAGAAGAAATGAAGCAAAAAACGAATTGACGAATTTGAGAAGCTTAAGCATTAAATTTTTCAATGAAGGACTTATTCCATAGCCATTTCCAACCGAGTACTAGTTATTTATCCGATATTCGGCCGAATTAAAAAAATTGCCAAAATTTGCCGGATGTCGAAAAGCAATCACCGTTTTCTCTCTAGTTCAAATCTGTGGGTATCAAGTTTGCATTGCTACAATTTCCTGGTTGGTTGTGAAAACGATTCGATCTACCTTGAAGGTAAGAATGAAATGCGTAGGATGGCCATGCAAAAAGTAGTCTCAGTACTTAAGACTATCTTTTGCTCTTTTAATTTTATTAACATTTTAACAAATCATCATTTTAGACGCAAAATTTATTTACCTCATCACTTGAAAATATAGCTATATAGGGTAAAGGGAGATATATTGGTGATATAAGTAACTTGGTGATAGTTTTTAAAACACTTTTGTATGACCGCGTTAGCATTACTAAGTGTAAACGGTATAAAACCTTTACTCGTTCCGGTAATTTGTCTCAGCGTTTGGCGAACAAAGCAATTCCTAACCGGTCATACAAAGTGTTTTAAAACTATCATACATATCACCAATATATCTCCCTTTACCCTACATTTAAAATGGTAAAAATAGAAATGCAATTATCTAAGTCGTATGGTATGGTAATTTTTTAATCTAGTAATGTATATTATATAGAATAACGGCGTCAAAAGCAAATTCATACTCACTATTTCGTATATATTTTAATTTCATCGTTAATTTCATCCCTGACGCGATAACAAAGTCTTATTTGGCGTTTTAGTTTAAGTCGTGTTTGACATTAGACTTTGCTAGCGAATCCCATCTATCATGTGGTAGAGGTACAGCTATAATTAGACTAGAATTAGTTACAGGAAAGCCATGCGACAGCGTTTATCCCTGAAATAATACAGATGTAAAAATTATTGAGGGTATAAAATGTTGATTTAAACAATAAACGTTTTATGTAAGATTCCAATCATCTATCTTTTTTATGCAATCAAGTGTCAACTTTAATCAGAATATGTTTGTAATTAAACGACACGGGCGGCTGGCCCTATGTCGTATGCAAATTGTCACCTTTGATGCTCGAAATTATGCTAATGGCACAACGGAGGTTCTCACTGTACAATGAACTATGGCAGGCAGCCGTAAATCAAACCATAGGGCCCAATGCTATCCCCGTGGTCGACGAGGACGCATTTCGACACAGCGACCTGCGGTCATATATATATTAGTTGGGAAGACTGTCCGGACATCACTCAACATCCGCTGAGCAGAGAAAACTAATCGTTCTAGCAACATCATGAAATCCTTTGTGAGTATATTTCCATAATAAAATATAGCTAGAATCAAAGTTTTACTAATTTCAGAGGTTCAATAATATAAGGTTAAAAATATTTTGAAAGAAAAAAACCTTATTACCATTACAAATAAAGTAAGTGTTAATTGTTTTCACGATAACTATAAATTGAGTTCGGCGTCTACTTATAAGTGCAACATTCTAGCAGTACGTACTCTGAGACAACATTTAGTAATAAAAAATTTACTAATATTTTATTTTAGGACGTTTACAATTTTTAGTACATTTTTATTGAAACCATGCCACCTAACTGTTTATCGTAAGTATATGTTAAATTAATTCAGAGTTTATAACTTGCAGGTAGCTATCCTGTGTTTGGTGGCTTCAGTAGCGGCTGGCGACGTCCGCGAGAAGCGCTGGGTTCCCGGTGTGCACTCCTCCAGCGGCCTGTCCACGGCCACCTTATCTGCGCCTTCTATCAGCTACTCCGCCCCGTCCATCAGCTACTCTGCCCCACTGAGCCTTTCGGCTCCTACGAGCTACGCATCCGCTCCCGCCCTCAGATATGCACCCACTGCAAGCTACGCTCCCGCCCCCGCTTTAAGCATCGCTTCCGCCCCTCTGAGCTATGCCCCAGCCACCTCTGTCAGCTACTCCATCCCCCCTCAGACCTACACCGCCCCTGCCGCCCGTCTCATCTCCGTTAACAAGCTCGTCAACATTCCCAAGGTGGTGAGCATCCCACAGGTGGTGAACGTCCGCAAAGTGGTCTCCGTGCCCCAAGTGGTGACCGTCAACAAGATAGTGTCCGCCCCCAGCCTCACCCCCGCCTATGGGGCTGCACCCACCTACGCCAGTGGCTGGTGATTCGGCAAATACCGATCTAGTCAATGCAACCATGTTATTTTTGGTTTAGTTTTCTTTTAAGTTTTTTCATTTCTGAAGGAGGCTAAGAAATACAAATAAATATTTTTTTAAAGAAAGCAAGATTTTTTTTATTATTTTCCCTGAGCAATTATAATAATACACAACCTAATGCTGCACCTCTGTCCATTTTCTATGAAATTTTACACTGTAAGAACACTTATGTCATTGGTATTGAATATTAAGTTACATCCTACAAGACGCTGAATCGAAATATACTAGTTGTATTGCACCGAGTAAAACGTTCCTAAAATTTATTAATTATTTCTTGATTAAGTTTTATTTATCTTAAAAACCAAATGATAATAATAAAAAATGAAGTATAACGCGTAAAAAAATAAAAAAATATTATTTAGTCGTTTATATCGATTATAAATATTTTTAATGGTTGTGCAAAGAGATCACAATAACTGTAATAAAAATAATTCCATTTAATTGTTTGAAAATATCCAGTGACAAATGACAGTACAATTAAACATACTAATAATATTAATGATATTATTTTGAAACTATAATTATGTCATATTCGAAAAACACCTAAATCCTAAATCGATCATTAAATCCAAAAGTTACCACAACAGACAAGCTCATTACTTCCGAATAGATGGTAGATCAAAGTTTGTAAGAGCTCAAAGGAAATAATCATTTTAATTTAAATAATATATCTTCAATTTAAATGACATAGGCCATTCTCAATACATTCCACGGCCAACTAAACGAAGTTCAATGACATTATTGAAAGATCTATAAAAAAAACATTTAATGTATACATACTTATCATAAAATCTAAAGGTATTTAAATGGTGCTATAATAAATAAAAAAAGAAATCAGCGTGACTAAGCTACATTAGTAATATTAAAGAAGTTGCATAGGTGAAATTTATGTATTTATATTTTAAACAATACACATTGGTTCTTCTTACATAGAAAGATTATATTGCAAAAAAACTAGCACATTAACATTAATATATTGAATTACTGAACTAAAATATATCCTAATTTAATATAAATGTTTAAACTTGATTATTAATTGTAAAACTCGCTACTTCTGGCTCGGAATAGGACGCCTCAGACCTGAGGAGAACCGGACAATGCAACCACTGAATTTTTTTCTTTGGTTCTTCTCTTTTTCTTTCTTTTATAAACAATATTTTTTTTTAATTACCTTGTAACAGCTTAAAATAAAATACTTATTATTAGCATACATATTTCTTAATTTCAAAACCCAACCAAACCTAAACCTGGAGCGAGCATTTCATTTCCAGACGGTGTTATCATTCATAAATTAATTTATTTTATAATAACCTTTATACGTTGTACTACAAAAGACTTACTTATTCTTCGCAGCTTAGTTGTTGCAGAATTAAATTATGTTTGTTTCTTGTACTTATTTCATGTGTATATCACTGTCTTATAAAATCGTGTCTATTTCTTTGCATATAGGGTAAAGGGAGATATATTGGTGATATAAGTAATTTGGTGACAGTTTTTAAAACACTCTTGTATGACCGCGTTAGGAATTGCTTTGTTCGTCCAAACGCTGAGACAAATTACCGGAGCAAGTGAAAGGTTTTATACCGTTTGCACTTGTAGCAATTCCTAACGCGGTCATACAAAAGTGTTTTAAATAAATCACCAAATTACTTATCACCAACTTATCTCTACCTATAAGATTTTCAAATATGTATTGAGGATTGACAGTCAATATTTTTATTTCTGTAAAATATTTTCTTATAGATTCTTTGGGACCCAAGTTACGGACTGACCAAATTGCACGATATTTGAGGACATACATCGTAATAATACACAGTATCGTAATAATACAGTAAAAGATGTCTAGGAAGAAGGGCTCCGCAGATCGTAAATATTGTGTAGTCTTTTCTAACTACATGCTTCTTCAAAAAATAAAGATTTAATAAAACGTAATCGCAGAAATGGATAAATGAATATCGATGCTTGTAAAGAGGCTCAAGTAAGAAGAAAGAAGACAGCTCCTACGTTGTTTTATTAAAAGCTCGACCTTTAATTTTTACGAATACCTAAAAAGAGATTTGGTATCACACTATCATCATTAAAAAGGTACAATAAATGTACGATCACTGACCCAATGAATAATATAGGCGTTGTAATGCAGTTGAGAAAGGCAAAATCCACAGTGCGTATTACAGGACTGAGTATTACTCAACCTAGATCGGTTACCGCCTTGGACTAGTAATTACCAGAACTCGAACAATTTAATATACGAGCCATGGTAATATTTATCCGAAACACTTAAACGCAGTATCTTTTGTATATCTATATGTACTTATGATCTTAATAAATTTATATTCTTACAATACATACAATATAAAATTAAGAGACACGGGAAGAAGTATCCCTATATTCTTCAATTCTTATTTTTTAAATAATAATAATACTTTAATAATATTAGCATATTGTAAGTCCAGTGTATACAACGTTATAAAAGATATCATTAAATCACAACAACAAACAAAATAAGAATATAAATATGATAAAAGTGTTATATGTTGAATCGATAACGTTTCAGCTAATCAACATGTTGGTTGAAATCAGCCCTGGTGTTTCGGTGACACCATGTAAATCTAACATAGTGTAGAAAAATAAATTAAATCCTGAGACGAATGTGAGTTCATCTCACTGTTAAAACATACCGTATTATAAAAAACCCTTTCCAATCATGTGAACATGTAAAGGAAAACCCTTTATATACTTGGCTGCACCGCCGCGTACCTCGCAAGGAACTTTTTATTGCGGAAGTCGGTTAGATTATGAATATTCAAAATCACATTAAAATTGAAGCCGCAATGAACTCTCTTCCTCACTTCAATCTCAAACCCCATCAGTGCTTGTGAGGTTTCAGAAGAGTGCAAAACTCGCAGAGACAGTCACGTGGAGAGTCGCAATATGACTCTTGGGTGACAGATTACCCTTAAGACGGAAGATATGCCTTTGCAGGCAAAATAGGCCAGGATAGGCTACGCCGCTAGTTGCATTTTGGCCGTTAAAGAGATAAGTTCGATTACACCTTACCGAATGACCCCCTACTTACGGCCAATCCACAACACAACTGCGGTGCGACGAAGGGAGAGTTGCCTACGAAATAATAGATACTCCTCTCCCACCGCAACCCTATCTCACCTTCTCTTATTCTTCCTGTGACTAGACCAGCCGCGGCTACTGAGTCCAGCTACTATGATAGAATTAGAAAATATCAGGAGGTTACACAAAACCAAAACAACTCAAAGCAAAAATATATATTTAGAATGTCTATATTAATAATAAAATTGACTACCATCATTACCATCACCTAAAGTAGCAACAAAGAATAGGGTAGCTTCAACAACGTTTATAAAGAACACTATTGTGTGCAAACACTACAGTTTATAGACAGTGTCAAAGGTAACTTATGGTGGCGTTTGTGAGTCGTAACTATTATTTTAATATTTTTAGCTAATATAGGAATCATATAAAACAAGCTTAGTTAAACCTGCGTTCGATGTAATAAACCCAAACACATGTTAAGCATTTAAATATTCAATAACAAAAACCTTCACTTAGATTATCAGCAAGCAATCAAACAACGTCCAATTATTAGCAATAAGCGATCGGAAATATAACGTATTACAAAGAGCTGCAAAACTTTCGGCTTTATTTCATAACTTTAAAATTAATATGTTTACGCATGAGGCGTCATTGTAGTAAAATTACAAATTAAGCGCAGCGTTATTACACATTGAGTGCAGAATTACGCGCGCAATCCGATCGGCGGGGACGCGGCGCCTTGCGAAATATAGTGCATCGGATTTATATATAACGCCGCTAAAGCCTGTGCATCACCACAGCTCCTTCCAGCAGTGAAGCTAACCTAATAAGCAACATGAAGTCCTTCGTAAGTATTTATACTATAATATAAATAGGGTTTGCCGATTGGTTTTCAGTTAGGACCTCTAGTCTTATACGAATTAATTCGAAAATAGAAAAAAAATCTCAAATTATCCAAAAAATACCCTTATTAACAAACTTCGTAGCCCAGGGTTTATCTAAGAAAGAATATTAGTACAGAATAGTTACTATACTTGTTTTACGTCCAACTACCTAACTATTTGAACTAAATCGATATTCCATTGGATCTAAAGTAGTATTCCTGCCTACAGATCGCCGTATTGTGCCTGGTGGCGTGTGTGGCTGGTGAGAATGTCCGTGAGAAGCGCGGATTCCTCCACGGCGGCTCCAGTCTTGGAGGCTACTCTGGCATCAGCGGCTACTCAGGTCTCGGTGGCCACTCCGGCCTCGGCGGTCACTCCGCCCATGTCATTTCCGAGAGTAAGGTGGTCAATGTGCCCAAGGTGGTGAGCGTGCCCCAAGTAGTGAGCGTTAACAAGGTGGTCTCTGTGCCCCAAGTGGTGACCGTCAACAGGGTGGTGTCCGCCCCTAGCTATTCCTCCGGCTACAGCAGCGGCGGCTTCGGCGGTGGTCTGGGCGGTGGCTACAGTGGTGGTCACGGTGGTGGCTTCAGCAGCGGATACGGAAGTGGCCACTCCAGTGGCTGGTAATAGATCCAGTCGATGTTTAAATTTATTGAATTGGTTAATGTGATATTGTTAAAATTTTGTTATGTACTGATTTTTATGGAAAATAAATGTATGTATTTTTAACCTCTGACTTTTCCATAAACACCACTCCCGTTATATTTTAAATACACGCCTAGTTCAAAGTGTAACAAATTATTATGTTTGACAAAAACGCATGCCTACGGTTTAAAAGACTCTTTGCTCCTTTTCGTTATCGAAAAAACTACCACTTCTTTCTTTTATTAGACATCTGAACAGATATTTAAAGGACATCATTATTTTAAAAGTACTGTTATTTGACGTAATATGTATTTGTAAAACATATATTTTTGTTAATTTTGTTAAATAAAAAAATCATGATTAAAATCAAAGTACTGAGCAATACTCTTTTAAATAGATATAGTTATGAAGGACTTCTGTAGCTATAAGCAGCGTACTCAGTGTACCATTAACTACCATACCTTTACTATATTTTATAGAGTGTATCACATTTCTTCTTTAATGTCGTTACAACAAATTTAATTAAACTTTGCTGACAGCTTTCCCTTGAGAGATTGGGTTTAGTAATTGCACTGTAAATTAATTTTGTGTCTTCACGATAACAGTTAAAAGACCTTCAGTTACCGTAGACGATATTGGTGGCATTAGAGCATTTAAACAAATTGCTTTATAGTAATAACTCGTAATTAATCTTTTTATTATAATACCTTTTGAGCATTTGCTAGTTTATCAATTAAATTGTAATTTAAGATATTTGTATGTTTTTATTAGTGTCCGACCGAAATTTCGGTTTCGGTTTCGGTCGAGTTTCGGCCAAAAATCAAATTTCAGCCGCAGTTTCGGTTTCGGCCAAATTTGGCCGAAACTTTGGGTACTTGGCGAAACCGAAACTGGTGTCAGAACTAGTCACATTATCAAAATTGTAGTGAAAATAAGTGTATCATTGCTACAATCGAGTTCAGATGCTTCCATTTTAGTACAGGCCACCATTCCAAGTTACCTAAAAGAGATTGATGATTCTTCTATAACGACGAGAAGGGATCAAAAAGAAGTGAGAATATCATATGTTTCTCAATGTTTTGTGAGTCAGAAGTGATATTGTTGATTGATAACATGGAGCGTGAAACAACGATTAGAGGTTGAAATGCAGCTTTACATCCCAAGTTGAGAATGCCATTAATGATAAAAAAAAGATAAACATCGTAGGAGTTTTCTGTTTCGTTATGATATCGCACCCGCACATAGGTTGGCAGAAGCGATGGCCGCCATTCAGATAGCTGGCTTTCAATTGGTTGAGCATCCCCCTATTTACCAGATCTAGCACATAGCTGTGCTTCATCTTATCACCAAATTAAGGGAAAATATGTGGAAAAGTTAATATTTAAGTTGTCAATCCTCATTATACTCTATCTCATTCTCATTTTGATCCCTTCTTGGAACTACAAATACAAACTAAAGTATTAATTAGTAAGATCTCAAAATGCCAATAGTTAATAATTAACGCAACATAAACATTTAGTAATTTGTCTGTTTCGCTTTGAGAATTTAATTTAAAAAATAATTGTTTTAGTTTTAATATTTCCTCACAAAAAAAAACATTACCAACTAAAATAATCATCATTACTAGAAACTTAATATACTGACTCTATTTCAAGTCTTAGTTAATATAGTATAATGGGTAAAAAATGTCAAATTTCAGTATTTTAAGAATTTTGATACTTGACCAAGTAAGTTTCGGTTTCGGTTTCGGTTTAGGCCGAAACTGAAGACACGAACGAACTTTCGGTTTCGGTTTCGGCCGGAAAATAAGTTTCGGTCGGACTCTAGTTTTTATAAAGCTTTTTAATGTTATGGCACTACGCTTTTTTATGCCTATAAAAATTATGGTTCTGAAATCTAACGAAAATATCTTACCTAGCCTAATACTAAAAACAATATTTAAGTTTTGGTTTCTACTAAATGAAACAACGGCACAAGAAGTACAAACATCCTATAGAGGAGAAACAACATGCACGAAGCTGACATAAAATTAGCTAACTTAAGAGGCAATAGGATGGCAAAATATACACTGGGACTGACAATTGCAGAAATAAGCGGGTTCTGTGGTAGGAGACGTTTTAAGAAAAATGTGAATTCTGCCATCATCTGCCTGTGATAGTCCACTAGGGACATAGAGCCTCCTAATACACCTTCCATTAGAGATGTTTTGGACCGTATTCCACCACGCTGGTTTAATGCAGCTTGGTGGTTGGACACAACTATTTACATGCCCATCCAACGCATCGATCATCTTACTTTTCAGACAATTGGTTATCGCCCAAATTGCCTAACCAACTACGAAACAACAATGAAAATTTGTTGAGTCCCGCAGGATTCGAACCCACGACCTCCGGTTTCTAAGCCACACGCCTATACCACTAGGCTACGGAGGCAGTCGAATGTAAAGGCATGTCTTAGAAAGTGACATGGAGATGGATTCTCTTTTAGGGAAAATTCTTACGCTAATTAATTTTCGGGGGACCATATAAATTTGCTTACGCTTAATACGTTTTCCTTTTCATCACTTAAACATGGTTGTGAAGACAGAACAGCCTTAACGTTGAGAATTACAGATTAAGCTTCCCAGTTACCTCTTTACGAGTTCGTATTCAGTTGAATCTCATTGCTACTGTTAAGTGGAAATTTGTCGATTGGTAGAAAAACCAAATGGATGGAAGCAGTGCGAACTATTCTTATATAACACAATCCGATCAAAAAGATTTCCCGAAATAACAAAATTGCGTACAAGAACCAAAAACCTTCAATAATCAACTAAAGTCACACATTCCTCAACACATTGAGAAATGGATCTGACAGTAGCATGTCAAGCAATTATCTTATCAAATAAAATTTGAAACAACAAATTGAAAGTAGCGTTATTATTGAACGTTGAGTGCAATTTCTGCGCACAATCCATTCGGCGGGGATGCAAAGCGTTGTGAAATGCAGTGCAGTTCAGTCATACATATATAACCGGTGAACTTATTTGCTTGTACATCATTCACAGCTGAATCCAGAAGAGAAACAGTCGCATTCTAAGCAACATGAAATCCTTTGTAAGTATCCAAAGCCATACCAATATCGTTAAGTTAATAGTTAGTGAACTAGTTATCTGAATAAAACTATGAGATTATAAAGTTTAATTACAATTAGAGATCACTAGAAATTTCATTTTAATATAAACATTTTATGCATAATACTTTTATAGTCATAAAAGTTTTATTTTACAGTTTGCGCACTACTGAACTATTATTGTGCATAAAAAATATTCCTTTATTTCTAATTTACTTTATTTAAAAAAGAAAAGAATTATCGCTACAAAACTTTAACCATTTTATCTTATTTTAATTATCTAGATACATTGAATAAGGTTTAAGCAGATTTTTCAAGATTTTGTTCTTTTATCTAGATCGCCGTATTGTGCCTGGTGGCGTGCGTGGCCAGCGAGAACGTGCGCGAGAAGCGCGGCTTCCTCCACGGCGGCTCCAGTCTCGGAGGCTATTCCGGCATCAGCGGCTACTCCGGCCTCGGGGGCCACTCAGGCCTCGGTAGCTACTCCGCCCCTGCCGCCCACGTCATCTCCGAGAGCAAGGTGGTCAACGTGAACAAGGTGGTCTCGGTACCCCGAGTGGTGACCGTCAACAAAGTGGTCTCGGTGCCCCAAGTGGTGACCGTCAACAGGGTAGTGGCCGCCCCCAGCTACTCCTCCGGCTACAGCAGCGGCGGCTTCGGCGGTGGTCTGGGCGGTGGCTACAGTGGAGGTCACGGAGGTGGCTACAGCAGTGGATACGGAAGTGGCCACTCCAATGGCTGGTAAATGTTTCTGAAGTAACGAGTTAAACCTCTGGGTCTATGTGATATTGTATATTGTAATTTAATAACCTTCAATTCGGAATAAATGTACATATTTTTAATAACGTATTTTTATTTTCTTTTTTTTAAATAAATCAAAACAACATAAAACAAATTTTACTCGCATTTTGTTTCGTAAACAATAAAGTCTTTTGAAAACCTCATGAAAGCCGACACAGAAAAGAAACGAAAATATCTGGATCTGAATCACGAGGAGGCTTTCATCTGGGGTCAGAAGCTGACCGATATTATCCCGAGAGTCTCTTTTGCAAACGGGTTAACCCCCGTACGACTTGAAGCAGCTGGGACTCCGTGACGAACCGCTTCTAGCATAAATACAGAAAGCAGTGCTTCTGGTCACTGCTCGCATCGTCAGCCGATTTCTCTCACCTCAGCCTTACATTTTATTTATAGTTACAAATATTCTTCTTAGACAGATGACAAAATTCTTAATAAAACTAAATAATAAGACGTCTTACATCAATAATACTTCAAATTGCTTACCACCCATATGATAACACCAACTTTCGATCATTTACAATTAGCTAACATGTTTATTCGCCTCCTCCTGCTTTAGAAAAACCTATCTGTAGATCACATGTAAAATTTTACAAGTATACAAGTTAAATTTGAAGTATAACCGAATTAAGGCGACGCCCTTAAGATTCATCCTAATTTCAAGTTATTAATTATATTTTTATTACAACATTTTTATGAATATAAATAGTATGCTATTATTTTTTCAAAAGACAATTTGATACAACAATGCCTTAAAATATAAATTACTACGAAAATATTAAGGTAACGGTAAATATTAGTTAAAATTAATCATTAAGTGGAATTACTTCTGTCTAATAACCGTACTATTATAAAACATTTTGTCGAAACCAAAAGTATAATATGTCTATCAAGTCTCTTCGGTGACTTTAATACAGGCAATATTAATGTTGAATAAGAGTAATGTTCGAAAACATATTTAAATTTATCGACTAGGAAAACAATAAGGCGGTACTTATTACCATTGCAAAACATTAACAAAAAAAATACTGTGTTCTGATTTGAAGCCTACAGTCACCATAAATACATTAGCGTACACTATTTAGCGTCACCATCACGTACACTAATAGTATTGCTTTACGCGTCGCTTTTATTTATTATCATAGAAGCGGATGAGCAGTCGGTCACCTGCCTTTTCGAGAGTGGTCACCAACGCCCATGAACAGCCCCAATAACAGTAATGCGACGCCTAAGTGAGACCTAGGAGTTACGTCTCGTATGCCCAGTAAATACGCTTGAGTGAGTTCCTTGAAACCGAACACTGTGTTGGTTCCGCCCCACTCGGCCCCCTATAAAAGGGAATCCACCAATTTTAATAAATAAAACAATATTATCTATGTAAATCTAACTATTTAAATAAAACGATAGATGGAATCAACCCTATCAGAGAATTTAATATTCTTAAAAAATTTACTCTTACAATCTAGAAATAGTATTGTAAATTCTGATGAGATTATTATAAAGTCACACTTGCCGCCTCAGTGGCCTAGCGGTATTGGCCCTTGCTTTATAAACCGGAGGTCGTAGGTTCGAACCCCGCGTGGAAACAAGATTTTTTAATTGTGGTTTTCTGGTTTGTTGGGACAATATGGGCCAATCAGTTAACTGACTGAAAAGATAGATGATTCACTGGTCAGATGGTTAATTTATTCTTAGAATTTAGTTTACCTTTTGGGTTGTGGAAGTCAGATGCCAGTCGCTCTGCGTAAAAACTGTTATTCAGGTAAATCTGGATGGATTAGAAGCCGACCCCATGATAATTTGGGAAAATGGCTAGGTGAAAGAAAGATTTTAAAATCACACTAGATAATAGGCGCAAAGTTATTTATTTTCGTTGTTAAAAATACACACGAAAAAAAAGATCAATTCTTCTTTTGACTATAGAAAATATTTTTTTTTATTCAATAGAAAAAGTATAAAATATAATAATTTTATACCTTAAAAAGGTAGAAAATGGTCCACTATGGAATACCAGTTGGTATATAAGTCTATCACTTAAGGATAACCCTCAAAAACCATTCTTATCTATTACATTTTACGGATAAAAATGGCAGATTTATGAAGTAAATTTATGCGGTACAACATTAATTCTTATGCAATCAAGTAATTTAAATGAATTCTACCAAAGATATTATAGATTTAAAATAAAATGGCATAGCCCTACAACGGTGCCGGGCATTACTGCTATATTAAGCCGGGCTGGGTCGCTCCCAGTCCTACCTAAACAAAAGCGCACTTACTGTCTAATATCGTTTATATATTCAATAGTTTTCATCCGGAAACAAACAAGTTGGAGAGTCGAATTGTGTATAAATTTTACTGTCTAATATTTCTAAAATATTGATTCCCTTATCTCCTAATTAGAGTCATTATTATCCTAATTACAGCCCCTTGTGTAAAACGGTTTACTTTTCCTGTTCTGTCATTAAAGAGTCAAGCGCAGTCAGTAAATAAGGCTATATTACTAAGACTAAGTAAAGTATTTAATTTTTTCTGTGCGCATTTCTTCTTTGATTTAACATAAAATTCTGTATGTTGCTTTTAGTCGTCTTTTAAAAGTTATTTCATTGTGTTAATTATCATAATATCTTTACTTATGCGCAAGAAGCAACACCGCTTTAAAATAACTAAGCAAAAGTGAATCATTTCGCATTAAGAGCCAATTATCGTGTACAATTGAGTAAGCGGGGATACAAAGCGTTGTGAAATGTAATGCAACTGCGATATATATATGACGGCCGTTCGAGCTTATTTGTACTTATTTTAGAGCTACGTCCACAGAAGAATCTTATTTAATCAGCATCATGAAGTCCTTTGTGAGTATTCTACTTTACCTATGTAACCAGGGCATTTACATTTAATGTAATCATATTTTTAATGTATTAGAATTTTCCTAGCCTATTAGTTTATTTTAAAACAATTGATATAATTTTTATCTACATGAACTTCAAAAATTTGGTTCAAATTATTTTAAGACGGTTTACCTTCTTTTTAACGTTGATGTTAATTTATCCAGATCGCCGTATTGTGCCTAGTGGCGTGCGTGGCCAGCGAGAACGTGCGCGAGAAGCGCGGCTTCCTCCACGGCGGCTCCAGCCTCGGAGGCCATTCCGGCATCAGCGGCTACTCAGGCCTCGGAGGCCACTCAGGTCTCAGTGGATACTCTGCACCTCTGCCCACGTCATCTCCGAGAGCAAGGTGGTCAACGTGCCCAAGGTTGTTAGCGTGCCCGAGTGTGACCGTCAACAAAGTGGTCTCGGTACCCCAAGTGGTGACCGTCAACAGGGTGGTGTCCGCCCCTAGCTACTCCTCCGGCTACAGCAGCGGTGGCTTCGGCGGTGGCCTGGGCGGTGGCTACAGTGGTGGTCACGGAGGTGGCTACAGCAGCGGATACGAGTAGCCACTCAGTAGCTGGTAAATGTTCCTGAAGTTACGAGATAAACCTGGGGTCCATGTGATATTGTACATATTTTTTTATACTTAGCAAAATAAATGCACTTTTTTTTTTAATTATGGACGTTTTATTTGTTTCAATCAGCCAAGAATGATTTATTATATTTATTCTCCTATGGTTCCTTTTGAAAACGTCAAAAAAGAACGTGTTCCTACCCTAAATGATTTCCTAAACTTTTACGGACCAAGACGAAATATACGAACACGTCAATGTTAATTTCAATGTACTTTTTTATTTTTTAAAAAAGAGAAATCGGCTATATTAAATTAAATTCTTTCTAATTATATTTTTTACTAGAAGCTTAAGCAGGCTGTAAAAAAAATAAATTTAAAAAAGGGTATTAAAAAAGGAATTTAAGAAAGGGTATTTTCCGAATGTGATTTATAATTTTTTTGCTTCCGTTGGTGGAGTGATGCACATAGTAAAATTGCTGTAAATAAATTTTAAAAAAATATCATTTAATAATGTTTAACGATGCCTACACAATACATTTCGTCCTGCTAGCCTAGTAGCATTGATCAATGCAAAAAAAATCTTAAAATTCTAGCTGCATTACTTTCTCACTTTAAGAATATCTAGCTTTCGTAAAGTTTACTAAGCCATAGGTTGTTCCGTGTGGCTGCGGCATGAAATTCAGCTTCCCCATTTCCTCCGCGGTGTCGTAAGAGGCGACTAAGGGAAAAGTCACTTACAATACCATACTATGACGGCCGACAGATGGCGGTATAACCATCTCCACCTTCAGATCCCAAAATACCGAAACCCTCAACGGGCAGCAGCGTTCGAGGTGTAAAGGATCTGAAGGGACTGCGGTTGCCAACCCGCACGCCAAGCGTGGCAACTATGGCAAAACCCCCTCATGAAGAATGACAACGACGTCGGCCCCAGTCCCGGCAGCCCCACTATTCCTGGCTACGGTAGCGGCCTGGTAACGGTGGGGCAGGGGTGCTAAAATCCCGGGTGGATTCGGCTCACCAACGACGACTGGACCTGGCAACTTTCAACGCACGGACATTGAGGACCGACGGAGGATGACAGAGCTGGAAGAAGAGTAAACAGGCTGCGTTGGGATATCATAGGGATTATCTGAAGTCCGAAGAGGGAGGACACGATAATCCTTGAATCCGGCAACCTGTTTTCCACCGTAGGTGACCAACTATCCCACCCTTTAAACCACCAACCCTCTTTCAATTGCCCTAACATTTTTTTTTGTTTAAAAAACCTTCTTAGACAATGAAAATTTTAAATAAAATTAAATTTGAAGTTTAATCAATTAAGGCACCCCTAAAGATTCACCCAATTTCAATTATTAATTATATTTTTTTTTCAAATTTTTTGAATTAAAGGGTAAAGTATTATTTTTCAATGAAAATTTAATAAAAATCCCAAAAATATAAATTACTAAAAATATTAAGGTAACGGTAAATATTAGTTAAAAAAATTTGGTTTACTTCTGTCTAACCCGTACTATTATAAAATATTTTGTCAAAAAAGTATAGTTTAGTATATTTTTAGTTATTTTCACATATAATGTCTTATGGCATTCTACTGTGGGGAAACAACTGATAAAATACTATTTTATAATTTAAAAAAAAGCGTTCGAGCAGTCTATAACCTGGGCCCCAAAAGAATCCTAGGGAAAATTTTAAATCAAAAGAAAAAAAAATACTTTTTCTCAATATATATTTTGAAAATTTTATTTTCAAAAAATGATTTTTAAAAATTGTGACACAATAAATAAATACAGGAATAAACATAATTATGTTCTTAAAACTAGGCTCCCGAAGAACAATGAAATCTTTCATGGGAAATGATTTCCACAATAAAATTCAAAAAACGTTCAGCTTTTTATCTTAAATAAATTTAAAAAGTTTAAAAGGAACGTTTGTTTAAAATATTATTTTTAATGATATTGATAATAAACCCTTTTGAACTGTATGCTCCAGGCTATTTCAAAGTAGTAAAAATTGGTTTTATTAAAGTTTTTGTAAAATTGATTGAAGAAAAAAAAAGAAAAAGTCCCTTTTTTTCACGCGGTTCTTCTCGGTTCAGACCCATTTCCGAACCGGTGGTAGTTTTGACAATCAATAAGAAAATTATTTCCTATATTGAATAAAGATATTTGACTTTGACTTCGATAAAATGTCTATCTCTTCGGTGACTTTAATACAGGCAATATTAATGTTGAATTAGAGTAATGTTCGAAAACATATTTAAATTTATCGACTAGGAAAACAATAAGGCGGTACTTATTACCATTGCAAAACATTAAAAAAAAAATACTGTGTTCTGATTTGAAGGCCACAGTCACCATAAATACGTTAGCGTACACCATTAAGCGTCACCATCACGTACACCAATAGTATTGCTTTACTCGTCGGTTTTTTATTGTAATAGAAGTGGACGAGCAGTCGGGTCACCTGCCGTTTCGAGAGTGGTCACCAACGCCCATGAACAGCCCCAATAACAGTAATGCGACGCCTAAGTGAGACCTAGGATGTTACGTCTCATATACCCAGTAAATACGCTTGATAAAGTTCTCTTGAAACCGAAACATAGTAGTGTTTTTACATTACTGCTTGGCGTCAGAAACATGCACTGTGTTGGTTCCGCCCCACTCGGCCCCCTATAAAAGGGAATCCACGAACTCTAATAAATAAAACAATAATATCTATGTAAATCTAACTATTTAAATAAAACTATAGATGGAATGAACCCTATCAGAAAATTTAATATTCTTAAAAAATTTACTCTTAGAATCTAGAAATAGTATTGTAAATTCTGATGAGATGATTATAAAGTCACACTTGCCGCCTCCGTGGCCTAGCGGTATTGGCCCTTGCTTTATAAACCGGAGGTCGTAGGTTCGAACCCCGCGTGGAAACAATATTATTTAATGGTGGTTTACTGGTTTGTTGGGACAATATGGGCCGATCAGCCAACTGACTGAAAAGATAGATGATTCACCGGTCAGACGGTTAATTTATTCTTAGAATTTAGTTTACCTTTTGGGTTGTGGAAGTCAGATGCCAGCCGCTCTGCGTAAAAACTGTTATTAAGGTAAATCTGGATGGATTAGCCGACCTCATGATAATATGGGAAAATGGCTAGGTGAAAGAAAGATTTTAAAATCACAATAGATAATAGGCGCAAAGTTATTTATTTTTGTTGTTAAAAATACACACGAAAAAAAAGATAAATTCTTCTTTTAACTATAGAAAATATTTTGTTTTATTCAATAGAAAAAGTATAAAATATAATAATTTTATACCTTAAAAAGGTAGAAAATGGTCCACTATGGTATATCAGTTGGTATATAAGTCTATCACTTAAGGATAACCCTCAAAAACCATTCTTATCTATTACATTTACGGATAAAATGGCAGATTTATGAAGTTAATTTATGCGTACAACATTAATTCTTATGCAATCAAATAATTTAAATGAATTCTACCAAAGATATTATAGATTTAAAATAAAATGGCATAACCTACAACGGTGTCGGCATTACTGCTATATTAAGCCGGGCTGGGTCGCTCCCAGTCCTACCTAAACAAAAGCGCACTTACTGTCTAATATCGTTTATATATTCAATAGTTTTCATCCGGAAACAAACAAGTTGGGGAGTCGAATTGTGTATAAATTTTACTGTCTAACGTTTCTAAAATAATGATGGATTCCCTTATCTCCTAATTAGAGTCATTATTATCCTAATTACAGCCCCTTGTGTAACAAGGTTTACTTTTCCTGTTCTGTCATTAAAGAGTCAAGCGCAGTCAGTAAATGAGGCTATACTAAGACATGCTTCTACATGTTTTTTGCAACTTTTTCTGTGCGCGTTTCTTCTTTGATTTAACATAAAATTCAGTATGTTGCTATTAGTCGTCTTTTAAAAGTTATTTCATTCTGTTAATTATCATAATATCTTTACTTATGCGCAAGAAGCAACACCGCTTTAAAATAACTAACAAAAAGTGAATCATTTCGCATTAAGAGCCAATTATCGTGTACAATTGAGTAAGCGGGGATACAAAGCGTTGTGAAATGTAATGCAACTGCGATATATATATGACGGCCGTTCGAGCTTATTTGTACTTACTTTAGAGCTACGTCCACAGAAGAATCTTATTTAATCAGCATCATGAAGTGCTTTGTAAGTATTCTACTTTACCTATGTAACCAGGGCATTTACATTTAATGTAATATCATTTAATGTATTATCATTTTCCTAGCCTATTAGTTTATTTTAAAACAATTGATATAATTTTTATCTACATGAACTTCAAAAATTTGGTTCAAAATCTTTTAAGACGGTTTACCTTCTTTTTAACGTTGTTGTTAATTTATCCAGATCGCCGTATTGTGCCTAGTGGCGTGCGTGGCCAGCGAGAACGTGCGCGAGAAGCGCGGCTTCCTCCACGGCGGCTCCAGCCTCGGAGGCCATTCCGGCATCAGCGGCTACTCAGGCCTCGGAGGCCACTCAGGTCTCGGTGGATACTCTGCACCCTCTGCCCACGTCATCTCCGAGAGCAAGGTGGTCAACGTGCCCAAGGTTGTTAGCGTGCCCCGAGTAGTGACCGTCAACAAAGTGGTCTCGGTACCCCAAGTGGTGACCGTCAACAGGGTGGTGTCCGCCCCTAGCTACTCCTCCGGCTACAGCAGTGGTGGCTTCGGCGGTGGCCTGGGCGGTGGCTACAGTGGTGGTCACGGAGGTGGCTACAGCAGCGGATACGGAAGTGGCCACTCCAGTGGCTGGTAAATGTTCCTGAAGTTACGAGATAAACCTGGGGTCTATGTGATATTGTATATATTTTTTTATACTTAGCAAAATAAATGCACTTATTTTTAATTATGGACGTTTTATTTGTTTCAATCAGCCAGGAAGGATTTATTATATTTATTCTCCTATTGTTCTTTTTGAAAACGTCAAAAAAGATTGTGGTTCTACCCTAAATTATTTCCTAAACCTTTATAGACCAAGACGAAATATACGAACACGTCAATGTTAATTTCTATGTACGTTTTTTTTTTTTAAAAAAGGGAAATCGGCCTAGTAGTGTTGTAATCTTAAATTCTTTATAATTATATTTTTTACTAGAAGCTTAATCAGGCTGTAAAAAAACTTGGAATTTAAGAAAGGGTATTTTCCGAATGTGATTTATAATTTTTATGCTTCCGTTGGTGGTGATGCACATAGTAAAATTGCTGTAAATAAATTAAAAAAAATATTATTTAACAACATTTAACGATGTCTACACAATACATTTTGTCCTGCTAGTCTAGTAGCATTGATCAATGCAAAAAAAATCTTAAAATTCTAGCTGCATTACTTTCTCACTTTAAGAACCTAGCTTTCGTAAAGTTTACTAAGCCATAAGCTGTTTTAACTTTTATAAAATAAAAGTTTATTTTATTGAAGAAAAAAATATTTTATATTTACCAATTACACTAGATTTACCTAAATTACAGTTTCTCGCAAAGAAACTTGCATGTTACGACCATGAACTTTATAGGCTTAGACGTAGGTAAGGTTTAGAACACTAACTTCCTATAACTATTGCCAAAGAAAGCCTTGATAAATAGGACCGACTAATTTATATATAGGATTATATTGCGTTTCGGGCAATTGTTTGATCTGCCCATACTGTCTTGATCAACCAGAAAATAACGATGACAGGAAGTAGTTTCTCTGTTGTGTTCAAACACCTGTTTGCTATGAAGAAATTAAAACTGATTAAGTCTTTTAGGTTTATATTTGATAAATCTCAAATCATGCATATTTGCTTTCTCTAGTATATTAGCTAAATTTATTATTTTACGTATAACCATTAAAAAAAGTATTGATAGGAAATGGTTTTCTGTTGAGTTCAAACAGCCCTAACCTCTGTTTGAAAAAGCAGGGTCTCGACCATAACCGCTTATGCCTGAAGGCAGGTGACACTAATTCTAACATTCTGCATCGTGAAATTGGAGTCTTAGGTCTGATACTTTCATTATTTGTCTTTAGTGATTAGTTAGAAAGATGACCTGCTGATCATACGTAATCGAGATGGATGTAAAAAGTTCGTTTCCACGTTCCAGCTTATTCAAATCGATGTCGGTTGTATGTCCGGACTATCGAGAACAACTGTGTTTCAAGCGTAACTTTTTTGAAAACTCCGAAACGATGAAGAGTGATTCATTAAAGGACGCGTCAACATCCAAACCCTTTGAAAACATAAATGTATGTATGGTATTATGTAATTACTTAACATTGTAAATTGAGATTATTGACTACTTGTATTGAGTATTGCTAATGAAGGTGGTAACTAGTAAAGGTGCAGCGCTTGTTTTGGTTTTGTTCCATAATCTTTAAAGCGCTAGAAAACTACGTTTTGGGACAAATTCAGACGCTTAATAAGATTTTGTAATTACGTTTGAATATTTAATCTTATTCTATTAAAGGACTCGCCCCTAGGCCTTCGCTAAAGTGCGATATTATATCCGAACGTTGACTACACTTAAATCTGTGATGTCTTAAAATTCATTCATTTAAAGTGTACTATAGAGGAGCTAGTATTTGATCATATCAAACTAAAAATGTATTTAAGATAATTCAGATAGTAGAAAGTTAAATTGATGGTGATTGTTAAAATCCTAAGTGAATAAGCCACTTCTCCCTTCAAGATTAATAGTATTCGAAGTTGACACTGTAAATCGTTGGAGTTAAATTAGCGTTATGTATAAGCTATAGAAGCTAATGCTCTTATTCATATAAATTCCTCTAAAAAAATCACAGTTTCTATGTACTATTTTCAAATATTGTAAGCCTAATTCTAAAATTTAGAACTTAGTACAGGACGGACAGTAAAACGAAAACGACTTTTTATATATATCATAAATATTATTATTTTCATTAGCCTGTTTAGTCCACACTGGGCAAGGCTCCTACTCGACAATATTTCGATCTTCAGGACGCAAACAACGCTCGTCTACATATTTCATACTATGTTAAGGAATCACCAGATTTGGCGTTTGATGAATATAGCTTTAGCAAATATGGAAGCTTAGTCTATTTCAAAATATTGAACAATAGTATGAATATACTTTAATCTAATAAAATGGTAAAAGCTTTAAATATGGTTAGTAATATTTTAAATGTACAATAGTAATTATTAAGTATTATCATATCTCAAATTCAATGCGAGGATAAATCTAATTGAAAATAAATCTACTTGGTTGTGCATTTAAATGTAAGATGATGCAGTTAATTATCAACATTATAAGATAACTGAATCAGTGAATAAAATATGAAATAACATTCTTTAAATTTATAGATATGCACTGGATTATAAAACATATAAGATCAATAATTTTATCTTAACCAATTTGGATCTTAATTAAGCAGAAAAAGAAGATACATTTATTATATTTGAAAAACTGACCATTAAAAACATGCAAGAATGATCTGTGTGTATATTTAAAAAAGCATTTTAACGCTTCAAATTAAAGATTCTTATGCACTAATATGAAATTTACCTAATAGCATTAAGTTTTTACAAATATATTATCATTTTCTAGTCCTGTGCTAAATCAGTTACATTGATACTTCTCTCTGATAGTGCTCATTTAGTCGTGGTGTTAGGGCCCTGTACCTGCGGCCAATAATAGCTCTGAGAAAGCTAGGAGGAACCTGGCAGCTGACCAAAGAAGCCAATATATGTACTGTGCAGTTTAAGCCTGGAAGGACACGTCCGAGACAGAGAGTTGGGGCCTGCCAGGCTAAGCACACACGTAGAAAGAAATTCCAATTTTGCTGCGTGTGTGCTTCAAACTTCAATTACATCTCATACCAAAGTGAACCCAGAAAATAGCAAATATTACATTCTAGGATTTATTCGTGGAATTCTACAACGGTATAGAAGTTAATTCAACTAATCCTTGTAGTACGATAAATAAAGTAGTGTCTATTAAGAAGCTTAGTATGAGATTTAGTTAAATTAAAATAAATGTGTGTCATAATAATTTAAACTGAAAACAAATACGGAATATTAAAAAAAAATATGCATAGAAAGATAATCAGGTAACACCAATACTACACATAGCAGGAGGCTCTTAATACGAAAAAAAAAACCTTTCAATACATACAAAAGCTATAAAGATAAAACCAAGTAAAATAAGAGAAGCATCAACTTTTATAAAATAATGAACAATAAGTAATGTATTGCGCACTTTGCGAGAATTAGCGCACACAATCGAATCGGCGGGAGGCGAAGTGTTGTGAAAGGCGATGCAATGGAATTATATATATATAATGCGCGTACAAATTTACTTACACATCATTCAGAACTAAACCCAGCAGAGGAACTAGCTCAATCAGCAACATGAAATCCTTTGTAAGTTTTTCACATTACAGTAGTTTTGCTAATGTATAGTTTGAAGAGATAAATTCCTGAATTTTAATAAAGCCTACCTGAAATCGAAATAAAGCATATACCGATTTCAAGTATTTTGTATAATTATAAAACGTAACAAGCAGATCGTTCACCTATTTTTGTATTCGCTTAATTCCTCCACCAAACCCTCTTGCCTCTTTGTTGCCATTTGTCCTGTTGTCATTAGCGCCGGTTTTCTTCAACTCGCAAAAGCAATTTTTATACTATTATGCAGCAGAAATGTGCACCGCGGTGGTAGCCTTGACGAAATACTAATTCATTTATTGCTATATTATTCTTATGACAAAAATAACTTTTAAGTATTCTTCCTATCTAATTATTTTTTTAAGTTAGACCCCAGTAAAGTATACATTCTGATATCTACGTCTATAATATAGTTTAGCCAATTTAGGAATAGAATTTATGTAAAAAAGTCTAATGTACTCAAGATGAAATATACGAAATCAAAACGGCTCCGGAAAACAAATAAAAACGGGTTCGCTTCTGGCGCAATAGCTTGGTATTAGTTTTGTTTACATTTATTCCGAGTCCTTTTAAGATTATTTGAGAAAAGTTGTTTATAAAATGTGTGCTAACGACAATTAGCTAGAAAAACTACAACAAATAATTAAGGAATTAGGTACATAGATCAAGCTCCAAAATTGTTACATTATATTACATATTATCGAAATAGGCGCTGTATTGTATAATAAAGTGCGAAAAACTCTTACATTTTGTAAAATTGTGGTTGCCTATGTTTGATAATTCATTACAAACGGAATAATAAAAGTTGCATGAACAAAAATAGGATCGTGAATATTATCCGAGCCTTTATAAAAATTTTACGAAAGATTTTTTATTTATACAGATCGCCGTATTATGCCTGGTGGCGTGTGTGGCTAGTGAGCACGTGCGCGAGAAGCGCGGCTTCCTCCACGGCGGCTCCAGCCTCGGAGGCCATTCCGGCATCAGCGGCTACTCCGGCAGCGGTGGCCACTCAGGCCTTGGTGGCTACTCTGCCCCGTCTGCCCACATCATCTCCGAGAGCAAGGTGGTCAACGTGAACAAGGTTGTGAGCGTGCCCCAAGTAGTGAGCGTCAATAAGGTGGTTTCTGTGCCCCAAGTGGTGACCGTCAACAGGGTGGTGTCCGCCCCTAGCTACTCCTCCGGCTACAGCAGCGGCGGCTTCGGCGGTGGTCTGGGCGGTGGCTACAGTGGTGGACACGGTGGCGGCTTTAGCAGCGGATATGGAAGTGGCCACTCCAGTGGCTGGTAAATGTTCCTCAAGTTAGGAGAAACCATTGGGTCTATATGATATTGTATATATTTTTTATACTTAAGCAAAATAAATGCACATATTTTTAATTATGGGCCTTTAATTTGTATTAAACACCCAAAAGACGTTTAATCTATTTATACTCTAATTTTTCACACAGATTCATTCCCAAAATCATATTACAACAGTTAACTGAACAGACCAACATGAAATATGCGTTTTAAACGATCTAATCAGTCAATGTATAATACATTATTAGTTAACATTTGTAAATAATAATTTTAAAATTTCATTTATTGTTTAAATTACCTGGGCGTAGCTTACGATTCTTCGCTTTAAATTTTTTATCAGGAAATAAACATATACAATAAAATTCAGAAACAATAACTTTGAACATAAGTGGCTGCCATGTGTGTCACTTACATGGTGATATGACCATAATCCGTACTCCCCTAATTTTATGACCTCAGTCTTCGACCTGAAAGAAAAAAGCTGCCCCAAACAAGCTTAACTCAATAAATGTTTCTAATTCCATTCCTAACACGTTGAAAAACTGACATAAACGTCTTTAAATACGTTGTTGTAGTATCATTCATTAATTAATGTATAATATTTATTATAAAAGAAATGCCTATGATATTTTACTTGAAAAGACAAGAACAGCTTATGGTGATCGAGCACTGACTAAAATCATCAAGTTGTTTTCTTTTAACGCTTAGGAGGATCCAAAAAACGTTTTCGCATTCTTATAAAAGACTACAAGCGTTTGCCACTGAAGGCTCCCTAGCACCTCTGGGCTCGTCTCAGCCCCTGCAGTTGACCGATTACACGTTAGAGCAGCCGTTGAAGAAATTACATACCGAATGACAATTTCTCCAACAGCTGCTCTACAGCCCAGCTGTACTGCGCTCTAGCCACCCATATTTTTCTTTTTCAAGACGGGTTATATCTGTACTTAGGTAACAGACTTCCCCGAGTCAGTTACTCAGGAGCCAGGAGTTCCCAGTCCACGCAGGGACCCGACTCCCCCAGCGGTGGCCCCGATGTTTAGGTCTGCTGCTAGCTCCGTTTTGGCCGCAGAAGGTGAAGAGATCGACGACACCATGCCGAATGTCCCCTCCTCCCACGGCCCTCCACACCGCATCATCGGTGCGGCCCCACTGAGTCGCAGAGGATGGGAAAGGTGCTCACTGAATACCAACACTAACACTAAGATATGTTCCACGAGCAGCCTTACTCCTCAGGCCGGCCAGTTTCCTCTTAGCTACTCCACGGCTGTCCCAAGCCATTGGTACTGAGCTACGACAAAGCAAGAACCTGTTCAGGGGCGCTCTAACCGATTATGGAATGTTGTTCAAAGTTGCGGGTGCCATCTTTCTAATAACAATTATCAAATCGTCGTTGTCAAACGAAAATCTGCTATGTATATTAACAAAATAAGGTTTTCTAAAAAAAAAATACTAGAAGGTTTACTTTAAAAAACATTTTATATAAAAGATACACGTATAACACGTTATTTTAAATCTGAACATGAAAAATAAAAGGTTTTTTTTTTATTATCTGATTTAAATAGAATAAAAATCACATAACAGATTTTATGTGGTCAAATCTTGGGCACATAGCAGGTTTTAATAAAAACTAATAGTGAAATAACGTTTGCATTTAATGTTTATTCATACAGTAGCAAAACAGTAGATTAATCACATTTAAATTTAAGGAATTATAAATGGATGGTAGTCACAATCTATAAACGGTTTCAATTCCTGAAGGTGATTAAACTTGGATTTTGTTATTTCAGAGGACCCTCATATAATTGGGTTCAGGATACTCCTTGGGATCTGCCTACGTTGCGGAAGCGTTGATCAATCTTCTGATGACGGAGTTTGAAGTAGATATCACCAGAGGTCGTATATTTAAACGCTCTTATATAATTTATCAAGATCACCCTTCCTTTTACCTGGTCTAATAGACTGGTACTTGTTCAACAATTTTATGATATGATAAGGCTGTTCAGGTCGGGCATGGCGCATTTTTGTTATGTAATCCTGAGGTGCATAAATTTGTGGTTTTATGTAATGCTCGATCGTGGAGTGGACACTATCAACCTCCATCATAGTATGCCCATTTTTCTTAAATAATTTGCTCCACATCTACTTGAAAAAAGTGGGCGAAGTTATTTAACGCACTTGATAATACTTTATTTCTATTTTGGTAATTACATCCATCACTAATTATAGGTGAGGTGTTTATAAGATCTGCATGTTGTTTTAAGATAATCAATGACACAGCTTGTTAATTCATTCGATGTTACCGTCCTCCGTCTGCTTCGTGCCAGAAGTAAACAGTTACATCTGCGGTTCGAGAATTGTAGATCGTCAAATGTGGCACTGTAATTTTGTTTATAAAACAGTGCATTGGCAAGAATTTGTGCTAAAAGGACACTTTGCACGTCAACCAAGTTATCACTATGATATCGGGGTTATTCTCCATATTTTGTATTGCATTATTTTTAGCATCACGTGCTTCATTCTTCTTTCGGATATGAGTTTCATAGACTTTGTGACTAACTCCTAGCCAGTGGTATAGGCTGTGCTTTAGAATCCGGAGGTCGGGTTCGAATCTGCGGATCAACAAATTTTCATTGTTGTTTCCTAGTTGGTTAGGGCATTGGGCCGATCACCCATTTGTCTGAAAGTAAGATGATCCATGCGTCGGATGGGCATGAAAAGTCGGTCCAACACCAACCGCATTGGACCAGCATGGTGGATACGGTCCAAAACCCCTATAGATAGGGTGTATTAGGAGGCCTATGTCCAGCGTGGACTATCAAAGGCTGATGATGAGACTTCTTGTGAGACATTTTTAACTGAAAACTAGAACAGACATCACACTGATCCTTTCTCGGTTTATGTATCGAAAAATTATTTTGTCTAAGAACACTTAAAAAAGTATTTCATGAATTTTTTTTTTATTATTTTCGTTACACCAGGTTTTATAAACGGCATGCATATGCAGATAGGATAAGACAGTTGACTCGACGTAAATACGCTTTGAGGATGCACGACAATAATGACTTGGCACTTTAGGACTTTTTTAGTTAATCTAACCATTTAGATACCGTACTTCGCAAACTTGTATATCTTGGTAGACATGATATTGTGTCTATGTTCAGGCATAGAAAGGGTAAGGGTAATACTGTCCTTCACCACTGCTACCACTGGTATTGGTATATCTTTGACCCAGCGTTAAAAGGAATCACGGCCGAGATCAAGAGTGTGTAAAAAAAGGATCTGCATACTTTTACTTTGGCATTCTCGCAATCAGACTTGGGCACAAAAGTATCGAAACCAATTTGTTTTCTAGAGGTACGATTATCAAGTTTCCTTTTCTTACGGAAATTCCTTTTCGATAGTAAGCCCTGCACGAATGCCTTTGTTTCACTCCATGTTTTCATATTCCAAAATTTGTAATGCAACATAGACCGTTCTGCTTCTGATATCAATCTACACATAAAACTATGTTTAGATATTTGTTCAATTGCAGAATGATTACAACGACTTCTTACTGAACGAGCTTCTTTTGGTGTATTCTGCTCTAGTTTTCCTTTTCGTTTTTTAAAGCCCATATATGGTTTTCCTAATAAATGCCTATTTCTGCCGCGAAGCAGTAGTGTGAAAACACTGCTGTGTTCCGGTTTGAAGGGCACCGTAGCCAGCGTATTTACTGGGTAAGCGAGATTTAACACCCAATGGGCCCGACTGCTCGTCTGCCTGCGTATGCCATAAAAAAAAAAACGGCGGCACTTAGCCGTAGATTGACCTGATTTAAGATTTTGAGAAGTACTTCACACCTCGATATCCCTTGACGATCCCTGTACTGAAGACTCATATGATAAATCACTGCTACTGCTGTAAATGATGTAACGTTTTCCTTTGGTGGCTGGAGGAGTAGACAATGCATCATTTTGGCCAGGTCATGCATTTCTCGATGTGTTGTCAAATACACCTGGCGACGTAGACGGCTGATTAACTGCATCGTAATTTATGAGGCCTATATTTAAATAATCTGGCTCTTTACGAGGTAGACATAATTCTTGCTCATTTTTATGTGGTAATCGTTGTTTCTCTGAATTTAGAACTAAATAAAGAATTTTCTTGCCTCTTTTCATCGCAAAGCTCGTGTACACTTGACTTTGACTTAACTGCTCAACTGACTGCGTACGAATACGGTTTAACTATGAGGACAAGAATATTATAGGAGGGTAAAAGTAAACAAACAATAACAATTGCTTACTCGCTTAACTTATACATGTTCTTGTTACAAGTGTATCGTAAGTAAATGAACAGTAATTTCTTTGTTACTTCATTTAAACACGTTCATATTACGAGTGTATCATAGCGCAAAGGGTTAAAAACAAAGAGCTACCCACAACAACGCATTGTTCGTATTGAAACTTGTATAAATAAGCTGTAATAAGAGCGTGTGATGCAGTAACTTTTAGAATACCGGCGCACAAGGTACTGTTATAGCTCGTGTTAAAAAAAATGTGCTATGTGGCAACAGGGCACATAACAGTTTTTATTTGACAAAGTTCTAGCAGCTGCACATAGCATATTTTTTTAAAGGGTCATAACTCGGCCAATAGTCGTAATAGGGTCATAGAAGTTCTTTCATAAGATGCATAAGGCTGTGGGCTATCCGATTTGATCAAAAGCTCTAAATCTCAAAAAATGACACATAGCAGGTTTTGGTTTGACAACGACGATATTCGCCTTAACAAAGATGGTTGGTTGGTTCATCATCATCATCATCATTGTGCCTGTGTCAGATCACATAGGCCTCCCCTAATGCACGCCACTTCCTATATTCGGCTAATCTCATCCAGCCCACACCAGCCACTTAGCGAATGTCGTCACTCCAACTTGCCACAGGGCGTCCCAAACTACATTTGGTGAGCCTTGGTCTCCACTCCACAACTTTTTCAGTAGTCGTCAGTTCTGTGAGCTTATGTGACCGGCCCACTTCAGCTTACTAATCCGGTGGGCTATGTCGGTGACTCTAGTTATATTTTACCAGTCATACTCATCATCATCATAGTCCACTGCTGGACATAGACCTCCCCCAATACACCCCTATCCATTAGGGGGTTTTGGACCGTATCCCACCACGCTGGTCCAATGCGGGTTTGTTGGTGGACCGTCTTTTTACATGCCCATCCGACGCATGGATCATCTTACTTTTCAGACAATTGGGTGATCGGCCCAAATTGCCCTAACCAACTTGGAAACAACAATGAAAATCTATTGAGTCCCCGCTGGATTCAAACCCACGACCTCCGGTTTCTAAAGCACACGCCCTTACCACTAGGCTACGGAGGCAGTATTTTACCAGTACTAAGTGTAATAAATCGCATATCAATTTTCAAACTTAAATTGCAAACGCAAGGGAAACCGTTAAAGGAAGAGTTAAATTATGTTTTACTTAATTTTAATTTTAAAAGGCTCTTTAATAAACACCGAAAGGGAATATATCAGCATGTTTTAAGAATAACTATTATATATGTTTTATACTAAACATTGTTAAAGATTGCAATGCGGCATCTTCAAAGTTCATTTAAAGTTACAAAGAATAAGTTTTTGTAAAAGTAAATGCATTTAAAATTTATTCATTCTAAGTAAATAAAGCGTGTCAAACATGATATTTTGATGAAAAGAATATCTTAAAATATATCAGAGATTCAAAACGCGATGGCAGACATGACAGAGCAGTATCGTGCAAAGAGTTTCCGTTTTTATTGCGAATTAGTTATACACTGTTTGAAGTCGTCAGATTTATTTGAGAAAATTTAATTGAATATTTTTTATTAAATGAACAAGGTGTATAATATTAAATCTTATAATATTTGAATATGAAAAAAATCCTATTAAATAAGTCATTTTTATGTACAACAATATAACTTAATAACACTCAATTGACCTACTATGGCGTAGTTAAAACAATATTAGATTAGAAAATAATTAGTATTTAGTGTTAACTAATGGTACCACGAATACATTTATTTAAGCAAACGTTAACGTTATGGATATAGGTTTGCAAATTATTAATTCAATTCGATCGACACTTATCGAGGACACGTTGCGTAAAATAGTTCACCCAAAATCGTATATATATCAGCGCAGAATTGAATCGACATCATTCACGAAATAAAGATAAACATTTATCGACATCATGAAGGCATTTGTGAGTATTTAGCACATACTTGATATTTTAATTGTTAACAGCATAACTTAAAGTAGTATTTTTTTTCTAACTCATTAATTTGTAATTTTTGGGGTAAATAATGAATAAGTTATAACAATACTTTTAGAATAAAGACCTTAAATTAAATATGCGCTTTTTTGATAGCGTTCCTACAAAAGTTAAATGTATTATAATACCTTTAGCTTTTGTTGAAACGCTAGTAAGCATAATTAAACAGGAAAATAGTAGTTATAAATCTCAGTATCCAAGTAATATGAGAAAGTAAACATTTCGGGCCGTAAATTTTTTTATTGATGATATAAAAAATTATTTCATTTATTTAAAAAAATATATTATTTTCTTTTAATAAATGTAGATCGCTATGGTGTGCCTGGTGGCGTGCGTTGCGGCTAAGGACGAGAAGCCGCGTGAAAAGCGTGGCTTCCTTAGCGGAGGCTACTCTGGTTTAGGAGGATATTCCGGCTACGGTGGATACTCCGGCTACGGAGGGTACTCTGGCTATGGTGGATACGCCGCCCCAGCTGCCCAGGTGGTCACCGTCAACAAGGTGGTGGACGTACCCAAGGTGGTGAGCGTGCCACAAGTGGTTGCCGTCAACAAAGTGGTCTCTGTGCCCCAAGTGGTGTCCGTTAACAAGGTGGTGGCAGCTCCTAGCTACTCCTCCGGCTATTACGGTGGCTACAACGGTGGATACAACGGTGGATACAACGGTGGATACAACGGTGGATACAACGGTGGATACAACGGTGGATACAACGGTGGTTACAATGGGTACAGCGGCTACGGAGGATACGGCGGATACGGTGGCTACAGTGGTTATGGAGGTTACAGTGGTTACGGCTACGGAAACAGTGGTTGGTGGTAAATAATTTGATCGATGCAGCACTAGTCACTTGCTCGATGTAATTGTTATTTTTTGTGTTATTTATGTTTTTGTTGTAAATAAATGATTTTATTTTATTTACTTGTGCGTTCAATCTTTCATCATAGTTTCCTAGTAATATCATCCCTTTTTAACTATAAGGATAAGAGAACACCTTATCTATATAGAATTAGGTACGTAATTTACCTTTGATGTTCCTTGATGAGTTCCCACACATATAAATCTAATTTGATTTCATTAAATATTTGTATTATAAAATCGGTATAAGAACTGAACTCTACCTTCTGCGTTCCTACTGAAATAATTAAAGTCAAAGCGTTGGCGTGAATGGCGAAAGATCTCCCCGAGGCAGAGTAAATACGAGTGATCTGCAACGATCTATACTTGGGCTTTTTCTTTTCCTTCCTTCTATATATAGAAGAATAACCATGTGTGATAAATGATAACGCAAAGGAAAAATATTTTAAAGATAATACCTACTTGATGTTTGAAGTAAAACAACGTACAATAATAAATGACAATATAAATTATACCATCTCTACAGTAGAAAATTGGTTTAGCGTTACTAATTTGTTATTGAAACAAATAAAACACAAAGATAGAGCACGGTAAATGGGAAATAGTTATGGGTAGGTGCTACGTGTCAGACGTAGTTGAACTAATAGTGATTCTTGATATAACGATGGATACAAAATTTTATATTAATAGAGGATATTAAAAGGCTTGCGAGTAAACTTATTTCTGCAGCCTGGGCATTAAAGAAAATTAAATAACGAACAAATGTGTAGTATATTTTAGCCATTTTCACGGTATAAGGTCTAATAGAGTTCTAATAACATACAGACTACAAAAGATAGAATACTGAGTTCGGTAAATGGATTAGTTATCTGGAAATTTTAAGGCACTGACGTTCTTGAACGTCTGCCAGAGGTAGTACTACAACGGGGTCTGATTTTTTTACATGCCAATGCAACGCATGGATCTCTCCACTTCCGGCTGTAAGGATAAAATAAGTTCATTTAGTCTAGGTCGGAGTACAGACTAAAAATATTTTATTCCAATTAAGATCTGGATTGGCCCTCCTTTCCCTGTGACTAGGGCCGCTGAAAAGTGTTCGGATCGTGGGGAATCAAAAAATAAAATAAAATCCGTAAAATGTGCTTTTATTTATCAATTATATTTAAAACTAATCATATTTCATTAAAATTAAAAAATTAATACTATTTAAAAAAAATCTTTTCATTCAAAATCAGTTAAGAAATATCGTTCACACATTTGGAAAAAAAAAGATGAATACATTTTCAACAAGTGAACTTTTAACCAAAAAATTAAGACGGACTTCAAATAATATAATATAACCATTTTGGGCAATACAAACGGGTGACAACGTATCCTCTGTAAGAAGTTACGCAGCGATATTTGCAACTACATTTTAAATCTCTAATATCTTTAATGACTACTTTAATGAAAATATCACGCATATGACACCTCGACCTATTTAAATGGATTATCTTTTAATATAAACTTACACTATATTACCTTGAACGAGCTTTGAATGTGCCTAACTGCAGTTTTTAAAAATGTTTATACTAAAATGCTTATTGTGGATTATTTTTAAAACATAATTACATGCTCTTACCGATTTTATTGTAGGCAAATTCCAATAGTGCGATTATGTAGAACATAGTTAAGTCCATCTTCTAAGGTTGAGCCAACGTTTGCAATATAATCGCACGAGGATGTGATTTTTCACGCCGTTATTTTATTAATTTCTTAAATATCTGTTAAAGTACTTATCACCAAATTATTTAAAAAATGGGACCAAATGACAGCTTAAACCTATCCTTTACAAAAGAATGAACAAAATCGGAGCACTAGGAGCAAATCATCAAGGTAACATATATAAAAAAATATGCTCCGAATTGAATAACTCTTTCATTTGAGAAGTGAATCAAAAATTTTACCAAATGAAATGTGACTGACTTTAAACAACGTGTAACTATTTACGCAATTTAAGAAGGCGACAACCCACTAACCCGCATTGGACCAACTAGGTGGAATACGGTCTAAAACCCTCTAATGGATAGGGGTGTATTAGGGAAGGCCTATGTCCAGCGGCGGACTATTAGAGGCTGATGATGATGATGATAAGAAGGCGACAAAGTGCCTTCTGCAAGAAACAATAATATAAAATCTTTTAAGATATTTATTTAATCAAATTGTCATGAATGACACGTTTTATGCACATACAATGTAAAATTTTTTAAATGCATTAACTTTTATGTGAAACTAAACTAAATTGCCTCAAATGAGCTTTGAACATGCCTAATAGAAATTTTAAAAGAATCTGTCATAAATAATTAAAAAACCAATTCTATTAGGCATGTTTAAACTGAATTAAAAACTTAATTAATTTAATTTGAATAAGGCATATTCATTTTTTATTTGAATATGCCTAATTCATTCTTTAAAAACGTTTACATGAAAATGCTAATTGCGGGTTATTCTTAAAACACAGAAATATGCTGTCGCGAACTTTATTGTAGGTCAATGCAAGTAGTTTAATTATGTAAAACAAAGTTAAGAGATAGACTTACTATCTCTTAGAAATGAGCCAGCGTATGCAATTTAATCGCGAGAAGAGATTTTCAACGCGGAAATATTCTTAATTTCTCAAATATCTATTAACCTACTTACCACAAAATAATTTAACAAGAATAGTAATACCTTACTTTTCAGACAAATGGGTGATCGGCCCAAATTGCCCTAACCAACTAGGAAACAACAATGAAAATTTGTTGCGTCCTCGCAGGATTCGAACCCACGACCTCCGGATTCTAAAGCACACGCCTATACCACTAGGCTACGGAGGCAGTCGATGCGTCGGATGGGCATGTTAAAAGTCGATCCACCCACTAACCCGCATTGGACCAGCGTGGTGGGATACGGTCCATAAACCCCTAATGGATAGGGGTGTATTAGGGGAGGCCTATGTCCAGCAGTGGACTATCAAAGGCTGATGATGATGATGATGAATAGTACCTATCATTTAAAACAAAAATGAGCAAAATCAGAGCACTAGGAGTGGAGCAAGGTAACATACATAAAATACATGCGCTCCGAATTGAGTACCTCCTTCTTTTGGGAAGTCGGTCAAAAATAGATACGTTTTCGCTTAAAAGGCAGTGTTAAAATAAGTGTATAAAATTATACAACGACAAAATAATATGAATAAAGAAATATGTATATGTCTTGAGCTGACCTGATTTACTTTAATTGCAGCTAATAGTAAATTATTAGTTTTGATTGAATATATAAACAAACACAAATTTATAATAACACCCACGACACCCATAGTTCTTTCTAATGGGAGTGTTTTGCAATTTTGCAGATTTTGACGTCTTACACTGCTTTCTTATCGGCAGGACAGGTAGCACTTACCATCACTTTGACTAATAACAAAATATATAATGTTAAATAATGTTTAAACGATAATATCGCCTGAAGATTTTCGATATTAAGCTGTGAATACATAAATTTCATAAATCCATGTCCCTGTCCCACACTGACGTCCTATTTTCTCTACCAAGTATAGCCTTGCTAAGAGGGACGATTTAAATTCGGGTAACAATAATTAATACATTGTAATAATGGCTCACAAATACCGATGAGCTTACATAATATTTTAAAAAGTCATAGCACTTTTTTAACATCCTACAATAGCATAAAATTAGAATGTAAAGATTGAACTGGTCTACGCCAAAGTAAAAGAGGACATATGCCTAATATAATGACGCTTGTATAAATTAAATGCAAATTTTTTTGCGGTCTCCTAATAACGAGGACGCGTTTCACAATTTTAACTAGTTTGGTCTCGTACATATATATATATCGGCTGACAGCGTCGATAACATATCACTCTCCACTATTCGCTGGTGACCCAAGACGACAACATGAAGTTCTTCGTAAGTTGTCATAAGATTATTTATTGGCTAATTAACAAATTCCCTATCTCGTTAAAGTAACAAAATTTTATTATTTCTTATAAATACTACAAATTTTTCGAGCAAAATTATAAAAAGCCTTTCATATTAAACTTTTTAATAGCATTTATTCAATCTGCCTACAGAAATTGTTAAACCACTTAATAAATGCTGTTTAATTAAATTAGATCGCTATGGTGTGCCTGGTGGCGTGCGTTGCGGCTAAGGACGAGAAGCCGCGTGAAAAGCGTGGCTTCCTTAGCGGAGGCTACTCTGGTTTAGGAGGATATTCCGGCTACGGTGGATACTCCGGCTACGGAGGGTACTCTGGCTATGGTGGATACGCCGCCCCAGCTGCCCAGGTGGTCACCGTCAACAAGTTGGTGGACGTACCCAAGGTGGTGAGCGTGCCACAAGTGGTTGCCGTCAACAAAGTGGTCTCAGTGCCCCAAGTGGTGTCCGTTAACAAGGTGGTGGCAGCTCCTAGCTACCCTCCGGCTATTACGGTGGCTACAACGGTGTGGATACAACGTGTAGGTTACAATGGGTACAGCGGTCTAGCGGCTGGAGGATACGGCGGATACGGTGGCTACAGTGGTTATGGGGGTTACAGTGGTTACGGCTACGGAAACAGTGGTTGGTGGTAAATAATCACAATTATGCATAACTAAAGATGTTTTATTGTTATTTTTTGTTATTTATGATTTAACTATAAAATAAATGAATATTTTTTGACTAATACTGCTTTTATAATTTCTGAGTGTAACTTCTTTTGGGAACACCCCAAAAACGAAGTTTTACCCCTTGTAACATTTACCCATTGATACTTTTAAAATAGTCACTATATTAGTTCATAATCACAATGTTACTTATAACACTGCGAAATATCTGCCAATGTTGTTTTCCCCTTTGTAAAGTTTATCAATCGTGATTATTCCTTCACCATCCTAGAAAACTACCGCCATTCCCATTTGACAAGGCGGCTTTTGGCTATTGTTGGAGCGAGTCCACCAGCAGCCATTCATTGTTTGGTTTGCTGTTTCAACTCTGCTAGTACAATGGTGGACCCAAGTTTTGTCCACAGCGAATTAGGAAATTCCGAGCAAAACTTTGTTTTTGTATTTATTCACGTTTGCGTGGAGGAGAAACGCAATTGGAACAAACGCAGTGGTGGTATCTTGTGGACAACTATGCTCGTGCACGATTTTATGTACTCGACAAAACCATTAAAACCAACAAGCAAAATATACGTAGCAAATGCAATAAAAGGAAAATAAAAAGATAAAGTATATAAAACTATAAAGATAAAGTATATAGGACTATCCTAAATGCTCGACCAATAAGATCGACCCCAGCATGTTGTTGGCTATAGCCATCGATGGTATTTCGCTAACACCCTATGCACTTTCATAACGTAAAGAGACATTAAAACGTCACTGTGTCGACTGAGAGTTCATGATGTAAATTGTATACAAAATATATCACGCACCTTTACTCGACGGTCGTCGAGCACAATATTATGTAATTCTTAAACAATATCCTGAGTAGTTACTTCAATCGGATGAATAGAGCGTTAAGCAGAGATAAACTTGACCGACCACGTTCAAAATGATATCACTTTGGTGCGTTAGTGTAATAAAGATCTGTTTTTATTGCGGAAGCACTCCAACCGCTAAAAAAATGCTAGCATTAAATTCAGATTTTCCCATGGTTCACATAAACAATGGAAAAAGTGACAGTTTCTTGTTTTTTCACCTGGACTCATGAATTTTTTTTAAATATAGAGTTCAAATTCTAACTCCGTTACCTTTTTTTTAATATCCTAGAAGGATGTCACTTGTTCCATAGTCAAATAAGATATCACCGGTTCAGAATACGATGCCAATGACGTGAAAAGAACCGGTTATAGTCTCAGCAGGTATTTCGTCCTTTAAGATAATCAATTATAAAATTAACATTATAAAGATAAAATAACTTTTGGATTAAAAATTTTATTGCTAGGTTGTGTTCTTATTAATAATTTATTTTCATTGTCTGTTTTAAATTTATGAATAGTGAAATTTTTAATTTTACTGGGGTTTTAACGCTCTAGGCCCCATAATAATGCACGGACTGGAAGACATCTTAGGAAGACCTCCTGCAACGTGGCCCAATAGTATAGTGAAGATTTTGGAAAACTGTTAGATGACGCTATGAACGATTAGTTTAGAAATATTTGCAGGACAGACAAGCCTGACCGTGGACTCCATATTCCGAGCTGGAAGCATGTAGTGTAATTCGACCAATTCTATTCTATTCGTGCCATCAGATATCAAGAAGCTTTTCGGTAAAAACCTTTAAATTTTCTCTTTAGTGGACGATTGTTTAATAGGTCTTTGCATGGACGACAGCTGCCTGATGCCCTTCTCGAGCCGAAGCCCAGTCATTTATGCCCAGGGAAATCAGAGGTGATTTTACCGGACCAAATCTCTAACCTGTTCTTAGTGACTACCTTCAACAAGATGTGAGTTCAGCTAAAAACTTTAAGCTTTATGCGCATAGGTAAGTAAAGAAAAACTGTTATTAAGGTATCTTAGACTATTGACTAATGTCCAAGATGGATGTGTCAATTGCAAGCGAATATTTTTGTGCATGAATAATCTACCTTTGGTAATCTTTTTGACGTAACAGCTTCTACTAAATTGTTACCAGATAGGAAGCAATCTTCAACCTGTTCTAGCCTGCTAGGTAACGCCCTCCATAGGCAAGCACTGTAAAATAAAGTGAGGCAGCGTCCTTCTACGTGCGAGTTAGGCTTAAGTAAATGAGAGAAGGAAACACTGAGAAAGAGGCAAGCGTACCGGTTCATGTCTTGCGCTCTCTCTTACACTTGAACGTTCTTGCCATCGGAGATAGTAAATAGTGTCTGTATTTGTATTTATACGTGCAAGTTAACTGTCAATTTGTGTAGTGTAAATATGAAGTTAGATTCTTCGATTAGAACAATCAAAACAGTAAAGGCTAATAATTCTACACTAATATTTGAATTTAAGCAGCTAACAACGTGCGCTCTGTACGAAATTGGCTCGCGATTTCTGCCCCCGCTATTTAAATCTCTGGTATCTTTTAAGGTATTCATTTAATTATGCACATAGAATAAAGGATTTTTAAATGCATTAACTTTTATGTAAACTTTTACATGAGGTTTGAACATGTCGTATAGCAATTTTTATAATATTTTACATTAAAATGGCTATTGTGGGTTATTCTTAAAACATAGCTATATGCGCTTACGGAGTTTATTATAGACCATTTAAAGAAGTACAATTATGTAGAACATAGTTTAAGTATAACTTTTACGATTTTGGCAGCGTTTGCAATTTACGCGAGATTGTGATTTTTGACGCCGAAATTTTCTAAATTTCTTTAATATCATTATCACACTTATGACAAAATTAATAAAAAATGTGCCGAAATGACAGCTGGTACACATAATAAAACATGAATGAACAAAATCAGAGCAGGGGCGAAACAACGAGGTACCATATATAGAAAAAAATATTTTCGTAGTCGGGAGGTTACGAATAACCCACACTAAATATTAAAAAAACACAACTCGGTATTACAAAACTTATTTAAAGTCATACAATAATACTCTTTGCAATTAAATAAATTCTGTAAACTGTAACACAACTGTAAACAAGAAATACTATAAATAGCATATATAGTGTATAAATGTATATCTCAAAACTTATAATACATTTAATAAACGCGGGGGCAAGAATCGGGTGGCAATGTCGTGTGCAATGCATGTTGTTTTCGCTTATTTCGCTTATAGTGACCCGAACGTAAAAGATTGATTAAAATATTGTTTTATGTGACCATACTATATAAATGTACAAAAATATATAATTAGTTCATGCCAATTACTATTTATTTTACATTATTAATTCCCGACCTTTCGAACATTTTCCAGAAGCCGGCCACGGCCAAACTGAACGATAAAAAAATAAAAGGACTTCGGATAGAATCCGCATAAAGTCCTTTTATTCAATAATGTGTACTATTTACTTAAACAAAAGAATTGATTAAGTACATGCGCATTTAACAAGAATTATTTTCAGTAACCATTCCAATATAGAAATATGTTTTGCGTAAAAGTGGTGTATATACTTGCTTAAGAATCTTAACATAATCTTAAAATGGGTACAAAATAACTTTTTGAGCAAATTATTATGTTTATAATATTGTCCAATATAATAAATTTTAGTAAGGGAGGAAAACGCACTGAACTAAGCTTATATCGCGGGATACGATACAACGGGTATACGATTCTTGTTTCAAATGTCAGAAATGTTTATTCTTAAAATAATTTTTAACGTTCTCCTTTACGGATCTAATATATAAAAGTAATTAGAACGTTTATGTTATAAAATCATAATTTAAAATTTTAACTATACATATATGATATAGGTATTATTAAATTTATTCAAAATTTTCTTTGCTTACATACTATTATTCAGGTATATAAACTTTTATAACTCTCGATGAAGCATCTTATATTAGCATTAAAAATTCTAGCTTCTTAGGCGTCTCGAATCGGCATATTTAAAACGATGAGTCAGGTAACGTTGCTCGATCCCAATTAATGCAAAATTTTTGCGACCTCCGAAGAGCGAGGACGGGTTTCGTAATTCTAGCTATATATAAATCGACCAGCAACGTTTGCCTCACATAACTCTTGGACGTTCACTGTTAAACGAATCGTCAGACATTATGAAGTTCTTCGTAAGTGATCGTTATGTTTATATTATTTAATAACATGAACTGTGCAATAAACGAGTTTTATTATAAACAAATTCACGATAACTGCTTCATTGATAAAAATCATTGCCTTTTACGATGAATGTCGCAAGTCAAATAAACGTAAAGGACATTTCTAGCCTCCATCCATAAACTTGCCATCCAGACTTACATTAACATTTTCAAGTGTATATTGTAATGGATTTTTTTTTCAATTAGATCGCAATGGTGTGCCTGGTGGCATGTGTAGCCGCTGACAAAGCGCGCGAGAAGCGTGGCTTCCTTAGCGGAGGCTACTCTGGTGTTGGAGGATATTCCGGTGTCGGTGGATACTCCGGCTATGGAGGGTACTCCGCCCCCGCCGCCCAGGTGGTCTCCGTCAACAAGGTGGTCAACGTGCCCAAGGTTGTGAGCGTGCCCCAAGTAGTGAGGGTCAACAAAGTGGTCTCGTTGCCCCAGTGGTGTCCGTTAACAAGGTGGTGGCAGCTCCCAGCTACTCCTCCGGCTACAGCAGCGGCTATTACGGTGGCTACAATGGTGGCTACAACGGTGGCTACAACGGTGGCTGCAACGTGGCTACAATGGTGGCTACAGCGGTGGCTACAACGGTGGTTACAACGGTGGCTACAGTGGCTACAGTGGCTACAACGGTGGCTACAGCGGCTATGGAGGCTACAGCGGCTACGGCCAAGCCAACAGTGGCTGGTGGTAAAATAGGACACACTTCGTGTACCAAATGCGTGTTTTAAGTCAATGCAAATTGTGATATTTTTTGTTATTTATGATTTTAGCGTAAAATAAAAGCTTATTTTCTGTAGTAAAATGTGGTTTCGTTAAATAATTTATTTTACCCTTTTATCAACAACTTACACAAATAAAGATGGTTTAAATCCATAAATATGCTTTAATGAAATATTTACATCAGCAGAAGAAATATTTTTTCCTACGTTAAAAAAAGTCGAGCGATTTAAAAAATTGTTTTTACTGTAATCATTCACAGCTAAACAATTTTTAAATCGCTCGACTTTTTTTTTCCTAGACCCTCCTATCCATCCGAAATACGCAATTGCCGCAATGTATTTAAATTGTTTTTAACGGAGGTCGTTTATTTGCCAGTCGTGGCCGCTGGTAGTCTTTATCTCTTAGATTTTTTAATGGTACATTGAGCCACTTAAGTTCGTTTTATTGATCCTTAAATCCTATCAAACATGATAAGGTTTCATTAGAAGAGGGTCTTTACAATGTACAACTGACGCAATACGGGTCATAAAAACGTTCTCTCCCTCTCTATTGTGGTGAGCAAAACCTAAACCACCATTGACTCGCCAATACGTCACACTTTTCTTTCGCCAAGTTTTAGTCCTATCTAACAAAACATTCCTTGTTAATGTAAACGCTAGTGAAACAGCTTTGGACAATAGTTTCTGTAATTTCAATTGTTTTGTAAATATGACTACTGTCACCTACCAGTTTAAACTAAAGTGAAGCGTTACAATGCCGTAAAAAATCTGTCCTTTACAGCTTTTAAACATTTAGCTATGATTTTGGTACCACGTCTTTATACAATCATAAAATAATAAGTCAGATATTAAAAAGGCCGATATGCATGTATTTGAATATAATTAAATGTTCGGTTTAGTTTTATTTTATTGATAAATAGAGAAAAATTAATCCCACGCATCGTAATTTTCTTCTTAAACAGTAAAAATGTTGCATCAGTCGATATTTTAAGAATTGAATTAGGAAACTTCCATTTCAGAAAAATGTAAAGCTAATGTTAATCTTTGTTCTCGAATTGAAAGAAAAATACTTCATTTATAAAAGAACGTAGGTATTATTTACTTAATATTTCTTTTCAAATTGAATATTTTCAAAAATATTAAAATATTACATAAAAAATTGGGTTTACATAATTGCTTGAGCACACAACAGAGAAATGCGAAAAGTAATGATAATTAAAAACATGGATAGAAACTTAAAATAATAATTCAATAATATGTACAAATTTATCAAATTTATTAATTTCTAAATAGGTAGCAGAAGGTGTAGGCGTGTATGCGTGCGTGCGTGTTGTGTGTCTGTATGTCCGTTGAACAATCCATGTAATAAAGTCATATTAAGCAACGTGCGTCGAATTTCGAGACTTTTGAGGTTGTAAAACGTCTTAAACGTACATAATTAACATTACCCATGTCATTTGTGGAGTTCAAGTGTTCAATAGACTTATGCTAAATCTTTTAGAAATTATAAATTTGAGTAATGTAGTGCGGATTCTAATTATTTCTTCTATATCCAAGTTTACTTCGTACGTATGAATTTTAAAGTAATTTTATACAAGCAGTATTAGAAAACGGTTTCATTACGCGCAAAATAAATTAAAGCTCTTGCAATTTGAGGTTACTGTCTAATCTATATGACGCGAAAACGTCAAATTGTCATCTATGAGAATTCCTAAGTCTTTAACAACAGTTTTTTAATCACGACAAGGCGTTCACTCAAATATTTTAACTTTTTTTCATACCCGAATTGTGTATAAGTCGGTTAATATTTTATCCGGTGTCACCTTAATAACAGTTTATGCATAAAAAGACAGGCACGTGACTGCCACGTTACAGTAAAACCTCAATTATCTCAAATAACTACCATTGTTGTTGGCACACCTGAATCTTTGACAGAATCTCTTTGTCCTCGATGTCCATTGATGCGAGAACAGTAAAAGGAAAGCTCTAGTATTGTAAAAGCTAATTGGCGTTAATTATTTAATAATTATTTAACCGGTGGTAGGTCCCCTTTTTACCAGGGACCGTCTGGGTGGGTACCACCACGGTGCCTATTTCTGCCGCAAAGCAGTAGTGTGAAAACACTACTATGTTACGGTTTGAAGGGCACCTTAGCCAGCGTAATTACTGGGTAAACGAGACTTAACATCCTATATCTCACGGTAGGCAGCGCGTTGGTAATACCTGTAAGGCCAAAGTCTATGGACGTCGGTGACCACTTTCCATCAGGTGGCCCCGACTGCTCGTCTGCCTGCGTATGCAATAAAAAAAAGCGTGCTTTCAATGTGAACTGTGCACTAAAGAAAGTTAAAACTGGTTGTGTAAAATCTGTGACCATTAGATTTTATGAATTATTTTAATAAAGTATTTGATCCTGTAACGGAACACCATTATGAGCTATTAAATTATCAACGAGCATCATGTACGAATATCTTTTTTGTGAAAATGGTTAATTACGAAGCAATCTTATCTATTTTTGATGCTTACGGTGAACAGCAATAATGATATGAGGTAAGAAGTAAAGTAGTACATATAATATATAAAATAATAGAATATATTTCAAACAGTATATAATGCCCACCATTGAACAGGGGTCTAAATTAGAAAAGAATATTTTGGGTGGACAAATGCGTCGTGCGAGCATCACACGATCTTGTAGCCTTCATATGTGATGTTCCCGTTATCATCATCAATATCAGCCTGTGATAGTCCACTGCTGGACATAGGTCTCTTCTCAATGTTTCCGTACATAATTTTATTTCTCGCAAAAAATTTATTATCACGTAACAATTTGTAACGGCTATTATTATTGCATATACACTGCAAGACAAATAAGACATTCAATTAAAAAAAGCAACGCATTAGAAATAAAGTTATTACTGCCGCAAGTCCTCTCTGAGACATAGACTGTTAGCTCTTTTAATCAGCAATTACAGATATTGGCATCGCGGGAGTACTTCACCAGTAAAAAGAGGATACTAATTATAGATATTTCAAGGGTTTGTAGTTTTGGAATTCGCTTTTAATAGCCAACGCAAAAGTAATAATATCTTGGTATCAATTAAGCAATATGATTGACACCCTTTTTTCCATAAAATCAATTATATTGTCCGCAACGTAAATTGAGGCAGGTTTTGATTTGATTCGCGCGCGTAAGATACGTTATGGAAAAGACCGCTATAGCGAGTGGTTCGCAGGGCAAATGTTTAACATAATTTTGTTTTGCATACGAGCTGCAAAATTTTCGCGCTCTTCGAGCAACAAGGACGCATTTCGTAATTTTAACCATATATATATACCGATGTTGAACATCGTTTCATATTAGTCTCAGGCTCTTGACAGGGAAACAAAACATCCGACGACATGAAATTCTTCGTAAGTGATTGGTAACATTAACCTATTAGCCATTGCTACGGCCACCCATTACACATTTCGAAAATGTATCCTATATTTTTTGTACGCGTACATACATGTATTTAAAGTATGTTTCTTAATGTCTCCTATGACTTATCCATTAATATTGTATAAAGGATGCAGTATAGATTTATGACAAAATAAATTAAGCTTGGCCTTGATAAATAAGCTTACAGGCAATTGTATCAATAATATTTTTTAATCGTGTTTTACAACAATAATAACATTTGAAACCTTATGTCGAACAGATTGTAGCGTTGTGCCTGGCGGCGTGTGTGGCGGCTGAGGCCGAGAAGGCGCGCGAGAAGCGTGGCTTCCTCAGCGGAGGCTACTCTGGTGTCGGTGGATACTCCGGTGTCGGTGGATACTCCGGCTACGGAGGGTACTCCGCCCCCGCTGCCCAGGTGGTCTCCGTCAACAAGGTGGTGAACGTGCCCAAGGTTGTGAGCGTGCCCCAAGTAGTGAGGGTCAACAAAGTGGTCTCTGTGCCCCAAGTGGTGTCCGTTAACAAGGTGGTGGCAGCTCCCAGCTACTCCTCCGGCTACAGCAGCGGCTATTACGGTGGCTACAATGGTGGCTACAACGGTGGCTACAACGGTGGCTACAACGGTGGCTACAACGGTGGCTACAACGGTGGCTACAACGGTGGCTACAACGGTGGCTACAACGGTGGCTACAACGGTGGCTACAGTGGCTACAACGGTGGATACAGCGGCTATGGAGGCTTCAGCGGATACGGCCAAGCCAACAGCGGCTGGTGGTAAATGGTGTCGAGGGTACCAATCTAGTCATAAAGATGTTATTATATTATTAAACTCAACGTGATTGTATTTATGTACATAGTTCAAATATATTTTTTATGAATTGATACATTGTTTACTCTTTTAAAATGTTATATAGTATTTTACTTGCCTGAATGTAACATATACAGAAGAGGAAAGGTGATGCAAACCGATGAAACGTTTTCTTATGAGTGCAAGTAGTAGATTAATCCTATCTATTTCGAGATAATTTTGCTCTATCAGTTGACTTGATTCAAAATCCATGATAAACATAGTTTTAGCCATATCTAGGAATACACAAGATATTGCATTTGCATTAAATGTTAAAAATTTTAAAAAATCTAAAAGTGTATTAACTTTAAAATTACTACCTTTATTGAAATAGGACGCCCCTAGCCTGAGGAGATCCGGCGAAATAAACTCAGTGGGCGGCGTTATTTTCATATCATCTTTAAAAATAATAAAACGTACAATAATATTAATGACTAGCTGTTGCCCGCGACTTCGTACGCGTGGCATTACACAATTGTTTTTTTTTTTATTTAGCCATAATTTCTACCAGTTACATCAGCTATTTTCCAGTGAAATTCCCGTCAAAATTAGGCAAGCCCATTAGCCGGAAGCCATATCATAGAATAACTCTGAGTGCTATGCTGTAATTTTTGATAGGTACAATTAGTAAGTACATGAGTTAATGGAATTTCTTAGTTACTACTGACCAACTGGCATGGTATACGATCCATACGCTGAAAATATTAATTGCGTTCATAGTTAAAGTATTATATATACTTTACTTTTGAACGCCATATGCAAATTTGACGCAATAAGAAAGGTTTTTTATGACTTTTAATTTCTAATTCTGACGATTTCTAAGTTATTTAAGGTCATAGTTGAAGCTCAAGTCAATTTTACGATTTTATTATTCCTACCGTCAGTTTAATAATTCATAACAGTTACAGTTTGATAACCTTAAAATGAAAGAAGGATTGCAATTTATAATTCAGTCGCCTTTTTTTACTTTTGCAAATGCTCTGAAAATTATTATTTTATTAAAAAATCGATTATCAAAAATCTTGCACTAGTTTAACTCCTCTCTCAGCACAAGCATTAAAACGAAATTGACTTAAGCCTCAACTATAACCTTAAATAACTTAGAAACCGTTACAATTAACAAAAAATCAAGACGTTAAATTTTATAGAATTATTATTTGTAAAGTATTAGTTCTAAATTAAAAATAGATTTTTTCTCTTGATATTTGTATATTATGCCACTTTCTAATGGCAGTCTTGTACTGGTCTAGCCTGATCTCGTACATCGCAGTGTGGGTCGACCCCCACGAGATGGAGCGACAACCAGTGCAAATGTTCAGGAATTAAGTGGGTGTAGGTAGCGCAGGATCGTACCTCATGGCAGCTCGCGGGGAGGCTTATGTCCAGCAATGGACTTTTCTATGCTTATATGATGATGATGATGATGATTTCCATGTAAAAGTTTGGTTATCGGGGGGGCTGGGATAAAATTAAAAATAAGAGCTATACTTCGGCATGATTTTTTATAGATTTAATTAACTCATTTAGGACTATCGTGAAAAAAATCGGACAAACCCTGAATAAGGGCCACCCTAATACATACTAATATTACATATTAAATCCACAAATTTACGGATTTTTCGCGTTATTTAAATATATTTATTAATATACTAATATTATTTTTGCTGATCACCGATAGCTTCAAGCATAAATGAGATTGCTTTGTAAATAGCAATTTTCTTAAAAAAAGATAATCGTACATGATACTCGTTTGTAATATAATAGTTGATAGTAATGTTCCGCTACAGGGACAAACATTTTATTAAACTATTCTAAGGCTGAATGGTAACTGTTTGCGTACTACAAACTTTTCGACTTAAATTCTGTATTGCAATATTGATAATAATAGCACCCATATATACTTTCACAATTCTAGCGCTTTCCTTATATTGTTCTCAGATCCATGGTCCTCAGGGACAACGGAATTATATCAAAGTTCCAGGTTTGCAACCATAAATTGAAATTTTACTTTAACGGGTTGTGGAAGAGGAAGATTCTTTTTAAATCATAGATCTAATATCTATAATTTAAATTAATTATAATAACCGTTTTTAAAATTTTGATACTGCTTATACAAAACTACTTTATAATTCATACGTATGAAGTAATACTTGAATTTTGAAGCAATACTTAGAGTCCGCACTACATTACCCTAATACATAATTTCGAAAAAAAAATAGTATAAGTCTATTTTACACTTGAACTAAATTAAATGGCTAATGCTAATTATGTACGTTAAAGAGGTTTTACAACCTCACAAGTCTCGAAATTCGAGGCACGTTACTAAATATGACTTTATTACATGGATTGTGCAACGGACGCACACACACACAACACGCACGCACACACGCCTATACCTTCTGTACCTATTTTGTTTTTATTTAGTAGAATTTAATAAGTTTCATATTGCATTTGTTTCTATAATACGTTCTTTCAAGTTTCTATTCATGTATTTTAAGTGTCAATACTTTCGCATTTCACCGTTGTATGCTTAAATTTGCCTATCTAAATGATGCTAATCATGACCTGGCTACATATTTTTTATTTATGATTTTAAGATGTTTATTTTTTCAAATTAAAATGAAAAATTAAATATTTTGTATTAACTACGATTGTTGTCCGTAATGGTGAGCAAAAAAGCAAGAGATCTGCTAAGTATATAAACAAAATATGTAATTAAACATTAGCGTTACGTTTTTTTGAAACGAAAATTTCTTATTTCAATGCTTTCACCATTTTCACTACTTACCTTTTAATTCCATTGTTTTAGAAGAAAATAATGAAGCAGAGGATTGAGTTATCTCTATTTATCATTTAAATAAAACTTAACCCAATATTTAAATGGATGTGATTTGGACTTTTTAGTGGGCTTACTTATTATTTCTTATTGTATATTCAAATTTCATGTAAATAAAGACACGGTACCATTATCATGGCTGAATGTTTAAAAGCTGTTTGGATATCAGGCACAAAATATTTTAAAATTCAACATAAATTAACTAATTATGCATGACAGATTTTTTGCAACAATTGCCGTATTTATAAAATAAGTAAAATTAACGCAACTCTTGTCCAAAGCTACTTCACTAGCGCTTACATTAAGGAATGGAAAGGCGACGTATTGGCGAGTCAATGGTGGTTTAGGTTTTGCTCATCGCCATATATAGGGAGAGAATGTTCTTACGAGCCCTGTTGCGAAGGAGATGGTAAATAATTTTCTAAAGAAAAGTCTCACTTTATCATGTTTTTTTTAACATCTAAAGATCAATCAAAATAACTTAAATAGCTCAATATATTATAATTTAAAAACTGAGAGCTAAAGACATAATGAGTGACCACGACTGGCAAAGAAACGACCCCCGTTACGAAACAGTGTAATGACATGGCGATAAATGCTTATTTAGGATGGATAGGAACGTCTAGGATAATAAGCGGGGCGAGCGATTTTTAAAAAAATGTTTAACGGTGAATTTATAGGCTTGGGGTAAGGAAAAAGACTTCTTCCGCTGATGTAAATAGTTCTATATAGCATGTTTATGGATTTCAGCAATCCTTATTCATATGAGACGTTTAAAATTAATAAATAACGGTATTTAACAAAACCATTTTATTACAGAAAATAAGCTTTTATTTTACGCTAAAATCATAAATAACAAAAAATATCACAATTTGCATTGACTTAAAACGCGCTTTTGGTACACGAAGGGTGTCCTATATTACCACCAGCCACTGTTGGCTTGGCCGTATCCGCTGTAGCCTCCATAGCCGCTGTATCCACCGTTGTAGCCACTGTAGCCACCGTTGTATCCACCGTTGTAGCCACCGTTGTAGCCACCGTTGTAGCCACCGTTGTAGCCACCGTTGTAGCCACCGTTGTAGCCACCATTGTAGCCGCCGCTGCTGTAGCTGGAGGAGTAGCTGGGAGCTGCCACCACCTTGTTAACGGACACCACTTGGGGCACCGAGACCACTTTGTTGACCCTCACTACTTGGGGCACGCTCACAACCTTGGGCACGTTGACCACCTTGTTGACGGAGACCACCTGGGCGGCGGGGGCGGAGTACCCTCCATAGCCGGAGTATCCACCGACACCGGAGTATCCACCGACACCGGAGTATCCACCGACACCAGAGTAGCCTCCGCTGAGGAAGCCACGCTTCTCGCGCGCCTTCTCGGCCTCAGCCGCCACGCACGCCGCCAGGCACAACGCTGCAATCTGTTCGACACAAGGTTTCAAATGTTATGATGTAATATTTAATACGATTAAAACATATTTTTGGTACAGTTATTATAAAGCTCTTGTTTCTTAAGGCCAAGCTTAATTTATTTATACCATGAATTTAAACTGCCTTCTTTACATGTTATTAATGAATTAGTCATAGGCGAGATTAAGAAAGCTTATAATGTATCGCTGTTGGCTTTCTTTAAATACTGGTACATAAAAAATATTGGATAAATTTTGTGTGCGAAATGTGTAACCGTTAGCCATAGCAATGGCTGATAGGTTAATGTTACCAATTACTTACGAAGAATTTCATGTTGTCAGATGCTTAGTTTCACTGTCAAGAAACTCCTGAGACTAATATGAAACGATGTTCAACGTCGGTATATATATATGGTTAAAATTACGAAATGCGTCCTTGTTGCTCGAAGAGCGCGAAAATTTTGCAGCTCGTATTCAAAACATAATTATGTTAAACATTTGCCCTGTGAACCACTCGCTATAGTGGTATTTTCCATAACGTATCTCATGCGTGCTAATCATCAAAAACCTAATAATTGAATTTTCGCAAAAAGGGCGTAAGTTTTAGGAACGAGATTGAATCATGATTGCTCAATTTGTCTTTAAATAAGAACTCTTAAAACTTTTAGTCAAAATATGGTTTCGATGGTCTTAATTTAATATTGAAGAGCCTATAGAGTTTAAAAAAACCTCGAACCTATCCGTCCGGCAACTGAAAACTGTCAGTTTTGTAAGGTAGTAAGGGCAACATGGACGGATTACTCAAATATTTGAATAGTATTAATCATTTGTTGTAATAAGCTAAGTCGACTTGTATAGAACGTAGATGAATCCAATTATTGAATTCCTGTATGCCATTTGATCACCATGGATTATGGAGATCAACCGCAAGTAGCTACGCAAATAAAAAAAAGAGTTTTCCGAGTAGGAAAACGTAGAATTATTAGACCAACCCCCGTACAGCCCTGACCTGGTTGGTTGCTATAATGATTCCATCGTATGAAAAATTGTGTCTAATTTCTCGGGGGTTACTTCGAAAAGAAATAAATACTTTTTTAATATCACTTCCTTGATTCCCGAACTTTTCAGTGCCGCCGTTCAGATTTTGTATTTTACAATTTGTTTAAAGAGATATTATTTTCAGAGTTGTAATAAAATCACAATAAAGTTGAATCGTTTTAACAATTCTCATTCTCGTCAATAAAAGAAGATTTATGTGTTGGTAAAAGAATAGATTAAAATGAAAAGAAACCTACCTTAAATTATGAAAGTAATTCTAGTGACGTGACTATGGAAAACAAGAATACTAAAACATTTTATAATACTATATTTATTTTAAGTTTTATTGTTTATAAATAACAAACGAAATTGATACATCTAAGAGACCGTCCATAAACTTTATAAAACATTTTAGAGATATGTTTACCTTGTGCAGTAACCATAAATATGTTTCCAGGAAAAGAAAGATGGGGATAAACTGTTTAACAAAAACATATCACTCAGATCGAGTTGTAAATATACTAATGTTTTTCATATTTTATTTTGATGATATAATTGACATGGCATTCTGATATACCTGTAATAGTGTTTCATAAGTTGAATACAAATCTATTCACATTATTGTACATTCACGAATGTATTTCATTACTCATTTACGCCCCTGTGGCCCAGTGGTACTGGCCCTTGCTTTACAAGCGAGTATATGCATTCGAATACTGTGGAGAAAAACTTTGTATTATTGAGGTTTTCTAGTTGGTTAGTGCAATATCCGTTTAATCATATGTGAGATCATTCATGTGTGGTAAAAAAGTCGCTTCCGGTTGTTTAGAACTACTTTGGATACGACGTCAGTGCTATATATTTACTGACATTACAATCATCCATTGCAGTTTGTTTTAAGTTTAAACTGACAAAGGTCAAATGCACGTCAAACTGCTTAAAAAATTGGTCAAATAACTCTAGATGGATAAGAAGATAACCACCCTATGATGACCTGGAAGAATGGTTATGATAAAGGAAGAAATTTTTTAAATTATTTTCAATTTAGATAGAATTTTTGTGTCATATCAATAATTTACAATAATCTATTTAAATTTATTAAGATTTCTTATTTTACTAACTTTTTTATTATTGAACGTAAACTGTATTATCTTCAGAGCTTTGAGAATGCCTGATTGCAATTTTTAAAAAAGTATACATGAAAAGGCTTACTGTGGGTATGTCAATTATTAAAAACATAGATATATGCTCCGGTGGACTTTATTGTGGGTCAATTGTGTAAAACATAGTTTAAGTCTATCTAATGTTATGGTTAACTGCCTCCGTAGCCTAGTGGTATAGGTGTGTGCTTTAGAAACCGGAGGTCGTGGGTTCGAATCCTGCGGGGACGCAACAAATTTTCATTGTTGTTTCCTAGTTGGTTAGGGCAATTTGGGCCGATCACCCAATTGTCTGAAAAGTAAGATGATCCATGCGTCGGATGGGCATGTAAAAAAGTCGGTCCACCCACCAACCCGCATTGGACCAGCGTGGTGGGATACGGTCCAAACCCCCTAATGGATAGGGGTGTATTAGGGGAGGCCTATGTCCAGCAGTGGACTAACAAAGGCTGATGATGTGTGATGTGATGTGAATGTTATGGTTGAGCCAGCGTTTGCAATTTAATCGCTCTAGGTATACATTTTTGACGCTGGAATTTCCTTGATTTTTTAAATATATGTTATATATTTAAGAAATTATACATTTTAACAATTTATACATTTAAGTATTTTAATATATACTTGTGACAAAGTTGTTAAAATGACATGGTATTGCATGGCGGGTAATACCTAAAATTTGAAAGAGTAATGAACGAATGCGGAGCACTAGGAGCGGAGCAATGAAAGAACGTAGAAAATGAGAACATACGCTTCGAATTGATTATATCTTTCTTTAGGGAAATCGGTCATAAACTACGTCACCTATTGTGGGTTTCCCGCTTGATGAATTATATTCATGCAACGCTTATCTGAGCTGTACGCAGTGCGAAAATTATGACTAAATACACTGTAGTATCTATTATTTCATTCTTGCTTGCGTTGGTTTCTAACTTTCATTAGATCAGTCAGGGTTTTAAGCAATCACAATCTAATCTGAATCCTATATTATATATAGCGTCGTTTAGTTATTTCAAAATGTAAACAAAAATTGACTCGTCACAAACGGAACTATTAAGCTCTCATTTCCTCACTTAATCTTATTTCTGTCAATAACAATTTATACGCATATGTGTATCCCCACGTATATATGTATGACACACGAAATAACCGCTCGTTCAATGCAAAACTTTTCGTAGTCCGCATTTTGCAAGGACGCGTTGTGAAATATCGTCCATTGGCAACGAGTATGCTCGTATATATATATCGGCGAAAAAATATGTCAGTACCCACTAGTCAACCGATATTACGATCGACATCATCATGAAAGCTTTCGTAAGTATCGCATACCACATGACATATAACTCTTATTAAAAATCAGCGGCAATCGTGAATTAAATTTTAAATCAACAATCAACCTATTATATGCAGGATATACTCATATGCCTTGCTAAAATCCTTAAAAATTTAAGCTTGAATATAATAAACACATGCTTTACATATAAAAATAGTTTTACTCGTGTTCATATCAATAATATCATTTGAAACCTTGTGTCGAACAGATCGCAGTATTGTGCCTGGTGGCGTGCGTGGCGGCTGAGGCCGAGAAGGCGCGCGAGAAGCGTGGCTTCCTCAGCGGAGGCTACTCTGGTGTCGGTGGATACTCCGGTGTCGGTGGATACTCCGGCTATGGAGGGTACTCCGCCCCCGCCGCCCAGGTGGTCTCCGTCAACAAGGTGGTCAACGTGCCCAAGGTTGTGAGCGTGCCCCAAGTAGTGAGGGTCAACAAAGTGGTCTCGGTGCCCCAAGTGGTGTCCGTTAACAAGGTGGTGGCAGCTCCTAGCTACTCCTCCGGCTACAGCAGCGGCTATTACGGTGGTTACAACGGTGGTTACAACGGTGGCTACAACGGTGGCTACAACGGTGGCTACAACGGTGGCTACAACGGTGGCTACAGTGGCTACAGTGGCTATAACGGTGGTTACAGCGGCTATGGTGGCTACAGCGGATACGGCCAAGCCAACAGTGGCTGGTGGTAAATGGGCACTGTTAGTCTAGTCAAGCTTTTCTTTTATTTATAACTATTTTTGTTAAATAAACTCTTTATTTTATTACACTTCCGTATTTTATTTGATTTTGAATATTATTCTATCAGACCTTCAATTGGCGAAGTAAATAAGACAAATGTGTTTACTTTTATAAGAACGGCTCATTTCAAATAATTATATGACAGTGATAGTGATACCCACACAGGGTACTTAAATGTATACTTTCGTCTTGAGAATAATTCGACACACGCAACCGTCACCATTCACAAAATAAGTAATTTAAAATAATTATTTAAGATATGTGAATACTTATTATTGCATGTATTAGAAATATAAATATTCGATGATGGAATTTTGCATTAATAATATTAGTAGTTTCCATATACTAATATCAGAAATGCGAAAGTTTCTAAAAATTAAATGAATAAAGCTACTGTTTTTGCGAGAAAGAGTTAATACATGAGAATGACTTCAAGGCTATAACTTTGAAGATGTATTGTGGATTATTGAAAATATAACTATAATCATATAATGAAGGAATGAGTTACTGGCAGCCATTCCGGCGTGTACCTTAAAAACTTATGGCTTTAGAAGTATATAATGTGTAATGGAGTATTTTTCATGAAAGATTATTTTGTACGTTAACTAACAACTTAACTCTCTGTCACACGAGTTTAACATAAAAACCTTGTGCATTACTTGTTTTTGTTACTTTACTGTACTTTATTAGTTGTTATCTAACCGTACTGCTTTACTGAAAAACTTTTACTGAAATCCTATTCATTGCGTTTTGTATATCTTACTTCTGCAGCGCTTTTTAGCTTCCTACGTTTACTTTAATATAATGTCACTGAGCTACTGAACCTACCAGAATTTCCTAACATTTGCCCAAGTTATTGATCCTGTCTGTTGTAAGTAACAGATGGTGATAGTGACTTCTATAAAGCAGCTTTCTTACCTCAAACCACCAACTTGACCTTGACATTCCAACACCTTGTCTTCTTCGCGATGACACGTACGCCTACAGACAGGCCAAAACCTCACCTTATACTGAGTTTGATTGATTTAAGGTATGGTTTACTTTATGGCCACATATTTATGAAAAATATTATTAAACAAACTTTTGCCGCTGGCATCACACAGAGATTTTGTCAGCAACGCAAATTATTTGATAAAATTATGAATTGGATTAGATAGGTATAAAATGCCAACACTAAACTAAAAGAGTTGCTTAGCTAGGGATAGATAGAAAAATATACAGGCTATTATAATACAAAACAATAGTGTAATAGAAGAAGTACATTAAATTAATAAACTTTATTTAAATTGATAATACATTCATTTAACCAACAATTTTAAGCATTACTACAGGCTTACTTCAACTTATTTGGAGACACGTAACTAAACCCGAGACGGAAATCAAAGATGAAGAATTTGCACTAATTGCCTCTGGTAAATAGTGATGCCACATTGTCCAGTTTTGTTAAAATAAGTAAAAATAATCTGTTTACACCTTGAAATCAACAGTGTAAAACATGTTTCTTTCATTGTTATCGTGATTAACAGTACCAACATTTAATGTTAAATAATAATAATTATGTATTATAATGACTAAACCTTAATTAACAAAAATGTTACTTCAAAAGATATTTCTGGAAAATAAGCCTGTCGCATGTAATTAATTCAATTTTTAAAGTTCAAATAAGTAATCTGCAAAGCGACCAAGTGCCAAATATGATCTCCTCATAACTTGTGTCAGTACGCAACGCGCGGTGCGGACATCGAATATCTGTGGGGCAACATGCCTCGCCGTGCGAACTTATTCTGAAGTAATGTCGAGAAGTTTACTCAATCGGGTGCTTGAATCGTAACAGGTTTCAGGATCAACGTCCGAGACACACCGAAACGGGTTTAACGACAATGCGAATTGGAGTGAGAAGCGATAAAGCAACTTCTGCGCTTTTACCACACGACGGGCGTTACGACCGCGTTCATTCAGTAACTTCCATTTATTTGGTAACGACACTTAATTATAATTTTATACTTTTTTAAATATACTTGATAATAACACCTTTTACTTGTTTGATGAATGATCTATATTTTTCTACACAATTAAATAACTGATGGAGCAAGTTAATTTCATTGCAATGCACTACACAACAGTTTAACTACAAGTCTACCTCTAAATAGGTTCAAATTTAAATAATGTATTTTTAAATAAGTTTGAGCAAATAAATTTTAAGAAGAAAAAAATAATACTGTATTAAACAGTTAAGCCTACTCTATATTCAACATAAGATAAAGGCTGTTGACCTTTAATTGGATACAGTTTGGGTTCAGTGTTCGTGTAGTAAATGTATAAACAAAAAACAAGCCAGGATGGTAAGGCTTCGGGCGAAACAATCAACTTATTGCGCTTTTTAGCTGTGATCTTGTGCGAGTGCGTAATGGCACTTCTGATTGTTATTAAATTACAAGAATATTTATTTAATTATAAGGGTTTTTATTGCATTTTTTGTCAATAAACCATATCTGTGGTGTTAGCACTTACTCTACAAAGCGGAGGTCCTGGGTTCGACCCCTTCGTGGGAAATAATTTTGACTTGTTGTTTTCTAGCCGCTCACCCAATTGTATGCAAATGGTGAACCATCCGTCATATGGGCATACGAAACGTCGGCATTTATTTTCAAGACTAAATTTTGCTAAATACCTACTATCCATTAAATGTAGTTTACCCTTTGCAGATTACTTGTTGTACATTTTATGATCAGATTCGCAAGAATTAACTAAAATTGCAAGGTAAAATAATTTTTCTGCATCAATTTTAAAATAATAGTCATGTCCCAAAATATAATTAAAGCTCGTGTAGTGCTTTAATATTTTCTTTTGAAATCGCTAATAAGATAAGACTTGTATATTTTAGTTTAATATGGAGCACCGTAACAATGTGTTTTTAATATAGTCTCTAAGTTTTTTTTTTGTTGTGTAAAACTTTGTTATGTTACAAAAAAGTCGTTTTAACCTACTGATTGAGTTTGAAGAATTAATTAGGAATTATTAATATTATGGCAATAATATTATTAAAGGCATATATAACTAATAATATTACCTACCATTAAGTTGATTATCATTTTTATGACATTTTAAGCAACAAACGTTAGTGTATAATGTCTAGGTACAAATGAAATCAGCCCAGTTTTAAGACTCTGTTATAAGTCATCTTTTCCACATTTCTAAATATGAAAAATGTTAATTTGCTTATTATATTAATTTATTCTCGTTTATTTTTTAAATAACAAACTAAATTATTATAAACGCTTACGCTTGTTCCACATCAAATTCTTCTGTATGCCTATTTCCAAATTGGATTTAGGATCGGTGGGCGAACCACCGATGTTGATTAAGGATGCAATCAATTCAATAACATCCTTCATAAATATTTCAAAGGCCTCGTTAAACTTAAGTTAAAGAAACCATTTTAACCTAGACCCACTTGAATCTTAACAACCTCATTGGTCACGCTATGTCATATTTATTATGATTAATTCATTAATATTATCTAGTCACGTTGCGTAACACGTTTGAAAACACGTTTTGGTCTTTGGTGTATACTGTTTAAATGAGTGTGATTAAGTAGAAAATTGTATTGTATTAACTATTATTGTATTGTCATTACATACATCATCAGCCTGTTTTAGTCCACTGCTGGACATAGGCCTCCCCTAATACACCCCTATCCATTAGGGGTTTGGACCGTATCCCACCACGCTGGTCCAATGCGGGTTGGTGGGTGGACCGACTTTTTACATGCCCATCCGACGCATGGATCATCTTACTTTTCAGACAATTGGGTGATCGGCCTAAATTGCCTATCCTGTATTGTCATTATCCAAAGTTATATACTAAATTATTTTTCTAATTGTATCTTTCGAGTATTTATTATATCTTCTTAAATATATCAATTTGCTTAAAGGTTGTAAAAAAATAAATTATTAATAACTCTATGTTGATCATCAACCTAATTCACATTGCGTAATAGGTCCTTAATAAGTGTTTAAGCCTAGTAAGTGATTTATGACTTTCGCTTAAAATGATAGGCTTGCAGGTCCTGTAATAACTATTGTATAGATAACTAACAAGTGTTAATTTATTCGTGGGTCTTAATATAATGGTGGGTATTAATATTAAGATCTACTCGTAAATTTAGAGGTGGTAGGTCCCCATTTTACAGGGAACAGTCTAGAGTGGTGCAACCGCGCTGCCTATTTCTTCCGCAAAGCGGTAGTGTGAAAACAATATCGTGTCCCGGATTGAAGGGCAACGTAGCCGATAGCAACGTAGTGAGATACTAGATAAATGAGACATAAGATCCTTTGTGTCACGGTAGGTAGCGCGTTGGTGATACCCTTGGTATTGTCGATGTTCATTGTCGTTAGTGGCCACTTTCCATCAGATGGCCCGTATGCAAATAAATAATTTTAAGGGTTCAATCGGACTGGCACCGACTAAAAAAATTACGTCGTTGCTTCTTGACACCTTTAGGGTGAGGACACAGGATCCCCTCCAGCGCTGCTAACATACCCTAAATAGGTTCTCATCTTCCCGATTCAAAGAAAAATCGAAAAACTAGACAAACTAATGACCTTTAGACAATTACACTACAACCATTAACTCTTTGCTTAAAAGTAACCGTCTTTGTAAATGCAAAACAGCGTCTTAAAACTGGCGCAATCACCTAAGATGTAAGTCGTATAAAGTTACAGAACTTGTACGTCGTGTTACTTGGATTATACTTGATAATAAATCACCTTATATTGCGCTCTCCTTATTTGCCTCTAAAGCAAGGTCTATGATGGGGCGATAGTGGTCTGAAGCAACCCTGTTCGTTGGTAAAATAAAACGGATTGCGTGTAACATTTTACCGCTCACAGCGCAATTCCAAGGCACAACCGACTGCTAGCGGGCATAGTATTTAAATGTTTATATTATGAAAATTTATAATGTATATCTGACAACATATTTTGTAATTACTTGACGTAATGACACCACAAACGAAATATCTAATTTATTCTGAAGAAAATTTTAAAAACTGTATATATTTATTTTAAAATGTTTATTCCCGCTATTACATTGCGTAGCACACTTTATACAAAAAAATGTAATTTTTTTTTATTTTAACTGCACATTTAATTAGTGGCAGGCGGTTGGTTTTAATCATCATCATCATCATCAGCCTTTGTTAGTCCACTGCTGGACATAGGCCTCCCCTAATACACCTCTATCCATTAGGGGATTTGGACCGTATCCCACCACGCTGATCCAATGCGGGTTGGTGGTGGACCGACTTTACATGCCCATCCGACGATGGATCATCTTACTTTTCAGACAAATGGGTGATCGCAAATTGCCTAACAACTAGAAACAACAATTAAAATTTGTTGAGTCCCTGCAGGATTGAACCACGACCTCCAGATTCTAAAGACACGCCTATACCACTAGGCTAGGAGGCAGTGGTATAGGTTTTAATAACAATTAGATTTGTTTTTTTTTTAATAAAATTGAAACGAATGTGGTTGTAAATAAATCTAACAAAGATGCCCCAATTTTTAAAATTAATTTTAAAAAATTATTGTATTTTACAATTATATATATTTTAACCTTAAATTATTCTCATGCAATTAATTAAGAGAATATTAACTGTCCATCAATTAGGCTGTTTTAAGAAGTAACATTACTTACTCAAGCAACAATATTCTTCAGGGTATATATTTTTTAACAATTTTTCACACAAAAATAATAAATATACGACTTACTCAACATGGTAAACGTTGCTTTGCTTTAATGAAATATAATTCTCAATAGACACCTTATTTTTGTGAATTTTTTGTAATTCTTTGCTTTTATGAATTATATTTTACCAATTAATATTTTGCTAAGTATATCAGTGTTCACTAACACGAAAAGAAGATTTTGGTTCTAAAGAGATGTTCATAAGAAGATAAAATTAATAACAATAATTCTATAACCTTTCTAATTAAGACATACAAATTACCCTTTTTATTCAAAGTACATTTGTTTAAAAAGACATATTTTTATTATATTATACTTTCATTGATTAAGTTAAATATAAACATTTGTCATTTGAAACAATATCAAAGTTTAAATAAGCCGCGCACAGTGGGGCCCAACTGTCGGGCGGTGGACAAGCGGTCACTATCAAATGTCTCCGCCTCGTGTTACCTCACCCGCTCTCGATGCCGTACTTCGGGATATTAAATTACCAAGCGACGGTTCTCTCGTAATTAGAAATAAGCCCAAATGGATTGTACCCGATCTTATCCGAGCAGCTGTGACTCATTATCCAACCCGTGTTATGACGTGTTAATGCAATAAATAGTACGTTTCTTCTGTTTCTTCATTTAATATGAAATAAAAAACAGAGAAAAGATTCGTATCCTTGAATTGTTGAATTTCTTGATTTCTAAGAGTTAAACCGATTTAATCTGTTATTACAATATTTTAATTAACTTTCGTATACACTTTTTAACTAATTAAGCATGCTTAATGTATGTTCACCTTAAGCTCAACGTTGCACACCTTTATACTATCTGCTTGCGAAAATATGTATATACTACAATAAATACGTGACCTATTAGCTAAAAAGCTATATCAATAGTTTAAATATGGCAACAGCGCGTGCTGAAACGGCACCGTTTAAACTTATAAGCCTTAATTTACCTAAAGGACGTCGAAGTCGGCGTAAACACCGCGTTATTAGCTATTGCAATTCCGTGGCCTGCCATTCGGAACATTAATTCGCTGCCACGTCCGTATTTACGGCAGCACTCAAATATTTCATTATTACATGCGCAGGTCGTCGACTCGAAAATTCCTTAACACAATCATTGTGAGATTCCGGAAAGGTACCATAGAACGAATAAAGGCACCATGCTCTTTAAAGTTACACAGGACACAGAATAGTATAATCTGCCATATGCTTAGCGTAAGTTGACTATGAGGAAGTACTTTAATTAGTCAGAGTTCGGGCCGTGCTGCTGGCTCTTTAGGCAATAGACAATATGTAAATAAATCCAATTGCAGAAGGTGTAAGATAGGGTTCCATATGGACCATAAGTGTAAGATAATGGTTATATGATGACGCGTAAACTAAAAGAAGCATGTCACTAAGCGAGCTGTAGTGGCAATTTGCTGACTTTTAATGAACGAAAATCGGTGTGAAAGGTTCTCCACAAGCAGCCTTGTACTAGCCATCGCAGTTTAGGATTGCCGATATGGTGTTACTTCCTACTGCGGCTTAGGATTGTACCTCTTGGTGGATCGCAAAAGTAGTCTATATACACCAATGGACATTAATCAAAAGATGTTGATGAATTCAAAGTTCTGCATTGTAAAAGATCCGGCCTAAATTATCGAATATTAGCGTACTCCGACGTTTACGACTTCGGCGGTCGATCTTTATTAAGGATCAGCCAACTATTTAGGAGGTAATATAGCGCATAAGCGTACGTGCAAACACTATAATTTACACTCCCTCTTTTTTTCGCTCATGGTCCAATAGTGGATAACCGACACGACCGGAAAGGAATAAGGTGCAGGAACGAGGTTTTTAGTTTATAATTTTTTTAAGGATAAAAGACATATTGGACCTGTTCACCAGCAGCAGCTTCAGTTAATTATTTGTTGTTTGTCATAGTGCCAGCAGACAAAAATTTTGAAAGCAACAAGAAATTTACTTTCACAACCTATTGAAATATACTGCATCAATATGATATTACAATATTTGAAGGCTTTAAGGTCCCATTACTACTTTTTGTTGATTGTGTCTTGACAACCACCGGTGATAGGTCCCTGTTTACAGCAGACCGTCTGGGTGGGTACCACCGCGGTGCCTATTCCTACCGCAAAGCAGTAGTGTGAAAACACTACTGTGTTCCGGTTTGAAGGGCACCGTAGCCAGCGTATTTACTGGGTAAACGAGACTTAACATACCATGTCTCACTATAGACAGCGCGTTGGTGAATCAGTATTGCCAATGTTTATGTGGCGTTGGTGACCACATTCCATCAGGTGGCACCGATTGCTCGTCTGCCTGCGTATGCAGTAAAATATATATATATATATATATATATATATATATATATATATATATATATATATATATATATATATATATATATATATATATATATATATATATATATATTTCAGGACTACACGCGATAGTCTTACAATAAACAACAATAAGTTATATTTTTATTCTCAAAAAACTTTTACTCACGGACTCCTGTAATCTTTTACAGTACCAACATGACATATATAAAAAACAACGTTCTACTTTAACTTTTAACTTACTTAATTCATTCCAACATCTTTGAGATTGATTGCAGTCGGGTACTTAAATTGTTGTACATCAATAATATTGTGTAAAGGATCAAGAAAAGGATAATCAAATAAGGTACGCTTAGAATTAACTTCTTCTTCAAAAGATGCATTTTTTTTCTTAAAACATTTAGCGTAATAAAATTCGTTTCGTCTTTACTAAATTAGCAGAATCAAGCTGAATACATAACCGTTCATTGGCAATTATCAAATCAACGACATGAATATATTGTCGAAAATGTACGTCCATCGTCATAACTGGTTAATAAAATTCGAGCCGAGCCCATTCCAGCGATAGCTTGGCCAATCGATACCAAAATATAAAAATAATGGAAGCAATACATCAAATCGAGCGCGTAATTAATTCTAATAAGATCGCGCACTTGCGCAATCACCCGGCGACGCTTGCGTTTGCGGGTACCCGGCCTCGCAAACTCGAAATGTATAAAACCTCTGTACTCGATGGACAGTGCATCAGTACCCCAGTCGTACCGAACGTATATAGTTTGACACATCACAAACAGCCAATCAACATCAAAATGAAAACCTTTGTGAGTACAATTGAATATGTCAAAAGAGTTTCTAACTGCTACAATTTACAGAATGTTTAGCCTAGGTAATTGACAGGCACTGTAAACTACCTAGGCTAATTAGATATATCCTAATAATGACCTAACAAAATTTAACCAACCCTTAATTCTAGGCTTAAACTGTATTAACTTCTGTGTTCCAAATCGCTAAGACTATTAGATAAAAAAACGCTTTTCACGCTTTGTCTGCCAAACCTAAGGAACAATCCAATATAGAGATGTGTCACATAAATATTAAAGGGGAATAAATTCAAATTTTATGCAAACATATTTTAAATATGAACACGTAACTTAAGTAAAAGTTTAAATCAAAAAAAGTTTAAATTTGTTTTTATGTCTTTAACCCACAAGTTTAGTAACATATAAACAAGTTTAGAGCATAGACCGAGATTACTTTCGCCAAACATAATTTTCACAACGTAAACCTGTTTTTTCGAAATTCAACCGACATTTGTGGTGATAATGCGATCTCGAGTCGCGTAATGGCCGATTAGATTTATGATACACCGATAGGCAAACCGAAACGGTTCATTTATAACTACAATGATAAACGGTCTGTTATTAAAAGTGTACGTTCAACTTTTAAGAGGTGAGGTTTTGTAATAACATTAGCGTCGATCAATAACAAAAATATTTAATTTGTTTTATTACTTTTGCTTACTAGAAGGTCGTGATAGATTTTTATACTTGTAATAAAAAAAATGGATAACATGTCTAAGGTTTCGTTACATCCTCTATAAATGCTATAATATACAAGATTCATTTTCCCACCTTGCATCATTACTTGCTTTCAATATTATGTCTCTTTATTTTAATAAATAATCAAAGACACAGTACAATCTGTTACATATCAATATCGCATTAGTGTAACTCACTCTACTAATGTAAATTTTAGAGCACTGATGCACTAAAACGAGCGAATTTGATGAATAGCTTTTTAATCTTTAGGGTATAAGATAAACAACGTATATTGCTTTAACTAAGGAGCAACGATAAAGCAAGTGTCAGTACCATTAGACCTTAAAGTTAAATTTGCAAAAACATAAATTATATTTCATTCACAACTGTTCCTAGCACATACCGTGCAACCTTTTCTTAAGGGATTGAATGTCAGTCACCTTAATGATATTACATGAGCACACCACATAAAACCTAGGAAACTTGATTTAAAGTGAAAACTTCGTAACACAACCAAGTATTTTAAGGTCTCTTTAATTACACAGTGACAGTGTTCAAGCTCTTATTATTAACTGTACTAAACACAGAACACAGAAAATTACAACCTCTAAAATCAACCAATTTTATGGGCTCTATGTATGTATCTTTACTTATATAATTATTCTGTATTTGTGTTGACATTGAACTTCTCCAAAACGACTGGATCGATTTGATTGACTTTTTTGTGTATGTGGATGTGGATTCGAGGATAGTTCAGATAAATAGTATAGTAGAGAGAAAATAGAACACAAACTAGACAACTAACACTAATATTATGAAAAATATTGTATTATTCTTCTTTCTGTTTATATTTTTAATGAAGACAGATTTCTTGAAATATCATGTGGGATAACGTTTGTTGTGTCCTCTAAACAACATGTAGATCTACTATATGTTGTTTTTGTCATCCAGATGTGCGTGTTGCTGATCGCCGCAGTGGCGTTAGGCGCGCCTGAGCGCAAGCGGGACAAACGTGGCTACCTGTTGGGCGATTCGCACGGTTACAGCCTGGGTGGGTACAGCAGCTACAGCGGACTGGGCTACGGAGGCTACCACGGCGCCATCATCGAGCCAGCGCCCGCCGCCAGGATCATCTCCGTCAACAAGGTCGTCGAAGTGCCCAAGGTACAATCATTGTTGTAATAAAATCACGAACAGGTTAAATGCCGCATTGAAAAGTCTAATAATGATTTAGACTTTTCAATACGGCATTCAACTATGATAATTTACCAGAAACAAATAGTAATTGTTTCGTTGCTTATAGTACAACAAAATAGGACGAAACGATTCACTGTTTTGAGGCGAAGTGTTTGAGGCTATGACCTGAAAATATTATAAAAATAAGTCATGTTTTAGGACTATGTATAAAAAAAAATATCTTTTTTTAGATCGACACTCGTATTCTTAAAATGGATTTTTTTTTCTGTATTCGTTCTGTACCACATTTTTAGTTGAACCTTTAGACGTTGAGGTTGATTTAGCCACAACCAATCAGGATAAAAACTAAGCCACTGTGTTTGTTGTTAAAGTTCTTTGTTTTGCGCAGGTGATAACCGTCAACAAGTTGGTGTCCGTCCCGAAGGTGGTATCGGTGCCACAGATTGTGAAGGTGTCCAAGATCGTCGCCGAACCGTCCCACATCTCCACAGGCTGGTGGTGAATCAGCTCTTTGCCATATATGCACCAATGTACCTCATAGTTTAATAAAACATTATTTTGTTATTTTTAGTAAACGATGCATTTTATTAAGCCTTCTGTAGTTCTTAATTTTTAAGTTTTAAGCATTTACGGCCTCCGTAATTTGTGTTTATTACTCAACGAAAGAATTTATAATGATCTATCTTCATATTCAAAAACTTTACCCCTAAAGGTAAGCCAAACATTAACGAACTTATTCTAAAATGGGATATAAACTTGTAGTGTCTCCCCATCTGAAGTGTTTCGGTAGCTTTTTCTCATTTAACGAACACAACTTTTAGTTACAAAAACCGCGATACACACTACTCACATACCAGACTATATTAGAGTGATACATTAAGAATTAGTAAAATTTAAATATTACCATTAAAGACGTTACAACACAATATGGTTCCGCGAAAATTATGCATTGGGCCCAAGATCACGAATCTGTGGCTGACAAACTGCGCAATTCCCTAATCAGTTGTTTAACAAAAGTTTTGGCCTCAAGGACCAACTGGAGAAACATTCTATATTAAATTGACAGTTATATCGACTATCGTGTTCACAAAACCATTTGTAAGATAATTTCATTGAAAGCGATTCATGTTAAAAGACTATTATGACAAATTATGCAAAATTTCTTAAAGGCTTCCATGAACGGAGATTAGCATATTATATTTTAACATTGCAGCAATCCCGAGACTAATCGACGTAGAACATTTAACATAACTAAGGTTAACAAAAAACATCATGTTAAAGTATAATTTCCTTATTGCTTTTTAAAGCTGCGACTTCTCAGAGAAATAGAGGATTAGCTTCTCCAGCTAATACCTTCTTCCGAATCTAATTGTGCAAAAGAACACTTATGACACTGTGAGCTAAACTTTTTCTAGTTACAGTTGGATGGACGAGTATACTATACGAGTGACAGGTTAGGATATATACGTATTACAATTATATCTACTTTTTAGGAATAATAACAAAAACTGACGTGATTTAATAAAATACTCTACGGATTTTATCGCGTTCAATTTGGTGAATAAATTTCCGACGTTTCAGAAATTTTACAGGATCTATAGTCACGGGCAAACTGAGGTGTTGCTCGCCTGGCAAAGATTTATACCGACTACGTAAAACTGACGTGATATATTACAAGCAGCGCTAAACGATCTTTACGGGCAATTGTTACAATTTTCGCCTGCCAAGTGAACATGGACAATAAAGAGGTGCGGATGCAACGAGTCAGTTACGCGATCGCAATATCGCTAATTGCTTTGGCCATTCTTTGAGAATTGTGAAAAGGAAGGCATTATTCAAGGCGCCTACCACGTAACTGTTAATCCATATACCACGTGTGCTACATTTTAAATTATTAAATAATCCCTTTCTTTCTGCTATATTTTGGATGTCTAGCAACGATTTTAAGGAAAATTGTAAGTTGACATAAAAAAGTAAGAAAAATTGTACTTTCAAGAATCCGTTGAATTTGGAGCATGCGGAATCAACTCGAAGCCCGAATCGTTGGCATTATCTTAATGGAAAAGCAGTTTTTGACAGATTATTTTTGCAGGTTTTCCAAAAATCGTTACAATAACTATCAGCCAGTAATTGTCTCTCCCTTTCAATTTAGTCAACCATGATAACTCCTTCGTCATCTCAAGAAACTGTCTTCAAAACGGTATTTGCCTTCTTTAGAGCAAGTTCACCAGCAGCCATCTATTGTTTGCATTGCTGTATCAACACTGATATATGTATAATATTGGACCTAAGTTTCGTACAGAATATTATTAACTAGTGGCGCGTAGCGAAGATGCCTATGGCCTCAGCTATTTTACTCGGCGGTCATCGAGTGAGAGATGATATTAAGGACTAATTTAAGAATATTCTCTAGAGCTACTTCGATCGGATGATAGAAGCGTAAACAATGTGCTTGGCCGACCACGTTGAAAATGATTTAACCTTTTATACAAAATCTGCAACATTTGTGGGCTAGTGCCATGAATTTAACAAATTTTAGTTATATTGTAGCAGCGCAGCTACTGTTTATAAAAAAATGTTTTGTAGGTCCAGATATTTTGATACTTAAATGCTTATTATAAGTTTATAAATAATTACATCTATACTACGGTAAAAGTAACAATTTTTGTTTTGTTGTGATATATTGTGTCAGGCACAGTGCCATTTACCAATAGTTTTTAAAAAGAATGTTTTACAAATATTTTTTAAAAAGACACATCAGACATTCCTCGTAGTACAATCGATTACAATCGTAATACAATTATCTAGAACAATGATATATAGCTAAGGTTTGAGCAACGTTTGTATATTTCTCGCTGAGGGTCGTGATTTTTTAATATGTTGGTAATACATTGATTTTTTTAAATAGCAATAATTCTACTTATTACAAAATTACTTCGAACATATAGGACCACATAACAGCTACTACTATCGAATAAAAAAAGAATGATCAAAATCGGAGATCTAGAAGCGGAGCAAGGAATCAACATATCGAAATAATAATTTTAAATTTTAAAATAATATGATACTATAGGTGATAAAGATAATTTCGTAGAATTATTTATTTAAATCAATTTTAATTACTAATGAAGAAAAACAAAAGTAGAAACAAGTATTAAAGCTATTGTAACATTTCTTTTTTGTTAATTTGTAAATAAAGAGTAGGAATAAAGTATTTGCTAAATTTGTGGTTGCTTTTTGCTTTCAAGAAGAACACAATTCTTGGTAAAAGAAATACCTTTGAAACGGAAGCAAATTTTTGTAAGTCATACTCATAATCCGTTAATAGCGATTACAACTTTAAAAATAGATTTAGCAAATCTACATTTTATGTGCAACAAACTAAAGCAGTATTAATAGCAACAAAAGACAGGTTAAAATTTATTTCCAAATTATGAATAAGATAAATGGTAATTATTTCTTTGTAATGGTTTAGGTGATTTAAAGTATGGTCACACACTGCCGTGACCACGGCCGCTGGAAAGTATTCTAAACGTCGGAAATTTAAATAGGTAAAATAAACGCGATAAAATCCTGAAAAGTAATTTTATTTAATAAGATAAATGGTTCTTTAATCAATACGAATTAAATATTGGTTAATAATAAAGACATTACTGATGAAATATAAAGAGTAAAACGTAATTAATTAATGCTCTAGTGCATGCCAAATGGACATACATTATTACGTGTTAAACTGATACAATGACATAAAGGAAAATAACTAAAGCATACTTTATTAACGAGCGCATAACACGCGGAAGGAAGACGCCGCGACTCGCCGTGTCATTTGTAAAGCATTTTCGATGAGTACACGGAATGACCGTTGCAAATGTAAACAGAGTGGATACAACACATTGGCCTGATCGCCTTTAAATTAAACCATAGTTTCTTTATATTTATTGTGACGACGAGACAAACCATAAGAAATGCAGGGTAAGACGGCACAAATCCGCTCTCCGCCCTGACACACGAGATAGGTATTAGGTCCACGTACGCCAGGGTCGTTTACTCACTAATATACCTGGCTACGGTAGCCTTTAAACTGGTAGACGATAGTGTTAACACAACACTGGTTTGCGGCAGAAATATACATTTGAAATCTTTGTTAAAAAAGCAGTCCTGCGTTACGACTCAGGTCAAAAGCCTTCTATTCCGTAAGTTCCGTCGTTACTTAAAACTTTATAAGTAAACAACAAAGGTAATTGTTTCAAAATGTTATAATTTATTACGATACAAGGACAGTAAGAGATGTGAATTACAAAGTAAAGCAGACGATAATGCTCTACCTATATTGTCATAATAAAGAATGTGTCAAATATCAAATAATAACATATTTATTAAAGGTAATAGTAGCTTTTTAGAGTTATGTCCACTCTGTGCATCGCTAATAGGTTCCGGCGATGGCCTCTGCCGCTGCATAAGCAACGGTCAGCTCGCGGCGGACGGTCAGCGATATGGACTCCCCAGTGAGTAATTATACACTATTTAAATTAATATGTACAACTTTAGAACGGTACAGTAATCATGAAACTATGCAGTCATCTTATAAAAACCATCGTTGCGGATTTTAGCGGGATTCATGGTCACGGGCGGACTGAGATGCGTTATTTTTTTATCGGTGGCCGAGTTCGATCCTTTTTCTTTTTTTATTTGCATACGAAGGAAGATGAACAATTAGCCCAGCTTAGAAAGTGGTCACTAATGCCCATGGACATTGGCTAAACCAGGGTATCACGTTCCAGTTTACCCAGTAAGTTCGCTGGCACACTACCACTATACGGTAGAATTAGGCACCACGGCGGTACCGCCCGAGACGCCCCCTGTAAAAAGGGGACCAACCGCCTCTGAACCCTGCAGTATCTATCTATCTGTAACTGCCTGAGTAACTAAAAACCATCTGTTAATTTCATACTTTGCATAAAATCCAAATAAATTATATTATGTTTAATAAATGTTGGTCACATAAAATTATTAATGCTAACAGTACAAATTTGTATATGGCTTTATTCAAAGCAATCACTTATCAGTCATTGCAATGCTTATGTACATATATCTCTTGTGCCCTTCGCAGGTCAGTGTACTTGTGCTTTTGATAAGCGCAGCAGTTGGTGCGCAGAATGAGGGACTAAAAGAGCGCAGCTACAGGGGCATCTACAACCACTTCGGGGAGGAGTTAGAGCCGATAGCGTTCGCTGCGGTGCCCCTGCACCAGCCGATGCCCATCCTGAGGATAGTCTCCTCATCGCCCAAGTACAAGTTCGGAGTTCCGTACGAAGCGGAGGAGCCGACCGGTACTATCGTCAGCCGGCGCATTCCGCATCCATGATTGGTAAGGTGTAATAGTGAAAATACATCTCATCTAGTAGACGATATAGATTGCAACGTATAATTAGTAATGTTAATTTTTTAAATTTAATTTATGCAATGAATAACTACTAAAACCTCGGTCGCAATATGAATACAGTTTAATAAAGAAAACAAAGGCCGCCTGGTCCCCTAGGGCAATACCTTTCAACATAAAACTTTAAATCGCCCTTCGTGTGGACGTAACTATTTATTTAAACAAGTTGTAAACTAAGTAGGTACCTAACCTTAAATTACTTATTTTACGATATTGTAAACTATCAGTCAAAGTAGAAAAGAACTGCACTTGCAAGCTTATAAAACATTGCTCGTAATTCCTTTTTGTAAATTTTTATTACAAAAATTTTATGTGCCTAAAAGAAGTCCGCTGTAAATATGAATAATAATCATCAGCCTGTGTTACTCTACTGCTGGGCATAGGCCTCCCCTAATGCAAGCCTCCTCCACGCTATTCCAATGCGGGTTAGTTAGTTTACATGCCCATCCGACACATGTAACGTCTTAATTTTCAGACAATTCGGCGATCGGCCAAACGGTGCCTATTTCTACCGGTAACGCAGTAGTGTGAAAACACTAATGTATTCCGGTTTAAAGGGCACCGTAGCCAGCGTATTTACTGGGTAAACGAGACTTAACATCCTATGTCTCACGGTAGGCAGCGCGTTGGTTGTACCAGTATTGCCAATGTCTATGGGTGTCGGTGATCATATTCTATCAGTCGGGCCACGACTGCTCGTCTGCCTGCGTTGGCAATAAAAAAAATCGTCTAGTTCCAAACTAGGCAAAGCTTGTACTATAAAAACCAGCTTTGTGTAAAATACATAAATTTACTTTTCTCTTGTAAACATATTATATAGATACAAAACTTCCATACACGAGAAAAATACTACGTGTAAAAGTCAGGGTCACTAATCAATTCATTAACCGACCGGAAATCAACTACAACACAAAATTATTTCAATGCAGAATACATTGAAATAATTTTATAATTAATCCATGATCTTCGAATTGTAAATTAAAGGCCCTTACCAAATTTTGAGAAGAGATTTTATGTAAATTGACTTTAGATTCCCGAGTGACTGAGCCATCTGACTTCTCATCGGAGGAGCAAACATCCGAGGTGGTGTACGCGAGGCCGAACAAGCGCGGCGGGTACTCGTACCGGCGCCCACCAGCGCCACGACGCCCCATCTCGGAACCAGTCCTCATCAGGGTCCACAAGTACAAGGTGGTCAGGGATCGCTGAACCTTTACAAACAAAAACACAAACCAAATTTGGCTTTAGATGGAGCGAGTGCCGGGTTCAAAACATTATGTATTGTTAATTTTGCTTTTCGATGTATTGCGTTAATTTAAATTTAGTTAATGATGATTATATTTTTGTAAATATTTCTTAATTATGAGCCAATTAATGATTAGATCATCATTATCTTAAGAAAATAATGTAAATGTAGTACAGTCAATGATCGTGAACTTTTGTCAGTTTGCCAAAAAGAGCAAATGTAAAACAGTGTTGAGCTCTAAAAATATTAGGAAAAATACCACTTTAAGAAATTTATGTTAATGTACTTTAATATATTTTATATTATTGCTTAATTGTTGTAAATACACAAGTTCTTTGCCGTAACTAGAACAAGTTACGGGTTAATGTAATTTATTCACGAATTTATCATTGAATACGCAACTAATACGCAGTAAAAATGTATTCATATTTTCTATTCATTTATCTTAAAAAAAAAATCTCTGTTATACCATAGCTTACTTTTTATATTTATTACATTAATAAAGCTAATATTTTGTTATTTGTAAGTGTTATTTATCTAATAAATATCATAGGTTAATTGTGCTCTAAACATGTATGTATGAAGCGTAACAGTACCGTTAATTTATGGGGATTTAATTAGATAAAAGACGTATTACAATGTGTTACCAAATGAATTAAGAATTAAAATACAAGAGTAAAATAATCAGTAAAGTACGCTTAATTCTATTTTTTGGTCATAAGTTGCTCATGCTGTAATGTATTTCCCAATTATCAATTGCCTAAGGAGCTAAGGACCATATGTATATCATTAACGGGGGTCGACGTTGTTATTTTTTAGCATAAGACGATACTCCAAACTTTATGCAAGTTCATTGTCACTCATCGTGTCTTTTACAAAATTAGTTATCTGTTAAAATATGTAATATGATTATTCGAAACTAAAACTACTTGTTACCAACTATTCGCGTTTATTTGTTAAATAAAACCGACTAAAATATATTTCACCTATATTTAAACGTAATCTCACTAAATGGAAAATAGCTGGTTTTCTAAATTTTTTTCTCAGATCCATGCTTAAATGAACTTTCATAGCCCGGAACTATTAATTGTAGGGAAGGAACTTAAGCCCGAAGACTTAAAAGTTTAATCTTATTGATAATAGGATTCCTGTCATATTACTGGTCTGACTGTTGGGCCTCATGTTCGCCATACTAACCTATCGTTTGATTATTCAATCTATCTGCAGTGCGTGACGCGGATGCGAGCGCAGGAAGTGCAGCAAACACGCACTTGCCTCAAAAAAGGGGACGAGCTGACAATGTTTAACACCTCACTGCTTTACACGAAATGCACATAATGCGATGGGTTTAATCGGAAACAAAATAAATAATAACCACTAGAGATAAGTTCTAAATACCTGCAACTTATACTTTTATATTTAGCTATTTTTTAAAATGCATGACAAGAATTTAAACCACTCGGCTCAACTAACAAGATATTCCATAGTCGACAGGTTTCCTAAGGCCAAGAAAATATTTTTGACTCGGAAATTCTAATATTTCAAATGGAATGCGATAAGTGTAATACATATCTGGCAGGATTTATTGTTGGAGTATATTATTTATCACAGCTATTATATACTGCTATGGATTATCCCTTGCGTCTTTTTAATATTCATCCGCTTGCAAATAGAATTAAATTAAGAAACCAAAAACCCTCATTTATAAAATCTATCTTCATATTAGGCAGAGTTGCCTGACCTTAACGATGCAACGCCTAAAAGTCTTTAACTAAAGTGATATTTTGCACAAGCATTTTTTAATAATATATCAAGTCATAATATTGTCACAGTACCTATATTACACAACTGTCATCTGATAATAACGTAAATAATATCGGCAGTAAATAAAAGCAGTGTCTTCTTCTTTGCTTTTTACAATATTTACAACAGTCTAAAATTTGTTGATATTCTCCCTTGTTAATTAGAAAAGGTCGTACCTCAATCGGGATTATTTTTGGAATAATAAATAATAGCTACATAACTATGTTTCCTGCATGTTAAAGGCCTTATGATAATTTATTTTACCACTATGTCTGTAGATTATTAAGATTTTTCATGTATATGCTGTAAAAGCCGTCTAAATCGTTGATTAATTAATATTACATAAAATGAGTTTTTTTTTTCAGTAAAAACGGAACATAGATTTGTAACACAATATATTTATTTTTGAGAACCTACCTACCTCAAAGTTTGCTGGCAGACTATACCATCGGCATTAAGTCTTATACAAAATTTTGTGCAAGAAAATAAATGAATTGATTAATATGATTATAACAAACAGGCTTGATGATGGAAAAAGGTGGAAAAAATAATTACTAAAATGGCCTTTACCCCTCAAAAACTGTAATTTTTTTCAGTACAATCGTACAGTTTCGAATGTCAGGGGTAATTTTGTTCCAACAATTTCATATTGTTCAAGCTGATAAATAGTTTTCACTTAAACTTAGAAAAAGTAAGAAATGTTGGTACAAACATTTATTTGAAACTTATCTGCTATAAGTTATTGTAAATGATCCAATCGTCACGTTTTTTTTTTTGGTAATGATGTTATGACCATGTGTTTGGTAAACTTCATCTAACAAAGAGTTCGCGGAAAGCTACCGTCTCCACGAACTAGGTGACCGACACGTTTTGCTAAAAGTGAAGGTCACACGTACAGAAGGTACGTGTGGCCTTCACTTTAGTGTCTCCTAAGGATCGTCGACGATTGGTTTGCGGACCGGGACGCCGACGATGTGGCGACTGTTTTAATCGTTTGCTTAGAGCGGTGAGAACCGCCCTGGAACAGTCAAAGTCAAATCATCAAATATCGTAGCATTACACTTTCTTATGGATTGTCAAATAATCTACCACCGGTTTGAAAATGGAAGCCTCTGACCTGCGAAGAACCGGCCTAAGAAAATCAGCGAGACTGTTTTTTCTTTTTTTTCAATAAATTTTACAAAATTTTTACATAATGCATCACATTTTACTACTTCGAAATAGCCTGGAGCGAACAGTTCATTACCAGGGCGTGTTATCTATCAAGTAGTCATTACAATAATAAAATCTTTTAACACACAAAAGTTCCTTTACAACTTTTAAAATTTATTTACAGATAAAAGCTGAACGTTTTCTGGGATTTTATTGTAGAAGAGTATACAATTACATTGTCCCATGAAAGATTTCATTGTTATCCGGAGCCTAGTTTTTGGAAGAACATAATTATGCTTGTTATGTGTGTCACAATGTTTTACAAAATCATTTTTATGTTTATGAACATACATAATGTTATACATTTATGTTTATGAACGCGGCTGTATCTAGTGTACCGGGTGTGTATGTGTGTGGTATGTTTCGCTGTGCTCGTAAGCGAGGGCGAACTACAGGTGAGTGTGTGCTATCCCTACTTGTGTGATGTGCAAGGTTGGATGATGAGACCCCGTTGGGTCCGGAGTCTCGGTAACCCCTTCCTCGTCCGGATCGAGGAAGACGTTACGCGGTCTACGCTTGCGACAAGAATGTTTAGATCAGCCGTATACGCTGCTGCTTTTACCAGCAAAGGGTTACTGTGGTTAACTACTTAGAGTAATCGTCACGTTGCTTATTCGATATAGAAGCATTACACTTCCTAATGACCTGAGAAGAACCGGCGTAAGAACACAGTGGGCAAACAAACTTTTAACACACACTTTAACACTTCTATTCTTTTTACCTAAAATTTTACAAATTTAATAAATATAGCATTATATTTTAACTGTTTGAAATAGCCTGGACTGGCGGAAAGTTCAATACCAGGGTGTGTTATCTTTCAAGTAGTCATTACAGCAATAATATCTCACAGCTTTTTTAAATTTATATAGATACACAAATAATAGTTTAACGTTTTCTGGTATTTTTTATAGAAACACAAAACTGTTTCCGCGGGATTCGAACCCACAACGTCCTGTTTATAAAGCAAGGGCTAATACCGCAAGGCCACGGTGCCGAATTCAAACTTCTACCCCATTACGTATGGCCACAGTTTTTTTTCTCAGATTGACTACAATGTGTGTAGCAATGGTTCTTCCGTTGATTCTTACATGTTTACGACAATATCTTACTATGTCGAATTTCTAACAGCATTCCATAACAAACATGTCAGGATTACATTCTCATGTAATGTAGCTAAAGACCTGGATTATTTCCATATAATTTATAGGTTGAATCTAAAGCCGTCTTAGTAGGAGCGGCAACATAATTGAACAACACACTTTAGGAAAAGCTAAAATAAGTCTAAAAAGTATTTGACGCTATTTACGTGAAGTGAATCGGTTTGGTTCATTGAGAGAGTTTGGACGCAATAGTCCAAATAAAGGGATTCCAAAGAATCCCTCTTTGTTTCTCGTCGTCGTCGTCGCCGTCGTCGTTCGTCGTTCGTCGTTTCAGCCTGTCAGAGCCCACTGTTAAGCATAGGCCTCCCCCATAAGTCACCAAGAATCAATACGTTGAATCCGCGAATGAAGGATGCGCGAATAAGGAGCTTTAACTTTAATAGATAATATGGCGTTTATTATTTATGTATTAGTTTGTTTAAGGGCAAAATCAAAATCAAAGTCAAAGTCAAAATCATTTATTCAATTTAGGCTCTACTGAGCACTTATTAACTGCCTCCGTAGCCTAGTGGTATGGGCGTGTGCTTTAGAAACCGGAGGTCGTGGGTTCGAATCCTGCGGGGACGCAACAAATTTACATTGTTGTTTCCTAGTTGGTTAGGTTTATTTGGACCGATCAACCAATTATCTGCAAAGTAAGATGATCCATGCGTCGGATGGGCATGTAAAAAGTCGGTCCACCCGCATTGGACCAGCGTGGTGGGATACGGTCCAAGACCCCTAATGGATAGGGGTGTATTAGGGGAGGCCTATGTCCAGCAGTGGACTAACAAAGGCTGATGATGTGATGTGATGTGAGCACTTATGAACGTCAAAAATTATCCATTTACCACCGGTTTACAAACTCAGACCCGTCCAGAGAAGAACCGACAAGAAACTCTGCGGTCTTTTTTTTTTTAATTATTAGTAGTTACAAAATTTGACCGATACATTTTTTTATGTTACCAGGGGATTTGCAAGCGCAGAATATAAACTACTTCCACACATCTTGGTCCTCAATATAATTTATAACATAATAGTAGGCTTTTTCTATAAGCGTTGTTTTGACAACTTTACGAAAGCTCGAATCATTCAGTTGCCTTTGGCAGGCATTTAATTTATTATACATTCTTATACTATTATATAAAAAGATTTTTTGGTTCGGGTCTAAATCTGAGTAGCTCTAGGGGCTCAATTCGACCCCTGCGCGGCTTAATATCTTTTTTAGCAAACATATGAATATTTTGACGCGCGTACATAATATTTACAAATATGTATAGCGAGGGTAAAGTTAAAATTTCAGTTTTATTAAAAATATTACGTAAAGATTCCCGTGAACCCAGATTGTAGATTGCCCTAACGGCTTGTTTTTGTAGTATAAATATTGTGTTCAAACCGGCTGCAGATTCCCATAATAATAATCCAATAGGACATAAGGCTGTGAAAGTATGCGTAATAAACTAGTTTTGCAGTTGCCTCGTCAGTCAGTTGCCTAATCTTGCGTATGGCAGAGATTGCTGTACTAAGCTTCTTGGAGAGTTGATTGATTGTCAATATGTGCTCCCCACTGCATCTTGGAATCAATAGAAAATCCAAGAAATGTAGTAGAGCTTTCGTAAGGAATGACCTCATCGTCAATTTTAATATTTTGAAAATCCAGCAACTTACAAAGAGTAAAACGTAAGCATTTGGTTTTGTTCGCGTTAAGTACCAAGTTATTGGACGCAAACCAGTTTGACACAATATCAATTGCCCTATTTGGTATCTCAACGTTATGGTCATTTCTTTTTACTCCTCCTCTCAAAAGGTCCCGAAATTGATCCTTGAGGAACACCCATCTGCACAAGGGAGTCAGATGACAGTGACATTTTCGTTTACATATTGTTTTCTATTGCGTAGGTAAGATGATAGAAAATCAAGACCAAACCCGCGTACAACGTAATACTTTAGCTTATTGATTAATATGTCATGGTCCACACAGTCAAAGGCTTTGGAAAGATCACAGAAGATTCCAATAGAATCACAGCGATCCTCCCACCCCCGTAGAACATGAGAGACTTACTTTATACCAGCATTTACTGTTGATCTACTACCTCTGGTAATCCAAAATTGGTGATCACTTAAAATATCATGTTTGGAAAAGTGTACTTAAAGTTGTTGTAACATAATTTTTTCGAAAATTTTACTAAGTGCTGGCAGTATAGAGATTGGTCTATAATTTTCAATATTAACTGTACAACCCGATAAATGGCAATTTACATAATAAAAAAAATGCAATAACATTTTTGTATCTCTTTATGCCATTGCGATACAGTGTTAGAGATAGCTTTAGAAAGGGCCGAACGGCTTAAAGATAGCTCTCTTACTCGGATCATTTGCTAGTTTCACCCAAAACAGATTACTATTTATAACTCTTGCCCGCGACTTCGTGAGTAACTCTTTTAGTTTTTTTTTTCAAAAAAAATAGGCTAAGTTAATCCTATTTATATCAGTTATCTCTTAGAAAAAGTCCCTTCAAAATCGGACCAGACACAGACAATAATTTAAAAAAAAGATGCTATTATATGTACCGCTTATATTTTATTGTCATCACTGATCACTTAAAAAAGTTGTTTTTTTTTGTAAAGGTGCACAGATAGAACTCCGTAAAAATAATTAAATAAGAGCAGAAATAACGATACTGACAAGATTAGAAATGTCATAGACCCCAGACAAATAACTGAAATATGTCAAAATTTCAATGTTAACAAAAAAAAAAGTTAGTTAAACCTACAGATAGCTTTGATTTGATTATAACTTATGCGTTGAAAGATAATCGTTAGTGACATTTTTGCCTTAAATTATTATGCCTCGCGTAAAAGTGGACTATGTTGTGAGTGTAAGCAGTGAAGATCCAGTATGTATCTATAAAATAGTTATCATTCAGTTCAGTTGTGTTTATGTTGTATTTAGATAAATTTAATCGAAACAATTTTACTCTACCTCATTAATGTAAAACTTTAAGAAGCTACTTTAAGTAATAGGTCTTTAGTTTTTCTACCTTAACATAGGATTGGAAGCTAAAAATAATCTATAAGAATACAACCCATAAACTTTGTATTGTTAAACTTCAGAATAATCCAGCAAGTAATTTGCTCGCTACAGAGGTTAGCAAGAATAAGTGGCTTTGTGCCAAGGGAGAACAAAATGGCTCTGTAGTACTGCAGCTCAGCCATGCAGTTAAGGTAATTTATTAGCATTGTTTATAGCTTCAAAACATTTCTATGATTTTAATATTTATGTTCCTTTAAATTTTGTTCCAAATATTACTGTTACAGATATCTGCTGTCCATATTGGTGCACATCACTCGGCTTTCATTGAGGTATTAGGAGGTGCATCAGCTACACCTTCAGGGGACTATGAAGTGCGTTGTGAATATATCAAAAAGTTGTTTGTGTCTCACTTTATCACATTGAACTATGCAATATCCTGTCTTAGGTGTTAGTGCCTCGCTGTGTGTTCTGTGGTCCTGCAGAGTCACGCCGAGATGAACCTGTCCAAAAAGTGCGGTCTTTTAGTGACTCACAACTAACGGAGGCTGCAAAGCAAAGGCAATGGGATCGTTTGCAAATACTCTGCTCTCAGCCCTATAACAAGCACTGCCAGGTACTTTACTCAAATCTATTATTTATTTTCACATAACTGATTTATTTTTGTTATTTGGGGTTTATGTCTTTATTAGTGCAGTTTGTACTTTAGTAGTAATTCTGTAAGATGTATAAATAATGCTTTTTACTTTTATAAAGAGTTAACTAATGTTATTACTTACAGTTTGGGCTATCATTTGTGCATATATTTGAACCGGAAGATGTCACCCCTGATCCAGTCGAGCCTAAACCTGTAATTCCAGCACTGACTGCCATCACTAAAAATAACAAATTCCTAGCTCTTGGCAGCTACTCTTCTGATGAAGATGAGTTTAAGCCAGGAATTGTTTGCCAAGCACAGGCAAAGTTTAAATGAAAGGGGTGAAACCAGTCATAACTCTAACACAGGTTTGTTGTAGTAAACAGTAATTTAACAATACTTGGAAGCATATGTATTTTATAGTAAAACAAATAAAGTTTATCAGCAGTTCACTTGTCAGCCAAAATACTTGGAAGCATATGTATTTTATAATAAAATATTGTCATGAGTTCATATAGGTGAATTTGTTGTTTTTTCAGATGCTCAAATTAGACAAGCATCATCACAAGCACTAAAAAATCTATCTGATGCTGAAACAAAGCTTAAAAAAACTCCAATTACTAAGCCACGGAAGCAGGTGAATACAGCACCTGAAGGAAATGTGGCCCAAGGCCGGAGCAGATACAGCCTTATGTATGACCCGGATGATGAGACATCACATGCAAAAATAGACAGAGTGGTCAATAAACACAAGGAGATTAAAAAGATTAATGAACAGATGATAAATAACTCAAAAGACACGCCTTTAAAAAAAGACAAGAAAGAAATAAAAGAAAAACAGAGTGAACAAAGGACTAAAACAATATGTAAAGATGAAGATGCTTTAAGTAAAAAAGAAAAAGTAGAACTGAAAGCTAGAACTCAAAGTAAAAATGAATCTGCCAACAGAAGCAGTAATTTTGAAGATTTCAGTAGGAATAATAATCGAGGCGAGAGCTCTGGAAAAGAACAGGAAGAGGCAAAGATCAGGATGATGACAATAAAAAAGGTAGAGGTGGCACAGAGTAACTAGTAGCCTGATCACAAACACTATCAAGTTGTTTCATTGCTATCTATAATTGGAGTACTCAGACGTAAAGTTGTTGACTTGAGATATATGTCTTGGTTACCAAAAACTTTCAATTGATACCCATGATTTTTTATTATGTTTCTGCTACACTTGTTTAAATCCTTTACAAGGACCTATAAAATATCGTGTAATATTTTATTATAAATAATTGAATTATTTTAATGAAGAGACATTAACATTTTTGTAGATCTATTGAAGATATATCAAACTAATTCTTTGCAAAAAATTTTCCAACTTTGCTTTTTAGACACTGCTTTCTGTTCCTGCTAACACATTATAATTTTTTTTAAAGTAGCATGTATATGATATAACAAAGCCCTATCTACCAAAAAAGTGAGTAGGTTTGACAGATATTGCAACATATCTTATTTAATGTATTTACTCTAGCATAATTAAGTGCAATAAGTGGCTCCATTACAAATTGTACATACCAATTATCACATATGAGGAAGATTTTTAGTATACAAAACTTCTTCACCGCTCAATTATTTTAAAACAACTGGGTTTCAGTAATATCACTAAACATAACTTCTATAAAGTTTTTTTAGACTAATAAATGTTTGGTCGTTATATTGTTATTAACGATCTCCAGAAAGAAAATGTGTGATCTTTTGAAGGTGCTTCGTGGTGTATCTCATTTGCGGTCTTACGTAGCTCATGTGAGGCCTGGGAGTGCGCTTGGCGTTTCAAACCATCATCGCTCGCAATGGAGGTCTCAACAACTTGTCATTGTGTTTCAGCTTGTCTGTCCAATTCCTAATTAAATGTATAAAACCATTAAGGTCCAATTCGGAATTGGTAGTGTTGTGATTAAAGGTGTTGGTGCACCATTAAACACCATTTTCATCTACATTATTATATTTGGTCATTTCTAATATCAATATACATAAGTCAGCTACTTGAGAACAGATGCTTACTGCCGCAGGCAAGTTCGCCCAACACGCCGAAATGCGGGTGCCAATTCGACGAGCCGCACGTCGGGTCCTTGACGCTGGGGCGAGGTCGGCGAAAGGGCGCCGAGTGCCGAGGGCCGCTCCACGCGCCGCGCCCGCGCGCCGGCGAGGGCCCGCCAGGCAGGTCACCGAGCAAGCAGCTGTCAAACACCGCATCTCGGTTTGCTGAAACCCTGCCAGCACCAGCGACGGCGGTGACGAGCGAGATCGGGAGGGTGATTCAAAGCGAAACGGCGTCGCACCTCTACCCGAGCCTCACGAGTTCCGACGGTGAGAGTCTTTCAAGATTTGCTTTGATTTGTTAATTAGTAAAAACACTCCCAATCGAGATACCCGTAAAGACCTCAAAGTATCATACAGTGATTCGCTAAAGACATGACTACGATTAATCCCTCACGGGGGTTCAGCACCGATGTGATGACAGGCGAGGCCACGGGCCGAGGGCGAGGCGGCTCCTCAGGTCGTCGGGCGAGGCAGGCGCCGCTGCCGTCCTTCCTGGAGGGCGCCACGCTGGCCGTGAGCGAGAGCGCGGCGCGGGCCGGCTTGAGGCGCGCCTGTGGCGCTACGCGCGCTTTTGCGGGCTGTCTGCCGCGGAGCTCATTGAATTTGGGCCGTGCTGGCGTGGACGAGGGGCAGTGCCCAACTGCTAGTTAAAAAATGGACAATTATTATTTACAATAAAGTTTATTCAACGGTAATACATCACCTTGTTAGTATGAAAGTGAGCTCTCGTTGAGCTGCATTGTACGTTTAGTTTTTACGTTCTGGTCACCAACCGGCAGTGGGTGACGGATAGGTTTGCTTTAGCTGACAGATAAAATTCCTACAAATATTTGCTAAATTACTGTAGTTCCTTAAGAACTAATTGCTTGATTTTCATCTAAAGATGTAATATATTCATTTTTGCCAATTAAAATGCTTAATGAGCTTTTGAGCTTTATCAATTTATAAACGTACTCCCAGGAAGAAAAAGATAAACTCTAAAAATGGCTGTATTGATCGGTTGAGAATCAGTGTGCTTTACGATGCTAAAAGATTATGCAATATAGAAGTGGCCGAAAGCATTGGTGATTATTAGGTATTTGGCAAATTACGTATTTAAAATAACTCTAGATTTAAGACCCATACTCTATCGTGAATTTTGTTTTACAATGCAGTATACTATTTGCCGTCTTAATTTACTCATTGGATATGCAAGAGTGTAAATTGCTTTCGTTTTAAAAACCAGAGTCATCGCTCAGAATACTACGAGGTCTCAACAACTTGTCATGTATTTTCTAGCTTGGTCAGTCCAATTGCCTGTAAAAGTAAGATGATCACACATCGGAAATTTTTCTGCTGGGTAATTGTCCCATCTTAATATGAGGTTAAAGGAAGATGGAGTGCACCTGTGTTTTCACATACAATTGTGCAATATCTACTTTATAGTTGGCTCATTTCTAATATCAATCGGCCACCTAAGTCAGCCTACTTGGAGAACATGATCTCTTCGCGTTCAGACGCCAAAAGTCGCGGGTTCGATCGCAATATACGAACCATGAGCAGGTCCTTGACGCTGGAGGCGAAGGCGTCGGCGAAGGAGTGCGCGCCGAGGCTGGGCAGCGAGTGCGCCAGCTCCAGCAGCGCGCGGCCGGCGCCGCCGTCGCCGGGCGCGCGGCCCGCTAGCACGTCCTCCACGTAGGCCAGCAGCTGGTCCAGCAGGCCCGCCAGCCGCGCCGCGGCCTCGGCCACCTGCGCCAGGTCGGGCGTGGGCTGCACCTGGCGCGAGCGGCCGTTGGGCGCCATGGTCTTGTGGCACAGCTGCAGCCCCACCACCTCGGGCTCGTACGAGACGAGCGCCACTTCCACGGGCGTGAACATGCAGCCCTGCTTGCCCGAGGGCACGCCCAGCGGCACGCACACGTAGCCGCGCAGCCCCATGCGCCCGCCCGCCAGCGACGTGTCCAGCGTCACGTGCACGGGCTCGCGACACTCGCGCGCGTAGTACTCGTGGATCACCGACGAGTGGTTCGTCACCTCGTTGCCGGTCGCCCACCACCCTGCGAACGCGCGTTATGATCACATACCTATGAAAAACACTTGGTACTGTTGAGCACCTACTTAGACCGAGAAGCGAGCCTGGTGCCGGAAATACACTGGAATAACTGAATAACAATCAGTTACAAGGGAAAACAAAGAAAAACCATTAGAATGGTTTTTGCCATCAAGATGCCTACATCACATTAAGTGTTGTTATATACAAGTATTAATTTTATATCGAGTTTAAGGGTATGTATAATGATTTAAAAAAAAAACTAGAACTATAGAACAAAGTATATGTACTGTCCACAAAAAATATATACACACCTATATAACACCATGCACTTGAATCAACTTTTTTGTGCTTTGCTTTTGTGCTGATAATATCTTTTATTTTGTTATTATCAGAACATAATAGTCAAAGATTAGGTTCAAATAGGCATTGAACAAATTATTCAACATTTACTTCTAATTTTACTTTATTCTACATTTACAACTCTCTGTTTTAAAATTGAACTATGTAACCTAAAGGAACATAATGCATCTCATTTTCTCAATAATAAATTGCCATTCAAATCTGTACTAATATTATAAAGATATTGTTATTTTACAGTCATTCTAATTTAGCTATAATTTTGTAAATAGGTATTATAAAAACTGTGTTTTGTTAAATGAACTTGAGTGTTTACTTGCCTTTTGATTCAGAAGCAGAAACGGCGTCGCACCTCTTCCCCGAGCCTCACGAGTTCCGATGGTGAGAGTCTTTCAAGTTTTCTTTTGATTTGTTAATTAGTAAAAACACTCCCAATCGAGATACCCGTAAAGACCTCAAAGTATCATATAGTGATTCGCTATAAGACATGACTACCGATTAATCCCTCACGGGGGGGTTCAGCACCGATGTGATGACAGGCGAGGCCACGGAGCCCGAGGGCGAGGGCGGCTCCTCGGAGTCGTCGGGCGAGGAGCGGGCGCCGCTGCCGTCCTTCCTGGAGGGCGCCACGCTGGCCGTGGGCGAGAGCGCGGCGCGGGCCGGCTTCGAGGCGCGCCTGCTGCGGCGCTACGCGCGCGCCTTCGGGGCGCAGCTGCTGCCCGCGGAGCGCGCGGCCGAGGCGCGCCTGGTGCTGGGCGTGGACGAGGGGCAGCTGCGCCCCGACTGGCTGTGGCGCCGACACACTGATTACACTCTTCTTAAATATTTCTCGTGTTTCAATACCTCTTCACCATATTTTGTAATATATTATAATACACCTTTCGTCATTTTGTGACACGTTTATATTTTATCTGTTCTTTATTGCACCGAACGGCATTTGGTGACATGATCAGTTTTCGCTCATTTATATGATCGTATTCAAATATTTCCATATCGGTACATAATTTAAATAACATAGATTACATATTAACGAACTTATTTGTCTTGGCATTGACTACAACAAAATGTGTGTAAATATATATTTTTTATTTTTGCTTATGTAAAATTAATGAGATATCAGTAATACAAAAAATATTATCTAAAATAGGAATAGAAAACGACATAAATAGTCACAAGCACTTATATTATTGATATATTAAACAAAACATTGAGTGGGTATTGAATCAACAATAGTAGTTGAATGCACCAACTAGATAAGTGACGGCAGTAAAACCTTGATTGTTTATTAGTCTTCTAGCAGATGCGAACATTTAACGTATATATAAAATAACTCTGTTACTTATGAAAGAAACATTTGGAAAGAATTTTGGTTGAAGACAATAGTAAAAATCTTCTATTGCCATTAATGATATCTATAAATTTATTAAATGTAGGAAAATATCAAGGGATAAAAATGTCCTTATTTAATTTAAAAATATTGCCCGGATATTTGTGCTTTCAACTGATATTACATCAATATCATGATCATCTGGACTCCCACTTGAAAGTATAATATTTGTGAGAGGTTTTCGTAAAAACATTTTGATGGTGTTGAAATCTACATAAAACATTCAAATTAAAAAAACTTATATTGTACCACAGTGTTTACTTGATTTGGGTGACATTGGAAATAACAGTTATAAATGATAATATTTAGATAAGCTTTTCAACGATGATGACAGATCACATAGTACAAGTGATCTCTGTGAGCTCAACTTAAAGTTGATAGCTTGAGTGAGTAGGTCGACCACTGAAGTGCGATTGATGGTGTTGTAGTTGATCAGAAGAGTCAAGATCTAAAAAGCACTTATGTATTGCCTGTAACCACAGTGAATTTACTTGCATTTGGCTACAGTATGTAATTCATTGCCCAATTAAAATGCTTAATGGCATTTGACCTTTTTATCATCTATACCTACTCAGGAAGAAGATAAACTCTAACAGAGATGACTAGTATGACGTTGCGAGTGTAGCAAAGTGCTAGTTACGTGCTGCAGCTGGTCTTGATGATTGCGAATGTCCAGGCAACAGCCATTGGTGAGTTATGGTGATGTTAGGCATCGTTTGCATTTAGTTGACAGGACCCATCCTCTCATCGCGTCTAGGTTGTTTTGTCTACGTAGTATACTTATTTGCCGTTCTTATTTAACTCATTGTGTAGCCTAGTGATATGCTGGCTTTCGTTTTAAAAACCAAAAGTCGTCGGCTCGAATACTGCGAGGTCTCAACAACTTGTCATTGTTATTTTCTAGCTTGGTCATGTCCAATTGCCTGTAAAGTAAGATGATCCACACATCGGAATCGGAAATTTTTCTGCTGGGTAATTGTCCCATCGTAATATGAGATTAAAGAAAGATGGAGTGCACCTGTGTTTTCAAATACAATTGTGCAATATCTACTTTATACTTGGCTCATTTCTAATATCAATCGGCCGCCTAAGTCAGCTACTTGAGAACATATCTTTGCGTTCAGACCAAAGTCGAATTGAAAAGTCGTTCGATCCAATATCGAACCATGAGCAGGTCCTTGACGCTGGAGGCGAAGGCGTCGGCGAAGGAGTGCGCGCCGAGGCTGGGCAGCGAGTGCGCCAGCTCCAGCAGCGCGCGGCCGGCGCCGCCGTCGCCGGGCGCGCGGCCCGCCAGCACGTCCTCCACGTAGGCCAGCAGCTGGTCCAGCAGGCCCGCCAGCCGCGCGCGGCCTCGGCCACCTGCGCCAGGTCGGGCGTGGGCTGCACCTGGCGCGAGCGGCCGTTGGGCGCCATGGTCTTGTGGCACAGCTGCAGCCCCACCACCTCGGGCTCGTACGAGGTGAGCGCCACTTCCACGGGCGTGAACATGCAGCCCTGCTTGCCCGAGGGCACGCCCAGCGGCACGCACACGTAGCCGCGCAGCCCCATGCGCCCGCCCGCCAGCGACGTGTCCAGCGTCACGTGCACGGGCTCGCGACACTCGCGCGCGTAGTACTCGTGGATCACCGACGAGTGGTTCGTCACCTCGTTGCCGGTCGCCCACCACCCTGCGAACACGCGTTATGATCACATACCTAAACGAATACTTAGATGCACTGTTGAACCTACTTAGACCGTGAGCGAAGCCTGGTGCCGGAAATACACTGGAATAACTGAATAACAATCAGTTACAAGGAAAAACAAAGAGAAACCATTAGAATGGTTTTTGCCATCAAGATGCCTACATCACATTAAGTGTTGTTATATACAAGAATTAATTTTATATTGAGTTTAAGGGTATGCATAACCATCTTTAAAAAAATCATAACTATAGAACAAAGTATATGTACCGTCCACAAAAAATATATACACACCTATATAACACCATGCACTTGAATCAACTTTTTTGTGCTTTGCTTTTGTGCTGATAATATCTTTTATTTTGTTATTATCAGAACATAATAGTCAAAGATTAACAAATTATTCAACATTTACTTCTAATTTTACTTTATTCTACATTTACAACTCTCTGTTTTAATATGAACTATGTAACCTAAAGGAACATAATGCATCTCATTTTCTCAATAATAAATTGCCATTCAAATCTGTACTAATATTATAAAGATATTGTTATTTTACAGTCATTCTAATTTAGCTGTAATTTTGTAAATAGGTGGTATAAAAAACTGTGTTTTTGTTAACTGAACTTTTATAGTCTTTACTTGCCTTTGCCAACAAATTTCACTATACTGATCCAATAATTCCCCTATTAAACTTACAGTAATAAAAGTTCTTACTTCTATACCAAAACAAATCAGTAGACATAAACATTAGAACAAATAGTACTTATCAGTTGAATTTATTCCTATTATAATCTATATATTAAATTATACTTAAACAATAGTGTATTTGCACAAGTTTTCGTTACCAGCGTAATTATTTTTTTAATTTATTATAATCAACTAATCTTGGTAAGTGTGAAAAAATTACATCTCCACTTAATAGAATAATTCTGCAACTAGTCTGCAGTGAAGTTGTGGGATGTAAATTAGTTCAGGAATTGAATAACAAAGATAAAACATCAAGCCGAGTGTTGTTATGGTAGAATCAAGAGATAACACTTACCCACCACATTTTCAGAGGAATTCACTCTTCGATTTAACTCATAAACATCCATAGCATAGTTAAGTTCAGCTTCAACTTGGTCTGCATGTTCCTTGTGAGGGACGCAGAAGCAATTTGTGACTTCACAACGCCTTTATCCGATGTTCCTTCATGAAAACAATTATGGACAGATATTGGTGAGAGATGTTTTTTATAACTATAAGGACGATCATATGTCTTCATAACAGTTGCAGAATAACACGAGAATAACAAAACATATTATAGGTTAGTTTAATGACGTTGGCGCAAGCACTTGGATAAAAACAAAGAAACACCGAAAATTCCATTATAATTACCCAATAACGTGCCAATAACTCGATGTGAATCTGCATTGCGGCGCTCGTATGCATCTACGATTTGAAATAAAACTACTGGATGCACCTTAACTACTAAGTTGAGCGCCATTTTGGTTTTAAAAGACAGATTTTGACAGCAAACAGATACCGTGAATGATTGAGTTTTTTTTTAAATAACTACGGTAATGATAGAACAGCTTTCTTAAATTATTCTGGTAACCGTTAAATTTTTTTAAATAAGTTTATTTAGTATTAATAAATAAAGAATGTGTTTAAACACAAAAGAGATGCAGTAAAGGTGATTTATGTTCCTAGTTTTTTATATAAGGTGCAAGTATGGTAAAAGATGTTACTGCACGTGACCTAGACAAACGTTTTGTATATAAAGCTTATTTAAATATTTCTGTACTTAAACATCAGAAGTTTATATTATCATCTTTGAGATAACATTATTAATAGTGTGACATCCTTTCAACTATTTTGGTAAGATTCTTAACTTAGGGAAAATGTATATACTTTATAGTATATGCGAAAAAAATCCGACTACACTTTTCTAAAGATTATTGATTTATTGTGCAAGTTTTAAAATATGTTAAAAAATTCCTATCCAAAAACAAGTAGTTAATTATTTAATTACACAATAAGGACATATCGTTAACGAGTTTTAACTGATTTCTAGCCCCGAACAACGAATGTTTTGTATTAATATATACATTTTCAATCCTATTCGGTATTCTTAACAGAAGTAATTAAAATGTCTGATTGAAAACTGTGCCTGTAATTTAAATCTTTTACGCGAACATAAATATACATAATAGGCAAGCTTTATGATTAAGGCACTATGTACTTACTAGCCTTATGCTACTTGATAATGTCGCTGAGACTCCGGACCCAACGGGGGTCCCGACATCAGACCCTACACACCACACGAGTAGGGATAGCACACACTCACACACCGCGTATACTAGATACACCCGCGATCCAGGGCGGTTCTCACCGCCCACAGCAATCGATTAATACAGTCGCCAGACCGTCGGCGTCCCGGTCCGTAAACCGATCGTCGACGATCCTTAGGAGACAAACTAATGCCTAACTCACGCACCTTCTGTACGTGTGGTCTTCATTTTTAGCAAAAAATGTGGGCCATCTAGTTCGTGGGGACACATAAAGCTGAGGTCGTGGGTTCGAATCGCGCGGGGAAACAACTTTGTGTTATTGTTGTTTTCTGGTTGGTTAGGACAATTAGGGCCGATCACCCAATTGTCGGAAAAGTAAGATGATCCTTGCGTCGGTTGGGCATGTCAAATGTTGGTCAGCCCACCAACCCGCGTTAGACCAGCGTGGTGGGATACGGTCCAAAAACCCCCTTATAGAGGAGTCGTGCATTAGGGGAGGCCCAGCAGTGGACTAACAAAGGCCGCATGCATTCTAGCCCTGTGCCTTTTACAGTCAAGATACATAATCATACTCTTATAGTGGCTGTCCACTAAAATTTTCTGACTGACTAATCGGTTCCCGGTTAGATCCATTTAGAAAATTTAGTCAGTGTCTATTTCTTCTGCAAAGTATAAGTAACACATAACATATAATGTCTCAGGGTCATGCAAGGATTTGTAGTTTCATAATGCATATTTATAGGCAGGGAATATCAATTAGTTTTCCTTATATAAATCAGCACCTACCTATTCACCAAGCCAGCAGAATAAGAATAAAAGATCAAGATGATTTGGCTTTATGTCAGTAATTACTCATAATTTGGAACTAAAACAAAAATCAAATCTTATTTTTTTAATAATTACAACATAATTAAATATCTATGGCATACAATTGTAACATGGAAGGGTTTTATTTTTGTTCACAACTAATCACTATTGGCTTGCGGTGGTGTAGTATGAATCCGTATTCCATGCATTTCTGCTATTTCACTTTTCAAGGAGTCTGTTACCAAGCGGTGCTGTTTAACTCTTGTTAATCCGATGAATTCTTTGGCTTCTATACTTATCTATAACAATTAAATTGAATATATATTAGATAACAAACAAAGATTACGTTTTTAATAACAAATAGTAAGATTTTTTATGTAATTTTTGTATGTAAAATTTTACTTTTAAAAAGATGCAAGTTTAACATCTTATTATTATCGATACGGGAAAAGCTCCACTTTGAGACAACTTGCTTTAATATAATGAATCACCTCAAACATAGCACCACAGCCACCAGAAATATCTTGTACACTAATGTATGTGATGCCAGGTAGGGAGCGTTTTAGTGCTTCAGTCAACTGTTGTTCTTTATTGCATGATTTCTGTTCAAAGGCACTCCGCCACCGGCAGCATGGGACTGAAAATAAAATAGGTAAGATTGCGATATTTTTGATTACATTGAAACCTTTCATGAAAACAAGGTATCAATGGTTAAATTTAAACTTTAAACAGAAATTAATATTAACTACCACCTATTAGTAAAATATTTCAAATTGTAATTTTATAAGTTAATTTCTCTATATATATATATATATATGAGATTCAATTTACGAACTCCCTGTTCGCGATATCTCTGAAGCTATAAAGCCGATTGACTCATAATTTGGTATGAATATTTATTTTGCCAAGTAGAGATCTACGAACTGGTTTTAAAAAATTCTACCCACCAATTGCGGGTTGCAGAGTATAACATATGATTTAACAACGACTCACCCGAGTACTAATAAGAGGACGTAAAGCGCGAACAAAATTTCTCAACATTTTTATGACTGTTGGAAAACAAAAACAGAAATTACCAGTGCCGTTGCAGCATTTCGAAATTCATATGTTTAAATCAATTTTTCTTCTGTGTACTAATTTTATTAACTAACTTTTATGTAATAAAATAACCTAAAGGCTTAAGTCAAAATAGCACATTTGACAATTCAATTGTTTTTAAAGAGATTTTATCTTCATGGTTACTTTTTAACTGAAAAATAAAATATTCTCTTAATAAAATCACGATCTAAAAATCTATTTATTTATGTAAAGAAAAAATCGGTATTACTCAAAGGACTCAGTAAAAGTAAATGATTACTGTATGGTTTTTTAAGGAACACAAATTTTTAAATAAACCTACAACCTTTGATTGAATCGTCAGTTATGCAGAAGTAATATAAAATACTTCTAAATGTTATTGGTCGAACAACGGTAAATTATGCTCTAGAAACCCCTGCTATTTTATTGTGATAAACTTGTGTTTAGTGATAACGTGTTAATTTTGTTACATTATTATTTTTTAATAACAAGTTATTTGCATCGGTAAGTACAATTATGATGATAAAATATTATAATCTATGAATCTAAGAAACTATTTATATGTGAATATAGACATGCGAAAGGGGTCTATAGACACGCACTATGGGGTTAATAGAGACAGAAAGGTGTATAGGAACGCTGTCGTTAGGGCTGCCTCAAGTGTATACAACAGATATAATACGGTTAAAAGGGCGTACCTCTAGGTTTTGAAAATAATGTGTCTTATAAATTTATAATAAGTATAAAAAGCATAACTTTTATTTCATAGCATGTACATAATATCTAACATACCGCTAATGTACAAGATTGATCGAAGAGGCAAAAGGTGTAATAAATCATTACAGAAATGGTGGCTACCCCTGAAGGGAATTTATTGCCCAATGTTGTACACAAATGTCAAAATTAAAATGATACGAGATGTGAGAACGAACCTCCTGGACGATATATAATGAATCTTAAAGTGGTTTGACGGGCATATATTCTAAGACTGAGTTCTTATGTGTAATAAAGTTATATTATGATGATGATATATCATTCATCTTTCTACTTGCTAAAAAAACCCATCTTACCCAGCCATAATATATTGTAATTTGTTTGGAAGGATGTTAAAAAAGTTAAAAAGGTACTTTATATGAGCTTTGTAACTGCAAGCAGCATAAGTAATTACATGACGAAAAGAAACTAACCGATAAAAGTACGACTATATCATAATCCACAAAAATGCTAATTAAAGCATTCATTCCAGTATCCGCTACAGAACGAAAAGGTCTCTTCAGGCAAAAAGTTAAAACTAAAATTAGTAATACCCAGTATTAAATATATGCAAGGAAATGCATGTGTAGCTGCTGCTTCGAAGATGTCAACGATATAACACTTTGATATGTCTATGAAGTAAAGACAATAACACCTAGTGTGTTATTGTCCTTTGTGGTTTAAGAGACTAATAAAAAAATATGTAGTTATAACGTTAACCTTTAATGACATCTAACTCATTTAAAAAGTCAATTAAGGGAGCTCAAAACACGGTTTAATTGAACATTCAGAATACGCATGAATATACCACTCTCACACATACACACTTAATCCAAACCTACACACTTTTAATTCGGCTTCGGTGTTGTATACTTTTTGTAATGTACAACTTATACAGTTACTTTCGATCTTTAATATTTTATTATTTGGCCTTCAATATGCAAAGTAATGTATGGCTTTCTGATATATAGAAGCATAAATTTTATTTAAATAATTTGCAATGCAAGAAACGTAATAAGTGCAAAATATCTTTTAAACGTTATGGCAAAAGATATAGGAATAATACTTTGGCTGCATGGCCTAAAGCCAAATGATGTAAAACAATTTAAAAATCTCTGATGTTGTCATTATGCTAACACTGACAGTAATCTGTTTGAAGTTTACAAAAAACAAAGTTTGCTAAAGCACGTGGTAAACGTGTTCAGTGTTTAAGAAAAAAGTTTTTACTGAGTACCATTATCGAGTTATGCTTCATTTGATATAACAATGCCTCCATTTAAAACAGGTCTTCTTAAAAGAAAGATAAGTTCAGAGACTAAAGATACAGATCATAATGTAAGTGAAATTGCTTTCAGCATTTGGTCGATAGGTCATTCTTAAGTTTAAAAATATTTAATTATATTTTTAGGAGGCTAGAAATTCTGATCAAGAAGATCAGGATTTAATTCGTGGTGACCTGGATGACGCAGAGGACTCGGCAGATTCTGATAACGACGATGACAACGTACCTTCGGATACTGAGAAAGATGTAAATATTATCGTTACTTTTAATATTTTACACGATTGTGCGTTATTTCCGTGTGCATTTTAGTATCAACAATTGATGAAAACAGTGCGACCATGATATATGTATTTTATTGTGATAACTTGGTGGTCGCAAAGTGATTAGAATCTTAGCAAAAATTCAGCAGTAAAAACACTAGTTGTATGATATATATATATGCCAGTTTGTTCCTTCAGGTACAATGTTTACATTTATACTATCTTTTCTTTGGCAAGCACAGTCATTTTAAACACCATTAGTGTTTCAAATCACACTTTGTGTTATTTAGTCCCCTTTTAGGGTATTGGATTCTGGAGATGATGGGCTTTTTCCAGTCACTAGTTCCATGGTTGATATATATATTGCAATGGAAGTCAAGTATATTTCATGCTCTAAAAGACTTGTAGATATGATTTTTCTAAATTATTATGTTTAATAAAAATAACATATATTTATGCTTCTAATTTGCTTTGAACAATGATAGTTCTTGACATTAATCTGTTTTCAGATTAGTGCTATGATGTGATTAATTACAAGTTTTTTCAATATTTTACATTTTCTGCAGCGGGTAAATAATTAAGTATGGTTTCTTTTAGGCAATACTATTTGATGACAGTGATGATTCTCTTTCAATTGGTGATGAAGACTCTGACAATATTGAAGAATCATCTGTAAGTATGCCAGTAATAATTAATTCAGAATCAAAAAACTACTCTTTTGAATTTTGTCATGAAAAATTTTAAGTGAAAAAAAATAGATATCCCATTACCTAATATTTCAAAGTACTGCCTGTATATTAGATCACAATCCATTTTACAGGCAAAAATAAAACAGTTTACCATCTAGACATATAATTTGTATTTATATTCTTTTTGGTTTTTCAGGACCTTACAGATTCTCAAGATGAATCCGATGAAAGTAGTAGGGACTTGGATGAAGACAATGACAATGATTCATTGAATGATTTAACCAAAGCCCAAATTAGTAACAAACCAGAAAATGAAGATAGTGGTGCAGAATCTGGTTCTGGCCAAGTAATATCTGGGTCCAGCGATGAGTCCACTAAAAAACCAGCAAGGAAGACAGTGAAGAAAAGAGATTTGAAACCAAAAGTTACCAAGAATCTTAAAAGCACTAAGAGTATGGACAAGGTTGATGTGTTGGCTCAAGAAATTAAAAATAATGTAACAGTACAACCCGTCCAAGAAAAAGGTGCCTTGAAATGAGAACTTATTTAATATTATTTATATACAAACTATACTTGTTACAGGTTTCAAAGATTTAAACCAAACTGTTCTTTCACTTTGTATAGGTTAACTACTTTGTTAACCTATATCCACAGCAACAAAGTGGTGTTGTATGTATAGCGTTATAGTAAGTAGACTGCCATTCAGTGATTGATATCTCGGTGACCATTCCACATTAAGAACTGTTGATGTATGATGCACCTTAGTTGGGATAGGTTCCTTTCACTAACATCTATAAAAAGGCTAATTTGGATAAAATGGAACCCATATTTGCACATTATAATCTAGTGGTTAAAGTGAGAAAAGAACTGTCTGGGCCTTGCCTGGCCTAGTGATATTAACACTTCTTTTAAAAGCAGAGTTTGGGTTTAAATCGTGTGTTAATACAACATTGTGATATTGTTGTTTTTGGTTAGTTAGGGCAATTACAATAAAGGCGATCACCTATTTATCAAATATTTAAAAATGAAAGGACCTGTGCATCTAATGAACATTTAAAAAGTCAGTCCCAGTTGTCAAGACTGTCTGTCAGTGATTATGGGCCTTAAAATTTACTGGAAACACTTATACCCTTTAGATTGTGCAGGTATAATGTCAATTGCTTTGTGAAAAAACTGTTGTTCAGGTAAATCTGAATTAGAAGTGGACTTGGAAAACGACAATTTCTCTATCGCCTCAATGGCTGTTTGTCGAATTTAAAGTAAAACTTAAAATTAGAAGGGAGACTTTAGGCCACATACTCATTTGAATGATACAAAGATTTTATGTATAACCGGGTCGGGTCGCAGACGAGTACGAGTCCGGCGACACATCTGACGAGGAGGATCGCGTGAACGGCGGGCAGCCGTGCCCCGCTGGTGGTACGACGAGTACGAGCACGTGGGCTACGACGTGGAGGGGCGCCGCATCGCCCGCCCGCCGCGCACTGACCGCATCGACGACTTCCTCAGGTCACTCCGAACCAACGAGATATATATACAATTGTCTGAGCCAGCCATGAACAGTGATATAACGGAATATCTCTTTTACAGAAAATGCGAGGACCCAGACTTCTGGCGCACGGTGCGCGATCCGTCCACCGGTCAAGAGATCATACTTTCGAAGCGGGACCTCGAGCTGATCGCCAGGATACGAGAGGGCCGAGTGCCCAACCCCGACCACGACGAGTATCAGGTGAATTGGGACGTTCCTTTTGCGTGATAGTGGCCCGGGGAGGTCGGAAGGTGTGTTGACCTGGTCGGTCGGTCGGCAGCCGTGGGTGGAGTGGTTCAGCCGCGAGGTGCTGGCGACGCCGCTGCGCGCCTTCCCCGAGCACAAGCGCTCGTTCCTGCCGTCGCGCGAGGAGCAGCGCCACGTGGCGCGCCTCGTGCACGCGCTCAAGATGGGCTGGACCAAGACCAGGCGGCAGATCGCCGACGAGCGCAGGAGGAACAAGGTTGGCGTTTTACGTTTGTAAATTGTACCGTTATACTCATTCTGACCTAAAGTGTTATTTAACAATCTAACGTGTGCAGGAGCACTCGTTCTACGACCTGTGGGGCTCTTCGCAACGCGACGAGGAGGCGGCGCGGGCGCAGGGGGCCGCGCCCAGTGCCCGCACCACGCCGGCCCCCGCCCGGACACGCCGAGAGCTACAACCCGCCACCGGAGTACCTACTCGACGACAAGGAGGTGCCGCTTCCCACCTCTTGAGAATCACTAAATGTGGCTTTATCGGATACTTCATTTGGTATACTCGCTTCCAGATGAAAGAGTGGAGGAAGCTGGAGGAGACCCCGTGGAAGCGCAAGTACACGTTCCTGCCGCAGCGGCACGACAGCCTGCGCGCCGTGGGCGCCTACGAGCGGTTCACGCGCGAACGCTTCCTGCGTTGCCTGGACCTGTACCTGGCGCCGCGCGCCATCAAGATGCGCCTCACCATCAGCCCCGAGGACCTGGTGCCCAAGCTGCCTTCGCCGCGCGACCTGCAGCCCTTCCCGACCGCCGAGGTGCTGCAGCTGCGCGGCCACCGCGACCTCGTGCGCTCCGCCGACTTCGACCCCTCCGGCCAGTACATCGTCTCCGGCGGCGACGACGGCACGCTAAAGGGTGAGCGGCCCCTCCCTTCGGCGCCTCCCTCACATAGCGCCCCCGGCACTGACTCACTGCCCTTGCAGTGTGGGAGACGAGCACGGGCCGCTGCCTGCGCACCGTGGAGCTGGGCGAGGCGGTGCGGCGCGTGGCGTGGACGCCGGCCGCGGGCCTCTCGCTGGTGGCGGCCGCCGTGGGCCGGCGCCTGCTGCTGCTCAACCCGGGCGCCGCCGCGGGAGCGCATCGCACCGCGCAGGCCACCGACGCGCTGCTCGCCGAGCCGCCGCCCGCGCGCGACGTCGTCAGTCGGTATCCCTCCACCCCGTCCGGCCTCGCCTCTTCCCCGAGATCGACGTGTCTATGAGCATGTGCCTCTCGTTCGCAGTGGACGAGCGCACCTCCTCGTGCCTGCAGTGGGAGGAGGTGGACGCGGCGCAGTGGGCGCGCGGCGTGCGCATCTCCGTGGCGCACTTCAAGCCGGTGCAGCACGTGCGTAGCCCGTCCTAGTGTGAGGCGGCGGGCCGTGGCGAGGCAGTTGACGGGAGCGTGCTCGTTGCAGGTGTCGTGGCACGCGAAGGGCGACTACCTGGCGGCCACGCTGGAGGACGGCGCGTCGCGCGGCGTGGTGGTGCACCAGCTGTCGCGGCGCCGCAGCCAGCTGCCCTTCCGGCGCGCGGCCGGCCACCTGCAGTGCGCCGTCTTCCACCCGCACCGGCCGCTGCTCTTCGTGGCCGTGAGTGCGCCTGCCGCGACTCCGCGACCCTCTGCGACCCTCTGCGATCCTTCAACGGCCGCCCCTCGATCCGCAGACGCAGCGCGCCGTCCGCGTCTACGACCTGGTGAAGCAGGAGCTGGTGCGCAAGCTGCTCGCGGGCGCGCAGTGGATCAGCGGCATGGCGCTGCACCCGGCCGGCGACAACCTGCTCGTCTCCTCCTACGACCGCAAGTGCATCTGGTGAGGCTCCCGTCGGTCGCGAGGGCGATTGGGACGCGAGGCCCGCCGAACGCCACTAACGCGGCCGTGCTCGCTCGCAGGTTCGACTTGGAGCTGTCCTCGAAGCCGTACCAGACCCTGCGGCTGCACGGGGGCGCGGTGCGCTCCGTGGCCTTCCACCGGCGCTACCCGCTGTTCGCGTCGGCGGGCGACGACCGCCACATCGTGGTCTCGCACGGCATGGTCTACAAGTGAGTGCTCCCCCCGCGCCGGTCCCCCCCTGGCGCTCAATCCCTGACCGCTCGTTCTGCCCGCAGCGACCTGCTGCAGAACCCGCTGCTGGTGCCGCTGAAGCAGCTGCGGGCGCCGGAGCCGGTGCAGCAGCTGGGCGTGCTGGAGCTGCGCTTCCACCCGACGCAGCCGTGGCTGCTGGCCGCGCACGCCGACGGCACGCTGCGCCTCTACGCCTGAATGAGAAAAGAACGGTGGCCGATGTCACTGAATATTAAACATGTTATATATTTTTAAGCTAATCACCAAACTAGCTGACCTGGTAAACTTGTTACACCGCCGCAAAATCAATAAAAATCAAAAGATAATTGCTGAATGGTTCAACATTACAAGAATGTGGTTTACACCTAAACGAAATAAGATAGATAAGAAAGAAATATTATGAAAGAAATAATAAAAAAATGCCAAAATTAATACTGTTCATTATTTTAAATACATAACTGATGATGTGTTTAAAAATGTTATGTCAAAATGGTTAAGATCTCACAAATTAAACTTTGTATCAGAGTTATAATTTTTATTTTGCTTTAAAATAAAGTTTTAATGATATATATTGTTGTAAATAAAAGTGTAGTAAAACAAATTGCTTTATTTGATAAATGCTAATGCAACATCAACGTTTGTTCCATGACTATGGCCACTAAAGAGAAACGTCGGGAGTTAATATATAATTAAATAATTGGTAATAGATCGATAGACAACAATAACAGTAGATACTAAACCAAGAACTAGTAAAGCGTAAGTCAATGAAGAAAAAGTTATTTTACTTACTTTTCTCTTTGTATGTTTACTTTTAGTCATGCTGAATTGAAAGCCTTCAATATATATATCGATGAGAGCTACAAATAAGCGTTTATCGCTTTGACGGTTTTCCGGCCGAAACCGAAACCTAAACTCACGTGGACAAGTATAAAAATTCTTGAAATACTGAAATTGGTGCTTTTTACCAGTTATTCTGCATTATTTAAACCTGAAATAAAGAGACTATATATTAAGTTTGTGGAAACCATATATTTAAGTTGGCAATATTTTTTTATGTCACAAAATAATAAAAGTTTATAATTTTCAAATTGAATTCTCATAGCAAAATAAGTATCAGTTATCATTAAACAAATTACTAATTGTTACTGTTGTTTAATTAAGGTTGGTTTGTATTTGTAGTTCTGAGGAGGGATTAAAAGTAGTAAGAATGAGATCGAATATAATGACTATTGATAACTTAATGAATTGTTTTCTACATAATTTCCAAATGCTCCTGAACTCCGAGTCCAGCGTTTTTCCAAAGCTAAAAAAGGTTTGTCGTGATCCTGCAAAAAGGTGTCTATAGCATCCTTTAATTGTTATAGTCATTGCACAGGTTTCCTCTTAAGTATTGATTCAATTTGAGGACAAGATGAAATACAGATAGGCGCCAGATCTCAATTGTTAAATGCTCAACCAACTGAAAGCCAGCTTGCTGAGCGACGGCTATCAATACTGTTACCCAGTGTGCTTTATCAAGATGAAATAGCACGCCCATTCGAAGCTTATAGCTTAGAAATTAAAGCTGCATTATAACCTGGAATAGTGGTTTCACGCTCCGTTATGATCATCATCATCATCAGCCTATGTTAGTCCACTGCTAGACATAGGCCCCCCCTAATGCAAGCCTTTTTCATTACGGGGTTTTGGACCGTATCCCACCATGCTGGTCCACTGAAGGTTGGGGAGTGGACTGACTTTTTACATAGCCATCCGACGCATGGGTTATCTTACTTTTCAGACAATTGGGTGGTCAGCTATTTTTTATTACTACGGCTATATATTTTTAGATATGGTAACACCTACAAAAACGTGGAGCGTATTAGGGATGTAGCTTATATAAAATCGAGTTTTTTTTATTGATGCAATGCATCGAGTCGTATTATTGGTGCGTTTCCATGTTATAAAAACATTGGGGTTTTATCAATATCACGTCCTTTTCTTATTATATTTATTTTATATATTTACTGCATTTCTCTTTCTTACACGTATATTTTGGTAAATTTATGTTTATTAAATACCGAAAACCTTTGCATACAGCTGTAATTTAAAAAAAAATACTTATAATATGCACGATCACTGATTCCTAAAATTCTTAAAAAATAATGAGTACAAATATAACATGTACTACCAACAATTCTCTTAAATCGGGAAGGAAAAAGAACAATGCAAATCGTAAAATATTTGCATAAATGTTTTTCTGCAATTTTTAAACAATATTATGAGTTATTAACCTATGAGCCTATTTTTATTTATATAAAAATAATAAAAAAAATCTCTTTTAAAATTTTAATTTCTCCACTTTTATACGTAAATAATAAATTTATGCAAGTTCTCTCTGTTTTAAGTATATTTAGCAACTGTAACAGACTAATGAATAATAAAAAAATACTTTTGTTTTATAATAGGCGCATTTTCGCCCTTTTAACAGAAAGTACACGCGTTAGAAGTTATATTTTGGCGTAACAAGTTATACATTAGTTCAAAGAAATAAATTTCTCCTTATTCTACTTTAACATAAAAAAGATACACTAACCATTGGAAAAGTATTTAGTATATTGAAAGATTAAATATAATATATTGTTATAATACAACATTAGCTAGTTAAAAAAGGTTATTTTAAATATTACAAAAAAAAACTAAAATTTTGCTTTACCTCAGTCTCCATTTTTCATTAAATGTACTCTCAATATTTTATTACCGCGCCAATAGAAATAACTTTAAATAATGATTATCAACACAATAATAACAACATGGCAATCACACAGAATGTAAAATTAAAAATATGTTTAAAATTGTTAATTTAAATTAGAAGAAGTTTTATGAGAATTCATCGATACTTCAGGTGAAGAAATAATTTTTAAAACATCAGATCGATTCGATACATCGTATGATGAATATCGAGCATTTTCGATGCATCGTAGCATTTCGAAAATCCCTAGCGTGTATTCGCTTATTTTTTTAGTATGCTTGTAGCTGCGTTCCGTTTGTTGTGTTCTGTCGTGTCGTGAACCGTTTGTTGGTGTAAAATTTGCCTAACTCGCTCGCAGTTTTACGTTTTTAAGATATTAGTGTGCATGAGTTTCTTAGTTTTATCACTTTATTACTTATAAACAATTAAAATTTTGAGGTCCTTTATATTAAATTCAGTTTTAATAGCCTACTTTCATTATTTTAAGAAATGATCGTTATTTTTGTTTTGAACGGGCATTGTTATGGTGATGTCAAGAAAGCATTGAAGTGATCGTTTTGTTTATTTTGTTAAATCTTTCGGTACTTGTTAATGCAAGGTTTGATACAAACCAACAGTATTGTTATGTGCTTATATTAAAAGCTGTGGTCAATTTGGCAAGAGCGATGTCGGTGGCAACGACGCCGACGGCGGTGGAGACTCCGGTCCTCGACGAACGCGACCTGGAGCCTCGTACTCCGATGAAGCGGCTTGGTTCTACAAGAAAGCTCGCCGCTTTCAGCAGTACGTAGTTTATTTAATTTACGTTCTCGATTAGATGATTTATTGTTATGATTTTATTTACTGGCACACTTACTTGCTTGTTAAACCTGCGTTACTTGCTTGTTAAAACGACTTTAAAACGTTAAGCAATGAATAATATAACAGCATTATTATTGCTTTGCGCTAATTATTAATTAAAAATTGATAGCAACACAGTTTTAGGTATTCTAGTTTAATTTTTTTTATCTGAGCTTCCTAAAATCACTAAAATGTAAGTACCACTTTGTTGAATAACAAGTCAAATCAATCACTACCTTTCTTTCAAAAGCAAAGCTCTTTGTTGTCCTGCTGGTACTTTTAAATTAAATCTGTGTATATCACATTTAATATAATCATTAAAAGCTCATGAGAATGTTACTTGGTAAAGATCTTATTTTATACAGTTTTCTTGTTTATGGGGTTCTGAGACATTCTGGTATCAACATAAAATTGCCAAATATAGCTGTCGAACAGATTTATAGAAAAAAAGTTGTAGGTCTTAGTGTGCTTGCTTATGCTTTTTTTCTCGTTTTTGATTACATGTTTTATTTTAAGTTCATCAGTTAATAGTTTTATCACACTGTTAAGTTTATGATGCAAAATTTGTACAATCTTAATAGATCCGTTTTGTTGAGGCATCTAATGTCAGTTAACTTGTTATGTTAGCTTCTCTTTGTAATACACTTTGACATCATTCTTTCTTCAAGGTAGGTCTTTGAACATGTGTAAACAAACTAACCCATTACATTGAAGCGTATCATCAGTATTTGACTACCTGTTAATAAATTTAAAAAAGTTGTGAAGAAATGTTTATGTGTTATGGGTATTATGATATAAATGATAACACAACTTGATAATGGAAAGCTTACTCTAGGTATTTTCAAATTTAAAATGTGTATCACAAAACTGTACATTGATGATATGAATGTTTGAATATTGGATTATTTTAAAAATTACAAGAAATGCCTCGCTCAGTTTCTTTTGCTGGTTCTTCTTAGGTCATAGGCCTCCTATTCAGAACGGTGGTAGTGTCCTAGACAATCTTTAAGCGTTCTTTTATATATTAAAATTTGAATTGATGTTATGATTAGATTGTCACTCAGTGATTGAAAGCTCGGTGCCACCTTGGTGCAACAGGTTATCTTGTTTACATCTGTTCCGAGTAAAGTTATTTTAAGATGTTGGTGAATATATGATTTGATAATATATTTGATAATATTTAACACTTATGTAGGAAATTACCTGTTGCACTCAACTCATCTGCTTGATCTTTTTAATAATCTTATCACACAAAATGTTTATTAATTTTGTTTTTAGGTTTTGTATCTTAGTAGTCAGCCATTCATAGCTTTAGAAACCGGAGGTTGTGGTTTGGAATCCTGCTTGGGACTCAACAAATTTTCATTGTAGTTTCCTAGTTGGGTAGGGCCATTTGGGCGATCACCCAATCATCTGTAAAGTAAGAGGATCCATGCGTCAGATGGGCATGTAAAAATTCGGTCCACCCACCAATCTGCATTGGGCCAGCGTGGTGGGATACGGGCCAAACCCCCAAATGGATAGAGGTGTATTAGGGGAGGCCTATGTCCAGCAGTGGACTATAACAGGCTGATGATAATGATGAGTCAGCCATCCATCATCACAAAATTTATATAAACTTATTTATTACTGAAAAGGAAATTTATTTGCTATATAGGATCTGGTGTTATGCTTTTTATTGAAGGTTTCTATGACACTTTTTCTATCATAGAGCAATTTAATTAATAGCGATAAAAATTTTACTTGTTTGAGATATTTAATTACTCTTTTATCATTCTTAATTTATTTTATGAACTGTACTCTGTCTCTGTTGTCTTCTGGTATGACTTTGGTTTACAAACTGAAGGTTACATTTTCATATTTTTTTGATTTGTTATGTAGGCAGATAAGCCTGATGGAAAGTGGTCAGTGATGCCCATGGACATTGGCAATACTAGTGGTGCCAATGTGCAGCCCGCCGTGAGAAATAGGACGCTTAGTCTTGTTAGTGTGAAAACGCAGTAGTGTAAGACATAGGATGCTAAGTGTTACACTACTGCTTTGTGGCAGAAATAGGTACCGCAGTGGTATGGGTTGAGATGGTCCTCTAGAAGATGGAGACCTACCACATTTACAAGCATATATTGTACAGTACAAGTATATATCGTAATATTCCCAAAAATTAAACAAAAATCATGTAATAAAATGAAATGAAACAAAGAGCTATAAAGTCTAGGCAAAGAAGAAGTTTGATAAAGCTGGAAAAATAAAATATAATTCAAGCAATACCATTATTAAATAAAATTACTTTACGGATTTTATCGCGTTTATTTACATTTTTAATTCCCGACGTTTCGAAGCACTTTCCAGCGGCCGTGGTCACAGGGTAGACTGAGATGTCATGCGTCTTGTTAGCCAGTGTTAGAGCAGTGGTTTCCAGATCTTAATTTTTAATTTTATTAATTATTTTAATTTGTACTCGACCTATGCAAAAGAACTGATTTTATCTTTACAGCCACAGTGGTATTATGCTTGGGTTTAAATTTTAATTTATTAATTATGGGATCCAAGCAGGTGGTAAAACCAACCATCTTCTCTATTGAAATTTGGATGTTTTTAATCTCAATAGCCTCACGGATCATCCTTGGTAGGAATCGGTGTTCTTTAGCGAGGATTTGTGGTCGATCAAATCTGATGTAATGGTTTGGAGTGATTTAACGTATGGTCACACAAGTCGGCAGTGTGTGACCATACGTCAAATAAAAATGTAATAAGAATAAAAAGGAATTAAAAATGTAAAATAAACCGATAAAATCCTAAAAGTAATTTTATTTAATAATGTATAATATTCAGCGCAAGCAATAGAAATAACTATCAAGCAATACCATTTTTATTTTTGTAATTTATATCAGTATTTAATATCTTAGCTACTCCTTTATGATTGGTATGTTTAGTGAACTTTAAGCTTTATAAATGATGCTAAATAACTAAAATAATAACATGCAATTGCCAGTTGATGTCAATCACACTTGTGCGCACACTATGTATTATTTGATGTCTTATGCAAATGTAATTTAATTGATTACGGACATTACTTATTCAACCATGGTGTTGAATACACAACTATTTGTTATCAACACCACAGTATCACTCTTTAATTAAAGGTTTTACACCATTGAGATTTAGTATGTTGACTAATATTATAAAAGGGAAAGTAGCCCTGCAAGTTTATTTTAAAAATGTTTGCAGTTTTACTTTCACATAATAAATCGTCAGTGATTGAGTTATAATACAGACAAGGAAAGCTTTTTGTAGAGTCGGTCAGTTTCAATGTCTTACATATATATAACTTTGTCCTTATACTCTATGTACCTACAATATGGGGTCAGAATGGTTAAGAAGTGGCGTGAGGTGGTCGTCGCGTGTCGGTCGTGAGCTAACGCTTCCTGCGGCGAGTTGTTCTTGGGCCAGGAGGTGCTGCTGATGAATAAATTATGTGCGCAGGGCGTTGGCGTCGGCTCATTGGCCCCTTCCTCCCGGTGGCGCGGCCGCGTGGGCAGCCCGTCTCGCCAACGGTCGGGGAATCTCTTTAATTGGCACGCAGGGGACGATGCGTTACTGCTAGGCTAAGCTCTGGTTTTCATAACCAATCACAAAATTTTATGTAATTGCATTATACTGAGAACTGAGAACCTATTTTGAAGATTACTGCAAGTAACTAGATATAATTAGTGCTTCATGAATTCAAATCATTCATTATTTGTGAAATATTATTTTCTTTTTTGAATAATCTCTTTTTACACGTATTCTCCTCTTAAAAAAGGGGCGTCATTAAATCCGCCTCTTTGTGAGCGTTTCAACATGGTATTAGCTGTATTCTTTTAATAGCTATAGTGACAGTCTATGTCAATTGAAGTTGAATAGTTGCTTCCCTTTTAGTTATATTTCTCGTCGGTTCATATTGTATATGTTTTGATTAATGTGTTTGATTATTGGATGAATTTGTAGCGAGGGTGTCGTTGTGTTGGATCAATTGATGATTCTGATCCAATTGGTGTGGCGCGAACTGTGTCCCGCCTATTCGTTGACCTTGCGGCCGTTTCTCGCGACTAAATGAAGTTGCGCGCAAGGATTGAAAAACCATGTGTTGGCTTTGAATTCACCTACATAAGTGTTAATAGGTTTTAGACAGCAGTACGCATGGTGGCACATTTTAAAAGTATTATTATTAATGTGTTTTCATCTACATAGTTGTCCTTTTAACTCCAGTAATGCAGCCTAGTCGTACCGGCGATCGCTCCATTAACTCAATCAGTCGTGTGCCTTAATCTGCGGGCGTGTAAAATTGTGTGTTTATGTTGGTTCACAACTTATTAAGAAACTGGTTTTATGGTTACGACTAATTGCCTAGAAAATTATAAGTCGCTATGTGTCGGATGAGCATTTAAAAAGTCGATCCTGGATTACAAGATTACCTTCAGTGGTCTCTTTGGATGTATGTGGTCTCGTACATAGAATTTCCTGTTAGTCGTCTCTCAGCAAAATATTCCAAAGAATTTGCCTTAATATAACAGAAAGCAAAATAATTTGATTTACTAGTTTAAGCATACTGCCAGAGAAAGTGACGTTGGTGTTTTTAAAAAAATATAAGTGGCTTTATTACGATAGCTGTTTTGAATCTAACGATTACGGAAGTACATTAGTAGCAATACAAATAGGCAGGTGTTTCCCAGGCGCGGCGTTCATAATCTGTGCGTTTGTGGAGCGAACGCTCGTTTGTGCGGAGCTACATTTAACACTTTCCTCCGAAGGGAGCGAGGCAAATCGATTATTCATCATTCGAAGCGCCTCCATTCGCAATCGACCGTACTCTCAAGAAAACTATTGCCGTGCTATCACTCCCAATAAACGATAACATCACATTGCAGTCCTCTTTATTAGGTTCTTTAACTGCCTCCGTAGCCTAGTGGTATGGGCGTGTGCTTTAGAAACCGGAGGTCGTGGGTTCGAATCCTGCGGGGATGCAACAAATTTTCATTGTTGTTTCCTAGTTGGTTAGGCAATAATTGACTCGATCACCCAATTGTCTGAAAAGTAAGATGATCCATGCGTCGGATGGGCATGTAAAAATCAGTCCACCCACCAACCGCATTGGACCAGCGTGGTGGGATACGGTCCAAACCCCCTAATGGATAGGGGTGTATTAGGGGAGGCCTATGTCCAGCAGTGGACTAACAAAGGCTGATGATGTTATTAGGTTCTTTGCTGATTGGATAAAGATATTGACAGTTTAAAAATATATAAAAAAGCAATGCATAAGGCATGCTTAAACTACGACTTACGCTTGCATAAGAGTAAGAGTGGACCGTCGCTTGAGTTATGGTGTCAAGTGGGCATGGGGCGCTGCGCAGTTTCTTTTGTCTTACTCCTGAACTGTTAAATATAAGTTTTATGGGCGTAGAGCATAGTTTTTAATTATCATCTTTGTTCCGTGCAACTGTACTATTTAAGTGATATGACGGTTTTTATTATTTTTATGTTACGAAAACGTAACGTAAACTAAATAATTTAACATTTGACTTTTTTCCTTTACCGAACCATCCTGTAGTAAAGTAGAACGAGATGTCCTTCTGCCAACATGTATTATTTTGGTGAGCAATTACTTAACGCTTAGTTAAATGCAAATGCTCTCACCTTGCCGAAATGTCGCCATTACAAGTAACGATTGGCAATTGTCGCTTTACAATGTGCGCAAGGCGTCTTCCATTGTTATGGCACTCTTTTGCCTAATTATCCGCACAATACGTGTGAGTGATTCGGTCACGTCTGCTCAGTGGCCCATTATGGCTGGCGACCCCCCTTCCCCCACCTTATACTTTGCATAATCGTTGGCATAATTTTTCATTATGCCACTATACGTTTAAAACAGCGACATAATGACATATGGCATATGGCGCTTGGTTTTGTATTATTTGTTCTGCGAAATAATTCAAATAGCGCTGTAGGAGACATCGATCGACCATGAGCATTGTTACTATTGTTATATCAATTGTAGTCCTTCGCGGTGAGGTCGTGTCGCGCATGTCCCGGGGCCGCCGCGCCCGTGCAAGTGCCACGCACGCAGTCTGCATACCCAACGAGCTCGCTGGCCGCTCCTCCCTGCTAATCTGCAAGCATAGCGAGCACTTCGATGACGATATCGAATCGCACCTATTAGGCGCTGCGTTAGCCTCTCGAGGAATATAATTGACGTCCCTGCGCACATTACAACTATATGCTCTGTATTCAGTCGTGGAAAAATATCAATTCGTCGTCCATTAGCTTATTAGTAATTCCGATGTTCGCTTTGCGGCGAATGGAATCTCGGCAATACAGTGGTGCGAGCGGGGACGGAGTTGGGCCGCTCGCCTTCCTCGTGGAGAGCGGGCGGCGATAGGTAGGGTCGGCGCGGTGAGTCAGCGGCTGCGCTATATTTAGCGTGCGCGCCGGCGGCGGCTTTGTCTGTCGCCGGCTAATTTGGGACGGCGCTCCTCGCGGGTCACTTGCTAGCGCACGCATGTGTGGGACCCATCCTTCAGCACCACTGGAGGCTCCATGCAGCGTGCATAGCCTTGGCTGCGTTCAAGGCGTCCACAGACAATTATGCGCGGCGACCGATCGCGGCCCATATTGGCGCTTGTTGTGGTGCGTGCTGCGACTGCGGTATGAAGAGTTCGACGCCCGTGGCTCAACTCAAGCGTCATATCCTTGTAGTATCTACTTCAGTTTATAATTAGACTTACGAGTTGCCTTTACGTAAATAAGGAAAATTAATATTGTCTATATATAACATGTGTCTATACGAGCTGAAGTATATTTTTTCGGTTAGGTTTCACTCTATCTGTACGTTGTCGCAAAGATCGAGAATCAATCGCTGCTTGTTGTGCACATGGCGATCGTTGAGGGTCGTTGCGCGACTTGTGATTGCAGCGTTAACGAGCAAAGTCCGCTGCCGAGTCGGCGGCCGACGAAAGTGCGTGATCGCTCTCGATGGCCCCACTGCATCGCCGCAACTAATTATTAGACTTTGTTTTAAGTTCTGGCTCAAATGGTTGGTTCATGCTGTAAGGTTATTAAAAACACAGACCTTTTTGATTTAGAGCGCAATAAAAAATGTAATTGTTAAATAATCTAACAGTAGTTTTTCTTTATATGTAGATAGTCAATATATAAATTAAGATTATATGAACGTTGTTACTCGTACCAACCAAGTGGCGTCGTACGGTATAGCTTTGTTATTAGTAATTGTCACTCAGCGATTGTCATATCGCTGACAATTTATCAAAAATATTTTTTTTTGCCTTAACGCCGAATACTTCAATTAGTAAAAATTACATTTAACAATATGTTGTTGTTACGTAAAAACGCGACTCGTAAAGCTTAACGAAATGAATCACGAATCCTCTGTGCGTCAGGCTCAAGTATCGAATATCGTTTCCTTGCTTAATATGTCAACAGGATGTGCGCGTAAAATGTTTCATTATATTAACCAGGAAAGGGTTACGGAGGGTCGACTGTACCTAATGTAATACGATGAAAGCAGTGCGCCAGATTGTCCCCGGCCACCAGCGGGGGCGGCGTAGTTATCGTCTTGATACTTGCTACTCGGCGTGAAGGAGCGCCTGGCGCGTGGCCCTCGTGGAGCCGCCCGTCGCTTACGCCCTCCGCACAACGCTCCGAGGTCTCCTGAAGAGCTCTCAGTGCGACTCCGTCTTAACGTTCACTCTCTTCACTCAACATTTCTCAAGAACTTCAGCCTCTTATCTTGACTATTATACGGTGGATTGTGATGAAATAGAGCATAAATTTAACTAAACGCCTAATTTGTATCAATGAAAAGTTTCGTAAAAAATACTAATCATTGTATTAAAATCCGTCTTCGCGGAACTTTTCTGCACAGGTGATACTTAGAATTATCGGATTATCAGCCTGCCTATCAGCACTCGTAGCTGGTATAAGTAAAGTACATCTAAATATTACTTGTTCACCATGGGCGTTAATTGCATGTCATTGCTTATTATTCAAAATTGTATGAAGTCAAGAAAGTAAAAGCCGGTATACCAACAAGATTTTCGGAGCGTCGATGTCATATTGTTTGATTTAATTACCCGTTCGTCTGGGTTCTAGTTCATCTAACTGCATTATAACTACAGACAGTACAATTCATCTGTTCGGAGCAAGCACTGAATTTTCAAATATTTTAAAAGTACCATCTTAAGCTTGTTCGTTCTTTTTTTAAATAATAATTGAACAAAAAAAATATTTTCAGAGAACATTAAAAATTTATCGCGAGACATTGAGAAACTAAATGTCGTAATCTTAGTTTCAAATTCGTTAAAAAATTATTTATTTGAGGTTAGATATTCCTTTCTCAAGCCATAAACGCACACCCCTAGACGCTATTAAGAAAATCAATTTGAAATTGATTAGAAGGGTTATTTCGAGAATATACAAATCCCCATGTTTTTTTTATAAATTATTATCGCATTTCCGCATATTTACGCAGGCACTTCGGTTCTCAGGAAAACAAAAAATCGTTAATTCGGATTGTCCTTGTACAGATGACGGATCAAATTGATTAAAATATAGAATTGTCATCGGTCCATAATAAGAATGCCAAATTTCGAGCTCTACCGGCTACCAACTAACATAAATATTAATATACATTCCAACATACATGTGGAACTAATTAAAACGTATTAAAAACAAAAAAAAACGCTATCTATCGTTTCAGTATTTAATAAGGACGTGTGAACTTAAACTTCGCTTTCCGTAGCATTAAATAAGTTACGATCCATTTAATTTATTAGTTGTGCGTGTTTCTATTTTTGTTTGCGCCTATTTCTACCCTAATGTAAGTGCCAAGTGAACCAAAACTATCTCTATCAGCTTTGTCCACTCCATACAAAAGTTTACCAAAATGGCGGCTAAAAGTAATAGAAAACATTACGTGTGTTGTGATATTTAAATAAAGTACCTTTAAATCAGACCATCAGACAGACAATATCAAACCTTTGCAAATAAAATTAGTCACAGCTGGCACTAACAGTGTGTATAACCATGTTGAGTAATATAATTAAATATTAAAACACTTTTGCACTGAACACTTTTTATCCAAACACATTTCTACACCTCATAGATTGAATTTACTCTTACACTTTAGTTTGAACGTAATGGAACGATAGTGTTACAAATTTAGTTTGTTGTGTTGAAACAACTAAAGTACTTAGCGTAAGAAATTAATAACAATGTAAGAGCGGCTCTTACATCGTTATTAATTTCTTATTTTTAGGCAAATGACTACGAATGCTTTTTGAACATATTCTAATATATCTAAATTGCGTATCCTAGTAATGGAGATGGAAAGGCTCTCTAAAGATGGAAGAAGCTCTTTACTTTATTCGATTTGAATAAAAATTGATAGTTTGAATTTATTGAATTTTGTTAATAGCCATACATATATCATAACATAGCAATCTCTAATATGATGCACCATTTCCAAGTACAAAAACATTAGTGTAGCTCATATGAAGAATGTGTACAACATATTAGCATGTCCCAATTTCCATGAAGCGCTGGCAAGATTTCATCGCACCAAAAGCGCGGGACGCTGATTATTGGCAGTTGATCTAACAGACAAGAGAATAGTACGCGCGTGGCAATAATCAATTGAGCGTACAAAGGTGGAGGTTGCCGGAAAACCGATCGCGGCCGACCTCCGCGCCCCATGCGACTGATGCATCGCCTATCTGTACGAATAAGTAAAATTTGATTGTTTCTCTGTAACATATAACCGTCAAAATAACCGTATACAATTCACTACATTGTGATACATTACCAATACATCCAACAAAATGTCAGTCTGTCCTGACTAATCTCTGGAACGGCTGGTCCAGTTTTGCCGGGACTTTCACTGGAAGATAGCTGATTTAACTGGGAGTAACTTAGACTACTTTTTAGAGAGAAATAAATTATGTATTACCACGCGGAAGTAGTCGCGGGCGACATCTAGTTCCTTACATAAAATAACCAGTCAAACGCTGATAGTACTATCCCGTAGGATAACGTATTTATCCGAGTTTAATGACAGGCATCGTAGCAGAATGTAAATATTTGCTAATAATGGCCCTTTTTGTCTTTAGAACGTTCCGTTGTTCAAGGATACAGTGCGAACGGTGACATTATATTGTTCGGATTTTCGTTCATATCGAAGCGTTTCATCGCACGCGACCGTACATTTTCAAGTTTGTCCTAAATACATCCTTTGTTATATTTATTCCTTTGTCCGAATATGGAATATTTCGGCGTGCATTTGTAATATTGGTCACGTTCTAAAAGCTTTATTTTTTGTTCGTTTTTTAAATGTTTCTTTTGTACATATTAATTATCTAACGAATAAAGATTCTACAGTCTAGTTGATGAAGACTGAGTAAATGTAAACAAACTAATGTACAACACGTAAGTCCTACATGAGAGCTCGAATTATTGGCATCCCGAGTTTGACATTAGAATTTGTTTACAGGAATTCTATTTTAAAATTGGCAAATGTGAGAAATCATAACTACCTAACGCTGCGTTAGTATTCTAAGTATTCAAACAATACGATTTAGAAATTATTATTTTAATAGCAATTATGTGTATAACAACATAACAAACGCGATATGAATATTTCAGTTTATGCAAACGATATTATTTTAAGCTCTCGTAAAATCAATATTTATGTTGAGCTATTGCTATTTTATTATGTGAATGCCCAATGTTAAGGTGTTTCTCGCACTTGCGAATCTAATTATAAATCCATATGGAATATGTACGAAATGAACGACCGCCTCAATTCGATGTCGGTATTGACGTCAATCGAGCGCGCTCCGCTGCCGAGTATCGCTGTTCGGATAAATCCTTGTGATAAAGGCAACGGCTGAGTTTCGTTATTGTATGTGTACATTATTGCATTTTAATACGAGTGTTAAACAACAATTTTGATATATTTATAAACGTTGACAAGAGGCAGTACATAATTTTATAGATGAATAAAAGCACCGGTGCCATAATTTTACCAAAATCTTTGAAATTTAAATGACAGCGTCGGAGTTCAATTCCTTTTGGAGTTTTTGTCAATGTATTAACCATGTAGGTTTGTCAACTTAAGTACTATTTTAGTAATTGTTTACTAGAGTCGAAATCTTCCTTCTATCACCATTATCATCATCAGCCTGTATCAGTGCACTGCTGGACATAGGCCTACCCTATTGCACGCCACCGCTTCCGATCCTCGGATCGTCCAGCCCACACCAGCAACCTTTTGTACAGTTCAACAAAGAACCTAAAATCTATTTTTTCTTTACTCAATTATTTAATAATTTCCTAGTTTTATGAATCTTTCACATATTCTTATTATTGCACGGAGACGGAAACGCTTTCCAAAGCGTTTTATTCCAGGCCATGTTTTCCGTTTTATTTTATGTTAAACAATAATACGTAATAGTTTCTCACAAAACCTATTAAAAGGCTCATTATTTCCTAATCCCTAGGTGAGAATGTATCTGATAGTATAATTATAGAGACCAGCTTATAGAATGGTTCATACAAAACTAAATGCGACCTATGCTTGCCCAACACTTGCAGCATAACACAAAACATACATAGGAGCGGTAGTACAGTAATTTATATGCGAAGTGTTAAAGTAAGTCAGCGGCTACATCGAATTTTAGTAAACATATCAAAGTAATGCCTAGTTTTGAGATTTTTAAATAGACTACAGGATGTCTGGCGGCAGATTTAAAAAAACGAAATCTCAATATGTTATGAACATTGAGGGGGGTGGTGCAACAAGGTGGTGTCATTAGAATCACCGATCGTGCGGATTTCTTAGACACGATGTCGCAGTGGTCGGGTGAGCATCGCGCGTTCGCTATTGAAGCATTTTTCAAGAGTAACAATTCTTACGTACTCGCTCGCCGACAGTTTTGTTCACATTTCAATATTCGACGGATAGGCGATGGGCCGAGTGTGAATTTAATTCGTTCGTGGGTGGAGAGGTTCCGCGCAACTGCTTCGGCTATGAACACACCACGGCCAGGACCTAGTCGGTCGGTACCCTTCACATGCTTTGAACTATTTCGAAATAATAATAATATGACGTTTATTATCTTGAAATCTATTATCTTTCCAATATCTACAATCATCCCGCGAAAGCTTCGCACCCCAAATCGCTCATCGGGACCCTCGGCGGGTTCCCTTCTCTGTGTCATCGCTCCGATCGAATTAAACTTGCATCGTGAAAGTGCAACGGAAACGGATACAAACCAAAACAGGGGGGACAAATGTCCATCATCATAAGTGTCATTAAAAGAGTATAATTCTTCATTATGTTAGTATGTCTGACGCATGGAAATGTATTTTAAGTTCAATATTAATATTTCTATACGAATAATGCGACGTTATCTTGTCCCAGACTAAGCAAAGCTGATGATGATTTATAGACTTACTTTTATTTCTTTAAATAAACACATTCCCTATATATATTAAAACACACAGACCCCTATGATAATCACACAAAATTTTATCGCGGTCGGAATCGTACCCACACCATTTAGCTTAACAGCCAGGGCACTGACCACCACCCCATGCGGATTCGTTAACAGTGTCTACGTTTTTTTGTATTTAATACGTTTGCATATTGTCATACTAACATCTTTTAATTTATTATATGACTATATTCTTTTAATTAGTTCCCATTCGATAAATTGTATTAGACGGGCGGTTGAAGCGTTTACGAGTGGCGGGTTGTATGATCGGAATGCTGATTCCTTTGTTCGCTCGGAACAGTTCGGAGCTATGGATGAATAATTGGAGCGATTTTGCTTCTTATGATCCTTAAATTGAGATACTTATTATTGTGTAACTTTGTTAATATATAAAGGGTGAACTATTAAGGTTCGTTCCAATTTCTTGTTCGCTTTGTATGAATGTAGTTTTCGATTCGGCGCTCGGGGGCGAAGGGTAATTGCGGAGGACGGCGGTGGTGGGGCGCGGGGGTCGCAGCCCCCTTCTGGTGCCGGGCCTGCCCTAACAATGCTCGGTCTTCATAAAAAAATATGAACGACTTCGAAATCGTCCTGTGTATTATTGTTGTCCTCAGCGACGGAAGCTTCGTCTATGCTCATCTAACGATTTATTGTACATTATTTATAACTTGCAGGATAAGCATTATAACTTTATGTAGTAAATATTGATTTTATGACATTTTAAACTATATTAATTAAGCTCACTTAGAGAATCAGTATTATTAGTCATACATTTCTACGTTAGAATTGACCGCGATTCATTCTTATAAGCGCGCTTTAGTTAAACTTATGAAAGTTTTTTTTTCTTTTTAAGGTTGATACACAATTTGCAATAGATTTGGGAAACAGCGTGCATTTTTCACTAAAGTGCCACGCGATTTTTGTCGCCACATTTTAAATCTCCGATATCCTCAAAGATGTTATTAATCAAAATTCCGTCAAAAATATCTTTTTTATGCATTATTTACATTAAACTGTCATTTTTATTAATGCATTTAATTGTATAAAGGTTTCAGTGGCTTATTCTCAACATACAGATATATGCGCTCGCTGTAATATGTTTAGTTTTTCATATGTGACACCATATTTTTATATTTTTAATATATATGTAGATCTAGTTATGACAAATTTAATTAGAGCTGTCGAGCAAAAAAAAAAGTGATCTGAATCGAGCGCCAGGAGCGGAGGAACAAGGTTACATTTGTAACATAGCTTTTTGTGAGTCGGTGAAAAACTATACATCAGCAGGAACTGTGAGGCCTTCACTGTGCGCTATCAAGAATATTTTGCATCAATATCAAAGGAGCCTGACGATTAAACTTTTATCTAAATAGTACGGTTATGTATAATAAAGCGACGTTAAAGAACTTACGTCGAAAGGGAATGGTCACTATGTAGATAATGACGCAATACACGATTCTTTAGATTCTGTCGTTTTGTTAGGAGGGGACATGCCCTTTTAGTGCATTGTTCCCGGATATGGAGATATCTCGCTTTCTATTTAGCAAAGTTTATCTGTACATAAATAGGGCGTTATCGATGCGGCATTAATTATCTTGTGACATTTGAGAGCGCCATCACGACGTTTTATCTGAATGCAGAGGCATTTGTCTGTTAGAGTGAACATTTAGGTATTGAAGAGTGCAGCGCGCATTGCGTCGCCCGCGGAGAGCTACAATCGGTGCAGCTGCGCCGCGGACAGGTGACGTGCGCACATGTTGTGCACATGTCGCCCCTCACGGCATCGCGATTTTTCCTTTGGCAAATTTAACAACTCTATTGCTCCCTCATACACTATATTATTATGTTATTATGTTTGTACCTAACTAACTCTTAACCACCCTAAGGTTAGCTGGTAGATAATGCCTAATGCACTATGCTCGCCTTTGTATGTTTAATCTGTGCAGAAAGTTTGAGTACATAAATAAATAAAAATGAGGATTGTTGCGACAAAGAAGTTTTGAAATTTCAAAGTATCGCTTGCACTTGCAAAAGTGCACTTATTGCGTCGGTGTAAACGAAATAGGCTATTGGTTAAATGTTATACGAAATAGCATTAAAAATAATATGCACTTGACGATAATAGAATAAATTGTTTCATATAGAATAAAATAGAATTATTCGTAACGACCTCTACAACATTGTGTAACTAATTATGATTTCTCTTAAGAAACAACATTTTAACGTTGCTCGTTTTTATTTAATTCAGACAATGAACGTTCGTGTCGTAAATGTAAAAGATGCGCGCAATGAGGAGGCGCCTTTCTCTTGTTCACGTTCATTTGTTTAAAGTCGACATTAAAAGCGCTCTCGTCTCAATGTGCTGCGGCCTTTATTCTGAATAAGAAAATGGGAGGGTAGTATGTGGATAATTTGTATAAAAAACGTCGATGGTACTGTAACATTGATCAGCTATTACAGACTGCCTCCGTAACTTAGTGGTAATGGCGGGTGCTTTAGAAACCGGAGGTCGTGGGTTCGAATCCTGACTCTCGACAAATTTTCATTGTTGTTTCCTAGTTGGTTAGGGTAATTTGGGCCGATCTGATGGGCATGTAAAAAGTCGATCCACCCACCAACATTGGACCAGCGTAGTGCGGTACTGTCCAAAAGCCCCTAATGGAGAAGGCGTGCATTTCGGGAGGCCTATGTTCAGCAGTGGACTAACACAGGCTGATGATGATTAGCTGACTTTGCGTAAAATATTATGAGCAAAGAGATTCATCCTCGTAGCTTCCTTGGGTTGATGGCTGAGGCGGGACGATTTTATGTCTATCCCTCATAAGGATCATTGGACTTTACAGACAAACCAGTCATCAGCCCCTATTTGCCTAATAATTATTAAACAAGGATAAATAGTTGCCCTGCGGGATACGATACCCGTTTCTCTTCCCGTGTTTAAGCGAGGACCTTCCATCGTATGGATTCAATGGCAGGTGCATTTAATTGTTCGGCTCTTTTCTCTTTGTTTTGTTTCTTTTTATTATTCTGTTGGCAGTTAGTAGCGATACGAGTGGTTTAATAACTCAATATATTATCAAATCAAAATAAATATCGAACGAAAACGTTTTATGTATGTTATATGAACTTTAACTTTAATTATTAAAAAAAAACAAGCATAAATTAGTTTTATAGTTGGCGAAGAAATATTAGCTTGTTAGTGTCCGACCGAACTTGGTTTCGTTTCGGTTTCGAGTTTGCTAAAATAGTTTCTGGCAAGTTTCGGTTTCGCCAAATTGGCGAAATTTGCCGAAACGACTGTTCAGTTTTCAATTACAAAATAGTAGCGAAAGTTATATGTATCATTGATAGAATTGAGCTCAGACATCGATTTTAGTTCAGACAAACATTCCAAATTTGACAGAAGAAATTGATGATTCTTCTGGAAGACGAGGAGGGAACAAATAGTCGTGAGAACAATATATATACCTATATCCTTGGTAACCAAAAATAAATACAAATAATACTGAAAATGTAGCTCAGGTATTTGTTGTGTTAATAAAAGTCTTCTAGTCTCTTTACTTTTTCTGTATGTAGTCATTTGTTTGCATGTGTGCGAAATGTTTCGAAAAAGAGAAAACCCAGTGCTTCTTGTCATTAAAACCACTGTTATAAAAAGTTAACCACGCAAGAGATTTACTGCGGCTCAAAGGCAACATTGAGAGGACTGTCTGTCATAATCAATTGTGCAAAGTGAGGCTTTAATTTCGAGTATGGAGAACGTACATGGAACATGAGTTGCAGACGTCTATCGAAGCTAGTATACAACAAGAACAATAATATGCGCCCATTCGAAAAAGATCTGTTTTAGCGATTAAAGAATTCCATCTGTACCTAATCTAATGAAATTTTCGAGCATTTCATAGAGTTTACTAGGTCATTTTACTGACAAATTAGAATATGAATAATTTCCAAAAGATGGTTGCACTTTGATTTGTCGTCCTTCCATGAGGCGCTCATGGAAGCTGGTTCATCTATCGCCAAATTTTTAAACTAGATTTTGATTAATTTTCTTTTTTGAGATTCAAACGTTAGTGATGTTTTCGTATTCTAAATGTATTAATAACGTAAATGTGCACAGTTCTTTGATTAATACAAAACCATAACTGATTGTAAGTGCCGCGAGTATTCTCAGCACAGTTGGCTCGTTACCGCTTGTAGTTTCTATAGTGCCATTTTCCATACTACTGTGGGATCTTGCCCTCGAGCATTCAATCCACGCAATTTTTTTGCTAATGGACTCCTTCCGAGTACCGTCACTTTCGTCCCTAGAACGTAAAGTTATTTTACTGATCAAACTCATTTGACAGTAATTAGTGGTCTGGCTGTTGGGGCTCACGTGCTTTCAGGAATGTGGGTGATAAAGGCAACAGTTGGTAAGCTTTATTAGTTTTAAAGCCGACGTAAGAACTTCGCTCCGGCATGAACTAGTGAAGCGGAGTCTTTAGATTCGTGATTTTGTTAGAGCTCGATCTAGCGAGATTGTTCCGAATGAGATTGTCTCTTTGCAAATCTTAATTGTACATAAATTTAGGGCGTTATCATGATTATTTGTCATTTAATAAGAGCATAGAAATATTATCAAAAGATTGCATTTTTGTTGTACTTTAGGGCATTAAGGACTAGTCGCGCATATTCTCGACCCCGTAAATTGATAATGTCGCTTGGTCGTACAGTACATCACTTTGTCGAATGTCGTCCTTTTACCGCTTCGATTTTCCTTTTGCGAATTTTAACATTTTATGTTCCCATCACTTTATTGTCGAACTAAACTAAAAATACTCTATTTGTAAAATGTAGTAATGTACTTAATGATATGATCCACTGTCATGTTATCCTTCAATTTGGCTGGATAATATATTAGAAAGTTTTTCGACTAAAGTTTAAAGGTTTTAAATATTGTTATTCAAGTGCACTATTGGGATGGGAAACGAATGGCTAATTGTATAAGTCGAATCCTTCAAATATGGGACTCGTTCCGAGGACTTAATGAGCGGCGTGGTTATCAGGTCGCGCCTCCGACTGTCGTCAAGTGATTGGACACTGTAAGCGTGCCGTATTATTCGGCAATGACGTCGGTCGAATGAAGACATGCGCGGACGCGACTCCTTGCCGTTCATTTTTAAGCCATAAAGCCCCCGCCCATGCGCGCTTATTCTGGGCTCGGAAGGAGCAGGCGACACGGCCCTGCGCATCGATGACGTGACTTGATCGCCATACAGCGCCTCCAGAGATAGGTCGCTGGTGGGCCCAACCGTCGGTGGGTCCGACCTGACCGCAAATTTTGCAGCCGTTGTTCCAGTGGGTGGAATTAACGTACTTGGACTCGCTCTCGTATGGGAAATGTATCACCCCATTGGCCAGCGTATCGACGCAACCCTAAAGAAACGGCTCATTCGGCCGGCCTATGTTCGCGTGCATCGCAGGCTGATGATATTACTACTTTTGTAAATATTTGCAAGGATTCATCTCGTTAGCTTCCTTGGTCTGATTGTAAGAACCGGACGATTTAGTCTATCCCTCACTAAGGACTCATTGGACTACAGACAAACCAGTCATCAGCCCACTATGTTGCCATAATTAACATAAACAAGGATAAATATGTTGCCTCTGCGGAACGATGATACCCTTTCTCTCCCGTGTTTAGCGAGGACCTTCCATCGTACTGGATTCAATGGCAGGTGCATTTAATTGTCGGCTCTTTTCTCTTTGTTTTGTTTCTTTTTTTATTCTGTTGGCAGTTAGGGTTAGTGCGTTGGCAGTTATACAGTGGTTTAATAACTCAATATATTATCGAATCAAAATAAATATCGAACGAAAACGTTTTATGTATGTTTAGAACTTAGCTTTAATTATTAAAAAAAACAAGCATAAATTAGTTTTAGTTGAAGACTTGAGAAACTATTGTTTTTACAAGTTAGTGTCCTTGACCGTAAGTTTAGTTACGAAGTTCCGTTGCTTGAGTTATGCAAAATCAGTTGCCGCATATCGGTTTGGCAAGTCGGCCGAGAACTGATTGTGCGAACGATAACTAGTTTCATGAGTCATTTTCAATTACAAATAGTAGCGAAGTTATGCTGATCATTGATAGAATTAGGCTCAGATCGTCGATTTTAGTTCAGACAAACATTCCAAATTTGACAAAAAAATTGATGATTCTTCTGGAAAAGACTGAGGAGGGAACAAATACGTGAGAACAATTATATACCTATGATCGTGGTAACCAAAAAATAAATACAAATAATCTGAAAAGTGTAGGCTCAGGTATTTGTTGAGTTAATAAAAAGTCTTCTAGTCTCTTTACTTTTTTCTGTATGTAGTCATTTTTTTGCTATGTGTGCGAAATGTTCTCGAAAAAAAGACAAGTGTTAAAGAATTACCATCTGATACCTAATCTAAGAAACGAGCATTTCATATAGAGGTACTCAACGCATACTGACACAAATTACGAATATGAGAAAAGTCTCCGCAAGATGGGTGGCGAGAATCAAAAACAAAATCGACTTCGATCTTCGATCGAAAGTTGTAAGAAGATTCTAAAAACTTTAAATCTAGTTTTGTGACAGTGGTTGAAACATGGGTTTATCCCGAAGGATCTTCATGCCGTGGCCGTGGTATATTGCCTGGCCAGGATATGGCCTCAATATTTTGTGACTCAGAAGTGATATTGTTGATTGATTACCTGAAGCGTGGAACAATCATTACTGTTATCCAGCTTTAATACCAAAATGCCGTCAATGATAAAAAAGAGACAAACTTTAAATGGGTGAGCTGTTTCAACTTGACAACAATTGGCACAGGTTGGAATTAGCGATGGCCACCGTTCAGCATGCTAGCGTACAATTGGTTGAGTATCCCCCTATTCACCAGATCTGGCGCCTAGCTATTTTTCATCTTCTCTCCAAATTGATACAATACTTAAGAGGAAACATGTGTTAAAACTATATATAACAAGTAAACGATGCCGTGGTGACCTTTTTGCAGGACCAAGACAATTCTTTATTTTTAAATTGAAGCATTGGAAACTTGGAACGCTGGACTTGGTGTGTGGGTGGACTCGGAGATTATGTAGAAAAATAAATAATTAAGCTATCATAGTCATTATATTCTATCTTATTTTACTTTTTGATCCCCCTTGGGCAAATACAAACCAAAGCATTAATTAGTAAGATTTCAAAATACCAATACTTAGTATTTAATGCAACAGTCACAATTATTAATTTATTTATTAATAACTCATATTGCTATAGAAATTTATTTAAAAGAAATTAATATATTTTTAATATTTTGTTACATAAAATATCATTAGCAACGAAATAAACGATTACCAGCGTTTAATATACTGTCTCCATTCCATGACTAAAATAAAGCAAAATAATAGGCATTAAAGCTCCATATTTTAGTATTTTAAGAATTTTATACTTGATCACGTGAGTTTCGGTTTCGGTTTCGGTTTCGGCCGAAATGAACCACAACCAACTTTCGGTTTCGGTTTCGTTTCGCCGGAAAAACAGTTTCGGTCGGACTCTAATTGCTGTTTACTTATATTAAACCAAACGTTAGTAATGTTTTCGTATTGCTAAATGATATTACTAACGTAAATATGCCCGTGTCTTTGATTAATACAAAAACCGCAACTCGATTGTAAGGTCGCACGCGTGAGCACATTCCCGGCACAGTTGGGCTGCGTTACCGCATCACCTAGTTTCCTATGAGTGCCGTGTGTTCCTACTACTGTGCGGGGATCTTGCCCCTCGAGCATTCAATGCCTCGCACTTTTTTTTTTGCTAAAGTACGGGTCCCCTGTCCGCTGGGTACCTGTCACTTTGCGTCCCTAGAACGTATTGTTAAGTTTTTTTACGTGATCGAAACTATCATTTTGCAGCAGTGAATTAGGTGGTGCGTGTGCGTCTGTTGTGTTAGGGCGACGGCTATTTCGTGGGAGTGGTGCGGGGTGTGGGCTCAACGGCACAACAAGCCTTGGGTGCAAGCTTTTATTTTTCCCCGACGGGCTGAAGGGGCTCACTCGCCCCCCCCCTCCCTCCCGCTCCTGAACTCGAGTGCGGACGGGGGAGGGGTATGTCGGTTCGGATGCAACACCGATGCAACCGCTCCCGATCTGAGGCGATCGGATCTCAGCGCAATAAGAGGGAGCTTTGTTCTCGTTACTTGGCACTCGTAAAGATTGTATATATTTTTTTAAATATGCAATATTATATTTTTTTGCTTTGGTTGAATTTTAATAAAATATAATATGTGAAATTAATTATCAAAAGGATTTCATTTGATTTGTCGTCTCTTCCATGAGGCCGACTCATGGAAGCTGAGTCTGTGCGGCCCATAATTATAATTTTGATTACTTTTTTTTTTTTGAGATTTGATTACTACTATCTATACGTCTATTTCTACTATAATACGTGTACTATAGTTTACCCTTTTTTCGATAGCTGGAGTTGCCGATTTGTATGACGTTGTTTGTTTTTGTATATTAGTTTGTACCCAAGGACCGAACATAAATAAAAATTACTGTTATTTTTACGAAATAATAGAATATTATGATATCTTATGAAGAACGAACGCCCCAACGTCCGTGTACATCTTTTCCACCCCCATGGCCGTGGGTTGAATATATTTAGAATACGACCTGTCTTTTCCTTTACTACGAAAACATGGTTTTAATTTTTGTATATAAGTTCGCGTAATACTATCGAGGACTGGGACACGGCTCTACATTGTGATGCAAGCCGCCGCCCCCCCCTCGTGGGACCTCGCTCCCGCGAGGGGCTCTTCGGGGGGCGCGGGGGCGCGTCGGTCTGGCACGGAGGCTGCGCGGCCCTCCGCTCTCGGCTCGGTCGGGGCGCAGTCGTGCGGCGTCCGTGGCGAGGCGAGCGGCGCGCGGCATGTTCCAGTGCATCGTGACGCCGCGCCGCGACTGGCCCGCGCCCGCGGACCGCGACGATGCCTTCGCCGGTACTGTGCCCCCTCCCTGCCCCGCTCACTGCCCCCGCACGCCCGACGCACACGCTATATTTAGCAAGCGCCGTCCGCGAACGACGCCCAGGACCGACCAGCGGCCCCGCGCCCGCGATGCAATCGTCAGCTGATCGCTCCAAAGCGCCAGGGGCCTGCATAGAGATAGAGCGCCCTGGCTCGGGCCCACCGCCTATCGGTGGGCACGCGCACGCAGCGCCACCGGTTGCCCGGGCCCGATGCCAGATAGGAGGTCGGCACATTAACGTACGTTGAACTTCCGCCTCTTGCTCGTTAATGGGAAGATTGTATTTTTCCGTTGTTTGGCTCTGATACGCAATTATCTCGAGCGCACTTTATCAATAAACAAACAGCGCTCAGTGGGCCGGCCTCGCGGAAGCTGCGCGCCCGCATCGCGAACTGCGACTAAAATACACTTTATTTTTAAAATAATACGTCCCTCCAACGCGGCCGACGAATTACGTTGCTTCCCACTCCAACAGCGGAATTTATAAGAAATTCCCGGGAATGCCTATTCGATGATGGCGCCCGCCATCGTCATTGAGAAACGTAAGTGTACAAAGAACGAAGCAAAAAAGGCGGATGTAGCCGTTCATTAAAATTACGCAATTTGAAGGACCTTTTTAATTCATAAAGGAATATTAATTATTTGCCATGAAATACATAAACATCCGTAATTGTTACTGGCCGCAAATTGAGGCTCACCTTTGCCTCGGTGCGTGGAAGTGTTTGTCGTTAAGTTCCCATAGTGCGAGGGCTGTTGCCGGAGCCCGATCCGGTGCAACCGCCTCGACGGCACACGAATTGATTCGTTCAATTTTGACCAGTTTGAGGCGACAAGCGTAAACGAGGAAATCGAAAGTCGACAAATATTTTACAGATTCGTCGTACAGCGTCGATCGTTGCTCATGAACCGGTCCGCTGCGCCGACTCACGCTTCTCGCGCGAGAGCCCCATTAATAGATGATTAAAATTTAAAATGTATCAACTGTTCCTCTGATTTATAAACAATTTTATTTTAATTTTATTTTCTTCTAAGGTGCCACGAACCTTGTAGTGACGTTACTGACTGATATATGTAAGACAACTTGTACATACAATTATTATTAACGTAGATTGAACGTTATCATTTCAAAAGTTATATAATTTAAACATAATTTTTGTGAATAAAGTTTGCAACTCTTTTATGTAGAAAAATGTGAATAACATTGCCTTTTTGACCGAAATCCCTATAAAAGAAGGTATTCAATTCGGAGCTTGTTTTTTAAATATTTTTTATGTATTTTTTATACAAGTTACGTTGCTCCGCTCCTAGTAGTCCGTTTTATTCATTCTTTTTTAAATTACTAATATTAGCTTCCCAATGGTTATATTTTTTAAATAATTATGCGATAAGTAGTTTAACAGATATTTAAGAATAAGTCGTGCGATTGAATTACAATCGCTGCCAAAAACGTTAAAGACGTAAAAGATAGGCATAAAGTATCTTTCTTTCACGTAGCCATTTTCCCAAGTTACCAAGGGCCGGCTTCTAATCCATCCAGATTTACTTAATAACAGTTTTTACGCAGAGCGACTGGCATCTGATCTCCACAACCCAAAAGGTAAACTGCATTCTAAGGATGAACTAGTTGTCATTAAATTTGAAGGCACTGAGTTCCAATAACGACTGGTAAAGATGGTCTTGATAACCGGGATCGACTTTTTACATGCCCATCCGACGCATGAATCATCTTACTTTTCAGACAATTGGGTGATCGGCCCATATTGTCCTAACCAATCAGTAAACAACGCTAACATTTACATCAAACATTTATGAAATAATTTAACATTGTTTCCCCGCGGGATTCGAACTCACGACCTCCGGTTTATGAAGCAGGGTCAATACCGCTAGGCCACGGAAGCGGCCATAGACATAAAGTATGTTCTACGTAATTTTACTTCTATACTGGCCCATAAAAAAGTCTGTGAGCGCATATATCTATGTTTTAAGAATAACGTACAATAACTATTTTAATTTATTAAAAAAAATGCAATTAGGCATGTTTAAAGCTTATGTAAGTTATTATAGTGTAAATTCACATAAAAGTTAAGAGATTTAAATAATTCTTCATTCTATTAGCATAAAACATGTCATACACGAAATTTTAATTAAATGAATATCTTAAAAGACATGAGAGATTTAAAATGCGGGGCAGTAATCATGGGGCAATTTCAATTTGTTACCTGCGCTTGTATTGCGTTAAATGGTTCTATATTAAGTATTTGTTGAAGTCGGTCATATTTTTATTCGTTAAAATTTCACCAATGAGAAAGCGTTCGCTTTTGGCGCCATCAGCGTTGAGGTTAAACTTTGTTTACGACTTATTTCCCTAATTTAGCTTTATGCTCTATACGTTTACATCTGCATCTATCATCATTCACTTACATTACAAAGAGGAAGGAAGATGTGCAAAAGTCATGAAATATCTTTAATAGCGCGAGCTGCGTAAGTATTCCAATCAGAAAATTGACTGCTACACATCACATACTTGTACGCTAAAGTTTTTTCATACCACACAAAAGTGTCCTACTGTACGAAAACGGGACGGGCCGCTATTTGTAAAAATAATAATTTGGTTTTTGTTCGATTTGTTCCATATCATTCCAACGTAAACGGCAGATGTTAAAAGCTCGGAAGCACACTTGTTGAAGGAATTAAAGTTAATGCAAACACAGAGCTGAGTGGCAACCTCGTAAATACACGCGCACTCTCGATGGTACACGCCACATGGAACTTTTCTTTACTCTGATTATAACGAGTTCTTCGGATTGGCTCTTTTCCCTTCGCTCATAATTTATGGGAATGTTTGCGTTAAACTAACTGATGGTTTCCATAAATAGAGCGCCCTTCCCACTCGGCCGCGAGACGTCACTCCCCACGGAAGCTGCACATTTTGAATGTCGATAAAAATAAACGAGTTTTCCGTGTTCGCTTTTACGAATCTTATCATGATGCGATATAGGGAAATTATTTGCTATATAATTTAGGAAAGCTCTAATTCATTTTGGTATTAGTCTAAAGCTTTTGATACTAATATAGTAATATTTTTGGTGCCATCAAGTTATGGGCATCAACTTGTTAGGCTTATTATAATACAAGATGATGAAAGATAAATCTTTTGAAATGGATAAACAAAATTTTTGTTGTGTTAAAAGAACTGACGTTTTATAAGGGTATTAAAGTCGCAAGCAGCAATGTGGCTCGTCTTGGCAAACAAAAAAAAGTTAGAGCTGCACAATTAATATATCCATGTAATGTGACAATTGCAGACATCCGCGTGCAGCTGTCGGAGCAGGCGCGCGTGCTGGAGGGGCGCGCGGAGGCGGCGGCGGGCGTGGCCGGCGAGCTGGCCGACTACTGCCGCCGCAGGGCGGACCTCGAGCACGACTACGCGCGCGCACTCGACAAGCTGGCGAGGGCGGCGGCGCAGCGGCACAAGGACCACAAGCACAAGTGCGTCCTGGCCATGTCTCATCGTTGAACTTGAACTTTTTTGTGGCCGAACGGGGTGGCAATGACTGTATGTCGTGCCGGCAGACGCGAGCAGTGGGCGCTGACGGGCGCGTTCGCGTGCTGGCAGGCGTCGCTGGAGGAGACGCGCGCGCTGGCGCGGGACCACTCGGCGCTGGGAGAGCTGTACGGAGGCCCGCTGGCGTCGCGGCTGCAGCGCGCCGCCGAGGACGTGGTGCGGCTGCAACGGCGCGGTAGGGAGCTGCTCGCCGAGCGGCAGGAGGAGTTGGGCGGCGCGCTGGCAGAGGCCGCGGCCGCGGGCAAGGCGCACGCCGCCGCCGCCGCCGCCTGGCGCGCCGCCGCGCTTAAGCTGCGCGCCGCGCACCAGCAGCGCCACGCGGCGCCCGCGCCCCCGCCCCCGGACGCGCCGCGCACGCGCAAGCTCAAGGCGCTCGACAAGGAGCTACACAAGGTGTGCCACCACGACCCCCATCGTACACCTGATACCTACTGACTCTTGCACTTTCTTGTAATTCTTATTTTAAGTAAAACAAAGATATTATATGTCAAAATATTTTTAGTTTTTCTAGTTGTGTTCGATTAACTGTCGTTTGGAGGCTAGAAAAATTTAACATGTAAAGTAAATAACGTTATATCGCCGAAACTCTTCACTGCTGCAATGGAAGATGATTCAAAACTTATGGATTGAAAAGGACTAGGTATGGGTATATAACCCACCTTAAATTTGCCGACGACATAGTCATCGTGGCGAAGTCACTGGAAGACTTGAAGGCTATGCTCAGCGACCTGAACAGTGTCTCTCAACGCGTGGGCCTTAGGATGAACGTGGACAAGACGAAAGTAATGTTTCACGCTCATGTGTTGCGTACGCCGGTGGTTGTTGGGAGTGCTGTGCTCGAATTTGCCAAGTAATATATTTATCTGGGACAAGTAGTCCGGTTAGGTAAGTCCAACTTCGACGCAGGGGTATATCGACGAATCTAACTCAAATCGATAGCGTTCGGGGAGCATATTTATTCTCTAGTTCAATATCTCTCGATGCCTGAAGACTACGGTTTTTGACCAATGTGTGTGTCCAGTGATGACCTACGGCATTGAGACATGGTCTTTCACTCCCGGTTGTGTGAGGAAGTTCCAAGTCGCTCAGCGGGCTATGCTTGGTTTTCTCTGCGAGATAAAGTGCGTAATGCAGACATCCGTAAAGAACGACGCTAACAGATGTAGTCCGCTGTAGAATTAGCAAGCTGGAGTGGCAATGGACGCATAGCTCGTAGAACCGATAACCGTAGGGAGAGAAAAGTTTTTGAGTGGCAGCCACGTTCAGATCTGGAAGCAACGAGGTGGATGGACGATCTGTGTAAATGTACGGGTGGTCGATGGAAGCCGGTGAAACAGGATCGTGCCTCTCGGCGTCTTATGAGAGTGGCATCTCTGCAGTGGGCTCTGAAAGGCTCAAACGACGATGAAAGTAAATGAGACGGGGCTAATATAATTCATAGCTGCCCTTAGTTGTCAATTTTAGAGGCTACTCAATAAACCTAAACTAATGATGTTTTTTGGTGTCAACTGATATAGTGATGTAGTGTTATCTAAAAAACTCCGACCGTACAACTTCCAATTGTCATCCGCAGCGTCGTCAGCGGCACAGCGAAGCGCGCGCGGCGGCGTTGCGGGCGCGCGCCGAGTACGTGCTGAGCCTCGAGGCGGCCAACGCCACGCTGCAGCGCTACTACCTGGACGACGTCGCCGACATCATGCTGGTAGGCGGAGGGAGCTCGGCGATGGAGGCGAAGGTCGGGGGTGGCGTGGCTCGGTCCGGCTCATTCGGGTGTCGTGTGCGCAGTGCACGGAGGTGGGCTTCGACGCCGTGGTGGGGCGCGCCGTGCGCACGGCGGGCGCGGCGGAGGGCGCGCGCGCGCGCTCGCTGGCGCCGCGGCGAGCGCGCTGCTGGCGGCGGCGGACGCGCTGGACGCGCTGGCCGACCGGCGCCGCGTGCTGCAGGCGCACGCCGCCGCCTTCGCGCCGCCGCGCCCGCTGCCCGCGCGCCCGCCGCTGCCCGCGGACCAGGAGCGCGACATGGCCGAGCTGCTCGGCGACGCCGCGGAGCCCCCCGACGACGCCTGCGCCGACGTGGAGCGCGAGCTGCGCGCGCGCCTGGCGCAGCTGGAGGCGGGCGCGCGCACGCTGCGCGCCGAGTGCCGCGAGCACGCCAAGACGCTGGACGCGGCCGAGGCCGAGCTGGTGCGCCTCATGGAGGGCGGGCCCGCGCACTGGGAGGTGGGCGCGCTCTTCCCCGGCGCCGCGCCCGCCGCCGACGCCGACGCAGACGCCGCGCCCGCGCCGCCGCCCGACGACGAGGCGCCGCGGCGCGCGCAGGAGGACTACTACCTGGCGGTATTGGCCCACGCTTTATAGACAACTTTGTCTCATAGTTTTATCCTGGTTGGTTAGGACAATTTGTGCCGATCATCCAATTGTCTGAAAAGTAAGATGATCCATGCGTCCACACATCGACCCGTATTGGATCAGCATTGTGGAATAGGTCCGGTCCAAAAACCCCCTAATGCAGAATGCGCCCTTTAGGGGAGGCTTACGTCCAGCAGTGGATTAACACAGGTTGATGATGATTACCAATTTTAATTTTTGTATTAAAAATATTACGGAAATCACTAACTATAAGAATATGTTTTGATTATTGGGCAAATAACTATCCACTGCACACCTGAATAGCACTGACATGGTGGTAGGCCAACTAAGACGTGGTAGACGGCTTTTGTATTGAATGATCGAATCATTTACAAGAATGCAAATTATAGGATAAGTTAGGGGATACCCATGCCCAGCATTAGGACAATATAGGTTAAAAAAATATAACTATTATGGATTTTTATGTATTTATATTAATCACAAATATACAAAGTCTTAAATTCCGCATACACATCTGCATCCGCGTATTTCAAAAAGAATTTACTCTTTTTCGGGTTCATTCAGGAGCATCGCAAAGGGGTATCCCTTGCGATGTCGCAGACTACGTCGCCGACCATAATTCGTTCGTCCCTCGCTCGCAGAAGTTCCGGTCGTACGTGTGCAGCGCGGGGCGGCTGGCGCGGCTGGAGAGCAAGGCGGCGGGCGTGCGCGTGCGCCTGCTGGGCGCGGCGGGGGGCGCGGGGGCGCGGGGCGCGTCGCCGCCGCGCTCGCCGCGCTCGCCGCCGCGGCGCCGGCGCGGGCTGTTCGCGGCGCCGCTGGAGTCGCGGCTGCCGCGCGTGCTCACCTCGTGCGTGCGCGTCATCGCCAGCTACGGGCTGCGCCAGCAGGGCGTGTTCCGCGTGTCGGGCTCGCAGGTGGAGATGCAGGCGCTGCGCGCGGCCTTCGAGCGCGGCGCCGACCCGCTGCAGGAGGTGCGCGACGCCTCCGACATGAACTCGGTGTGCGGCCTGCTCAAGCTGTACCTGCGCGAGCTGCGCCCGCCGCTGCTGGCGCCCGCGCTGCACGAGCGCCTGCTGCGCCTGGCCGCGCTGCCCGACGACGCCGCCTTCGTGCGCCGCCTGCGCGCCGCGCTCGCCGCGCTGCCGCAGCCCTCGCTGCTCGTGCTGCGCTACCTCTTCGCCTTCCTGGCGCAGTGAGTGCGAAGCCCCTCCACCTCCCCCTCGTCTCTCGGATCCCTCTCTAACGCGTACTCCCCTCCCCGCAGCCTCACCGAGCACAGCGAGCACAACATGATGGACGCCTGGAACCTGGCCATCTGCCTGGGGCCCACGCTGCTGCCGGCCTGGGGCGAGGGCGGCGCGCAGGTGGGTCCACTGCTCTCTCTCTTATTTGCACGCGGAGGCTGGCTTAGCATCGGCGATACCGAGAGGTATCACCTACGCGCTGCCTACCGTGTGACATAGGATGTTACATCTCGTTTACCCAGTGAATTCGCTGGCTACGGTGCCCTTCAAATTATTACGCAGAAATAGGCACCGCGGTGGTACTATTCGAGACAGCCCCTGTAAAAAGGGAACCTTTAAAACTCTTGTATAACTTATCCTCACACTTAAAATGTTTTCACACTTTTATATTTAGATTAAAAAATATAGTCAAATATATAAAAAAATATATTTTCTATAAAGAAAAATAGATATGAAATTTATCAGAATAATAGACTAAATTTTGGGTACTTCGACGTTTTTGACGTTTATGCCAAATTTTAAACGTCATAATACCGTATTCAAATATTTTTAAACTTGGTTAATATTTATACCAAGACTTAGTTAAATTATAAAAGAAGATGTCATAACTATTGAGTACAACAAACAAATTGCATCATTAGCACGTCGAATGAGCGACGACCGTTGAGCACACGACAGCCGCTGGCCTACCACGCTCCTACCCGCACTCTGGTTTGGCGATAGTAGTAATAATGAAAATTTCATTTTTCGTATACCATATTGACATTGGCATTAATACAATTTTGATCCGTCCGTACGTCGATGCGCAGGTGACGGCGCAGAACCTGGTGAACGAGCTGGTGAAGCGCATCATCCTGCACCACCGCGAGCTGTTCCCGCAGGACGTGGCGCCGCACACGCTCTACCGCCGCCCCGGGTGAGTGCGCCACCAGCCGAGGCGCCCTCGGCGAGGCCGCGAGCGCAAGGGCGCGCGCTGAGCCCTCTCTGTCGCAGGGAGGAGGCCGCGGCGGAGCCGGCGGAGGGCGACGACGCCGCCGCCGACGCCGCGCCCGCATCGGCCGACGACACCGACGCGCCCCACCGCCACGAGCACGACCCCCACGACGACCTCTCGCTCTACGACGACGACGAGGAGGACGAGCCCGACGATGACGACGACGAGGAGGAGGACAACGACGAGGACGGTATGCCCTTGAGTCGCTCGGACCGCTCTCGGCTCCGCGAGTCGGCACGATCTGACGACGCGTGTCCGTCGGCAGAGGAGGAGGGCAGCGACGAGGCCGACGGCGGCGCGCCGGAGGCCGAGGTCGCCGAGGGGGCGGAGGCCGCGGCGCGCAGGTGAGGGCCGGGGGAGAGGGAGAGGAAGGGAGAGAGAGGGCGGACGAGGCTAACGGTGCGGTCGGTTGCAGGGCGGGGGCGCGGCGCAGGGCGGAGGCGGTGGGGGCGGGGGCAGGGACGGGGGCGGCGCAGGAGGCTCAGGTAGGCGCGGAGAGCACCGCGCGACGCCTCGGCGGCCGCACAATAGAGCTCACGATCCGATGTTGTGGTGTTTGGTTTCGCAGACTGTGGCTTTCGGAACCGAGCAGTAGACGTGCATCGCTTACGAATGACGTTGAACAATATATTATAGAAATATTATCTATTCAAGCTTACTTTGAAGAGTATTGATTTCAAATTATCCGTTTGAAAATGAAAACGTAACGGTGATTGCATGAAATACTTGTTTGTTGGTGATGGTATTCTATTAAAACCCATTTTTATAGCAATGGAATTTTTACAGCTGTTCATGGTTAAATAAACAATGCGATGCAATTTAGATTTTTGTTTTAAACAGTTTTGTTATATATATTTTTTTGCCTTTTTTTTCTCCATTTAATATTAGTATTCTTTGGCTACTAGTGCATAATGGAATTAAAATTAGGGCTGTGTCAGTCGATCATGTTTTGCAACCGTTAGCTAGACGATCGAATCACAAATATTCGATCATCTAGCAGGTTGTGGGTCGTGTACCTAGCATTAATTTACTTAGTGCTAGTCAACGATCGCGGGTCCTATTGTATTGCTTCACGTACAGGGGTTCGTGTCGCGACACATTCACTAAGAGATTTTTTAAATACTCAAATCATCAGCTCCCAATTGATTTTTATTATGTATAATAGTTCAATACGATATTTAAAATAATTTTGTCTATTTATTTATTTATTTATTAAGCTAATGCATACATATTATTAATTCACAAAATTCTTAATTTTACGGAAATTGTGAAGTGAAGAAAGATTGAAAAGTGGATTATTGGTTACCGACTACGCTACTAGAAATGAACCGCATGGGTCGCGTCTAAGACCACACGGCTTACTACACTAACCCGGCACCTGATCAGTCTGTCTCTTTCTTTCGGCATAACAAAGAACAAGAAAGTTGCGGTTTCCGGTTCTTTTGACACTGACACGGTTATTTCAACTGCACTTGTGCTTGGTGTGAAGTGTAGGTTAAAAACAATCGAATCTTTTCGTAATCCGGCACCCGCTAACTCGCGCGGTCTAGTCGATCTCAGGGGTCATCAGGTTTGATCGATCGTGATCGACACAGTCCTAATTGAAATTATACCGCAGAGCACGAACTCGTGTGTTAAGTAGATTCATGTAAGCAAGCAACAGTAGAACAGTAGCGGGCAATATTAGGCCATTCAGCATGCTCGAGCTTCGTATGCGGAGATCGGTAGAGCGGTTGAAAAGATGGAGGGGCTAAGTTGAGATTTGAGAGTGTAGATCCGTTGAGAGGCTCACGTGGTGGTGCTCTGCGCAGGCGGAGGCGGCCCACGGCGCGCCCACGGCGGACGACCCCTGCAGGTAGGCGCTGCCACTTACTATTGTACTGTCAATAACATAAACAAAATAAATCGATATTTTGGTATGTGGTACTGTCTACGTATGCTTTACCGAAGGAAATGGGACGGTATTATTTTTTTACGAAATAATAATTTTATCGAGACGTCGTCGCCGATTCATTATAAAAATAGTACACGGGAGAGCGTGTGAATCGTGAAAGTAACGCTCGTCGTGTCCAGGCGCCTCGCGGAGAGCACGCCCGACCTGGTGCTGGACCTGCCGTCGCGCAGCGCGCTCGCCGCCGACACCTTCGCGCACAACCGCGACACGCTCAAGAAGAGGCCCGCGCACAGGTAGGTGCCCTCGGCGCTGCGCCGCCCCCGCCCCGCCCCCGCGCCGCCCCCGCTCACGGCCGCTCCCCCGCCCCCGCAGGCAGAGCGGCTCGGAGGGCGCGGCCGCCGCGCCGGCGCCGCCCGCGGCCAGCCCGGTGCCGGCGCGCAACACGCAGCGCGTGGCCGCCAAGTTCGCGGAGCTCACGCTCACGGGCGGCTCGCTGAAGCCGGCGCTGGCCGCCAAGCCGCTGCTGCTGCGCCGCCCCACGCCGCACCCGCACGCGCGCGCCTCGCCGCCCGCGCCGCCCGCGCCCGACGCCGCGCCGCCCGCGCCCTAGTAGCCGATCTTTTGTACCTAACTTTAAGCACTAGCATTATTTTTGTACGCGGCCCGCCGCATTATACGATCGTGCAGAACGTTCTTAGACGCCATCAATAAACCAGTATTACGCGATGTACGCCCTCTTGTTTCATTTCACCCGCTCCATCCCCGGTGTGGACCGCTCTTGGTCGATTCTCCAAGAAATTACTAAAATTGGCATTGGCAAAATAATGTTTTGATGACTACATAAAATACATTGAAGATACTGCATAAAAACCCCAAAGTGTTTCGGTCACATATGTATAAAATGTAAGCGGAGTGCTAGACATCGTTTACCATTTGGATGATAATAATAATTCAAATGGAAAAGAATGACCAGTTGTTTACAAATACAAGAAACCAATAGCCTGTGCTAATAGTCCGTACCATGGATCGAGAATTATTACTAAAGACGTATCGTAGTATGGCCTGCACAAATGTTACAGAACCAAATGACATTCCACCTATTTTTATAATTACCACTGCAACAGAATTGATTTCACCATATTCACTTCTCTTTCGCAAATCCCTAGAACCAGGTACAGGCAAAAATATCTGTTTCTGGTAAGATTTTTGAATCAATAACATGTGCGTTTTTTTTAAATTACAAGGCTGTTTCGATATTTAATGACTCTCTCGACATGAATCCATTAAGTCATGTTCAACTAGTATTTAAACAAATTCAGCAAATTTAGTACCATTTACGGAATTTTTAGTCGGAGCCGTTGATTCTGGTCATCAGACTGAACGTAATTTGTGCAGATTTCAACAAAGCCTTTCATAGAGTTTCTCATCAAATTCTAATCGTGAATGAGACGATATACTACAGTATCACAGTTTCCTTATTAGAACGGGTAAAATCATATCTAAGTAACAGATTATTTTTGTCGTAGTTATTAGTTCAGGTGTGCCATAGGGACTCACACTTGGGCCCAATTCTTTTTATTTTTTTATAAATGATAAATTTTCAATGTTTTATTATCTTAGAGGTTTTCCTTTACGCTGATAAACTAAAATGTCAGACTAATTAAAACATGAGAACATTAAATAATACTAGAAAATAATTTAAATAGATTAATTGAATTATGCGAATAAAATGTGAGTGTTAATTAAAATGCACAAATATGAAATTTTGTCAGTAATAAAACCTATCAATCTTCAGATATTAAACACAATCCGCCACCTAGGGTGTAATATTTGATACTAAGTTGAAATTTTGCGCGCATTTAGAAAACAAGGATGTAAGATGCTAGGATTCGTGATAGAAAATTGTAAAACCTTTTAAAAAAAAGTATCACTTTGTAACAGTCTAGTTCAAGCTATCCTAGAATATTGCACTGTTGTCAGATTCAAAGGATACAAAAACGTTTTTACGAAATCTATCAATTTGACAAGCAGCAGTTGACAAGGCTTGCTAAGTAGTAGTAGGAACTTTCTGACAGATAAAAAAAAACGTTATAGAAAATTATAATTTTTTGCGATTAAATTGAAAACTGTCTGAACGTCAAGATATAGTCGTAAACCGATGCGATCGTGCGATCTAAATTCGATCATTGGCATATACGTCGTACTCATATATAACAGTATACAAATTTAGGTATTTTTCTTCTTTGAAAAACTTCAAATACAACCTATTTTAGAAACTAATTGCATCTTGCGTTATTTTAGATATATACAGAAAAAACATAGCCACTTTTGATATGGATACATTCTTTCTTTCACCTAGCCATTTTCCTAAATTATCATGGGGTCGGCTTCTATTCCATCCAGATTCACCTGAATCACAGTTTTTACGCAGACTTGCGACTTGCATCTGTCCTTCACTACCCAAAGGGACTATAAACTGCATTCTACATCTCTAATATCTATAACATCGGGGGCTCACACTCATTTTAAATTTCCTTATCCTCTAGCGATATTTTTCTTTTTCTTTTAACAATAGGATTAGATGCTGCGGAGACCATACCAGATATTGATTGATAATTCTGAATTTTCTTTCTTTTAGAAACAAATTCTTCAATGATGTAGTCAATAATAAGTTAAAAATTTTCGACTGCTTTATTAGCATTGACATTGACTTGATTCGTGCTCCCAGTTCAAACTTTTATTCATACATTCTTAATCAGGTTTATGATATTTATAAATATATGTATTCTTATGTCGGTTTTTTTTTAAGTTAAGTTAATTTTCATTTGTCTTTGCACATGATTGTGCAATGACGGCTCCAAATACACTAACAGAACCGTTTTATGAATGCTTGACTACAAGAGATGAGAAATGGGTCCTTTGTAGTAATTGTAAATAAAATTTATCGCGTCGGGGACCTGTTAATTTTTATTTAAATAAAAAAAGTTTATTCCAAAAAAGAGCTTTGCGTGTTTAATAGTGTTCGTTGCATTGTAGGTTTTGAATTACTGCAAACCGGACATACTGCTAATAAAGAACACCACAGCCAACAATACTATTACAGAAGACATATGTTGGTCTATCTTGTAAGGTTTGGCCATTATTCGTCATATAGGTGAATAACAACATGCACTATTCCCTGTCCTCCAAACTCTGTCGTTGCATTTTAAATCTGTTATACTTAAATTCTTTACATTGTTTATCGACGTAAAATGGAAAAAAATAATAATGCATTCATTTTTATAAGGACAAACAAAGCATGGCTTTAAGTAAGATTGTAAATACTTAATTATATTTGTTACCTACATTTGTTCCAGACCCGTGTTCAGATTACCTTATGCAATGCAGATATTCTGAACACATAACCTTGGGAGCCTTGTATAGTCGGGAAAAAATTCTGTACAAGAAAGAGATTAAACTATTTCCATGAATGATCAATGAAAAACTTTTACCTTTAACATGTACTTCTATACATAGAAATTTGACGGAGTTGTGTAAATGAATACCTCCACCTCCTCTCCTCCCATATGGCAATTTGAGACCATCATATAACCTTGTATAGATCGAGTTGAGTCGAGTCGAGTTTGAATTTAAAGATGGATTAAACTTATCAATATCAGCATATCTCAGTCTACTACTGGACATAGGCCTCCCCTGATGCTCCTGACCGATACGTACAGAAAACTCAGCCAGGTTTTGCATCATTTTCTGTAGGTCTTTTGCGGTCTCAGTCATGATGACGATATCGCGCCACTTCGCTAACGGGAACCATAAATTGCTTTGCTAACGGGAACCATAAAGTGACGGCCCAAGCCGAGACTCTCCACCTGGGGGCCCTTGGCGCAGTTGAGTCACTCGGTGGAGAAACGCGCCCTTGGCAACGAGCCCTTCCACACCCCGTTACTTTCTAATAGGTTTATTCCACAGAGCACGAGCACAGATCATCTTCAAAACTATTGAGAGACCCGAGATTTCTTATTCTGATGTGAGTTTGAGTAGATTTAAAAAATGATTATCTTAAAGATGTCATAAACTCAGAAATTATAATGAGTCTTGGCTGTTGATTTTGTACAACTCTTAGTTTAAAATATTGTTTCCGGCATAATTTCTTCAGTCTTTAGCGCCAAAATTATTGTTTCACAATTACATTAGCAGCTTCCCTTAATCCATAGACTACAAGAGGCTTTCTATGGTTATAAATTTATATTGTGCCTTTACTGCAATCCTTTCTTGTTGCTGTAGAAGGGCAAACATGAAAAAAGTGTCCGTAAAAGTAAAGTATTTATCAGTCAGCTGCTTAATCCACGAGTTTAAAACTTTTAACTTTCAAATGCTTTTCAAAGTTAGCCTTGTTAGCTCAATACTTGTCTAAAGTTAGTTTTAAGCAGATAGATTTGTCATGATTTCTTTATAATTAACAAATTTATTTTTTAGATTGTTTGCAGATTGTACAGAAGTTCTTTATTTAGGGATGGTTAACAGATGTATTTTGTGTGACAATTAAAATTAAATTACAAACAATTGAGAAATAGTATATACATATTTAATATTTATAAATAATAACAATCATATTTTAATAAAATTTTTCTATACACATAATCCAAAAAAAAATTTTTTTATAAAATAATATAATAATGAAGCAAGATTTGCTAAAAACTTAACACCAAAACAGGTCTTCAATATTTTTATTTTTATTGCAGTTTTACTAGCAGTTACGATAAAAAATTAATAAACATAGTATTTTGCCAGCGTCATTGCCAAATCACCGACTAATTCGCAATGCACAGAACTTTTGGTTAAAAGTGCGTTTCAGCAATGGAAATCATATAACTCATAAATATATTAATATCTGTCCCTATAAACAGAGAATGGTTCATAGTACCTAGATCTAGTTCCTAGGTCATAGATACCTAGTCAACCTGTGGTGCAATATCTCACATTAGCACAGACGAAACCCAACGCTAGTATCGCAGGCAGTGGTCGTGATGCATTCCGTGGTGCAACGGCGCAGCGTTCTCCTTATCGCGCGTGTAGTGGGTCGCTGCGTGTGTCGCGTGTGTAGCGTGCGCGCCGTGCGTGGAGTGGGTGCCGTGGTTTGCGTGGTTCTGGTGCGTCTGATGCGTCGGGTGGGTCGCGTGGCCGGCGTGGGCCCCGTGACCTGCGTGCGTCGCGTGTTGGGGGTGCGAGGCAGGCGCCGAAGAATGTTGCTGCGGTTGCGCTGCATATTCGGGTGGCATCGGTGGAGGCTCGTATTCGTCACCGGAGCCATCGGATGCCTCCAGATACCCGAAGAGCCGCGCCGCGCCGGCTGCCCGTTGTTCTCGCCGTCTGCCCGCAGCCGGCGTGGAGCCGCCAGCCGAGGCTACTCCTGCCGGCATCCCCGTGGGCCCGGCACCGTTGCCCACCACACCGCCACCGCCTCCAGCCCCGGGTCCCGACGCGCCCCCCGGGCCCGTCGACAAGCGGCGCTGCCCGAATACCCCGCGCGTCCAACACCCGATGGCACCTTTAAGTTGCGGTTTTCTATGTGGCTGCAAAAAATATACATATGAACTCATTGTTATTTATAAACTTGTTGTTTGTAAATCTATGTATACACGTACTGCGCATCGCGTAAATGCAACGCCAGCTGGTGCTGGTCATCGGCGAGGTAGGGGCACTTGGCGCACGCCTTCTTGTTGTGCACCTTGTGCACGTGCGTGGCCAGCCGCTCCGCCCGCGCCGCCTTGTATTCGCAAAGCGCGCACGCAAACGGCTTCAGGTGCGTGTTCAGGTGCCTCTTGAGGCACCAGTTGTCGACACCGGACCACGCGCAATAGCAGCACGCGTACCGGCGCTCTCCCTGTGTTATAGTTTAGGCATAATGACGTTTGTGGATATGTCAATTATCTACCTTTTTATAGAGGAGATTCCAAATATGTCTGTCAAAAATAGACATGGTGGTTTCATTAATTATTCTAGTTTATATAAAACTGGCGCGTTCTTTGGGTCACAATCGCCTCACCTTACGACGTACCGGGGAGGATGTGGTAGGCTTGTGTGAAGCCGAGGGCGAGACGGTGGGCTCTGTTTTGGCGAGTGGTGAACGCTCCACCTTGATGGGGGGCGCGCGGCACTCGATGGACGGGGCGGCTGCGGCCAGGATCGCGCTGGCCGCCTCGACCACCGGCTTGCTGCAGTAGTGAGTGCCGACCGCGACGCCCTGGCCGCCGGCCGCGGGCAGCGCTGGGGGCCCGGCCGCCGCCGTCGCTGCCACCACGGCCGTCGCGGCGCCCGGCGCAGACACGCCGCTCACGCCGACCGTCGGCTTGCCGCCACCGCCCGACCGTCTGATTCGGTTCAGATCGTATGGCTGGTCCCGATGCATTCTAAGGAAGTGTTTTTTTACATGGTCCGCGCGATTAAACTGTTTCTGGCACAGATAACAGTGAAATGGCTTCTCGTCCCGGTGGATGTTCTCATGACGAGTAAAAAGATCCCGCCGGTCGGTCGCGTAAGGGCACGCGGTGCAAGCGTAGCGTTTACCGGCCTCGCCGCCCCCGCTTGCTTCCGTCGCGGCGCCATCCACCACTTGACTTTGGGTGTTGCCACTTGCAACATTTGACGGCACTGTGCGTCTCTCGGTTCGGGCTGCCTCTACCTGCGATTTAAACAGAAGTCTACATTTATTGCACATTGCTAGTATTACTTCACGCTCTACAACAATTTTTACACAATAATTCTTAAAACTAACCTAATAGAAACATTTAAAAATAATTATAACATTTAAATAACAAATGAGTGTAGGGGTTTTAAAAAAAAATTCAACTGATTTGGTAGCTGATACGAGCTGCCCATAAAAACGCACTGAAAGGCGGCCAATTTAAGTTGCTGCCCTGAGATGTTATGGTGTTTTCCCAGTAGTAGTGTGTAAGTTGTAGCGTTTATACACTACAGTTATGCGATGCGATAATACGCGATGCACACTTAGTATATATTAAAATTTACAAACAACTACTGCAACTACTTGAGCAGTAGTACTTCCATATATGGTCTCATGTAGAAAGACGATCTACCATCTTAAGTATTAAAATATTTGTTCATTTAGTCTCTTAATGGGTGCTTCTACCTCCCAGCCTTTTCTACAGAGAAAAACTGACAGGTAAACTTCAAAAGCTAACTAGAACTTGCAGTGGATGGACGGATTATGTTAAGGTATAGCTCCGGTTGATCTAATTATTGATCGTTTAATGGTCATATTGTAGTGCGACAAGTACCTTGTTCTTGAGCCTCTGGAGGTAGCGAGTGAGGTCGTCGAGCGCGGGGTTGTCGCGCAGCAGGTGGTCGGCGGCGGCCGGGTCGGAGTGGTGGTCGCGCGCGAGGTGCTGGCGAACCGCGCGCGCCCAGCCGCTCGCGAAGCCGCAGCCGGCGAGCGGGCACTGGAAGGCACGCGCCTGCGAGTGCGTGCCCAGCCAGTGCTCCGCCACGCGCGCCAGGAAGCCCACGCACTCGCAGTCCGTGCACTTGAACAGCCTCTGCGCGGGGTTGTATGCGGCGACGCGCGAGTGCGCCCACGCAAGGGGCTCCTCCGCCGCCGTCCAGCGATCCTCCGCGGACGGGTCCGTGCGCGGAGTGAAGTTCGCCTGCGGATGTTTTTCAACGTGACCGTGTGCGATTGGAAGACGTGTGGAATGCGCAAGAGGTAGGTCCGTCGCCGGCGGTACCTGCAGTATGCCGGGCGGCGGGAAGCCGTTCTGCATGAGCGCGGCCAAGCCCCAGGCGGTGATGTGCTCCTCGGGCCGGAGGTCGTCGTCGTGCATGTCGCGCTCGGCGGCCGGGAACTCCACCCCCACCACGCCGCCCACGCCTACGCTCACGCCCACAGTGGCTTCCTCACCGTACAGCTTCTTGGTAATCTCCTTGAACATGTCCTCGCAATCCATCGTGAGAGATGCCACGCTAGCCACTCCGGCGCCGCCCTCCATTTTACCTCTTCACTAAATTGTTTTGTATGGCACTCTGTGAAATTTAATTAAAATATATAAACATCGTAACGTTTGCTAATGGTATAAACTTGAAGATAATCGAAAATACCTCGTTGGATTTCACGTAAAGCGAAAAGCTACTACGGATTATATCACGCGGATATGTTAAACATGGGTGATCAGTGATTATGGAAAAAATCATGGCTGATGATTAAATTTGAATGTGAGAACACGCTGGACGTGCTCTTTAGAGGGGTAGAATGGTTCGTGATCCAATTATAATGGGATAGCCGACGGTTCTAGATGAGAGCGTTAGCGTGTGGGGTGATGGTGTCGCATGCGGTGGGGTCGCGCTTGGTGGTGCGCTACGGTCGCACGGGAGCCGCCGGGCGAGGGTGCGATCCAACGAGATAGGTTCGAGAGCGGGTGCCGGCGCCGGGCCCCTTCCCACCCCGGTGCACCGCCCGCTGCAACCTGCAGCCGCACCTGCTCGGCGCCGCCGGCGGCCGCCTACTGGGCGCGAGGCGGCGGCGATCGATCGCGAGGGGGCGTCGCCACCCCGCAACACCCCGCAACACCCCCGCGACAACCCCGCGACACCCCGCGCCACCCTGCGACGCCTCCACCGCGCGTCCTCCGCTCGCCGCCATCGATCGGCGCCTGCCGCCACTCGCTCCGGCGTCTTTACTCTGCACGGCCGCTTAACCGTTCTGATTATAAAACAGGAAGATGCCCTAATAGCGTACTTGGTTCAAATTAAATTACCTCATCGAAACTAGTCCGGGCTGCGAGCCCCATTCGCGGAGTGGCGAACGGCGCTCCGGTCGGGCACAGGGTGCGCCGGGTGGGCCCCCGCCGAGGGACGCGCCGCCCGCCGCCCGCCACCCGTGATTCATCAGAGCGCGGGTGTCGCACCAGGCCCACCTATTCATTCATTCGAAACATATTGCATCTTTTGTTCACATAATATCACGGCAAATACCTCTATGTCTTATTATACTTTAAACGCCTCTCTAAATTTTACGTAGCTTTGTTAAACTCTTTTTGTTCCATGCAATGCGAACAAGTATATTTACTACCTATAATAGGAATTAAAGATATTCTATGACATCGGAGTTTAGTTTTATTTTTTAATTGTATGATTTGAGCTTAATATAATGAATCAAAAAAACAAAACTAATTGTAATTTTACCAAAGTAATAACATGTAAAAGAAATAAAATGAAATTCAAAACAGTCATTTAACGGTTTTAATAAAACACGCTATGACGGCAATTTTTGTAGTTCTTTGCCAAGAGAATTTATATGTAAGCAAGCATAAGCGATTGGCTACTTACCGCAGGCACTTCTGCTCTTGCCCCTAATCCCCTTTTCGAAGTGAATGTCGTCTAATTCTGACATTCGTTATCCGTATCTTTATTGATAATAAATAAGGGTGTTTGTGTGTTTCATAATTTTTTCTCATCCTTTTATGACTATCAATTACCAATAAATATGTACACATATAACGTAATAAATATACATATTTACGCGAGTCAACAGTTGAAAGTTATAATTTATTAAGGAAATTAAAAATCATTTAGGCTAAAAGGCGCGATATAAGAGTTATATCTCCCTCATTGAAAACAAAGTTTACGTTATGAAAGTTAAGACTTTTGTTCAGTTCTAGTTTAGTTACTAAAATTTTGTTTTCATTTTACGAAAAATTCTTATTAGTTGTACCACGAATGCGTGAATTCTAACCCAATTTATCAAAAAAAATAATGACAACGCAAGAACTTAGAAGTAAGCTCAATAATGCTTACTTACCATTACCGATTTCACGTGAGTTTCCGCCGTTTGTGGTGAGTACATATTTAACGATATTGATATGATTACATATCTGAACTATTTTTCTTATGAGTTTTTACATTTTAACGTACCATTATAAGCAGAACTCCTAATAAGTGCTCCAAAACTAACAAAGAATGGTCGTAAACTTAAAACAATCTAATGTTAAAAAACAACCCAACGTTCCCTGTACCTACTGTTTGGTTTTTTTGTCAAAAAAATACGATAAGCAAATAAAATTAATTGATTATATGAAACTTGATTATATGTATAAGTAGGTAACTAATAATTTAAAGCCCATTCATACAGTTCCTACTTATTGTAATTATGACTCAAATTTTTTGAAAACATCGCTAACTGGTCGCCACCTAGCGAAATTACCCTATACTAAAAGTAGAACAAACTAAAATAACGTTAAGGCACTATTCGCTATTATTAAAAGATGGATTAAAAAAACAAGAAGAACAATAAACAGTCATCTTTCGCTGTGATCATTCTTATTACCCCATCTTACCAGCACCATGGGGCAAATACCTTTTATTATTATTTTTGTTTCTAATGAAAGTGTTACCGAAAGCTCCTAATGACAATATATATAAAAATAATAATAATGTGTTGTTAATTAAATAATAAATATGTTTGTTTCACGTTTTAACTTTTTATGTTATTTACCTTTAAAGCCTAAGTACCCCGTCTTTCCACCCTTTCCCCAATTATTGGAAGAAAGAAGGAATAAGGCGTATGAATCATCAAACTATTTGGCGTAAGGTAGTACTTAAAACTCTACCGGAAGATCAAGAGGTCCAAAAGGCAGGTATGAAGATCTCAAATGTAATACTAAGAAAAGTGCTTAGAATACCGTTTCGTGAAAAATTCTGCATGAACATTTAACATATGAATAACAAATATTTTAGAATCAATGTGTTACTTGTATTTATGACAAATCAAAATCATTTGATGTATATAGCGTTACAGAGGGTTGGCGTTAAAAGGTTAAAAGAGAAATCAGAAGTATACAAAGGAAAAGACACGCTAAACTAATTAAAGCCAAGTGATTTAGGAGTTTGTCGTTAAATTTTTTAAAACTTCAATAACCAACTTTCTGAGTGATTCTTTAGGTATTCGTTGTACCGATAATATCATGTACGATTTTATAGTTATTCCTTTTTTTTATGGCATACGCAGGCAGACGACAGTCGGGCCACCTGATGGGAAGTGGTCACCGACACCCATGAGACTAGCAATACCAGTGGTATCGCCAACGCGCTGCCTACCGTGAGACATAGGGTGTTAAGTCTCGTTTACCCAGTAAATACGCTGGCTACGGTGCCCTTCAAACCGGAAAACAGCAGTGTTTTCACATTACTGCTTCGGAAGAAATAGGCACCGCGGTGATACCCACCAGACGGTCTCCTGTAAACAGGGGACCTACCACGTAAATTTATACTGAATCCGTACCGTATTGTATGTCCCATGTTATTAAAAAGACAGTAATTTGTATAAAAAAGTATGACTGTCTTCTAACTTAAGCTACATATTAAAAAAGTGTACTCAGTAGCAACGCCCCAACCAATTAAGACAAAAAAATCACGTAAGTCTCAATTTTCTCCCAAAATTTGGGTACCTTTCTTTGTTAAACATCACGTGAACATAGAAACAAACCGTAATCGATAGATTTAAAGCATGTTTATCATAATTGTACTTCTTGGTCTCTAATAAAGTCTGCGTCTGTAATAACCCACAATAACGATTTTAATGTAAAACATTGTTAAAAACTGCATTGGGTCATATTCAGAGCTCATTTAATGTTGTAAAGAGTTTATAAAATAAGTATGTATATAAAAGTTGATACATTTAAAAAAATCTTCTTTTTATCCGTATAGAAAGTGTCATATATCATATTTTGGTTAAACGTATACCTTAAAAGATGTGAGAGATTTAAAATGTAGTGGTAGAAATGAAATAAGCAGAAAAAATTGTTATATAATGGTTAAAATATCAATTGATTGCAATATAGTCTCCACTGTATAGGTCCCACTATATAGGTCCACTATATAGGGGTCCTCTTTTACATGGGACCGTCTGGGTGGGTACCACCACGGTGCCTATTTCTACCGCGAAGCAGTAGTGTGAAAACACTACTGTGTTCCGGTTTGAAGGGCACCGTAGCCAGCGTATTTACTGGGTAAACTAGACTTAACATCCTAAGTCACACGGTAGGCAGCGCGTTGGTGATACCAGTATTGCCAATGTCTATGGGTGTCGGTGACCACTTTCCATCAGGTGGCCCGACTGCTCGTCTGCCTGCGTCGGCAATAAAAAAAAATATGCAGAACTGAATGCTCTTTGAGAACAATTTGGAAAAATTTCGACGAGATATCATAACTAAAATTTGTTTAAATTATTAATAGTATGAATTTGTATTACTTCCTTCTTCTTTTTTACATATATTCATTATTTTTGTTTGTGTTAATATTCACTGTACTTGTACTGCTTATATATCATATTTACTTTTTTGTAAAATTTTGGGCACTCCTTGTCTATATTTATAAGCACTACACCTATATGTCTACATGTAATATTGACTGTTTGTGCCAAAATAAATGAAAAAAAAATAATAATACAATACCTGCTATAATTTGTGTAATTTTATATTCTAGCAAAGTTTACCAAAATTCGATAAGAACATTTTGAACATTAATACAGTATTGGATTAAGGAAGTGAAAATTCTTAAGCTAGTTTAGTTCTTCTCCGCTGGCAGATAAAGACTCTGGACGTACGCCTTTGTTTTGCAGCGGCGTGGGCGAGAGCGGGACGACCTTGTCGTGTTACGCACATGCGGATGAAATAGCGGCGCGCGATGACGAAAGTAGCCCGCTGCGTGTTCGCGTATCGAGCGAGGAGCGAATCAATAGGGCGCGGGTCGATGGCGGGAGGCGCGCAGCCCCGCGCCGGTTCAGCGACCGCCGCCGCCCGCCCGCCCGCCGCGAGCCGCGCCCGCGCCGCCCGCCGCCAGGTGAGCGCCTCCGCCGCGCGCCTACTTCGCCAGCGGCAGCGGCGCACCGCGGCCGCCTCAATGGGCGAGCTATAAATAAGCGCGCACGCGCGCGACCCTCACCCACTACCCTCCAAACGCTGTTTATTTTCGCGACGGCTCGTCGGCGATTGCGTCGATTCTGCGCCTTGCCGCCGTCGCCCTCCCGCGGCGCGCGCAGCCGAGGCGCCCTCTGCGCCGCTTCTGCGTGGTCCGCACCGCGCGCTTGGAGGCGACGGGCGTCCGTCCGCCGCCGGCCGCTTTCGCGAATCGATCGCCTCCATGCACCCGTGCTGCGCCGACATCGTGGGCTGAGCGAGTCCTGTGCGCCCTCGAGCGGCCCCTCACGGCCTCGGGCAGCGAGCGCCTGCGAGGCGAACACCGCTTGCGGTGCGGGATGGGCCGCGCCGCCGCCGCCGCCGCCGACGCCTCGCGCCATGCTCCCACAGTGAATTTGTGAATTCGTAAACGGGCCAACTCGAACAGTGACTAGATTTGTAAGATTCGTACAATACATTCATGAGATAGCAGAATACGAAACGCTCATAGAATCGCGCTAGTGTCGTCTCAAACGTTATTATTCAATATGTAGGAGAAATGATAAAGGTGGCAAACAACCTGTTTATGGAAGAGGTAACCTTTCAGTTTAAGGATTCTTACCGCTTACGCTTAAAGCTGTTGGCGATTACGATTGACGAAACGGGAAGGTGTTTTATTCAGTGAAGGGCTCGCACAGATGGTCAGATCGCTCATCAAGCTGCCCGCGAGAGCAGTAGGTCGCGGGGGCGCAGCCCCGGGCCTCTGCGTGTTCACATCACGCTGCATGGCCAGGAGCAAGGAGGGCTCGCTGGAAGCGACACGCCCTTTCCTTAAATATCGGTTACCGTTTCCTCCTTCACATGGATTTATTACGTTCCTTTATCTGTGGTGTGCGTGTGTGTGTGTGTGCGTGAATGTGGATGTGTGCGTGTCTGTACAAATGTGATGTTGAATCAGATCGGATGCTATCAACCCATTGTAATTGTAGTACTGGAAATAGAAAGCAATGAAACTTCCTACCGCCCATAAACATTTAACATAAATTTAGAAATCGTTTAAGCAACGCATACGGCATTAATATGTCACAGAGCGATACTGCTGCTTCGGCATTGATGATATAGAGAGTGTGCGATGGATGGATGTTGCGTTCGGGCGCAGGCGGTGCGTGGCATTGTAGCCCGTGCGTTGTGGTGTTCCGCAGATGTGCAGCCTGGCTGCGCTGGCGCGCGGCTGCCGGCCTGCCGCCAGGCCCTGCTGCCTCTGCTGGTGCTGCTGCTGCTCCTGCTCCTGGTTAGTCTCACTTACTCAATCCGTTTAACACGGAAATTTAATGTAACTCATTTGTACTATTAGTACTAGTATACCTAAGTAAAATATCGACCACCGCATAATGGTTTTAGGTTTGTGTGATAGTATAAAAACATTATTTACTATTTATTTTGTAAACTTAATTTGAACGTGTTTGAATGCAATATTTTATTTATATTTTGTTGTTTTCCTCTTATCCTATTTAAAATATTTGCAGATAAACTTGTGATTCTATGGTACTCTAAATATCATTTTGTCACCTCATAAAATAATATTGGTTTATTTCATAGGAAATGTGAATATGTGAGTCAATGGCGGGGTTGCATGTTAAAGAATAAATTTGTTCTGTTGCAGGGCTAAGTGGTAAGTGCGGGCGGAGCGAGGCGGCGGAAGCCGTGGGGACATTCCACCAGAGCATTCAGCATCAGCTCATTGAGTGTTTTTTTTTAATGTAGCATATTTGTAGTTTACTCTAGCGATAAATACATGGGAAAAATATATTAAAATACATATTTAATTACAAGCAGTTGCCCGCGACGATAACACATGAGAAAAGTCTGTTTGTTTTTTTCTAAAAAAGGTAGACTAGGCCATTTTCAGTTACATCTTTTACTGAAAGTCCCATAAAGATCGGACCAGAGATCCAGAGATTAGACAGAACAAACAGACAGGCGCACACAAATAAAAAAAAAACGTTGTTTTCTCATACGTACCGATTATTCATCGCAATGTAACCATTAAAAACGTCCATTTTAATGTTGCAAACAGATACTCCAATTTTTTTATTTGTTTAGATTTTGAATTGGTTATATATTTAATGTTATAATTCAATTCTTGTAAATTGAGTAAATACATAGCATAGTTTTTTCCAAGTTATTTAAAAGCGTAAGCAATAGATGAGTATTCCAATGTAGAAGTAATATTATAAAAATGTACAAATGATTTAGTTTTAGAATTGAGTGAAATGCAACAATAAATGTAGACGTTTAACTAACGTTGCAGCGTGGCGGAGCGGGGCTCGGAGCGCGGCGGCGGCAGGAGGTCGCGCCGCCCTGGGCCCCACGAGCCCCTGCTGGTCGACGGGGACGCGCCGTAAGTGCCCGCTGCCCACCATGTGCTTCGCTTATACCTTATATCGATTACACAGCTCTTTAATTATTTCTAACAACGCATTGAAATTAAATAAAATTGCGACGGCACTCCTTAATATGACACTTTCCCCGTGCAGGCCGACGTTGGAGGAAATTCAGAGCTGGGGACAGTCATTTGATCGCTTAATGCGTAGTGCAGGTAGGCGTTTTGTTTTGTCGTAGCAGTACTGATTAACTGAGCGATTAGAGCAGGTGAAAAGAGAGTGGTGGTTTTGGTTCCAGCTGGGCGCAAGGTGTTCCGCGACTTCCTGCGCGGCGAATACTCCGAGGAGAACATCATGTTCTGGCTCGCGTGCGAGGAGCTCAAGCGGGAGACGGACCCCGACGCCATCGAGGAGAAGGCGCGCTTCATCTACGAGGACTACATCTCCATCCTCTCCCCCAAGGAGGTACGCGGCGCGACACCCCTGCCGATTTCGTTAATACCTATATTGTAGAAAAAAACCTCATGTTTTTTTTACGGTACGAGTCTTAGCTTCCACTACAAACGTCTATATAAAAAAAACTCAGAAAGAATTGAGCTTTAGAAGAGAAGTGAAATCCAATAGATCAAGTTTCGGAACGTATGTTTTTTTCTTTAATACACATCGCCTCGTCGCTCCGGCACTAGCGCCGCGATTTCGATCATTGTTAAATTTTTATTCTATTTTCTTGAAAAATATAAAAGATTTAGAACATGGCGACATAAATCTCCAGTTACTTCTGTGCAAAAAGCACGTTGTTGCGATATTGTGAAAGGTTGTTTAAATATCGACATAAAAACCTTCTATGAATTAGTAAATCTTAGATATAAGAACAAAAATGTGCTTACGGTGAATATCTGTCTGCTACTAAAAGTTGCAGTAACGATTACAATTTAAAATGCGTGTCATAAAAATGTAATGATTAGCTCACGACGCTAACAGAACAGATTCTTACAAAATTTAATTACAATTGTTTTATACAATTTTTAAAGATGATGAAGTAGATTCATAGCGCATTTAAGGCATTATAGTGTAAGTTTACATAAACGTGCATTAAAAAAATCTTTATTTTATGTGCATAAAACATGTCATACACAACATTTTGATGAAATTAATACCTTAAACAATATCTGAGATTCTATAGGCGGTGGCAGAAATTGCGGGACAGTTTCGTGCAGAGAGCACGTTTTTACCCGCTTGTATTGCGCAAATTAGTGTTACACTGTTAGAAGTCGGGAATAATTTTTTGTTTTGACATAGTGTCATTTGTTGAAGTAACGAGTCGAGCAGAACTTCCAGCTGTCTGTAAACCATACAGCCTGCCTATTAGGAATGTCGCGTAAGACTCTATAGGTTCTTGCCATCGAATATCTTTAACAGAATTTACAAAATTGTATGCGATTTTTAAATTCAAACGCTGGAACAAGTTTAATGTGACATAAAATATTGTGTTTACAATTTTAAAAATATAAAATGGTAGAGATACAGGCACAAGTCGCCGGAGTCGATCATTGATAAGTGGAGAGCGCCCTTGACCCGATCCTGTGTGTATTTCTAAAATAGGCGCGAATACGCTCCGACGGCGCGTTGCGTGGCGCGTTGCGGAGACGCTAAATTTATCCATTAGCGCCAAACCAGCACGCAGATAATATAACCATGCGACGTACGCCATCTAACTCGCACAAATTTATTATTCGTGGACATAAAAAGCCTGTGCCTTATCATTTGAAAATAATACAATTTAACGCGTGAAATACCTGAAATTGTTGAAAAAATTAAGAAAACCGTTTTAACAATTGTGATTTTAGCGATTGTCCCAGATTTTTTGTCTTTAGTGTAAGAGAATATTTTAAAAAATATTAGACTGTTACGTCTACAGTCAGACAAATATTTTCAGCGGATATTTTCTTTAGCATAAAAGTTAGGAACGTTTCTTCGCGATTTATTTCGAAAGAGATAGATTTCAATGTCGTTCGTTTAACGACCGGCCATGATTGAAGGTGAACATGATGTTTTTCGGTACTCTTTTATTTGACGACAGTTTCGCTAGTAGTAGCAGTTGACGTGTATATCGCAAGAACGTACGCTCACGACAGCTATACAGATGTGCTTGGCCGGCAGGTGTCGCTGGACTCGCGCGTGCGGGAGACCGTGAACCGCAACATGGTGGAGCCGACGCCGCACACCTTCGACGAGGCGCAGCTGCAGATCTACACGCTCATGCACCGCGACTCGTACCCGCGCTTCGTCAACTCGCCCCTGTACAAGGCGCTGGCGCGCATCTCCTCCGGCTCGCCAGCCGCCGGCGCCGCCGCCAGCGCCGCCGCCGCCGCCGCGCCGTGACGCCGCCAGCCTCGTGCAACAGAAGCGGCCCCTCTCTCGCGTCTCCTGTAAATAGTTTCGCCATATATTGATTATTGACTTATGTAAATAGACGGTGTATAATGTGTAAGCAGAGTAGAGAGGCGCGCGCGGCTGCCCCGCCGCGGCGACTTCGCTGGTCCACCGCCGCCTGCGCCCTGCTCTCCCCGCCCCCGCCCGAACCCCTCTCGCCCCTCGCCCCCTCTCCCTATGAGCCCCTCCGACGCCCCTCCTCGCCCCCTCGCTCCCCTCCCCCGATCTCAGAGGATACCTCTCTATGCGTGACATAGATGAGCGTCTCTAGTTAGAAGCAATAAAGGTGGACCAATTAAGTTTGCCAGATAATCAACGAAATGAATAAAATACTGTGTATTAATGCATATGAAACTCTATTTATTTTTTACTTTTTCAAAATGAATTTCACTATAGTTTAACAAAGGAAAAAATGTTTCCCAATTTCGGTCTACTTATTTGTGGATGAAATAAAATTGTATATATAATACTCGTAAATCAAATAATATGTTCTTTTAATTCAAACGTACGCAATGTGTCTCCTTCTCCATGGTGAGTAAGCGTTTCAACGAGTCTTTATATTAAGATTAAGATAATTAGAATGACTCTTTGGAACCTAGAAGAGAAGAAGTTAAGCTAAAATTCCTTCAGCCGCTCGTTAAAAATCATTGTAGTAATACCTATCCCACGGCTTGGTAAAATTTTACATGTTAAATACATGCATGTTTAAAGATCGCGTGAATGTTTTAAAATTTTAAAGCTTTTGCAACTTCCACAAACCTAATGTTAAAGGTAAATCAAAATATGTATATAAAGTACAAGTCACCTAGTAACAACTCGCAGAGATGTCGAAACAGCGCAACACGATTAGGACCAATTCGGAGTACAAGCCTGCAAGTACCCCACGGGGCCACGCCCGGTCCAACAGACGTACTATAAGTGTAATGGCTCATAGGACGACACAAGCACTTCACATATTTATATGTACCTTTACACAGACATGCATACTTCAATGACTTAAAAGTGCCTGTTGGGTTTTGTTTATTTTAAGAAGTTACTATAGTTAAGTTTAACGAATTGTTTGCTTTATTGTGCTCGTCAGACGAAGAAATTGTCAAATATAAAGTTTAATTTGCTGTTACGCAAGTGTTGCGCTTCGATTGTAACTTACAGACTTAAGGCAAACTTAAACAAAATATTACGTTTCTTTTTAATATTTTGCACAACTTGCAATAGGCATCACCAAAATCAGACCCATAAACTCCCACGACAATACAATTTGACTAAACGCTTAAGGGGTGTATTAATCCAAAAAGGCCTGGATATTTTATTATAGAATTAACTATTTAAAGCAGAAAACATTCTGTGATATACTTTACTTTGTATAAAAATCGTAATAAAAATCTAATCGTATTGATGTGTAAACTATACACATAGAGTTCAGGTCAGGTTTGTTAGATTAATTATGACTCATTGAAAACACTAGGTTTTGTTAAAAAGCACATAATATTGTAAGAATAATTACTTATAAGTATTGTGATTTTAGATAATACCGAAAGGTCTCATTTAAAAAGAAAGTAAGTTCATTTGTAATCAGTCTACTACCCAAAACAGAAGCATCCTTATACAATGGTGCGTGTAATTACTTAAAGGAATCGAGAAAAATTCTCTCAAAGACTTACAGTCTTATTATAATTCTCATAATATCTACAATAATCTATTAATGATAATCCCTTATCTGAAAAGATATCGTTAACTATGGATATTGCACGTGTGCTAACTGAATAGACTTTGCGAAAACACCAATAAGTCACTGTGGCCGTAATGACGTTATGTGAGTTTATTAATAAAATAACAAGTTGTTCCTACAAATGTAACAAGTGGTTCTCTTAAGAGAATGAAATTTCCCTGTAATTTTATTAGATATAGCTCCACCGTGACGATCATGCGCCACTTCCTTAAAATTCCATACAATAAATGATAATAATTATTGCTCTGCGTTTTCATTTGTATCCCATCACGGATAGAAAATGAGAGAAAACAATACAACATATTTTTGTATATAAATAATTGTATGTTTGTAATAATAAAGCCCATAGTTGCGCAAAAGTTTTGTCAATAAAAGAGGGTCAGAGGATGTTTTAGGGGAAGACTACCGAGTGCCTCAGTGGAACACACACGTGGAAGTATGCAAAATAATTTAGTCAGCTTAATTACTCAAATGATTTCTTAAAAGGCGCTCTAGATAAAATCCAAGAATTGCACAAGAATTTTCGTATGGAATGACATTATTGTCGATTTTAATATTTTCATCTGCAACATCCTCATCATCATCATCAGGCTGTGTAAGTCGACTGCTGGACATAGGCCTCCTCTAATCTCTATTAGGGGGTCTTGGACCAAATCTCACCACGCTGATCCAATGCGGGCTGGGGACTTTACATATAAAATGCAAATTTTTGGTTTTATCGTTAAGTACCTGCAAATTATTCGACGCACACCAGTTTGACATTGTATCGGTTGCTTTATTTAGTAATTCTACGTTCTGGTTAAAGAACAACTTCGGACGACCGTCTCACCCTTACAGGCAAGCAGTTGACGTTAAATAGACGAACACTCATCCGCACAGTGGTTAAGTGCAATTTATGGCTCACCATATCAGCATCACATAAGGTCTAAAGACGGTAAAGAGCCTTATTTAAATGATATTTGGCTCCAAGCTGACACCTTTTAATACGATGTGTATTAAAGTTGCGCCAGTCCTGCCGCACGTACTTGGAGATCTGTCTATTAAGCTGCCTGTGCCTGACAATAGGTTAAGAGTGAAATCGGAGAGTTTTTAGGTTTGCCGTGGGTTATATAAACGGTTACGCATTGCTTTAAAAGAAATATAAAAAATTAAGACAGCGGGTGTGGTCCGCAAACCGTAAAATTAAAAATGATTGATTAGAAAGATGTTAGAAGACTCTAGTATATCATCGTGATACTCCCACGCTCGTGAGATAACAACTTTACACCACCTATATATTGTTGATCTACCTGCGGTGTAGCCAAAATGGTATTATATCAATATATTTCGATTAGAAAGTGAACTAATTGTTAACTCAATTTTTTTTTTCAAAAATCATACCAAAAGCTGCTTAAAAAATGCTGCTTTAAGTTTAAATTATTAATTTATTTTATAATATGCCTTATTGCAATTTTTGACAATTTATTACATTAAAGTGGTTATTGAGGGTTATTCTTAAGTTATTGAGAATAAGCCACGATAGCCATTTTAATTAATTATTGTAGATAATTTCAAAAATTACAATTACGTAGATCATCGTTTAATTCTACTTTTACGGTTTCAGCAGCGGTTGCTATTTAATCGCATAAGGCATAGATTATATAGGGCATAGATGTGCGACTCTTTACAAATAAGCCAAATGAGTTGATTATGCATTCAATAGGAGGCGCTGTTTAATTTTTAACGCGAATTAACAAATGCACTCTTGCTGCTAGTTTTGCCGTGTTTACTTTATTTTTAAACGAACAAAGTCTACATTTTAGTTAGTTAATTATAGTTTTATTACTTTTTATCAGATATAGTACATAATTTTTCATTAAAATTGCTTTAAAAGACATATAATAGATTATTTTTTCCTAAAAAAAGCATTTTGTAACAGATTTCTGCTTTGTATTTGTGTTTTGTCCTCGCTATCAAAGTTTATTACTTTTTCGTACCAACAAGTTGTTTGTGGCGTCCCGCAAGGATCGGCCCTTGGCCCGACCCTATGGAACATAGGCTTCGAACCAGTGCTCCGCGGCGCCAACCTTCGCGGAATGGAGGTCGTGTGTTACGCAGACGACACAATTGTCATCTGCCGCGGGAAGACGCACCGTGAGACAACCATCCTCGCTACGGCGGCAGTCGCACAAGTGGTCCAGCGCATCCGTGGGTGGGACGAGGATTACCACCACCCAGACGATGACATACCTGGGACTCGTCCTCGACGGCTGTTTTTCCTTCGCGGAACACTTCCGTCGTCACTCCGTGAGGGTCACGAAGGCCGCAAGAACCCTGGCTTCGCTGCTCCCTAACATGAGGGGCCTGAGCCTCGCATGCCGGAAACTGTACATGGGCATAATACGTTCAATGTCCATGTATGGCGCGCCGATCTGGGTCGAAGACCTGTCGCCCAAAAACCAGCTTGCCCTCGGTAGACTGCAGAGGATGATGGCCACGCGGGCAGTGTGCGGCTATCGAACCGTCTCCAGGGACGCGGCATGCCTCCTCGCCGGAGCCATACCCTGGGACCTGGAAGCGAAGGCCCTCGTCGACGGATTCTGGCGCTGCACACCGATTCGCGCACAGGGCCACCATTTACCAACTGAAGAGATCCGTCGGCTGAAGAATGAAATGAGGGACAGGGCACTGGAGCAATGGGAGGAGCGGCTCCTTGAGCCACGCAGCGCGCATGCAGCGCGAGCCTGGTGCGGGCCATCCGACCAGTGTTCCATGAGTGGGTAAAGAGACCACGGTGCGCTCACCTTCCGCCTCACACAGGTACTGACCGAGCACGGCTGCTTTGGCCAGTACCTGTGTGAAATAACGAAAAGAGAGGAAAACACGCGGTGCCACCACTGCGACGAGGAGAGGGACACGGCCAAACACACCATCACGGCGTGTCCCTCGTGGACCGAACAACTAGAGCTGCCATCGGTGCGGATATATCGCTGCCAACAATAATCCAAGCCATGGCTGGCAGCGAGGAAAAGTGGAACGCAGTAGAGGATTTCGCGGAGGAGATTATGTCCACCAAAGAAGAGACCGAGCGCACGAGAGAGCGGGAGGCGTTGACGTTGTAACAACGATGATGTCCCGATTTAGTTTAGTTTCTACTGTGATTGGCATCTCGCCCATGCTCAGGCGTGGGATATCACTTACGTAGATTTTCTAGTAAGTCTGGTTTTAGATTCCAAATGATGTCTGTCTCTACAGTGGACGGGCATTCGATTATCAAGTGGACTACTGTCTCTTTAGCGTCGGGGTTGCAGATACACTTGAAGTGGCTCAGGTACTCGGCGAACCCTCCGGGTCCTGTTAGCAGTTGCGTGAGATGAAAGTTTGTTGAATTGGTGATTGTGAATTTATATGCTGTGTATATATCGGGCAGGAAAGTTTTTGTGGTCGCCGCTGTTTGTTCTTCTTGGTATCTCCGGTTCCATTCATGAATCGTGCCCTCTCGGATATGTCTCTTCATGAACGAGACCGGACATTCATCAAAGTCTGGGCTTGTTTTGATGTGTAATGCGGCAATTTTAGCTAGCTCATCTGCTCTCTCGTTTCCCGTTATACCCACATGGGCCTTCACCCGATACAGTGAGACGATTTTGCCTTCTTTGTTTGCTTTGATGACGTTGTGCTGTGCTTTTGTTGCTAGAGAATGCTTCGCCTCGATGGAATCTTCTACTCTACCAAGGGCCATTTCCGTTGCTTTGTAAATAGCCATGAATTCGGCTTGGTAGACGATACAATGGGACGACAGCTTGAGCTTTTTGGATTTGATTTCGAGTCCATCTTTCCATAAGAAGCAGCGCAGCCCCGACCTTACCCTCGAGCTTCACGTAAATTCTAGTTTCCAGATTTGCTAGGGTGTTGATCTGCTCTTGGTTATCTAGATGGTCGTACTTCAGGTGTGGTGTACATGCGGTATGTAAGGATTGGGCATAAGGTGTCTCCCTTTAAACTACCCTGTCACCGAAGGAATGTTCTGTTTTATGTTTCCGGATTTAGAAAAGAATTGCCGCTTCTTTTATACGCAGGTCGAGAGGTAGCAGTCCCGACAGAGCAAGCGCGGCGTTAAGAGAGATTGTTCGCCCGGCAAATTTTCTGAGCGAAACTTCGCTGAACAGTATTAAGCTGTTTCCTAGATGTTAACTTGGCTGCGGATTTCGCCCATGCTCCAGCAGCGTAAGTGATGACAGGTTCCACTGCAGCAGTATAAATGGTCTTGATAATTTCCGGGTTTAATCCCTACGTGATTTTTGCGGCCCTACTTAGTTGTCGGTAAATTTCTGTGTTTTTCTTGCAAACTTGTGTAATATGTTTGTTGAAGGTTAATTTGTGATCTGTTGTAACGCCTAGTAGTTTTATGGTCTTTTCCATTTTTATTAGAGTCCCGCCCATAAATATATCCCTCGATATAATCGTTCATAAATGGACAATCAAGGATTTTAATAATTGCGTTACTGCGATATACTGCCAACTTAAACATGCCGATTTGTTTCGATCACGACTTATTTCTAATATTTAAATATAGCGCTCCGTATAAGCACATATAACATTTTGCGTTGACCGTTCAATACTTGTGTTATTGCGGTAAATTATCAACCTGTACTTGCCGATTAGTTTTGATCAAGATTGATTACTGTTGTTTAAATATATCTTGCGATCTAATCGTTCATTAATAGACATTTCAGGATTTAAATAATTGCATTATCGCGTTACACTGTCTAGTCAAACATGCCGATTTGTTTCAATTACAAGTCACATCTGCTATTTAATTATAACCTCCGTATAAGCCCATATAACATTTTGCGTTAACCGTTCAATACTTGTGGTCTTGCGGTAAATTATCAACCTGTGTTTGCCGATTTGTTTTAAACAAGATTGATTACTGTTGTTTTAATATATCCATCGATATAATCGTTCTTAAATGGACATCCAGGATTTTAATAATTGCGTTATCGCGGTACACTGTCTACTCAAACATGCCGATATGTTTCGATTACGAGTCATTTCTGCTTTTTAATAATAACGCTCCGAATAAGCATATATAACTGTATGCCTTGACCGTTCAATACTTGTGTTATTCCGGTAAATTATCAACTTTTACTTGCCTATTTGTTTTGATCAAGATTCATATCTGTTTTTTGAAGATATACCCCGTTATATTCGCTCATAAATTGATATCTCAGGATTTTAATAATTGCGTTATCGCGGTACAATGTCAATTCAAACTTGCCGATTTGTTTCGATCACGAGTCATTTATGCTATTTAGATATTACGCTCCGTGTAAGCCTATATTACATTTTGCGTTGACCGAACAGTACTTGTGTTATTGCGGAAAATCATCAACTTGTATTTGCCGATTTGTTTTGATCAAGATTAATACCTGTTAATTTAAGATATACCTCTTAATATTTGCACATAAATTGACATCTCAGGATTTTAATAATTGCGTTATCGCGGTACACTGTCTACTCAAACATGCCGATTTGTTTCGATTACGAGTTATTTCTAATATTTAAATATAGCGCTCCGTATAAGCCCATATAACATTTTGCGTTAACCGTTCAATACTTGTGTTATTGCGGTAAATTATCAACTTGTATTTGCCGATTTGTTTTAATCAAGATTCATACCTGTTGTTTAAATAAATCCCTGGATATAATCGCTCATAAATGGACAACTCAGGATTTTAATAATTGCGTTATCGCGGTACACTGTCAACTCAAACACGCCGATTTGTTTCGATTACGAGTCATTTCTGCTAATTAAATATAGCGCTCCGTATAAGCCCATATAACATTTTGCGTTGACCGTTCAATACTTGTGTTCTTGCGGTAAATTATCAACCTGTACTTGCCGATTTGTTCTGGTCAAGACACATTTCTGTTATTTAAAGATATACCCCGTTATATTCGGACATAAATTGACATCTCAGGATTTTAATAATTGCGTTATTGCGGTACACTGTCAACTCAAACATGCCGATTTGTTTCGATTACGAGTCATTTCTGCTATTTAAATAAAGCGCTCTGTATAAGCCCATATAACATTTTGCATTGACTGTTCAATACTTGTGTTATTGCGGTAAATGATCAACTTGTTTTTGGCGATTTGTTTTGATCAAGATTCATACCTGTTGTTTAAATATATCCCTCGATATAATCGCTCATAAATGGACATCTCAGGATTTTAATAATTGCGTTATCGCGGTCACTGTCAACAAACTAGGTTTGTTTCGATTACGAGTCTTTCTGCTAATTAAATATAGCGCTCCGTATGAAGCCCATATAACATTTCGCGTTGAACGTTCAATACTTTGTGTTCTTGGTTAATTATCAACCTGTGTTTGCCATTTGTTTTGATCAAGATTCATACCTGTTGTTTAAATATACCTCGATATAATATCCTTAAATGGACATCCAGGATTTTAAACGCTTTATGCGTACTGTCGGCTCAAACATGCCGATTTTTTCGTTACAGGTCATTCCTGCTATTTAAATATAGCGCTCTGTATAGCCAAATAACTTATGCATTGACGGTTCAATACTTGTGTTCTTGCGGTTGATTAACAACCTGCCTTGCCGATTTCTTTGATCAAAGATTCAAATCTGTTGTTTAAAATGTCCTCAATATAATTGTTCATGATGGACTCCAGGATTTTAAAAACTGCGTTGTCGCGGTACCGATCTACTCAAACTGCCAAATTGTTTGGATTACGAGTCATTTCCCCTTTAAATATGGCTCCTATAAGCCCATATAACAGTATGCATTGACGGTTCAATACTTGTGTTCTTGCGGTTAATTAACAGCCTACTTGCCTATTTCTTTTGATCACGATTCAAATCTGTTGTTAAATATATCCCTCGATATTTTGTTCATAAGTGGACATCCCAGGATTTTAAAAACTGCGTTGTCGCGGTACACTGTCGACTCAAACATGCCGATTTATTTCGATTACGAGTCATTCCTGCTATTTAAATACAGCGCTCTGTATAAGCCCATATAACTGTATGCATTGACGGTTCAATACTAGTGTTCTTGCGGTTAATTAACAACCTGCACTTGCCGATTTCTTTTGATCAAGATTCAAATCTGTTGTTTAAATATATCCCTCAATATAATTGTTCATTTGTAGACATCCCAAGATTTTAAAAACTGCGTTGTCGCGGTACACTGTCTACTCAAACATGCCGAATTGATTCGATAACGAGGCATTTCTGCTATTTAAATTTAGCGCTTCGTATAAGCTCATATAACTGTATGCATTGACGGTTCAATACTTGTGTCCTTTCGGTAATTATCAACATGTACTTGCGACTTTCTTTCGATCAAGATTCAAATCTGTTGTTTAAATATATCCCTCGATATAATTGTTCATAAATGGCATCCCAGGATTTTCATATTGACTTGTTGCGGTACACCTGTCGACTCAAACATGCCGATTTATTTCGATTACGAGTCATTCCTGCTATTTAAATACAGCGCTCTGTATAAGCCCATATAACTGTATGCATTGACGGTTCAATACTTGTGTTCTTGCGGTTAATTAACAACCTGCACTTGCCGATTTCTTTTGATCAAGATTCAAATCTGTTGTTTAAATATATCCCTCGATATAATTGTTCATAAGTGGACATCCCAGATTTCAGAATTGCGTTTACGCGGTACACTGTCGACTCAAACATGCTGATTTATTTGATTACGAGTCATTCCTGCTATTTAAATATAGCGCTCTGTATAAGCCCATATAACAGTATGCATTGACGGTTCAATACTTGAGTTCTGCGGTTAATTAATAACCTGCACTTGTCTGATTTCTTTCGATCAAGATTCATATCTGTTGTTTAAATATATCCCTCGATATAATCGTTCATAAATGGACATCCCAGGATTTTAAAAACTGCGTTATAGCGGTACACTGTCTACTCAAACATGCTGATTTGTTTCGATTACGAGTCATTTCTGCTATTTAAATATAACGCTCCGTACAAGCCCATATAACTGTTAGCCTTGACCGTTAAATACTTGTGTTATTGCGGTAATTTATCAACTTGTACTTGCCGATTTCTTTCGATCAAGATTCATATCTGTTGTTTAAAGACATCCTCCATAGTCCTCATAAATGGTCATTCCAGGCTTTAATAATTGCGTTATTGCGTATATTGTCTACTCAATCATGCCGATTTGTTTCGATTACGAGTCATTTCTGCTATTTAAATATAGCGCCCGTATGCTCCATATAACAGTATGAATTGACGGTTCAATACTTGTGTTCTTGCGGTTAATTAACAATATACTTCGGACTTTTTTGATCAAGATTCATCTGTTGTATAAATATATCCTCAATATAATCAATCATAAATGGACATCCCAGGATTTTAAAAACTGCTTTGTCGCGGTACACTGTCGACTCAAACATGCCGATTTATTTCGATTACGAGTCATTCCTGCTATTTAAATATAGCGCTCTGTATAAGCCCATATAACTGTATGCATTGACGGTTCAATACTTGTGTTCTTGCGGTTAATTAACAACCTGCACTTGCCGATTTCTTTTGATCAAGATTCATATCTGTTGTTTAAATATATCCTCGACATAATCGTTCATAAATAGACTTCCCAGGATTTTAAAACTGCGTTATAGCGGCACACCGTCTACTCAAACATGCGATTTGTTTCGATTACGAGTCATTGCTGCTATTTAAATATACCGCTTCGATAAGCCCATACAACGGTATGCATTGACGGTTCAATACTTGTGTTTCTTTTGGGTAAATTATCAACATGATTGCTGACTTCTTTTGATCAAGATTAATATCTGTTGTTTAAATATATTCCTCGATATAATCAATCATAAATGGACATCCCAGGATTTTAAAAACTGCGTTATCGCGGTACACTGTCTACTCAAACATGCCGATTTGTTTCGATTACGAGTCATTTCTGCTATTTAAATATAGCGCTTCGTATAAGCCCATATAACTGTTTGCATTGACGGTTCAATACTTGTGTTCTTTCGGTAAATTATCAACATGTACTTGCCGACTTCTTTTGATCAAGATTCATATCTGTTGTTTAAATATATCCCTCGATATAATCGTTCATAAATGGACATCCCAGGATTTTAAAAACTGCGTTATAGCGGTACACTGTCTACTCAAACATGCCGATTTGTTTCGATTACGAGTCATTTCTGCTATTTAAATATAACGCTCCGTATAAGCCCATACAACGGTATGCATTGACGGTTCAATACTTGTGTTCTTTCGGTAAATTATCAACATGTACTTGCCGATTTCTTTTGATCAAGATTCATATCTGTTGTTTAAAGACATCCCTCGATATAGTCGCTCATAAATGGTCATTCCAGGATTTTAATAATTGCGTTATTGCGGTATATTGTCTACTCAACTATGCCGATTTGTTTCGATTACGAGTCATTTCTGCTATTTAAATATAGCGCTCCGTATAAGCCCATATAACAGTATGAATTGACGGTTCAATACTTGTGTTCTTGCGGTTTATTAACAACATGTACTTGCCGACTTCTTTTGATCAAGATTCATATCTGTCGTTTAAATATATCCCTCAATATAATCAATCATAAATGGACATCCCAGGATTTTAAAAACTGCTTTGTCGCGGTACACTGTCGACTCAAACATGCCGATTTATTTCGATTACGAGTCATTCCTGCTATTTAAATATAGACGCTTCGTATAAGCTCCATATAACTGTAAGCTTGACCGTTCAATACTAGTGTTATTTGCGGTAATTATCAACATTGTACTTGCCGACTTCTGTATTGATCAAGATTCATATTCTGTTGTTTAAATATATCCCTCAATATAATTCGTTCATAAATGGACTTCCCAGGATTTTAAAACTGCGTTATACGCGGTACACTGTATTACTCAAACATGCCGATTTGTTTCGATTACGAGTCTTTTGCTGCTATTTAAATATAGCCGCTTCGTATAAGCCCATACAACGGTATGCATTGACGATTCAATACTTAGTGTTCTTTGGGTAAATTATCATCCTATTTTTGCCAGATTTCTTTTGATCAAGATTCATATCTGTTGTTTAAATATATCCTCAATATAATGGTTCATAAATGGACATCCCAGGATTTTACAAACTGCGTTGTACGCGGTACACTGTCTACTCAAACTATGCCGATTTTTTTCGATTACGAGTCTATTTCTGCTATTTAAATATAAGCGCTCCGTATAAGTCTCCCAATATAACAGGAATGCATTGACGGTTCAATACTTGTGTTCTTGCGGTTAATTTCAAATTATACTTGCTGATTTCTTTTGATCAAGATTCATATCTGTTGTTTAAATATATCCCTCGATATAATCGTTCATAAATGGACATCCCAGGATTTTAAACACTGCGTTATCGCGGTACACTGTCTACTCAAACATGCCGATTTGTTTCGATTACGAGTCATTTCTGCTATTTAAATATAGCGCTCTGTATAAGCCCATACAACGGTATGCATTGACGGTTCAATACTTGTGTTCTTTCGGTAAATTATCAACATGTACTTGCCGACTTCTTTGATCAAGATTCATATCTGTTGTTTAAATATATCCCTCGATATAATCGTTCATAAATGGACATCCCAGGATTTTAAAAACTGCGTTATCGCGGTACACTGTCTACTCAAACATGCCGATTTGTTTCGATTACGAGTCATTTCTGCTATTTAAATAAAGCGCTCCGTATAAGCCCATATAACGGTATGCATTGACGGTTCAATACTTGTGTTCTTGCGGTAAATTATCAACCTGTACTTGCCGATTTCTTTTGATCAAGATTCATATCTGTTGTTTAAATATATCCCTCGATATAATTGTTCATAAATGGACATCCCAGGATTTTAAAAACTGCGTTATCGCGGTACACTGTCTACTCAAACATGCCAATTTGTTTCGATTACGAGTCATTTCTGCTATTTAAATATAACGCTCCGTATAAGCCCATATAACTGTAAGCCTTGACCGTTCAAAACTTGTGTTATTGCGGTAATTTATCAACTTGTACTTGCCGATTTGTTTTGATCAAGATTCATATCTGTTGTTTAAATATATCCCTCGATATAATTGTTCATAAGTGGACATCCCAGGATTTTAAAAACTGCGTTGTCGCGGTACACTGTCTACTCAAACATGCCAAATTGTTTCGATTACGAGTCATTTCTGCTATTTAAATATAGCGCTCCGTATAAGCCCATATAACAGTATGCATTGACGGTTCAATACTTGTGTTCTTGCGGTTAATTAACAACCTGCACTTGCCGATTTCTTTTGATCAAGATTCAAATCTGTTGTTTAAATATATCCCTCGATATAATTGTTCATAAGTGGACATCCCAGGATTTTAAAAACTGCGTTGTCGCGGTACACTGTCTACTCAAACATGCCAAATTGTTTCGATTACGAGTCATTTCTGCTATTTAAATATAGCGCTCCGCATAAGCCTATATAACAGTATGCATTGACGGTTCAATACTTGTGTTCTTGCGGTTAATTAACAACCTGCACTTGCCGATTTCTTTTGATCACGATTCAAATCTGTTGTTTAAATATATCCCTCGATATAATTGATCATAAGTGGACATCCCAGGATTTTAAAAACTGCGTTGTTGCGGTACACTGTCTACTCAAACATGCCAAATTGTTTCGATTACGAGTCATTTCTGCTATTTAAATATAGCGCTTCGTATAAGCCCATATAACTGTTAGCATTGACTGTTCAATACTTGTGTTCTTTTGGTAAATTATCATCCTGTTTTTGCCGATTTTTTGATCAAGATTCAATCTGCTGTTTAAATATATCCCTCAATATAATGGTTCATAAATGGACATTCAGGATTTCAGAATTGTTTAGCGGTACACTGTTCTCAAACATGCTGATTTTTTCGATTACGAGTCTTTTCTGCTATTTAAATATAGGGCCGTATAGCCAATAACGAATCATTGACGGTTCATTACTTGTGTTCTTGGGTAAATTTTCAAATTAACTTGTAGATTTCTTTGAGATCAAGATTCATATCTTTGTTTAAGTATATCCTTGATATAATCGTTCAAATGGACATCACAGGATTTTTAAACAGCGTTATCGCGGTACTGTCTACTCAAAAATGCGATTTATTTCGATTACGAGTCATTCTGCTATTTAAATATAGCCTCTGTATAGCAATAACTGTATGCATTGACGGTTCAATACTTGTGTTCTTGCGGTTAATTAACAACCATACTTTCCGATTTCTTTGAGATCAAGATTCATTTCTAATGTTTAAATATATTCCTCGATAAATCGTTCATAAAAGTACATCCCAAGATTTTAAAACTGGTTTGTCCGGTACACGTCTACTCAAACATGCTGGATTTGTTTCGATAACGAGTCGTTTGCTATTTAAATATAGCGCCTGTAAGCCCTATAACATTTTGCGTTGACTGTTCAATACTTGTGTTATATGGAAATTATCAATTTGTATTTGCCGATTGTTTTGATCAAGATTCATATTGTTTAAAAATATCCCTCGATGTTATCGCTCATAAATGGACATCCAGGATTTTAGTAATTGCTTATTGGGTACACTGTCCACTCAAAATGTCGATTTGATCGTACGGGCTTTCTGCAATTTAAATATACCGCCCGTATAGCCCATATAACATTTTGCGTTGACCGTTCAATACTTGTGTTCTTGGGGTAAAATTATCAACCTGTCCTGCGATTTGTTCTGGTCAAGACCATTTCTGTTATTTAAGATATACCCGTTATATTCGTACATAATTTGACATCTCAGGATTTTAATAATTGCGTTATCGCGGTACACTGTCAACTCAAACATGCCATTTGTTTCGATTACGGATCATTTCTGCTAATTAAATATAGGCGTTTCCATAAGCCCATATAACAGTAGCGATTGACGGTTCAATACTTGTGTTCTTACGGTTAATTAGACCTGCACTTGCCGATTTCTTTGATCAAGATTCAAATCTGTTGTTTAAATATATCCCTCGATATAATTGATCATAAGTGGACATCCCAAGATTTTAAAAACTGCGTTGTTGGAACCGTCTACCAAACATGCCAAATTGTTTCGATTACGAGTCATTTCTGCTATTAATATATAAGCGCTTCGTATAAGCCCCATATAACGGTATGCATTGACGATTCAATACTAGTGTTCTTGCGGTAAATTATCATCCTGTTTTTGCGATTTCTTTTGATCAAGATTCATATCTGCTGTTTAAATATATCCTCAATATAATGGTTATAAATGGACATCCCAGGATTTTTCAAATTGCGTTTACGGACACTGTATACTCAAACATGCCGATTTATTTCGATTACGAGTCATTCCTGCTATTTAAATATGCGCCTGTTGTATACCAAATAACTGTATGCATTGACGGTTCAATACTTGTGTTCTTGCGGTTGATTACAACCTCGCTTGCGATTTCTTTGATCAAGATTCAAATCTGTTGTTTAAATATATCCCTCAATATAATTTTTCATAAGTGGACATCCCAGGATTTTAAAAACTGCGTTGTCGCGGTACCAGTCTACTCAAACATGCCAAATTGTTTGGATTACGAGTCATTCTGCTATTTAAATATAACCCGTATAAGCCCATATAACAGTATGCATTGACGGTTCAATACGTATTCTTGCGGTTAATTAACAACCTGCACTTGCCGATTTCTTTTGATCAGATTCAAATCTGTTGTTTAAATATATCCCTCGATATAATTGTTCATAAGTGGACATCCCAGGATTTTAAAAACTGCGTTGTCGCGGTACACTGTCGACTCAAACATGCCGATTTATTTCGATTACGAGTCATTCCTGCTATTTAAATACAGGCTAGTATAAGCCCTATAACTTGTATGCATTGACGGTTCAATACTTGTGTTCTTGCGGTTAATTAACAACCTTGCACTTTGCTGGTTTTTTTGATCAAGATTCAAACCTGTTGTTTAAATATATCCCCAATATAATTGTTCATTTGTAGATATCCCAAGATTTTAAAACTGCGTTGTCGCGGTAACTGTTAACCAAACATGCCGAATTGATTCGATTATGAGGCATTTTGCTATTTAAGTTTAGCGCTTCAAAGCCTTTTCCATATAACTGTATGCATTGACGGTTCAAACTGTGTTCTTTTGGTAAATTATCAACATGTACTTGCCGACTTCATTTGATCAAGATTCATATCTGTTGTTTAAATATATCCCTCGATGTAATTGTTCATAAATGGGCATCCCAGGAATTTCATTATTGACTTATTGCGGTACACTGTCTACTCAAACATGCTGATTTGTTTCGATTACGAGTCATTTCTGCTATTTAAATATAACGCTCCGTATAAGCCCATATAACTGAAAGCCTTGACCGATCTATGCTTGTGTTCTTTCCGTAAATTATCAACATGTACTTGCCGACTTCTTTCGATCAAGATTCATATCTGTTGTTTAAATATATCCCTCGATATAATTGTTCATAAATGGGCATCCCAGGATTTTCATTAATGACTTATTGCGGTACACTGTCTACTCAAACATGCCGATTTGTTTCCATTAGAGTCATTTTGCCATTTAAAATTAAAAATCCGACAAGCCCATATAACTGTTAGCCTTGACCGTTCAAACTTGTGTTATTGCGGTAATTTATCAACCTTGTACTTTCTGACTTTCTTTTCGAATAAGATTCATATCTGTTGGTTTAAAATATCCCCGATATAATTGTTCCAAAAGGACATCCCAGGATTTTTAAAAACTGCGTTGTCGCGGGTACACCGTCGACTCAAACATGCCGATTTTATTTTGATTACGAGCTTCCTTTGTTATTTTTAAATATAGCGCTCTGTATGTTTTATAACTGATGTATTGACGGTTCAATACTTGTGGTTCTTGGTGGTTAATTAACAACCTGACTTGCCGATTTCTTTTGATCAAGATTCAAATTGTTGTTTATATCCCCGATATAATTGTTCATAAGGGACATCCCAGGATTTTAAAAACTGTTTGTCGCGGACACCGTCGACCCAAACATGCCGATTTATTTCGATTACGAGTCATTCCTCATATTTAAATATAGCGCTTCCGTATTGTTTTCCATATAACAGTATGCATTACGGTTCAATATTTGAGTTCTTGCGGTTAATTAATAACCTGACCCTTGCTGACGGATCAAGATTCAAATCTGTTGTTTAAAATATCCTCGATATAATCGTTCCAAAAATGGACAGCCCAGGATTTTAAAAACTGCGTTATCGCGGACACTGTTACTCAAACATGCTGATTTGTTATGATTAAAGTGGTTTTATTTAAAAAGGCTTGTATAAGCCCAACAACGGTATGAATTTGGGTCTTAATTATTTGGGTTTTAGGTAAATTATCAACCTGTACTTGCTGATTTCAGGGACCAATTCGTTGTTTAAATATATCCCTTTGATATAATCAATCAATAAATGGACATCCCAGGATTTTAAAAACTGCGTTATCGCGGCCCATCAAACATTAATTTTGTTTGGTTTTAAGTTGTTTTCTATTTAAATATAAAGGGCCCGTATAAGCCTATATAACGGGAACGTTCGTCCATTACTTGTGTTCTTGCAGAAATTATCAACCGCTCCGATTTCGAGAAAGATTCATATCTTTGGGTTTAAATATATCCCCGATATAATCGTTCAAAATGGACATCCCAGGATTTTAAACACCGGTTATCGCGGCACGCACTCAATCATGCCGATTTGTTTGATTACGAGTCATTTCTGTATTTAAATATAACGCTTCGAGGCCCATGTAGCAAGCCTTGACCTTAATACTTGTGTTATTGCGTAATTTATCAACGTTTCCGGTTTGGGCGATCAAGATTCATTTCTTGTTTAAAAACCCTAATATAATTGTTCGTAAGTGACATCCCAGATTTTAAAAACTGGTTGTCGCGGGTACACTGTCACTCAAACATGCCAAATTGTTTCGATTACGAGTCATTTCGCTATTTAAATATAGTTTTAAGCCCATATAACAGATGATTGACGGTTCAATACTTGTGTTCTTTGGTTAATTAACAACCCGACTTGGATTTATTTTGATCAAGATTCAAATTGGTTTAAATATATCCTCGAATAATTGATCATAAGTGGAATCCCAGGATTTTAAAATGCGTTGTTGGGGAATGTCCACTCAAACACAAATTGTTTGATTACGAGTCATTTCTGTTATTTAAATGTAGGCCTATGGCCCAATAACAGATGATTGACGGTTCAAACTGTGTTCTTGGGGTTAATTAACAATGCACTTGGATTTCTTTTGACGATTAAATCGTTGTTTAAAATATCCCCAATATAATTTTAAAGGGACATCCCAGGATTTTAAAAACTGGTTGTCGCGGTAATGTCACCCAAACATGCCAAATTGTTTTGATTAGTATTTCTTTTTTAAATATAGGCTTTTAAGCTCACAAGGGGCATTGAGGTTCATTGTTTCTTTTTCGGTAAATTATCAACATGTACATGCCGACTTCTTTTTTGATCAAGATTCATATCTGTTGTTTAAATATATTCCCAATAATGATCATAAATGACATCCATTTTAAAACTGCGTTGTCGCGGTAATTGCACTCAAACATGCCAAATTGTTTATTAGAGTCTTTTCCATTTAAAAAGGCTCTGTAAAGCCTATAACAGATGCTTGACGGCCAATACTTGTGTTTTTCGGTTAATTAACAACCCGACGCGATTTTTTTTGATCAAGATTCAAATTTTGTTAAAAATCCCCAATATAATCGTTCAAAATGGACATCCCAGGATTTTAAACGGTTAAGCGGTACACTGTCTATCAAACATGCTGATTTGTTTGATTAGGTATTTTGATTTAAATATAACGCCAGCCGTCAATCGTTAGCCTTGACCGTTCAAACTTGTGATTGGTAATTTATCAACTTGTACTTGAGATTTTATTGATCAAGATTATTTCTGTTTTTAAAGACATCCCCGATATAGTCCCCTCATAAATGGTCATTCCAGGATTTTAATAATTGCGTTATAGGGTATATTGTCACCAACTATGCCGATTTGTTTCGATTACGAGTCATTTTGCTATTTAAACATAGCGCTCCGTATAAGCCCAATAACGTAGAATTGACTGGTTCAATACTTGTGTTCTTGCGGTTAATACAACATGTACTCTGCTGACTTTTGATCAAGATTCAAATCTGTTGTTTAAATATATTCCTCGATATAATCAATCATGAATGGACATCCTAGAATTTTAAAACTGGTTATCGCGGTACAATGTCTACTCAAACATGCTGATTTGTTTCGATTACGAGTCGTTTCTGCTATTTAAATATAGCGCCCGTATAGCCCATATAATTGAATGCTCCTGACGTTAATACTTATGTTATTGCGGAATTAATCAACTTGTACTTGCTGATTTGTTTTATCAAGATTCATATCTGTTGTTTAAATACATCTCTGATATAATTGTTCAGTAAATGGACATCCCAGGATTTTAAAACTGCGTTATCGCGTACACTCGTTCACCAAACATGCCGATTTGTTATGATTCAAGTCGTTTCTGCTATTTAAATAAGCGCTCGTATAGCCCATACAACGGCATGTACTGACGGTTCAATACTTTGTTCTTACGGTAAATTATTAACCTGTACTTGCTGATTTCTTTGAGAAAGATCATATCTGTTGTTTAAATATATCCTTGATATAATCAATCATAAAATGGACATCCCAGGATTTTAAAACTGCGTTATCGCGGTCACTCGTCTACTCAAACATGCGATTTGTTTGGATTACGAGTGTTTCTTCATTTAAATATAGCGCCCGTATAGCTTCATATAACGGAATGCGTTGACCGTCCATTACTTGTGTTCTTGCGTAAATTATCAACCTGTACTTACGATTTCTTTGAGAAAGATTCATATCTGTTGTTTAAATATATCCCTCGATATAATCGTTCATAAATGGACATCTCAGGATTTTAAACACTGCGTTATCGCGGTACACTGTCTCACTCAATCATGCTGATTTGTCATTCCTCTGAGCGCCGGCCAGCATGGATCCTCTCGTGCGTTCCCATGAGTTCGTTATTCCTGCACGCGTTACAAAAGAAGTGGTGTCACAGTGCTGTGTTAGTGGTGCTGTGTTTCCTGTGTAGTGAGTGCTCGCAGGCAGGTTCCTGACTTAACTGTGGTAGTTACACTATACACATAAAAGCCCACGAGGCATTTATCTTTTAAATTTAATCTTGTGTTGCTGCATTAGGTGGCAGCTAGGTACACACCAGTGCCCTAAGCGCTTACATTATTTAATAGGCACAATCCTCACGCAGGTGGGGAGGTTAGAAAGCTTATACCGTGCCGGCGGGGTCGCCCCAATGGCTAAAATGGACGATTACGATCCCGCACAACACCGCGAGGCAATAGATGACTTTCCGCGAATCCGCCCGGATAGCTGGGTAAATCCACGCGTACGTCGCCTTGTATTTGAAGGCAAAGCGCGCGTCCGCCACCATACCGTTTCACCCAAAATCACCCACGCTGTCGCCGTCTGCGACACCCAACCGGACCGTAGCCCAGTAACCCAATGTCCTGTGTCATTATCTTTCGGCGAGTCAGACCAAGACGAACCCCGGCCTCGAAAATGGACTTCGAACCCACGACCGTGTCCACAGCGCGCCAACATAGCCACTCAGATGGTTTCCCACCTGCGATCGCGGAAAAAGGGCAAAACGCCCTGTATAGAGAGCGACCTAGAGCCCAGTCCCACGCCCGTCACCGACCCGGGGGAAA